>OX352755.1:58471-2558471 GCA_947095525.1 Trisateles emortualis
GGCTTACTAGCCCTCCCTCACGAAAGGCGCGCACGGAACACCTGCGCGCCTTCCTCTCGGGCCTGCTGGCGACAACTGCCCAAGGTCGTCGCCCGCAGGCCGTCACTCATGGTGGCCGGAGATCTTGGTCTCGCGCCCTCCGACGCCCGTTGCGTCGACTGCGGGAGGGGAGGGTGGTTGTTATTTCCCTCTCCCTTTCCGCTAGCTCCTTGGCGAGCATCACCTCCTCACAGAAGGAGGTGACGGAGTTCCAGGCAGCCTCGCTCCCGACCATGGCAAGTACCACGGAAGAGAGCGAGACGCTGCCCACCCCTATTGCTGCACCAAGGTCGCCGCGCTGCCCCGCCCACGCTGGACACTCCACCAGCGTGTGGACCGCCGTGTCCTCGGGGCAGTTCCCGCAGTGGTGACACTCGGGCGTCTGCTCCCGGCCTATACGACACAGGTACTTCCCGAAGCATCCGTGCCCCGTCAGTACCTGCGTCAGCCGGAAAGTGAGGGCGCCGTGACGCCTCTCCAGCCACTCCTTGAGCACGGGACTTACAGCCGCAATCGCGGCGTGCCCGGCACTTGGTCGCACAAGTCGTGCTCCCCACTCCTCCACCATTATGGTGCGGAGCTGGGACCTCTGTGCCCCGACCTCTCGGGGCAGCGGAAGCAGGCCCTGCGCCAACGCATCCTCGCGCCAACAAAACATTGACGCAAGGACCCTTGCCTCCAGGTCCCAGGGGGGGGATCCGGCGAGGAGGCTCGCCGCCTCAAACGAGACCGTGCGGTACCCGCGGATAATCCTGACGGCCATTGCGCGCTGCGGTCTCCGCAGGGCCACAATGTTATCGGCCGCCAGGTTATCGGCCCAAACGGGAGCTCCGTATAGGGCCATGGACCGCACGATCCCCGCATAGAGCCTCCGGCAGGAGGCGTTCGGACCCCCAAGATTGGGCAAGAGCCGCGAGAGAGCGCCCGCGGCGCCCATAAGTTTGGGGGCCAAACGTCGGAAATGTTCCCTAAAGTTCCACCGGCTATCGAGGACAAGACCAAGGTATTTAAGTGTCGACTCGACGCCGATGCGAACACCTCCCACCATAATATGAGAGCCCGGAGGTGGTCTGTTTCGGGGGCCGTGAAAACACACGGCCTCCGACTTGCTCAGGGCCACCTCGAGGCCCAACCGCCGGATCCTACCAACGACCTGTGCGACACCAGCCGTCGCTATTATCGAGGCGCGACGGAAATCCTTCCCACGCGCCGTTACCAGAGTGTCATCGGCATAACAAGTCACGACGACACCCGGGAGAAGTATGCCGCGCAACACCCAGTCATATCCGATGTTCCACAGGAGCGGCCCCAGCACCGATCCCTGTGGAACACCGCATGACATAGTTCGCCGTCCCCAACCGGCCTGACCCGGGTAGATCACCGCTCTTTCATTCAGGTAAGCCCCGACGATGCGGCGGAGGTAGGTCGGCACTCGATGGTACGCGAGTGCCTCCCTCACACAACTCCACGGCAAGGTGTTAAACGCGTTGGCGATGTCGAGTGACACCGCCAGCACCACCTCACCCTGGGACAATGCTACCTCCGCCAGGCTCCTCACACGCATGATTGCGTGCACGGTGGAGCGCCCTTGGCGAAAACCATATTGGTTTTCCGCCAGATCCGGACCCACTGCACTAAGGTGTGCGACGAGGCGGTCCGCGATTACTCTCTCGAAGAGTTTTGCCACCTCGTCCAGTAAAACTATGGGCCGGTAGGCGGACGGAGAGTCCGCCGGGCGCCCCTCCTTTTTGAGGAGGACCATCTTGCCAGTTTTCCACGGCAGCGGAAACCGGCCCTCCTCCAAACAAGCACTGAGGAGCCCTAACAGTCGGGGCCCTAACTCCTGAATTGCCAGGACCCACGCACGGCCTGGAATACCGTCGGGTCCCGGAGCGGTGTTCTTGGCTTTGAGCCGTTGCACGGCCGATTGTAACTCTACCCGGGTCACTTCGGGCACGTCGCCGTTGTCCGCGTTGGAAGCCATGGAAGGCAGAACCATAGGTGGAGGAGGGTGCTCCGGCCTGTTAGGGAACAGAGCGACCACCACCTCCTCCAACAACTGGGGCTGGAGACTCTGGGACAGCGGGGGCGCCCAAGGGCGGAGTTTGCCCCTTACCATGCGGTAAGGGCGTCCCCAGGGATCTTGGTCCAGAGTCGCCAGCAACTCTTCGCGGGCCTGAACCTTGGCCCGCTTGATTGCCAGTTGCAGGGCCTTCTTGGCCGCTCTATATACCTCGTATAGCTCTGCCTCCCTGGCCATGGCATCGGGAGGGCGGCCACGCCTTCTGCGGTACCTGGTGTACTGGCGACGGGCCACCACACAGTCGCTCCGTAAAAGAGCGATGTCTTCCGTCCACCAGTACACCTGACGCCTCGCAGGTCTAGTGCGAACCCGAGGCATCGCCGCATCGCATATTTGCGTCATCGCTTCCTGAAACCACTCGGCCTCCACCTCGATGTCGTCAGGCCTGTCCGGTGCTTCACCCCAGGCCTGAGCGATGGAGGCCTCCAGGAGCGCCTCCCGATCCAAATGTTTCAATGCCCAACGCGGACTGTTCCTCCCAGGGGCCGCTCTGACTGGGACGCCAGAGGTCTGGGCGGAGACGTCAAACCGGATATAGAGATGGTCCGACAACGTCTCCACCTCCTCGATGACGCGCCAGTCCAGGACACGGCGTGCTAGTGCAGGGCTCGCAAAAGTAAGGTCCACAACCGACCCGCCCTGCTGTCGCACGCACGTGTGCGCGGCACCCTGGTTCTGAACGAGCAGGCCTTGCTCCACGGCCCACTCCTCGAGCACCCCACCCCTTACGTCTGTAGCCGGGGAACCCCAAGCCGTGGATTTGGCGTTGAAGTCCCCGAGGACGAGAACCGGGTGAGGTTGATATCGAGCGACGACGGTACCCAAAATGTTAAGGAAGTCCTCAAAGTCGGCGAGTGACCGGTTGGGGGAAAAATACACGGCCACAACGGCCATCTCCCCGAGATGCGCCGCAACGCAGCCCCGTTCTCTCGAGACGGCGTTGAGGGACGGAGCTCCGGCAGCCGCAGACGACACAATGGTGACCGAGCCATCCAGGTCACCCACCCAGTCATCCCGGGAGGGGACGAAATACGGCTCGGCCACAACTGCAACATTGATTTGCCACTGCGCCATGGTCTGCATAAGGAGATCCTGAGCCCTGGCGCAGTGGTTAATATTCACTTGAAGGAAACGGAGATGGGCCATTATTGAAGATCCATTTCCGTTTCCTCCACTGGAGAGCGTGGCGCAACCGAGGCAGCCACGTTGGCCTTTTTGGGCGCCTCACCCGGCGGGGCTTTGCCCTTTGGCGGCTTAACTGCCGGCGCGACACAGGCTTTCGTACCTAGCCTATGTTCTGCCGGCTTACCTGCTGCAGAGCAAAGCACGCAGCGGGGAGCCTCCGTGCACGTGCCCGCCTTATGCCCTGCTTGACCGCAGCGATAGCAGCAATCGCTGCGGTTGACCTGGGAAGTGCACTGCACTCCCAAGTGCCCAGTTGCAAGGCATCTATAGCACCTTGCAGGTCTATCCTGGAGCAGTTTTACTTGGGCCGACACCCAACCTACCAGCAGCCGCTTGCCGTCAGCAACCTTTTGGGCCGCCGCCACGGGACATGACACGACGACTGTGCCCATACCGTTTCGACCCGTCCGAATCGTGCCCGCACGGACTAGTGCAGGGGCACAGTCACCCGCCTTGGCGACGGCGTCAACTACTTCTTTGGCCACGACGGAGTCGTCGAGGCCTGACAAGCGAAGGTCTGCGGTCTTAGTGGGCCTGGTTACGCGGACATCTTCCTCCGGGAAGATTTCCCGGAGTTTATCCGCGAGGGTGTCTGCCTTTGCGCCTGCCTTTGTGCCGGGGATTTCTAAAAGGCGTGCACCAGTTTGGGTGGGCTTACATCGTAAGCCCGATAGAATTCCAAGGTCCCGGGGGTTAATTTCAGTTTTCGCCTTCGCAAGAAGCTCGGCGTACGTGGCGCCCCTCTGGATGGCTGCCGGCTGCAGTGTAAGCACTACTGCTGCCGACCGAGGGACGCGGAGCTTGGCTGCCTTAAGCTGCTTAGCAGCTTTTTGTTTCGCACGCCGAGCCTTCTTCTTGGCCGCCCGTTTGGCCTTCTTCTTTGCTCCGACAGTTTCCCATTCACCCCCACTGGGCTTAGGGACTGCCGGAGCGGCGATTTCAGCCGGAGTGGCTTGCGAAGGCGCACTTTTCTTTTTTGCGCCAGAACTTCCTACCCCCGAGACCTTTTTAGGTTTGGAGGTGGTGGCAACACCAGCAGGTTTAGAGGTGCCAGCGCCGGCTGGTTGGGAGACGACAGCCGCGAACGTCTTTGCCACCGGAGGAGGGGGGGCCGCTCTAGGTCGGTCCGCTGCCAAGGGCGGGCGGAGGAGCCGGCCCTCCAGCACAGAGAACCTGGCATTGAAACTTGCCAGTTCCCTCTGTACTAAGAGAGCCAGCTCTGACTCCGCGACAGGTTCAGTGGCCGGGGTTTTTCCTGCCATCGGGCGCTCCCGGCTCAACTTCTGCATATCCGCCCTCAGGAGCTCTTGCTCCTCTCGGAGCTCCTTGACCTGAGCGGCCAGGCGGGCATTCTCCCTCTGCAGTCGCTTGGCCTCCCCAGTGACGGTGCGGTTCAGGAGGGCCTCGGCCGCATCGGCAATGGTGGTTGCGGCGTCCTTCAGCCCCTTCTGGCTGGTGCCTTTCAAATTCTTGGAGGCGCGGGCAATGGTGCGTATGGCGTCGACTGCTTCCGCCATACGCGCTTTAAGCGCCACTGCCGACAGGCCCTCGACGTCGGTTTCTGAGGTGTCAGACAGGCGCGACACCGACACCCGCTTCGTCACTTGGGCGATCCGGCGTTCCGCCTCCGCCTCCGCCAACGCTCTTTCAGCAGCACGCTGCGCCTCGGCCACCTCCTTGCGGGCCTTGTGTAGGCCCACGCACTTACCGTGCGTGAGCGCACCTTGGCCCTTGCCCTTCTTAGGCCTGGCCAACGATTTGGCCTCGTCACCCGAGGCCGAGTCCGACCCCGGGTTCTGCGATGAGCGTGGGCGCTTCAGCCACGACCTGAAGCCACTGCCCACGCTCATCTCACTCCTCACTGAGACGAGGCTGGAAGTGTCGGAGTCCGACTGTCCAGCCCCGCCCTCCTCTGCACCTTGCTGGGTGCCAACACTCGGGCGCACAAAACTGGGCGTGCACGCCCCATCGACAATCGGAAGGCGATCCAGCACCACTCGTGGAACCGCTTGTGGCGCTGATGCGCTCGAGCTCGACCTCGACTTTAACCTCGTAGAGGTCCTGGTGACGACATCTTGGCCACAAGGCAAAGAGTCGCCCTCCGAACCCGCACAGATGGGCGTGCGAGTCCCGTCTTCACAGGAGGGCACAAAACTGGGCGTGCGCCCTTCCTCTTCCAACTGAGAGTCAGCTGGGCGATGCACTGCATCGAGGCTCTTTTCCCCCACCACAAATACGTAGGGGGTGCGTCCCGTAGGACGGCCGGATCCGCCGGCTTGTGGAGACACTGTATTTTTAAAAGAAGCCATACTAAATTACTTTTTATTACCCAGGGTGAGCTCCCTGCTCCAGCCCTCCGCCTTACTACACTCACCCCGCAGCGAGCCGGCATACTTCGGGGTGAGGGACTGCCGACGACAGGATACCCCCCTGCCTCGCATCCCCTGGCCACAGTCGAGCACGGGATTAGGAGTGATTTTTTATAGAGGTTTTCTTCCTCGCGGCTCCCTCCTCTAGAGGAGGCGGCCCTCGTCCCCGACGCCTACGGGTCGGTCTACGAGTTGGCCGACTTATGGTCAGAGACCAGTTCGTCGCCCACGACAGCAGTGACAACGAGAGGACAGGCTGTCTTCTCATCGTCTGCCCAGCGAAAATACGCCGGGCCCGCCCTTGGGTAATTTTTTATAGAGGTTTTCTTCCTCGCGGCCCCCACCTCGGAAGGTGGCAGCCCTCGTCCCCGACGCCTACGGGTCGGTCTTACGAGATGGTACCGTTGCGTGCCCAGCGTATAGATACGACGGGCCCGCCCGCGGGTAATTTTTTATAGAGGTTTTCTACCTCGCAGCCCCCACCTCGCGAGAAGTGGCGGCCCTCGTCCCCGACACCAACGGGTCGGGTTTACGAGTGAGTTCCTCTTAGCTTCACCGTGGACGTCGGTCCACGTGGCTACTGAGCCCCCCCGCCACGGCAAGGCGAGAACTCTTTCGGGGGGGAACCTAACCTAACCTAACCTAACCTAACCTAACCTAACCTAACCTAACCTAACCTAACCTAACCTAACCTAACCATCTTCAACCGGCCCTCATCATCGACGCCTCCAAATCATCACCATCCACCAGCAGTTCTTCAGCACCACCCACCACCCGCAACACCATCGAACTTCTAAAATCCCACATTGATTTCAAACAACAAACCTTCGCACCTGCCAAAATACAACCCATAGCAGGGGGACGAGTGTACCTCGAATTCAACACCATACAACAGCAAAAGGACACACTAACCCGAATCAACAACACCGGCAACCTTAAAGCCGAAGAGGCCAAAAGACGCTCCCCACTCGCCATCCTCAAGGGGATACACAAGGACACCACACGTGAAGAATTAATCAACACTATCTGCCATCAGAATTCCATCAAACCATCCGACATTCGACTCTGCTTCCTCACGACCAACCGCAATAGCAAACTTTACAACGCCGTAATTGAATTAACACCACAAACTTACCAACAACTCATATCACTCGGCCGTGTCGCGGTGAACTTTCAACAGGTGCACCTTGAGGCTCACTCTCGGTTCTCCCAGTGCCGAAAGTGCCTGCAGTTCGGCCACTCCCAAACCAAGTGCACCAGCACCCTGCAACCGTGTGCTATCTGCGCCAGCGAGGACCACACGGGAGACAACTGCCCCCTAAAAGTAAACGAGCTAAAGCAATACAAGTGCTTTAACTGTCACCGTCACAACACCCGCACCGGAGCCAAGCTACCCACCGACCACGCCGCCAACAACCAGCACGTCTGCCCAAGAATTCTGGCCGCCAAAGAAAGCATCAACAACTCAACAGATTACGGTATCACCTCTCCTCAACCTTAACTCAGAATATTGTAAATCGGCTTACCATATTTTTCGTCCAACCTACGATCTGTAAACTACAACCTTAATCCTCAACTCTAAAATTTTTAAACTGTTTTAAATTTTAAGTTTTTAACTTTAAAATTTTTAATTTTAATCTTTAATTTTAAATTTTAAATTTTCTTTTTTTATTTTATTTTTTTACTCTTATTATTTTATTTTAATTTTAATTTTACTGATATATTTTTCTCTTGTTTTGTTGTGTTGTATCATCTGTGTATTCATAAATTGTTGTATACACTATACACTTTACATGAATAATACACGTAGACAACGCACATTCAATTCACACAATACACGCAGACACACACACTCCACACACTCCACTCTCACATTCACACAAGCCAACGTTGGCCGGGGCTTCGCAGCCACACATGAGCTCATCCAGCACAGCCAACTGCACAACACAGACATCATCTTTATCAATGAACCTTACACTTCAAACCAACTCACCGCCAAAGACACACCCAATTACTCCACATACCAATTCCCATCAAGCACACCAACCAAGGCCTGCGTCCTTATCCGGAACGGTCTCGGAGCCGCCATTGGACTATCTAAACACAGCACGTCTAACATCAGCTCAGCACAACTCACGACTCGCACTGGTAAACGCATTATACTCACCTCAATCTACATTGAGCCTAACACCGACACCAGCAATACACTCAACAAACTACACACACTACTCCATGACACACGCGACGCCACCCACATCATTGCCGGTGATTTTAACGGCTGGCACCGCCTTTGGGGTTCCCACGCAGCCAACAACCGTGGAAAAGACGTCGCCGACCTCATCTCCTCACACAACATCAGCATACTCAACACAGGCACAGCACACACATACGAAAGCATGGCGGATGGACGAATGAGGGGATCTATTGTTGACCTTACAATCGCTAGTGACAACGTCGCCGGTGACATTGCCGATTGGAAGGTCGACTTATCTATCTGCCCCACATCCGACCATCATGCCATCACCTTCACACTACGCACCTCACACCAATTCACTCACAACAAAAAATCAAACACATTCAGATACAACACAAATAACTACAGGCGATGGAACGACCTCCAAGAACATTTCAAAACACAAATCACTAACACTGACCTACCAACCATCAACATCAACACACTCAACACTCAACAAGACATCGACACTTACACAAACAAACTCACCTCATTCATCACACAAGCTTGTGACGCTCTCTTACCACCTAGTGGTCGCCGCCATTCACATCCATCCTGGTGGACTGATGAACTAGATCACCTAAAACACCAAGTGATCAATAACCACCACAAAATTCAACAGTTAAAACGCAACAACCTCCCATTAACGGAGGCTCTCACTGAGAGAGACCACATAAAAGCCACGTACGCACAGGCCATACAGGACGTTTCCACCACACACTTCCGGGAATTCTGCACACGACAGGGCAAGGAGGATGTCTGGGCGATCACGAACAGAATACTCCGAACTGGCCCGCCCTCAAAACCAGCCTCCACCATAGAGATTACACCCGGCACATACACCACATGCACACAACACACTGCCACTACATTTCTAAACAAGTTCTACCCAGATGATACACCTGACTCCCCACTCCAACAAATCACTCGCTCCAAAACCGCTCACCCACCTGACACCAACGACGAACCCCCCTTCACCGAACACGAAGTCCTAACCGTTCTTAAAAATATGAACCCTGCGAAATCACCGGGCGCCGACCACCTCACCTCCGACATCTGCTACCAATTCACACTCTGCTTCCCTAATCTAATCACCGACCTTCTAAACCGCTGCCTATACCTATCAATTTTCCCTAAATCATGGAAACATGCAATAATTAAAATAATTCCAAAACCTAACAAACCGGACTACACCTCCTCATCCGCTTACCGCCCTATAGGACTACTACCCATACTAGGCAAGGCCCTTGAAAAGCTCATCACACAGAGACTCACACATCACCTACACACTACACACACATTCAACACTAAACAATACGGTTTCAAACAACAAATCTCCACCACACACGCACTCACCAACATAATCAACACTATCACCACACACAAACAACGAGGACTTCACGTCGCAATGATCTCCCTCGATATTAAGGCTGCTTTCGACCATGCCTGGTGGCCAGCAATACTCGCACGCCTTCAACATGTCAAATGCCCCAGGAACATTTACACAATTATACAAAACTACCTCTCCGACCGCACAGCCACCATACATTACGCCGACGCCACCTCCACCAAAAACCTTACAAGAGGATGCATCCAAGGGTCTGTATGTGGGCCGACTTTCTGGAACCTAATCCTGGATGAGCTACTGGACTTGTCCAGTGACTGGCCAGGACACGGGTCACTACCGGAGGGTTGCCAGCTGCAGGCCTTTGCCGATGATATCACACTCATAGCCACACACAAAAAACTCACCACACTGCAACACAACATCAACCAATGCCTACATATCATACACGCCTGGGGCATTGCCAACAAACTCACCTTCTCACCGGAAAAAACAGTCGCACTCGCATTCACCAACAAAACTCGCCTACTCCACATCACCATGCACAATACACACATACCATTCAGCCGGACCGCCAAGGTGCTAGGGGTGATCATCGACGATAATCTACACTTCACCCAACACATTGACTACATCACTGACAAAGCACGAGCACTACACAACCGACTCACCCGGTTTGTACGTCCCACATGGGGTGTACACTCCGAGAATATTCACACGCTCTACAAGGGGGTAATCGAGCCCATAACATGCTATGCCTCTAGCGTTTGGATAGGGGCATTAAAATATGCCACCAACAGGAAAAAGCTATTAGCCCTGCAACGCGGATTCGCCCTAAAAATCATTAAAGGCTTCCGGACAATCAACACCACTGATGCCATAGCCCTGTCCACACTCACACCACTTGACCTTAAAGCAATAGAAACCGCCAAAAATGAACATACCAGAATCACAGGCATTACCAATTACCTCCCTGACGACATTACTCTAGACACACGTACACATCCATCACTACTACTTCACCCAGCACATAGACTACCACACCCCTTCGACACTGCACACACACAAGAAGAACTTGACAACATACTCGCCAATCACCTGCAAGCACACCATATCTACACTGATGGTAGCAAACACGATGGCCTCGTGGGCGCTGCCTTCATCATACACACACCAAACAACCAAATCACCACAAAGACGTTCAAACTTCACTCCACATGTTCCGTCTTTCAGGCTGAGTTAGTAGCCATCGAGCAAGCCTGCCGCTGGCTCCATCGACAGCAGGTCGCGGAGGCCGTCATAATGACTGACTCTAGATCGGCCCTGGAAGACATTAACAACACCAATACCACACACCAACTCACGACCAGCATACTCAACACATTACATAATAGTAACACACACATCAAGTTCGTCTGGATTAAGGCTCACACAGGAATTCATGGCAATGAAGCTGCCGACATCGCCGCCAAATCGGCGGCCTCAAAAACCACACAACCTACATTCCACCACTTCCCCCTCAGTTATGCCAAATATGCAGCCAAAACTGACGCCGCCGCCCAGGCGGCTGAGAGGTACATTCACAACCCTAAGGGTCACACCATCCGCACTTGGTGCCCCACACTCGCACACCTACACACATTAACTCATAAAACCGGACACACATTCGCCTTAACACAGGTACTCACTGACCATGGGTATCACAAATACTACCTACACCGCTTCCACATCACCACCAATGACACATGCCCATGCGACGACACATCCACACAAACTTTCACTCATCTCATCACACAATGCCCACGCTACACACACACCCGACTCCACCACGAACTACTCTGCCACAACACACAAATCAACCCCTATAACATACAAGACATCATCTCTAATGATGACGCCACCAACTCCTTCATGACACACATCACACACATAGTCAACACACTCAAACAATTTAATAACACATAACTTTTACACACTACACAAATATTATTAACTTTATGTCGACATGTTATTGTTCACAATTACGAACCATATATTTGTACCCTGCTTATACCCTGTACATAATTGTATAAGTGCCTCCTGTATATTCTAATGGACATACCATGCTCTGCATTCTAATGTACATACCATGCTCTGTATGACTTATTTTCTTTTGTCTCTTTCTTGTTAGCTAGATAATAATATACTATCTCAAATCATTATTAAGATAGCATTTATATGCCGAACCTGTTAAAACATACACATCCTGTTTTATATTCTATTGTCTATAAACTGACTATTGCTAATTGTTATTACTTCACCTTATGTTAATCGATCTAAAGAGGATCTAATTAAAATTATTTGATCTTGTATACACTTTGTGCACACCTTGCCACGTAATCTTTTAATTGTTATTGTTTCATCCTATGTTCATTTCATATTCATCAATATTAATCTATAGAACCACCTTGCTTCATGTATTGTACCAAACCATAAGAATCTATGTAAATCACCCTCCACCCATTCTCATCACTTCATCCACGCACATTACCATCACAAGTTTATTGCCCACAATTGTTAAATCATTACCACCTTTTTTTCTCTTTTATCATTCTATTGTTAGCTAGATAACCATATACCACAATCATTTTTAAGATAGCATTTATATGCCGAACATGTACAACATGCACATTCTGTTTCACATTCTATTGTTTATAAACCAACTATTGCCAGTTGTTATTATTTTATCTTATGCTAATTTAATTGTTAAAATTGTTTGACTTTGTATACACCTCGTAACGTAATCTTTTAATTGTTACTGTTCCATCCTATGTTCATTTCATACTCATCAAGACTAATCCACACAATCACCTTGCTTCATGTATTGTACCAAACCATAAAATCTATGTAAATCACCCCTTACCCATTCTCATCACTTCATCCACGCACATTACCATCACAAGTTTATTGCCCACAATTGTTAAATTATCACTACATTAATTATAAGTTCACTTAACCATACTTAACTATTAAGCCACGAATCCCAGCTAACTGTATCAAATAGCAGTTGTTTTAGCGTAAAATCGCAATAAACTCCCTCCTGGGGCGGTTATACCCTCAGGGGGACAATTTAAAAAAACCTAACCTAACCTAACCTAACCTTTTTTTTTTTTTTTTTTTTTTTTTTTTTTTTTTTACGAAGGGGAAATGCCTAACGCATACCACGCCGCAAGGGGTCATCGGCGTGGTTATGTGGGGCTCGCACCCACTAAAACCACCTTCGGCGGCCTTCCTCAGCGCCTTAACAGGGGACTCCGGGAACGCGGGTATGCTGCTCCGGTGTCCCCCATTGCGCACGTCTCTTACGAGACACATCCCGGGGAGGGCAAGGTATGCGCCCTCCCATCGTCAGCCCGTGTCGTGCCGACACAGCGGACTGCGCCGCCACAGTCCGCTGTCTTCTCGGGACCGCAGTCAGAGGACCCTTCTCTGACCGCATATTAGTCCCAAGGTGTCACCCCGGCTAGCAGCGTCCTGGTCCGCCGCCGCGGGGTCGTCCTCCCACACCCCTCATCTGGCGTCCTGGTGCCACGTCCAGTCGCAGGTCCCACCTGCCGGAGACTGCTGGAGATGGCATTTCACGTAGGTAATTTTTTATAGAGGTTTTCTTCCTCGCAGCCCCACCTAGAGAGGTGACGAAGTAGGGCCCTCGTTCCGACCCAAACGGGTTGGTTTACGATTTGCCCCCCTGGCTCAGCGTATTAATATAATAATAATAATAAATCATTTAATTTCAGATAATACAATCCATAGATACATACCTTACAGACTAACATACATAATTATAACTTTGGTTAGTTTATAAAACTTAAAACTATGTTAGTAACACTACACTAGCACTTCATTGTCTCAGTGCGTTCAGGTGGCACTTGTCCGCGGAAGCGACGGTACACCACACCTTTCGGCCAGAAGTCGTCTTTCATAAAGATGTGCAGAAAACACGTCGGTACTCGCACCACGAACGCCTTAAAGTTGACGTTGCGGTGCGACTCGAGTAACTGCACTCTCGTCGTGTATTTCGTCTTCTGACGGACGTACTCCACGATGTCCTCTGCCTTAGTGGTGTAATGCAGGCGAGAGATATACACCGGAGTGTTCGGTGCTGCGGCGCGTAGACTTACGCCGGGCTGCACTGGAGCTGTGCCGCAACAGTTCTTTACAGCACGCTGTCGGCGCTTCCTCCTTTGCACCGTCACGAAACCGTTTTCTTCAGCCTGATTCGTCGCCTTTTCAGGCATAGGCTTGGCGGGTGGAGCAATTCGAGTGCTCTGCGTGACCGGCAGGTCAGCTGATCGCGCGGCGGGGCGGAGGGAAGCCGCGGGGACGGGGACAGGGCTGCGAGGCTCAAGCGTAGCGCATACAGCCGACGCTGCATTCCGAGGCGTCAAAACTGCTGACGCGAAACTTACAACACTATCGTTCGATGTGTCGAGTCGGCAGGCTCCTCGGCGCATGTTGACGTTGTTACTACACGCCGCCGATGACCCAGTTATTGTCACAGTATTGCGCAACTCGTCGAGTTCCTTGCGCAAATCTGTGACGTTGATTTGGGATTTTTCCAGCTTCCTCTGCACATCTGCTAGACTTGCCTTCAGGTTGATGACGTCTTTGAGAAGGCTAGTAACGTCGACGTGGTCGAAAGTGACGGGCGGCAACTTATACAAGTCCTTCGCCACAAACGTCGGCACGTCGTCAGGATCGGTCTGTTTGAAAAGCGTGATGATGTCCTGTAGACTCTTCTTTGTCCCGTCACGCCTGCGAGACACCATCTGGTCACTCTTATTTAGCAACGTAAACAATAGCAGCTTGGCAGCAGCTACATCTTCCTCGCTGAAGTTCGTTGAGCAGATTTGGATGGCGGACACCTCGTCCATGACATCCAGCTTCTGCTGCAAGAACGCCAGCAACTCGTTTGCCACAAGTTTATCACTCATGGCTAAATGATTTCGAGCGTCGGCTTACGCCGCGCTAAACAATAAACTTAATTATAATACGTACACGTCCACCTCAAAGCGCAGTGCGGTGACGAGTGAGTATTGCTACACCGAGCCCTTCCCAGCGAGCGGTGTCTCCCTCACCGCTCCCTAGGGTCGCCTGCCCGTGCCTCTCATCCGGCGTCCTGCTGCCCCGTCCAGCTGAAGGTCTCCGACTACTGCCGGAGGGGACAGGTCACGTAGGTAATTTTTTATAGAGGTTTTCTTCCTCGCGGCCCCCACCTCAAGAGGTGGCAAGATGGCGGCCCTCGTTCCGACCCTACGGATCGGTTTACGATATGCTCCCCTGGCCCGGCGTATTGCTACGCCGGCCCCACCCCGGCTTGCGGCAAATCGCAACCGGGGTCGTCCTCCCGCACCTCACGTCTTTCATCCTGCCGCCCCGTCCAATGGTGAGACCGGAACCACTTAAAGGAGGGGACGGGTCAAGTCGGTAATTTTTTAAAGAGGTTTTCTTCCTCGCAGCCCCCACCTCGAGAGGTAGCAAGATGGCGGCCCTCGTTCCGACACCTACGGGTCGGTTTACGATTTGCTCCCCGGCCTGGCGCATTGCTGCGCCGAGCTCACCCCGTCAAGCGGGGTTGTCCTCCCGCACCTCACATCTTTCGTCCTGCCGCCGACGCCCAGTGGTCGAAGCTGGACGGGCGGGTCACGTAAGGTTATTTTTTATAGAGGTTATTCTTCCTCGCAGCCACCACCTTGAGAGGTTGCAAAGTGGCGGCCCTCGCTCCGACGCCTACGGGTCGGTTTACGATATACTCCCCTGGCCCGGCGTATTGCTACGCCGGCCCCGCCTCACGTCTTTCATCCTGCCGCCCCGTCCAATGGTGAGACCGGAACCACTTAAAGGAGGGGACGGGTCAAGTCGGTAATTTTTTAAAGAGGTTTTCTTCCTCGCGGCCGCCACCTCGAGAGGTGGCAAGATGGCGGCCCTCGTTCCGAAACCTAAGGGTCGGTTTACGATTTGCTCCCCGGCTCTGCGCATTGCTGCGCCGAGCCCACCCCGTCAAGCAGGGTCGTCCTCCCGCACCTCACATCTTTCGTCCTGCCGCCGTCGCCCAGTGGTCGAAGCTGAACGGGCGGGTCACGTAAGGTTATTTTTTATAGAGGTTATTCTTCCTCGCAGCCACCACCTTGAGAGGTTGCAAAGTGGCGGCCCTCGCTCCGACGCCTACGGGTCGGTTTACGATATACTCCCCTGGCCCGGCGTATTGCTACGCCGGCCCCACCTCACGTCTTTCATCCTGCCGCCCCGTCCAATGGTGAGACCGGCACCACTTAAAGGAGGGGACGGGTCAAGTCGGTAATTTTTTTAAAGAGGTTTTCTTCCTCGCGGCCCCCACCTCGAGAGGTGCAAGATGGCGGCCCTCGTTCCGACACCAATGGGTCGGTTTACGATTTGCTCCCCGGCCCGGCGCATCGCTGCACCGAGCCCACCCCGTCGTCCGACACCCGGGGTCATCCTCCCGCACCTCACATCTTTCGTCCTGCCGCCGTCGCCCAGTGGTCGAAGCTGAACGGGCGGGTCACGTAAGGTAATTTTTTATAGAGGTTATTCTTCCTCGCAGCCACCACCTTGAGAGGTAGCAAAGTGGCGGCCCTCGCTCCGACGCCTGCGGGTCGGTTTACGATTTACTCCTACTGCCCCTAGGGCTCATCCCGGGTAATTTTTTATAGAGGTTTTCTTCCTCGCAGCCCCCACCCCGGAAGGTGGCAGCCCTCGTCTCCGACACCAATGGGTCGGCCTTACGAGTTCATCCCGTTGCTTGCCCAGCGTATTGCTACGCCGGGCCCGCCCGCGGGTAATTTTTTATAGAGGTTTTCTTCCTCTCAGCCCCCACCTCGCGAAAGGTGGCGGCCCTCGTTCCCTACGCCTACGGGTAAGGTTTACGAGTGAGTTCCTCTTAGCTTCACCGTGGATGTCGGTCCACGTGGCTACTGAGCCCCCCCGCCACGACAAGGCGAGAACTCTTTCGGGGGGGAAGTTAACCTAACCTAACCTAACCCTAACCTAACCCTAACCTAACCCTAACCTAACCTAACCTAACCTAACCTAACCTAACCTAACCTAACCTAACCTAACCCTAACCTAACCCTAACCTAACCCTAACCTAACCCTAACCTAACCCTAACCTAACCCTAACCTAACCCTAACCTAACCCTAACCTAACCCTAACCTAACCCTAACCTAACCCCAACCTAACCCCAACCTAACCCCAACCTAACCCCAACCTAACCCCAACCTAACCCCAACCTAACCCCAACCTAACCCCAACCTAACCCCAACCTAACCCCAACCTAACCCCAACCTAACCCCAACCTAACCCCAACCTAACCCCAACCTAACCCCAACCTAACCCCAACCTAACCCCAACCTAACCCCAACCTAACCCCAACCTAACCCCAACCTAACCCCAACCTAACCCCAACCTAACCCCAACCTAACCCCAACCTAACCCCAACCTAACCCCAACCTAACCCCAACCTAACCCCAACCTAACCCCAACCTAACCCCAACCTAACCCCAACCTAACCCCAACCTAACCCCAACCTAACCCTAACCTAACCCTAACCTAACCCTTTTTTTTTTTTTGAAGAGGGGAAATGCTTTACGCATACCGCCTTGCCTGGGGCAGCGAGGCGGTTATGTCGGACTCTCCGGCTCAAAGATGGTGGGCGGCCGGCATACCGACTAAAACCCCCCTGTGCACCAACACCCGCCTTCACGGGTGGACCACTGGAACCTGATATGACGTCAGTGGTCCACCCAGCGGCTGCCCGCTTCACGCGGACTCCTTCCCCGTTGACAGCGTCCGGGCGCACCGGGAACACTGTCCCTCCGCGGAAGGGTGCGGGTGAGACTCTGCTGCCCCAGTCTCTCCGCACCCATCTGGCGGCATCAAACGCTCGTAGGCGCGCCGACGCCGCCCAGTTCGCCGGCGACGGATCGGATCAGCGAGGAGACTTTCCTCTCTGATCCGCTCCGCCGCCTCCTTCTGTAAGATGACGTCCTCGCAGAAGGATGCGACCGCCGTCCACTCCCTGTCGCTGGTGACCATGGACCGTGCCACGGCCGGCAGCGACAGGTCTACTCCAATGACTGCGACGAGGTCCCGGCGCTGCCCCGCCCAAGCCGGACACGACTCAAGCGTATGCTGCGCCGAGTCGTCGTCGCAGTCGCAGTGGTGGCAGACAGGACTCGGTTCCCTCCTAGCGACCTTGTGCAGGTAGTGCCCGAAGCAACCGTGCCCGGACAAAACCTGCACCAGTCGGAAGGAAAGGGTCCCGTACTGCCGCCCCGCCCACTCCGACAAGATCGGCTGGAGCGCCTCCACGGTCCTGAAACCGGCCCGTGGAGCCCCCAGCCGACCTGACCACTGGGCCATGATGGCCCTGCGGGCGGCTTCGCGCCACTCGCGAATTTGTTCGGGGAGAGGGGACCGCTGCTCTGCCCGAACTGCAGCCACCCGCCGATATACTTCGGCGAGCACCTCCGCCTCCAAGTCCCACGGGGGAGTTCCGGCCAATGCGCACGCCGCGTCTGTGGACACGGTGCGGTAGCCGCGTATGGCTCTGACCGCCATTACACGCTGCGGCCTCGCCAGCAGCCGCCTGCTTTCGGCGGTCAGAGACCCCGCCCACACCGGTGCGCCGTAAAGCGCCATTGACCGGACCACCCCCGTGTACAGCCGGCGACAGGTGAGGCTGGGCCCGCCCAGGTTTGGCAAAAGCCGTCCCAAGGCGGACGCAGCCCCCTCAAGCCTCGGCGAGAGACGACGAAAGTGCTCGTCGAAGAGCCATCGCCCATCCAACACCAAGCCCAGATACTTCATCTGGGCCTGAACCCGTACGAGGACCGAACCGACGGATATCGAGGCGCCAGCAGGTGGGCCACGACGGGGCCCATGGAATAAGAGGGCCTCCGTCTTTTCAAGGGCCACCCTAAGCCCCAGCGCCGCGATCCGTCCGACCACTTGAGAGACCCCAGTGGTGGCCAGGCGCGCCACGTCTTCAAACTTACGACCCCGAGCTGTGACCAGTGTGTCATCGGCGTAACAGAATACGCCCAGCCCGGGGGGTAGAGCACCGCGCAGGACCCAGTCGTAGCCGATGTTCCACAGGAGAGGGCCAAGGACGGACCCCTGCGGAACACCGCTCGAAATGGTCCTGCGCCGGACGCCGCCTTCTCGGTCCTCGTACAGGACACACCTCCTCTCGAGGTAGTCTGCCACTAGCAGCCTCAGGTATTTGGGCACTCCATGGAACCGGAGCGCCTCCCTGATGCTGCCAAATGGCAGACTGTTAAAAGCGTTGGCGATGTCCAAAGACACCGCCAACAGCACCTCGCCGTTCACTACGGCTTCCTCGGTCGCGGCCCTAAGCGCCAAAATGGCGTCGATCGTCGAACGCCCAGCACGAAAGCCATACTGGGCGTCCGACAGGTCGGGGCCAACCTCGTTCAGGTGCCGGACGATGCGGGAGGCGAGAATCCTCTCCAGCAGCTTCCCTGCCTCGTCCAGCAACACAATTGGCCTATAGGCCGCGACCGAGTCCGGGGCCCTCCCCGGCTTCGGTAGAAGCACCAGCTTTCCCACTTTCCAGGTCTCAGGGAACCTTCCAGACGCCAAGCAAGCGTCGAAAAGGCCCCTGAGGCGGTCCCCCAAATGATCGAGGATCAGGGCCAGCACTCGGGCAGGGATCCCGTCCGGCCCGGGAGCGGTGTTCTTGGAGCGAACTCTGAGAACAGCCGCCCCTAACTCCGCCTCCGTGACAGGCGGCACCTCTTCGGCCTCCCCGACTACGGCCCTAGCAGGGACCATCGCCGGGGGCGTGTGCTCCGCCTGTGGCGGGAACAGACCCTCGAAACCTAACCCTAACCTAACCCTAAAAATATATATATATAAAATTCTTAAGGTACCTTAAGAATTTTGAATCCTGAAGTCCTAGAACGCTGAAATTTGGTATGTAAGCTAATATTACTACAAAGACTAAAAAAAAAACCAAACCTAACCTAACCTATACCCTCGGAATAAGAGGTGGAAGTATGTACTACATAATCATGCAGTAATAACTATTGAAAAGCTAGATATATATATAATTATGTATAGCTAGATATATATATATAGCTAAATATATGAAAAAATAATAAAATACTCAAATATGAACGTCATATTTTTTGAAAATCATCCCCTAACCCATTCAAATGGGATGAAAGTTTAAGAGCGTATTCACACTTTTCAGTAAAATAAGCAAAAATACGCAGTTTTCTAAGTGATAATTCTCAGCTATGAACTGATGCAGGTTTCAATTTCCAAGGTTTAGTTACAGATATGTCGTTGACAAAGGGGCTAACTATAGTCAAAGTCTACTAAGGTGGTTGGTTATTTTTTAAATAATTATTTTCCAACACACGAATTCGTAATGGCGCAATTCGCGGCATCGCAAAACAAAACAAAGCAAAACAAAACAGTGCACCTACTATGTTTATCTCTATATAACCCAAGGTCAACTGGTAGAGAATGCCTATGGCATCACGTCTGCCTGTGTGCGATTGTGCATAGAGTTTTAAATAAATAAATAATTTGGCTGTGGTGTATTAATATTATGATCTTTTTTTGTTTTTTGTACCTACCTACCTAGCCTACAAAAAACCACCACTACCTACTACTTTTTTGTAGGCTAGGTATCATGTTATGGCATTAGTTTCCACCCACGGCTTCACCTGCACTTACAACCCCAGGCAGAAACAAGCAAGAAAAAGGTCCATAGGTACTTAGGTACATCAATTCATCCAAACATTCGCATTTATAATAATAATATGTATTAGAATAGATATGGTATGCCAAAGTGTTCCTTTACTTCTCTAATAATAACATATTCTACAAATTTACTATACAAATACCTATTATAGCACCAAAAATCTTACCGTAATATAACAATAAAGTTTACGCGGCCGTGCACTGTGCCGAATATACTTCACGAACAATGTATGTGTACGAGGATCACCGACCGATAATTACCTAATCTGTAGCTGCGCTATTTTGTGAATACACGGTATATGGTGACGGTGACATCAGCCGACATCACTAGATGGCGCTGACTGTATTTTGAAATGCGCTATCGGCATTTTTCTTCTGCGAATGATAATCGATTGTTAAGAAATATTTGCATTTCATATTCGTAATTTTGTAGTCGTATCGTATCGTCGTGATAATTCTATAATTCGTTCGTATTATTTGTTCATAATATAGTTACTGGTCCAAATTACTGGTCCCTATTATTTTAAGTATTTCTTTTCTATTTTCTTAGATTTAATTTAATTATTTATTTAATTGACAATTCGAAGTTTGAATATTTGATTAGATAATATTTAATTATGTATTTTAGTATTAGTATATAGTAGGTTTGTCCGTGTGGTGACGGATTAAGGATACAAATGTCACCAACCCATTCCATCCCGTGGGTGTCGTAAGAATCGACTAAGGGAAAGGAAACTTGAAAAAAAAAACCCTATACCAACCCGTCTGGCCAGCGTCGTATAGTTAGGCTAATATCCCTCCAAATTTATGGTGGAGCCCCGTGCCCAGCAGTGGGACGTTAATGGGTTGAGATGAATGAATTAATATAGTAGGTTTATAAGTAAACCGTTTAAGATTGGTGTAGGTAGATTGACGAATAACGTCACTTATTTTATTGTTAGTTAGTAGTACTTTTCTAGTATTTGAGGTTTAGTTTACTTACAGTTTATTTTCATTTTCACTTCTCTAAAATTTAAGAGTTAACGTTTTGTTTAGTTTGTTTAATAGCTTTAGATTGAGTATTATCGGTATTCTTTTGATTTTAATGTAGCGCTGCAAGTAAGGACTGATACAGTGCGATATGTTGGGCACTGGGCTGAACTACAACTTTATTCTTGTGCCGAGGACGGGGAGCCCTATTGTGATTCCGATACTTATTCACTGGATATGTTGAATCCCAATACTTACGGTGCATCCTCTGACCTCATGGGTGCTGCTGCTATTTATCCTTTTACTTTTGAGGTTTATCAAAATAATGTTTTAAGAGGAACTTTTTCTTACATCGGTGGTCCTGTGAAACGTTTGCGATTCAGAGAAGTTCTTTACTTTACCGAGCCTAACTTCACATACTCTACATTTTAGTCAAAACGTGATGCTTGGCCGGTTTGCTACCGTTACGAAGATTTCATAGGCATTCGTTCATTATGTGTAAAATAAAACGGCCAAGACACACGTTTTAACTAAAATGTAGAGTATGTGAAGTTAGGCTTGGTAAAGTAAGGGCGAATAGATCAAGAATCATGGCTCTACATGAGTTCTGACCACTTATTCATAGATTTTGATTAAGGTGTAGTGTAGAGCTTGTAGATTTAGAGCGTGAAGTCTTTAGAGCTTGGCTTTATACGAGATCTGATAACTTTTTCACAGGGTAAGCTATGTAGACTCGTCTTGGAATCATTTTTACATGAAAATGTTTTTGGTGGGATAATACTTTCTTTACCACCATAATATGTATGTATACTCATGTTCAAACAAATAAAATTAACTTTATCTTTATCTTGTCATGTGACCCCCCCATTATTAGCACTGTATGGGTTAAATCCCTGTACATAAAAATACATGAAAATAGTATTTCCGCTATCGAGGCGTTAGGCTTTATAATCGATGTGACCATGAACGAGTTTCCCAACAAAGTTTGAAGCTTTCTCCTTACGCCAAATCCAGTCTCATCGGAGAAAATAATTAATTTGTGCCTTTTCACTGCCATGGTTTTAGTGTCATCGTGGTTTATAATGCTATCGGACTGCACTGGTTTGTAGTTAGCTTCCTTTTCCACGAGTGTCGCCATGTCAAGACTAGTATCCTTATTCTGACTTGATAGGATGTTCTGTACGTCACTTTACATTTACAATACAGATACAGGTTTCGTGAGATTATATTTTTTTCTCTGTAAATGTTAACGATATGTTATCGTTGAACTTTAGGCTACATTGATGTTACATTACACACAGTTATATCTTCTATTGAGGGTGTACCTGAGAGTCTTTTTTCTAATAAAGTAGACCTGAACCGTTGCCTCTATTGCGGCGAGTAGAATTTGATTGGGTTGGTGGTTTTTGAACAATTATTCATTTCGCCGTACTACAAAGCATTACTATTAAACAAAACAGTTTCAGGAAACTTAAGTTAACGAAAGTAATATTAATAGTTTTCAACAATAACGAGCAAATATAAGATTATTATATTGCATTTTTAAATTTATAAAAAGATTCTAAACAATTAATGTTGTAACATTAAGTAAGTACATAGGTATATTGAATAATTGAGGAAAACCTTAAGTATTGTCATTTGAGCGCGTCAATCAACATAGATTTAAATTTATGTAGAGGTACATATCAATATAAAGGTTAGGCAAGCGTGACAGACGACTGTATAGCAACTACATTCTTTTAATAGGAGGAACGTGCCCTAAATTAGTTTTGAAACTTTTAACAGGGAAAGGCTGTTATCTGGATAGACGAACAATCAAAGCGATTGGTAAAATTTTGAATAGGAAGAAATGAAGATTAAGCGCGACTTATAGGAAGGTATAGCCATGTTACACTGAATAGACAAATTCCACAAAAATCTTTTTTAATCCGATTCTAGATGACGTTTATGTATTTTGTAGTAGGAAGTCTAAAAGAGGAGCATTTAATTACAATTTTAATATTATAATGGGTCGACGTGAAGCTAGTGATGTCTGAGCTGCGGCGTCGCCTGCGCCACCGCCGCCACGTTGCACCTTGAGCACGTCATAGGATCATCCAAGAGCTAAGTGGAAGAAATGATAATTATAGTAGATATTATAATGTATTAGTGAGTGCTCTATCAGGCTTGACTCAGTGTCCCGTCGGACGTGTTTCGTCTGTTACACGTATTCACACAGAACAATTTTATTGACAATCATTGCAATGTCCCACTAACACGCCATCAAATATTTGCAGGAGTAGTGACGAAGCGTAAGTAGCTGTCCGCTCCGAGACTCTGTCGGTGCTATGTGAGCGCGGCCTTACAATGTGTGCCAGTACACGCAGTACTCGCAACACTGGCGGTAATTTGGAAATGTTTATAATTATTATAAATGAGAGATACAGACCGGGCGCGGCGAACTCAGCTAGCTTGTTGCCGATCATAGAGCCGAAGGAGGAGGAGTCGTCGTCGTGGGCCGGCGGCGCGGCGGAGGCGCGCTTCTTGGCGGCGAGCTGCGACATCAGCAGCGACAGCAGCGCCCGGGTCGTGCCGGTGCCGCCCTCGCCGCCACCGCTGCTACCCTTACTGTTACACACCACACACTTATCTATAGGTATCCACCCAGACCCACAGATAACGCACGCAACGGCTGTGCGTCACAGTACCATATAACAGTATATACACACGTGATTATTTAATGTTACGAAGCTTTGTCAACGGTAGTGGTCACAAATATTATTATCGAATACTTTGACCTTATACAACATGTTAGTGACGAGCAATAGTATTATAGGAACAAGGTGGTATATATCGCACTAGCGAAAGGAATATGCTGCGTATGTGTATGTTCTACACATTATTTTGAACACAGTGGTCGGTAACGGCAGGTTCAATGGTGAGGTTACAGGAGGAATACAACAAGGATGCTGTCAGTACAATATCATACCTAAAGTCGGCGCGCGGCTGTGACAGGTAGAGCTGCACTACTTGCAGTGCCACTTTGTTCGTAGAGCTCTCCTGCGATTTACGAGTAAGTTTACGTTCCCCGAACATCCAGTCCAGTCTATTATCAGAACAGAAAAACATGCTCGCCATTTTGGAGATTTGACTCACAATCAATAAGTACATAAAAGAACACTTGTCCACATGCAGCCCACATTTGCAGGCACAGGGTTAGCTTAGTCACCGCGAGGGAAAATAAAGTTATAGAACAAACGGCATTGTTGACAAGACTTGACTGAAAATTGTAGAATAATAACGCACCCGAAGCCGAGGAGATCCTTGAGTAGGTCTAGGAGCACGGGGTGCGCGTCGGACGCGGCCGCGGGCGCCGCCGCCGCCTCCCTCGTGCACCACAACGAACACTACGACAAACGTCACGGTATTACTCTCTCGTAGCGTTGCCGCGTCGTGGCTACTGCGTTTGACTTAGCTAACTTACGAGCGCCAACAGCATCAGCAGGGTGACCTGGTGCCAGGAGTGTGGAGTCATGGTGTGGTGTGTGTGGTGGTGCAGCCGGGGTGTGCGCGACAATGACATCCAAACTCACAACATTGAACACAGTTCAAGTGCGTGTTATTGTCATTAAAGCGCACAAAATTCAAGATTGCCTATTAGTTAGAGCGTGAAATCGCGAGTCGTGGCTAACTGCCTGTGCTCGCTGAACTGTCGCTGCGTGTTGTACATACAAGCGCGCATAATCGTAACGTGGCCGGTGCACACTAAATACGTATGACCAATACACTTGTCGAACAAAGGGAAGCGTCTGTACTTTGCTGAATCCTACTAAAATTATAAACGCAATAGTTTGTAAGTATGGATGGATGGATGTTTGTTACTCTTTCACGTAAAAAACTATTGAACGGCTCTTGATGAAATTTGGCACAGAGCTAGATTATTGTCTGGAATAACACATTACTACTATTATTATTTTTACAGCAATAACCGACATCCACGCAGGCGGAGCCGCGGACTACAGCTAGTATTTATATAAAATTGTTCACATTTGGACATCGACAGTGCTTCTTTAACTGTCGCCAAGTCTTACACTCTTCCGCGCGCGCAATCTGCTTGAAAACTGGTACAAACTGTCTTTATCACGTATTCTTTCTATCTTTCTTTTTTAAAAAGACAACTCCCGCACTACAGAACAAGCTCTGTGTTACGGGGGACTTTACAAACATATAATTAACGGATACAAATTACACTCAGACTCAGAACAACTCTTTGTGGGTCACACAAAGTTTTGTCCAGTGTGGGAATCGAACCCACAACCTCGTGCACAGCAGGCGCATACTGCGGCCACTGGACCGCCAAGGCAGTCAAAATTAATATTAGAAGATACTTATAGACGTACTAATGTTATATCATAAAGCGATTTAACGAAATATGGGCCATCTCTAAGTACGGTATCTCTTTAGGCAGTTATTACATAGTTCGTGTGCAAATAACTTTACTTGAATTAATATATTATATAGCTACTTTAAAATGTACCTAATGCTAATATGGAACAGACTACATACAATAGGTACTATTATAATAATGTTTTAAACATAAATTACTTAAGTATGCGGTTACAGTTCACGTCCTAACTGAGGTTATCTACGTTAGGTGAGTACAGGTCAGCGTCGACACTGCTCACTGCTCACTCTCGCTCGTACGTAACAGTACGTGGGTAATGGCCGTCTCTTTTGTTAGTCGAAGCTATTAAAACTTTATTTCATGTTTATTTATTTTTAGGTAATATATACTCGTATTACTTACATACGCAGGTTAGGACAAAAAAATAAATCTAAAAATGCAAAACACATTTGTTTATTGCAACAAGATAAATACTTGCACTTAATTGTAATAATATTATTATAGATATAAGTAAGTGTTGTTTCTAGGTAAGATATTATTCACATAAGTTCAATAACAACAGAGCACTTGTTGACCAGCTATTCTCGTAAATGCGTGGCGGCAGCGTTTTGACGGCGTAGTGACAGCGTGGTGGTGGCGTACGTTCATCCCATAGCTACAAAATAAATAAATAAAGTAAGACAATGCAACTGAGCGCACGGCTGGTACCTTCTCTGTTCGTTGATCACTGTGCGGCGCGGCGTGTTGGCACTTCACATGCGCATGCGCATCACCAGCACACAAATAATTATTGTATGATCTATAAATGGTTTTGTACGTGATTTTGCAATATGTAACCATACAAAGTATTATAATAATAAGGAACACTAGAATAATTGTAATATACATACATATATAGCGTTAGTAGCGTTGAATAGGTACCTACTATTCACCGTAGTTAGCAAGTGATACCTCTGGTATTGCAAACGTCTATAGGCTTACGGCAACTGCTTCACATCAGGCGGGCTGTATGCTTGTTTGCCACCCAAGAAGTATATAACAAACAACATTGCTATTTAACTGACGGATTGTTTGAGGTTCGAAGACGTATCCACCACGCTGCAGCGCTGCGCTTCCCCTACATCCTGTCGATGTACCTACGGAGCGCTACATGAGTCATGAGAGTCACATTTCAATGTCACACAACAAAGGTTTAAGCAGGTTGTGTAATGGTCAGAGTCCGATATATCTCACCGGTGTCCGTCAAGTTGAACGGTAGGCCGAGCAAGGTGCCGAGCGCCGACAGAGTGCCGAGCTGGTGCTGCAGGTGCGCCAGCGCGCTGCCCTCGAGCAGCGGCACGCCCGCGCCCCCGCCGCTGTGCGCACACGACACAGGCACATAGCGTTACACGTTATTATAACATGAGAAGTAAGTATAACTCCGAGTTAACCTACGCACGATCACGGAACAAGTAGTACGAGTAACTAGTAAAAATATAATTGTTAGAATATACCAAGTTGTTGGATAGCCGTCCCATTGGTCTCTGAAAGTGAATGAATAGAGCATGCACCCGTGCTTGCGCACTCACTTGTGCACTATAATATGCGCAGTTGGCTAATCTTCGTTGAAATCAGTCTGGACGACTACACACACTATATTCTAGTTTGTGCTGTAAATATGACCACTGAGTTAATTAGTTCGGTACAATCGAAGTCACATAAGGATTCCATTCAATGCAACATGAAAACTTGAATAATCATTGTTTTTTGTTATTTGTAGCATAGCTAAGGAGAGCAACGTGTAATTATTCGGTTACCTGGCGCCGGCGGCTACAAGTTCGGAGAGCAGCGAGTTGAACGGCAGCTGGGGCGCGCACTCGACCGCCGCGAGCATGCCGCCGCCGCCGCCGCCGCCGCCGCTCCACTGCGGCACACAATTTAGGCGACTACTAACATTTATAATACCACTATGGAAGCAACAAATGATCCCCGGGCGCGGCCGCCATCTTCCTCTTCTCCTGCGCATCGGTATTCGCAAAGTAATCATTTCTTGGCCCTCAACGAATCTTGTGCCTTAAGACCTACACCCTGAGTGTTCTATGTCTAAGTCTGTTTTGCAACTGTTCTCTATATAAATATATACTCATACTATTATATAGGGTGTTTTAAAAGAGTTTATATCCTTGTGTTGTAGATTGGTCATGTGGATCAACTAGGTCACGTGGTCGGAAACCCTACAGATACCTACACAACGTTACAAGGTACACTTGAGCACTAACCCTAAACGACAAGATCCCGTCTGTCAGTCCAGTTAGTTCTACCAGCAGTAAGCAACTCACTTGCAGGCATACACCACTATCGAGGTGGTCCTATTGAACTGCAGTTCTCATCAGGGTGGAGGTACTTCTGTAATCGGCCTACAAGTTCGCGTCGTCTGGTTACGTGCGTGTGGGTGCGAGTAGGTACTCACGAGCAGTAGCAGCGGCAGCAGGACGAGGGCGGCGGCGAGGCAGGTGGAGCGAGCCATGGTGCAGTGTGGTGCAGTGTGGTGCAGTGTGGTGCAGTGTGGTGGGTGTGGTGTGAGTGGGGCGATGTCGCAGCGCCTTCACATAATATAGGCACGAGCGAGACGTGCGCGCATTTCCATCAGAATGGTGCGCATAATGTTAGGAGCGACTAATTAGAGCGTGTCATTACTAGTACCTACACATTATAATGTATAATTATGTGACGCGTATAAAGCGACAGTGTCGTGATACAGGGACATTAGGTACCTAGTAGATATGTGATGCGCTCTGTGACAGGACAAAGCGCACCAGTATGTCGAGGTTGTAAGTCTTGAGCCCAGAATAAAAACTAAATAACTATTAAACAACTGATTCTTGCTGATATTATAGTAGGTATCTCTCTTTGTTTACATCCACAACGATAGAGCTGAACGGTAGGTACTTAATAAAATTTAGCAAGGAGATTTGGTATCCTGAGGAAGGACATAGGGCCAGGATTGTTTTCTTAAGAGAGTATCCCTTAACGATTAGTAGCACCGTTATGAGACTTAAGCTACTTCATTCATATTCATATTCATATCATTTATTTGCATTCCACAATGTGATATTAGGTGGTAAAAAGTGGCTTAAAGCTATGTACATTATGGACCCTGTCGGGCACAACAACATTTAATATTTTAACTCTATCCTATACAATAATAATATGCATTTAGAATCTAACACTTACTTTCTAATAATTGAGATCAAATTTACAACAAAAAAAAGCATAAAATCATAAAAGAATATTACATTAAAAATAAAAATAACACTTGAAGTTCTTTATCTTTTTTAACAATGTGTAACAGTAACAGTGTAATCATACTTTCATAATAACGAATATCTACATAATGATATATAATGTATGTATTTGAATTTTAAAATATATTTGTTTTTTAATTTAATTGTAGGTAATTATTGAATAAAATTAAAAATTAGTAAGTCGTTTTGGTTAAAACTATTTGTTTATCATCTATATATTCATTTATTGTGTAGTAGGCTTTGTTGAGAAGTATTTGTTTAAGTTTATTAATAAATTTTGTATCACTTGTTTCGTTCCGTAATGGTTCTGGTAGTTTATTATATATTTTAATAGACATTACATATGGACTATTGGAATGTAGTGTTATACGTGAATTGGGTAGCATTAATTTATTCTTATATCTAAGAGAACGGTTATTATTTTTGTCTTCACGGGTTGTAAAAAAGCTAATATATTTTCTTACAAATTTGCAAATTTCAAGTATATATATTGAGTATAGTGTAAGAATTTTAAACTTAATAAAAAACGGTTTACAGCTTTCTAATTGTTCTATATTTGCGATGGTGCGAACTAATATCTTTTGTGCAATGAAAAGTGAAGGTGCGTCTGTACTATTTCCCCACATTATAATGCCATAGCTGAGCCACGCATGCGCGTAGGCATAATAGGTGGTAAGTGCAGTTGGTAGGTTCGTGGTTGTTTTAATTTCACGAAGTGCGTAACTAAAACTTGAAATTTTTGACCTAATGTTTTTGACATGAGTCTTCCAGGAAATATGAGTGTCTATGGTGAGTCCTAATAATGTAAATTCGGTTACAGCTTCGATTTTGGTACCGTTTATGGCAAAATTAATTGGTAATGGGCATTTTTGATAGGGATGGAATGTTATGAGTTTAGTCTTTTTGTAATTTATTTCTAGATTATGGTCATCCATCCATTTTATAGTCTTATTGAATATCAGGCTAAGGTGTTCATTTATATTGTTATTGTTTTGACATAACGTCAGCAAAGATATGTCATCAGCGAATAGTACACACGGCTCCTGCATGATCTTGGGAAGGTCATTAATGTATATAAGAAATAGGAGACATCCTATAACACTGCCTTGGGGTATTGATGCATTTAAAATCTTTTTATCGGACCTCACATGTACTATTAGTTTTTCGTCGTAATTGAAATGTTCTATTTCCACGTATTGTTCTCTGTCTTTTAAATATGACGAAAACCATTCATACGTAGTGCCGCGAATTCCTATTCCATATAATTTGTTTAATAAGATTTTAAATTGTACTTTATCGTATGCCTTTGTCATGTCAAGTAGGATTCCTACTGCGTATTTTTTGTCATTTATTATATTAATCGCTTCCTGTATATATTTATAAACAGCTAGAGTTGTCGATCTTTGTTTACGAAAACCATTTTGACCGTCATCAAAAATATTATATCTTTCACAGAAATTATACACGCGGTCACACATAGCCTTTTCAAAAACTTTAGAAATAGTAGGTAAAAGAGCGATAGGCCGATAGTTGTTGGGATCCGTTTTAGAGTTTTTCTTAAATAATGGCTTTATCACAGCTTTTTTTAATAGATCCGGAAATATACCTTGCTCAAAGGATTGATTTATTAGTACACAAAGAGGCTCAGTGAGTTCATCTGCACACTGTCTAATTAGGGAAGGTGGTAATTCATCTTAACCGTGGCTTTTCTTATTTTTTAAGTTTTTTATAATTGTGTGCGTTTCTCGTAAGTCTAATGGTCTAAGAAAGAAGGTATTCCCTGTGGGATGCATCACAGGAACGCCGTGCGCCTCACTGCGAGCACTTTCTTCACCAATCGAAGCAAAAAAGTTATTGAATTTATTTACAATTTGCTTTGGATCCGATATTAACGTATTGCTAATTTCTAATTGAATGTTAATTTTTTCTGTAAAAATTTTTTTGTTAGTGCGTTCGTTTATAATGTTCCACATAGCTTTAACTTTATTTTGTGACATTTGTATTTTTCTAATGTACTGTTGCTTTTTAGCCGCAATAACAGACTGTTTTAGAATTTTCTCGTATTTCTTATAGTATTTTTTTATGATCGGATTGTTTGATTTAATGCATAATTTTTTTAATAGCCTTTTATTTTTGGAAGACACCTTAATGCCCTTAGTCAACCAATACTTTTTGTAACGCGTTTTCAATTTAATCGTAGTTTTTGGTATAGTTTTGTTATGTATTTCAGTCAATACATCGCTAAAAGAATTATAGTTTTTATTTGCAGCGTTACTTTCTATTATGATATTGTTCCAGTTTACGGATTTCAATGCAGATTTCAAAGTATCTATGTTGTTTTTATTGTAAAGCCGTTTTTCTGTATACCAAACGGTTGGTTTAGGTTTTTGAGGTATTTTAAAGTTAATAATTGTACCACAATGGTCCGAAAAGCCTAATTCTTCTACAGATGTATATAAGTCTTTATTTTTAAAGTTAGTAAAAATTAGATCTAGGCAAGTTGATGTTGTTTGTGTAATGTGAGTTGGGTGTTTTACATGTTGTTTATATTTATATTCGGACATAAAGTCTAAAAAAGTGTTAGTTTTAAGATTATTTCTTAAAATATCTATATTAAAATCTCCTCCTATGATTACGTTAAGTTTAGAATATTTTTTATTTATGTAGGTTATTATTTGTGTCAGTTTGCTATAAAAGATGTCTTCTTTCTTTCTATTCCAATACATTGCTACTAATAATATATTTTCATAAGTTATTTCAGTTGCGCAAACTTCTAAAACATATTCTATTGACATCTCATTTATATCACATCTTTCAATGTATTCTTTATGTTCTTCTAGTAAGATGCAGACTCCGCCACCGGTGCGGTTTTCGCGACAGAACGATGCCGCTATTTTATAGCCGCTAAAGTTAATCATATTTATTTTTTCTCGTGTGAGCCATGTTTCTGAAATACATATAGCTTGGTGTGAATGGTTTTGGTTGATGAATGCTTCTATTAAGTGTTGTTTGTTAAAAAGACTTTGAATATTTTGAAATAATACTTTAAAATACTGGTCTGTATTTTGGAAATGTATGGACTTTCTCATTTTCTCGAAATGTACGGTTGTTCATAGGTTCGCTTCTTGTGCTTGTATTATAAGTATTTCTTTGATTTTGTCCGGTAAATTCATCTTTATAGTTAATTAGTTCTCCTTCTATAAATAGCTGATTGTTTCGTATTGCAGCTTGTTGTCCTCTATTTCGGGCTAACGGCCCGCCTGATGTTAAGCAGTATCCGTAGCCTATAGACGCTTGCATTACCAGAGGTATCACTTGCGTGTTGCCAACCCATTTTTTACACCAGGGCTTTAAGATGGAAGTAACCCTGGGATAGGAATACGTTTCTTTCAAAACGCATTCCTAAATGAGCGCTGGAGACCTGTACTCACACACAGGAACACAACTACACCGCTGTGTGTAGTCATTTGGCTGTGGTCTTCTGTAAGGTGGAGGTCCTTCCCCAGTCGGGCTTGCTTGCTAGTATGGTGCCCTACCTCTCTAAAAAGAACTCACATGCATGTAGTCCGGTTTCCTTAAAGTATCTGCTATTTTTTATGATATATTTTGTCGTACTTTTGCTCATGAGTTCTATAACCAAAGGTCTGTTTCTATTATTGTATCGTCCTATTCTATATGTATCTTCGATGTTTATAATAATACTTATTAGGTATTTTAAATTTTGATAGCTAAACATAATCAGCACAGTGAAATGATGCTACAGGTATAACTGTCTTCGCATGGGGGCATTCCTCAAGGATATAATATAATTTAAGTGCAGTGCACACCTTTAAGTGACAAGTTCACCTTAATTAATAAAAGTAATATAAGAACCCTACCTGTAATAGTGAATAAGTCGTTGGAGTGCCATAAATAAATAAATAAATAAATAATAATTTTAAAAATAAATAAGCACCGAAAATTAATAGATGACATTTAATTCGAAATATATTTAATTATGCATCACCCAAGGTCGACTGGCAGAATAGGCCTCAGGATTAAATCCACTTTTGTGTACAAAGATAAATAAATAAAAAAAACAAAAATATTACGATAGTGTGGATGGCACACTGCTTGCACGCTTGTACTAAGTAGCTAGGGCTATGAAATAGTATTAAGGATCCTGTATTAAGGATTATAAGATATAATGTGCCTCTGTTTATACATTTGATACGTTTTATTTTTAATTTTGCAGTTCCACTAAAGCATTTTTTTAATAATTAAAGCAATGTGGAAAAAGTCAAATTCCAGCTACACAGTAGTGATTAGTTACTCTGTGCATAGATCTAGTATACTTTTTACGATATTCAAGATGATGACATTAATTATCTATGACTGTATTTTTTACCATGAAAGAATGTTACAAACTGTTTTAATAAGTCGTATGTGATATCAATGTGACGTGACAAATTATAGTATACCTAGTAGCGTACATAGAGGTCAGTGACTAGCGTCAAATAAGTTCAGTATGGATGTTGTAGGTCATACAATATAATCAATCAATCAGCCTATCGCAGTCCACTGCTGGACATAGGCCTCTCCTAACACGCGCCATAGCACACGGTCCTCCACCTTCCGCATCCAGTGCGCCCCAGCGACCTTTTTTAGGTCGTCGGTCCACCTAGCTGGGGGCCGCCCTACCTTACGCTTACCGAGTCGTGGTCTCCACTCTAGGACACGTCTGCTCCATCGGTCGTCGGTCCTTCTGCAGATGTGACCAGCCCATTGCCACTTCAGCTTACTAATTCTGCGAGCTATGTCGGTAACTTTGGTTCTTTGTCGGATTACCTCGTTGCGAATTTTATCCTTCAAAGAGACGCCGAGCATAGCTCGCTCTATAGCCCGCTGTGTGACTTTCAATTTGTGGACTAGTCCCACTGTGAGCGTCCACGTCTCGGCACCGTACGTCATAACGGGGATAGGACGCATTGATCCAACACTTTCGTCTTCAGGCATTGCGGTAAAGGCGAAGAGAAAACCCGACGTAGTTTGCCAAATGCTGCCCAACCCAACTGGATCCTGCGGTTGATTTCTTTCTCGAAGTTGTTTCTACCAAGTTGGACACATTGCCCAAGGTAGATATATTCCCGAACAACTTCGAGCATGGAACCGTCAACGTAAATCGGTCCCGGCGTGACATGTTCGTTGAACATAATCTTGGTTTTGTCCAAGTTCATACCGAGACCGACACGTCGTGAGGCTCCATTCAGGCTGTGCAGCATTCCCCTCAGCTGTTCCAGCGACTCTGCAACGATGACGATATCATCGGCAAACCGAAGGTGAGAGATGTACTCGCCATTGATGTTAATGCCCCGTCCAGTCCAGTCCAGCATCTTGAAGACGTCCTCGAGCGCGTTGGTGAAAAGCTTGGGGGATATTACATCCCCCTGTCTCACCCCTCGACGCAACTCGATCGGGTTGGTCTTTTGGTCCTGGAGCTGGACGGTCATAGTGGCAGTGCCATATAGACATCTCAGCACCTCGATGTAGCGCCAATCAATGCGACATCGCTGCAGAGCTCCCAAAACTGCCCAGGTTTCGATGGAGTCGAAGGCTTTCTCGTAGTCCACGAATGCCATACACAGCGGCTCATTGTACTCTTGGGTCTTCTGTACAATCTGCCGAACAGTATGGATGTGATCCACGGTGCTATAGCCTTTTCGAAACCCGGCTTGTTCCGGAGGCTGGAACTCGTCGAGTTTTCTGGCGAGGCGGTTTGTGAGTACTCTCGAGAACAACTTGTAAACGTGGCTCAGGAGTGAGATGGGTCTGTAGTTCTTCAGCAAGGCTTTATCACCTACATACAATATAAGCCACGTAAGAAAATAACATGTTATATACCGGTATTTCCATTAGGTAATAAACCACACTTGATACTGCCATCTGCTACTCGGGTAGATATTTTCAGGCTATCACTGAGATCCTCCAATCCGCAGCCAATACACTAGGTTTAGGAAAGATTGAGGTGAATGCTGTAAAAAGCCAGTGCTTTTTATTAGGAGAAGACTTAATCATCTGATAAAGATTAAGATGTTCTGAGATCCGATCCCCTAAGAGAAGAAAGCCAAGTACTTAGGTGTAATCGTAGACGATCGACTCACCTTTAAATCTTACATAAAAGCCATCCGTGATCGCGCCCAACTCCCTCTAGGTCGGCTTCGCTGTTTTCTAAATTATTTCCTTGGGAACCACCGATGTACAATGTAATATTATGGAACTAAGAATAAGGTCAAGCCTAGAATCCGCCCTAAAGTTTATTGGTGAGCATGCTGGTCGATATTCTTAAATGAAACTGAACTCTTTATAATGAAATCCAAGTGAAGTAACAGGCTAGTACACTGATCACAAATAATAACCAATTACTTACACTAGAATAAGAAGCAACAAACCATGAACATTGGTTTTTATTGAATTCCAGGTTCTGTTAGATACTAAAGTATAAACGACTCGTTATTCTATGTTAAGGAAGCTCATATGGCCATGGTGTTAACTCTAGGACGGCGCGGCGCACGGTGGGTAGGACTAACGGCACCTCGTTGCTGTCATTTTCTTTAATTTATAATCTTTGGTCAAAAATATGTCAATAGTTTGCTGTCTATCCTGTTTTACTGTACTGTTTTATCTGGGCGACGACGGCTATAAATAGCGAAATAGCTCAACAACTAAACTGAAACATTGTCGTAGTAACATCTCTGTACGTGGGTAACGAAACAGTACGCTCCGACAACTAAACAAAATAAAATTCAAAGTAACAGTCAAGTTATATATTGGTGCAATATACGAGTAGCTGCCGTGACGCTGCCTCTGTTCCTCCGACAAGAAGCCACCGAGCGCCAGTACGAGTGAGCACCGTGATGCGGACGTGACGACGCTGTATGAGCACGGAGGAGACCAGCTCATAGTGCACGAGGTGAGGGAGACAGAGAGAGAGCTGTTCCTTGTCACCCGACCTTATAGAACAGTTCAACGGCACAGGTACTTACACTACGTTGACGTTTAACATCACTACACCGGTGTAACATGGACCAAACGTCAAAGATGTGAAAGTGCTGAAGTTATTATGATCATGTACCTATATTACAATAAAGCACCCACTAACATAAGTCATTCTTCTTTTTAAACTTCAGAATAGATAATGGGAGCTGATATTATAGTGAAAGAGATAGGAAGTAATGTATGTTTCTCCTCTCTGTCTATACGTAAAGTTTTGAGTAAATCGTTTATATCATTTTTGTAGGTAAATCAGATCGTAACATACATATATCGAACAGTATCGAATCAATCAAAATGTAGGCGTACGTTCTTCGGTGGAATATTGAATATGATGATCAATGTTTTGTTTTATTTTAAGTGGAAAGTGAGAACTGCAGCATCAGCGGAAGCAGAAGCATACTAAGTGCTTAGTTCTGTGTAGTGTGCCAGACGATTCTAGATTGTTCTCTGTTGAGCAGTGAGAGCGAGACGCTCAGAGCCATGTCAGACGAGACCGACGTATTAACAGGCGTTCGACCATCGGTGAGTAAGTAACGTGACAATATAAACATAATATATATATGTATGACTGATTGATTGGTGGACTGATTCATTAACGCCGGGCCTAAACTTTATAACAAACTTAAAATTTTGGAAAATAGTTGCTTAAGTGACGTTAGTGAGCACTAACCCGGTTGAATAGAAATAGCTTGACCCGGGCGAAGACGGGGCGGCACGCTAGTCTCTATGTCTTACCATATTGGACAACTTATAACCGTTGTATAAAATTGTACCTACCACTATTCTTTATTTAGTAATCTACTTATTTTCCAAATTAAATTTATTTTAATGAAACAATCTATTTTATAAGAATATTAAGCTTTTCCTATGCCCCAAACAAGATCACTAAAGGTACTTAAGGATACAGGTACTTACTGGACTTATATAAATAATGGGTGCCTTTGTACTTTGTCAAAGTCTAAATAAATATTATACTAATAAACTTAATTTTATTTAATAGTCACTACTATAACCTGTGCACGTTATGTCGCATCGAGGCAGCACATCGCGTCGTGTACGAGTAGCACTCGACCGTGTTGTGTAGTACGCCGCGAGAGTGTTGTGATTCTGGCGTGATCTCTCACTTCACCCTCACTCTCCACTTGACCTTACCACGGATTTATTTGTCTACGGCACAGTCTTGCGTGAGTGCAATGATTGACTTGCCTGGTGGTCAAGTGGTTAGTGAGTGACCCTGACTGCGAACGTCTACTAGTCTTTATCCACCGGAGTACCATAAAGCATTACGCTGCTTCAGTTCAGTTGTCAGGTTACTGCAGCTTATAAATAGGTAGCCGCAGTGCATATTGTGACATTCCCAAAACTATTATAATATTGTTCGTCAACAGAATACCCCCGGCGTCGTCGTCGTGGCAGCAGAGGCGGCAAGGGGTTGTTTTGGTTTCTGGCGGTGTTGGGAGTGATAATCTGCTTTATAGCGTGCTGCTATTGCCACAGGAGAAGAATACATCGGCAGCAAGTAGGCATTAAAGCTATTATATAGTGACGGGATTTATCCAAGGGACGGCTCACTCAGTGCTACTCAGCCGGCTAGTAGGTGGATGAACGATACCCTTGGCTTTAGGCTGCTTACCCTTGGCCACGGACCATGGTTGTGAACACTTGTGGGATAGCTATTTGTCTTTATTTTATAAATGGTCACCTCTGGTGAGAATATGTTCTATAATGGGAGGTTCACCAAACTAATAATGACGATATTTGTACTGCAGCTGGTGCTGGCACATACTCGTACATCATCATCACATCGTACTCGTACCCACGGAGTACACGTTGCACTAGTTACTCATATATCAGATAGATCTCGGCGATGTTATATGTGTACCTACTGCGTGTTGTTTCACGAGTGTGTGCGGTCTAAACAATAATATTTCCATTATTGCCACAGAACATGGCAGCGGCGGTGGCGGCACCACCACAGAACGAAGCGGCGGCGCCGGCGCCACAGAGTGTGCGCGCAGAAGCCTGAACTGACTGTTCCGACTGAGTTAATCATCAACGCAGAACCTAAACCGCTGAGGCTACAAGAGGGGAGAAATAATATAATTTAGATTTTTAAGTTTATTTATTTACTAAAGCCTCGTATTCATGGTAAATATTTGTTTAGCAACAGTTGATCAACGTTGATGATGAACGGCGAGAATGTTGCTGCAAAAACATTGTTTCAAACAATATGAGTTGTCTACCCAAGCAAAATGTTGCCTGAGGAAGTAGTGTTGTTGTGTTCTCTGTAATTGCATAATTTAATCGTTGTTTTATGTTTATAAACAGTTGCAAACACGTCCACACATGTCAACATTTGTTGATAAACTGATGTTTTCGCTCGGCGGGCGTCAACTCTGCAACATGGCGTGATCTACTCCGCAACACAAGTGTTGCCCGCAATATGTTGACAGCAACTCAGCAACATGTTTATGCAACCATGTTGCTAAACAAATGTTTACCATTAATACGAGGCTTTAGTCTTTTTTACAAAAACGCAACAACAAAAAGGAACGCTGTTTGCCGACGTACCTGAGGGTGGGATAATTAATGATCTATCAAACATAGTTATGTTGCTAACTTGAAGTTTAAGCTTAGCATTTGTACTTCTACCCGTCCTACTACCAACCTTGCGTTAAAAAATACGTAGGTACTTGTATTACTTATTATTTTACACATGCATGCATGCATTTCATCTATCATTTACTATTTCTCTATACTCAATATGAAGGTAGCTTATATTTTTAATTTGATTGCCTGAAATTTACATGAGCTTTCTAATGTAGCATTTTGTTAATTGATAAGTAATTTGAGAAATGTTGTACCTATGTATCACTTTCTCTATTGTTTTGTTATTTATTTATTTTATTTTATAATTGTTTGTTATGTCACGTCAGTTTATTGTTGACTAGCTGATACGTGCCACTTCGTTGGACTCGTTTCGGGTTACTCACAAATAACGTGGCTTTGTATCGGTAAAATAATTTTCAATATCGGTTCAGTATATTCAGAGATTACCCTCGACAAACTCTCAAATGTCTCTCTTCTAGACTGTCGATATACTTAGTCTGGAATAGCACATACTTATCATCCCGAAACAAAAAACCGTGTCCGCGAAGGCGCGGCCTGTAACTAACTAGTTAGTATAAATAATAATAATAGCAACCCATATATATCCCACTACTGGGCACGGGTCTCCTCTCCTCTATCAAGAGAGAGAGGAAAGGGATTAGGCCTTAATTCACACGCGCTGACCTAATGCGGGTTGGTGAATCAGATAGGTGTTTAGAATTTCTTCTAAAACATGTGGGATGTTATCCTTTACCGTTACTAGTTTGTAATATTTACAAATTTGTTTTACTTTTAAATTGTAAGATTTTTATTTTATAATTGTTTTGTGAACGGCGTGAGTCCGACTGTTAAATAAATTTAAGAGTACCAACACGACGTGTATCATTTGAAATAAATCAAATATGCTTAATCATAAATCTTTATTAACTCATGGAATTGTAACAAAAGCTTACATGATTAAAGTACTTAGTCTCTAAACTTATAACTTACTAATAAATAAATAACTTAGACTAAATCAGTGCATACAATAATAAACAAGACTTGAATAGAAAGTGTAAGTGACGAACAAAATTGTAGAGGGAGGTCACCTCTGAAGGTGCCCGGTAGAGGGCCGCAGCCGCCGCGATCTTATCCCACTGAAAGATAAGAATGGTCTTTGAACATACAGTTAAAAATTATACATAGGTACCTATTTTTAAGTAAATAAATTAAAAAATAGCATTTCAGTACTTTTTGCGGGACAAATACATGAATATTGAACAAGAACAGCGGACCATCCCGGCTTCGCACGCCTTTATTTAGTTCGTAGCTACATCTACATCATTTTATCGGGAATATACTGCTAAAAGAATTTTAGTTTTTAAGTTTAACAAAAACACGATGTGATAGACGATCCAGCTGTCGGCGGGATCCAGTGCAGGGAGAAGCGTCAGTCTCGGTAGTGCAGTAGGTACAGATTTAAAATAGTAGCGATATCTTACAGCTGGTGCCGTTGGTCGCGAAAGCTATCAAGTCGGAGAGTACGGCGAGCGCGGTGAGCTTCGCCTGCAGGTGTGACGCCAGCAGGGTCGACAGCAGCGACGTGCCGTTGGTGCCGCCGCTGCTGAGGACATTACACTTGTTTGTAACCACCTGCATACGAGTAGGTACGCGCAACCACCCAACAACGGCAATGTGTGTCAGGACACCATGTCTCTTTGTTTGTTGTTGTTGTGTGGTACTTACAACAAGCAATTAATGAAGATTTGAACGATTGACGCTGATTGTTAATATGGTATGCGTATACTAACATGTAAACTACATGAACAATCAAGTAAATAGATGTTTTATTCGGATTAATGCTTTTAAATTATTGGAATACATAACAATGCAACATAAAAACTACGCAGTGCAGTCGGCACTGCGTAGTTTTTATGTTGCAAGACAACTTCACAAAACACAAGATCAATTGGAACGCCATCCATGCCATGATAGGTTACTGATGAATATAATTTATCAAATAATGTACATAACAGTATTATAATGATGACATAATGTATATTAATTACATGGTGACGACGTGATGGTGTGTGTGCACTGTACATACGCGAGCAGACTGAGCAGTCCCAGTAGCGGCGCGCCATCTGCTACTCCGCACCACTGTAACAATGTGATCATTCATACATGCACTCGACGAGGTTGCGGCTTTGAATACAAAGGGTATCGTCCAACTGAACTGAAAAATCAACTTGAACTGTCATCATGAGACATTACTACAGTACCGGAATATAATATATTAGCTAACTTTATTTGACTGAGACGCTCAGTTTGAGATGAAGACTTTGGCTACTCACGAGCATGAGCAGAGGCACGAGCGCGACGGCGAGGCAGGTGGAGCGAGACATGCTTGTGGGGAGTCTGGTGCTGGGTGCTGGCTGTTACTTCTGTGTGTGCCTACGTCTGATATGGGAGTTAATATAGGTGCGTGGCTGGCGTGGTCTCGACGCGCCTTCATTTACATCACAATAGCAGCGCCAACAATCTAAAGACGAGCATCAATTAGCGCGTGTCATCGCATTTCACGCGCCATTCGCGCATCACAGATTACCTGCGTGAAGGTGAGCCGCTTTTTATGCACATGTCGTAATGATCTACAGGGTGGGACTTTTTTTTATTTTTTATTTTATTTATACTACTTGGGTGGCAAACAAGCATACGGCCCGCCTGATGTTAAGCAGTTACCGTAGCCTATGGACGCTTGCAATACCAGAAGTATCACTTGCGCCGACCCATTGTTTTACACCAGGGCTTTGTGATGGAAATATCAGTCTTCTTCTTTCAAAACGCATCCCTACATGAGCGCTGGAGACCTGTACTCACACACAGGAACACAACTACACCGCTCTGTGTAGTTATTTGGCTGTGGTCTTCTGTAAGGTGGAGGTCCTTCCCCAGTCGGGCTTGCTCGCTAGTTAAGGTGCCCTACCTCTCTTAAAACTACTCCTAGGGACTAGCAATGTTATGTCATTTATTTAGAAGAGAGGAAGTATCTACAAGAGAGAGTTTCTCTATTATATTTTCAGCTCAGCGACAGTTGGGCATGCGGTGTGGAGTGTGGCAGATCGGATGTAAGGAGTATGATCGCGAGTGAATGGTTGTGCTCCCTGGCTGATCCCGTCTTTGTACGTTGGTATATGGTGGGGGTGCGCGGGGACGTGGGGGGTGCGGGACGAGGGGCGCCGGGACGCGCGGCCAGTTCCGTCGCGGCGGCCGACACGAGCGGACGCTAGTGCGTGTGCGTGAGTGCATGTGATTAGTGTAGCGAACATCCGCGCCCCGACATCGGTGAGTGTCACCTTGTCGTAACACAACTAATAAGTTTCCGTACTCTCGTAGTTCTTAGCACTAGCTGGTAGTACACCGGCGGGTGGTGAGAATGAAGCGCTTTAACTTTGTTTATATATTTATGAAAAACTTTCGTGTTTGCTTGCAACAAAATAAATGAAACAGTAAATAGTCGCTTCCTAATTTTGTTATTATTCTGAGAACCTTAAATATATTATGTGTTTCATGAATGGTCCGTTAATGAAAAATCTATTCATGTTATAACCAGAACTGCATGACAACGACGGTAGAGTCACACTCGGTAATAATATATTATGTTCTCGTATATCTATACCTACTGTTATCATGTCACAGCCGTGACATGTACTTAAAAATACAAAATACATTCGCAGACAAAACTACCTAATAGTGCATAACCGTCGGTTTCGGTAACTAGGATCGTAGAAATAATAAATGATAAGCAATATCAAATAAATTAACCTAAAACTAAAATCCAATAAAGTATTCGAAATACTTTTCAGTAATTATTAAAGCACGAATGTGTAACAATATATTACTAACTAGCGCTCCGCCCCGACTCCGCCCGGGTTAAACTATTTTCAGCTAAACTTTCTTGTTTCCTTTTTACATAAGAACCTTCTCCTGACAATTAAGAGCAAAGCAGAAAAAGAATTAGCGAATTCGGTTCAGCTGTTCTCAAGATTTGCGCTTAGCAATACATTTAGCGATTCATTTTTATATTATAGATTGAGGATTATTTATGATGACTTCGGTTGTTAAACTTATAGTGTTATAAGATTGAATCAAAATAATTAAGTAACAGTTATTGTTTATTGTTTGTAATACACTTGGTACAAAGATACGCCGATGTTCTAACATTGGTCGAGTGCTATGGATCAACACATAAAATAACTTGCATTCCAGCGCTAAGTATAGTTTCTGTGTCAAACAGAATTTAATTATATTAACACTTTCGCGGACAGTAATGTAGACACAATATATGTTTTATTGTCATGACGTCTATAGGCGTTCACTGTCCATCAAAGTGTTAAGTTAATTCGTTATTTGTGTATTTATATATTGTTTCATCTATCTATCTTACGACTTCAAGTATTTTCTAGTCTTATGAACGGTATTTTACAACGCCTAGGTATGTCCAGCAGTGGACTGCGATAGCCAAAATATAATAGGTATGTAAGTAATTGTGAACCACCTGTATATAATGGTCGTGACGTAGCATATGTACGTGTGTCATGTAATCTGTACCGCGGTGTGTACCTATTGTGTGACAAAGTTATGTCACAGTCGGTGACGAACCTTGTCACAGTTATATGAATCAGTATTGTTTGTTTGTTATATTAGTTCCACCATGATACGAGTATGTACCTACCTAGTATCGCTAGGTGTCATTTAATATACTTAGTTCAGTTCAGTCGGCGTCGCTGTTCCTGCTGTATACGAGTTTGTGCGTTCGATGCCCACACAGGACAAAACTATACGTGACCCACAAAGAGTTGTTCTGACTCTGGATGTTATTTGTGTCCGTTAATTGTATGTTTGTAAAGTCCCCCGCGACACAGAGTTTGTTATCTAGTGTGACAGTTGTCTTTAAAAAGACAAAAGAAAGTAATAAAACACCCACACTAACTAACACTCACTCCCCACAATATGCAGTAGAACTATGAGTAATACTTTATATTGAGTGTCCTGAGATGGTCTCGTCGCTAGGTCAACATAATGCTACGGAGCAGCACGACGAGTGATGCTAGTTAAGTTTTTATCTAGACATACTCGTATTATATAAACCGTTGTTGATAATCAAACTCAAAGTCATTTCAAATTCCAATTATTATTGTTTATTTGCCAGAATGTAGTACGAGTACATACAACAGATGATAATAATTACAATATTAGTTCAGTACATTCTGCACAATAACAATGGTGTGTAATAACGTGTAAAGTAATTTATGCATTTAGATCAAATGCATGATACTTTACACTTTCGCGGACAGTAACGTAGACACAATAGATGTTTTATTGTCACGACGTCTATAGGCGTTCACTGTCCGTCAAAGTGTTAAATAAACGTCGAAATAAACAAAAGTCAACATATTTGTTTCCTACACTCTGTATGACCATGTTATTTTATTGTTTATTTGGTTCGTGGTTAGAAACCCTGACCGGGATATAACTTTGAGTGGTATGCTTGAATGTTTGCTTCGAGTCTGGTTGTAAGGTGTGTCCGTAATGTTTTGAGGTCCTCCGCAATACGTCTTGTTCCATTGTGCGAAAGTGTTCTTTTTTAATAAAACACATAGTTAGACAGATAAGCATCAACAGTTTATTGTACATTATACGTTATTTAGATAACAAATAAACATAACAAGCACCACCCGTGCTCTAGAGCTCTTATATGATGAGTAAGTCTTCACCAAAGTCGTTTCGTACACATGTTGTATTGTACTTAGCTTTCCTTCAACTGTACTCCAACTCGACCAATGTGTGCAATCGCTCAAATGAAAGAGTTAGTGTTGTGAGTCTCGTTGGACCAAAATGGACACGTGTCTTTATTGGAACCAGAGATATAAATAAAAAATACTATGAAATCACTGGTAGAGAATGCTTATAGCGTTAAGTCCGCTTATGTACCTAAGTGCATGAAGTATAAATTTTAATAAAAAATATAAGAAACGTACAGGAGGAAACCGCGTTTCAGTATTACATAAGAGGGATGAAAGTTATGTAGTGTAAGGCTTGATGACAAATCTGTGCATCAACACCTTCCGGCTTAGGTTGTATAGATCCGCCAGAAGGACTCGTAATGGATAGAAGGCAACAAATAATTAGTTGTATATCTCTTTATGCAGTGGACATAAAAGACGATAGCCGTGTGCTTTGTGCGCTATTCTTTATTCTTACTCTTATGTCGGAAACATAAAAACCTACGGACACAAAATACAGCCAGCTTTGGAACTATCTGCACTCATTATCCCGTCTGGAATTGAACCTACAATACCTACAGAGTGCAGTTTAAGTATTATAAGCGAAAAACAGTGTTTAACTTCATATCACATCATGTCATCGTATTCTTCTCCGTCATGAGCAATTCATTTCATGATGATATCAAAGGTCTAGATTACAAAAAATAATTAAAAACATATTCCTACGAGCAATAGTGCACAAGTGTGTGTACACGTGAGCTCTTGAACAAGTGAAGATTATACAACATACGTCCCAACGTCGCGTCGAGCATGTGCAGCACTGGTACTTGTAGTAATGTTTGGTAAGTACGTGCCTCTGCGCACTACTCACGTACTTACCGACGATATTAAACGAGCGGCGGCGGCGGTACACTCAGATGTAGGTCACGCAACCTTCTTGTTTACGGAAGCGAGTGAGCGATCAAATACAATACAACAGTGTGAGCGGGCCATTGTTGTTACTTGTCGACGTCCCGTGCGTCCCGTGCGTGGGTGCACCGGCCCGCGCACGGCCCGCGCCCGGAGCGCGCCCGGACCGCGACGGGGCCGAGGGCACGGGACACGATGATTGAGTGCCGTCGTGTGTGTGTGTGCGTGAGGGGACACCATTTAGTTATTACAAGATAAGTATGTTGTGTCGTAGAGCGAAGTGAGGTGTTAGCGATAATTAACAGCTCCTGACGACGTCACAATGTGATGAATTATAAATAGATACATAATGTAGCATTATGTATAGAGAGAAAGTGCAGAGCAGCGTAGCAGCGCGTATCACCGAGTGTATGTTTGTATTAATACGCGTAGACAGTGAGACTAGGTGTTCGTAGCGCTCTGCTACGAGAGTACGCCCGCCGCCGCGCCGCGCCGCGCCGTAGAGACGAGTTCGGAAATGAAACAGAAAGTAATTAGGTAAACCGCAGACATTACTTATTGTGTATTTATGGATGTTTTGGTCAACAGCGAATGTTTAACTTTGTTAAGGAAATAAGAAATAATTTAAAGGAGCACGCTCCGGTCGCGGCGGCGGCGGAGGTAAATAAGAAAAACGAACCCCAAAACTTGTTTGGGAACAATAAAACGGTGCAAAGTATAGCGATAAATTAGTTATATCTGTGCCACCGCCACCACCTCGACGACGACGACCACCACGGCGAGCGACGCGGCGGCTGCGGGGCGGGTGCGGGGCGCGAGCGGGGCGCTAGCGGGCCCACAACTTGTCACAACTTGTTATTGGGCACATTTTTCTCGGCACATTTGTTGTTGACATTTATCAACAACAAGCACATAATTAGTTCTATCGCAATATCTTAACTAATTAATGAATAAATTTATTTGACATTCCGTTTACACCGATTTTTCTATATTGTTCGTGCTTGCTGTTCTGTTGTACCCAAAAGGAGAGTTAAGAGACAAGTTACTTGTTGTATCCGTGATAGCGAGTAATGTTGTGAGTAACGAGCTATTAAATAACAAAGGCTCGCTGCACTGACAGTAAAGTTATTAGCTATTTATCCGTATTGCGATGCCTCATCAAATCGAACTTAGATTAATACCGACCTGGAATAGTCCATTTATTTTATTCACACGTGATACAGTTACTTTGTAGCAACACAGTATTTAACAATATTATTATATCAACAGTAAGCACTTACTAGTAGGTACGAGTAGCTACTCGTATTATATGTATGTTAACGCAACTATAAACTGATAATATTTTGGAAGACAACATATAGCGTATTGCTATATTCGTTTTGAGGAGTAAAATAAGACGATGATTTTTGCTTGTAATCGACTGGTCTTTATTCTTAATCTTAATCTATTTATATTAAAACATAACAAAGGAAAATACAATTATGTGTTGGAAGGGATTAAACGATGAACGTGAGTAATGTGCAGTGACAGCACTTTGCCATATTAATGTATTTACACGTTCACACGTTTTACAATATTAGTTATGGCTGTTGCCATAGATACTCCCTCCTTAAAAAAATATTTACGATTAAACTTATTACCCTACACCACGTTGGTTTCTCGTATCACACGCATAAATCTCTTCTCGATTTTTGTTCCGATCGCTCGGAACAACATGTAGACACTGATGATGCATATTATTATTATCACTGCGATAATCGTTATTGTGATCCAACCTCGTATGCTCTGTAGGTCCTCAGCGAGCCTAGAGTGTATCTGCAGTAACTCTTCCGGAATGGCTGGCGCGTTGTTTTGCACCATGTTGACTTGTTCTTTCTCATGAGTACTTGTGTTGGATCCCATGTTGCGTGTGAAAACTTTTTGTCGTGAGTGGTGATTGTAGATCGTTTGTATAGCTTTATATATCATAGCTGGAATCGAACCGTTGGGCGTGAGATTCGCCCTGCACGTGTTTTTTTATTTGCTAGATTATCTTGCGTTTCTACAACTATTTTCTTATCTACTGATGTGCGATTTCTTATCTCCTTATCGTTTATTACGAAGGCGGGTTTTATCCTGTCGATAGATACGGTACTGTGTCTTCCGTTTATCAATATCGTGAATAATTTATCGCTCCGTCTAATTACGAGATAAGGTCCGTCGTATGGCGGCGTCAAGCTCGGCCGCAATCTATCGCATCGTAAGAATACGTGCGTGCATTCTGCTAATTTTGGATGTACAAATATTTTGTCATTTGTGCGCTCTCTCTGTGGCACGGAAGTTATTCGTTCGATGTTTTTCTTCAACTCTTCTACCATTTCAGTGTAGGTTGTTAGGCTTCTTGTCTCGAAAAATGCTCCAGGTAACGTTATTGTTGTTCCATATACTAGTTCGGCTGCCGAAAATCCAGTATCCTGCCGTAAGCTGGTACGGATACCGAGTAATATTGTGGCTAGTTCCTTTGTCCAGTTTGTAGTGTTCCCTCTTGCCATTAATGCTGCTTTCATAGTTCTGTGTAATCGTTCGACTTTCGAGTTTGACTGTGGGTGATACGGAGTTGTCCGTATTTTATTTATTCCCATGAGTTTTGCCAAACTTCTGAATATTCTTGATTCGAATTGAGCTCCCTGATCTGAAGTTATGTATTCAGGACATCCGAATCGGTTTATCCACCCTTCGTATATCACTCTTGCAATTGACTCTGCAGTGATGTCTGACGCTGCGAAAGCTTCTGGCCATGACGTACATCGGTCAATCATTGTTATGATGTATCGTTTATTCTGGGATGTTGTGAGGGGTCCGACAATGTCGACGTGTAGATGAGAGAATCTTTCTGCTGGCATGAATTTTCCAAGTGGTGATTTGGTGTGCCGATGTATTTTTGAACGTTGACACTGTAAACATGCTTCAGTCATCTTGTTGATGTCCGTGTTCATGTTTTCCCAAATGTAGTTCGCTGCAATTAACTTCCTCGTAGTGTTTTTTCCGGGATGGCTTATATTGTGGAAACTCTCGAAAATGTCTCTTCTGAATTTAAGGGGAAGAAATGGTCGTTGTTTCCTGGTTGATAAGTCGCAGAATATCTTGATTCCTTTCTCGTGAAAATGTACCGTTTCGAACCGTAATGATTTATTTGATTTCAATCGTTCGAGTTCGTCATTGTTTTGTTGACAATTTGCTACCTCCTTCCAGTCTATATTGGATGGTAATGATATCGTTTCAACAACTCGAGACAAGGCGTCTGCAACTGTGTTTTCCTTGCCGCTAATATGTGTTATATTAGTGCTGAATTGCGATATGTAGTCCAGGTATCGAATCCGCCTCGGTGTGTCATTCAATGATGGCTTCTTATCGAATGCCTGAATCAATGGCTTATGATCCGTGTAGACGGTGAATTCTCGGCCCTCGATGAGTCTTCTAAAATGTTTAATTGCCATGTAAATTCCCAGTAACTCTCTGTCGTAAGTAGAGTATTTCGTTTGAGCTTCGCTTAGTACTTTTGAAAAGAAAGCTATCGGTTCCCACTTTCCTTTTTGTCGTTGCTGTAGGACGGCGCCTACGCATTTTAAGCTTGCGTCAGTCATCATTGCTAGTTGGGTTTGGCTGTCTGGGCAGGCTATTGACGTTATTTGTCGTATATCCTGTTTGCAGCGCTCGAAAGCGTGGTCCGCTTCTTTATTCCACTGAATGATTGTTTTATCATTTTTCTTCGAATTTCTCAAGTATCTATTTAGAGGCGCTTGATGCTTCGCTGCGTACGGTATGCTGCTTCGGTAGAAGTTTAACATGCCTAAGAAACGACGTAGTTCTTTCACTGTATTTGGTTTCGGATATTCGTTAATTGCTTGAACTTTTTCCGTTGTAGGCGTCAATCCTTGGCTCGTTATATGATAACCAAGAAAATCAATCTCCGATTTTGCAAATTCACACTTGTTTGTGTTAATTGTAATGCCGTTTTCTTGCAGGCGTTTGAATATTTCTTCTAAGTGTTTGTAGTGGACGTCGGTTTCTGAGTCAGCAATTAAAATGTCATCAACGAAAACATATACGTAGTCTAAATCTCTAAATATAGAGTCCATCCACTTTTGAAATGACTGTCCGGCGTTCTTTAAACCGAACGGAAGTCTTGTAAATTCGAAAAGTCCGAACGGCGTTATTATCGCTGTTTTCTCTGGTTCAGCGACAGCAATCGAATAGAATGCTTTCTTTATATCGATTTTACTGAAAATGGTTTTTCCGCTTGCGATATACGTAAAATCTAACAGTCGTGGCAATGGGTATCTATCCGGTACGGTAATTTTGTTGAGTGCGCGGTAGTCACCGCATGCTCTCCATTCGCCATTTTTCTTCTTGACCATATGAAGTGGGGATGCCCACTCACTGCTTGAGGGTCTGCAAATTCCCATATGCATCATCTCCTTGAACTCTTGCTTTGCGATTTTGTATTTGTCTGGAGGAAGAGGACGTGCCCGTGTAGCAACTGGGAACCCTTTTGTTATAATCTCATGCTTAACATTGTGTTTCGGAGGGTTCTTCATCGATCCAGGCTTTGTAATATCTTCATACTTTTCTAACAAGCACCTGATCGAATCTGGTAAGTTCGAGTTAATTGTTCGTATTGATGAAATATTTGCTACTATTATTCGTGCAGGCGTTTCTAATCCCGTTTCTTTGTCGATCAATTTTCGTCCGTGTATATCCACTAACAGCTGGAAATGCTCGAGGAAATCGGCTCCTAGAATCGGCATTTTCACGTCGGCGATGGTAAAACACCATTTGAATTCTCTACGGAGTCCGAAATTCAGTGTTAGCGTGCGTTCTCCATATGTGTTAATTGGGGTTCCGTTGGCGGCGTATACTTGGTATTTGCATGCGTCGCTATCATGTTCCGTGCGATTTAAAACGGAAATGTTTGCACCGGTGTCGACTAAAAATCTATAACTACTGTTTAAGTCGGTTATAGTTAGACGGTTAGCGGGGTGCATAGCACAGAGATCCGTCGCTTTCTGTGCTATTAGTAGTTTTCCGACATCGCATTCGTATTTTTCTTCCATGTACACGGCTGCCGGCATTTTATTGCATTTTGCTTGAATTTGTTATGATAATAACAAATGCCATTCTGCGGCTTTCGATAGTGCGACATTGACCGTGAGCGTGAATCATTACGTGACCGGAAACTGCTGTGTTGTCGCGTTCGAGACAGACGATTGTTGCGAAGCTCGTTTATTTCAATTTGCATCGCTGCAATTTGTGACGTCAGGTTTGTTATTAAACTGATGTCAGCTGTCGACGATATGGCGCTCGTTCGTGTATACGTTAGATTCTCGTGAATTTTGTCGGCTATTTCGCTCAGTTTTTCCAATGTCAAGTCTTCGGATACTGCAATGATAGATGTAATGGTGGCTGGGAGTTGTCGGAACCACAGGAGACGTATCGTATCGTCGTTCATCTTCCCGCTGCCTGCTTCCCGCATTTTTCGTAATAGCTGGGAAGGTTTCTGGTCACCGAGGTCCATCTCTGATAATAGCTTTTGAAATTTTCTGTGCTCGCTCTCCTCGTAACAGCTTATAAGGCGATCTTTAATAGCCGTATATTTTTGCTCGTCTGGAGGATGTGTCAGGATGTCGCTTACTTGATGGATCACCTCCTTTGGCAATTTGGCAATTACCATGTTGTACTTATATTCCTCTCCTTGTTTCTGGGGAGCCATGATTGCTTCGAACTGCGCGAACCACAATCTTGGTGAGTCAGTCCAAAATTGAGGCAGTTTCTCGGTAACTGATATCGCTGCAATACTATCAGTGCTGGCGTCGCCTTTCGCTGGAGTCGCTGGTGGAGCCATGGTGTCTTGTTTGTTTTCTATCACTTTCTAGATTTGATGCTGAAAACCAATTTGGGTTCCGGTCGTCCCGGTATTATATCAGCACTAGAGAAGCGGTAGCCAGTCGGGGTCACCAATTATAGCGTATTGCTATATTCGTTTTGAGGAGTAAAATAAGACGATGATTTTTGCTTGTAATCGACTGGTCTTTATTCTTAATCTTAATCTATTTATATTAAAACATAACAAAGGAAAATACAATTATGTGTTGGAAGGGATTAAACGATGAACGTGAGTAATGTGCAGTGACAGCACTTTGCCATATTAATGTATTTACACGTTCACACGTTTTACAATATTAGTTATGGCTGTTGCCATACAACACATAAAAGATATTTCAATAAGATTTGTTTATTATTATTTAACTTATGCATGAACTTATAAAGGAAATGATTTGTCTTATTGTTGATGCTTAATACAAATAAACTCAATAACTTCTAGATCGATCGTAAATAACATAATCTGTCACCAGTTGTGATCGTTATATAATGACTGAGTAACATAGGTACGCTATATTTATAGATATGAGACGCGGACGTGAGTCGAAGCACATCCCTATTTGTAGATGAGTGGTAATGAGGTATCATATTATATCATTTATTGTGTGTGTGTGACTGTGTGTGCTCAATGAGTGAGTGAAGTATAATCTATGTGAACAACAGTAACAGTATGATCGTGTATCGTGTGTTCTGTGTCGCGGCACAGAACGTTAGTAGGTGACCGTAACCGTTACCAATACGTCGTGTATATTATAGATACATATAGATAACGTTTCATTTTCGCTCTCAACGAAACGATTGTCGTAAAATGTCGCTCTTTAGATATTTTATCGTTCTTCTTAAAAATACAAACAGTTATGGCCGTTTTGGTTTATGAACCGAGCGAGTTTATCTCTTGTACAACATTTAATTTTGTTAATGGAAACCACAGATACATACATCTACTTGTTTAGTACGATGTAGCCTGGGAACTGGAAACGTATATACACAAATGTAAAATTATACTATAATATATGTATTATTTATTAAATTTACTGGATAAAATCTAAGGGACGAACATTTTAAAGTTTTATCGAAGGTTGCTGGGGTAGACTAGAATAGATGTGGAAGTCAGGCGACCGGGTGTTGTGGCGTGAAGTAGGAGAGACCTATGTCCAGCAGTGGACTAACATACTGATTAATTGATATATAAACATAGTAGCATCGTCCAAAACGCTGACAACAGCCGATGATCTTGGGATATTGAGATTTTTTTTACGCCGATAAAGTCCGATTCGAATCCAATAAGGCACCATGCAAACGAGCAATACCACAGCCAATTATCTACACACAGCGGTGTAGTTGTGTTTGTGTGTGTAAGAACAGGCCTCCAGTGCTCATTTAGTGATGCGTTTTTAATAAACTCTTTCATTATCTCAGAGATACTACATCACCGAACCCTAGAGTTACAATTTTTGAGTTGACAACACGCGAGTGATACCTTTAGAACTACAAGCATCCATAGGCTATGGTAATACCGCCAGGCGGATCGTATGCTTGTTTGCCATCTAAGTAGTATAAGAAAATATTGTACGGTTGCATGGTGAGGCAAATGGGTCAACGATCGCCCAGCAATCGTTCTGCTCTGCAATGGATATATTTGTATCGCAATTGTTATTGATCTCTATTGTTTAACTTGTGATTGCGACCCAGGTTATTAATAAGTTCAAAGTGACCTCATATATACGGTTATATAAGAAACACAACAATAAAGATTAGAAGCATTTTCCTGTTAGGTAATATCGTTCACCCGCCATCGGCGCGCGCTTCGCTCGGCTCGGCAACACACGACGAGTAGCACAACCTTAGCTACTTCCTACTCGTAGTACACACGTACGTACTATGTACTACACGATATCACCCAAGTGTGCACAATGCCAATATCCGAGCGCTTCCGATAGCGCGCTGCTACGTCCCGCTACGAGAGCTACGGGCCGCGCTACGAGCCGAGCTACGACCCGCTACGGCACACTTCGGCGCGGCAGGAAGCGTGCTAAACACTTCCTTCCACTCGATGCGAGAGAAATACGATCACGTACCCCTCCCCCCACTCGCACCACGTCACCCCCCAAACCCTCAACCCCTCGCAAGTCCCTCGGCTCGCGATAGTAACCGCGCTCCGAGGACGAATTTAACTCGCAGATTAGGGTTATGGGATAGAAAGCTCACATCGTATCGCACATATCAAATGTTTCTGGAGGAAATCGATTGGATTAAACGTGACGCGTCACTACGTCACCAGCTCTTGGTTCAGTGTTGTTGGGTACAATAGGTTGCTTTCATATTGTTGGGAGAAGAATATATTGGGAGGTGATATATATAATATATATAGTCTTAGAGAAGTACATTGCGTGATTACAATTTGAAATTGAAATATAATTTGTAACTTGCCACTATACAATGTATGTAAAAAAAATATTTTCTCTTTACAAAGTTACATAATTCTAGGTAGGTATATGATACAGGTAGTGGTTGTTAACATTTGGTCATAACTTTGTTAGAGACTGGTGCCTGAATTAGGTTTAAAGAAAACCTGTGACACAGGTCACCAGGACCCTCTCGCGTTTAGAGCTTGTTTTTAAAATTTTAATATATGTACATACCAAATGAAGAATTGAAGTAACCAGTCAGGTAATTACAATAACTGAATGCAAAAAGAGAATACTAGTTACGTATTAGTGTATAACTCAAACTCAAAGTAATTTATTCATTTAGATCAAATACATGATACTTATGAATGTCAAAATAAACAAGTCAGCATATTTTTTTCCTATACAAGCACGTTTTAACATTTGATAGAGCAAACGATGTCGATACTTAGGCAACGCTTTGATCAATACTTTTATCCGACTGTAGAGTGCCGCATCCACTGCACACGCAGTGCTATGTCCGGCAAGCGTTGATCAGCACCTAGTGTACCTACCACGGAGCTGTAGTATTTTATTATAACAGTTATATAGATTGCGATCTTCTCATTTGCTGATAAATGTACTATATAATTAATATATTTAGGCTGAAAATGAAAATGTGACGGTTGTGATCTTTGTATTAGAAACCTATTATTTCCATGATGTTCCTCACTCAGTTGCTGCCGGTGCTTATATTAGTTACGGCCCTCGCGCCTGTTCACCACTGAGTGGAGGACGTCGCGTCGTCGCGTTGATCGTGTACGTAGAGGTGAAGTAGTCTGTAGTGATGTGTCATTGTTGTGTGTGTGCGCAGATGCAGCGTCCGTGGAGATGAGGAGTGCGCGCGCCCCGGACGGCCGGCCGCGCCCCCCGCCCCCGCCCCGCCGCCTGCTCCCCCGCCCCGCGCCGCACTGAGCGCCGCCCTGCGCCCGCGCACCATGGCGCCTCTCTCTTCACTCCTCTACTTTACCTTCCTCACTGGTAAGTCTTACGTCGTACCCACTTTAACTCATGGCTACTCATAAGCACCATTCACACTGTACAAAGTTTTGTGGCCCACAGACACATACATACAAAGTTAAATTATAATTATACAAAACTATAATATATAAATATATATACATACATACACTAAACACATACATATTATAAAATATATAAAAACATACTATATCGACACGGCGCGCGGTTTGTAGCAAATGGGCAAGCGCACCTCAAGACCGGTTCTATTGTTCTCGTACGAGGTGCGTTGGCGCATGGAACTAACGCCCGCCGCCGCTAGTTAGTCGTTACCGAGCTATCCGACGCGAAGCCCGTGCCATCCGCAGCACTGCTCTCTGTCGCGTAATTGCCTAATTACTTGTAATACCTAAGTCTTATGTGTTTTCTGAACTGTCTACTTCACTGTCATACTCCTTCTGTGCTATTCTGTGCTTCTACTTTCTCTGTGCTTGTGCTTGTGACTTCCACGCTTCCTCATATTAAATGTACTGTAAGTCTTGAACATTTTACTTTTATTCACCTCCACAAGTGCTTACCCTCACTGGTGACCCCGTAAGAACACGACAATTTGTGAAAATGAGCGACAGCAGTAATAGCTCGGTGAAAACTTGCGATTCAGATAAAGCCAGCAAAGTGACCACGCGGCCGACTCGCAAAGCGCGGTTGTCCTCTTGTGTCGACACACCGCCCGTCCGACCATTACGACTGAAGGTGCCAGCATTCTCTCCGGAGGACCCGGAACTTTGGTTCGCTATGCTGGAAAGTCAGTTTTCGACGCACGGCATTACAGATGACCTAGTGAAGTTTAACAATGTGACAAACAATTTGGACATTCAGTACGCTAAGTCAGTAAAGGATATTATCATTAGTCCTCCTGATACCGATCGGTATAAAAAAATTAAGACTGAGCTGATCAAACGTTTGTGCGCGTCACATGAGAAGAAAGTTAGGCAACTACTGACTCACGAAGAATTGGGAGACAGGAAGCCATCCCAGTTCTTGAGACACTTGCAGGACTTAGCCGGTCCTTCGGTACCTGAAGGCTTTGTAAAGAGCATTTGGAGTAATCGCCTGCCTCCCTATATCCAGACCGTCTTGGCTTGTCAGACTACGCAGCCCCTAGAGCAACTCGCAGACCTAGCGGACCGAGTGCAGGAGGTTACGTCACCAATGCAAGTCGCAGCCACATCTAGCTCATCAAGTGTTCCCAACGCAGCCGGTGAAATCGCTGAGCTGAAACAAATGGTGCAGGCACTCGCAAAGAAGCTGGACGAGCACACGAGGACTTCCCGATTTTCCCACGAGCGCTCTAGACCTCGCGAACGCCGTCGATCATCGTCGGGCAACAGGAACCGGACGGATTCCAGCTATAGAAGATTCCCATTGTGCTGGTATCACGCTAAACATGGAGCAGCGGCTCGGATATGTATAAAGCCCTGCGACTACGGGAAGGCGGAAAACTCCAGGGGCAGTCAGTAATGGCGACTGACTACTGTCCCACCGCTACAGGTCGCCTCTTCGTCACCGACCAGGGATCGAACATCCAATTTTTGATAGACACTGGAAGTGACCTTTGTGTTTACCCTCGATCCGCGTTACGAGACCGCCGCAATAAAACGGACTTTCAATTGTGTGCTGCAAACGGAACTGTAATTGATACTTTTGGCTGTATCGAGCTCAACTTAAATTTAGGTTTAAGGCGTAACTTTCCTTGGAGGTTTACTGTTGCTAATGTAACGAAAGCAATCATTGGTGTAGATTTTCTTAGCCATTACAACCTAATTGTAGATGTAAGGAACCAACGCTTAATAGATAATATGACAACATTGTCGTCAAAAGCTGTACTTGCCAATATTGATATTTTTTCAGTAAAGGTTGCAACGGGTGCCACGCGTTTCCATCGGATTTTAGATCTCTTTCCCGAAATAACACGCCCTTCTGGCACACCCATCACACCTAAGCACAACACCGTACACTTCATTCGTACCACACCCGGCCCCCCTGTGTTTTGTACTCCACGCAGGTTAGCCCCGGATAAACTGGCTATAGCTAAACGGGAATTTGAATTGATGTTGGCGAACGGTACGGCGCGTCCATCGGAGAGTCCCTGGGCCTCTTCACTTCATCTCGCTCCTAAAAAGGACAACACCTGGCGACCATGCGGCGATTATAGATTGCTCAACGCTCGTACTATCCCTGATCGTTACCCAATCAGGCACATCCATGACTTCGACCATAGCATGGCTGGTTGTACTGTCTTTTCAACGATAGACTTAATGAAAGCTTACAATCAACTGCCGATCCATAAAGCTGATATCCCAAAGACCGCTATATCCACTCCATTTGGCCTTTACGAGTTCCCGTTTATGACCTTTGGTCTGCGCAACGCAGGCCAAACCTTTCAAAGGTTCGTCGACGAAATGACGAGAGGACTCGATTTTTGTTACTGCTTCATCGATGATTTCGTGGTATTCTCCAAAAATGAAGCACTACATGAGGCACACCTTCAGCAACTTTTCACTCGTATGAAGGAATTCGGTGTCCTTATCAACACTGCAAAATGTGTTTTTGGAGCCTCCGAAGTAACATTTTTAGGACATAAGATTTCCGCATCGGGTGTCAAACCATTGAAAACAAAAGTAGAGGCTATAGTTGATTTTCCCTGTCCCAAAACCGTCAAGCAGCTTAGGCGTTTCCTAGGCATGATGAATTTTTACAGGCGATTCTTAGCTCATTCAGCCGAGATTCAAGCCCCTTTAAACGCTCTGCTTACTGGCTCTGTAAAAGGTTCTGACCCTATAGTGCTGTCTGGTGATGCTTTATCAGCATTTGGAAAGTGTAAGGCTAGCCTGTCTGAAGCTGCTATGCTCGCATTCCCGGATTGTCAGGCCAAACTTGCTCTGGTTACAGATGCGTCTGACCTGGCAATGGGTGCCGTATTGCAGCAATTCAAAGACGACTTTTGGCAACCTCTCGGTTTCTTCTCGCGGAAGTTTAGCCCGGCGCAACAAAAATATTCGCCTTACGACCGCGAGCTATTGGCCATCTACGAAGGCATTAAATACTTTCGCCATATGCTGGAGGCGAGACACTTCGTAGTATATACCGACCACAAGCCGCTCACTTACGCTTACAATGAGAGAAAAGCTAATTGTTCTCCAAGACAGTTTCGTCATTTCGACTACATCGCGCAGTTCACAACCGATATCAGACATATATCTGGCAAAAATAATGTGGTGGCCGATACATTATCTCGAGTTGATGAACTGCAGATACCCATCGATTTTGACGAGCTGGCTGCGTCACAAACTGCCGACCAAGAGCTTTCTCAACTCATCGCTGATGGATCATCACTTCGGCTGAAGATATCGAAAGTAGGTGACGGTCTGACAGAGCTTTACTGTGACGTCAGCACCTCCTCTCCAAGACCTTTCGTTACTAAGCCTCTAAGAAGGCGAGTATTTGAAAGTCTCCATAGTCTTAGCCACCCAGGCGCCAACGCAACTGCCAAATTAGTAGCGGAGCGTTTTGTTTGGCCTGGAGTACGAAAAGACTGCAGAGAGTGGTCACAAAAGTGTTTAGCCTGCCAACGCTCAAAGGTCCATAGACACGTGGCATCCCCACATGGCACTTTCGAGCTACCTCGAGCACGTTTTTCTTTTTTACACACCGACATTGTTGGACCCTTACCAGTCTCGCAAGGTTATCGGTATTGTTTGACGGTCGTGGATCGCTTCACACGCTGGCCTGAAGTCATTCCTATGACGGACATGACAGCGGAGACAGTGGGAAAGGCGTTAATATCTTGGATATCCAGATTTGGATGTCCATTCGATATAGTCACCGACCGCGGGCGACAGTTTGAATCTTCACTTTTCCAATACCTTGGAAAAGTGACTGGATTCAAGCATCGCAGAACAACCGCATACCACCCCGCTTGCAACGGCTTAGTGGAGCGATTCCACCGTCAACTTAAAGCCGCAATAATGTGTCACGCTGACTGCAATTGGGTGGACACACTACCGCTCGTGCTATTAGGAATTAGAAGCGCATACAAAGAGGATCTTCAATCCTCTTCAGCCGAGCTAGTGTACGGAGAACCCTTGCGGCTGCCGGGAGAATTTTTCCAGGCGGTACCACCGGAAACCGTCGATTTGTCCGATTTTCACGCCCGTCTCCGCCAATTTACGGTCAAGCTGCAGCCTTCTCCAGCTGCACGTCATAGCAAGGATAAAATTTTTATCCATAAGGATTTAACCTCTTCTAGCCATATTTTTCTAAGGGACGATACAGTAAGAGGTGCCTTGCAGCCTCCCTATTCCGGCCCCCATAAAGTGCTAGAACGAGGGGACAAAACATTTAGAATTTTATTAAAGGGCAAATCGGTCACTGTATCCATAGACCGCCTCAAACCGGCCTACGTACTGATAGACCCAACCCCTGATCCTATTACAGCTTCTTCTAACCCTACCCCTGCAATTTCAATTCATCCTGGTCCCGTAGGCGATAATGTACCTACACAGGATGTCACCAAAAAAACACGTTCAGGACGCGTGGTTCGTTTTCCTGACTATTTTCGACCATAGTCAGCCACTGGGGGGGAGTGATGTGGCCCACAGACACATACATACAAAGTTAAATTATAATTATACAAAACTATAATATATAAATATATATACATACATACACTAAACACATACATATTATAAAATATATAAAAACATACTATATCGACACGGCGCGCGGTTTGTAGCAAATGGGCAAGCGCACCTCAAGACCGGTTCTATTGTTCTCGTACGAGGTGCGTTGGCGCATGGAACTAACGCCCGCCGCCGCTAGTTAGTCGTTACCGAGCTATCCGACGCGAAGCCCGTGCCATCCGCAGCACTGCTCTCTGTCGCGTAATTGCCTAATTACTTGTAATACCTAAGTCTTATGTGTTTTCTGAACTGTCTACTTCACTGTCATACTCCTTCTGTGCTATTCTGTGCTTCTACTTTCTCTGTGCTTGTGCTTGTGACTTCCACGCTTCCTCATATTAAATGTACTGTAAGTCTTGAACATTTTACTTTTATTCACCTCCACAAGTGCTTACCCTCAGTTTTAATACTCATACTGTTATAATCTCAACAAGTAAGGAATAGATAATGACGACAAGACAAGAGTACTGTTGATCTTTGATCACATGTGTACGAGTACACGCGCGCGCGCGCGCGCAAACAGATTCATTACATGTATCGGCTAACTATAGTTTTTATTTATATTTATGTCAATTCTTGTACAATAAGCAAGTAAGTAACACCACTCGAGAACATTGGCGATACCAGTGCATTCCGACTACCATAATGTTAGTGCTCTCTTAAAAACTTGATTGAGTGGAGCAGAAGGGCGTACCGTAGCGCTAATGACACAAATAACGACGCTGTGCTGGAGGAGCTCGTGCCACGTACTCGTGTGTGTGTACCTACATATTACGTGACAGTTTGATAGATATACGTGTAAATATACGTATTAAGTAAACAATGGCAACCACCAATTAATTAAAGTGCCTCTCTCGAAATAACTAGCAATACTATTATTTTAGTGAATTAAAGCAATAAAAAAGTGATTACAAAAGTAAGTAATCAACTTAATTTTATTTTTTTTTGTTTTATTTTATATGTACATTCAGTAGTTGTTACACTGTTATTACATAAATAAGATAGTGGTAAAATACTTGCTAAATGCACAACATTTTAAGGTGTCACAACATGCATTAAGAGGTAACATAAGTAAGTGAGAAAAATTAAAAGAAAAAATAAAGTTAAAAATTAAATAAAGGAATTAATACAATATAAAGTTTAAAAAGAAACAAAGTAACATTGAAATAAAAGTGAAATACTTAAAAACTTAATGCAAGTGAAGTTGTTCGTATTTGTTTCGTTTTGTAGCAATTATGTTTAGGTCGTGACGTCGCGGCGTCGTCGAGCGTTGTGTATCGTTGAAATAAGATTTAAATTAACTAAATAACAATAATAATAGCTTTATGCAAAAACTTAACTTAATTAATGTTGTAGTCACACGCACTTAATTAATATTAAAATTATTGGGAAAAATATTGAACGTACGTTAATAACGTACATACAAACATAGAACCTCCGTTTCTATCGAGATGTCTTATGTATAATTATCTACTGTAGCGACCTTACTGCAGTAGATAATTATACATAAGACATCTCGATAGAAACGGAGGCCGTCTTCAAAAACGAGGTAGTTATCAATTCGTGTGAATTTTTTTAATATTTGTTACCGCAGAACTCCATCATTTATGGACCAATTAGAAAACTAATTTTATTGACTGAGAGGATATACTTCCAGATTGGTCCCATGTTTATAAAAGCCAGTTCTGATGATAGGATCCATGAGGAATTGAGGGAACTCCTCAAAAATTATAGGCATGCATATAGCAATAAGTATGTGCGTATGAAAAATCGATTAAGGAACTCTGTGCGTGTACATGTATATGATATTTATATCTTAATGTTGCATCGTGGAGCCCGCGATAAAGATGTCCCAAGATGTCGTCCAACACCTCCCCCCCCCTCGTCCCCGTCACGAGCGTCTCTCGCGGCGCGCCACGTCGTTAAATGGCTGCGATAAATCACCAGACTCATGTGTATCTATACATGTACTCGTATATCTACAATTGTTTTGGCACGGTTTTTCTTTTTAGTGTCGGTCGGTGAAGGCGCGCGCTGCGGAGCGTCGCGTCTAATGCGTCGATATACGACACGACGATACGACACGACGATACGACACGACACCGCGACGGACTTTGACCGTCGTCGTTCTATTAGCGATGCCTTTACTACGGATTAAGTGCAACAACAACACTATTTAATATTATTAGTAGTGTTAGCGGTGGTGGCCGAGTGGGCAAGTAACCGACTTGCACGCAGGAACGTGGAATTTATATTATGTACTAATCAAATCATTCATTCCATCTGCTAACGGTGAAGGAAAACATCGTAAGGAAACCCGCATGTCTTAGAAGATATTCTAAAGACATGTCTGATACACAATCTCTCTCCTCTCTCTCTCTCTTGATAGAGGAGAGGGGAGACCCGTCTCCGTGGGACATGTTGCTGTTATTATTATTACTATAGTAGTGATTGCGTTTTCAATAAGTTAAGGCTACAGAAGTGTTCAAACTCCAGAGGTCCCGTGGGTTTGTGGCCTTTTATTTCGATAGTTGTTACTCCTAAACTCTAAGGATCAACTGCGGCTGTTACAAATACCGACGTTAAGAGTTATAAACTAATATAACAGTTGCTTACTAGCTAGTGCTTGTGTGTCGTATTACATAAAGCAGTGACGGTGGGATTTAACCATATTAGTGAAGCGCAGCAGCTCGTCGAGTACACGAGTTTGTTTGTTATGTAATCTGTGTGACAGCGCGTCGATCGTCGATCGTCAGATAATCCGCGCCTCCCGCCCGCCGTGTTTGTGTGAAGTGTAGCGCGGCAGTGCGCTCTGCTCCCGGGATCTATCGCATTACCATACGAAGCGATAGAACGTCGTTGTTGATACTTTGTCATAACGATAAACAGTGGCGACGCGAGGTTAAACAGAGGCGAAATAATTTGAATAACACTATTAGCAATTAGCGGTAAAACGATATAAAGAATATACTATGTAAAAGTATAGAATACTGAACATTAAAAACCTTTTCTGAGTGCTGAGTATTTAGTTATTGGCTCGAATCATCTCGAAGCTAGTAAGTAGGTACCTAAGCTTAGAGCATTGCACCTTGCGCTGCGCGCCGGCATGCAGCAGGACGCCCGGACGCTCCGGCGACGAGGGAAGTTGTCTCGATTGATTCAATTATATTATCAGCTACAATGTGTGGGAAAGAGTTGGCTTAAACAAATGACACTTGACTCGGTACAATCAGAGTTGGAAAGGATAATACACACAGTACAATGTACAACTTAAAAACAATCTCATATAAAACTACATGTCACGTGTCTCTCATGACCATTCAAATAAGTCCTAACACTGCAGTTCAATTGTACCATTTTCATTTGCATTACATTTGCTTAATAATAGTTGCTTAACAACCATAATCGAGGCTTATCTTACCGCCATCTGAGATATACTTATCATTGAGAACTGTGGTCTTCTTCATCAGTTTCACTTCAACAAATTACACTTTCTGAATACAAATGTTTGATTTGTTGTTAAAAATATTGAAATTGCTATATGTCTGCCTATTCATTTTGAGGAGTTCCCTCAATGCCTCATCAATTATCACCTGAAGGTAATTGTTCCCTGCGCCTGCTAGTGATACGTCTACCTGCTATAACAACAGCTATTAGATAGGTAACGATAATATCAGGACGTGCTACGGCCCAATTATTAACAAACTAGTTGATTACACGTCGCGTCGACATAAATGTGATCGATACGTTCATAGTTCGGGAGGTAATAATTATAGTAGTTATGTTAAATACTAGCTGTTGCCCGCGGCTCCGACCGCGTTCATGTCGTAAATTAATAAAAATCTAAACTTAAAGTAGCCTTAGTTACTCTTTATTACATCAGCTATCTGCCAGTGAAAGTTTCGTCAAAATCGGTCCAGCAGTTTCAGAGATTAGCCGGAACAGACAGACATCGAATTTTATTTATTTGTATAGATTTATAATGTCCTAGCGTTGGTAGGTCAAATTAGATATTTTTCTCAAAACTATAATTATTGTATGTGGTAAGCAGTGAGACACGCACGTGGCAAGTTGTCACGGGCTCGGAGCACGGACGCTCTGTCGTTGAGCGATCACAAACAAAACAGTTAATGAACCTTAATTATGACAGATCTGTTAATTATGTTCTTGTTACCTCCTCCTAATAACATTTTGACACAGATTGTCCAACAAATTGACAACATAGTGTAAACATAAAAGAGCCTGTCTGAGCGCATCAGCGCAGCGGCGCGGCGGCGGCGCGGCGTGACTTTCGTCGTCGTATGACACAGTATGGTCACGAGTAGTGTTCAGAATAAGTCCCGGCGCCTGACGTCGAGTGGTCGTCGGTGTATGACAATCGCGACCTATTACATGGCATGTAAATTAGCTGGTGAAGTGCTAAACCACTGGCTATCTCAGCTTTACTAATTAGTGTTTAATACCTTTAGACATTCCTTTCACAATTACTTGAGGTAATTCACCTGCTACTCGTAATAGGTAGATATGATCGCTAGTAGTTATTCAGACGATAACAGTTACAGAAAATGCCTTGCCAATCACGACACTCGTCATCGCCAAACATTACCAACAATAAAGTGAAAAATGAACTCGCTCGCCTCTCTGCCATAGTATCTACATCTGCCTGGATAACCTCCCCCTCCCCTCGCCTACCCGGAACCGTCCCGTTACCGGCCCGGCACCGGCACGGCGCGGCGGTGCTGGCGTGCTCTCGACAGATGAAGACATTGTTTTTAAACCGTTATTATCGTCAGCCATTGTAATGTATTCATAGGTTGTGCGGTTAAAAACCTTATTTCTTCCCCTCCCCCCTCTTAACGGGGGGATGGCAGATGAGAGGAGGCATCTGTTCCGCGGTACACTCATCAATATTAATGGCGGGCAACAATTTGTTGATTGCTGTGTTATTATAAGCTGAATGGTGGCTGAGAAAAGTTGCAATCTTTCCGCCTCCCTCCTCGTCAACGAGTCCATTCAACCCCCTGAACTTTATGTACCTACTTCACAATTTATTCTGATCATCATAAAAAGCGTGCGGGTAATAGTGACCGTGTAGTAGTGGCCGTAATCTGGTGATGCTGAATTTTGGTCCGTTTAGATCCCGGTCCTGGGTCCCATCGGGCTCACTTTGTTTGAAATATAAGTACCTAATATTTATCTCACCGCAGACGATGCTCATCTCCCACCGTGATAATGTGAGAGGGACTGTGACAGGTGGATCTATGGTAGGTACCGCTGGCGACGATCACATAATAATATGTGTCCCTATAAACATATTAACGTGAAAGATAATAACATGTTTCAAATACAATATAAATTGTTTGTGAAATAAATAAATAAAAAATAAATAAATAATCCGGTACTCAGATATACGTCATTTATAGTGCTTCCTCATCTTTGCCTTGAGAATTATGCATAATCCCGTGCCCCGAAAGCATAATCTGTAACGGTCACAGATTATGCTCGTGTCAGATTGCCTGCCGTGTCGATTGGACGACAGGGACTATGAGAGTGAGAGAATAAAGATTTCACTTGTATTTGCGCACACACTTGTGCACTATGCTATTTCCCGTGCAGGTGACGTAATCGACGACTATGAGTAAAGTTAGGTTGGTAGGATATTTATTAAATATCTAAGAATGATTTTAATAAAATGACGTATCAATCGAAATTGTTCGACAGTAGAGCTTATATAGCTTAGTGAGGCGAGTCAGTTGAGGCGCGTCCTGATGCGCGGGGGGTGGGGGGGGTAGGGGTGCATTTAACGATACCCATTGAAATAAGAAATAAGCCGTCGGCACCCTCCCTACTCACAAACATCGCTATAAAATATATCTTTACGTAATATATCCTGACTCTTTGAAATTAAAATGACATTATAATGAGACGGGTTCGATAAAAATAGGGAAGAATACTTACTCACCGTCTCGGCGTCGGCGTCTCTGTGTCTACCGCCATGGCTATAGTAGCTCTATTTAACAAAACGTCAAGTCTACATTTATTTTAAAGACACTAGATACTGTCTAAAAATGTAAATTCACACAACTAACACTAATTGAGAAAAAAAAACCTTAAAATGAAATCCATTGGTTAATATGTACCAGTAGGTAGGCGAATGCTTCCCATGTACGGCGAGTAAGTTCCATTCGTCATTCGTCGTATCATTGAGTCTACTGTACATACATATATATTTATATATGTGTATGTAGGACGAGTAAGGAATGTGACACATAAATATCGTGGCAGCAGCTGCTATTGAAGAGTAGCCCCGAGCTATTCACTCGAGGACTACGAGCACCACTCTTTTGAGAACTGTGATTAAGTGAGAGAGATGATCGCGTACAGTTACGTTGTATACTGTAGCCCCGAGGCGCGACACACACACACACACACACACACAGCTCTCTCAGGCGAGCAGCTTCAATAATAGAAGATTTGTTTGTGCACCACGAAGTGTGTTCAATTACAACCGGCTCGCACTTGGTCGGATAGCATGTATTCATAGATAGATATTTGTTTATAATAGTCAGTATGGCTAGTCAAAGCTAGACTAGTATGCAATGCCACAGTGTTAGTCCTTCAGTAATAGCTAGCTGGCAGCCGACGGACAACAGCAGCTCCGATCGAAAGCTGTTTAAGGCTTATGTTCACCAATGTCATGTCTTTCGGCTTAGAGAAAAATAAGTAAAATAATTAGAGACTAGGTACCATCTATCACGTTGATGTTTCATTTAACAATATATATGACTAGCTTCCACGAGTACAATGTCGTGTACAGGAATTTAGTTTTTTGGATAAAAATGGTATTTCAGACTGTCTTTCTGTTTGTCAAATTTTCTTCAGATTAATTTAGCCGTTCTGGCGTAATAGAGTAACAAACATTCTTCCATCTAAACTTTGGCATTTCTAATAATAGTAAAATTGCTCTTTATCTAGTTATTAGAACACTAGACTCGTACTTCATCTATTTCACCTTCTAAATAATTATCTCATATCGTGTACTTTAATGTATAATCGTAACGGAATACAGTGATTTTTAGTATTTTAAAGACGAGTTTATATTTATCTTACCTCGGATAAATATAGAAAAAAACTAGAAAATATATAATAGTAATAAAGTAGAAGTCAATATATCGTGTCCGGAGACTTACTGTGTGGATGCGGATGCACCCATTTAATAAGGGCGATCGTCGACTTTTATTAGAACCCTGTGTGCACCAACGCCGGCGCGACAATGGCTACCAATAAAGCAATTTTATCTGCACCGAGGACGGGGCACTCCTCCCAGCGCCGAGCGCCGAGCTGTGCGTGTGTGAGGGTGAGGTGGTTGCACAGATAGTACACAGACAGACAGTAATGAAACAACATTAGAGAACTTTTAGTTGTATAGGTGCATTAATGATGAAGAAATAATAGCGCCAAATTAGTACTATTGTAGCTACTAAGTGTAACAGAGTCCATTCTAGAATTAAACAAATTTTAAGTGGAAGATAGATTTTTAAAGATTCTAGCGATACAAAGATCATTCCCTAGAATCCGTTCTACGAAACCTTTGTATAGTAAGTAGTATAAGTGAAATGCATTTTATACGTCGTCAATAATAGAAGAAGTTAACATTAGTTATTGAACCGCAGTAATATTGTAGCAACTGACAAATCCACAGCTATTTCGAACTTTAAAATAGCATTTATGTAGTTGACCCACGTAGACAAAGTTTAGTACAACGCGGACGGCTCCCCCCCCCCCCCCCCCTGCCGACTAGTTGGCGAGCGAGCCAGGCGCGCGTCTGCGTCGGGTCGACCGCGACCTCCGGTAGCCGCCGCGACTCTACCACAATAAGTTGACATTCACGTACATATTTCTACGATTTGTAAAGTTTAAAGGTCTCCACTGTAACACAAAAGTGTTCAACAATACCTATTGCAGTGCCATATCATGCAGGCTCACACAAGTAGGTACTACGTGTTATTTACGCTGTAATTAGAAATCGCATCACCAACAATTAAAGAATACATGTGGATAACTGACAATATTTTTTTTTATTTAAAAAAGACAACTCCCGCACTAGAGAACAAGCTCTGTGTCGCGGGGGACTTTACAAACATGCAATTAACGGACACAAATTACACCCAGACTCAGAACAATTCTTTGTGGGTCACACTAAGTTTTGTCCTGTGTGGGAATCAAACCCACAACCTCGTGCACAGCAAGCGTATACTGCAGCTATTGGACCACCGAGGTCACCAGTCAATAAATGTTGTAAAGTTTAAGAAAATAATGACAAACCAGTTATTTACTACACATTAGGAATCCTGATTGATTAACAAGGTGTTGTCACATTTAAAACAAGTTTTGTTCGTGTTCATTAGTTCAATCCTTGTTTAAAAACTACTTGGTAATCATCTCTGTCCTGTTCTACCGAACGAACTCTTCAAACTGAGGCATTAGTCATTGCAAACCTCTCTTCGACAACTCTGTTTGGTCCACCTATTTGTTACGAATTTACGATTAACTACTGAATCAATTTAACGGACATTTGGAATGGAGTCAGCTAAATGAGAACTATGACGAGTTCGATAAAGTGTCTTTAGCTGTGGATTAATGTTTGCTATATGAGTAGGTAAGCTCTTATTCTATTAGTCTGAGTTTTGCTACGTTTGTACAAGGATTTTGGTAGTGACGTCGCGACCAGGCTACCTCGCGCATATAAAACATTGATAGTCATAAACTCTATTATCTGGTATTGGTTTAGTATGGGGCGGAGGGGCGTGGGGGTGAGAGGGAGGGGACGCGGGGCATCCCATCCTATCTCCTATCACTAGTTTTATTGTTCGATCCGCTTGATCTCGTAAAACTTCGCTTTCTTTTACATCGTTTCAAGTTATTGCAATACGTACCCCACAACTACTGTTCGTACCGTTCAAGTACACTATACATTGTTATAATTTAACATTGTTGTAATAATTTACTGTGTTACTTATTTCAAAAGGTAGGTCTGCCTATGCCTAAAAGAGAAGTTGCTTCCCATCGATGTTTCTACATAGATGTAAGATATCATTATACATATTAAGGGCGAGTCTATAGTCATATCATATACCGGGCACAGTTCCAGGCCCACAGACTAAAACTCAGAATTTTCCGACAGAAATAAACATAATACAACCAGATTGAAGAAGGTTCCAGAGTCTCGAAGTTCAAAGAAGGTTCAAGCTTTACCAGAAATAAAACGAAGTTTAATTGTAAAGGACGCTTAAAGACGTCCTTTCAACTGGAAATTTTCTTTAATGGGTAATTAGGTACGTATTTTTAAAACGTTTAGTTGGATTTGTGAACTGCTCTTCTAAAGAAATGGTCAGTGGTAAGGGGATCTTATTCCACAGTGCCATTCTAGACTATTAGCGAGGTATTCAAAGATACAATATAAAATACTAATGAATAGGGAACCCAATAAACTATTGATCGCCACACAGTAGTGTATGTATACTTAGTTACCTACTGATTACAACTGATAGATTTTGAAATTGCATCAAAAATACTGTAAACATCGAGTGGCGACATCGACGTCAGAGATTTATATCTGTGTTTATTTCTAAGTATCGTAAGGGCATTTTATATTAGCTACAGTTACAATACCACTTGTGTTTTTAACTTTGAACTTTTTAAATACCGAGCGTAAAACTGACCACTTACTTATGTACACCCTGTACTTACACAGGGTGTACATAAGTAAGTGGTCAGATGTTAACTCTCACGTGAATTAATAACACAAACAAAACAGGTAAAACCCAGACAGGTTGACGCACAGAGCGCGGTACTATCGGCGGCGCAGACGTGCGGTGTGTCAACCTACTGACAATACATGACGTGTCATCATAATATGAACATGCCTTAACAGAGCTCCTTGCTTGGTAACTTGCTAACTACCTCTTTCCTGTGGTAATAATAATAATGTCCTCCTAAAAGAATTTCGGTCACGGCGGTCAATCTCAACGGAGATTATCCAACTGCGCAGGACATATTATAAAGTGCACAAGTGTGTGTGCACTCTCTATTCCTTCACTCTCATAGTCCGGTGTGACGGCTTTCCGACACGACCGGAGAGAGATCAGGTGCCTTGAATAGACATTCTATTGACACAAACAAACATATACATATATAATAAAACGTAGACTCAATTTAGAGAAATTGTGTGACAAAATTGAGGTTCAGGCAGTTAATACAGGATACCTGTCCCTGTGTTGCAACGCAGAGGAGCGTTTTGATAGACTTGATAGAGTTGTATCCCGCAGTTCGCTAACTCTCAGTAACAGTGTACTAAGTAGTTACATTTGTGTATTATATGCGGGCGTATTGTCCTTATTGTGTCCCTTTGAGTAGTCGCTCGCGTCAAAGTCGGCGGAGCATCTCAATAATATCCTGTGATTAGGCGCGCTCTGTTTATTTGTTCACAAAGGCGCCCTTTGTGCCCCGCAGCACCACGCTGTAGACTTGTTCGCTCGACAGATTAACATCGGACCGTTCACTCTGTGGATATCCAAGTTTCCCCAGTGCTGTACACAACACAGTCTAGATCTAAGTTGGAAGAAAACTGTTTCAAACAAATAGTGGTGTTAAGTTTTACTTTAGAAACGACTCGTACTGAGTTTATTGTGAGACCGAAGCGAGCTCAACTTATTAACGAGACACTTACTTATTTACAAATAGCTTTTGTACAAGAGGAGTGGGGCGAATATAATTAATTTTTAATGTTAACGCTGTCCGCGACGCAAGATGTAATCATAATTTCAAATGTTAGTTAAGTTTTATCGGCGAGAGACATTGTCGTTGTGAGTTTCGACGTTTTAAACTCATCCTTACAGCGGCGTCTGCGTCGCGTTAATGTAATTAAGGCATACGTTATTAGTACCAATAAATGTGTGTTTGTGTCAGAGACACTTTGTGACAAAAAATGTAGCTGCATTATAATGAAGTTTTACTCGATATTATAATTATAATACTTATATCTTTAGTCACTTTATAGCGAGCGCATACAAGGTGGCATTGTTCCACAAAACCGTGAAAATGGCCACCGGACACGTGTACAGTAACATCACACCAGTGTGGGATAAACCTAATCTGTGCGATGTTTAGTGTGTGTGTGTGTGTGTGCGTCGGTCCCGCACGTGACGACGACGACGCCGCGACGCGACGGGAGCAGTGCATTTGTGCGCGCGTGCAAGTGTGTGTAGTTGGCGAGATACGCGTACTCGCTATCGTATCGATCGACTATACACGACACGCACACACACACACATATAGTCAATGGCACAGTGTTAGTTGGCTCGGACGCGACGTGCAGAAGCTCGCAGTAGACAGTGCGGCGAGGCTACTGCAGTAGACTAACTAAGGGTTGTCAACGTTTATAAAGGTATACCTACGTCAGAAAATAATTAATTACCATACAATTCAGCTTGTGACAAATACGTACCTACTTAATTCGTAAGACAATTTTTATAAATGTCAATATGGTTGTCAAAATAAATACAGAGTGTTTCACTAACTTATTATCTGTTTTACAACAAAAAGTAGATAAGATAAAAGCTCAATTTTTAATTATAACAATTATATTATACGATTAATATGTATTGACGAGTGAATGATCGACTAGCTGTTGTTCCATTTTGGTGTATCGAAGAGTCGGAGGGGACTCTTATTTTTCAAAGAGCACTACATAAATAACTAAAGTAAGTTGGGGGTTCGGTTAATAATCCTCGGCACGTGCTTCAACAATCGAAAGCTTATAAAAAAGCATCCGTATTTATTTTTAATCAAAAATACTTATCTCTATGCCTATCTGAACTCAAACTCAATACAGACGAAACAAGAGGACCTTCTCCTTATTCAAAGTCGGTTAAAAATTTATTTTCATTTAGTTTACAAAGTAACAAGTATTAAGGTTATCAAATCACCAATTTATCAGAAGCAAAGGGGTATTTTTGGCCAAACTGGATTATTTTGGAATAGCAAAGCAAATGATAAAGTCACATTTTGGACACATCCATGTCCTTTCCTTTATCAAGCAAGCGGAGTAGCTCTAGGATAATCCATACACGCTAGACTAATGGGCTAATGACTAATAAATAAAATATAATAATAACCATAAACTGTTAGATTTAGGTTCTGAAATTAAGCTTTTAGTACTTAGTGCGGCTAAAATTATTTTAAACTTATCTTTTTTTGCACCTAAAAGGCGAACAACGACAAATGCGATATCATTTTATGAGACTTGGAGTGTTTTATATTACGCCAAGGTTTTTGTCCAAATTTCTGAATTAAATTGTTCATTTAGAAAGAGCAGGTGATGTGATAGCCCTAGTTGCGTACGACAAAGTGCGTCCAGCCCGGAGCTGTGGAGCTGCGGAGCTGTGGAGCTGTGGAGTAGCGATACTTTGTGTTGTTGACTAACAGCGAATGAGCTTCGTCTATATGTCGTCGGCAGGGGTATTCCGTAAGAGCAAAAACCGAGCCACCGCAAAAACCGAGCAAAATCTGGCTGTCAGATTAAAAAACGGTATTCCGTAAGAGCCCTTTTTGACGTTTTGTCAATAGATTGTGCCGTCACCGAGCAATCACAACTGTCAATTTTGCGATCACAACTGTCAGTTTGCCATCGCTGTTTCTTAGAGAATCAGCCGGCGGGTTGTCGCGTTGCGCATTTTATTACACATCGTACATTTGTTAGATATGGTTGTTTAATCATTGTATTTATAAATATTTTTAAATTAGATATTCAGTCTGTCTTTCAGATTGAATTATGATTCAAGTTTCATCTCAACCCAAAAACGTCCCACTGCTGGGCACGGGGCTCCTCCATAAATTTGGAGGGACATTAGAATATACCACGCTGGCCAGACGGGTTAGTATAGGGTTTTTTTTCGAGTTTTCCCTCTCTAGCAGTGGATATTGTCTGACGGTCTTACTCCATTAGTCGACTCTTACAACACCCACGGGATGGAATGGGGTGGTGCAAAATTGTATTCTTAATCCGTCACCACACGGATTCAAGTTTAATCGGCAGCAAAATTTCACTACCACACACAATTTTTGGCAGGACTAGATGAACAAAGAAACAAAGTAAAATCAAAGAAGGTTCCATCCTCGTGTTCGTTAGATGTGTGTAGGTACGCACAGAATATGTGTTGTGGGTGTGCGCGAGGTGTAACATTAGCACGCGGCGTCACCCGCGCGCGTCACATCGCGGCATCGTTCCGGCTCATTACTGTTGCGGTCTGCTGTTCGTTTGAATATTTTTGCAAAGAACAAATTAAACCGTAACGTCGGCATACATAATGAAGCTCGCGAATGCCGCGCGTGTGTGTGTGTGTGGGAGGGGGGGGTGAGGGGGTGAGGGGGTGAGGGGGTAGGTAGAGGCACTAATCACCGGCACAGTCGCGCTGATTCTGTCGCACATTTACATACATTAGGGCGCGGGACGCGGGACGCCGCGCGATCTCACCGCACGATCCATCTCTGTGTTGCTATTTGATTTGTGACCATTAGCTATGTTGCTGTACACAAACTCTACATTTATTCTTTACATCTTTTCATAGTGTTTCTTTAATTTTAATCATTATATTACGTGGAAAATTTATTTTAAAAATTGACCCTTCTTCAAAAATACTGTTCTGATGTTTATTTTTTCCCATTTAGTCGGTTCCATCAAAAGATTAGAGATGTTTTTAAATCTATAAATGATACTTACTTACTTTACTCTCGTCTCCATTAGATAAGTAAATTTCCTCTTAACTACGGCATAGTGTTGGGACACCCTGGATGAAAAGTACAATTGACTAACTCTTTGTTGTTGGTAAGCATGTTTATAGTACCGAGTGACGATCCGGCGGCACGCCGACGCGGTGGTCCTACTTATACTGGGACTGGTAAGTACAACAGACGGACAAGCTCCCTGGGGCTCGGTTATTAACTGACCGATTGTCATTTATGTCGTTATGAAATTGTTAATGGCTACTTTTGCTGAGCGTATTATGTAGTAGGTAGGTGTAAGTACTACAATATTGGAGCTAATCAATATTTAATGGGTTTTACATTTATTGGTTGACCCTTCGCACTTACCGTCACCTGACTTTTACAGTGTTTTATATTGACGTTTTCTGTATTACGATGATGTACTGTGTTAGTGTATCATAATGAAGAAATTTAATCAAAAATCATGAGGGATTGTCTCTGTGTATAAACTAAAGCAACAGTATGTCGTGATCACATTGCACTCTTAGTGAAAAACTAATCAATATTCTATGTATGACTTGCAAATAAATCTTGACAAGATTGGCCAGCCAGTATGTCATTAGTCATGTAACTATAATACATATTATCTAATACTCTTAAAGCTTCTTTGATACGTATACGTATAACTCTGTATTACTTTATATAGGCACAGTGCCATTAATTTGCGTGTATAATATAGAGCAGTGTACGAGGTATAACTTTGTAAAACGGTATAATCGAATAAACCTGTAGAACGTCACGTCTCCTGATGGATTACCACTTTACTTTGACTACACTCAAACTCAAAGTCATTTATTCATTTAGATCAAATGCATGATACTTATGAACGTCAAAACAAACAAAACTCCTTTTTTTCCTATAGGCAATTATCTGACAAGCGACACCGTGTACGTGTAGCTCTGTGATTACCGTTGCTATGTGTCTATGCTAAACTATTTATCTTTAAATATGTTACTAAAGAAAGAAAGACACTAAATATTTATTTGAACTTAAACAGGATAATAGAGACAAACTATATATAGACACAATAACGTAGGAAAGAACAATTATTAAGTTATCCTGTGCGATGTTTGAAGGGGTCATAATCAGAGCTTTGTAGTTCGACACTTTCATTCTGCAGCGCTGATTTCAGTTGTAGACTTCGCGGAGACTTTACATTGCCAACAATTCACGGATACAAATTGGTCCCGTTACCGGATCACATCCACAACAGGCGCAGGCGGTGCGCGGCGCCGGCGTGGCAGCGTGGTCATGGTGGTGACTGGCGAGTTAGTTGTTTGTGTCGAAGTAAACGACACAATCTGGAAGATAATAATCGGGGCCACAGTTAGAACCTGACACGCAACAAAGAAATGTTCACTTATTTAGTATGTGATAAGTCATCACCAGATCATTTTAATATGTCATTTTATTTACGAGTAGCACCGCCATAGCTAACGAGTACCTATGTCATGTAAAGTTGTCTTCAACGATTTAGTTGCTTTTGGGAAACTGACATTACAGGATGGAATATTCTGATCTAATCCAACATTCCAAAGGCAGAACGACATTGCATTTTGAAAGCTATTTGTAGGTGTAGTTATAATCTTGACTGCCTTGGTGGTCCAGTGGCCGCGATATGATGCGCCTGCTGTGCACGAGGTTGTGGGTTCGATTCCCAAATAGGACAAAACTTTGTGTGACCCACAAAGAATTGTTCTGAGTCTGGGTGTAGTTTGAGTCCGTTAATTGTATTTTTGTAAAGTGCCCCGCGACACAGAGCTTGTTCTCTAGTGCGGGAGTTGTCTTTTTTAACAAGAAAAAAAATCATAAGTTATAATTTATAAATAAACAATATCAGTATTATATGTATTATAGAGTTCCACACAATAGCACGTACGTGAGCAGAGCCACGAGCCCGCGTGTCGCCTCGCCCTTACGAAAAAGTTTAATTTTGTCAAATATTTCAAACAACATGATAATTTTATGAACTCTCAACACAATATAATTAAATTAATATCAGTCGGCGTCAAGTTTGAGATCATTTTGTGAAAATTTTAAATTAAACAAATGTACCATTCAACATTCTAACATTCCTTTTTACACAGGGTTGCCATACGCGTACAAAGTCTGCATAAAACTGTTGTAACGTTTTAGATCATTCTAAGGTGTTTGGTGGATTTAAATCACGTCCGGACCGTCTGGAGGCTTTCAAAAGTATTCCTGATTGTGATGAAGAGGATCGAGGAGGCCTATTACTAGTTAGTTCATTTCTTAAGGCGTTTTGTGCGTACGCAAGGACTAAGACTGTACTTAACTGACATATTAGTATTAAAAGTACGTTTAGTCAGCCCTAGCGCTACAATGTAGTGCTACTTGTATTTTGTGTACGCAGTTATTTATTTACAAGCGAAGGGATCTCAAGTTAATTAATTGAACATAACTTTACGACGCGCGCCTCTTCAAGTACCGTGCCGCGGCGGGACTAGGCGGCGGGGTCGACGCGGTTTATGAGCGTCTCTGGAACGGGACGGAACCTATTCTTAGTAAAGCGTTGTGTCCACTAGCTAGTCTTTATTAATGCCCATGTTTCGGCCCTTGTTGCTCTTAGGGTTGCCAGATCTCATTACAGAGCTGCTGTTGAGAAATCTAAGGGTAATTTATTGCGTAGAATAGTCGATAAGCTTGATAAAGAGGGTCCATGGTCTCCAGTATATCATGAATTCAAAGCAAACAGGTCAGTTGAACTTGCATACATACATAACATAAAGTTTAACAATGCACATACTGTAGGTTTAGAAGAGACAGCCATTAAGCTACTAGGTTCTCTTGTACCCGATGATCGACAAGATAATGACACGGAATACCACCAGCAGATTAGACAATGGGCAGCACAACCACCTTTATCTTCGATGTCAGATTTACCATCCACTGACGAATTTATCAATATTGTCAGATCTCTACCCATCAATAAAGCTTCAGGTGATGATAAAATTTCAAACAAAATGATTATAGAGGCTTGTAAAATCTCTGGGGAATCAATCTTAAATGTTTATAGGCGCTGTATTATAGAGGGTATTTTTCCTAGTATTTGGCGTTCCGGTAACATAAGGTTAATACCAAAAGGTGGTGATAAACCACTAGATGACCCTAAGTCGTATCGACCTATAACCCTATTACCATCTTTAGGGAAGTTGCTAGAACGCCTTATCGTTCCTCGACTTTTGCCGGGTGGGGTTAAATTTCATGAAAAACAATTTGGTTTCACAATAGGTAGGTCCACTGTAGACGCAGTTATATCCGTTAGGGAAACAGTCACTAGATCAGATTGTCAATATGTATTAGGTATTTTCTTAGATATATCTGGCGCCTTTGACAATGCATGGTGGCCGATGTTACTTTTGAAATTAAAAGCTCGTGGTGTGTGTAGTAATATATACTCACTTATCTATACATATTTTTCACATGGAACAGCTAAGCTTAAACTTGGCCACTATGTAGTGTCGAAGCCGCTAACAATGGGCTGTCCCCAGGGATCAGTATTAGGGCCGTATCTTTAGAATTTAGGTTTTGATGATTTCCTGACACTGCCATTACCATCTGGCTGCACTTTGACCGGTTACGCTGATGACGGTCTTTTACTTATACAATCTAACACCAGGGCTGGACTAGAGAGCTTAGCGGAAAAATGTTTGCGCCTGATCTCTGATTGGGGAGTGCGCAACCGCCTATCGTTCGCGCCTCATAAAACATTTCAGCTACTATTGAAAGGGAATCTAAAAACGCCACCTAGAATTAGATTTAATAATATTACTGTTAGAAATAAGGATTCCGTTTGTTATTTAGGTTTGATTTTAGAAAGGAACTTCACTTTTGTAGATCATATTACAACGATAGGAGAAAAATCTAAGAATAGTTTTTACGCCTTGACGAGGATATCGACGTCGACATGGGGTCTGTCTTTTAACACCTTAAAAATTATCTATGCAGCAACTTATTTGGGTTGTATGTGTTACGGTGCACCTGTGTGGGCTGATAGGGCAACCATCGGTGCCGCACGACGCAAGTTGCTTCAGAGTCAACGTCTGGCGTTGATATTTTTGTGCAAGGCGTATAGGACAGTTAGCACTGAAGCTTTACCAGTACTGGCAGGTGTTCTTCCTGTCGATCTAGAGGTACAGAGACGAGCGGCGATTTATTACACCACACGTGACAACATCAATTCCAACTTTTTAATGCCACGTGATCGCCTTAAAATCACCCGATTATTTAAAGAACAAACTGAAGTTTATAGAATCCTCATTAATGAATGGCAACAGCGATGGGATACATCAACCAAGGGACGCCACCTCTACCAGTTTTTTCCTTCCGTTACTGATCGGTTGGCAAAGACATGGCATGGAGGTTGATCACAGTGTCGCTCAGTTCCTTACGGGTCACGGTAACTTTCGGAGCAAGTTATACTCATTTAAGCTAGTTGATTCGCCGAACTGTCAATGCTCAACACCTGGCTCCGATCAGGAGCAGTCTGCTCATCACATACTCTGGGAGTGTAGTCTTTGGCATAATGATCGTACTATTATGTTGAACAGCTTACATGTATCATCTGGAGCGGCCTACTATGGGGATTTAGTCTCATCTAGAGGGAATTTCCGCGCATTTTCGTTTCTGCCATACATATTATAGCAATCAAACTTAGCTCACTTAGGTCCCGTAGTTTAAGGTCCTCCGTGGTGCTCCTTTTCATAGGTTACAAACCTATACAGATTTATTTTGTCTCCCGCTTTGCTATGGAGGGAAGTGGAAACTTTTCTTTCTAACTCCTCCTATTTACTTCTGATTAAATTCGTTGCGGGGTCCAAGACAGTAGGTTTAGTTGTCCACGGGACGCACGAGTGTCAAAACTCGGTGTATCAGTTGGTTACTCCGCTGTTAATCCTGGCTCACAGGAGTCACAGCGGTGGGCATGTGGGTGGGATTGTCCCGATAGTCTTTATTAAGCGTTTATTATACTCAATGTATTCAAAAGTGGCGCGCAAGTAAAAGAGAGGCTAGCCTAACAGTAGCCTGAACTTTGAGGAATAGGGATATTACTTTTTCTACAAAATAAGTTCCTCTGCGAAAGCGAGAAGAGTTAAATGAAAGCATCAGCTACTCAACAATATGTATGCGTGTCTCCAGGTGATAACGTGTGTGTACTACAGCGAGTTGGTAAGTGCTCGTCGTTTCCCTGAGATGACGTGTCGTTACATATTGTTATATCGATATTTGGCTCGTAACTGATATTTGATCGCTCACCCGCTCACGTATCGACCTTGCGAGTGCGGAACGAATCATCCCTTGTGGTGTGTACCCAGCACTTACAAGCTGTCTCAGGCACGCATAGCTCGAGCTAAACACGTGTAAGTGCTAAGAGTGCATCTCATTGTGACACTACTATATTTTAGAAACCTCTTACCAATTTTCTAACTTACAACAATGATCACCAATGGTTTTAATATATCACCATATAAGACAGAAGAGGTGAATATATAAAATTGCATAGTTCCAGATTCAGTTAATCCGGGTGACGCATAATAAAACTAAATTAACTGTTTGCTATGGTTACTTATTGGCTTTTTCTCCTATATCACTCAGAAGCTTATTAATCTGAAATATATTTTATGTTTATGGATAATATCATGTTCTCACTTCAGGCGACACAGGTGATAGGGTCTCCGAGGTGAGTACCTTCGTCCCGTGACCCTAACCCTCGTCGGGAGCAGGGCCCTCGCTAATCTGCCGTTCCACGGAATTTTCCTTCCAAATCTGTGCGACAAGCGTCTACAAACGGTTATATTAAAATTCCCAGCGCGTCGTGAGACACGACCCTTCCCTCCCTGCTGCTGTATACTGTGCGACACGTGGGAGCAGAGCGCGGGGTGCGGGGCGCGGGGTGCGGGGCGCGGGGCGACGAGCGGTCATGTGTCTCAGTGTCACGTTAAGAGGTCCGAGTGAAGCGATGACGTTGACGAGCTCACATATACCTGTGGCGAATGGTGTCACTTCAGCCGCAGCTCCGGGGACCACGTTCGTGTTGGTTATTTAGATGTGGCATTCAATTTTCTGTGAGAAGTTGTAGACAGAGGCGAAAATGTCGGTGGTGTACATACTGCACGGGACTAGTTTCTACCCGGGGCATCGTATGCCTGCTTCCCTTTGAAAATACAAATTTAACAATTATGATAAAAGTGCGAACAGCTCTAAATATTACCCTAACCTTATGTCAAATTGAAATTCCGGACATAAACGATAATTTGGTCAGATAACTCGAAGCGTGCGACTGGTAGAGCGAGCGGTACGAACGAAACCCAACTTATGGGCACTTTCAGTAGGGTGTAGTTAAAACGTACAGGATCACGGGACAAACTCAAAGCTTATATATAAAGTGACGATAATGTCGCTCATAACATAAAATGTATTTAATTAACATGCGTACGTAATGACGTAGCTACCCTCTAGGAGTTAATTACACGTCCAACTACTTAGACACCTCGGGCCTTATATACAACACGATCGAAAAGCTCTACTTATGTCGGACATTAAACGAATACCAACGATTTTAGGCCCTTGTAATCTCATATTCGACAGGGTTAAATAGTTCAAGTAATACTGGATACATTATAATATAATAGAACAATATATTCGCCTCCCTTAAGTGGCGTGACGCTTCGCTTGTTTCATTAAGAAAATGTTTTTTGTTGGGCAAAGTGATTGTAACTCAGTTTGTTTTCCGATATTAGATAACGTTGGCAATAGGTGTTCTTTACTTATAAATGCAAAAATAACTACCGATGAATATGTCAGTAGGCTGGCTCGTTAACATTCTGGTAGTAGAATGGTACAATTGGCATCCAGAATGTTGCTAGGTAATCTCTGCAACGGCTGAACTGACTGTTACAGGACTTTCACTGGCGCATAGCTGGGGAGTACCTTAGACTACTTTACTATTATTTTAGATAAAGAATTAGTAAATTCAAGTGTAATATCAGACTGAGCTACAGCAAAGCGTGGCTGGTTGTAACTACTTAGTATTATAGAGCATTATGTGTTCTGTGGCTAATAGTAGTACCATTATATAAAATTTGTTCCGTCCTCAAATAATAACCGAATCGTTACATAATCTTGTAAAATTGTGTAAAGCCCGCCACATACATTCGTTCTCCTGATTCGAAAACCGTAAATGAAAACCATACGATCTTTTTTTCGTTGGGAATTTGGAATGCAAGGGCTAGCATTTAAAACGAATAGACGGAAAAGTTCCATTCGTAGGAAAAAATCGGACGTCGTTACAGGATTTGTTGCGTTCGAAAAACGAATACGGAAATCGAAAAAAAACCGAATGCATATATGGCGGGCCTTATATTCAAAGGTACTAAGAGTCGTTGAGCACACTTGCCTGGTCTCGACGCGTTTACAAAAATGTTGCGCTGTTATTGTCGCGTGAACACAACTACGCGGACGACGCGACGCGCCGCTGCCCACTATTGTTAGTCACACGAACATCACGAATTCACGACGCGCGACGACGAAAAGGTAGTTTCAGTCATAATTTGCATCTGGGCTGGTGAAAGGATGTTTAGTTTCTACCTCTTGCTTCTGATAACAAATACCAGTTATTTGTTGTCAGAAGCAAGTTGTCAGAGGTAAAAACTGCTAATTTATACAAAGTAGAGAAAGCAATTTCTTACTAAAAGCTGGAGAAAAGAGCGTATGAACAGATGCAGTTCTTAAACAATAATTATATAATAATTACCAGCCAAGTGCTAGTCAGACTCGCGCGCCAGAGGTTGTTTATAGTGTAGCCTAGACAATCAAAAAATGTTTTAAATTATATAGTGCAGACTACAATACGGTTTGCGGTATAATGTTCATCATACTCATGGAGCCGTTGTAAAACATTGAAGAATTTTATAACAAAATACAGTTTTGAAACCATAAAAACGCTCGTAAAGTTGCTTACTAACAGTTGGTCTTAGTCTTACATCTATACAAACAGCAACAACATTTAATTTTAAACTTTAGGTACTTTTATTCAGTCCAAAAAAGTGTGTTATAAATGTCTATACTTTAACGAGGTGCACGTAGTTAGAGCGATTTGAGCAATCCACTTATGATCAGCCGCACGAGAGCTTACATCACGCATAATGAGTAACATGCAAGCTGCGTTCACCTGTGCTAGAGCACAGGTCATAGACAGCGCGGCGCTACTCTACGAATCGTGGCAAAACTGCACACATTATTATATACTCGTAGGTACTATGAGTATGTCAGTCAGTTTATGAGTAGACAAATAATCAATCTCGTGTTTCGACTGAGTGAAGTCGACGACGATTGCATACACGTAGGTACATGTATATGGGGACATTTTCATTTGCTTGGTACAACCTGTCTGTATGTCTGTGAAGAATGATTGGGTTCTGCAAAACAATAATTGTACTCATTCGACATTATGTTATGCCTCATAATAAAATAGTAAGTAGTTTGGAGATAGTAGTAGTACTAATTTCAGCAATTATACTAATTTAATTGCGGCTTCATGAGACATTTAGTTTCCTAAATTTTATTATCACACATAGACATTTACTTTTTTATTATAATTTTTTAACCTAATATGGTTGTAAAATTATAATTTATTTAAATAAATAGGAAAATATGAAAACTGAACTAATATCTAATAAACGCAGCAATTTGTGGTGTGCTATTATGAGAAATGTATGTATATTGTTTGTTAATCGTTGTATAATTGAAGCTTAATTAACCCTCACCTACATACAAGAGCGTATCGCTTACCTCCATAACCTAGGACAATTACTGTGAGATCATTCCCCCTGCCTGACTGCCAGTCGCGCCGCACGCAGTAGCTCCTACAGAGCGAGAGTGTAGCGCGTGATAGTGAGCGGCACAATTAAGTGCAGGTGTTGTCGCTAATCCTCCGCTTTGGTTTGCTCGTCTCGCGATGTCGCTAAGTGTTTGCTCGTTAAGTTCCCCCCTAGCGAACGGTCCGCGGATATAGGGTTGCTACACTTGCTACTTGCAGAAAATTTTGACTGACTTGGTGGTCCAATGGGCGCTGTATGCGCCTGCTGTGCACAAGGTTGTGGGTTCAATTTCCGCACAGAACAAAACTTTGTGTGACCCACAAAGAATAATTCTGAGTCTGGGTGTCATTTGTGTCCGTTAATAATATGTCTGTAAAGTACGTCGCGACACAGAGCTTGTTCTCTAGCGCGGAAGTTCACTTTAAAAAAGAGAAGAGAAAAAGAGAAGGGAGGCTCCTTAAAGTGAGACGATGCCCGATAATTATTGTCCGTGAGCGCATGAGCAGACACCATTTATTATTAAGTATCAGTGTCCGCATAGCTATAACATATGTTGTGTGTGTCATTACCAGTGATCAAAGTTATATTAGATGAGCTATTCTATGTTCATTTAGTACCTACGCTATATTATGATGTATAGCTGATATTATAGGGCATTTGCGCTCCCGTAATTTCCTGGATTGTAATAAAAAAACAAAAATTTTATTTGAATCTGTAAGAAAGATCACCGTCGAGTGTACACAGACCAAATAAATGACGATCTGGCGGAAAGCCAAGACACGAGTACCCTGAACCAATTAATGCATTTTATGAGTGTGTATAAAGTGAAGAAGTAGGTCAAAATTTAATTTAATAAAAAAAAAAAATTAAATTTATTTATTTATTTATTTACTTGTTACTTGTACTTTACAAAATCTTAGCAAATGTACGAGTAACTCTACACATTATGTATGTGAATGTATGTTCAGAGATCACTCTCGCAGTTGGACGTGTAGCAACCCTAGTGTGAGGACACACTGACGCGGCCCGTCCGTCCGGCGCGCCGCCCTTGCTGTGCCAGTTCGTATGTTTAGTTAAGCGGTCCCACGAGTGAGTGTCGACCGTGTTGACGCGCAGTCTTTACTGAACGAGCGAGCTGGGGATGTACCATGTAATAATAATAATATAATAATAATAAAATCGTTTATTTCTATCCAAAACCGAAATACAATGTACAAATAACTAAGAGCTAAGGTATAGGTACCAAAATTCCTGTTTTAGATTGCTGGTGCCTGAAGTAGGTACAAATTACCTGTGTTAGGTCCAGGTCACCAGGTCTTTACTCGAAACCACGTAGTACAATGTCAATATCTTAGCACATTAACAATACTTAAGAAGATAAACGAAAGTAAAAAAAAAAAATAATAATGTGCGTATAACTAGTTATCTATCTTTTCTACTTTTGATTTATATTGACTGCGTGGATAATCGCTTAGTTTACATAGGTGATCAATTATACATTATACCCAAACGATACAAACATAGTGTCCTATCGTCTGACACACGGAGAGCGCTTTGGAGTACTGTATCATCTGGCGCCAAAACATCTACCAATGGTTATTTACGATATCGTCCAGCACGGTCCACTTCCAGTGTTCATTGCTCCCACATACGTATAGGCTCTGGAACGACAATGACATATCCTTCTTCAAACGAGCACTAACTTCACGATAGGCAACAGCTTGACTGTGTCTCTGCGGCGGTTACCACTTACCATCAGGCGGGCCGCTGTAGCGCTGGCTCGTCTGCCACCATTGCTAATTTAAAATAAGAACAGTCTAGTAACAGACACTCAGTTCAGCTTTACTCGGAATAGTGAACCTCAGTGCGTAGTTAGCTAGAGTGTAAAACTACCTATTGGTACTTAATATTCAGTAACTAGACTAATAAATGTTTACGATATTACAAATCTGTACATAGAGGGGAGTTGAACGTCCAGCACTCGACAGTTAGTTAGTTGGGGTGCGCTCGCTGAGCGGGGTGGAACAACACGAGCTATGTTCGTGTCGACGTTTGTTGTTATATATATGAACAATTATTGTGAAAGTTAGTATAGTGGGAACAATTACGTAATGCGTTAACTCACACGAACTAACTAGTTTGTAGTAACAGCTCGCTGGCTGCAAACCATGTAAGTGTATCATTGTGTCAAATATAATTAGGAAAAAAAAGATAAGGCATTCAGTTTCTTAGTCACAAATGTTCGTTTACATCTGTTAATAAACACAAACACCGGTGCGGTTGGTCAGTGGGTCGAGGATCAGACGTCGACGCCCCGCCGCCGCGCCGCAGTCTCGCGGTCGACGCACGCCACGAGCCGCCGCCGCCACGAGCCGCGCCACCCGCGTCCGTGGCCGCTATTAATGGTGCCCATTCGTTAAGCGGACAGGCGATAGATCACCGACACGCTTATCTCTCACCCCTCCCCCCACCGCTTACCCCGCTGTATAAAACACTTAAATGAGAATTTTACTAAAAGTGAAACATTTTATCTCGTCTGTACATTACTTATAGGTACGCATGATTTGCAAAGTGCTGCACAAGTAGGTGCCACGTTCATCTCATTAGATTCATGCACGACACTTAAAGGTTCAATTCAACTTCACTTGATTAGATGCGGCTTATATCGCAGCCATTGTAGGTACCAATGTATTTACGCCTTGCGTAACTGTGTTTGTTATTGTGAACAATGTTCTAGTTATAGAGTGCGAATAATGCCTTTAATATAAAGGTGAAATAGTTATCTTCTGTCTGTCTTTTTGGTGGTTCACTTTCACCACTAAAATTTGATTTATTTAGATAGAATTGGCTACGAAGTAAGCTTAAATCTCTGGTCAACAAAGTGAAGTTACGGAAAAAAATTAAACAAACGCTGTTACTTAAAAGTAAACTACTCGTACGTCTCACAGTCTCCATCCACGCCATCATGGCATCACGAGTATATCTGCACGTCATTTTCTCCGGGCGGTAATATAAAAAAGGGTGCGTTATACGAAGGTCCTGAAGTAATATACGCATGGCCCACTGAGGTATGAACTCGTAAATCGTACATTTTATGTTCGGCAGTAACGTTGTCGACGCGCTTGATCGTTCGATCGATCACTCGGGACCGGCCGGGCGCACGGCCACGTGTCACTCGCCCAACAATGTTTACGAGTTTCCGCCTCGGTGACAAGTCAATTACTCCGACTTGTTTATATATAAATAGGTGATCAAATTGCGGTATAATGGTCCAGCCGGTGATACTTTGGTGTCGCAGGCTGAAGATATATAGCTTGCTTTAGACAGAAGAGCCTAAAGCTACTATTTACAAATCTTCCCAGAAATCGCCTCAATATTATAAAATTTGCTTATTATACCTGCGTCGCTAGTCTAGTAGTTGTTGAGTGAGTGTCCCTTTTATTCTGTTTAAAGGTATTCATATTTTTAACAATCATAATACGTACATAACTATTCCAATAATACATATAACAGAAAAACAGCAATCAATTATCTGGATTGAACATACAGACCTTGATTTGACCAGCCTTCCTTACTCAGCATATACCGCGACCGTAAGACAAACCAGATCAATAAAACAATGTTAGGCTTGGCAACATTGAAACCTCACGATAAAGTATCTAAATAAATAATGAAAGAGGTGTTACGGAACCCTAATGCATGGAATAATATGCACCGATAGCAGTTTCCACGGTCTTCATCGCGCCATAAGTTATACAGTACCAAAATGCAGCGTCAACGGAATATTGCTACCAATGACGTCAATCCCATAAGCAAGGCGTGGGAAATATTACTTTTGTCATTCATTATTATTTCATACATCGAGTAATAATCTTGTATCTCCTAAGTTAATTGTAAACTTTCTTTAATTAAATTTAATAAGTAAAAGTACTTGGTTTTTGTTGCGACCTCCGACTGTAGAAACCTTAATTGTCGCAGTCGGTAGGATACTCGAAAAACTAAATATAAGTACGAGTATCCCGAATCTACAAGGTCTATAGTGGAGGTGAATCTAAAAATCGATTCGGCAAGATACCAGTGCAGATATGTTGTAAGTACTTTGAATCTTTCTCAGTCCTGACTTTCCTAGTTCATATCCTATAATTTCTATAAACGTAATTTTGTTAGTGCATACATATAGTGTTAACTGACTTTGCTCGCGAATTAAATTTATTAGAATATAAATGCTATAAAAGTAGTTTCGTAACTACATACATATATCGTACTGCGGTGCTAGTGGTTGTTTAATTGATTATTATAAAATTTCATAGCAAATGCATATATTGCAATAGAGGATACATATATTGCTTTCCGACTTTACTTACGATTTAAATTGAATGTATTATACTGAATTTAAACGTAAATTTTCTGCTAGATATTTGAATTGAATAATTATTTCTAGAAATATATAAATTTTATGATTCATAAAGAAATCTGATGTATATGGGGATTTGCCCTTGAATTATTTTCATGATTATTTTTGGCGATATTTTTTTGCTTTGATTTTTTTTTATTTGAATTTGTGTCGTGATTTTTTTTTGTTTCTGTGTGTTTTATATAGGGTTTCTATGGGTTTTCAAAATTTTCCATCCGAGAGAATTAAGAAACATTAGGATAGAGAATAGAATAGCAAGTAGATTTAGTATTATAGACAAATATAGGGATTTAGAAGAAAATATGAGTCAATCCCAGATCGATACCATTTACAAATCACTTAGATTATTGCCCGAGTTCGACGGGAACCCACATGTTTTAACCCGGTTTATAAATTTGTGTGACCAATTAGTCCTTGGTTATTTTAAAACTGAACCCGGACACGAATTGACCAATTTAGCCTTGATAAATGGAATTTTAAATAAAATTTCGGGTTCTGCAGCTAGATTAATTCATTCTAATGGTATTCCTGAAAATTGGCAAGGTATTAGAAGTGCTTTAATTAATAATTTTGCTGATCACCGAGACGAGACCGCTTTATACATCGATTTATCTTTGCAGACTCAGGGTGTTAATACACCTCAAGAATTTTACGAACGGTGTCAGAATTTGTTTAGTACAATTATGACATATGTTTCTTTGCACGAAACTGTTTTAACGACAATAGAAGCGAAACGTACTCTTTACAAAAAGCTTACTCTTCAGGCCTACTTACGAGGTTTAAAAGATCCGTTAGGGTACAGGATTCGGTGCATGCGTCCCGAATCTATGGAGAAAGCTCTCGAATTTATTCAGGAGGAACTTAACACCTTATACTTACAAAACAGAAACGAAGGTGGCTCTAGTAGGAAAGACTGGCAGCAACCGCCTCCTAATAATACTTTTAAATTACCCATAAATAATTTTTCATCCAAAATGGTGCCCTTTAATTCACAGTTTAGACAACCGAATTTTAACATACCCGGTCCCTCAAGGCCATTTGCTTTTCAAGGACCACCTAGACGGGGCTGGCAACCCACTCAACCTTATATGCAGTTACCACAGCCTCACCAATTCACTAGAACTCAACAAGTAATGCGTGCCCCTCCTCAAAATTACAACCCGCAAAGTAATGTGTTCAGAATGCCTAATAAGTTTCAACAACCTTCACATCAATCTGGCAGTAATGCACCGCGACCTATGAGTGGTAGTGGTGGTGGTGATAAGTCATTTCGTACCGAAACCACTACCGCCTAGTGGACATGATTGGCGTAGATTCGGCAATCCGCCTCCCAGTAACTATTTTAGGACACGTGACGCTAATTTTAACGAGTATGATGATTTTTGCGAATATTATAATTATGATGATAATTATTATACCGATGACCAACACAATCTCGAACAATATCCGGAACATTACTCCAGTTATGAACAGTCTTATGAATCAACTGAAATTCAAGAATTGAATCAGTCATCAGTAAATAATGATCAAAATTTTCAAATAGATTCGAAGTCAGAAAAACCAATATAGAAGTAAATTTTCAAATACAAAGACAGTTAGGGTAAATTAAACTTTTTAATCCACCACTTACATTTTTAATTGATACAGGTGCTAATTTATCAACTATCAGTCCTGACGCTGTTGAGAAATATTTTAGTGAAATACCTTTAAATTATGATCCAATCGAAATAACCAATATTCATGCTACTAAGAGCTGCGATTATTCAATCAATTTACATTGTTTCCAAGAATACGGAATCAATGATTGTGTAAATTTATCCGTGTATAAGTTTCATAATTTTTTCGACGGCTTGATAGGTTTAGATATTTTAGATGCTTGGGATTCCAATATTGATTTAAAAAATAAATTATTAAAGACTCGGAATGCCCATATACCGATACACATGTACGATTCTAAAAACGCAAATTGGTACGAAGAAATTATCCCTGCAAATTCTTCTAAATTAGTTAGATTACCAATCAATACATATGATGGTGAAGTTTCAATAGAGAGACAGACCATGTGCAATTGTACAATTTCAGATTGTCTAACGTCAGTTGTTAATAATCGTGGTTGGGTAGAAATTGTTAACCCTACTCGTAATGACGTCATATTTTCATTGGACCGTCCTATAGAAGCAGAAATGTTTAATACCGAAAAAGATAGTATTAGAATTTATTCAAATCGAATTGAAGCCATTATATCTCGCCTTAGAACTCATCATTTAAATCCAGAAGAGCTTGTTAATTTACAGAATCTTTGCGCAAATTATGCTGATGTGTTTTACCTTGAAGGTGAACCATTGACATTCACTAATAAAACTAAACATAAAATAAGAACAACAGATGAACTTCCGATTCACACGAAAAGTTATAGATATCCATACGTTCACCGTCAGGAAGTTAGAGATCAAATAAATAAAATGCTTGAACAAAACATTATTCGTCCATCAGAATCCGCATGGAGCTCTCCAATTTGGATTGTACCCAAAAAGAGTGATGCTTCTGGTAAAATTAAGTGGCGCCTTGTTATAGATTTCCGAAAGGTCAATGAGAAAACGATTGATGACAAATACCCTATTCCTAATATAACAGATGTACTAGATAAGCTTGGCAAATGCCAATATTTTACAACTTTAGATTTAGCAAGTGGATTTTATCAGGTGGAAATGGATTCAGATGATATTCACAAGACAGCATTTAACGTAGAAAATGGTCATTATGAATTTTTAAGAATGCCTATGGGTTTAAAGAATTCTCCGTCGACATTTCAACGTGTCATGGATAATATACTTAAAGACCTTCAAAATCAAGTGTGCTTAGTATATTTGGACGACATCATTGTATTTGAAGTATCCCTGCAAGAGCATATGCTAAATTTAGAAAAAGTATTTCAAAAACTGCGTGAATCAAATTTTAAAATACAAATGTACAAATCAGAATTTTTAAAATTAGAAACTGAATTTCTTGGTCATGTTATTTGTAAAGATGGTGTCAAACCTAACCCTAATAAAATCCACGCTATTCAAAATTACCCTATACCAAAAACTGCAACGGAAATCAAACGTTTTCTTGGCCTTCTTGGGTATTACCGAAAGTTTATACCTAATTTTGCTCGAATAACTAAACCGCTCACTCAGTGTTTGAAGAAAGGCTCAAAAATAGTATTAGATCAAAATTATATTAACTGTTTTGAACATTGCAAAACTCTTCTTACTAATGATCCAATCTTACAATACCCAGACTTCACAAAAGAATTTATTTTAACCACAGACGCATCTAATGTAGCGATTGGTGCCATTTTATCACAAGGTACAATTGGTACAGACAAGCCAATAGCGTACGCTTCACGTACTCTTAATTCTAGTGAGCTCAACTACAGTACAATAGAAAAAGAGCTTCTAGCAATTGTTTGGGCTACGAAGTACTTTAGACCATATTTATTCGGACGTAAATTTAAGGCAGTTACAGACCATAAACCATTACAATGGTTCATGAACTTAAAAGAACCAAACTCACGATTAACAAGATGGCGACTAAAACTAAGCGAATATGATTTTACAGTTGTCTATAAACAAGGGAAAAATAACACCAACGCTGATGCCCTTTCACGAATCGAACATAATGAAGAGCTTATGTCCATAGTAGCTAATCCACCTAGCACATCACCTGCGTTAGATGGTTCTAGCACTGACACAGCTTCAGAAGTCGAAGAGATAAGATCTAACTCTAGAACAGCTACTATACATACTGATACTGAAAATCCTATTCTTGAAGTACCCATTACTGATGATCCGTTAAATAAGTATACTCAACAGTTGATTTTTAATTTAGTAGGCGATATGAAAAATAAACCAATCTCAACCAAGCCTTTTGATAACCACATTAGAATATCTATACAGGTTTCAGAGTCCAATTTAGAAGAAGATGTAGTCAACGCTATTAAAAAACATATAAATCCAAAACTTAAGATAGGCATGCTAATTAATCCATACTCAGCCATGTATAAAATTATTCCAATTATACAACGCAACTTTAAAAATTCCGCTATGAAAATTACACTAGTAAAGAAGGAAGTGGAGAATATAAGAGAATACCTTAAACAGCAAAGGATTATCAATCTATATCATGATGGAAAAACTAACCATCGTGGTATTAACGAATGCTACTTAGCTCTGTCACACAAATATTACTGGCCAAAAATGAAAGAACATATTACACAATTTATAAATGAATGTACAATATGCGGTCAAGCGAAGTATGATCGCAATCCTATAAGACAACAATTTAAATTAGTACCACCAGTGACAAAGCCTTTTGAATTAGTACATTTAGATCTTTTAACTATTCAGAGTGAAAAATTCTTAACTGTTGTAGATGCATTCTCTAAATACGGACAGGCTTATTATTTGAAAGATGGTACTGCAGTTAGTGTGTTACAGGCTTTGCTTAACTTTTGTACTCATCATGGTGTTATGATCACTATGATAACTGACAATGGCACTGAATTTACAAACCAGCTTATGGCAGAATTTGTAAGACTTCATAAAATACAACACCATAGAGTAGCTCCTCACGCACCCAATGAAAATGGTATAGTTGAAAGGTTTCATTCTACCATATAAGAACACTTACGTATTTTAAAATTAGCACAGAGATTAGATTCAGTTATTAACATAATGCCTTATGCTATTTTAGCCTACAATAATAGTATACATAGCTTTACTAAATGCAAGCCCATTGATGTAATCACAGGACATTTTGACCCACGTGATCCATTTGATATAGATATTAGTAGTCAATTATTACAGCAGTACATAACTAATCATAGAGATAAGATGAAAATAGCATACAACACCATTCATGACTTATGTAGTGCCAGTAGGCAAGACATCATGGCAAATCGTAATAAGGATCGCGAACCGGAAGTTGAATATGCTCCCGAGCAGCAGATCTTTGTCAATAACCCTTTATCTTCAAAAATTAGCGCCTCGTTATACACATGATACTGTACTGACAGATTTACCAATACACATTTATACCAAACGTAATCGAGGTCCCATTGCCAAATCCAGATTAAAGAGAGTACCTAAAAGTTCAACATTGTTAAGGGAAATTCCTGGTACTACATCTTTTCCTGAACACAGTACTGACGCAGGAGATAAAACTTGAAAGTCTCGATGACGGGCTTGGTATTTTACCATTCAAGTTAGGACCAGCCAAGGTTATTTCGCATTACCATTCCTTCCTACAATACGTTAATCTTTATGAATTACATAATGCAATTCAATCTGTTCAATCAAACGATAACGTAGAGACTGTGTCATAAGAATTATATAGATTAGAAAATGCCATGGGGTTTATTCGCACCTCAACTGTGCATCATGGTATTTTAAATTTAGATAGTATACAAGCTATGATTAGTAATGTTAGCAACTTAAATGGTAATCAGAGAGTACTAAATTTAGATATTAGAGAATTTTTTGATATAATTAAAATAGGATCTTACTTTGTAGGTAACCAAATAGTTATAGTATATAAAATTCCCATTGTCTAACCGTCTAGTTATGAGATGAACAAGTTATCCATAATTCCTAACCGTAAAAATAAAATCCTAATACCACCCCATCCATTCCTAATCCTTAATGAAAAAGATTTCAAGTACACAGAGGCTGAATGCCCGAAGTCCAGTAAATGGTATCTATGCGACGGCACACGGAATCTTCAAAGTCAAGCCTCACAAGATTGCATTCAACAATTGATCACCGCCCAACTAACAGGCCCATCATGCAATCCAGTTCCTGTCACCCTGAAACAGGTCGCCTATGAAAAACTCGACGACAAGCACTACAGTATACACTTTCCTGTACCGACGAGGACCCATTTATCCTGTGGCCAGGACTCGTATAGAACACTACAAGGCAGCTATCTTCTCATATTACCACATCAATGTTACCTGGAGACCCCGCAGTATACGATATCAAATGTCAACGATCACCTAAAAGGTCAAGTTGTCAAGATTATGGACCTGCCCAATGATGACATCACCACCGCATCCTCAGCTCCAAGGATCAACCTAAATTCAATCAATTTGGACCACTTACATGAGATCAACACGAAGATGTCCCTGCAATCGTCACTATATCCGAAAAGTAACATAGACTACGGCGTGTACCATACTACGATTCCTTTATACGTAATACTATCCAGTGCAAGCATACTTGTTAAATCCTCTTATATTGCAAGTACAAAACCAAACGATTGGAAATTACTCAGAAAAACCCGGAGGAGGTTCAGATCGAATTACAAGAGGTCCCTACAGCTCAGAGCAAAACGAAGCGGATCGACCCTAACCAACCACCAGCTCAATTTACGACAAATGTCTTCCATACTCGCTGTTCTATGGGGGGAGGTGTTACGGAACCCTAATGCATGGAATAATATGCACCGATAGCAGTTTCCACGGTCTTCATCGCGCCATAAGTTATACAGTACCAAAATGCAGCGTCAACGGAATATTGCTACCAATGACGTCAATCCCATAAGCAAGGCGTGGGAAATATTACTTTTGTCATTCATTATTATTTCATACATCGAGTAATAATCTTGTATCTCCTAAGTTAATTGTAAACTTTCTTTAATTAAATTTAATAAGTAAAAGTACTTGGTTTTTGTTGCGACCTCCGACTGTAGAAACCTTAATTGAGGGCTAAACAAAAATGATCAAGTAATTGTCGAGGAGTTAACGAAGTCGAGTTTAACTTTAAATTGGAGAGCGGCTCGACTCAACACGCAAAGTTCACAAGTGGCCTGTTCACTGTTGTGATACCGACAATGCCGTACACAGAGTACTAAGGTTCTATCTACATACGTATAATAAACAGAGTGTAGGACGATGTTGTTGTTGATCACGTAGGGTTACCTAACATACAACGTTCAAGTACCAACTAGTCTTGTTTTATGAACTAGTACGTACCTACGTATACTTATAATTATATTAATTAAAGATGGGGCTAATTTCCACTTCTCTTAACGGTAGCAATGCGTGTAGACAAACTAATATTTTTTTTGTTATTAAAAAAATACATGAAATTAATATAAAGTTTTCAATACAAATTTTATACGGTAGTCAAAATTTTCTTTGAATAACAAGGTATAGAATTTAGTAAGTAGTCTATCAGACTTTTACAATATTATGTAGTTGGTGACCCTAAACAGCTAACGTTATTAATGAGAGCTATTAATGTAAGAGACACGTGTCGCGTGTGTGCGGCGCGATCAAGCGACACGTGTCGACTGATACTGAAGTAAACATAGTTGGGTTAATGTGAAAAGTTTACACAACAATGCGTGAGAGAGACCCAGGGGTGCGGGACCTCTGCGGCGCTTGTCACATGTCACACCCGCTGCGCTGCCTCGCACACCAGGCTACTGACTGTAGCATACCCTCTGGTAGGTAGCGTTCATTTTATGCGTTCCAATTAATATTTGTTAAAGTTGTGAACAGAATATTGTTATATTTTTTATTATTATAAAATATTGGTAAAGCAAATTAAATGAACGCTTCTAGAGGAAATATTTTCGTTTTCCATTAATTCTGAAATAATATATACCTATATAACTAAACTATGTAATAGTTATGAAATAAATGAATTTGAATTTGAATATATATTATAATGCTGTTCGTTGAAAGTTTTTGCTTAAACCTTGGCCTCCTCACACTAGGTAGGGACGCCGCCCAAGTTAGTGCCCTCCACAGATATAGATATATATCTGTGGTGCTCTCTTTAAACCTCGCTATAGAGTCGCATCATTGTAGCGCTAGGGATGCAACTGATGCAAGCCTGGAGTCTTCAGTCTACATGTTCATGAGAGATATGACGCTACAAGTAAACCGTGCTGGACGAAATCGATTCCAGGTGATACGGGTAAACGTATGTTGGTACAAAGAAAGATGGCATTAGATCAAACAGATTTCAGAGCACTCTCCATGGAGCAGACGATAAAACACGCATCGGCTTGTAAGAGTATATTTATTTATTTATTTATTCTATGGAAGACTTACAGCTAAAATAACAGATTATTATGTTTAACATGCTGATAATTGCCAGCGACTTGGAGTATTGAATGTTAATTTGATCAGTGTATCATAGGACATAGCATAGGATATGAATGAAAGAGAAGCCAAGAATATGAACTAATCGGCGCACCGCTAAAATTGAGAACAGAATTGAGAAAAATAATATTTACTAAATAAGTAGGTAGTCGCATTAATTGAAAACATAAAATGGCAATATTTTTAAAAATTAAATATAAATCAGAATAGGTATTGTGAAGAACAACATAATAATATAAATGAAACAGATTTTGCTAAAAATTCTTCTTAGTAAGCCTAATTTAAAAGATTTTGCTACTATCAGCTCCTTAACATAGAAAACAAACATCACTTATCGCGCCTATTCACGCGATTCACGACAACGCCAACGTAAAAAAGGTTTAAGTAGGTGAAGACGCCTGGTCTTATCTAAACGATTTACTTGTTCATATTGTTCTTTATAAAACCTTATACCTACATAAAAAGATAACCCGACTCCTACATAATATGAGTTAATGAGTGTGACACTGGACATTGTCCGGTCACAGCGGACGTCGGCGTCGCGTCGTGCGACGGACACGTACCCTGCGCACACACGAGAGTACCGCCCGCCGCACAACAAACTATGATTTATGTTGTTACACTTGAGCGAATGTATCCTTTTTAGACAATTTTTACTTCATTCAAACTCCGAGTAAAGGTTAGGTCTAGTAGATGGAAGACGTGTAGGGCTGCTACACTTCAATTAAATGCACCAAGTAAGACCTGATTAAAATATTTTGGGTGGCGTTTTGAGTCAAGATTATATAATAATAATAATAATATATTCTTGTTTTACTTAGGTCATATTAAAGTAAACACAATGAAAAATCTCAGTTATACATTTATTTTGAAAAGCAGTTACCACCTATAATCGCATTACGCTTATGTACGCTTTTTTGCCACCGCGGTAGTGTACAAAAACAAAGTACAAACACGACAGATAATAATAATAATATGATATGTGAAGCGCTATGAGCTTCTTATAATATATTTATACAACAATATAAGAAAGGTGTACTATCAGTATGATCACGTGTCACGTGACACGCGACGCCTCAGTGAGCTCGAGATCACATTACCGCGTTAGGTACGACCTCGATTTTTGACATTTACTCGTAATGTACGGCAGCGGGTGCGAGGATCTCTCAAGGTCTAGGACGCGGACGTGGGGTGGCACGTGGCAGTGGCAGCCCTACTGTAGCTCGACTGATATGTTATTTACCCCCACCACCCACGCGGTCGCACGGTCGCACAGGCGGGCGCTCGCGTTATTACATGCGACCACTTGTCAATGAACACTAAATAGGTACTTCCACCACTAACTATATTAACTTGTAGTACGTGTATAATCGTTATACTGAAGTACAATATTTAACTATATTATGTAACTAAATTACTTGATACGTACTCATTGGGTTCCATAACAGTTACATATTTGAACAATTTTAATAAGAAATATTTATGTATCTTAATATTAAATGATGTAAATTATGAAACTAATGAGCGCTAAGAATAATATGCACACACTCAATATCTCTCATCGGCCTCTTATTTATTATGTCCGCTACGACAGAACTCAACTCGCAAACTAGGCCACTCAGGTCCTCCAGGCAATATTTGCTCAACGCCTCACTAACTAAAGTAGGTTCTATTTAGTACTTACACCGGCAGTTAGATATTAATAAGATTGTCCAAAAGATAGCTAGATGAGTAAAATGTGCATAAACATTTAAAATGTCGCACAATATTAACATCTCCAATAGATAAAAACAACAACTCCTAACATCAGCACACTACAACCAATTCTCTTTTTGTCATCAGGTTTCCCCTTCGCCCTAAGCTCAGAGTGGAGCAGCACGCATGTGCCGGCTCCGGTGGACGCGGCCGAGCTGGTCCGAGACGCACCACTCTACCCGGTGCTGAGGGACGAGCTCACGCCAGACATCAACGTCGACACGGAAACAGCCCTCCACTCTGACGTCACTCCCGACACCGCCTACATCCTTGACAAAGTAGCTCCCGACACGACCCCTGACGCACCAGAGACTGATCACGCAACGAATGTACAAAGCAATGACGAGAGTAGGATTAAGCGTAGTGCTGGACAGCAGTGGGATAAGGCGCAAAAAGTAAGTGGCTGCTATTATATCTCTAACTCGTAACATACTAGCTATCTATAATTATATAATTATCGTATAATAATCAAGTGGCCTTACAATAATACGCTGACAGATACACATCGCAATCGTTTGAACACGAGTGTACTAAATTATCTACATAGCAGGGTCACCAGCCTAAGTTTGTCATCTTGAATTACGATATACCTAGGTACTAAAAGTAAAATCACTAGATTACTGATGCTTTGACTATAAACTAATCTTTAACTTTGTGTTCATTAGTCGACAAGTGGTAGTACCGAGCGTCGAGTTAAAACCGGTGACACGATCCTGAACATCCGCGGCGCTGTGCGCGACGCTATCGGTGACGCGGGCGCAGCGCCGGGGCCGCGCGCCTCCTCCCGGCTCGACACGTTCGTGATACGGCCGGCGCAGGCGCAGCACGCGCCACGGAACCCCCCGCGACAGGAGCCGCGGCATCAGCACGCACAACCACAGGTTACACAATAAAATCTATTACCTCTTACTCCACGAGTCCTGTAACTATTACCTTGCATCACGCGGCAAACTGTCACACTCACTCACACTGCTTTTAAAGTATAACTACTTACTACTCAAATATACTTAAATATTAAAGAAATGTGGAAAAAGACGAGCCCGGAGCAGGACTCGAACCTGCGCCTCTCGGGTTCCGGCCCAGCGCACTACCAACTGTGCCATCCGAGCTCCTACTCCAGAGTTCGAATTTGTCCACCGCTTTTTTTTTTACGTCTTGGAGTGACGTTCGAGTCCTGCTCCGGGCTCGTCTTTTTCCACATTTCTTTAATATTTAAGTATATTTGAGCTAATTGCATAGCAAAATGCTAAAAATACTTACTACTCCTTACTAATATTATAAATGTACTCTTTCACGTAAAAACTACTGAACGGATCTGGATGAAAATTGGCACAGAGATAGATTACGGTCTGGACTAACATGTAGGCTACTGTTTACAGCGATAACCGACATCCACGCGGGCGGAGCCGCGGGCAACAGCTAGTATATTATTATTATGTGTTTACTCAGTTGTTGACTGCTGGCAATCTATACTCAGACAAAACCTTTAAAATTCTTGCACCCATTGGCTTATTGAAGAGCAGCAAGATTTTCTAGACGGGTTAAGCTATCGCAAAATTTCAGCATTACGCTAATTTAACTAGGTCGCATAAACTTAAGCATTTCAGCAAAAAAATCCACGAAATCAGATGCAACTGAATATTCATTGTGTTGCCGCATTGTTAGTGCGCCCGTCGTGAAAACGAGCGACGCCGGCGGGCGCGCTAGTCTTGTTTATTTAACTCTCGTCCTCTTCATTAAGTCCGGAATAAATTCGAGCTCGTTAAGTGTTCCGTTATTTTTGTTACAATTTGTCGCGTGGACTTCGTTACGAGTTATAATGTGATTACTCAGATCTTGGCACAAATACAACAAGTCGCCGCTCATTTACATCTGCATTAGCAATTTCTTAACAATGTTACATTTTTTGGCATTTCAAAAGAGATTGAAGTCGACAGTAAACTTTTTGGAATTTGGTGGATAATTGGAAGAGACGTACATTTTTGTGTCTCTTCACACGTCGAACGCCATGCCAGCAGGTGTAATGGAAAAGATACGAGTAAGCAGTCCGCGCGCCCGTAGGTCCATCCCATCTTACTTTAGGGTCTACAGCGATTATTTGAATGCTCCTGGTGTTAATGTACCCATTTTTTTCTATTATTTCTCTTAGGTGGCGAAATTAGAACGCGAGTTGTTAGTAGAAGCGCACTCTGTGGCGCGTATTCCCTGTGAGATAAGCAACGCGAGCGACGTGCGCTGGTACAAGGATGGTGAAGCTCTGGCGCTGCACTCGCCAGCGACGAACAGCGCCTCGGTGTCGGCCCCCGGCGGCGGCGGCGAGGGACTGTGGCGCGACAGTGGCGCGCTCGTTGTCGGACGAGCAACTAGAGGCGACGCGGCTGCCTGGCGGTGTACGCACACCGATGACAAAGGGAATACAATTTCGGGCAAGCCTACGAGATTGCTTATTTATGGTAAGTGCCCACAGTACTCGTATGAAGGTTTATATGGTAAAATTGTAGTAAATCTGAGAATAACATAGACATGATACTCGTATTTACTCAGATAACAGTCACAACATGTCATGGTTATCATGAAACGAAAGTTCGTCGTCTCGTCAGACTCTTTGAAAGTTCCCATCTCTGCTAAATTATTGCCGTGTTTAAATTAATAAAAAAATAATGATTATATAATACGAGTACCTATTATGAACGTTGCCAGCGTGGACCTTCAAAATAAGAGTGAAGGCATTAACTTGTTAAGATTGCTTGTTTTACAAAACCCTCGCTAAATTAACATCTTTACAGAATACATTACATTTCCGGGCGCCCTCCCAGGGGCGTCGTAACACGTAAATGAGCTCCTCTTATAAGCTGATACTTCCAGTACAATATTATAGTGATAAGAATTTAATTAATGCCTAAAAAATATTAATTATATAAAGATAATTAAGTCATCATGATTGTATTTGGACTGATGTTTCTAACTAAACATATTATCTGCTGTAAAGCCAATTTCGTCAGTTAAAATGTAATGTGCCTATGTTGTCAAAGTCAAAGTCAAAATTCATTTATTCATGTAGGTTACAAGGTAACACTTATGAAGGTCATAAATTATGAATAAACCAGAAAGATGATGTCAGCAAAATTTTCCTACGGCTAGTTCGCTGACGTGGAGCCTTGAGAAGAACTAGCAAGAAACTCAGGCCACTCTTTTTAATCGCCAGATTGTTACAATCTTTTGTAAAATACAAGTATGATAGCATGCAAGCTGATGCAGACAAAACACGATACTAACTATATTGATAAAATAAGGTAATCGTACTTAGTACTGGTCGTGCGAGAAAAAAAAAAATAAAGTATGGTGTTAAAGTCTGCTTCAATTTACATATTGCTATTAAAGAATAAGGCAATATGTGAATAGTGACAATTTAGATTGTTAAATTTAACGTATTGCTACTAAAGAAATAAACAAAGAGAAAAAAAAAAAGAAAAAGTACAGAATTATCACTAGAATTCACAATGTGCCTCACGTCACAAATAAGAACTTATGTACTAAGCTGATTTATTGTAAATTAAACAAACAACTATATAATGCAACTAATTCCAAGACTTTTTATCGTTCAAATAATCATTTATTGTATAATAGCCCTTCTCTATGAGATGATTTTTAATAGTAGGTTTAAATTTGTGTAAGGGCAAATTCATTATCTCTTTCGGTAATTTGTTAAAAAAACGTATACCGAGTCCTACAAATGAATTATGCACTTTGTGTAAACGATGGTACGTGCCAACTAACTTATGTTTATTTCTGGTATTTACTGAATGAATATCACTGTTCTTACTATATAGATCAATATTCTGTTTAACAAACATAATATTTGCAAATATATATTGAGATGCAACTGTTAAAATACCTATTTCTTTAAAACGTTCTCTAAGAGAAACTCGTGAGCCTAGGTTGTAAATTGAGCGTACAGCTCGTTTCTGAATTAAAAAAATAGTTTCAATATCAGCAGCCTTGCCCCACAGCAATATGCCGTAGGACATGACGCTGTGAAAATAACTAAAATAAACTAATCTAGCCGTATCTACATCAGTAAGTTGTCTTACTTTACTAACTGCAAAAGCCGCAGAGCTAAGCTTACCCGCGAGGCATGATATATGGGCTCCCCACTGAAGTTTACGATCTAAAGTTAAACCCAAAAAAACTGTAGACTCAACAAGTGAAATAGCTTCATTATTTAGACTTAAATTAGTGGTAACACTTCTTACGTTAGGCATGGTAAATTTAATGCATTTAGTTTTTTTTGAATTTAACAGTAGATTATTTGATGTGAACCAGTCCAGGACTTGTGCGAGAGAACCATTTACAACATCAAAGTTACTTTCTTTACGGTCAATTTTGAAGAGAAGTGATGTATCATCTGCAAATAGCACTATGTCGCACAAATCCTGTACAAAGAAAGGTAAATCATTTACATACACTAAAAAGAGAAAAGGACCTAGAATTGAACCCTGGGGCACGCCCATTGCTATAGGTAATCCAGAAGACCTATTTCCATTTACATCTACGTATTGAACCCTGTGACTCAGGTAGGCAGCAACAAGATTAAGTGCAGCGCCCCTAATACCGTAATGACTTAGCTTTCGCAAAAGCGTATTGTGTTCAACGCAGTCAAAAGCTTTAGAGAGGTCACAGAATACACCAATAGCATCCATAGAATTTTCCCCTTTTTTTTTTGTTGTTGGTTCAGAACCGGTGCGTTCCGTATACCTGGCAGTGGACGGTCGTCGGCTGGACGCGGGCAACACGTGGGTGCCCGTCAGGGACAAGACGGAGCTTGAAGTGCGCTGCGTCGCTGAAGGTAACCACTCACTGCAGCCGTGATCTATACCTACAGTAGACGTGAACACAAACATGGCACTAACGGAGCATCTGTGTAGGTGGTGTGCCCCCACCGGAGCTAACGTGGCGACTGCTGGCGCTGGAGCCGGCGCTCGACCACCGTCCATATCTCAGAATACATCACACTAACTACTCTATTGGTAAGTTTGACAAGAGACTGGGATTGCCAGGAATTGTGCTGGAAGTTTATGATTGCCCTGGCTTTCGGTCAATGCTGGTGCAAATTTGATTGATACAAATGAAATTTAAAGAAACCTTAAAGTAGACCAATAAATGTGGTCTAAAATGAAAACTAGTAGGTACATAATTTACAATTATTCTATAACTTTCACTTAGGTTTTAACATTACTTATTAACTTACACTGAATATTTGTACCCAAGTAATGTAATAGTAGGTAGGTTACCTTTATTAATTACTATGCACATAAATGTAACTTTTTAAGCAATAGCGATACAAGGGCTGTCTTCTGCTGTGAGCCTATTTTCTACAATAAATTGTATAATATGTGTATACATAACTATGTAGAAGGAGTATCAGTGTCGCACGCGGTGGTGACGGCGGCGCGCGAGCTGCACAACGCGACGCTCATGTGCGAGGCGCGACAGCGCACGCCGCCCGCGCCTGCGCCCGCGCACGCGCCGCCCGCGCCCACCACGCACGCGCCCGCGCACGGGCCCCTGCACGTCATGAACGCCAAGCTTGAGATACATGTCACATGTAAGTTATTTATATTGGAGTCCTATTTTAAACCGGCATTAAATAAGGAGGAGGTTCTACACTCGACTGTATTTTTTTTTTAATGTAAGGTAACGGCACCTAATTCCGATGGGTTCTGAAATAGGCACCTAATTCCGAGGTATCTAGAAAAACGGCATTTACTTGCGATTTACAAGCTGTTTTTTTACCAGAATATCTCTTATTTAGTAGATAATATATCTACATGTGGATATATTATCCAAGGTAAGGTATAAAGTATAAGATGTTTCAGATAATCGATAAGATTCGCAACGATAGCCGGTCCAAACGAACTCTTCATACATTTGGCACCACGTAAATACCATGTTTTTTTAAGTAGCGTTTTTCTTGTTGGTTTGGTACTGTGTGTGTAATTCTTTGCGTTTAATTAGTAAAAGGACTATATTGTTTATTAGTATTACATTACCTTTTTGTATTTTACTTAATAAATAAAGGTGAAAGTACGTTTTGAAAATACCGCGGAATTAGGTGCCATAAAATTTAGCGGGTTCCTTATTCCGATGTATACCAGGGAATAAGGATTTCATAGACTTGGTTTCATTTTGTGTTTTCAAGATTGTTTTTAGGATTAGGCACTCCACACTTTAGATTTACTAACTTAAGTACTCAATAAATATAAGATCTAATTACGAGGTACACTTTTGCATCGCATTCACTAATTATAGCATATCAAAGGTGGTGAATTTTGGAATTTGGTAATTCGTTGTATAAGAAAGTTAAGACCAAAAATCTAAGTTTATAATATATATATAATATATATATATTATAAACTTAGATTTTAAAATCTAAGTTTATTAACAATTAAATGTAACTCTTAGCAAGTGAAATACATATTTAGGCAGATATTACAATTGTACACTAATCTATATATAAATTATGCAAAAATGTTTTAGTTTTTAATACTCGGAATTAGGAAACGTGATATTTTAGTACGAAACCTAATTCCGATGTATAGTGCATCGGAATTAGGTTCTATGGACACCTTATTCCGTGGTATAGATAAGTAAAATACAGGCTGTTCACAATTCACTGCAGCATATAGTTTTATTTTTTTGAATGAAATGAATTGATATGATTGCAAATTTAATTATTTTTTCACTCTAATGGAACGTTCAATAATAAAATTAATGTAAATTGAGTTATTTTGTCTGTAAAATTATTTTTATAAAGTTCTCGTAACATGACATAATTTCATCATGTTAATGTTTTAGATATCTTTTATATTTTGATTATTGTTTTTTTATACTACTTGGGTGACAAACAAGCATACCCTGATGTTAAGCAGTTACCGTAGCATAGCAGTCACTTGCAATACCAGAGGTATCACTTGCGTATTGCCGACCCATTTTTTTTACACCAGCGCTTGATGATGGAAGTATCCCTGGGATAGGACTACGTTTCTTTCAAAACGCATCTCCAAATGTGCGCTAGAGACCTGTACTCACACACAGGAACACAACTACACCGCTGTGTGTAGTTATTTGGATGTGGTGTTCTGTAAGAGGGAGGCTTTCCCCAGTCAGACTAGCTCGCTAATATAGTGCCCTACAATAAATCCTGGGCCGTCTCTTAATTTACAATAAATAAAATCAGTGATACAAATGTATCTAGTATTTTTTTTTTCAAAACTCGACAAGATTAACATTCGAAAATTATCTAAAAGCAATTTTGTGTCATAACTACGTAATAGTACTTATATTATAATACAAAACTAATTCATTTCATAAAAAATAAAAAACAACTGTAAATACATAGTATCAGAATTTTCATAAACCTCGATATCCCAAATTCCTAATTTTAAAATACTAAAACATTATGAACTTTATTCCCCATGGTAGTAAAGATTCAAAGAATAATAACATATATTTTATAAAGTAGATAGGGATTTTTTTGAACACCATGTTTTGTTACCTCGGAATTAGGATCTTTACATCGGAATTAGGGGCTACGGACTTTTTTCATATTTTATTTATTATTTAATACAAACCAGGGTCCTATAGTCAAATCTTTAGTCTATTTCGATAGTCAAATAAACGAAGCTTCTGATAAAAATAACAAAACACCCAAAAAGGTACCGTAAATGCTTAATTTTCGATGCTGTTTCGAGTTTTGGTGAAAATACCGCGGATCAAGGTGCCGTTACCTTAGGTATGTTTACCGATATCTCCCCATATAGAGTATACTCTTGAGGTGGTCCTATTGGCACCAAGTCAGGATCTGATGATGGAATCCCAGGGCAATCGAGGGCAACCCTCAAATGTAATATGTATAAAAAATATTTTTCTTAAGTTTTTTGACTACTTACCACTAAAAATAGAAAAATAAAAAAAAATAAAAATAATTATACCGATTCAAAAAGCTAACAATCCTTATACAGATTAAAGTCGCTGCCAAGCTGAATTTTAGGTGACAGGATGAACATAGCGCCAACTTCAATCTGTATTCGGTTATTTTTAGCGTTTTGAAGTCGGTTTATAACTACTGTTTTCAGAAGAATTCCGAGATAGCTACAGCATTTTGTCACATAAAATTAAAATAAATTCATTTGTTGACTAAACTTTGTTTGGAATATCTCTGATTTGACGAAACGTAAATTTAATTAATATCAGGATGGTCAACAAGAAAGTTAGCGTAAACTTTTGGCAGAAATTGTGCGTCAGGATCTGTTTATAAGACAAAATAAATGTTCAGATATTTAAATTACATTTTAAATAACAAATTGAGTTCGTTAGCTATTCGAGTGTTTACATGTAGTCGTGTGTTTCGTTTCAAGTACCCTCCTATGTATTGACACTCGCACAACACACAACACACACACATGTGCGCACAGTACGTAAACACGTAAGGTGCTCGAAAGTGACAAATCAACATGACAAAACGACGCAAATCACATGTTTACACACAGTCCACACAACATTCCATACTATGTTGACGTAGATATATATTTATAAGGGAAGGGAGCTGAGAGATATAGACAAGTAACATTTTGTTTCCATAAAAACACCTTTCAAACTAGATAATTTATAAAACATGATTTTTCGTCTAGTTTTGTCGTGTCGTGGATATTCTTTGGAGTCACTTATGGTTACGGTATTAAGTATGCAATAGTCTTCAAGTAAGTTAAGAATTGTTCTGCAAAAGATACCCCCCTGTTAAATTTTATTGGTATCAAAAAGTTTCTTGTCTGGTTCAAGTTTAATATATTCAATATATATTTGTTAGATAGGTAGTTGTAAGGCGGCTGCCGCTCGACTCTCGTATGTGTTAGTGATTGTAAAAGTTAGCGCTACAGTAATGTTAGCGCAACTGATTACTGACGGTGAACGTTGAATAGCGCCCCTTCACCTTACCCGATTGGCACTCACACTGCACAGCACCACGCAGCGTACAGCAAGAGTGAGTGTACTTCAGTGGCTTTAAAGTATTGCTCTGCACCAATCGCCTTACCTACCAACTCATCGCTCACACACACTACAGCACTAACGTGGCTTACCGCGGTGGCACTTTCGAGGTGATGTTGTAAAACGCCCGTTTGCTCTAATTTGCGAATTCTGACAGTTACACGTATAATTTTGGGTAATAAGATATTATAGCTACTCCGGCACTAAAATTGCGTCGAAAGACTTTTGACTGCCTCGGTGGTCCAGTGGCCGCAGTATGCGCCTGCTGTGCACGAGGTTGTGGGTTCGATTCCCACACAGGGACAAAACTTTGTGTGACCCACAAAGTGTTGTTCTGAGTCTGGGTGTAATTTGTGTCCGTTAATTGTATGTTTGTAAAGTCCCCCGCGACACAGAGATTGTTCTCTAGTGCGGGAGTTGTCTTTTTTTAAAAGAAAAAAAAAAATAAAAGAAGAAAATAATAATGGAATGCAAGAAAATAGAAAATAGTTACTATCTAGAAATTGATCCGATCCCACAATCCGCTGTCTACCACTAAAACCACTAACGCCGTTAAAGGACCTAATTAAGATTGTTGAATATTTGTGATGTTTATTGTATGTGTTATCGGTGAGTGTGTGTGTGTTCAGATCCGCCATCGTTCGTGATCTCCCGTTGGCCCGGGTTCGGCGTGTCTTTGTCGGCGGGCGGCGCAGCTGCGTTGCGTTGTGACGTGGATGCCAACCCTCCCGCCAGGGCCTGGTGGCTCAGAGACGACGCTAATCCCACCAGGTTAGTACATTCCCATTTTCAGCCAACCAAGCCTGACCGTATCCTTCATAATCAACCAGGACAGCAACCATAACAATCTTGTCTAATTTTGTGTCTTGTCGTTTATATTTTACTTTTATAGAAATTTACCCTAGCCCCAGGGAGCATGCCTTGCAACACACAGTGCACCCAGACTCGGAACAACTATTTGTTCATCACACAAATATTTGTGTGGGAATAGGACCCACAACACTCGCCACGATGTTATTAACTAGGTGTCGTGTAGTTGTCCTGTAGACCACAGTCAGAGCTAACGTGCGCTCAGTCACAGAGTAAGCAATTACAAATACGAAAGACTAGTTAACAGAAAGCTTTATATATAAATGTTTGTCAGAAGTAACAAAGGAGATAGAGGTCGTGACTCGTAGCTCGTGAGGCACGTAAGTGTTCGCACCTACACGTGTCTTGTTCCCGTTTAGTTTCATGACGTTACCGCGAGCCTCGAGGCTGATTTATAAGTAAATACCTCTCCAACTGTTGTTTATATGAAGCTTGAGTTAACATCGTTTGTTTAGTGAACCGACCGCAACCTGTGTTACTTACTAATTGATCGGCTGGTACTTAGCGGCGGCGGCGTAGCACACATACGAGTACACGTGCCTTGGCACTATGTACTTGTGTAGAACATTGATTATGTAAAATATGTAACTACATATTTGGTCATCTTGTTGTTTAATTATGGGCAATTTTATGTCAAAGATTATATCTGATTGGTATGAGTAGAAAGCTATCATGTATACGTAAAGTAAACTTAACAAATGTTTGATAAAGATTGTAACAAGGTTGTAATGCTAATTGGAAGAAAACAAGTTACGGGTTTTGGGTATTGTATTTAAGTTAATGCATATTGTATTGTTCACTGAATTGCTATAGGTAGACATCATTTTTAATTGACTGTAACCATCATCATCTCAGCCGAAAGACACATGAGCCTTCTCGAGGGATTTCTACAGCATTCGGTGCTGAGCTGACCGGGTCTACGGGCCGACCGAAACCTTTACCAGGTCGTGTTGCTTCACCATGTAGGAGGCTTACCCTCGCTGCGTATTCGAGATCGTGGTCGTCACCATTCTGTAATACGGACTGTAATAAGTGTAAATAAAAATGTAACTGCAACTCAATTAGAAGCAACATAATAAGCAGCCATTTAATGGTAATGACATCAACTCTGAAGCTATTATACTTAATAAACATAAGTTACCTACACTTATAAACAATACAGATGGTGTTCGTCTACGTAAAGGTTTGTTTGCACACAGCTCTCCGCCGCCACTGGAGGCCGGAGACGAGGAAGCTCGCGGCTCGGCCACCCTGCGCTGGGCGGCGCTGCGCGGCTCGCACGCGGGCTGGTACCGCTGCAGGGCCACCTGGCTCGACACCGAGTACTCCTCTATAGGATATTACTTGAATGTTATACGTAAGTCACACAATATAATACATTATTGTCTATCATAATAATAATCATTGTTCTTCAGCAAAAAAAAATGTATTTGAAGTTCTCTTTTAGGCAAAACTTTATATTATATATTTATTTTCTTGTAGCAACTCCAGAAGAGAACACAGAGACTGTGACAGAAGCTGATCCTGAACCAGAAGAGCCTGATCATCAGAAGGTAGAAGTACCTCTCGGAGGGAATGTGCAGCTACACTGTCCTAAAGGTGAAGCATTGTACTTAATTGATGTTATCGGTTTAATATTATTATGTACAACAGAAGCTTTAATAGCTATTATGCGGTCGACAGGGAGCGTGGGATGTTGGTGGCGGAGAGTGGTGGGCAACTCCAGTGAGTCGTGGGCACCGGCCGGATCTCACCACGCTCACGGAGTTTTGGGTATGTTAACTCAGTACCTATAGTGTTAGTTAGTCGATGAGACACTTCCAGACGAGTTGAAGTGACGTTTCGTGTGTATCGTGCAGGTATAAAGGACGCGCTCTATCAAGAGGGCGGCGAGTACCGGTGCGTGGGCGCGCGCGGGCCTGACCTCATGCGACTGCGCGAACTGAAGCGAGTCACGCTCAAAGTCACCGGTGAGAACATTAACATGATGGACATTGAACACGAATACACTCTCGTGAGGGTCTAACACAGGTGCGATGTGCGCAGGCGGCGCGACGGCGACGGCGCTGAGCGCGACGCCGTGGCGCGGCGGGTGGCGCCTGGAGTGCGGCGCGTGCGGGCGCGGCGTGCGCGTGCTGTGGCTGCGCGCCGGGGACGCCGCCGCCGCGCTGCCCGCCGCGCTCGCGCCCGACCTGCCGCAGCACTGCTGGCGCGCCGTGCTGCACGTCGCCGAGCCCGACGAGGTAACGCACTTTTACGTACACTTTTGGATTTTTTAGGTGCCGAGTACAAACAATCTTTACAAACTCTTAATAATTCTCTCTCGATTTCGATAATTATTTTAATGAACACAGGTATCGGCTAGGTGGGACACTCAAAGTATTCAGAGTATTTTGTATGTATAGGTATGGTGCGTGGCGGCTGCGCCTGCGGGCGGCGCGGTGGCGGTGTTCCCGCGGCGCGCCGGCCCCGCGTCCCCCGCGTCCCCCGCGCCCGCGCGCCACACGGTCCGCGCGCTGCACAACGCGGGCGCCGCGCCCCCACCCCGCACCGGCCCCGCGCTGCTCACGCTCGTGTCCCTCGTGCGCCTCGCCGCGCCGCGCTAGGCGCCACCTCACCACGAACACCGAGATATTCTCCCTGCGAATATTGTTAGTCGGTGGATCAGAACAATGTCCCATATTATCGTTAGCCTGCTGACTTATAAAGACGTGATCTAATCTCATTGTGGCCGCGTAGCGCGCCGCTAGATTCTAGACCAGGTACCTATGACTTAGCTAAAATGGCTACGACTAAATGAATGTTGGCTACACTATCCCGAGGTGGTCCAAGGGTCCTATTTCGAAGGGTTTTGTAGTCAAGTCCGCGGATTGCCTGGGCTCGTCCAAATCGTGTAATTGTTGTAAAGCCGTCCGTCGCGGATCCCTGATCGCCTCGCACAAGATGGCGACCTATCTATCTCCTCTACTATAATCTTCGTAGTTCTATGTATGTATGTAAGTATCATTTGTTACGTAGCGTGTCTATACTCGTATTAAGTACCTCCTACTCACACGTTCGCTGCGGCAAACATGGCAGGATCTGTTCTCAGGAGGTTAACTGATAAATAATAAATCAATGTGGATGTTGTAAGTACTAGCATCAAGTATACTACTAAATACTGGTGATCAGAAACCTCACTTTAAACTTGGTATAGGTTAGTAGACGATAAAAGATTGACCTACTGAAAACGGGTCCTAATTAATCTCAATTTTTCTCCTCTAGTAGAGTCAGTTTAACTTACGAATACTAATTACGTAGTACCTATAACTACTTATTATCATTTTGTTTGATAGTTTGTGGCGGACGTGTCTTGGCGTAATCTTTATCTATACTTAAACTTCCTCCGTTTTTCTATCTGTGTCTACTTACTACTATTTCATGTATACCTACATATTATGATGTTATTATATATATTATACTTTTTGTCTTCACCTATTCCTAACCTAAACCTCTTGTGTGTAAACTTTATTTCTTACGCGTAATTTAGAAACAGGAAACAAATGTGCCAAATTGTTGATATATTTTATAATAGATTTTTCGTATATTGATTATAAACGTTATGTACGTTATGTTCATATTTTATGAAGGAATGTGAATTATTAGTGCAATGTGAACACCAATTGATATGAAATATTATTAGGATAAGTGGAGAGAGTGTTGCGCAGCGCACACGGTGTGCTCTGTGCTTTGTGCAGTGTGCTGGCCACGACAAGCAATACTCTGCTAGTAAGTATATATTATGTATAACTACGATATATTTTATATAGATGTCAAATTCTTAACGAATATAAATATAAAAGTGTATCATAGCTTAACTGAATCGTGTAAATTTCGATGTCAATTTTAGACGTCCGTTTAGGTCGGCCGTGTTTTGTATGAACGAAGTAACTACTAATATTTGCTACCACAAGTTTTGCAACAATCTAGTAGCGAGTAAGTGTAACAAATTTTTATCAAATGTTCGATGTTATACCGACGTCGGCTCCGACGTTAGTTTCCTTAGATTGTGTTTAGTGACCTTCCTTCCCCCTCTCTGTGCTGTGCTGTCGGACTGTCGGACTGTCTGTCCGTCGATCGTGTGCAAGTTGTTGTTGTTAAGAGTTGTGATGTGAGCGGAGGCGCGGCGGGCGCATGTCACGACGCGTGTTATCGTCGATCTTACAATCCATTACTATCGTTAGTTTAATTAGGTGTAGCGAGATGTATTTTTGTACCGTCTCTGAGCGTTTTATCGTCAATTGGACAATGAGTTTAAAAAATGTAATTTATATATTTAAACAAAAAACGTTGTTTCGTTTACGTACCTGGATATAATATAATATGTGGAAACGTAATGTTCCGTCCATTGCGGCTCGGTGTAGATAAGTAACGAGGTCCGCAGCGACCAGTGCGCACGCGCACACGCGCGCGCGACCCTCTCTAGTGTTGCTGTGTAGTAGTGCTGCTCCTTAGTGTGTAGCCGCCGACACATGGTGGAGTACACATCAGTCGATGTCATAGATCACATTGGATAGCAAATCCTTGGAAACTATCTTTGGATCCAATTATTTTGACAGCGTTGAAGAACCAAATACGTTATTGTTGATAGATGTATGCTCTACCGTGTAGGTACAGATCTTTGCACGAGTCGACTCGTTACAACGAATGTACGCCGTAAGTCGCTGGTGTCTGTACTCGTACATTGGTTGCTGTAAGTCGCCGAGTGCAGAGAGGCTGCGGCACGCGGCGGTGCACGTGTCGCGCTCGTACAGTTTGTCTGTCCTTCCCCGCTCCCCTCCCGCCCCTGCTCTCCCTCCCCATCTCAAGCCGGTAGCCGGCATCAGAAGCTCCGCGGTCCTCGCACCTCGTGTAGAGGGCACGCGCCTCATCACGCCGCGTCGCGCGCTGTGCCGACCACCATAGATAGATATCGAAAATAATCAAGAATTCAAAAATTGATACTAAAAACAACAATCTCACAAACAAACACAGAATAATAATGATACTAGACCGATTTCGACGAAATTTAAAAAACCGTCTGAATGCCTTATAATAAGGCCTATTTGGTTAGATAAGGTCTGAGTTAATAGCAGATGATAGTTTGAAAGATACCATTAATCCCGGCGGCGTGGTGCAGCGTGGTGCGGCGTGGTGCGTCTACCTCTACCTGGTCACCTCCACCCACGTATAGTACTAGCGTCCACCTACAGCGTTGTTCGGTGCCAATACATTATTTATTATATAGAGATACATACCGACTGTCACGCCATATTTACATTTTATTATATAAGTACATTATTGTTTACTTTGATATTGAATGTACAGAATCCATATATTCATCGCCACGTGTTATGGAAACTCGTATACCGGATAAAATAAACGATATAAAAATATAAACGGCCTTTCATTTGCTTGAAACCTTTGACTAATCACGCTGATGTAAAGTATACCTTGAAGCGTTCTTACCAAGACTCCATTTTGCTTTGTGGGGAATGAAAGAGATTTTAATAAAATTAATTTGACTAAGGGTGCGTACAGAGTCAGCGGTGCGTACAATCGAAGCGGACCAAAGTTCACGAAACTGGAGCGAGGCTCAGTATCAGAGAGTAGGTAATATATTAACTCACTTGGTACATTGTGTAAGTATAAATATTAAGAGAAAATGCTCGCTTGTCAGCTGTTGTCAGGCGGTGCGGCGGTGCGGCGGATCACTCGGAAATTTGTAGGATTAAAAGTGCTTTCACTTTAGAATAATTTTCTTCTATGGATATATTATCATCACGAAATAACTTATAAAATGTCTGTATATCGAGTTTATAAGGCTGATTCTACGTACCTACTACAATATAATGCAAGTATATTGTTATCTCGGCGCTCACACAAAAGAATTTAGTGCAGCAAATTAAAAGTGTCAAATCACACATTTATATTATATTATATTTAGCAGCAGGCTAGCTCAATTATCTGCGCAATTGTTTTTTTTTTTTTTTACTTTTACAAAGTATAAGAAAATATTTTAAAAAAATATGAATGAAATCAGTAAAGTCGTTTTAGAGTTAATTAATTAGATCGGGGTTAATTTATATAATTTAAATACCAACCAGTAAACAATAATCAGGGAACCAAAGAAGAGACAACTAAAAATGGCGTATAAGTACTTATTATAAAATATCCGAACCTTTTCGCAGCCCAATGGTTTTATTGTTCCCTCCAATACCGCCTCAAAAGCGTGTTTAATAACGATTCATCACTCGTATCTGATATTTGGGGCACAATGGCTGAAACAATACGAAATAATCCTATAAAAGCCTGTCTTTGTTCTCTGTACCAGAGCGTGGCTGTGTGGCTGCGTGGCTGTGTCCCACCGGAGCTGCAGAGCGCCGTTATTTGAACAAGCTACTTTGAGTTTAAAGCTATTCAGTCACTTTGTGGCAACTACTTAACTGTGGTGCATTTCTGCTCGTTTATTGCTATTGTTACTCAACATCAAAATAAAATATGGCACAAATATATAACTTCTAAATATGGTTTCTTGAGCGCTTTGCATTTTTCTTCTCCTCTATAATATAAATACGTATGTAGGTATAGCAGTAGTATGGTGTGTCACACTCACAACAATGCCGGCGCCTCTTAACTCTTACAAGTTCGCGTGTGCAGTTTCAAGTCCATTGCACTTTTGAACATCGCTGTATCGTCGTGACCAATAAAAATGTGTTGTGAAACTGCCACTGCAGCAAAGTTTGCGAGTGGCTCTTGTTGTATCTTGTGTTAAGATCCTTTACAGAATAAAGTTATACTCAAAATTAAAAATGTTTAAGGTACTATTTGGAAGAGAGTTTATTATACAGGAAAAAAAAGGGTTTCGGGTCAGCTGTGGCAAGCAACGGATATTGATTTCATCATTTTGTTGTATGTACTACAAAATACAAATATATTATATCCGGCTTAATACTTATGTGATTTTTTATAAATATACGCCAAAGAAAATATCATACAAACTGTTTGTAAGCGGTATAATTACAGGGTAGTTACGATAAAAGCGTTTCCACGCCATCACCCTTACGTTTCGACAAGTTGAATGGGTGTAATTATTTATAACACGTCAACAAGTCAAGGTTGACTGACAGACGGAAATGTAGCCGACAACAGAACAGTTCAGGTTTTATTACAAGGTAGATGTAGTGGTGCTGGGTGCCTGGCTAGATAGACACGCAACTTGAACTGAAAGTGGTCGCTTTTCAGTTCCGTACCTTTTTACTTTTTTTATAAAAAGCTATGTTTGTGGCTGAATATCTTATTTATTTACTAGCTGACCCAGCAAACGTTGTTTTGCTACTAAATTAGTAATATCGCTATTAAAAAATAGGGGTTGATCGTAGAGGGGTGAAAATTAAGGGATGTATGTATTTTTTAATGCTGAATCACAAAAAAATAAAAACAAAAAAAAAAGACTAAAAAAATTAATAAAAAAATTAGGGGTGGACGACCCTTAATATTTAGGGGGAATGAAAAATAGATGTTGTCCGATTCTCAGACCTACCCAATATGCACACAAAATTTCACGAAAATCGGTCGAGCCGTTTCGGAGGAATTCAAAGTCGAACACTATGACACGAGAATTTTATATATTAGATAAATCATAAGTTAAAACGTAAGTATAAAGTTCTCATTTAGATAAATGAATAAGCCTTAACACGAGGTAGCTCTCTGCTGTCCCCTCGGCTGTCTTTCGTCGCCATGTTATAGTGTCATTAAACTGGATAAAATAACGAGTATGTGCCAAATTTCAACATAGTCGGTTCACATATGAAAAATGTATGAGTGAACAATCAAATAACCTCTATTTTTGTACCCTAAGGGGTGGATTCTTATTCTAATTTAAATGAGACCAAATCCAAAGACTCTAAATATCTAATCAACATGGGAAAAAAAAAGTTACGAATAGAATCGTGGGGTTCTCTCAACAGCCGATGAACTTCAAAATCAGACTGGCGGCATTATTATTATTTAAAAGGACTAAAGTTAGTAAAACTCGGTAATCCAACGACTCATACAATTCGTCTGCGACGACAGTTATATGCGATAATATACTTAGGTACTTAGTTGGTGTAACAGACCATCGTGTTAGAAACTTTGTACATCTTGTTACTACGAGTAGGTATATTACAGAACCGCATCTGACTAATTTACAATCTGTCGCAGCAACCGCCACGCCCGGGCCACGCGCTCATCAATAAAAATATGCGTTTTTACACAAGTGTAAGTGTTTATCTAAGTATCGTCTTCTCATACGGAAAACATCTCGATAACAAAAGGTCGAATTTGCTTAGAGAATTAGTTAATTAATTACTCTTAGTAGGTCTGTACTCTTACCTATCTACTTAAATTTACAGGTACTTTTACAGTTTTCAGCGCTCGTTTAGAGATGCGTTTTTAACGAGCATTATCCTATCCAATGGATACTTCATCATAAAACCCTGGTGTTAAAATTGTTGGGTCGACAATACTTATGGTGTCTGTGTGGATTAAGAATACATATGTCGCCACCGCGCTCCATCCCGAGGGTGTCGAAACAGGGGACTAAGGGAATAAGTCAGGCCGACAACATCTACTGCATGAAAAGAAAAATTCAAAACAAAACCTTATACTTCTACAAAAACTTATGTAAAATAGGCTACTATCCTTCTATACTACACTATACTAAATGTATAGAGGAGACCGGTACCCAGCGGTGGGACGTTTATGGACTGAGATGATGATGAATACTTACGCAAGTATTACCTCTGATGTTGCACCCGTCCATAGACTACGGTAACTGCTTCCCACCAGGAAAGCCTTATGCTTGTTTGCCACCAAACTTGTATAGATAAAAACCTTAGGACAAGGAGCAATGTCTAATAATGTTACTAACTAAAAATTGAACAGTCCAGTTTTCGCTCTTTAGATCTCCAAATACCTACTCGTAGAACAATGAGCATTCTAAACTCATGGGCCATTTTTTTTTTATACTACCAAGGAGGCAAACAAGCATACGGTCCGCCTGATGGTAAGCAGTTACCGTAGCCTAGGGATGCTAGCAAAACCTTATAACTCCTTTCTTGAAGAACCCCATGCAAATATAATATATATGCTATAAGATTGAATAATGTTTAAATGGCTACAGGGTAGACGTGGCCTATGAAGTGCGAATGCAATCGCATCCAGTCCATATATCAGTAATGAGTAGGCTGTTGCGTCGCGCTGCCCAGGGTGGCGCACGCCACCGCCTGTTGGCCGGTCGGAGGGAGCAGAGGGTAGCAGGGGGAGGGGATCCGGCCGGACAGACACTTCCACCGAGACGTGTCTAATATAAGGATATTGCACGTCAGCTGGTTTCTATACGATCGCATCTTCGGCCAAGGTGCTTAGTGAAGTAAAAATACATATTGGTTTTGTGGAATAGTGTGTGTGTGTGTGTGTGTTTGCGATGTCAGTAGATTCATCGATGTGGAAATACATGTGGTCGAAAAGTAGATCAATAAGTCACCGTGAAAACAATGAAATGTTATGTGTGAGCACAAAATTGTATGAGTGAGTAAGTAGGTAAATCAACGGTCATAAAGAATCGGAACCTACTGGAGAGTGACTTACGTGGAGAGTTAAGCTGATGTACTATTGACATGACACAGAAGTGCACTCTGTGCAAAAAAGAGCGTACGTAACAAAAGCATAATAAATATATGTATTTCGGGTAACGCTAGAACAACGACTATAATAAAGCATTACTTCATTGAACTAATTTAATTATTTTATACTAGCTGTTGCCCGCGGCTCCGCCCGCGTGGATGTCGGTTATCGCTGTAAAAAGCTCATGTGTTATTCCAGACCATAATCTATCTCTGTGCCAAATTTCATCCAGATCCGTTCAGTAGTTTTTACGTGAAAGTAACAAACATCCATCCATCCATCCATTCTTACAAACTTTCGCATTTATAATATTTATATTAGTTAATTCTCGAGCACCAAATGCATATACCTACCCCCAGAAATAAAGAACCAAGTTCCTCACAGTACCTCTTACTTATAATATAAGTATGTGTCGCAAACTAGTTCTTTGTTCGTGTTATCGTCTGCACCTCAGCAATTACTTATATAAAGAACAAGAAATAAAAAGAAGAGATAACGCTGCTATATTTAACTTGTTATCTCCATTTATCTAATAATAGAATTTTACGGAACGTCCCAGATATTCATTCACTTAAAATATTTGCGGGGGCTTATCATAACGTTCGTAGATAACATCTCTGGCAGCAGTGGCAGCGAACAAATTTAACGTACAGCCAACCCTACCGAATACAGTGTAGCACTTTGCTATTCTAAAGCATAAAGAAAAAGATGTCTTACTTAACTAGCTGGCTTGTAATTCATCCAATTCGGAATGGTAACACGACTGCGGGGGTAGATGTTTGCTTGTGAGCAATGCGGAGTAGTCTGTGTTGTGTTTCATTTCTGGTTATACTGTAGTAAGCGTAGAATGTAAAAAGTGCACCCGGGGTTCGAGCTACGCGCTGCGCCGCCGCTCCGTCTGACTCAGAGCGTCGCTGCGTCGTGTCGTAGGTGACATCGTCGGTGTACATTTGACTGCACTGGCGACACAGCGGTAGTAGCATTGCTCCTCCATTGTTACAGTTTATATTATTGTATGGTTAGCTTACTTGTCCGGTTGATTCAACTTTTCTTTCAAAAAATATATACTTTTATGAAAGGAAACGTTTCTTTCATCAGTTAAGTATCTAAGGAATTTCCTTATTGATAACAGTTGTTCGTAGTATATGTATATGTAAGTACTCGTATAATTATAACGTAATACATTTATGTGAATGTCCTGGTAGCCATAACGCAAGTTTAGTCTTAATGGTGTGTGACTCAGGTTTTGGCAACCTGAGTCACACACCACTGTATTGTTATATTAAAATGACTAAGTAGTTTATGTTGATTTTTAAGGGGTACGTTTAAAAAAAATAATTAATATACAAATCTATATACATATATTAATATTATAAAGCTGAAGAGTTTGTTTGTTTGGTTGAACGCGCTAATCTCAGAAAGTACTGGTTCGATTAGATTTTTTTTTTTGTGGAATAATGCATTTATCCAGGAAGCTATATAATATCAGGCTATGATCAATTGGAGCGGAGTAGTAGTGAAATATGTTGCAAAATCGGAGAAATGTACGTTTTAAATTACCACGCGGACGAAGTCGCGGGCGACCCCTAGTAACATAATAAAAGTGCTCTTTGTTATTTATTTTCCATGGTTTAGTTATCTGTACCAAATTAATTTGATCTCTGCTGTGTTGTAAGCCTCTCCCCTCACGCTCGCTGCCGCTGCCCAGTCCCAGTCCCAGCGCCCATTAGGCACATCTCGCTCCCCTTTATAGCGCATCAATTATAATGCAATTAAGAGATTACTTATTTTATAATTGGTGCACATTAGCTACGATATTACTTACGGACTACGGTCATACTAACAAGTAACAACCTACCATTACGTATGGTTACAGAAGTTTTGTATTGACATCTATACTATATAGTATTATAAAGAGGAAATATTTGTATTTTTGTGTGTGTGTATTTTTTAAATGAATAAACTCAAATACTACTGTGCCGATTCCAAAAATTCTTTCACCATTGGAAAGCTACATTCACCCTGAGTGACATAGGCTATATTTATTACTAGAAAAAAATAGGGATCCTTACAAAAACTTAAGTAAGGTAACCCAAGGTGTAATAAAAGTGCCCTAAAACTTCTTTCTTTATGTCCACCCGTGCGAAGCCGGGACGGGCCGCTAGTACCTAATAAAATAATCTTTAAGTAAAAGTAACAATTTTAGTATCTACTTGTGAATCCTATTCAAAGATGAATAAGGTTTCAAAAGTAGTAGGTACTAAAATTGCGAACAAAACACCGCGATCTGAAACAGTTATTTATTTGTGGACTAGTTTACGCCCACGGTTCGCCCACGCGTTCGGTATAAAGCCTATGTGTTATTCTAGACTATATTCTATCTCTGTGCCAAATTTCATCCAGACCTGTTCAGTCATCTATCCAAACTTTTGTATTATAATATTAGTGCATTGCACACATTTTGTGTTCTATGTGGCATCAAACCCACATCACGTTGCATATTGTATCAAAGGTGAGATGATCACTTGCACTATTGCGCCATAAGTGCAATCAGATATTTACACAAACGCGCTACCAACGCCACACAAACAACCACCGCTTGTTAACGTCTTGAAGTGACGTCAGCTCCGGGCTCGTTTTTTTCCACATTGCTTTAATATTTAAGTATATTTGAGCTGATTGCATAGCAAAAATGCTAAAAATATATAAGTTGTAATACATTTATTGGTCTCGTTTGGCATCTTTTTTCCCTTCACAAAATGTTGTAAGATCAGTTGGTTGGGGATGAGCACGCGAGACGTGAGTAGGTAGCTACATTCCCAAAGGAGGCTGTATCACAAGTTTTTGCTACATGTACGATACATTTGATAAATTCGCGGCACATCTCAACATGTGTAAGAAGTTGACCCACTTCTGTGCGCCCGACACAAGAACACTGCACGTGTCGAACTGCCACTTGCCAAGTTTGCCAACTGTTACGAACACAAGATACGAGCGACATCTATAGTTCACACGACGTAACTTTAACATGCTAAGTTTTTAGTTCGCTCGGAAATGTTTTGGTTGAGTACTATCGTCTAATACTGGCTACTTATATAAGTGATGTTCTTCGTGGTACCACTACAAAAAAACCGGTTCATCGGCTAATCTCTGAAAAAGTAATACAGCAAAGTTACTTTCTAATTTATTTTGTTATTCATTGAATTCTTTGTCCTTGGCGATAAGTTTATATTAATATTTTCTAATATAAAAATATCTTAATTTTTCGAGCAGTTAGATAAAATCTTAGTTAATATTAATTAAAATTAATGTAAGTTGTACAAACTTCTGAGACTAATTCGTTTCTCTTTGTTACGATTTTTTTCACCCTGTTATAAATGAAGGGGCTGTAGTCTAAAGTGATTGCGCATTAAACAACCCCCGCTTGATATTATAGAGGGTTGGAATGAAGCATGTTTGCATACTGTACAGTCTACATAACGCACCGATGGGTTAATGAACATGTCACCAATATTTTATGTTTACGTTTTGATTTGTTTGTTATTCAATCAAAGACGCGATGCGAGGGGAGCCATCTTCCCATGAGTCACAGTGAAACTTGAGCCCTGAACATTCTCTAAGGGAATATTATTCGATTAACTACTAGGTCTATGTATTTTGGGTGGAATATCTATGAATTTTATTGGTATTGGAATCTTAAAGGAAAGTATTGTACCTTTATTATTTATTGTTTACTTTGTTTTATTGGCACTATTGCAAGTAAGACTGCTATTGTAAATATATGTGTTTGAATCAAGTGGCAGGTACACTCGCATCAACATGAAATTTGGGTCTCAAACTTATACTATTAGTTAGGTACATCTAGTTACATCGCGGAAGAAACGCTAGGTCAGCGTTATATTTCTATATCTTTGTCAATATCAATTTTATTTAAGAAGCAACTAGGTATTAAATACTATTAAAGTGATACATAATATGCTTTTAATTTTTTATAATTCTTAAGAAAAGAGAACTCCCGCACTAGAGAACAATATCTGTGTCGCGGGAGAATTTACAATCATACAATTAATAGACACAAAGTACACCCACACTCGGGACAATCATGTATGGATCACACAATTTTTTGCCCCGTTTGGAAGTCAAATCCACAACACGCCACGCTAATGGCGAATGGAGAGTTAACCATTTAAGCCACTGAACCATCCGTGCAGTCTTATGAATGTGAACAAACGTAGTGACAAGTAAATCGTGGTTATATTGTAACAAGACACATGTAAACGTGAACAGATTGTCGCGCCATTATCCACAAACGTTGTATAGCGCCCGAGGGACCGTCCCTCCTCCTCCTCGGGTCCTCGCCCTACATGAGCCCACATTGACCACATGTTCACGCATAGTCTTTGTTATGGTCTCGGCGTATAACTACCCTATTTTCATTCTTGAATAAATTATTCAAAGTGATAGTAAAGGAAACAATATAGGTATCTACAGGCAGAACTAAGTTAAGGCACATACATCTCTTTATCTCTTTTATAAAAAAACCACTCTCGCACTAGAAAACAAGCTCTGTGTCGCGGGGGACTTTACAAACATACAATTAACGGACACAAATTTCACCCTGACTCAGAACAACTCTTTGTGGGTCACACAAAGTTTTGTCCTGCGTGGGAATCGAACCCACAACATCGTGCACAGCAGGCGCATACTGCGGCCACTGGCCCACCAAGGCAATCGTACACATAGGTACATACCTACAGTAACAGTTTACCTCTTGCGATGCAAACGTTTTGAAATGCGTGAATGTGCATCGATGCAAAAAATATATGTATATATATATATAATATTGAACTCTATTTTTTGTGATGTCACCAAATGATTTGATTTAAATAATAAGTAAGTATAGTGGTTTTGGTCGTCTTGCCAAATCTCCTGTTGTCCCACAAAAGGGGTTTGTGGCTTTGCTAATTTCTTAAAGAGAAAGCAAGCACTTGCACTTAGTGACCCTCATCATGCCCTCGCCTGGCAACCGCAAACGGCTTAAATAGAATCGCCACGAAGATTATAGTATTCACGCGGTGCGACGCGACGACGCTGCGACCTGAGGTTTAGAGCCGCCACACTCGTACGAGTATATACGATTTTCTGATTCTTAAAACGGATTCGGAAACCGCATTCTTAATTCTAAACAAACACCAAACAAATTCGTTTTTCTCCCTTCCGGAATAGCATTAAATACGAATGGACTAAAGTACCTAACTCTGTACAGAATAAAATGAATGCGTGTACAAGCCCAGATTGTTTGGCTTTGATGCGTTTGGAGAGCCAGATTCTAAAAACGAATCTAGAAACGGTGTGCGCGCGGTATGACAATGTGGCGTTTACGATAATAATAAAACTGTGTGTTACACATAGTGTCACGTAATAACATGCACTTTTTACTATACTATGATATAATACGATGCGGTAGCACGCGAGACGCGCGTAATGTCGGGATCAAGCCACGAATTGTGCACAGCGACGTGACTGGACTACGCATTATGTCGCCATGTCTTCACAAATCCGTGCCCAACGGATTTTTTATATTTTGTGTAAAGTTAACTTTGCTAGCGGTACCTACTGACTGACTAAGTTAACACTTTGCTAGAATCACACAGCGTCTTCTGTGCTACTTGTGCCAGCGACAAATTTAGGAAAGAAATTATGGTAAAAACTAAAAACAAATATGAGAATAAAATGCTAGTACTTCTAGTCACTTTCCTCGTGTCAAACCGTGCCCAATGACATAAATTCTAGACTTCAAATAATAGTGTGAGGCGATGGTGACAACTATTGCAGATATACTTAGGTACGTTACGTAATTACGTACGCGGCTCACGGCTGTCGATATCCTACCTATATCACGTTCAAATAAAATTATAACGATATTAGCTCGTCGTTCGAGGTGAATCCCTGTCGGTACTACTTACCAACACGAAATTACCTTCACAAAACACAGCGTGACGACGGCGACACGGCGATGCCACGACATCCCGTCAAAATCCAACTTCTATATATTTATAAGTCTTATTCAATTGAATTAATTTCCGAACTTTTTCGTTCGCCGGCCGACTCTGAATAGCGCGGTGCCTACTTCTAAAGCAAGTTGGCGCAAGTTTTTCAACGCTTCAGATATCATCTGGTGGATGATTTATATTGCTGTGCGTGGGGCAAAAAGTTCCGAACAACCCTCCCTCGCTACCCTCCGGGCTGAGCTTCACCGCCTCGCAGTTCGTATTCTTCGGGCAGTTGATGAATCTGTATACATGTTGTGTGAGTGTGTGTGTGCGTGTGTCCGGAAAGTTTACGAGATATATTAAACTGTATGAAATATGAATCTGGACGTGCACACATGTGTGTGTGCGTTGTGAGAGTTGAGACACGGACACAGACGCCGCGCCGCCACGGTCATCACGTCTCGCTACTGATAAAGGTGCATGCACATTACAGCTGTGCTCATGTGGGATACTTAAGAATAAAATATGCTTAAATATAACAACAAGTAGAGTTTACTTACTAAATGAGCAGGTGATGATTTCATTCTATCCTACTAATTTTATATATGTGAAAGTAGATGATGATGAGGAGGAGAATGGATATTAGTTACTCTTTCACGTAAAAACTACTAAGTAAATGGACTTTAAAATAAAATTTGGCATAGAGATAGATTATAGTCTAGAGTAGCCAATACGCTACTTTTTATCGTGATAACCCACATCCACTCACTTCATCGAAAATATAAGTATTATTTTGGCGTTACATCTAACACCAACAAAAATAATAATATTTCCGTTATCAGTTAGTTTTGCTAAGCTATGGCCACTGCTTAACATCAGGCCGGCTGTATGCTTGTTTGCCACCCAACTAGTATAAATAAAGCAGTTGGCGTTGGTGCGTCAAATATTGTGTGCACGTACCTTAAGTCCGCAAGTATGGCGATGTGTAACACAAAAACGTCGGCGAGGGACTGTTATTAAACTGTATTCATGTTGATATACTTTACCTCTCGGAAATATTCCGAGTCGACACACAGTGTGTGCTTACTCACATATTTTTAACTCCCCATGTTGAAGCATGTAGATTATATAACAAGCCAGTCAGAGTAGAGTTTGTGACCTATCGGTGGGGACCAAGGTGTTGTGGCCTCATAGTACACGATACTCGTATCTAGATATACCACAAGATGCCACAACACGTGAGAGACGCATAAGTTACTGTTGTATGCTTAGGAAAATGAGTGCTAATTGTGTTAAAATTAGTGTGAATCTAGCCCAGTCTCAGCGGCTAGCGCGAGCGTCAGACTATCCTTGCTTTGTATCGACGTGGTATACTACAAGATCGTGTGGTATGGGATATGCCACGGGACCCTTCAGTGTACCGAAGCGTGCCGTGCCTTCATTGGGCGCTGGCCCTATAGCATCTATTGTACATAGAAGGCGGACTATTACTCCACTGTGTGCACTCTATTAAATAAATGCCATATAACATGACTGTCAGAATTGTCAGCCTCATACATTTATCAGTCTACAATAATAATATGTGCACGAGTCAGAAGTCATTCATCATATACACAATTAACTGAACTGATTGTACAAGTAATACAAACCTACTACAATAGATTGTTCGTCCAATTCTCTCGATCGTTTACGCATTTTCTCATCAGATCAAATTAGTATTAGATAGTCTCTCGAGATGAAAGATCATCAATCTTCTCCAAACACTTATATTACATAAAGCAGCGCGGTGCGCACCATGATGTGTAAGAAATCTCTCTAAGACTGCACCGCGAACGAAAAATTCAAAAAGTTAGTCACAGTTAAAGATATGAAAACAATTATATTTCTAAAGATATAACTTTTATTCTAAATAATACTTATTAATATTCACGAAAATATATTTCGTTCACTACGTCTGTAAAATATCTTCATAAATTTTCTAATGCTAGTAATCTCAAGTATAAAAAGAGTATTATATGTGCAAGTGGTGGTATGTTAAAACAGAACCAAGCTTCTGTAGTCTTTGGATAAGCCTTTGTATGGTTCACTAATAGAAATTTGGTGATAATCAGAAACCACCCTCCGTTGTACGTTTTATCAATATTTACGAAGTACGAACAGTGTCGCAGAAAACTGAATCTAATTGGCAATTAGTATTATATCTTGTAACAATTTTAAAATAGAGATATCTTTCTGTTCTAACGACAAGCGACATGATGCCATCGCCGACGCGTAATTACTAATAAGCTATATAAGAGTATAAAATATATAATGTTAGCTAACTAGTCACTCTGTTTATATTTGTTTGTTAAAATTATTTATTTGTGTACTTCGATAATAGTGCAGTTTTAACCTATTTCATGAAAAACTATGTTGATAGATGGAGCAATAATGTTGAGCCTGTTCTATGCCAAAGAGTGCATTGTGAAGTTCCTTAGACGATGTTTTTATTTATTACACTTATGTACTGTGTGACGCATCGTTCCCCATCACTCATTCACTTAGGTAATATAATATTGTAATGTAGTATGTAAGATTATGCTTAGACATTACACGTGACAACATCTTTTACTTTGACCAACCAAGTCCCAACATTGCACTTATAATATTTAGGAGTATTGTAAAAAAACACATGTAAATCATGGAGGTAGTAGGTATAAGCTAGGAGGAATGAGTTGGACCCCGAATTGTAACGAAGTAACGAACAAAATAACATTAAGTAGGTACCTATATTAAATAATTATATTATGTGTGTGTAGTTTGTGAAGTTGTGTTTGCACAAATATAACAAGTAAACACAAGTAACGTAAGAGTTAGCAAACACAAAGTCGTACAGCTTCAACGTGCGTCAACATTCGACTCAACTGTACGTAGGTACGTACTTTAAGTTGTATACCTACATATACGAGCAGGTACCTATATAGGTACTCGTAGCCAGGCATTGTGCGTGCTCACAACATTTGTTCTGAATTACCTACTTAAGTTATTCAGAAGTATAAATATTTTGCACGCGTCAACAGGGTGAGCACCTGGTGATCTGTAGTACAAGCTCACGCATATCTCAGACACCAGCCCCGCTAGACAAGTGGCATAAGCGATAGTCGAATCGAAAAGTCAAAAAAGCAAATGTATGGGATTTGACGTAAGTTTACGACATTATATCGTAGACTTACGTCAAATCCAATGCATTTTATTTTTTGACTTTTCGATTCGACTATCGCTTATGCCACTTGTCTAGAGGCTCAGTCCTCATAAGATTACACATATATACTTAAAAATATTGTCGCCAACAATTACCATGGCTGTATTATATTTGGTATTTATTTTTTTATACTACTTAGGTGACAAACAAGCATAAAGCATAAAAAATAAATATTTGTATGAAGAATAAATTATATATTATAATTATTTTACGACAAAATAAATTCGTGTACATGTTATGTAAGTTGTCTCAGCGACGCGCGACATAAGCGTTATTCTAGTTGCTGACTTTATTGTAGGTAGGTATAGGTTATCTATACCCTATCCAATCTAAATAAGTCTGTAAAGATTTATGCGAGGTCATACCTACTTCAGAAGAATAGCTTGAATTAAGAACCTCTTCCGATTTTTCTTCGATTTAAAAAGAAATATTATATATTTTAAAACTTAAATTAACACTGTTGGGAGTAGGAAGGTTATTTGTCGTATCAGCGACATCGCAGTACATTCATAACGCGAATGAAAGATAACGTCTGTGGTTAGCGGGTGCGACGTCACGGTGACGTAGACAAATGGTGGTCGGTCCGAGTCCGAGCTCGTAGCCGCAACTTATGTGGCGACCGGTCGGCGGACCACGTGACGATAGTGCAGAAGAGCTTGGAAAGGGGACCTGTGTGGTAGGAACTCTTCTATCTAATCATATTTTACCATTTGTCTATGTTCCTTGATGATATTGGTTGATATTTGGTTTAAAGGGACTTTTGAATTTAGCAAAATCCTGCAGTAACGAGCGCCTATTAGGTTATGATAACCGCTCATCATTAGTCAAGTCATATTTTTAGTAATCGCCTTTTCTTAAAAGCTTTTTCATAGCATCGAGTTGACTCGTAACTGGTAACAAATACCCCGTTGTCAATGTGCATAGCTCAGGGCGCATGGCGACCAACACAGTGCGGGCTATATAGAGCTACTGAGTTTATTTATATCGCAGTAAATTCTTCTAGTTTCGTGTTGATGTTCAATCATAGTTCAATAGTAACAGTCTGTTTAATTTTAGAGTGATAAATACATAGGTATACAGTTTCAGGTACTCGACTTATTGAAGACATTTCAATTTTAAATATTAATCTTGACAATTCTGTATACAAAGTTTACAGGTACCGTAACTTCATCCTTATAGAGAGTTATTTTCGATCTTTGTAACAAGTCTACTTTTTTTTACCTTTTGAAATTGTCACTGTAACAAAATTCTAATTAAGATCTAAAATAAATCGCTATCGCTGATTAATATCGCTATAATAGCTAGTAAAACATTGTAAGTATCTACATAATAAGATATTACTATAATTAAAAAGAAGCCTCCGAATTCACATAAAAAGTGTACCTCCATCTATTAACCAGAAGACTTATAGCCTGTTGGGCGAGTACTAATTACGTCCTGCGTCGCTGCCCGCACTTTTATGCTAATTTCATTGGCTCCGGCATCTGTCCCTGAGCCGCCTGCCCCTCGCCTAGCGCCGATTTACGATGTCGCACACTCTAGCTCACTTTACGATTTAAGCACTTGCTATAATTATTCTGAACAGTTTTCGTGTAACTTAACGATTATGAGAAATTTAATTAATGGAAGTGGAGCTTTTGGTAAGTGTCTTGTGGTCATAAGTTCGCTGATTGGTTTCTAGGTTTAATACCTACTTAAGATAGACAAAATGTTAATCAATCGTACGTTTGAAGCTTCTCTTTATGTAACTAAGTACGTATATATGTGTGAATCGGCATCATTTTACCACCCAAACGAATAACTGATTTGGACGTTGTTTTCATTTACAAATAATTATTAAGTTGGAATTGCTTTAATTTGACAGAAGCAGAAATTATCTAGCTATCTTGCGTTATTTAGACCTGTGTATGTTTATACCGCCAGACTGTTCTTCTTCTTAAAATAAAAAAATAAAAATAAAATAAAATATTTATTTGCGTAAAACATGGTATAAAAGGTGGTATAAATATAAAGAGTACAAACATGTTTAGCTATCTACATAGCGTGCAAATTCACTCGTAGTAACACCAGTAACTATTACTACATAGTGATTAGTTACTCTGTGTATTACTACTTGGGTAACGTTAAACATTTTTCTTCCAAGAATTCCTTAATACTATAAAAATTAAAAGTATTTAACAAAATGTACAATTTATTTTTAAACAGTCTATTATCTAATTGTTTCAAATCACACGGTAACTTATTATAATTTTTTATACACATTGCCAAGCAACTTTTGTTATATTTAGTCAATCTTGGAAAATTATTTAATATAAGTCTGAATGGGTCTCGTCGATTACGAGGATGTACTTCGTTTGCCATTTGAAACAATTGCTTATTCTTTCTAACGAACATACATATTTCGAATATATAGAGTGACGGTAGTGGTAACAAACCAAGTTTTTTGAATATCGGCTTGCACGATTCATCAGGTTGCATTGCTTGCATTGCCCTGATACATTTTTTTTGAGCAACAAACGCTCTATTTAGGTCAGTTCTGTTGCCCCAAACGATAAGGCCATAACGCAATAATGACTCAACGTATGCATGGTAAGACATTATAGCTGTTTTTAAATTAGTTACATTTTTAACCTGCTTGAGCGCATATACGAACTTGTTTATTCTAATAGATACATTTTCTACTTGTGCTTTCCAGTTAATATCCTCATCTATAGTTACTCCTAAAAACTTTGTGTGAGTAGCTGATGTTAATTTTGGTATATTCATTTTAAAGTTGTATTTATTATTATTCGATCTATTGAATTGTATGTATACAGATTTATTTAGGTTTATTTTTAAATTATTAATATTTAGCCAATTGATAAGTTTGTATATTGTTTTATTTATTTCCGTCTCATGGTCATTTATTGTGTTCTCGTTTTTATTCGACGTTACTATAATGGATATGTCATCGGCAAATAAAACACACTTGTGATTAGTTATGTCGACAATATCATTAATGTATAATAGGAATAAAATTGGGCCCAATACGCTTCCTTGAGGGACGCCGTAATTATTATAACTGTAGTCGGATGAATATGAAATTTATCGTTTGGTTAGTGGCCAACCTGGTGACAGAGTTAGTTAGATCGCCCATATTTAGGCCTCTGTCGTGATCTAACGACTGTTAACAGTCGAGACCGACTTTTAACGTGCCCTCCGAAGCACGGAGACGCTCAGATGAAATACCACTATGCGGTCACCCATCTATAATATAACCGCGCCTTTGGTAGCTTAACCCGCTGATCGTTAATAGACTGTTAATATTAAGGGAGTCATTTTATCACTATTTAAATTTTAAATTTATTTATTTATTTATAAATAAAAAGTAATTAAAATGTGGACGATAAATCATATAGTCCAGTCTAATACCGAGCGAGGTTGTTGACCCCACGTGCCACATTGACACAAGCGAGTAGGTACGTATGCAAATATGTGAACATTAATTATAATTATAAAACGTAATTACATAAGATCGTTCGTTTATTGTTGAGATTATTTCAGCACAATGGCCTAATTACACAACTGCCACAGGGTAACAACGCATTCGTTATTTATTTACCACGTTCTGTGTAAATCCTTCCCCAGAATACCATCTATCTCGTTGCCATGTTTCATTAATATACGCTCAGTAATTTAGATAGACTTCGGCATTTATAATATTAGTAGAGTTTTCACACTTTTTTTACAACGACAAAGTCGACAAACAACAATACAATCCAAATTTAAATTTTACAATGTGCAAGTAGGTAGTATATTTGTAAAGTATCACAAATTTTACAATCGTCTGAACGAATAACAAATATACATTGAAGTATATCACTTTGAATAGTTTGTTTCTTTTAAATCCTGATATTACTGGTAGGTACGAGTAGGTATGACATTAAACAGCTAAGTACAAGATATTAATACATTATAATCCACCAATACGTCTCGTTCTAATGTTTCGCCTTAATATGAAATCGTATCGAAACTTCTGAAGAAACAAGTGTGCACACTCGAAGATTGCTGCGAAGATTACGGGAGTAAACAGTGGGTTGGATTAATTCGGTCGAGCCTGAGATAGGGTCCCGCCGCCCCGCGCCGCTCAGCGCCCCCGGGGGCCCTGGGGCTCCGGCCATTCTCGTCTCGAACCCTAATCCCGGCTTACAGGCTTTTCAGTGGCCGTTTTTAGGCCGAACTAAATTAAAGACGCCTTTGTCCGTCCTCGCTGTAAGCTCCGCGCCTGAAGACGTCTGCACACGAATGAAAAACCCTCGCGTTCTCTACATTGTACAATAATTACTGTCCTTGTAACCTTGATTATACAGCTTGTCTGGTATTCTTATTAGTTGACATCTGTATCGCTTGGAAGTGATAATATTTACCTACCCGATGTGGGATTGTGGATCTGTGTGTGGATTTGTCCCGAATGCTACAAAAGCTACAAAATGTTCTCCTAAAGAGGTTATAGAGAGCACTAACATCATGGTAGGAAGCGGCTTGGTTAAGGCCGTGCGTTTTAATATTGGCAATATTCAATAATTGTTGTAATGTATATTTAACATCTCTATAATGTACTGAAAATAAAACATTATATTGTGTCTACATTGGTCGTATATACTGGCCGCGAAAGGGTTTGTAGTAAGTTAGTGTCAGAGTGATACTAAGGCTGGCTTCACAGCTGCCCGGGAGACGCGTACGGGCCGTCCGGAGCAGGCCGCCTTTCTGCGTTCGGTCGCGGATCTCTGCGTTATATATGAATTGATGCGACCGGCAACCGAAGATGTGCGGAGGGTAGTGTTTATCGCTGTGACGAGCTACCGAAAAGGGACTCAATTTCCATGTTTAGCGTTTTTAAGTGAGCGTAGTAAATGTTTGGTCGCAGCATTTAACTTTTAAAACGCGACTTAATCGCAGATCGCCGCTGAGTCTGCTATAGTCCTAAATGTAAATTATCAGAGTAACCTAAACCAGTAAATCACTTAGGTACAATCTTCGTCAATTTACGTTTCGACAATTATTTTACACAAGATGCCTTCCAATATTATATGACAATATAAACAATAACGATATAAACTCATCAAACACACATAACTGTAGCAACACTTCGTTATTCATCGAGGCAAAGTACATTTTACTCAAATGATCGCCTTCTACCCGCCGCCATTACCACACTTTTATTTCATCCAAGACTCGCACACCGGTTAATTTTACTCTCTAATCCCGCGTTTTACCGCGCCCTTACCGCGCCCTTACCGCCCGTTACCGACCGTTACCGGACTTTACCGCCGCGGTAATACGGTGTAATGAACGGGCTGTGATTGGGATCGGATGTCCGTTTATTTGTTTACGAGTGGCTCACTGCTCACTGCCACGTATTGGCCGGGATATTGTTTTGTTGATGACTTTTTCATTGTTTGTGAGTTAGATACTTATTTGTTTTGCTTTTATTTATTCCTGTTAGAGTGATCGGCTTGTAATGAAGATATATGTAGGTAGGTACTTGTAGCGTTGTCATATTTGTTCTCAAATATAATATTGTTTTTTTCTCCCAATGGGTTGGCAGAAGATTTTAGCCGGCTGTTACAAATCAAAGTAATTTTTGTGAGTAGTACATCCTGTAAACTAATATCCTATACATTTTTATCGTAGTACACATATATAGTGTAACACAGTAGGATACATCTTCAGAAAACGCTGTTTTTACGAAGGTTTATTTCAGGATGTATCACAATGGCAAGAAGCCAAAGGTATTACTAGCGACAACAAAGCATTGAGTGTAAATAACAACATACAATATAATATAATATAACTAGGGGACGCCCGCGACTTCATCCGCGAGGTAATTTGGAATAATTTTCCCGATTTTACTACATTTCTCACGACTGCCCCGCTCCTATTTATTATATAGCGTGATGTTATATGTATATAGCCTTTCTGGATAAATGCACTATTCAACAAAAAAAATAAACTCTTTATCTTTATAATATTAGTATAGATATATTAATATAATACTGTTTTCTTAAAATAACTTACTCGTAATAGATCCTGTACATTGTTACGATTGTCAAAGAAAAAACATTGTACGAGAGACAATATCCGGCAATCAGTAGTCGTTAAAATTTTCAAATGAGGCCTTTCATGTCGTGAAATAATTTATATTTTTATCGTAAAGAAGCGGCTCTGAACAAGAGAAGGATGAAGGGCCCACCCGAGCGCAGCGCGCCCCGCGCCGGGGGTGAGGCGGGACAGACTCAGCTAATTTTTATCCGATGAACTCACTGCTAAGGGTAGGTTTATATCAATGAAATGTGTGTCGTGATAAATAAAAAATATTACATACTTAATGGATTTGTATGTTCCATCATCACCGAAGCCGAAAGACATCCACTGCTGAATATAAACTTCACTCAAGGATTTACACACATTCGGACTTGAGCTGACCTTCACCTTCACGTTGCTTGTGTCTTGTTTCACAACACTACTTTTATATTAAAAGATAGGTAGGGCACCATACTAGCGAGCAAGCACGACTGGGGAAGGACCTCCACTTTATAGAATACCACAGCCTAATAACTACACACAGCATTTAGGAATGCGTGTTCCCATCTTTAAAGCCCTGGTGTAAAAAAAAATGTTGGAAACACGCAAGTGATACTTCTGGTATTGCAAGCATCCATATGCTACAGCTGTATGCTTGTTTGCCACCTACGTAATATAAAAAAAAAATTAACTACATTTGTACAACTGGCAAAAAGGAGGAGGTCCTATATTCGTCTGTCGGTATTTTAATTTTTTTACATGAGAGTTTTAAAAATCAAGTAGCGCAATATAGTATATCTACCAGTGTACTAAAGCTCTAAGCTCAAGGGTAGGAAGGAGTGATTTTATGAGTAACCCTTCACAATGGCTCCATTTAGATTGTTTCCCTCGCTTATTAACTTGATACTGAGGGTTTATTTAAAAAAATGAAATCGTCCCCTCGAGGCTCGTCCGCGTCGTCGCGTCGTCGGCGCGCGCTCCAGACAACACGGCTTTAAGAATAAGATGTCACTGGCACTTTGTACACAATGATAGAGACAAATGTAACAATCAAATTATAATCATTACGTTTTTATTATTTTACTGACAAGTGAAATATGAATAGACACAAATAGCGTTGCGGTATGTATACGTATGTAGATCTTTGTTTGTATGTATGTGTGTGTGTTGTTTTTTTTTCTTTTTTTTCTTTTTAAAAAGACAACTCCCACACTAGAGAACAAGCTCTGTGTCGCGGGGAACTTTTACAAACATACAATTAACGGACACAAATTACACCCAGACTTAGAACAACTGGTGGGTTACACAAAGTTTTGCCCTGTGTGGGAATTGAACCCACAACCTCGTGCACAGCAGGCGCATACTGCGACCACTGGACCACCGAGGCAGTCAAGTTGTGATTCATAACTACGAATATAAAGTGAAAGCATGTATGTAGATGGGTTTGACACATAAATATATCTAAGTAATTAATATACTACATAACAATAACTTTCTCAAATTAGTAATTATTGCGTATGTATTGGTAAAAAGATCACTTACAGGTAAGCACGTAAAGTACACATATTATACAAGTACCTACGTGACGATAAACGTTCCTCCTTTATGTATGTACACCCACTCGTGGGTAGTTCGGTCAGTTTGTCTACAAACAGAGCTGCGTACTGCGGTAGTACGGGCGGTGACCGTCGAGAGGCGAGCCACCATAGACTAGATGACTGCTTCTATTTATTTATTACCTACCAGTTTAATAGCCAAGTGCACTCGCTGTTTAGTAAACAATCAGCGGGTTAAGTTACCAAGGGCGCGGTATTCCTACAGATGGGTGGATGGTGACGCATAGTGGTAGTTCATCTGAGCATCTCCGTGTATTGAGCACGTTAAAAGTCGGTCCCGACTGTTAACAGTCTTTAGTTCACGACAGAGGCCTAAATGGGCGATCTCAATACTTTGTCACCAGGGCACCAATTCTGCTAATTTACGGATGGCTTAATTGAATCTGATTTAATTCTTAATTGAATGTTTTATAGTATTTTTGGTATTCTGCTAATAAGTTTAAGACCAATAGTTGGAAAACCATTGGTCTTAAATTGTTTAGCAGAAAACCAATAATGTAATACCAAAAATGCTAATAATTTAAGACCAATAGTTTTCCAGCTATTGGTCTTAAACTTATTAGCAGAATACCAAAAATGCTACTAAGATTCGATTGGGAATCAATTGAGCCATCCGTAAATTAGCAGAATTAGGGCCCAGGTTGTTCGATAAGATAAGAATGATACTAGTTTACGCCCGCGACTTAACCACGTGTATAATCCAATGACAGACGCAGTGGTCTATTAGTCTGAACTAAACTTGTCAAACTAAACTTGACTGCCTTGGTGGTCCATTGGCCGCAGTACGCGCGTGCTGTGTACGAGGTTGTGCGATTCGATTCCCACGCAGGACAAAACTTTGTGTGACCCACAAAGAGTTTTTGAGTCGGGGTGTAATTTGTGTCAGTTAATTGTATGTTTGTAAAGTCTCCCGTGACACAGAGCTTGTTCTCTAGTGCGGGAGTTGTTTTTAAAAAATATATGTGGTCAAACTTCACAAAGCCGAAAGTCGTGGGTGCGCCCATCAAATAATCTTTGTGCGATGAGCACGATCCTTCGTTCTGTGCCTAGTGTCTGGATTTTTTTGTTATTACTTAGTACCAAACACATGTATGTACATATTTAGAAATATATACTTAAGTATGTTTATTAGTTGTCTTGTTGCCATAGTAAAGGCTCTGCCAAGTTTGGAATCAATAACTACTGATAAGGAAATAATAATTTGACATATTATATCAATCGAGTTGGAAATATAGATAGTGGGAAACAAAAGACGATCATGTGAATAAATATAAAGTATGTTCACTATTATATTCGACATTGTAGGACCTCCCCGTCATGTTGACAAAGCTCAAAGTTTGCTGTGTCCAGTCTATAAACAATTACAACTCGTTGGTCCCAATATACACATTCCACAAGTTTGGCTAACGAAATAAATCACGTGGCTCCGTGTAACCTCCCCCCTCTCACAGGCACATCGCACACCCCTCGCTAACTGTAAGGAATTATTTGCATATTTTAAATAGGGTAATTAGTTTTTATTGAGTTGTTTGATGTTGTGCGTGGGGTTGCATGTTAGTTATTTGTTAGACAGAACCACAGATTGGTAATAAACAAGTTTGCAAATTAGGGTGGCGTTTGATCCGAGTGCTCTCCTGAGGGCTGTTATGCAAATAAAATGTTAGTACCGGAGGTAATCAATGAAGGTGGTTTATTAGTTGAACGACTGGTACTAGAAAGTGGTGTTTTTAATGTTCTACGGTGAAATGATAGGTTTATTTAAACCTCTCGTTTGAAGGAGGGCACGTTATAGCGCTCAGGTAACTAATATTATGAATGCTATAATATGGATGGATGTATGCCAAAACGGCTGAATGGATCTAGATAAAATTTGGTGCAGAGATAAAAGTCTAAAATAACACATAGACTACTTTTGTTGTACTGTGATTGATGTCTTAGAAGAAATTGTAAAGACATGTCTGATTCACTATCAAGAGAAAGAGAGGGTTTAGATCTTGATTCACACACGCTGGCCAAATGCGGATTGCATTTAGCCAGCGCTTATGCATTAAGACCTATATACTCTGTTTCCTTTGATAAAGTTGAGGAGACCCGTGACCAGCAGTAGGACATATATGGGTTGCTATTATTAATATCTTGGGACACTTTATTTAAAAGGGCAAAGCAATCTTTTAGCACGTAGTTATATTTTTTGACGGATTATATAACATGTCAAGTTTGTAGGAAGCTTATAAATCACCAAACACCTACACTCTACTTAACATTATAGCCTTGTACCTCCCGTATCCTTGTAGCTATGTTATGTATACATATATAATATATAGTATATATCATACCATCTATCTCCGGTAATGTATTGTTGAGTGCGACACTGGCAGCTGTCGCCGCTGACGGCGCTCAATCAATCAATCAATCAACGACTGTAGTATTACGAGATTGATCAATATTATGTACCTACATAGTACATTGTAAGTAAATAAGTTTAAGAATATAAGGTATGTGTAATCACACTGTAGGAACCGGCCCTGTTGGCTGTGGGATTTCTTGACTAATTAGATTGATATATAATAACTACCTAATGACTGCCCGCGGTTCTACCAGCCTGAATGTCAATCATCGCGATAGAGAGTATTCTATGTGTCTTCCAGGATAACATCTATTTTATAATTAAATTTCATTAACATCTGTTTATCCGTTCGGTCGTAAAAAGGCAATAGACAGACAGATAGAATTGCTTTCGTATTTATAATATTCGGAACACCTCGGCGAGACACCTTTATGTCGTACACTTAATAATAGGTCAGCATATGGAATCATTATTTATCTGACTTCTTCTTCTACTTTCTTCTTTGTCAACCCTTATCCACCCACTGCTGGGTATAGGTCTCCTCTTTTGTGCGCCATCTGTTCCGGTCCTGTGCTATATAACTGACTATTGTTATCAAAACATATCAACACAATTGTATTGGTATAGTATTAGTATACCACGCATAGTCTCAATGTACGAGTACGTGTGCCCTGGGCACACGTACTCTATATTATTTTTGGTATTCTGCTAATAAATTTAAGATCAATAGTTGGTAAACCAATAGTATTCTGCTAAATAATTTAAGACAATTGGTTTTCCAACTATTGGTCTTCAATTTATTAGCAGAATACCAAAAATGCTACTGATGTAGCGTCATCTATCAGGCCAATAGAATAACGCTACAACAAGCAACGAAGTTCAACATAGAAAACACAGATGTCACTATACCTAGAAAAACGCAACCGCAGAACAAATGTTCGAGATGCTGAATCGCGCTATCGAAGTTTACACAGACACTCAGTATATATAGAACGCCCAACAACTAACCGTTGGGCCGCGGCCCGCCAGGCACGGTCACCTAGCCTGGTCGGAGGATCCTCCCTTTTCGTTGGAGGTGTGTGACAGCTGAGATTCAATTGAGAATCAATTCAGATTCAATAGAGCCAGAGTAAATTAGCAGAATTGGGGCCCAAGTAACAACGTAATAAAATATCCGATTATACATAAAGAGAGACTTACTCTCTCTACTCACTAAAACCTTTGATTTATACGTTTTATTTGACGTCAGATCGTCACGTGAAACTTATCTCGTTAATCTGTATAACTGTAACGTACTCGTAAGGACGTTAAGTAAGCACCGGAGTGAGAGAAACTTTAACTCTGTGTGTACTTAACAGAACCTACTTTAGTTAGTGATGTTTTGAGCAAATATTACCTGGAGATGGTGAGTTGAGTTGACTGAGAGAATGTGAATTAGTTAGGCATGTAGAAAATCCTTGGTGCGTCATTTAAATTAAAAATAATGTATAAATTGTACATTACCATTTAAGCATAACTATAACAATAATATTTCGGGACAACTCACACATCGCTATCAGATCCCAAACTAGGCAGAGCCTGTACTATAGTAACCAGACAACTGATAAACATACTTATTTATTTCTTAATAAATACATATTATAGATAAATTCTTCAACGCAAAACTGGGCAAACGGAGCGGTGATGAGCTGAAAGTGGGGCAATTTGGGTATGGGCATCGGAATCCCCGGGGCCAGATGCTGTTCGATTTCTTGGAGAAGGAGGGACTCTTTATGATGAACTCCTTCTTCAAGAAACGCGAACATCGCAAGTGGACCTGGGTGAGTCCTGACGGTGCAACAAAAAACGAGATTGACTTCATCATGTCGACGAAGCGGCAGATATTCAATAATGTCTCTGTGATCAATACGGTGAAAACCGGGAGCGATCACCGTCTGGTAAGAGGCACGTTGAATATCGTTGCCAAGCTTGAAAGATCTCGACTGATGAAGTCAACGCTCCGACCTGCACCTATCCAAACCCAAAACCCCGAAAGCTTTCAGCTCGAACTGCTGAACCGTTTCGAGAGCCTAGGTGATTGCGTAGATGTGGACGATTACAACAACAGGTTTGTGGAAACTGTCCGTTCGGCTGGGTCTAACAGTTTTAAAACCCGCCGAACAAAAGAAACGAAAAAGATCTCCGACTCAACCATCAAGCTCATGGAGGAAAGGCAAGAGATGGTTTTGCAGTCCCCAGATGATGCTGACCGGTACCGGCGGCTCAATAGGCAGATCTCCAAGTCACTGACTCGCGAGCTTAGGCAATATAATACAGACCGTATTAAACAGGCCATAGAGCAAAACAAGGGCTCAAAGGTATTCGCCAGAGATCTGTCTATTGGGCTGAGCCGACTGACCAAGCTGAAGACTGGGGACGGCAGAATCATATCGTCCAGGCCCGAGCTGGTGGAAGAGATCGAAACGTTCTACAGGCAGCTGTACACGACAACTCGGTCACCTGTTAGCTCTTCAACAGACGACCCAAGAGCTAAGTTGTCCCGACACTATACCGATGATATCCCGGTCGTCAACCTAGACGAGATTAGTATGGCTCTCAAACAGCTTAAGAACAACAAGGCGCCGGGTGAGGATGGAATCACCAGCGAATTGCTAAAGGCTGGTGGCAGGCCGGTGCTGAAGGCACTGCAAAAGCTGTTTGATTCCGTCATACTCGCGGGCAAGACGCCACAGGCATGGCTCAGGAGTGTGGTGGTGCTGTTCTTCAAAAAGGGTGATAAAACCCTACTGAAGAATTACAGACCCATCTCACTCCTGAACCACGTCTACAAGCTGTTTTCGAGAGTCATTACGAATCGTCTCGCGTGCAGGTTTGACGACTTCCAGCCTCCCGAACAAGCCGGTTTCCGAAAAGGGTTTAGTACCATAGACCACATACATACGCTGCGGCAGGTTATACAGAAGACCGAGGAATATAACCAGCCCCTATGTCTAGCGTTTGTGGACTATGAGAAAGCCTTTGATTCGATCGAGACTTGGGCTGTGCTACAGTCTCTCCAGCGGTGCCAAATTGACACTCGGTATGTCGAAGTGTTGAAGTGCTTGTACGAAAACGCCACCATGTCGGTCCGTTTCCATGATCAGAGTACGAAGCCTATCCAGTTGCAGCGAGGTGTGAGACAGGGTGATGTCATATCCCCGAAACTCTTCACCGCTGCATTGGAAGACGCTTTCAAGCTTCTGGATTGGAATGGACTCGGCATCAACATCAACGGCGAGTACATCACTCACCTTCGATTTGCCGACGATATCGTGGTCATGGCTGAGACCATGGAAGACCTTGGCGCAATGCTCGATGGCCTCAGTAGAGTCTCACTACAAGTGGGTCTTAAAATGAACATGGACAAGACTAAGATTATGGCAAATGTCCATGTCGCACCCACCTCTGTCACAATTGGAGGCTCTACACTCGAAGTTGTTGACGAGTATGTCTACCTGGGACATACAGTCCAGTTAGGTAGGTCCAACTTCGAGAAAGAGGTCACTCGTCGAATCCGACTCGGCTGGGCAGCGTTTGGGAAGCTACGTCATATCTTCTCGTCCCAAATACCGCAGTGTCTCAAGACGAAAGTCTTTGACCAGTGTGTGTTGCCAGTGATGACATACGGATCTGAGACGTGGTCGTTCACTATGGGCCTCGTGCGAAGGCTCAAAGTCACCCAACGAGCAATGGAGAGAGCTATGCTTGGAGTTTCCCTGCGAGATCGAATCAGAAATGAGGAGATCCGTAGGAGAACCAAAGTAACCGACATAGCTCGAAGAATTGCCTCCATTAAGTGGCAATGGGCCGGGCACATAGCTCGCAGAACTGATGGCCGTTGGGGCAGAAAGGTTCTAGAGTGGCGACCACGAACTGGAAGACGAAGCGTGGGCAGGCCTCCAACAAGGTGGACCGACGACCTGGTAAAGGTTGCGGGCAACCGATGGACAAGGTCGGCTCAGGATCGAGAGTTGTGGAAAACCTTGGGGGAGGCCTATGTCCAGCAGTGGACGTCTTTTGGCTGAGATGATGATGATGATGATGATGATAGATAAATTACACCCAGACACAGAACAAACATTCTCATCACACAAAGATTTGTCCTGGGTGGGAATCGATCTCCGGCGTAGCAGTCAGAGTCACTAACCACTAGACCAACAGGCCAGTCGAACTATGGAAGCAATATGTATTTTAGTGTACAATAAAGAGTTATCTATCTAAATTAGTTCTTATCCTATATATACCTACATCTATATCTTATCCTATACCTACTCGTAAATGAAGAAATGAATAATTTATTAGAAATACACATAATGACAAATTGATGAAATAAAAATATGTCTTGGATCAATATCAAAACAAAATACGGCTAACCGTATTATTTTCCTGCTTCTTCATATTTTACTTTTATAAAATAATATGTAATTAATTAAATATTCTCGTAGCTGTAAGTAGGTAGATACTAAACGTTTTCAAGTTTTCACCGCCCCGACACCGGCTCGTTGACTCGCCACAAAACAATTAATTACATTTAGTAATTATAAAAGAATTAACATTACAACACGAACGAACAAAATAATTAACGCACAATTACAATAAACCGCTGCCAGAACATTAATGTAATTAACTTTCATTGAACATTCATTATTAATTATGAGCACTTTTTACGTAGCTACTAGCTGGATAGCTATGTAGGTAGGTAGGTAGATAGGTAGCTGGTGCCCCTACTTTGTAATTAACTACACTTTGTGTTCACATTATGTTTCGATCGCATTGGACTCAGGTTAATTATTTAGCTTAATTGCGAACTCATTTAGAACTTAATTAAATCAGTATTATACGTTATCACGCCCGTGTCACATTGTAGTAAGCAGAGACTATGGTACGCCAATTGCTTTGATCTAGACATTGATACTTCAGTGTTAGTCTATATGCAAAAATATTGTTATACTAGCTGTTGCCCGCGGCTCCGCCCGCGTGGATGTCGGTTATCGCTGTAAAAAGTAGCCTATGTGTTATTTCAGACCATAATCTATCTCTGTGCCAAATTTCATCCAGATCCGCTCAGTAGTTTTTACGTGAAAGAGTAACAAACATCCATCTATCCATACATCCATACTCACAAACTTTGACATTTATAATATTAGTAGGGATTAAGGTTCGATCAAAAGTTCAAAACACTGATTAAGTATAACAAGTGCGTATAACAGCACAAGCTCACGCCGATGGTGTGTGTTTGCAAAATATTGAGCTTTAAAGACAGACAGATAGACAGACGGGCATAGCAAAACTGTAAGATTTACTTGTTGACTAGGGAACACTAAAAATCTTTTTTTTTGCTCTGTGTCACGGGGGACTTTACAAACATACAATTAACGGACACAAATAACACCCAGACTCAGAACACTTCTTCGTGGGTCACACAAAGTTTTGTCCTGTGTGCGAATTGAACCCACAACCTCGTGCACAGCAGACGCATACTGCGGCCACTGGACTACTGAGGCAGTCAAAGTTTTGAGAGAATAAGATTTTTGGTTAATTCGACTCTCTCTATTTGAATACGCAGAACCGTACATGGTATAGTCTGTATAGAGCAGTGTCTTGTTGTTGGTCGACCCAGCTTAGTGGTTATTTGAGACGACCGCCAAATGGAGCCGACCGGAGTCGACACCCGAACCTTTCTCGAAAGGTAATACATTCGCGTTACTATTGATTACATTATACTCGTGCCATACAAGAGCGAGGTCAAGCAACGTTCGATTTAGTTTAGTATTTAGATGGGTGAGCAGTGTTACACCAGAGCCGATTGTTTCAAACTAAATGTACAAACGTTATTGTTATTAAAAGTTAAAGGAGTCAGATTAGAGTGTAAGAAGGTTATATATCACTTCAATCGCGTGTTATAGATTTAAAATATTGTAACAGGAACTCCCGGAATAAGAAAAAGTTTCCTCTTATAAACATATCCCTAAATAAGCACCTGGAGACCTGTACTCACGCAAAGGAACACAACTACAATACTGTGTGTAGTTAATCGGCTATGGTCTTCTGTCTTCAGTCGCCCAGTCAGGCTTGCCTGTATTGTATATTGTTCTACCTCTTTTAAATCCTTAACTACGGCTGCTTTAGTCACATTTAGAAGGGTATAAATACAGGAAGCTGAAGCTGGCGGCCAAAATAAGTAGCGGCCAGAATAAAAATGGGCCAGACGAGGATTTTGGGCCCAACATAAGCTTGGGTCCCTTGTGCGCACCCGTCCCCAATAGAAAAAAATATAGCTTGGCGGTCGGCCATCTTGGCTTAGACTGGCACTCTCAAACTTGCCACCGGTGGCCGTTTTTGAGAATTTCCGAGGGCCAGACGGGGATTTTGGGCACAATATGAGCTTGGGTCCCTTGTGCGCACCCGTCCCCAATAGAAAAAAATATAGCTTCGCGGTCGGCCATCTTGGCTAAGACTGGCACTCAAACTTGCCACCGATGGCCGTTTTTGAGAATTCCCGAGGGCCAGACGAGGATATTAGGAGGATATGAGCTTGGGTCACTTGTATACCCCCGTTCCTAATAGAAAAAAAATATAGCATCGCGGTCCAAGAAGAGACCCAAGCTCATATTGTGCCCAAAATCCCCGTCTAGCCCTCAAAAAATTCTCAAAAACGGCCACCGGTGGCAAGTTTGAGAGTGCCAGTCTTAGCCAAGATGACCGACCGCCAAGCTATATTTTTTTTCTATTGGGGACGGGTGCGCACAAGGGACCCAAGCTTATGTTGGGCCCAAAATCCTCGTCTGGCCCATTTTTATTTTTTCTGGCCGCTACTTATTTTGGCCGCCAGCTTCAGCTTCCTTATAAATACTCAAAGTGTAAAATACAACACTTTTGTAGCATAATAATTTAGTCGCTTACGTAATAAGCATGAATAAGTTTGTGTGTTTTTATTAGTTCTGTATTATGTTTAAACAGCTGAACAAATTTGGTGAGGCACGTTATTACAGGACTAAGGGTCGCCCGTGACTTCGTCCGCGTGGTAATTTCGAATATTTTCCCCGATTTTGCAACATATCTCACTACTACTCCGCTCCTTTTAATCATAGAGTGATGTAATTTTGCCTTTGTGGCTAATGCACTATTCAACAAAAAAAAAAAAAAAATCTAATCAAACCAGTACTTTCTGAGATAACCGCATTTAACCAAACAAACAAACAAACTTTTCAGCTTTATAATATTAGTATAGATAGTTACACATAATATGTAATACCTACTGAGTGAACATTGTTGATACATACTATACTTACACACCGATATTTGATAGAATTTCTGAAGGAACGTAAACAGGATAACACGTGAACAAAAAATAATAACCATCTCTCGGCAGTCGGGTATAATAATATTATGCTACGTTTCTACGCCAACGTATAATAGCTACGAGGTTGCTACGAAAAAGCTACGAATAGTATACAGCTGAGGTCCCATTGTCATACCTATATTATACAGGACCTGACATATATGACATATATATAACATGTCTGACCAAACTGCTAGCATATAATAAAACTAGTTTTCGCTCTCGGTTTCACCCGCGCTTATAACCCCATGGTAACAGTGTTTATTCCGGGATGTGCCATTAAGGATTTTTTTTTCTTTTTAAAAGACAACTCCCGCACTAGAGGACAAGCTCTGTGTTGCGGGGTACTTTACAAACATACAATTAACGGACACAAATTACACCCAGACTCAGGACAACTCTTTGTGGGTCACATAAAGTTTTGTCCTTGTGCGGGAATCGAACCCACAACGTCGTGCACAGCAGGCGCATACTACACCCACTGGACCACCAAGCCAGTCAATTATATAATTTGTCTTTGTAAAATTTCATTCAGATCCATTAAGCCATATTGCGTGAAGAAGTAACATACATCTATCCAATTTAAAATTTTCGTATTTATAATATTAGTAGGACAAAATGAACCTACAAGTAACAACAACACAACACTGACCCATCTCAAAGCAATTACTACCTTAAATATTGACGTTATTTGACCTCCGACAAGTATCAAAACTACCCTCAGTTGCCCTCCAACACGCCTCATATTACTATATTGTAGTTACCGTTTTAAATAATAACATTATGTAATACAATAATTGGACATCAAGTCGAGCTAATTGGTTTAAGTGAGACCGTCCATGTTGAATTGTTCCGAGGTCACAGTATAGTGGTTGTGGACATTATAACATTAACTTATATACTAGCGGTACGTCCCGGTTTAGCACGGGTGGATATTTATTAAAGTTTTCATAGGGATCCCGTATTTTATTTCAATACAATTTAGCCTATGTTACCCGCTAATAAAGTAGCTTTCTAATGGTGAAAGAATTTTTAAAATCGGTCAAAAAGTTTTTGAGTAAAATCGTAACAAACAAACAAAAATCAAATCTGTCCTCTTTATAATGTATATAAAAGTTTAGACTTATAATTAAGACGTTTAATTGTTACCAAAAGAAAATAATGTTCCCGTGCGATTGTACGTGAAAAGCACATCTGCACGGGAACAGTGTTTGATTTTCAGGATAAAAATAGTCTACGTGCTATATTATATATATTTAAAAATATATATTTGATAGAATATAGTTTGGAACTATATTCTATCAAATATATTTTTTAAAATATATTTCTTGGGTGGCAAACGAGCATACGGTCCGCCTAATGTTAAGCAGTTAGCATAGCCTATGGACGCTTGCAATACCAGTGGTATCACTTGCGCGTTGCTACCTCATTTTTTTTACACCAAGGCTTTAACACGGAAATATCCCTGGGATAGGAATACGTTTATTCCAAAACGAATCCCTAATGAGCGCTGGAGACCAGTACTCACACACAGAAACACAACTATACCACTGTGTGTAGTTATTTGGCTGTGGTCTTCTGTAAGGTGAGGGTCCTTCCCCAGTCGGGCTTGCTCACTAGTATGGTGCCCTACGTCTCTTATCTTTTAAACTTTCACTACACATACATTATTTCCGCGTGGTAATTTGGAGTATTTTCCCCGATTTTGCAACATATTTCACTACTGCTCCGCTCCTATTGATCATAGCGTGATGTTACATAGCCTATAGCCTTCTTGATAAATGCACTATTCAACAAAAAACAATGTTTTCTAATCGTACCAGTACTTTCCGAGATTAGCGCGTTCAACCAAACAAACAAACAAACTCTTCAGCTTTATAATAATAGTATAGATAATGGACAACGGATCTAAATCACGTAATATTTTGAATGTTTTCATACCTTTTTGTTACCCGACGTTTCGGTCAAAGTGCACCGACCGAGGTCGTGACCTCGGTCGGTGACTGGTGCTGGTAAGCAGCGCCGCTGACTTCATTCTGAAGCGAGGGGTTCAGTAACTACCCTATACTGGTCCTGACTTTTATAATGTTCGTCATAGTAAGTAGAAAGAAGTAGACTAATTCGTGGAAATATTTTATATTTAGTTCAGGTGTTGTCCGCTAGTGTCGCCACTGGTGTTACACACAAAGTTGCGCGTCTATATCTTAAAAACTTGCGCCATTTGTAAAATTAAAGTAGTATAATGTAACTTTCTTTATTACTTTCGTTTTTTGTTTGACAAAGTTTTTTATAGGAGGGCTCATAACGTTCGGTCGCGTCTCTCGTACACGTATTTAATTTAATATACATACATACATACATATCATCACGCCCGTCTCTCAGTAGGATAAGCAGAGACTATGGTACGCCAATTACTTCGATACAAACATACTTCCTTCGCCTCCTCTACATTTATCAACCTCTTCATGCATGAACGTCGATTCTGGGTACTTTTAATTTGGCCCATTTTTAGCAAATCCCCTACTTAGTCGCTGTATGTTCTTCTAGGTCGGCCCCTACCGACATCTCCATTCATTCTTGCACGATATACCTCTTTTGTTATTCTTCTTTCATCAATCCTTTCTAAATGTCCAAACCATGAAGTATATAATTTTATATACTAAAGATACAATTGTAAATTTAATGTACTATTTAATTATTTTCGATGTGAGAATACACGAACAGACTGCACGTGTGGTCTAGTAGTGAAAGTGAAGGACTGGGCCGAGTGTTGTGAGTTCGATTCACACACGGTACAAAAATGTTTGTCCCCGATTCTGGATGAACGTTGTACCAGTCAATTGCAATGTCAATTAATTACAGTTATAAACATCATTCACATCCTTACTAATATTATAAATGTGAAAGTTTGTGAGTATGGATGGGATGGATGATGATGATGGATTTTACAGTCGATAAGTTCGTCTAATGTAAACTTAAGTTAAGTACCTAGCTTAAATTAGATTTTTAAGAGCTCATGTGGTGTTTACATTTAAGTAACTGTTACACTATTACTTGTATTTTGCATAAGTTTCTTTTTGTACTGTTGGTGTAAACAGTTGGTCAACCAAATAAATAAATAAAAAATAAAAATGAATGGATGTTTGTTACTCTTTCACGTAAAAACTACTGAACGGATCTGGATGAAATTTGGCACAGAGATAGATTATGGTCTGGAATAACACATAGGCTAGGCTTTTTACAGCAATAACCGACATCCACGCGGGCGGAGCCGCAGGCAAAACTAGTATTAAATAAATGTTTGACAATAACAACTGACAATGGCTTCCAACAAACAATATGTATTTGTGTAAAGCAATTGTACTCGTACGTATCTTAACATAAAGTTAGTATATCGTTAGTGCAACGTCTGAGCTGGGCCACCTCCGCCTCCGCCTCCGTCGTATGAACTAGGTCAGTCGGGTTGTCTATCACAATAGAGAGGGTCTGTTCATTTGTTTAACTGAACAATATTGTTGCTCGTACACTTGGTACGTACCAACACTGTACTGGAGAGAGTAACTAAGATTTATGTTTTCATATATGTTATTCCGAGACATCTTCTAATACAATATAGTTTTATTTAAGATTATATTATTGCCAACGTTACTCGATCTGTCTATTGTCTGTGACGCTTTCAAATGACATGAGATAACTCGATAAGCAAGACAAGACAAGACAATGGTCGCTACTATAGAGGTTTATTGGTGGTCACTAGCTGGCCGCATACCAATAGTGAATGAAACCTCTGACGTTTTGTAAAAGTAAATAATAAATATATTTGAATTAAAAGATGGACAAGGGAGAATGACATGAGGGTTGTCATGTGGAGTCAGGTTCGAGCTGCGATGAAGCCAAGTCGTAATGGAATGTAAATAATTATAAGTAGGGAAAAGTATAATAAACAAGTTACATATTTAATTTTATCGGCAGGGGTATTCCGTAAGAGCAAAAACCGAGCCACCGCAAAAACCGAGCAAAATCTATCTGTCAGATTGAAAATCGGTAATAGATTATGCCGTCACCGAGCAATCACAACTGTCAATTTTGTGATCACAACTGTCAGTTTGCCATCGCTGTTTCTTAGAGAATTAGCCGGCCGGTTGTGTTTAATTGTCGATGAAGATAAGAACCCCTCGTCCGGCCTTGTACCAGCTACATCTGGAGTCTACGTTCCCCATAGTACGTGCTAGAGAAGAGGAGAGTTTGCTGACGACGGCGGTGGCTCCACACTACTAAGATCTAATGAATGTAGATTCTTACATTTTCAATCCTAATACCTACAATCTACAATCATGTAGATTGTAGGTATTAGGTTCAAAAAAAAATCGACTCTACATATGCCTTAATTAAAATATTAAAATAAATTTATATTTAAATTTATTTTTAATCCGTTTTTAATATTTAATTAAGGCATATCTAGAGTCGAAATTGATGGACCAATATTAGTCCTATTGGTAGTAAGTAGGCATGTAGTTTGAATGAAAATTCATTGATTACACAAAAACTCTTAAACCATTAAAAAAATCTTGACGCCAATAATAACAAGTACCATTATTCGACACAAAAAATCTTTACACTTTACGTTATATTTCAATTAAAGCGTCACAAATAACACAGTCATTATTCTCTCTCTCTTTCAATTACTATTGTTTCTCCTCAATATACATACGTTCGTTTGTCATATTTGTAGCTATTCACATGTATAGTATGTATACAGGAGCATGCAAGCGTTATTCAAAAACAATTGCTCTGTTCGCTATGAACGATTGATTGTAACAAAGGTACCGGTTGATTGACACATACGAACATACTGTACGTATATAAAAACCGTGTGTGTGTGTCGTGCTGATTGCACAAAGCCACACGAGTCGGTACACAAAGGCGCCACTAACCAATCACACAGGTTTTTCATGTAATTCCAACAATTGTGGCGCGAACTTCGCTACCTATTGTTTTTAGTTTATTGGAATAATATAGGTACAGTTGTTGAATTAAGTTTGGGCTGTTATATGTTATAAAGTTTATTTTAAAATAGGTTATCTATACTTAATATTATAAAGCTGAAGAGTTTGTTTGTTTGTTTGGTTGAACGCGCTAATCTCAGAAAGTACTGGTGCGATTAGAAAAAATATTTTTTGTTGAATAGTGCATTTATCCAGGAAGGCTATAGGCTATATAACATCACGCTATGATCAATAGGAGTGGAGCAGCAGTGAGATATGTTGCAAAATCGGGGAAAATATTCGAAATTACCACGCGGACGAAGTCGCGGGCGACCCCTAGTTATTATATACAAAAGTACATTGACGGTCTTAATGTTCAAGACATTCTCTTTCAGTCGAGATAAAGTAGATAAAGTAGATGCATTTAAAATAAGCAAATAGAAGTGGGATCATTTCAAAGTAAAATGTATTCTTAAGAAGTTTTATATTCAGCGTAGTGACAATGTGTACCACTACTGTGTACTGTGCCAAGCCTTAAAGTTGTATCCTCGGGTCAGGTAACATTGAGAAAAATGTCAGTATCAACCGTTATTCTGGAACGTGCCCAGTGTATCGCAGAGAAGGGAAACTGGTGTGATGAAATTAACATTATATGTAAAAGTATTTACTATTTAAAATAGTGTCGGTAGGATTTAAAAGTTAAGGTACACACGGCAACGGCGATAGTTGTACAAGGCCGCTATATGAAGATTAGTTTTTTAAGAAAACCATCCTTACTAATATTATAAATGTGAAAGTTTGTAAGAATGGATGGATGGATGGATGGATGGATGTTTGTTACTCTTTCACGTAAAAACTACTGAACGGATCTGGATGAAATTTGGCACACAGATAGATTATGGTTTGGAATAACACATAGGCTACTTTTTGCAGCGATAACCGACATACACGCGGGCGGAGCCGCGGGCAATTGTATATATTTCTGTTGAATTTGGTTACAGTGTACAATTAGACTAAACCTATTGATAAAAATATATTTTACACATATTCATACATTGGTTTTCCTAAAAAACTAATCTTCATATATTCTTCTAACCCTGTACAGCTACCGACCGTACCACACAAGCATGCAAACCCGACTGGGAAAGAACATCCATATTACAGAAGACTACAACCAAATAATGTTAGTAGGAATGCTTTTTAAGAAATAAGAGAATGTGTTTCTATCAATGCTACCCGAACTCACCCTGGTAATCGATTTTTGGCACGGTAACACGCGAGCGATGCCACAAGTATAGCACATTTCATAGGTTTACTGATTATATACATATGCGTAGTCCCACATCAAAAAATGGCACCGTTTTAAAGTGGTGAGTATTGACAGGACTGCGAGTGACCGCGCACGTATACAACAACAGTTTTACGCACACAGTGACTTATCGAGGCCGAGCTGCAGTTCTTGTTCAGGTGGGGTCTTAAAGACGATGCAGTTCTGGCTTGTTCATGCGGTGTAACCCAAACAATGGCCCACCTCACAACATATCCTGCATGCCCTAACACCTGCACGCAAGAGGACTTGATGGCTGCCTCTGACAATGCAGTCAATGTAGCTGAATTTTGGGCCGCAAAAATATAAATTTAACGATGGTTTTTTTGACTGGCTTGGTGGTCCAGTGGCCGCAGTATGCGCCAAAACTTTGTGAGACCCACAAAGTGTTGTTCTGAGTCTGGGTGTAATCATTGCAGGACATTCAATCTAGAATGTATGTATATAACCTAAGACCTGTATGCTTGTTTGCCTTTTGATAAAAAGATAACACTCCTATACACTTCACGGTATGAAATCCAAGTAACATATTTGTATCCAACTCACGTTGTTTTCAAGCGTCATACTAACATGTCCATCAAAAATATCTCCACACAAATATATCAAAACTATAACTTGACATTCTAGTACCTAACAAATGATCGTCCATCTGTATCGCTTATCTATAGAGAATTGTGCGGAATATTCTAGATACTTCTCCAAACATCCTCCGTCTCACGTACTACACACAGTTTATCTACTTGTATATATATTGAAGAAAATATTTAAATATAAGAAACATTCCATTTTATTTCACTGTGCATCGTAACATTTTCTTTGATAGATTTTCTTATACTTATACTAAAAGCATTACTGGTTAAAACGTGCTTTTGTACGCGACCTCGTTCTCGTGCTATGTTGTCTAAAATTAAACGACTTCACTCGAAAGTAGTGTGACTTTCGATCATTGACAGTGTCTAAGTGTCTAAATCTAACTAGTAAGTAATTCTTAGTAAAAAGTCATACACAAGCTACAGTAACATGTTATTATGAGGCGGGCTATATGCTTGTTTGCCACCTAGCTAGTATAGAAAAACGTTTCGGTCTTTCATTCATATTACACAAATGGTATTTATTAGTTTTAAACTAATGCAATTTGCAATACTGGTGAACATTTAGTTATTGGTGCGTTTAGTTTATATTCGCATATTTTTATACATATTATATATTTTACTATTTCAAATTTTAATTTCCGTACGTTTGATTTATACATTTTGCATCTACTATGATCGTAGAAAACGCTATTGGCATTAAGCCCACTCTTGGATTAAAAAATAATTATCTGAAAACGATATATATATTATTATATTGTTATAAAACTAATTGTGCATTCTGACAACTTCTATTACCAACAATATAATTTCAAATCCGATATAATATTGGTTTCATATTAAACTGTTATTATACAGCGGTGTGGTGGCGCTGGCGAGTTGTCCTGACGAACACATTAGAATGCATTGTGCGCACTTGAACGAGCTTGTTTGTGCACCGGGAGCGAGAGCGAGACGCACGGGAATATATTTATGTTCAATAATATCCTTGTTCATTTATACAAACTGTATTGAACCTTGAACTATCAAATATCTATACTAATATTATAAAGCTGAAGAGTTTGTTTCTTTGTTGGTTTTGGTTGAACGCGCTAATCTCAGAAAGTACTGGTTCGATTATAAAAAATCTATGCATTTATCCAGTAAGGCTATATAACATCACGCTATGATCAATAGGAGCAGAGCAGTAGTGAGATATGTTGCAAAATCGGGGAAAATATTCAAAAAAAATGCGGACGAAGTCGCGGTCGACCCCTGGTAATACAAGAGTTATCTATATTTTGTTTATTCTACTATTCATTTGTAAATAAATATTGTTTTGCTTTATAACAAAAAGTAATGCCATGAAGCAATTGAAGTGTTATATTATAATAATGTATGTTTATTGTACATGATAATCTATATTTACTATTAAACTGTAAGGGCAACAAGTTTATACATACAGTACCTGCATTACAATATAAACTATTGCCTAAAGTGAACAAGATCCACATAACAGCCATAAACAAAGAAACTGATATGTATGTTTCAATCAAATATATAACTATCTTCATCAGCATCATCAGCCAATCGAAGCCCACTACACAATAGACCTCTCCAAGTGCACGCCAACTAACAGAATCTTCCGTTTCTCAGCATTCAGCTGCTCTCCACTTTGCAAAGATCATCGCTCTACATAGCCAGAGGGTGTCCCATACTTACCTATCTGTACGTATTAGTTTACATACAGCCAACACGATTTAAAAAATGGTTTAATCTGCAAATTTTCTTGCATTTTTCAAATAAACGGTGAACTGTTTTTGTCTTACCAACAATAAACTTAAATAGCGCATCAACATATTCATACAATTGTACACTCGATAACAAAGAGAACAACTAACCATAACACCGCAGTACCTATTGCACCAGTGCCCGTTACACCTATAGTATACTGTAGTAAATTTTACAAATAAAACAATAACACAACGGAAAACGATAAAATCCATTTTCATTGTTACACAATACCTACTTGTGATGCAAACAATCAAAACACTCTCGACCCCATTGTGCACCGCTACTTAACTTATTGACCTTACTCGAAGCTACCCAATATCTGTACACCCACACCCTACTCCTACACACACACACACACACACACACACATACACCGTCCCATTGTCCTGTACGGTGGGTAGTAAGAGGCTTATAACGCTATCGCGAGGCTCCTTCAAGCGCAGATCAACAACAATATTAATAACAACCTCGACTGAATTATCTAGCCAAAAGTACTGCACAATAAGTGTTAAAGCAAAATGAACTTTAATGCGTTGTGATAAGGGATTTGCAGATAAGATTTATGTGATATTATAAAAAGGCGACAATTCACTGCTGTTTTTAACTGAGATGCTACATGCTTTGTTCGAGAGATGACACAGTTTAGATAAATACAGTTGAACAGTAGTGCTTTCCCCTTGACATACTAAATACTTCTTAAATTAAAAAAAATACTAGTTACTGAATTATTCTGTACTATATTATAACTAAGAAAATTAAATAAGTATGTACGTATACGTATACATTGTTCCAATTTTAAAATTTACGGGTTACTTGCCATAAACTTGGGTAATAACTTCTTGTGTCGTGTCCGTCCTTGTATTTCAAATTTTATATTTTTGTAGCATTAAATAGTTAATGTCGCCTTATGCTCAACTCAAGATGGCAGTAATTTGTTGTTCACAGTAATTTTAATTTAACCAGTCTCTATACGTGAAGCCATATAATTGGCTGTCACTGAAACTTACTGATTTTTGTCTGCTGTGTTTAGCTGTAAGTCTTCCATGGAAATTAAATAAATAATAAATAAAAAAGTGACTTTTTGAAGACTAACACGTACAAAACAGTCTGTGTCAGATAACTAGAATGTTTTTGTTAAGTATGTATTACTGAAGTAGGTATACGCCTTTTCACCGTCCGCAAACGTAATACTCAATGATACCTACTGTTCTTTCTTACACTGTGGCAACGATACACAGAGAACAATGGTGCATTGTCTCTAGTCCCGTTGTCCGGGTTTATCGTGGCGATCCCGGGATTATCCCCCCACCCTCCCCCCGCCCCCGGGACCGGGACCGGGACCGGGACGGGCACACGCGCAACACTTACTCGGTGCAAGTAAATTACAATTTTCTGAACACGTACTACTCGTATGTAGTTTATGTCAGTTTTAATTTGTGATATGATGTGACAGCTACAAATTATGTTTTATTATACGAGTACTTGTATCACAGAAATATGCTTTTACTTTTGTGTGTTTTATTTTAAACTAATTGCTGCCCGCGGATCCGCCCGCGTGGATGTCGATTATCGCTGTAAAAAGTACCCTGTGTGTTATTCCAGACCATAATCTATCTCTGTGCCAAATTTCATCCAGATCCGTTCAGTAGGTTTTAGGTGAAAGAGTAACAAACAAACATCCATCCATCCATTCTTACAAACTTTCGCATTTATAATATTAGTAGGATTGTTAAGTAGATATAACAATGTTTCAGTTACGGGTACGGGTGGTGTTTTGAATAACTTTGTCGCCAGATTGGTTTAGTTTTTGTAGAACTCGTATTACCTATGTATTTATTATACGTGAAGAGAAATCTTTGTACCCGTTGTTAAGCACATTGTACGCACGGAAGAGTGTGAGAAGTTCATACTTATCCCCAGTCTCCCGTCGCTAGAAATTGCACTTAGCGATAAGGCCGCCCATTGTACTAGATTATTGACTGTTTTGTATCATAAGTAAGTTTTTGTCATCTTATGGTGTACAATAAAGGATTATTTATCTATCTATCTACTTTATGTAAGAACACTTAAATATTAAAGCAATGTGGAGCAAAGACGAGCCCGGAGCAGGACTCGAACCTGCGCCTCTCGGGTTCCGGCCCAGCGCACTACCAACTGTGCCATCCGAGCTACTACTCCAGAATTAGAATTTGTCCACCGCTTGTTTCTGTTATCCCCGAGTCCTGCTCCGGGCTCGTCTTTTTCCACATTGCTTTAATATTTAAGTATATTTGAGCTGATTGCATAGCAAAAATGCTAAAAATATTTAATTTATGTAAGAAGGACTGCAAAAAGCAGTTACTGTCGAATTTCGTCTGCTATTAAGTGCCCCAACTCCCAAGTGAGTAAGGATAAAGTAGTATAGCTCAAGCTCAGTAAAAGAATCGTTCAAACAGGAGTGGTTAGCATGTTCAAAGTGAATTAACAATATTAAGAAACATACAAACTGTTCACTGTTCAGCTACATAACATAACCATAGATTGTTAGAAATTAATCCACTTTAGAAGCTCTACGAACGTTCACGGAACATTTACTAACTATGAAGTTAATCAGCTAATAGATCCGCGCCGCGAGCCGCGAGCCGCGCGCCTCATTATGTAGTACTACTCGTAGTACACCCGGATAATATCATATTATAATGTGAACCGGATAACATTATTTAGTACAACTTATCCGTATTTGCTACATAGTAGGTACAACATTTACTTTAAATTTGTCTTCTTGTCGAAAAAATGTAGAAATATATATTTATTTTCAATATGTATATAGAAGAAGCTGCCTGAAATTAGATGATCTGCACTGTTCTTTCATTTTGAGAATGTATAGACATAGGTATATTACCTTTGAACGCAAAGTGCCTCTGGCATTATGTTCGTCATGATACATGTTGTGTAATTATATAAAGTTTTTGTAAATAAATATTATAATTATAATTACACTTACAATAACAAGTGTTATTACAACTTGAACGACTATTTAAACGATAATTTCTCCAAACTTAAGACCTTATAATAAATCAATTAATTTAAATAAACATGTATCTTTAAAATTATTAATATAAATTGTAATAATTGACAAAACATGACATTGAAATAATTTCATTATTATTAATATTAAATAAATAATCTATACAATGGTAAATTTAAGAAGGACATTGCATTAATTTAATATCTTAAAATACACTTTCATCTAATTTTATATGTATATTTCAATGACAGTTTTGATTTTTACCACCCATAATTGTATACCTACATTTTGCATGCCTTACGGTAGAATCACTTGAAACATGTACATGTAATAACACCTTTGATTGTAACAGTGTTTCTTGCAGAAAATAAATGATTTGATTTGAATTTAATTAAGATGCGTCCAGCCGGAGAATCCTGAAATGGCAACAAACAAACGAGAGTTACTTTCGTATTTATAATATTAGTAAAGACATTCAGACTTGTTATTCCCTTAACTAAGCCAAACAACAAACATTTCAGTAGATATCACTTTCAATATATACAATCACACGCTCACCGCTGATGAAAGAAACAACCGCACGTTCACTCACTCAGACAAAATTAATTCTGTGGAAAATCAAACGTTCAATGAATATAAACCATTCACCTGCGCAGATAAATATTGGGGTTCGGTGTGTTGAGCATACCCATACGTACACAGAGAGAGAGAGCGTGCACAATTATATAGGTACACATTATTACGGCCTGGCTCTTCCTGAATATTTCTTTGTGACGAAAAACTATACTGCCCTACTAAGGATTAAAGGCATCACAGCATATCGAAAGATACGGGAGAATGCATCTTAGATATCTAAGTTTAGAAGCATTTATTCCTAAACTTGTGTCATGTACTTGTCTCGTTCTTTGTTAGCAGGGTAGTATATCTGTGGTATGACAAACATTATTATAATTATTTGTGTGTAACAAGTTCAAATGTAATAAAACATTGTTTTAAGATAACACTCACCGGTCTCCAGCTGGTTCCAGTGTTCCAGGTTTTAAGATGGAACCGACGTGACAAAGGTTAAAGATTCTTTAAAATAAAGATTAAAAAAACAAAGTTATACGGAGCGCCAGGGATGAATTTTGACAAAAATGTTTCCTATCACAAGGATACTAACCATAGCAAGAAAATGGATCAGCATCACACAAGAGGTATTACACCTCTAATATTGCAAGCGTCAATAGGCTACGGTAACTGTTAAACATCTGGCAGGCCGTATGCATGTTTGCCACATAATACGTGTAGTATAAAAAACCATAGATAACTCAACCACAAGTAAAACAATCACTTATTTAGTTATAACTTCATGTAAAAAATAGCAGTTGCAATGCCTTGTGCACACGATTGCAGTGCTAAGGCCATAGGTTTGAGGTATGTTGGAAAAAATATGGAACTAGGTTCCTCTGTCCAAAGATGAATATGCAGTACCAGCTCAGAGCTTTTATTGTGAACATAGAACTTAATATATTTACGTGAGATACTTCAGCTTACCCTGTAGTTAACAATAATGCGTATATTAGTTAAACACTCTGTTTATACCAATACATAGACATTAATGTTACAATAGTTGACGTAAACAGGTTATAAGAATGATTTATGTGTGTGCCGGCGCGGTGCGACACCTTGCTGACGGCGATCCGGTGTTTATTTATGTAATGTGACACGTGACGCGGCCATGGCAACAACAGCCAGCGACCCACCGGCCCACGGCCCACGGGCCACGGGGAGGGCTTCGTGAATGACCGACAACAAATATAGTTCGTCGCGTCGGTTTATCTTCTATAACAAATGTCTTGGACATTTATGGAATTAGATATGATAAATGTGAACCTTGTTTTTGTCTTCGGACGCAAAAATGACTGGTGGTTTAGATTTGTCTCAGGGTGGCTATGTGCGAGTGATAACAAACGTGTAGGTACAAACTCTGGTCTGCTTACCATTAGGAGGTTCGTATGTTTGTTTGCCACTTAAATGTTAAAATAAATATCTTCTAGTACTCCTTAATTACTCTTGTAGTATTGGTTTAGCTGTAAACCAGCGTCAGACATTGTCTGGCACATGGTGAGCTAGATCCTACTATAGCACTGTGAGACACTTATTAATGATTAGATACGTGTAACTTTTCTGTTTTATTTCATAATTGTTTGTAATACATATGTCTAACATGCCAAATAAACATTTCTTTCTTCCGTTCTTTCCTTAACCTAAAAATGACATGACCTTTTTTTATGTTTATAATCCCCGCATGATTGAACGGTCACTACTAAATTAAAAATGTTATCGAATCAGTACCTACAGCAAAATAACTGAATAAATATAACTATGAAGCTGACCCTCCATCTGATTGCAATTTTCTATCTCAAAAACTAATCTACAATATAAAAGCCAAAAAATTGGCTACCCAAATTAAAATTCATTCACATACATAACATAGTAAAGTTCACTCTCCGCCAGAGGGCGCTACTCGACGAGATTGAACGATTGAATGATTGGCGACGACCCGTCAGCTCAGGTAGTACGTCAAATAGGATGAGCTACCGTACACGACCACGTTAACACGACCCCTGACCTGCAAACACTCGTCTAACACAACAAAGCAGTTTTGACTGCCGGACGGTAGAGCGGGGTCTTGTCAAGTTGGTCGTGTGAACGCTGTGCGCCCGATATTTCCTTGAAATATTTTATTATTTAAAGATACGTCCGGGACCTATTGAGGAGGAAAAACGCTCTCTTTTATTAAAATACATGATACCCACAACATTTTAAGAATTTGCTGAAAATTCCCAGTACATACTTACTTGTGAGTGAGGATAAAACAGGCACCACAACCCTAAATAGCTGTCTGAGGATTACATTAAGAGAACACAAATAAGTACTAAAATTCTCAGAAAACGGTTCAGCAGTTTAACAGTATCTTTATGAATCCCTATTTCCCTTTGTCACGGTATCACGCGTGAATGGCTGGACCGATTTCAGTAATTCTTACTTTGTTGTGTTTGTTATTGTCGGGAGAAGGTTCTTATGTAAAACAAAAGAAAGTTGCGCTGAAAATAGTTTAACCCGGACGAAGTTGGGGCGGGCCGCTAGTAAACATAATAAATAGAATTGTTTAGACATTTTTATATTATAATTTTGACTTTGTCTGTGAGTTATCGGACGCATTGATAATAACAGTGAGATAAACCAGTGCACTGTAACCAAAACTCAAAAATATAAAGCGACCATTTTTTGCTCGTTAGTTACAAAATAACTGTACGAGCCGTTTATATGCAAATAAGTCTTTATGTAATAGCTTCACATAAAACAACGAAATAGTTACATTTTTGCGCAGAAATAAATATATAATCCTGTATTATAATGTGGACATTTAAACACTAGATGATGCCTGCGGCTTCGCTCGTGTGACTGTCGGTTATCGCAGTTAAAAGTACCTAATGTCCTTCCTCAGGATATCATCTATCTATCTCCTTGCCAAATTTCTTTAGATCCGTTTAGCTATTTAGTCAAAGGCAGAGGTATTTACGCATTTATAATGTTATTATTTTAGTATAGATGTTGCAGTTAAATCTGCTGTATGTTTCATTTTTACATTGAAATATTATTTACTATATATTTTAATTGCGTTATTACTGCAGCTTTGAATCTATTTTGATGGTATCTCATATCTTTCTAACTGATAAAATGAAAAATTACCTCACTATCTATATATATATATGATTAAATTTTAAACAAGTTTAGGGCCATATAAAGCCATAAACTGCAAAGACATGTTCATTGGTTTCCATGCTACGATGCATCAGGCAGAAAGAAAGAATTTTTAAAACACGCCTTTTTGCGTCTAAAGTTAATAAATGCGTGCGTACACTAACAGCCGCGCGTCTATGCAATGTCTCACACGGTATATGGTACGTATAAATCAAGTGCCATATCAGAAGCGGCAGATTTATGCGCGCGATATTGGACCGATCGACGTCAAGCGTCACACCTGCTTTATTACCGTCCACGTGGGCATTTATAAAGTGTTAGATGTTATATTGCTCGACCGGTAAATTATACTGAGTCCGATTTACTTAATTAAATAACATTCTGTCATGTCTTTTTGCCGTAAGAAAAAGTCTGGGCAGATAAAGAACATTTCTTGTTAAAAATGATCAAAAGTATCAAGACTCGAACCTGCGCCTCTCGGGTTCCGGCCCAGCGCACTACCAACTGTGCCATCCGAGCTCCTACTCCAGAGTTCGAATTTATCCACCGTTTGTTTACGTCTTGGAGTGACGTAAGTTTAAGACGGGTAGAGAATGCTTATAGCATTAAGTCCGCCTATGTACCTATGTGCATGAAGTTTAATAAATAAATAAATAAATAAGTAAGTTTCACATTGCTAATGTTTCCACATTGCTTTAATATTTAAGTATATTTGAGCTGATTGCATAGCAAAAATGCTAAAAATATTCAACAAAAGTATCAACTCCGACTAGCAGATTGAATCTGGGATTTATCATAATAATCACACGCAATATCACTGCGCTACTGTCGTGATTTCAGTACCATAGAAAGGGTCTCTTTATGTTATGAAAACAATCCCTAAATTATGCGCAGGTTTGCACTGCATTGCATGGTACATTGGTCTCCCAATACAGCTTCCCCTGGTTACTGCTTTGTGAAAATATTCAAAATCAATAAAGTCCAGTTGGCGGTACCTCTCACGCACATTATCCGCTCATAATAAACTACATTTGAACGCGCGTCCGCCGCCGTACCACGTGTGGGTTATGACGGTAGGTACTAATGACATACTATAAATAGTTGCAGAAGGTGCACTTCGTTTTTATATTTTTCTTTTATAAATGCACTTGCGTGAAACGACATCAATCGCAATCAAATTACCCGCGATTAGTCACAACTTATTATCATGTTAGTATTCATTTTGCTTACTATCTAATTAAATTCAATCATATTGAGTATAGAGTGATATAAATTGTATTAAAAAATAAAAACATAATATAATAATAATAATATATTTATTTATCAGATTTACATCCATTATTTGTTAGTACACACTTATAACTATATTAGTAAACATATGTAAAATAAAACAAAGCATAAATAAAATAAATATACATACAAAACATTATTTTATATTAAATATTGCGACCCTGGTTCTCATGTGTACTGAGTTCCAGTGACGCACCACTGGACATTCAGCTCTATACAACATGGTGTTTAGGAAGCCGTTGGCGCTATCCCGCACGCGTTGCATCAGGGAGGCTACACGTTGTCTTACTATGGCCTGAAAACCAGCTGTGCTGGCTTCCGCGAACATACCTGATGCGCTGCAATAACGGGGCAGCCCCAACAGCATCCTAAAACCATTGTTGTATTGTACGCGTAGGGTATCAAGCGATTTGCGGGTATACTTAACCCATAGGCTGCAGGTGTAAAAAGTTTGGCAATAAGCCTTATACAAAGTTACTTTAACGTCCCCTGTACACCGTGCAAACCTACGAGCCAGCATGTTGCATCTCACTGCTAATGCCCTACGCTCCCTTTCTATATCCAGGTCATCGGAGAGATCCTCGGTGACCCAATGCCCAAGGTATTTAAATTTGTGGACTCTATTTAGAAATTCCCCTTGAAGCCGTACCTGAGGAATTGACTTTGTCACTTTGTTCCCTGACTTAAAAATAATACAATGTATGTTATTGCCAAATGCTATTGAGATTAATTCAGCTGTTAAGTAGTAAAAATATAGAAATAGAAAGTTTCCGCTACAATACGATTAAACATAATTGTCAGCCCAATGTAAGCGCTATTTGATCTAATTGAATAAGTTTAACTACCTAGTTGAAATGTGAAAGTCCGTTGTGGTTAAAGTAGACGCCACTCCATTTACCCGCTAAGCACTGTGCAACAATAATTTTAATCATCCATACCTAAATATTTATTGCATGTAGAGATATTCAATCCCTGTTTTTGTGACTTAAATGTTGGTGAAACCCCTGGCATGTGGCAAATATTGGGCGATCAAACGTAAGGAAACAGAGCTTATATCGCGAGTTATTAAACTTCTGTAGGTGGTTACCTGCTATGTGGCGCGAGCGCAGCGGCACTAAACATGCATGCCAATAAATATGGAGGGTCGATAGTGGTGATACCGCGCACGTAATATATGTATTTATATGGATATTGGATGCATTTTTTATGGATATTACCGAGCGACAGCGGCGTGATATGGTTCTAATAGGGATCCAAATTGATTTTATTAGATGGACGCAATATTGTACCAATATTATGATCTAGTCTTATCCCGCAGCATCGCTCGCATACTATGTTGATAAAAATAATTAAGTTTACTTATTTTTTATAAAGACAACTGCCGCACTAGGGAACAAGCCTTGTATGGCGGGGGACTTTACAAACATACAATTAACGGTTACAAAGTACACCCAGACTCGGGACAACCATTGATGGATTACACAATTTTTTGTCCCGTGAGGGGATTGAACCCACAACATGCCGCGCAGTGGTAAATAGCGAGATAACAACTTAAGCCACTGAGCCAACCGTGCAGTCAGTTAATTATTGTTTTACAATGTTCTGATATTTTATTGTTCGTAGGTTCTGATTAAAATATGTTTGTTGATTAAATTTAATACTTAATTTTGATTTCATATATTGCCTGCTGTGCCCGAGGTTGTGGGTTCGATTCCCACACAGGACAAAACTTTGTGTGACCCACAAAGAGTTGTTCTGAGTCTGGGTGTAATTTGTGTCCGTTAATTGTATGTTTGTAAAGTCCCCGGCGACACAGAGCTTATTCTCTAGTGCGTGAGATGTCTTTAAAAAAAAAAATCATTTATGTTGTGTAGTATATATACTTGCCGTTGAGGCGTGCACTTGACAGACTCTCGGTAGGTAATAATAATACACGAGAAGATTATGCACCCTCACCACTCGGTTCATCCCTTTTACAATTCGGTTTAATGACTCCAATTCACTTCTAAGAATTGTTGAGAGAAGGAAAATAAAAATATGTTTGCTATATATCACGAAAGTAGGAACTAAACATTTGATAGTGAAGTGTTTATTTGTTACTGTAACCTATGCTCGTTTGTGATGGAACAATTACATGAAACCACAGCCAATTAACTACACACAGTGGTGTAGTTATATCCGTGTTTTTTTTAATCGCCAGTAATTTCCAGTTTCGCAGGATTTTCACCACTTCCATCACAACCAATTCACTGACACAAATTACACCCAGATTTGGAACAAACATTTATGGATCACGAAGTGTTCCGTGTTGGAATCGAACACACTACGCACGTTGTTGTTGACAAGGTAACCTTCTACATCACTAGACCATACGTGAAATCTTATGCGACTTATCTACGACTATATTGACTGCCTTGATGGTTTAGTGGGTGCAGTATGCGCCTGCAGTGCTTGTGCACACAGGGACAAAACTTTGTGTGACCCACAAAGAGTTGTTCTGAGTCTGGATGTAATTTGTGTCCGTTAATTGTATGTTTGTAAAGTCCCCCGTAACATATAGCTCGTTCTCTAGTGCGTGCATACAGGGACAAAACTTTGTGTGACCCACAAAGAGTTGTTCTGAGTCTGGGTGTAATTTGTGTCCGTTAATTGTATGTTTGTAAAGTCCCCCGCAACATATAGCTCGTTCTCTAGTGCGGGAGTTGTCTTTTTAAAAAATGAAAAAAAATAAATCTACCAATATAAATATTATTGTATAAAATAACGTAACATTTAGTATAATGTAGTAAACAACTCACTAACACATCAAACATTCGCTACGTTTTCCTTATAAAACGTATTAATGTATCGCTTCATTGGATATCGCTCCGACCTTTCCTCGAAGTTGGTACCTACCGCTTAACCTTTCACTATTTGATGTTATTATTTATTGTGTATTACAACCTCACCTACACACAACACCAGTAAGCCCGTCCGTGGACGCACGCCGCGCCGACAGGATTACGTTCAGGTGTACATACAGTTGAACTGATCTGATGATAAAGTCGTGACAATATAATCTTGGGTTTAGGCTTATTGGAATAGTCATAAGATGTACTTTAGAGATTAATGATCCAATTTTTGTAAAATCTATCTTTAGGGAGGAAAATAGGTATTAGTTTGTATGCAAGTTAACCTGTTTAAATAATACAGAATCAACTTATTGGTATCCGAATTTGGTATTGATTTATTGTTATCATTACTTCCAAATTCATAATAACTTTTAAGGTAGATATGTTATAAATTCGGCGGTATCAAGTAAAATGTTGATTAAACATTTCTCCACAGAAGCACCCAATACCGCCCTACAGCACCCTCAGCACGGCAACCCTACAAGTATTTACTAAACTATTTGCATTAGGATGACAATGCATTTAAACGGAGCTGCGTTTTATTTATATTCTAATTTGGATTTTGTGCCGTGTCAGCAAATCCTCCTGATAGTTCAAAAACATTAACAAACTTCAGTTTTATTGTTAATATAAATACAGATAAGACGCTTTGACCTTATTACAAATAAAACGCTACTTTGCATCGTATTCCTCTCAGGTCCGCGCTTCTATATCCACTGTAGTACATAACGCTTAGATGTTCATCTCTCAAGATTGACAAGTTAACGAGTTGAAGACGAACACAAACATGTCTAGTTATGATTGCAACCAATCTGAGTCGGTGTACGGGTACGTACATAATGTACGTATACTAATATTGTGACACGGTGACACGTCGTCTTATAAATCAGCATATTTATGTGACGTGACGCGACACGGCGCGGCGCAACACGGCGCAACATCACGTGACACCGCGCCGTGGCTTAATCTAAAACGTGAGCAACATATATACAAATTCACTTACTAAACCACATATATAATATTAGACTTTAAGTGAGCATGATAGAGTCTGATTTTCAATGATAACTTGCGGTAAAAATAAATGCAGAAATATTTGAAAATTTTAACACGACAAAATGAAAAATATTTTAAAAGTGGGGCAATCTTACGTGTGACGTTACTCCTAATGTTGGACGGTTTATATGTTACGTTCTACTAAATACATCACACTGATTATATCTTCAGGCGACCGACGCCGACGCCTTATCATTGTTATATTATTAAGTTTATGCAAGTACACGACTTTTATATTTTTTTCGCGACACTAGATACTGTTTGTAATGCAAACCTAGGACCATACCACGACGTCCTTATAGTGATTTATTTAATGAATTTGATACCTCCTATGTATTTATACCTACCTATTATATTGGATTTTATTTCTACTAGTTTTTTATTTCCGATCCTTGTTTTTTAAGATGTCAAAATAAAATAAATATCCTTTATTTCCTGTAACCTGCGTACAATATTTTTTGCTATAAATCTAACTAAGTAACTAATTTTATAAAAACTTAAACTAATTAGTACCTACCTAATATATAAAAGTAATGATTTAATTAGTTATCAGCAACCTGGCCAGGTCGTCTTTTGACATAGCCCTCCGCTAATTTCCTCCATTTAATTAAAGGGGGCCTTTAAGGTGTTTACTTTTATCTTTAAAAAATGAAACTAGAATCGAAAATAAAGTACTATAAGGACGTGATAGAATGGCCCTTGAATTGAAAGTCACTTCAGTTGAATAGGGATCAGGAGGTTAGTTCCGAGGTTTGTGACGTTCAACGAACTTGTTTATTAATTAGATAAGTTCAGGAGAAGGGGTAACAGCTCGCTCGGTGGACAATGTTTGTTAATGATTGCTAACATTTGGCTCGGCCATTTGCTTCGCAGACGTTTTTATATTGTCTTTATTTCCTCTCAAGAGAAGCTTGTTGCGAAATAACCAAGAGTAAGTCTCTGTTGGGTTTTATTGTCATTATTAACCCGTGAGAAGGCGCACTATTAGCATTTTGCTTAGAACAGCAATTAGACATTTCTTTTCCTGTGTGTGAGTACGAGTTTCCAGCACTAATTTAGGAATGCGTTTAGAAAGAAACGTTTTCCTATATCAGGGATGTTCCATCTGGCCCTGGTGTAAAAAATTAGGATGGCAACACGCAAGTGATACCTCTGGTATTGCAAGCATCCATGGGCTACAGTAACTGCTTAACATGAGGCGGGCCGTATGCTTGTTTCCAACTTAGGTAGTATAAAAAAAACCAACATACATATGTCTTCTATTCTATATCAATGGATATGAATGTAAAATGACAGCAAACTGCTCCTATTAAGTAGACCGAATGTAGCACAACTTACTAACATGAGACTTAATAGGCTTGTAATGTAGACAAAAACATTCATAATTAAACTGAAATAACAAAGAGATGTGGGTTAGTACTTTATACAAATATTTGTTCAGTAAAATACACTGTAACTCATATTTCAGTTTTATCTTTCACAAAACTTGCCACACACACAACACACACAGGTAAGTTTGGGGACGGGGCACGGGCACAGGACAATGGGTGCTATATAAAAACTAATCCCAGTATATTATAGTTTCAGAGAGTGAAGACAATAGCAGCTACACACATAATAGGAAGGACGTTACACAATAGGAGGTTTCTACTCGTTATTATTTTAGGTCTCAAATATTCCGCATAGTATTGCGGTACACACGTAGTCGCGCCAGGTTTGTGACCGCGCAAAGAAAATCGTGCTCATTCACAGTACAGGTAGAAGAAGCAAACTTGTAACTACTCGCGACAGTAACTGCAATAAGCATACGACCTGCTTGGTAAGCAGTTAGGCTACGGTAACTGCTTACCTTCAGGATCATTTGTTGCTTTTTTTTTAGACAACTCCCGCACTAGAGAACAAGTTCTGTATTGCGAGGGACTTTACAAAGATACAACTAACGGACACAAATTACACCCAGACTCAGAACAACTCTTTGTGGGCCACACAAAGTTTTGTCCTGTGCGGGAAACGAACCCATAACCTCGTGCACAGCAGGCGCATACTGTGACCACTGGACCACCGAGGCAGTCGTCATTGCAAGCGTCTTTAGGCTACAGTGTAGCCAATATCTAAGGCATCACTTGCGTCTTGTTGACTCAAAAACTTGTGACGTCAGGGGTTTTTTATACTACTTAGGTGGCTAACAAACATACTGCCCGCCAATGGTAAGCAGTTACCGTAGCCTATGGACGCTTGCAAAACCAGAAGTATCGCGTGTTGCATATCCAAAAATAAACACCAGGGTTGTGTGATGGAATTTCCCTGAGATAGGAAAATGTTTAGTTAAAAACGCATAATTATGAGCCCTGGAAACCTGTACACACACACACAGGAACACAACTACACCGCTGTGTGTGTGGTCTTCTGTAAGCTGAAGGTCCGTCTCCAGTCGGGCTTGCTCACTAGTATTGTGCCCTACCTCTCTTTAACTTTACTTTCTTTTGTTATTCGTGTAACCCTAGTTTACCCTTATATAGGAAAACGTTTCTTTCTAGTATCCTGCTTAATTCTATAGCTAAGATATTTTCATTTCCTTACAACATTACAACAGAGTCGCGCAAGAGCTTGACATTTTTTCTTGTACATTGCGGATTTCCAGAGGGTGACCCTAAATAACATGTCATATTGTTAACTTTATTGTCGCATTGGGTGTGTTTAGCCTGTAAGGACAATGTAAAGTGGTAAATAAATAAGTAAACATTTTTAATTTCAGCTAAAAAACGTTTACAATAAACTATGAAAATGTTATACCGCTAAAGATAAATCTAGCACCAACAATATTATAAAATAAAGTGATCAGATATAAAAACATCTACTTACTTTGTAAAGTTTATACATAGTGTCACTTTGTTGACGTTTACTTTGCTTTACTACTACGTTTACTACTAGTAGATAATATTTAAAAACTCTCGGGAGATAGCAGCTCGTTCTTGTTACTTCTTAGCGCATCGATCTATCTATACACTTAAGTTTAATAAAATGGATGGATGGATGGATGTTTGTTACTCTTTCACGTAAAAACTACTGAACGGATCTGGATGAAATTTGGCACAAAGATAGATTATGGTCTGGAATAACACATAGGCTACTTTTTACAGCGATAACCAACATCCACGCGGGCGGAGCCGCGGGCAACAGCTAGTTTATAATAAATTACTGCTGTATGCAAAAATATTAGAAGATTTTTTTTTTTTATTGATACCATTAGCATCACGGGGTTACTGACGCGATAACTTGAAGCATGCGTTTTTAAAATTAAACTGTAAGCTTGTGTCTACTATGTAGAGACTTACTAAACTAGATAATATCTCCGGCTTTGCGTTATTTATAAAACTGATTCGAGAGACTCGGTGGCACAGTGGTCGATGTGTGTGACTGTTGATCACGAGGTCCCGGGTTCGATTCCGGATTCGGGTTGTAAACTTACGTCAAATCCCATACATTTTCTTTTTTGACTTTTCGATTCGTATGTTACTACCGTTTATTCCACTTGTCTACAGCGGCTGATCTGATTTCACTAATTATTTTTTTCTTGTGTTTGTTATTGTCCGGAGAAGGTTATTATGTAAGGAAAAATTGAGAAAGTTGCGCTAAAAATAGTTTTGTGAAGTCGGGGCGGCCCGCTAATTTATAATAATAATAAGATTTCAAACAAGGCAGAGCCTGTGTTATGGCAACCAGACAACTGTAAACTTACATATAGTTTGTTTGTAGGTATCTACATTATTATAAGTGACACTCCTGGTGTTGCAAACGTCCATAGGCTATGGTAACTGCTTACCATCAGGCGGGCCGTATGCTTGTTTGCCACCTTGGAAGTATAAAAAAATAAACAAATTTATCCTGACGTAGATCAATGATTTGTGCTCATCACACAAATATTTGTCCTGGGTAGGAATCGAACCAACAACCTCCAACTTAGCAGTCAGTGTCGCTAACCACTAAACCAACAGGCCAGTCGAGTATATTCACTAAATAAAATTCCTTTATACGATGGTTTTAAACCGCGATACATCCCGAAGCATTCTGTCAATCGGATCCAATCTATAGAATCAATTACGTTTGTGAGTCTGCCTGTCGCACAAAGCGACCATCATTGAACCGGAGCGCGGAGAGAACGGGGATATACAGGACACGGGGGGAGGAAAACGAGAAGAGTTTCATTGACGAAAAATCAGACGGAAAATTGAAATGGAGAGAGATTTGTGAGACACAGATGTAAGCTTAATGGAAATGATACCATACGTTGTTTTAAGAGGAATGAATGTAGTTAAATCATCATCATCATCATCGTGTTTCCCTCACTGCTGAGGATCGCGACCACATACTAGCTAAGGTAATTAAACTAACTAAGGTACCTAATTACAATTTTATTTTGAGCTAAGTTATGAAAATGAAATAATTCTATTGCTGAATATCACGTCACGCATCCTTGCTTGAAAGATCTCAGCTGAAAGACGTCCACTGCTGAACGACGCGCCCAGACGCCTAACTTCAAACTCTTAAATAGAAGACATTAATATAGTCGTTCAGATAATTAATCAGATCATCAACACAATTATTTTGACTTTGAATGCAGTTGGTTTATAAATGTCATGATATGAAGCAATAGTCGACAGGAGAAGTCATTACCTTGACAATTATGAAAGATCTTTGTATACAACACTATTGAGGGCTACTTGAATTTCACTGGTTGTTTAAGTTTAATTCAAAAGGTAGATATAAGAACTAATAATAAGATATAAGAACTACTATCTATACTGTTATACAGCCTTACTAATATTATAAATGTGAAAGTTTGTATAATTGGATGGATGGATGTTTGTTACTCTTTCACGTAAAAACTACTGAACGGATCTGGATGAAATTTGGCACAGAGATAGATTATGGTCTGGAATAACACATAGGCATTTTACAGCGATAATCGACATCCACGCGGGCGGAGCCGCGGGCAACAGCTAGTACTTATTATAAATTCGAAAGGGTTTTTTTTTATTTTTTACGCTTTCACGACTCAGCGGCAAATGTATCTTGAAAATTCTCTCACCGACAGAAAGCTACATTAACAGCGAGTAACAAAGGCTGTATTTTTTTTAATAAATATCCCTACAGAAAATACAATTATGTAACTCAAGGTTTTAAATATTGCCTGTAAAAGTCATTATTTGATGTGCAATTTTGTTATATGTAAGAAATGTCCATATGGATTGAGGAGCCATTTTTCGTATCTTAATGAAATTAATATACTTATTTAGTAGTAAGTTTAAAAATTTTGTAGGATCAGTCCTCGATTTTGTAGTATAATACTTCAAAAGTTATATGAACATAAAGGTGGCTCCTCAATCTAAATGTTTGGATTGAGGAGCCACGTCAGAACTAGGAACATCGTGGACGAATATTTATCATAATTTGGTATGATTTTGTAGCATTTTAGAGTAGTTAGTAGACAAAATCTGAGCTCTGTAGTATTCAAATTAAAAACGTTACAATACATTATATGTGGTTCCTCAGACCATTACATACGACTCGTCATTTTTTAAATAACCAGTAGTTCAATTAATGCGCAATTTATTTACGTTACTATGGAGATCCTTTTAATACTTAACATTCAACTATGTATAAGTGTAAAATGCACAAGGCGTTAATTTCAAGGAGATAGATAGTATTTAGCCGGGGGATGGACATAGGGCACTATATACCGCGATAACCGACAACCACGGAGGCGGAGCCGCGGACGACTCTTAGTCATAAATATAACGCCATATTTAGACAGGTATTACCTCATCACACTCCTTATCTGCCTAACTACCATATGCTGGCATATGGCACCGCTCCATAATATATTCTCAGTCATATCTAGTAGAACACATGCCTTAACTCTGTGAGTTACTCAGTACACAGTCCTCAGAAGAGTGCCATTACTCCTAATCAGTTTAGTTAGCGCACTCTGAAGTGTTCGCATTGACATCTCGTCTCGACACGAGCCGTGAGGTGCGAGGTGTGAGGTGCTCCGACAACTCAGCGGTACCTTTATACGTCGTGTTGGTTTATCTGCGACAATTTGGACATTGAAGCTGTTCTTTTTGACTAATGTTGATGTACACAAATGGGACACAATTTGATTTTTCAGGAAAATCTCGTGTATAGTGACACGAACTCATGGCGTACTTTTTTTTTATACTACTTAGGTGGCAAACTAGCATACGGCCCGCCTGATGTTTAGCAGTTACAAGCCTATGGACGCTTGCAGTACCAGAGGTAGGTATCACTTGCGTGTTGCCAACCCATTTTTAACCGACTTCAAAAAGAGGAGGTTATCAATTCGTGTGTATTTTTTTTTTTTTTTTTTTTTTTTTTTTTTTAATGTTTGTTTCCGCATATCTCCGTCATTTATGGCCCGATTTGAAAAATTCTTTTTTTGTCTGACTGGGCATACTTCCAGTTTGGTCCCATTATCATCAAAAGAAAGTTCTGATGATGGGATCCATGAGGAATTGAGGAAACTCCTCAAATGTTATAGGCACACATATAGCAATTTCAATATTTTTAACAACTAATCAATCATTTGCATTCAGAAAGTGTAATTTGGTGAAGTAAAACTGATGAAGAAGACCACAGATGGCCATCTGAACTTTTCAATAATAAGTATTTTACTGATATACTTAAATATTAAAGCAATGTGGAAAAAGACGAGCCCGGAGCAGGACTCGAAATTATACGTATAGACCTGTAACGGCTAACGTTTGAATGAAACTAACGTCACTCCAAGACGTAAACAAGTGGTGAAAAATTCGAACTCTGGAGTAGGAGCTCGGATGGCACAGTTGGTAGTGCGCTGGGCCGGAACCCGAGAGGCGCAGGTTCGAGTCCTGCTCCGGGCTCGTCTTTTTCCACATTGCTTTAATATTTAAGTATATTTGAGCTAAATGCATAGCAAAATGCTAAAAATATTTTACTGATGGCGATTAGAAAAGTTTCGGTTATTGTTGCTTAGCAACTATTAATAAGAAATAATGACGTAAATGAATTGAGCGCGGATTGCACAGATTAAATATTGCTTTTAGTACCTACTTGACCTGTGTTCAGCCCACAGAAATAGATCGAGATAGAACGGCGAAGTAGGCGTGGAACGCGTGCCACTACTTAGTTCTAATGTGCACACTTCACATATATTTCACATCGAGCATCCTCATTACGCCGTGCGACTCTTACAGCTGCGTTCGGGACGTATAAAATTATTAAAATCTACAAAAATATGCCGTATTGCTCCGTCGCAAATTGTAAAAATCGAAGTAGTAAAGTAAACACGAAGAAAGGAGGCATTTAATTTCATCGGTAAGTGTTTAAATATAATTAAAAACTAAGTTTTACGAGAATCAAAATTATTATTTCACCTTTACCATGTTTGACAAGGATGATCATAAATTATTTACTTTTCGTTAAGCTTAATATCCATTACTTTCGCTGTACAATGTTCTTACTCATAACCATTAATTGAGCGCGCATCGAACATCGAAACAAATGAGATTGACAATATTTCTAAATCGGTAATGAGACGGCAGTCCTTTGCTGTGATTGGTTGGTCGTTTGGTTGGTCGTCGCATCGAATGCGCTAGAGATTGACGCAACGTGTCGTCACAGTCGTTGTATTTATCGATAAACAAATGATTTATACAAAGAACACATGATCTTAGCTCATCTGTTTATTTATTATATTCTCTTTGTGATTTACGTAACATTTTAAATGAAATTGGTTTTAAGCATGCATTACATCGATTTTCAATAATAAAGTTATTTTATGACGAAAACCTATAAAGTAAATGTTAGACAACTTTAGTTTAAAATTAAAATCCTTTTAATTTTGACAACGTAAATTAAAGTAGGTATATATACCTATTATAGATACCTGTTTGCCATAGAAACATAACGTAAAAGCGCCCATACTTTTTTGGCATAGTCATCATATTAAGGAACTTTTAAAAATTGTTATTTAAAAAAATGAATTAGTAATGTAACTTATCTAAAATATGTAGTTATATTTGTTAATTATCTAAAACATTCAGTTATATTTACGTTTTAATTAAAGTAATGAGTTTTACTTTTCTATCATTATACCTTAATAAAATTTAAGTAATAGCACGTAATTAATTGTTTTCATTTATGTATGACAAAAAATACAATTTATTACGTAAAAATAAATAGGTACTTCAACACCCCACGTTGCATAGATGGCTGTCGATAATTGGGTAAATGTGTCTCCTCACTACTTCGGGCTCGCTTAAACTGGTTGACCCGCAAAGTGGGTGTGGCTTGTTGAAATAGTGGCACGCGCGAAATATATGCAGAAATGTGTTTATCACCATTCTATCTCGATCTATTTCTGTGGTTCTGCCCGACGCTCAGTCGATTTTATTCGATTGTAACAAACAAATATTTGAAAATTTTACAACTTGCCGTACTGAAGTCGGTTTTTTTTTTGTTAAAATTATTTCATACCAGGGCATTAAGATGGGAATTCCCTGGGATAGGAATACGTTTCTTTCAAAACGCATTTTACATACAGAAACACAACTACACCGCTGTGTTTAGTTGTGTTCCTGTATGTAAGTACAGTCGGGCTTACTCGCTAATATAAGTACCTTATATTAAGTAGAGCACCATACTTTTACTTTTCTTTTTCTTTGTAATTAAATGATAAATCATTTAATAACAAAGTACGTTTAAATTCCATAAAGTGATGTTTTTTAAGACAACTCTCGCACTAGCGAACAAGCTCTATGTGTCGCGGGTGACTTTACAAACATACAATTAATTGACACAAAGTACACTCAGACTCAAGACAACCATTTATAGATTACACAATTTATTGTCCCGTATGGGGATTGAACCCACAACAAGCCGTACTGTGGTTAATGCCGAAGTAACCACTCAATTTACACTGGTACTTGCCACCTGAGATCGTACTCATACGACATGTGTACAAGTTGGTTACTCATCCACTGGGCTACCACCGTTCTGTGTGTGTAAAGCACAGTAATTAAGTTACTCTTGCCCATCAATATTCCCATCACAATCACATCTGATGACATCACATTTTCACCCCTTATTAACCAATGTTCCCTCGAGAGAATACTATAAATAAGTCCTTACATCTGGAATATTTCGGGTATTAAGGTGACTGCACATTGTCACGTTGTCATTACGCTTTATATCAATATTTGAACGAGCGAGCGTAGTTCTCAGAATAGTGATACTATAATAATAGTCTCTAGTGGAACAATCCGGCGTTTATGTACTTTATGTGTGATAATAACTCGAGTATCGTTGATTCGAACGCCGTAAACTTAATGAAACTAAAATATTTTTAAGTGGAACATGAGCCAAACCAAGGAGTAGTCATTAGTTCACATTCGGGGCAGACCTCTGTTTACATTTTCAAAATAGTAGTATAAACATATAGGTCTGTCTAGTTATTATCGGTGGGTAATTGATACAAAAATATCGACATTGGAACTAAAGTATTTGATCATGTTAAAATGAAACGTTTTTTTCAACGTTTTTCACCATTCTACGAGTATCAGCAGTGTATTTAATATAAATGTTATTCATACCATCAGATTAGCAAAATTCATCTTATTATTGTTGGTTTTACATTAAATTTGATCTCACAACTTTTTACAGACAATTTTAATAACTGCGTTGCAAATCTTGTATGTTCACGTCTTACATTTTTGATCGGATTAGTATGTCTTTTTTTCTATTGTTACTAAATAGTCATCTTACTCAACCGAACTTGTATAACGTACGTGGGCAACGTGGGCTACCGCACCGCGCACAGTGTACAATCACCTTAACACAAGAGAACTTCACAGGGGTGCGTCACTGTCTGTAAACTTGTGCATCCATAGTTACTCCGATAATTGCATTAGGGGATGAACGAGGGGACTACCACTTTGTGGAGTAATAACTAAAAGCACTGCTTCAGTAGGAAATGTTTCGGTTAATTTAATATAAGTTTAATGACTGAAGTATTAACGCCCCGTATGTGTTAGCAACAAAAACAATTTAAAAATAAAACTGGCTTAAAAATGTGAACTACTTACCAACTGCTGTATTATTGATACACCTATGAGTATACAGCGTACATTTATTTAATGTTTTGAAATGGTACCTACTCAGTGTATTATACAAGCAAATAAGCTCTTCCGAAAGAGAACCTCCTCCTTACAGAAAATTTCACACACAGAGAGAAAGTTTTGTGCGTGACTACATTTCTTACACTTCGGTGTTAAGTTTTTCATTTCATACCTTCTATTTAACTATGTTCATAAGTGACACTTATGTGTAATTGAAATAAATACAAAATAAATTTTATTTGTTATCATATACTTGATATCCTACTAATATTATAGACGTGAAAGTTTGTAAGAATAAATGGATGTATGTTTGTTACTCTTTCACGCAAAAACTGTAAAATGAATCAGGATTAAATTTGGCATGGAGATAGATTACAGTCTGGAAAAACACATAGGCTACTTGTTATCCCGGAAAAAACTCTGTTCCCGAGGGAATGTACGCGCTGGCGGAAGCTAGTCCGACATAAATCTCAACCTAGGACGATATAACCTTATAGCGAAGTCCTTTAATTTATAAAAATAAATATAACTGTCAACCTTGATACCCAGATCCACTAACATAACATATAACTACTCTTATACTACAGAGAGGCTGGTTCACATACTGAGAGCTTGTCTGGCCCTCAGATACGTACCTAAAGGATGGAGGGAAGTGAAGGTAATCTTTATACCTAAACCAGGCAAGAGTGACTAGCCAAACAGACCAATTAGCCTAACCTCCTTCTTACTTAAGACGTTGGAAAGGATACGACAGAGAGCTAAGGGACGGAGCACTCAAAAGTATGCCACTGCATGCTAACCAACACGCCTACAGCTCAGGTAAGTCCACCGAATCCGCTCTACACTTAGTGGTCAACCGGATCGAGAAAGCCATACAGCAGAAAGGCATCATAGATATAGAAGGAGCTTTCGACAAAACCAATTTTTCCAGCATAAGCACCGCCCTATCCAAACACGGAGCTGAGACGGTGCTTATTGACTGGATAACCAACATGCTAAGCCAGCGGGTGGTCCACTTAGACGAGGACAAGCACTCGGCCCTGATAGCGAGAGGGTGTCCGCAAGGTGGAGTCCTATCACCCCTATTGTGGAACCTCGTGATAAACGACCTGATCACCAAGCTGAACGCGAAAGATCACTACACGATAGGATACGCCGACGACCTCACTATTCTCATTTCGGGTAAGGTGACAGGGACGGTCTGTTATCTCACTCAACAGGCTCTGCGCGTCGTGGAGCGCTGGTGTAGGGATTATGACCTGTCGGTGAACCCTACGAAAACGGAATTGGTACTGTTCACCAATAAACGAACACTGGGACACCACTGCCTTCCCAGACTGTTCAACATGGAGCTCCATCTATCCAAGGAGGTAAAGTACCTGGGGGTCACCCTAGATAGTAAACTCAATTGGAGCAGACATATCGACAACAAAATAAACAAGACCATGATCGCCTTCTGGCAGTGCAGGAGAATGATCGGTAAGAAATGGGGATTAACCCCTAAAATTATACTCTGGCTGTACGAGACTGTAATCCGCCCAATGTTCGTCTACGGAGCGGTGGTGTGGTGGCCCAGAACCACTCTTGTCACGGTCTCGAGCAAGCTACAGCGACTACAGAGGCTCGTGTGCATGGCGGCCACAGGTTGTATGAAGACTACACCGACCACGGCGCTCGAAGCCATGCTAGGCCTGACGCCGCTAAACCTGTTTATCCAACAGGAGGCGTCGATGGCAGCCATACGACTAAAAACACTAGGCCTGTGGAGTAGCAGGAGCACGCAGCACACTTCCTTACTGGAAAAACTGGCTACAGATTTCCCTCTCCTGAGAGCAGTAAGTGACCGCATCCCCAAACAATTCGTTTTCGATAAGAAATACAAGATCCAACTTTTCGAAGACCAGCGCTGCGAGGGCCTAAGGCCCACGGAACTTCGGATCTTTACAGACGGGTCAAAGACAGGCACAGGCACTGGAGCTGGGATTTTCTCAGAGGACCTCAATATACACATAGCCACACCGCTAGGGGCCCACAATACTGTCTTCCAGGCAGAATGCATGGGGATCTCGCTAGCGGCCGAAGCTATCATATCACGAAAGGTAAAAGACCAGCCCATCCGGATTCTTTCGGACAGCAGGGCTGTCTTACAGGCTTTAGACTGCCATACAGTTAACTCAGGCCTGATCTACGAGTGTCACATAAAACTTAACCAGGTGGGTGAGCACAACAGCATAACTATCCAATGGATCAAAGGACACAGCGGCTCCCGGGGCAACGATGCTGCGGATGAGCTCGCCAGAAAGGGTTCAGATATGGACACGATTGGACCGGAACCCATTGTGGCGCTGCCTTTCGGTCACCTACGTGCACTGGTAAGAAAGCGCATTAAAGATCAAAATAGCAACCTCTGGATAAACCACAGCGAGTGCAGACAGACAAAAGAAGCACTTCCCGCGTTGGATCATCGCTTCACCAAACAGGTTCTAAGACTCACAAAGCAGCAGTTGCGTACAGTCACTGCTGCCGTCACGGGTCACGGTTCCTTCAATAAACACCTCTCTGTTATAGGAGTCACTGACAGTCCCCTCTGCAGAGCCTGCATGAGGGAAGACGAGACGGCGGCGCACGTGTTGCTGCACTGCCCGGAGGTCGCTGCGTACAGAGAGAAACACCTGGGCAGCCCAGGATCGGTACGAGAAGCGGTCGTCAACGTCAGGCGGCTGCTGGACTATTTGGACGAGCTGGGGTAGATAGAGTGACCCCCCCAGCTAACCACCCGCACGCAAAATATGCGCATCAGCGTGGAGTTAGCCCGCCATACCATACCATACCAACTACTCTTATCTGTGTCACATATTCAATAACACGCGTCTGTTACGGCACGTGTACTTGACGGTGTGTGTCACGTCGCCTATTTGTTCTGCTGCACTACTGCATGTTAATGGGTGTACACGTGCATGTCCTTCAGCTCGTGCCAACACAGCACGTGTTTATCAAGTTCTACTGAACGTCTCGGAGATGGCACAACTTGGTAAGATGCTGCGAGGGCACAATGCGTTTTCTATTTACTGAAGCTTAGAATTAGGTGGCAAATAAGCATACGGCCCGCCTGATGTTAAGCAGTTACCGTAGCCTATGGATGCTTGCAATACCAAAAGTATTACTTGTGTGTTGCCAACCCATTTGTTTACACCAGGGCTTTATGATGGGAGTATCCCTTGGATAGGAATACGTTTCTTTCGAAATGCATCCTTAAATGAGCGCTGGAGACCCGTAATCACACACAGGAACACAACTACACCACTGTGTGTAGCTATTTGGCTGTGGTCTTCTATAAGGTCCTTCCTCAGTCGGGCTTGCTCGTTAGTATGGTGCCCTACCTCTCTTAATAGGTAGTGACATGTTTTACATAAATCTTTAACCAGCACTAATACCCAAATATTTATGTTTCTACTAGCTGTTGCCCGCGGCTCTACCCGCATGGATATCGGTTATCGCTGTAAAAAGTAACCTATGTGTTATTCCAGACCATAATCTATCTCTGAGCCAAATTTCATTCAGATCCCTTCAGTTGTTTTAACGTTAAAAAGTAACAAACATCCATCCATCCATTCTCACAAACTTTCACATTTATAATATTAGTAAGGATTCGTAAATGTTATTACAATAACAAAATGTTAGCTAGTCACATTGTCCCTTATTAGAACATCAGCACATGCGGTGTTTGTTTAAACTAACAAAAGTAGGGTCATGACAAGCCCTCAGGCAGTTTTACGGTCGAGGCAATCCTCTACTAATTTCTAACTTCTAAATGAATGTCAGCTTTTTGTGTTAATTACGTACTCACCTATGGTGCTCTACATAAGGATTTATTTTTTAAAATTTTAAGTAGGTAGGGCACCATACTAGCGAGGAAGCCTGACTCGGGAAGGACCTCCATTTTACATAAGACCGCAGCCAAATAACTATACAGCTTTGTTGTTGTGTGTGAATATAGGTCTCTGATATAGGGATGCGTTTTGAAAGAAACGTTTGCCTATGATATACGAGACAACAACGGTGATGCAGATATAAATTAAGTATTTGCGGTCAATAATGTTTAGTTAATTTTAACAAACGATGTAATGCAGTATCATGGCCCGGTTTAATATTCACTGTAACAAATTGTAAGTCACAAATAGGTAGTCAAACGGTATAAATACCTAACCTTTTTTTAAAAAAAAAAAACGCTCCTGCACTAGGGAGCAAGCTCTGTGTCGCGGGGACTTTACAAACATATAATTAACGGACACAAATTACACCCAAACTCAGAACAACTCTTTGTGAGTCACACAAAGTTTTGTCCAGCGTGGGAATCGAACACACAACCTCGTGCACAGCAGGCGCATACTGCGGCCACTGGACCACCAAGGCAGTTAAGTCAAGTCAAGACCAACAAACATTTATCCTTAAAACTTCATCGAGACATATTTTCGTGGAGTTAGCGATTTTCTTATCCGTAGTTACACCCGATACCCGTATTTACTTGGAATCGTATGTGACAGACAAACTCGATTGTAAGAGGACCCGCCACCTACCTATAGGTACCATATAGTCGTTGGAAGCTGAATAGGTATCGATATGAAAGAATTCGTGTATATATAGATAAGGTAGTGGTAGTAAGTCACATAGTGTTGCCTGTTAATATGTAGTCAATTGGGGACTGATATGAAATTTCGAATGACGTTATTGCGACGCACGTTTTTGCGAATTTTTTTACGAGTGGTACGTTTTTTCGAAAGTACGTTAAATCGAAAATCTCTATATCGAATGACGTTTTTGCGACGCACGTTATTTCGAATATTTTTAACGACTGGTACGTTTTTTCGAAAGCACGTTAAATCGAAATACTCTATATCGAATGACGTTATTGCGACCAGGGTTGTTGCGAATATCAGCATCAGCATCCGCAGATAATCAGCATTGATTTTACAAGCTTTTATTTAGCTTGCAATGTATGTTAGTTATAGTTACCTAGTTTGTATGTTAGCTTGATCCGGTCAAACTACGCTACGTCAGTGGGCTCAGTGATAAAACTGACACTGAGCTGTTGTCTATATCGCTTAGTATAAATGACTTATATTTATACTTATTTGTATTTAGCTATGTATCCCTAGCATGCTTCCCGTTTTAATAAGCTTATAATAATACAAATACATGTTTATAACAATGCAATCAATCAATAAAACATACACTGACGGACTCATAAACTGCATCAAAGTAATAGACGACTTTGAAATAAATATTTTAACCAAGTAGTCAAACTTTCTATACAGATTTAAATTGAAACCTCTAGATTGGTTTGTGAACTTTAAAACAGTGTAGGGTCATATCCTTAAGTTTAAGTTTGTGTACTGGAAAGGACCTTAAGACTTTTTTTGAAGAAAAACAGAAATTTAAGGAAAATTGGTTTAATTAAAAAATTGGTTTTAACAATAGACACAAACTTTATGCAAGGGTTTATTTATATTTTAATAAGGTGTATTACCTCCACGTGCCCTTATTACGGATTCTAATCTGTTCCGCATAGATTTTATTAGGGTTATTAAAAGATCTTGCGGAATATTGTCCCATTCTTCTGAAAGTGCTGTTCTTAGTGCTGCCACTGTCGTGGGCAAAGGGTTTCTCGCATATACAGCTCTTTTTAAATTGTTCCAAACATGCTCAATGGGATTAAGATCCGGGCTGCGTGCTGGCCAATTCATTGTACGTATCCCAACCTCTTCGCAATATTGTCTAACTTGTGCAGCAGCGTGCGGCCGGGCATTATCCTGCATTAAAGTAAAATTTTCGCCTATGAATCCCATGTAAGGCACCACGTGATCTTCTAAGATCTCTGTTATGTAGCGATGTGCAGTCAAACCCCCTCTATTACCGTTTTGACGGACCATGTCTATGAACACAAGTTCTGTTCGCCCGTTCATCGATATGCCACCCCAGACCATACACGAACCGCCTCCAAAAGGAACACGCTCCTCAATGCAACTTTGAGCATATCGCTCCCCACGTCGACGATAGACTCTTCTGCGACCATCTGCACCATATAAACATGTCCTACACTCGTCCGTGAACAATACGGAGGTCCATTGCTCTTCTGTCCAATTCAGGTGATCACGCGCAAATCTTAAGCGAGCTTGTCTGTGAGCTACAGACAACTTTGGACCATTTGCTGGTCTAAAAGGGGTGATATCCGCTTCCTTTAACCTTCTTCTTATTGTTCGTGCACTCACGTTTACTCCACGCACTTCATTAAGCTCTGTTTTGATGTTAACAGACGTGAGGAAACGATTTCGCAGGGAAGTTGTAACAATAAATCGGTCATCACGACCGGTGGTTGCTCGAGTCCTGCCTGTACCACGTCTCCTTCTGTAAGAATCTGTCTCCACAAACCTTCTGTATATTCTAGAAACCGTAGACTGGTTTAAATTTAAATTTCTACCAATCGTTCGTTGATCCAAGCCCTCCCGCACCAATGCTACAATTTGAGCCGCTTGTTCGGACGAAGTATCCATATTATGGTTCAAAAACTCTCGATGAGTTAAAAAACTAACCCAACAATTCTGCTGGTAACAATAATTCAATTGACAAAAGAATAAAAAATCAATGATAATCAATTTAAAACTTTGCTATAAATAACACGCAAATCTGATACTACGAGTAAATTTTCTTTTCCCGGCTATATTCATTTGTTTTACTGCAGTTCTATTTTTAAATTTTCCTTTTTTTTGAGATTAAGAGCCAGTCTTTCCATATTTATATAATTTAATCTAAAAAGTTATCATACTTATTAAAAAATCATTTTAAAAATAATCCTGAACTTTGATGCAGTTTATGAGTCCGTCAGTGTATTAATGAAGGTCGATTTAATTTTATTTGTTTTTGTTGAAGTACCCCCCCAAGTCTATTAGTTGTTTTGGATTGCTATACATGTTTAATTTCGATTGAAGTGATGACATACAACATGAATAATAATCGCTCTTGATTTCCCGTAATTGGAAAAGTGTTATATTATTAATGGATTTATCATGCAGCACAAAACTACTGTTATGTGATGAAGAGAAATAAAAATAAATACCATATAAGCGCACATGACCGACTGGAGAAGGACCACCACCGTTCATAAGACCAAGTAACTATACACAGCAGTGTAGTTGTGTTTCTGTAGCTAACATACAAACTAACATACAAACTAGATTGCATTGTTATAAACATGTATTTGTATTATTATAAGCTTATTAAAACGGGAAGCATGCTAGGGATACATAGCTAAATACAAATAAGTATAAATATAAGTCATTTATACTAAGCGATATAGACAACAGCTCAGTGTCAGTTTTATCACTGAGCCCACTGACGTAGCGTAGTTTGACCGGATCAAGCTAACATACAAACTAGGTAACTATAACTAACATACATTGCAAGCTAAATAAAAGCTTGTAAAATCAATGCTGATTATCTGCGGATGCTGATGCTGATATTCGCAACAACCCTGGTCGCAATAACGTCATTCGATAAAGAGTATTTCGATTTAACGTGCTTTCGAAAAAACGTACCACTCGTAAAAAAAATCGCAAAAACGTGCGTCGCAATAACGTCATTCGAAATTTCATATCAGTCCCAGTCAATTGTGGTCCATAACTGAACACTTTTTTAATTTCTAAAAGACAATAGACGCATTAGGGAACATGCCCTGTGTCGCGGGGGACTTTACAAACATACAATTAACACAACGTAACCCAGACTCAGGACGACCAATTATGAGTCACACCATTTTTGGCCCCGTGTGAGGATCGAACCCACAACACGCTGCCCAGTGGTGGCACTGAAGCAATCGTGCAGTCAATTCACTTGCATGTTTATTTTTAGTTAATAAATAAGAGGTATTTATATCTATCCTACATAAAGTTTGTGAGGTAAGAGAGTACACACATCTCTCTAGTCTCTGTCACGGAGTCGAAGCCACTACCGCCGTACTATCGAGACAGTCATACACAGTGTCACAGTCAACCCTGCAGCAAAAGTCGTTTATAACAACCATTTATATTATTATTATTATTATTTAAATGTTGCCAATTATTTAAATGTCACGCTGTGTAGGTAGATAACGTTGTCCATTCAAAATATTAAATGAATCGCATACAAATGAGTGAGTGACGACGTTAAACGAGTGACAAGCGCGCCACACCGCGCTCGCCGGGCGCCGCGCCGGGACCTAATGTCATTTCATTTATTTAATCAATTTTGATAAACATCTCTCTCAATTTGTACATTTTCGTTGACTCCTGTTGAAAACTGATAACTTTCAAATGTCAATTACGCTCTTAAATATAAATTCGAGAACATTAATAATAATAATGCTGTTTCACTCGATTTTCCGTGTAATATTTATATTTGCTCCTAGGCGTCATAGCGTGATGTCATAGCGCAGTCTATATAACCTTCCCAAATAAACGAGCTATAAAGTACAAAAAGATGATCTAAATAAAAAACGCATTCAAACATATAGTTCATCGTGTAGTTGTATTTCCTTGTACAGGACTCCACCGCTCATTTAGATCATCATCATCTAAGCCAAAAGACGTCCACTGCTGAACATAGGCCTCCGCCAAGGATTTCCACAGCTCTCGATCCTGAGCCGACCTTGTCCATCGGTTGGGTCAGCAACACGCAAGTGATACCCCTGGTATTGTAAGAGTCTATAAGCTACGGTAACTGCTTAACATCAGGTGGGCATAAAAAAACAAACTTTTCAGCTTATATTTGTAATAATGATACTGTTATTAATTTTAAAGTCAATATTATATTTGATTTAATTAACCACAGTTGTTGTGGTCGTGAGTGATGAAATAATTAATAATGATTTCGTAATTAATAACTTTATCATTCGTGTATGTGGTATTTATATTATGTAAGTATGGGTTAAAAATTGGCAGCTTTTGGTGAGGATAAATATCGTTAAGAAATCTACGAAGCCTCGCAAAACTGGTAGAGTGTTGGCTGTACCCGTATTGATCCTGCGTGTGTGGATATAGCGTTAACCTCATCAGCTTTATTCAAAGGGAAAAAGAAAAAAAACCGCTAATGTTTGTGTCTTTGCTCACAATAAGTACGCCTGATTTGTTTGTTAGTTTATGGTTCTATAAAACATGCTCTTCTTTTGCTTACGTCACTATGATGTTGATAAGTATTGAATGTTAAAAAGTTTGCCAGTAAAGCGTATTTACCCTTACTAAGTCCACAAAAATATATGCAAATTTAATATAATAATAATAGTAGCAACCTATATAATATGTCCTACTGCTGGGTCTCCTCTCCTGTATCAAGAGAAAGATTAAGGCCAGGTTTAGGCCTTAATTCACACGCTGGCCTAATACGGGTTGGTGAATAAGACATGTCTTTAGAAATTCTTCTAAAGACATGTCTTATTCATTATAGCAATGGATATTATTTACTTTTAAGGAATTAGAATTGTCTTTACGGGCAACATAATCCTTATGGGCAACATAGTCACAGAGCGATGTGCAGAAGATTTGCAAAGAATACAACATAATTATATTTACAACTACATAATTTAAATTTGAAGAGAGGTTAGGTCTATATCCTATCTATATCCTAAAATATAACTATTAGCCGTTTTCACTAAACTACATATCGAATGACTCATCAGTTATCTAATAGAATATTTAACATTCAAATGTTCACAATAATCTCAACTAAATATTTAACAAGCGTGTAGAATATTTCATTTAATTCGCACATAGTAGTCACTAGGCTCTTACTAACGTTACTTGAAACATAACCTTATCTTGAGAATAAAAGTAACGCGGTAGAATTTAGAAGAACGTCTTTATTTAATACGAGAACTGTAACAGGAGCCATTACAGTTAGTCTCCGTTATACCTACGAGGAAATTTGTTGAGGTAACGCTGCAAAATTTAAAAGATCTGTTTTTTCGTATCCTACGATTAATATTCTGTTGCTGTATGTAATTTAAACTTAGCTCCCATAGGTCCCGTAGTTTAAGGTCCTCCGTGGTTCTCCCTTTAATAGGTTACAAACCTATACCGATTTATTTTGTCTCCCGCTTTGCTGTGGAGAGAAGTGGAAACATTTCTTTCTAACTCCTCCTATTTACTTCTGATTTAATTCGTTGTTGGGTCTAAGACAGTAGGTTTAGTTGTCCACGGGACGCACGAGTATCAAAGCTCGGTGTACCAGTTGGTTATGCCGCTGTTAATCTTGGCTCACAGGAGTCACAGCGGTGGGCATGTGGGTGGGATTGCTGTATGTAATTTGGTTAGATAAAATCTTTCGTAGTAAGTTCTGTGCGTATATTTTTGCATGTAAATAAAGTCGTGCGTTTCTAGATACTTTTACACGAGTGTGTCAGCAACGTTAAATTGTAGGTATATGTCAGTCATCATATTTGCTCATGTAGTGTTTTTTTTAAGTCAATTCCCGCACTATACAACAAGCTCTGTGCCGCGGGGGACTTTACAAACATACAAATTAACGGACACAAATTATACCCAGACTCGGAACAATTCTTTGTGGGTCACACAAAGTTTTGTCCTGTGTGGAATCGAACCCACAACCTCGTGCACAGCAGGCGCATACCTTAGCCACTGGACCACCAAGGCAGTTAAAGTGAAGACTGGGTGACTGGTTGGTTAACCAAATTACTTTTATTTACGAGTATCTTGTATAAAACGACTTTTTATGTTTGAAAATCAATTTTGTTAGCATAATTTTATTATAAAAATTGGTAAAATGATCGTTATTACGAAATAAACTCGTAAACGATATGTTCTAAGATCTGTTCATACAAATACTGTAATACCTATATAAAGATATAAATCTTGGACATAATACTACCTCCTACGTACAACCTACGCCAAACGAAAATGTCAGTAAGTACTCGTAATTGTAACAAAATAAATTTGTTCGAGGTACTAAGTTGAACTTAGTTCTACTAAGTAATTAATTTTATATTTATAAATAAAACACACAATATAGGAGATACATAAGTATAATTTAATTTAACTTTTTATACTTATGAAAAGTCGTTCAGTGGTCGACATACGACCGTAATTAATTAAATTAAAAATTGATAACACCAAAGCTTGTCTATAGTTACCTACTAAACATTTTTTTTTAATGTTTGACAATATCATCATTATCTCAACCCATAAACGTCCCACTGCTGGGCATGGGTCTCCTCCATACACTTGGAGGAATACAGAACTGAAAAGGAACTAAACTGTTTTTTCATCTCATCACCAATTTACACAAGGTACAGGTTGTCAGGTGTTAAACAGGTCAGGTGTTTGTAAATTTTGAAACTTGCCTAAATGCCTGTGGGGTATGTGCTAAACTTTTCGTTTACAAGTATTCAAATATATTATTAGGATTGGTCTCTATGTGTGAGTTTTTCAGATGCACCACATCTTTACTCACATTGAATAAATATAAGCTAAGAGGTTTTATGATAAAGCAATGTGAAATACAGATGATCAGTTTTCCTTTAAGCAATGTGATTTCTAATAACTATAAATCAGCTTTTTGTCGCGGAGTTTACAAGGACATAAAGTACACCCAAACTCGGAATAACCATTTGATTTTTTATTCTTTGAGGTTACCACTACTGAACAATTGTATAGCCAAAATACATTTGTGAAAATCGTTAATCTTCATATAGCTTTTATATAAACATTCAGTCGGTAATACCCAGTTCTATAAACCGTACATATTCACATATAAATAGTTTCCATATAGCCGTATACGACATTAACCTATCTCCTTGGACAATATTCTCGTATATTACCATATGAAAACGAGAGTAAAACCATTATGTTCGACAACACAGTGATCCCTGACGGCACGCGGCATCGCCATCGGTACTAGGATCGCACAGAACAATAGGAGATTCGATTTGGAGCGCACCCGATCTGATAGCGAACGTTACATTAACTTACTGACGCACACTACCACGAGACTCGTGTGTGTGTGTATGTGTACACAGAATACAGTCAGTGGCATAATCAAAGTAAGCTGGCTAAGGACTTAAAATAATGTCTTTCTTATCGAATTCCGGTCACGGCGGCGGCTTATTTCAGCGACCGGAGTCATCTGCGCAGGAGATATTTTTGTGCTCAAGTGTACTCCCATAGCCTGGTGGGACGAGTGGAACGACTAATCTAGTCGACCCGAAGGAGATCAAGCGTAAGATCAGCGGCTTTTAGGTGTTTCCTCAATTTTCAAAGTTTGGGCATCTATTGTGATTCTGTTGATATAAAAACCGGAACCTAAGAAATCCGGTTCGAGCACAGTTTTATTGAGATTTTCTGTGACAAGATGTAAAATTTAAATATTGTAATAAAATTATTGTAAAGTTAAGTGTAATAAAGTTATAAAAGTCCGGCATTGTGCTCAGTATTTGGCAATAGACTTGCTCTCATATCTCACGGGAGCTTACATTATAATTAAATTTATAGGTGTTTAACATCTTCGCTGTAATTTGCGCGAACTAACACATGACAGCTAATTTTTGTCGCCGACTGTACTTACACAGTTAAAAAGAAAACGTTTCCATGTGTGTATGTATGTGTGCTCGTAGCTACAGAATACACGTTTTATTCCACTTAGGCGTTTACGTATCACAATAAGTTTTCTTTATTGAGGTCAACATATTACGTAATATTGTATTAAACAGACGTTATATAATATGATGTAGTAATTATAATAATATGAAATGTCCGTGTGGTGACGGATTAAGGATACAAATGTCACCACCCCGATCCATGACGTGGGTGTCGTAAGAGTCGACTAAGACAGTCGACCAGGCAGACAATATCCACTGCGAGGGAAGGAAAACTCGAAACAAAACCCTATACCAACCCGTCTGGCCAGCGTGGTACAGTAGGCTAATATCCCCCCAAATGTTTGGAGGAGACCCGTGCCCAGCAGTGGGACGTTTATGGGTTGAGATGATGATTATATGAAATAATTGGAGGAGTGCCATAATATTATATCTTTAACTAGTGTTATCAAACAGGAACAGTGTTCTTTTTTCGAGATAAATGCTATTTCAAACAATAATCTATACCTGACCTTGTCTATCAGTCCCCGTGTTGGGGTCTCCCACGCTGCTGGGGGTCCTATAGTATTTAATTTTCGTGGTCATAGCTTAATATTAAACAAGCTAAATAAAGCATGACCACAGTGAAAGAACTCCTATGAAAGAGTTCTTTATGGTATTCGCTGACTTGGGTTTGGAAGAATTGGCAAGAACAAAGACAGCTCCCAAGCACTACAGGACAAGCTCTGCGTCGCGGGGCACTTTACAAACATATTAACGTATACAAACCACACCCCGACTCAGAACACACTCTTTGTGGGTCACACAAAGTTTTGTCCTGTGTGAGTATCGAACCCACAATCTCGTGCACAGCAGGCGCATACTGCGGCCATTGGACCACCAAGGCAGTGTCGTGTTAGTACCTGAAGTATATAATGTTATAAAACGCCAATTAATACTGAAATAAATATAAAAATCGTTGTTCTCTTATCAGATCACGATAAAACGACTTATCGTAACTATAACTCAAAACTCATTTAGGTTACAAAGTAACACTTATGAAAGTCATAAATTATGAATAAGCCAGAACGATGATGTCAGCCAATATACCTACGACTAATTCGCTGACGGTATAACAAAGCTATTTGACACAATTACAGAAGCTTATCGAGTTAATAATAAACTGAACTGAATAGACAGTGGGGTGCGATTAAATCATACTCCATACTTAATTGTGGGAAGGGGGTGGAAGGAGGGTAGGGAGCGGGGGGGGGGGGTTAGTATTGCCGGGTCAGAGGGATATTAACACAATTGTCGGGCCGGAAAATGAGTGGACGTAGGCTACTAAAGTTCAATGGTGAATTTTTACAAGTGAATTGTCACAAGAACCACGTGTTTCTTTTATATTAATGTTATGATGTTAAGCAGTTTCTGTAGCCTATGGACGCTTGCAATATCAGAGGTATCACTTGCGTGTTGCCAATCCAAATTTAAGGTGCACAGCACTTTAAACAGCAGCCTTAAATGTTGGTACAAATAGTATTTGTATTAAATAATCCCTAGGGGTCTACTGTGGTGTGAGTTGGAACAATACTAGTCATCCCTTCAAGAAAGCCTATACCCTGCCTTGTCTTGTCAAATGGCAAGGACTGATCAGTTATTTGTATACCTATTTGACTACAATTTAATTACACTATTAAAAAATAATGTAATCACCTTTTGCCAAGTTTTTTTATTTTTATTTTGTACTGTTACCATGACTCAATCTGATTGTAGTATGTAGGTATATACCTAGTGTTACTGGTACCTAAAGTTGACCTCCAAATGTACTTGACTTGAATGCGATATCTTATATATATCGATGTATCGACGTCTAATAATTTGTCGATATTAAGTAGTCTAACACTTTTCTCGGTGTCTATACAAATAAAATTTATGGAACGGGATCAGTTGACCAATTCAAAATAAACATTAGATCAACTGATTCCGCGGGACCAATTCGAGCGGCCGGCTAATTCTCTAAGAAACAGCAAGGGCAAACTGACAGTTGTGAGCGCAAATTGACAGTTGTGAGCGCAAACTGACAGTTGTGAGCGCAAACTGACAGTTGTGATTGCTCAGTGACGGCACAATCTATTGACTAAACGTCAAAAAGGCTCGGTTTTTGCTCTTACGGAATACCCCTGTATTCCGTAAGAGCAAAAACCGAGCCTTTTTGCGGGATCAGTTTACTAAAGAGTCCCTATAAGAATATCGTAGGTAGGTATCTTATGTGACGTCACCGTCAAACATGCAGGCATACACAGTACACGTGTTGACAACTCACACAAATAACATCACCCAATCACACAACTCATACAATTTGCACGAGGCCGAGGTTCGAGTCCAGAAGTATCACAAACCAAAATATTTTGCCTCAAATCTATCCCCACCCCGTCGCGGTGGCGGCGGCGGCGCGCCATACTTGTAAGATTTCCATACATAAAATGTCGATCGTATAATAAATGTAAATTGAAACACACCGAACACTCCTCCAAGGAAAAGGTTTTATATAAGCGGGAACCAACTTTGTATTTTTCGAAGCAAATGTCATGAGAATAATAACTAAATTTTGTAATATTCCGGGAAATGTTAGGTATAAGTAGTTCTCTGGTTAATATAATTAAAAGGGCAAAACAATTCAATTGAAACCACCAATATAAATAAAAAAACATCATCATCATCTCAGCCGAAAGACGTCCACAGCTCGACATGTCTACCGATTCTTTTTACTTAATATAATATACATTATTTCAACATCTTTTTTCAGATCTTACAGTAACATGTTTAAGGTCGAACTCCTTTCGTTAAGCCTTCTGAAAGTGATCAATGCCATACTTCTTATCACAGACTTAATTTCAACTTTATACCGATGACATAAAGACTGAATTTCGATAGAGCGTGAAGATCTTCAAACGATGACGTTTGTAAGAATTAACGCCAGCTTAAGGGGCTCCGTCAATTCAACGAGAAGAGACCTGAACGAGTTCAGTTTAAGTGTTTTTAGGATTCGGTTATAGGTCACAAATAAATTGCAGCGATATTTTTGTAAGATACCCTTCCTTTCTTTTTGCTTAACATAATTAATTAAAATTAACCAGCGAGCACTTCTGAAGGTAGGCTGGCATTTGCCTTACCGGTTTCCAACTACCGAACTATATAAAATTTGTGACGTTCTTTCTGTACGTAAGCTTTTCATCCTGAGGCTTGTCTTAACCACTCACGCTCAAACCCCTTACGATTCAACTAGATTTAGTAGTGTGCGACGTAAACACGTTGTTTGCACTGTAAACGCCGTAAATACCAGTCTTGCACAACGCTTCTTTTACTTTCTAGGTTCCTACCTATATAATAAAATAAATAAAATTTTGAACATCTATCCAAAGTGTAGTTTTGAATGTAAAAATGTTGTTACAAAATGGTTGAAGCAATTAGACTACGAAGAGACAGAAAAGCTTATTATTACATTAAAGTAACTAAAATTACTTACTTACCTTCATTACGTCAATACATAAACAAGCACCCACATAGATTCACACACAAACACGCACGCACTCACGCGCACATACACACACGCACGCACACACACACACACGCACACACACACACACACACGCACACACACACACACACGCACGCACACACACGCGCACACACACACACACACACACACACACACACATATACATACATACACACGTACATATACATGCATGCATAAAAAAAACATAATTATAATAACTACATATCTCATACTTGCTACAATATCAATTGTATTAAATTGAAAGTGTAGGTATTCCTCTTGGAGATGGCCTGGAGATCTGTCATACAGGTCTTGAACCTACTACAGGCCCCAGCTCTCCCAAGGTTATATTTACGACGCCCAATATTTTGATATACATTATTATTGTAACCTTGGAGAGAAATAAATGATTTTATTATTATTATTATTATTAATTCTAGGGTTGTGAATGTGAAATTTGGACTTTTTGCGGATTATTTGTCGTCACGACTTGTCTGTATGTTATTGTGTATGATTTATTAAATCTTAGCGCAATGATTGCATAGAGAATTTCTCGCCTGCCTCTTTTTAAATCATAAATTGTAATATTCTTAACAACCCATAACAACACATTCTAAATTGAGTAAAGAACTTACATACTTACGAAGAGGAAAACGTTTTTCCACAAAGGCATACCTCATTTGAAATGTTTAAATTTAATTAAAATGAGCGGCAGATAGTATGTTTGATCTGTACTTGCCTTAGAGTAACGTAATAGGATAATGTAACATAATAATATAACTTATTTGGTATGTTGTAAAACATAACTTATTAGTAAGAGGTTTGTTAATTTTGTCGGTTTAGTGATCGATAAGAAAAGTTGTTGTCGACTATTAAGGACTTATTATCATGTATTTAATTATTTTAACTGATCTCAACAACGCGTTTTAATAACACTTGGTAACAAATCTTATCTTACTAATATATAGGTATTATAAAAGCCAAAGTTTGGATGGTTGGATGAACGTTTGCTACTTAAGCACCAAATTGGTAATGAGATTTGGATAAAATTTGGTACAAAGATAGATCTGGAATAGCTCATATGCTACTTTTTATCCCAGAAAAAACAATGTTCCTTAAGATTGTAGGCGCAGGCGAAGCCATGGACGTAAGCTAGTATGATATAGTCTTGATATTCTTATGTCAATAGAACTTTATGCTTCGGCAGCATTAATCTACCAAACACACATACGCACAATACGATTCATAACTTAGCATTGTACAGTTTCGTCAGATCACAAGTCTTCTGATCATCTATAACAACCGATCGAACAATTGTCCCTTTTCACTTTTTCCTTAACCATAACCACCACAATGGTCTGTGAATCAGTACTGTTGAGTGAAGCAGTACTCAGCAGTAACCTGAACGATCTTTGCGTCGTTAAATCACGGAGTTTACGGCGCCCTTGGGAGATAAAGGTAGGGCGGTTCTTGCGCTCTCGTCTATCTCAAAAGTTTGTATATATAGATAAGAGATAAAAACGATATGATTGTGGGTCAAAACGTCCCAACGTTTATTGTTTAGTACTATAGTTAGCGTCATGGTAGACATGTACCAGTGTCGGGGGCATATGTTCGTTCTTTTGTAGTGACAGATTGTTGCTTAGTTGCTTAGTCTAGATATAATATCACGAAGAAGACAATTTTAAAAACAACATTTAGTAGGTATAATACCTTTTTCAATAACCACAACAGAACACAATCACAAAAGAATTAATTACACACTTATGGGTCAATGAGAGAACCACCTTTTTAAAGTCAGTTAATTTTTTTACAGCTATAACATAGAAAGGTTGAACCCTAAATACTCCTCTATAGGGATAATACTACTTAAACCACTAAGCTCGTGCAGTCAAAGAGTGGGGGAGAGAATCAGCTATCTTAATTCTGTTGTAATTTTCCACAACTTAATATGCTTTGTTGTGGATTCGATTCCCACACGTTACTAACACTTGCACGGCTTTCAGCTACCTTCGTGCAGAATTTTATAAAAATCATTTTCCCGTTTTTGCCACGAAAACGTAGCTATTTATAATTTTTTCATTTCTCTTGGGAACTATATCTAATTCTAGGTATCTTGTTTATTAACCTTAATCTCAAACTCAAAGTCGTTTAATTATTTTTTGCGCACGCATAATACTTACTAAGGTCAAAATAAACCATAGTTAGCATTTCTTTCTTACAGCCAATTCGCTGAAAGTGAAGGCATGACTTCCTCCAAAATTTTATAGCATACCATACATTTATACTGATAATGAAATATTTTTTTTACATGTAGTACCTGCCCTTAATGACAATATAGTGATTAATAGTTAGTTACTTACGATTCACATTAAAATCCAATCCAAAAACATTTTTAAAGAAACTAAATCCCCAACCAATAACATAAACGACTACCTCTGAAATCAATACTCAAAGTGCTTATAAAGCAAATTGCCGGTAGGTACCTACACTACTACTTACTACCTACCTGTGTACGTACACACACTTCCCAGTCCCTTAGCTACTTCAGCAAAATGGTCGGCTCCAACAACTTTCATTATGACGGCCAAATTGCGTCCGTTCGACCGGTCAAATAATACGATTTGGAAACTAACGAGGCACCCCTGGATTCGTCCGTAATTGAGTAAAAAGTGGCAGTTATGTAGGGGGTAGTTTCAGTATAACAGGGTGCAATTCAATAATGTCCGGGTAGAAGGGGTTGATACAGAACAGTGGCTATGGTTTAGGGGAGACTTAAATATTTTTTGGGATATTGAATACTTCAAGTATTGGTATTTATATTTAAAAACCTTTCCGAAGGGTGGCCGAGGCAGGAGTGGAGTATACCCACGTTTCACAAACTTTTTCGATTTCGTACATTAGGATGTTGTTCATGAGATTGCATGCACAGATGGTATTTTTTTACTTCGCTTGCAAACGGTTGATACAATTTATAGATACGCTAAATATAATTCCTACCAACAGATAGTTCCTACTAATATTATAAACTAAAGGTCGCCCGCGACTTCGTCCGCGTGGTAATTTGGAATATTTTCCCCGATTTCGCAACATATCTCACTACTGCTCCGCTCCTATTGTTCATAGCGTGATGTTATATAGCCTATAGCCTTCCTGGATAAATGCACTATTCAACAAAAAAAAGTTTTTTTCTAATCGAACCAGTACTTTCTGAGATTAGCGCGTTCAACCAAACAAACAAACTCTTCAGCTTTATAATATTTGTATAGATTCAATACGTAAGTTACTCTGTCTGACGCATTTTCACGACTAAACAGTTTAATAATATTTTGCGAAGAGATGAGTAAAGTTGAGTATCCTTCTTTTTTTTATTGCGATAACCGATAACACGAGCGAAGCCGCAGGCAACTTTTAGTGTATATAGCTAAAGTAGACAAAGACAAAACTCTACTCTGTCTTTCGAATTAATAAATGACACAACAACCTAAATTTTCTTCACTACATTACTTCTCCAGTCAAAAGACTTCACAGCTATTCAGTAAATTAGTGAATTAATTCAGTGAAATAAGCCGAATGAATAGCTGTAACGTCTGGTAAGTTTGGTCCGCATGGTCACCCCAGGGCGCGCGCTGCGCGGTGTCCCCGGCCACAGAACGCAATGGACATAATCCCTGGACAATAGACAAGCGAATTATTCACACCGCGACGACGACGCGGTGGCTGGCGACACTCCGCACTACTCACGCTAACTACATCATACAACTACACTACTACGAGTTTCGTTACGTATTTAAAGTTTAACTAGAGCTTTATTTATATCTACTAATAGCAGCAACCGTACAGCCTAATTGTATTACGCTACCTCGCGATACAGATATTATTGCATAGTGTAAAATTGTTGTTCTATTTCATGATATATTAGCTGACCCAGCAAATGTTGTTTTGCTACTAAAATACTAAGGTTCATCATAGAAGGGTAAAAATTTAGGGTTGTTTGTATTTTTTTATGCTGTATCATAAAAAGGTATCTGAAAACTTTGGGTTGGACTACCCTTAACATTTAGAGGGATGAAAAATAGATGTTGTCAAATTCTCAAACCTACCCATTATGCACACAAAATTTCATGAGAATCGGTCGAGCCGTTTCGGAGAAGTTTAACTACAAACACGAGGATTTTATGTAAAGAAGTAAAATATAAAATAAATTTACAACCAAAAAGTACACCCAGACTCGACACAATCATTTTAGTATCACACGATTTTTGTTCCGATTAGTGTGCAAAGATAGCATCGACAACACGTCACCAGAAAATGACCAAACATCTACATATTAAACTGTTAAGACACACTTGCAGTCATATGAAAAAGAAAAGATATCCCATTCTGTAAAATAAACTATTTGAAATTACTTGCGTTTATTGTTCCCATAAATAGTTTATACTAAAATACAAAATAAAATAGCTTCGCCTTCCATTAAGTACACCTGAAGTTTTCACTTATAAGAGGAAACTTGAGGTGTAGTAGAAACTGATGGTAATATGAACACGCTGGAGTTCTCGCGTAGAGGCACGGCACGGCACGGCACGGCACGGCACGGCACGGGCGGCGGCGCGCGACGATACGATCGTTCTGTGTTAGCAGCTACCGAGGAATTATTCGCGTTAAATGTTCACATAATTCTGCTCGGAATAGTACACGTCGTCTAATTTATGTGACACTATCTGAGAACATAACAAAAATGGCGCATAATGCCGTGGCTAGCGGTGTGAGCAATTTTATATCTGAAAATACTAAGAAAGTTTTAATATTACTAGCTGACCCAGCATACGTTGTTTTGCTACTAAAATAAAATAGTATCGCTATTAAAAAATAGGGGTTGATCGTAGAGGGGTGAATATTAAGGGTCGTATGTATATTTTTTAATGCAAATCGCAAAAAAAAAAAACAAAAAAAATGTTTAAAAAATTATAGTTTGTTGTCCGATTCTCAGACCTACCCAATATGCACACAAAATTTCACGAAATTCGGTCGAGCCGTTGATGAGTTCAATAACGTACACCGTGACACGAGAATTTTATATATTAGATTTATTACAATTATATAAACTGGCATGTAATGATAATAGTCGATGAACAACACATACAGTCTTGTCTTTTTCACGTAGGGGTTGGCAGACATGTATTTTATTCAAGGTCCCATTTAATTACGGACAAGTATTGACCAGAATTCCAATCTGCGAGTCCAGACTGATATAAAAATACTTTCAGGCAAACTTTAATTAAGTACTTATAATTAATCTCAGTGAAGATTACAATAAAGGCCTTTTTCGAACATCATTAGTTCAAGAATAGGCTTAGATAAGTTGAAAATAAACCAATTCCGATCAACAAAGCACCTTTTCTTCTACATGCGTAACAAAGATTAGGAGCCAAGACTCGGCTGGTACTCGCAGGTCGCGTCGCTCTCGTTGGATCACGAATACACGACCTCTATTGTTCAACGATTTTGTTTTAGAGGTCACCTCGATTTCTATCCGTTTGAATGGCAACAACGTACTATTGTAACCGCTTTTCAATTTAAAACTTTCCATCAAATTCAACTTTCTAGATTTACGAGTTGGATCCCTTATCAAATATAACTTGAGCCTGTGACGTCACAACTGAAATTGAATTCGATTTGGTGGATTAGCATACAGTGACCCCTGATAAGCGCGGTTTTGGGAATAAGGATGGCGTTCTTGTTACTGTGTCGTTGGTCATGTACCTATGTATTTTAAGCTGTTTTGCCGCCATCACCGCGTCGAGTGTGTGTTCGATTCCCACACGAGACCAATCTTTGTTTGATCCATAATACTTGTTCCGGGACTGGGTGTACTTGGTGTTTGTAAATTGTATAAATATTATTAATTAGTATCTTGTAATCGACTCTTGTAGGCTTGTCTCCTAGTGCGGGCATTGCCTTGTATAAAAAACAAAACCTCAATATATAGCTGTGACATATGTGTATATAACACATGTACCGAGTTTCTATATATATAATGTTAGGTGGTCGTTTATATGGTAGGTAGTAAATCTGTGTTGACAGGAAAATAAATTATTTTTGTTCGTTGTTATAAAAACTGTAACTCGCTTATCTTTCCGCGTGACAAGTTGTTATAGGTAAACAATCCACCGTGTTCGATATCACGCCAAATACATCTCGTGTGTGTGTGTGTGTGTGTGACATATAACCAACGAGTCATGCACGGGATTTATTACATTTTTCAGTATTTTCCGTACTATGTTACTGGTTGCTTATCAGTCAAACATTTTATTACTATGTATAAATAACAGCAAAGTACGCAACGCAACGGAAACAGTAGGATTCTGTAAATATTGAACAAAACAGTTATTTTATAGTGAGGTTCGTAAAGTTCAAATAATTTCTGTTGTATCGGCAACCGCGGCTCAAGAGGAAGGGTTATAGTACCTACTATCAACAAAATAAATAACACCCAGACAGAACAAACATTATGCTCATCATACAAAGATTTATCCTGGGTGGTAATCGAACCCACAACCTCTGGCGTAGCAGTCAGAGTCACTATCCACTAGACCAACAGGCCAGTCAATATCAGGTTCCGGTGGTCCATCCGTATATGCATATCACATGCACCACAAATAAGGCCGATGCTTATGGAATTGTCCAAAGATATTACGAAAATATTTTAAAGATATCACCGAATACACCTGAGCACATACAATATCCAACAACACACAAAAGTAGATATTATACAAATTTTAAATATCACAATAAAAATATATATATATATATTCATCTTGCTTTACCATACAAATATATTTACGCTTTAATTCTAGCTTGAAACTTTGAAACAAACATATAAAAATATTATTTCCCTATCGTTTACCTAAAAATAATGTTCAGGCTTTGTGTAATACTTTCACAAGATATTTTCTTACTAAATGGTTTAGGTACCAGTTAAGATTGTATCGTTGGAATACAAATCAGTTTTAATAAAAAACTTATCTAGCTTTGAGGTAAAAACAACTTTTTTAGGTTTTACTTTACTTGAATATAAAAGCGACTTAGATCATTGGGATTTTTTTTCTAATAGTTTTATCATAGTGAAAGAAAGAATCTCTGTTTATTTAGTGAAGACATTGTCGCATTATGTCAAAATAAATATCTATCGCTTATGACATGGGCGCTCGCGCCGCTTGCTACGCTTAACAGCCCATACTTTTTTTTTATACTACTTAGGTGGCAAACAAGCATACGGCCTGAAGTTGTCAAAGTCAAACTCATTTATTCATTTAGATCAAATACATGATACTTATGAACGTCATAAAACAAATGCCAGCATACTTTTTTCCTACGGCCAATTCGCTGACTATGGTAGGGATCTCGAGAAGAATTGGCAAGAAACTCGGGTCACTCTGATCTCTCTGGTCACATTGAGCAGTTACCGTAGTCTATGGACGCTTGTAATATCTGAAGTATCACTTGCGTGTTGCCAACCCATTTTTTTACACCAGGGTTTTATGATGGTACTATCCCTGGGATAGGAATACATTTCTTTCAAAACGCATCCCTGAATGAGCGCTGAAGACCTGTATTTATATGCCAATTAAAAAGGTCCTAAATGGTAGGTAGGTATTTATTTAGACAGATTGCGTTGTCCTCACTATATAAAGTTATTCTACTTACATTACGGTTTTATTTAAAAAAGCATTATTATTATTATTATAAGCCTGTACTGTCCCACTGCAGGGCAAAGGCCTCCCCACTCTCCTTCCACTTCTCTCTGTCTAAAGCCGCTGAGGACCAGTCTTGGCTAAATGAATCCAACTCATCCCGCCATCTCCGCCTGGGTCTACCGCGATGTCGCTTGGCATTTAGAGGCACCCACTGGGTAGTGTGGTGACGGATTAAGAATACTAATGTCACTACCCCATTCCATCCCGTGGGTGTCGTAAGAGACGACTAAGGGAGTTAGTCAGGCAGACAATATCCACTGCAAGAGAGGGAAAACTCGAAATAAAACCCTATACCAACCCGTCTGGCCAGCGTGGTATAGTAGGCTAATATCCCTCCAAATTTATGGGGGAGACCCGTTCCCAGCAGTGGGACGTTTATGGGTTGAAGTGACTGGGTAGTGAGTTTAGGCCATTGATCATCTGACATGCGGCAGATATGACCAGCCCATTTCCATTTTAGCATGGCAGTTTTCCTGGTGACGTCAGTGACTTTTGTGCTGGAACGGATTAATGTATTCCTAACTCGGTCTGTTAGTTTAATCCCCAGAATACTTCGTTCCATAGCTCTTTGGCAAACCTCGAGCGTGGACCTCTGCTGAATTGTCAAAGACCATGTTTGAGAACCATATGTGAGGATGGGAAGAATGCATACGTCCATGAGTCTACTCTTTAGGGTAAGAGGAAGATCACCCTTCATGATATCTTTCATAAACCAATAGCTCCTCCAGGCGTTTTCGGTGCGTCTTGCAACTTCTTTATTTTGTCTTGCCTGGAATGAGACTATTTGGCCTAAATAGAGATACTCATCGACGTACTCAATCTCCCCACTCCCCACTTTGATCCTATGATGCGCGCTGTTAGTCATCAACTTAGTCTTTGACATATTCATTCGAAGTCTGACCTCAAGGCTTGTCGTCCTAAGGTCTTCGCGCATCTGAGTCAACTCGGTGGCTGAAGAAAAAAACGTTGTTGAATATTATTAATTTAGAAAGTTTTATGTTTGCAGTCATGTTTCTTTTCAACTTAAATGGCAAACAAGCATATGGTCAAGCGTATGGTTATGGTCTTGATAGGCAGCAGTTCGACAACTGCTGCCTATCAAGAACATACCATACACTATGCCTACTTAATAATGCTCTATGTAAATGATGGTATTCCAAAGCCATGATTGCAATATGATAAGGAAATCTTTATACTGCTAGTTGATGATTATTATTAGATGGATATAATATTAAAGAGTTTGGAAACATATTATATTACCTTTGCAATGCAATAATAATGTCTGCAATTGTTAAAATTCTACCAGACCTTACTACCTTACTTGCGGAAATATTTAGTACATTGTAAAGCGCGTGTTACTGTCCAATCACAATTGAACGACACAAGTAACAATATAATTATACTAACAAGTACAATAACAGTTAGGCAGCTACTAAATAGTAAAGTTTAGTTAACTTCACGTCTGTTCCGTAATTTAACAGCCTGTTACCTCTATTACAACTAAACCTTAATAAGTAAATTGTAAATGAAAGCTGCCGGTGTCCCCCAGGGCGCTGTACTAGGGCCAGTGACAATAAACCGGAATTATCAAACTACGTCACAAAACTATTTCTACTGAATATTTAGCGATCGGAGGGTTAACCCGCAAGCGGGCAAGACCGCAATTTTCCCTATTAACCCCACAATGCTCGGCTTTCGGCCTCCGGTTTTTGCTTCTAAAGTGTTATTGTATACGTATTGTGGTAGGTTTTTGACTTAATGTTTATCTAGGGATTGCGGGGAGCTTATACTATCTGCTATATATCATTTTGGTGAGAGAACCGTTTAACATTCTGCTAGTTTAACTAGCATAATAAGATGATCCGTTTTGGTTTGTGCTCTCTATTTGTTGAATTGTAAACATGTTTTGATATTTCTGACAAAACAACGTAACAGAAATGAAATGGAGTGAATGTTAGTTTATTTGTTGAGGGATTTTTACATTTATTTTGTTCTAAACGTCTAGATGATAATATTATGTAGCTTAGTACTGCTTTCTTTTCTGTCCATCCAAGGTTGCTTGTAAGAAATTGCTTTTTAGTGATAAGGCCGACCATTACATAAGTATAAATAAAAATGTATTTGGTGTACAATAAAGAGTTTACTATTCTATTCCATTCTACAACTATACTATACTATAATATTATTATTATCATCTACTCTCTATCTACTTAGTACTAGTACTAGAGTACCGTGTGACAAGGTGTTTGGCAAGAAAAAAATTTGCAATGGCTGTTTTTGTGTAAATGTCGAATGCAAAACCCATATTATATTTTTAGTTCAACCTGGAAATCAAACCCGGACCCTCGTGATTAGTGGTTGCACTTAACGACCATTAGACCACGAGTACGAAGAAATGTATCAATAAATACTTGCTAAGAACTGAACCCACTTTAATGCCAGTTAATGAAAGATGGGAAGGCGCCAAGGTATCTACACAGGTAGCATCCCACACTAAAGGCCTTCCCATCTTCCAAGGAACGAGAATCATACCGTCAGGACGCTTACCATCACTACGAAATAAGTCGTTCGGTTCCAGAACTGCAGGAATACGCGCGCTTACAAGAGCTCGACGGATGACGTCGTTTAGACTGGCAATAATAATTAAATGTTACTGAAATCGACTCCAAGAAGTTGTATAAAAAAAGCTACCTAAGCAGCTCTAAATGAAATCCACTTTAGTGGTATTTTTATCTAGCCGCGTAGCATCTGTAACTTGAAGGTCCTTTAATGCCTAAGAATGTTCTACGAAATTAGATATAATATAAGAAATCTCATACATTTATTTTAGCTTAAGAAAAATCCAATAAGACTTAACATTCATAAAAGCTTCCAATACTTTCAAGGTCAGTGACTTAGTGCCGCGGATATATGAGACGTGCCTCCCCCTCCCCAGTCCACCCCCTCTCGGTCTTAGCCCAGAGAGCTTTTGTGAAAGCCTCCGATCCCATTTTGTAGACGCTATGGCGAACCTTGGAGATTTAAATCCCAATTTAAATGTAAATTGAGGTATAAATAGTATTGTGCCTATGTTTATTGTTGGCCGGTAATCTCGCTTTGGTGGCGGAGCTGAATACTGTAGTTTAAAGGAACACAATACTTTATTCGTAATAATAGGGGCAACAGATTGTCTTCCGTGGTAGGTATATGATTATATTGCTTGTATGTCCTGATAGTAATCAGTTACTAGTGACACAATCGTCAGAATTTCATTCTTTTAGCGTTTTGACAGCAAATGTCGTTAGTTGTCGTTTTTTTTTTTTTTTATACTACCAAGGTGGCAAACAAGCATACGGCCCGCCTGATGGTAAGCAGTTACCGTAGCCTATGGACGCTTGCAACACCAGGGGTGTCACTCACGCGTTGCCGATCCTTTAAAAACCTTATAACTCCTTTCTTGAAGAAGCCATGCACCCCATGCTATGGTCTCTAAGGAATATCTCGGCAGGGAGCTCATTCCACAGCCTAATCGTAGGTGGTAAGAAATTCCTCTGGAATCTTACGGTACGGCATGTTTGAGGTGCAAGGATGTGAGGATGAACTCCCTGTCGGTGGCGAGAGGTGCGTTGATGGAATGTGGCCGTGGGCATCATCTCGAACTATTCCTCAGAACACAGCCCATTTATTATAGCCACATTGACTGCGTTGTTGGAGGTAGCCATCAAATCAGTCCTCCTGCGTGTAGATATTAGGCACGACGTGAGGTGGGTTTGTTTCTTCATACTTGTAAAATGACAAATAAGTATACGGCTCGCCTGATAAGCAGGTACCGTAGCCCGTAGACTCTTACAATACCAGATTTATGACTTGCGTGGTACTGACCTAAAACTTTTAAGAACAGGGTTTCATGATGGAGTATCCCTGGGATAGGAAACCGTTTCGTTAAAAACGCATCCCTAAATAAGCGCTGGATACCTATACTCACAAACATAAACACAACTATATCGCTGTCTGTTATCATTTGGCTGTGGTCTTCTGTAAGGTGGAGGTTCTTCCTCAATCGGGCTTTTTCAATTGTATGGTGCCCTAGTTTCTTATTTTAAGGGCTATAAGCACTGCTTCAGAAGTCAACACAACTCTATATCATTCACATATCCCCTTCACTTCAACTAATCCGGACCTCCGTCAATTTGTCTCGATTGCTGTTAGGCGTGAGCAAATTTTTTAGACATGTGACATGTCACCACATCGTTTCCAATAGGCCTGAGGCGAGATGACGTCTCGTTGCGTGGGTAGGTACCGTACTACGGTTGGCTAACTATATGTGGCTCATTCTTTGCTAACGAACTGAATGCTACGTATAGGCAAATTACGGACGTAGAAGTAAGAATTTAACATACTTAATAGTCATTCAAATATAGTATAATTTTTTTTTTATACTACTTGGGTGGAAAAAAAGCATACGAACCGCCTGATGTTAGGCAGTTACCGTAGCATATGGACGCCCGCAATACTAGATGTATCACTTGCGTGTTGCCAACCCATTTTTTTTACAACATGACTTTACGAGTAAGATGGCTGTATCCCTGGGATAGAAATACGTTTCTTTCAACACGCATACCTAAATGAGCACTGGAGATCTGTACTCACACAGGAACACAACTACACCGCTGTGTGTAGTTATTTGGCTGTAGTCTTCTGTAAGTTGGAGGTCCTTCCCCAGTCGGGCTTCCTCGCTAGTATGGTGCCCTACCTCTCTTTATTAAGTGGTTACCTCGCCATTTACCACTGCGCGGCGTGTTGTGGGTTCGAATCCCACAAGGGACAACAATTTGTGTGTTGCATAAATAGTTATCCCGAGTCTGGGTGTACTTTGTGTCCGTTGTCTTAAAAAAAACTGAGGTCACGATGTTCGTTCACACTTAACTCCGAAAGTGTTTAGCCGATATTAATGATTTTAGAAAATGTGTATTTCGAAACTACTTGGCCAATTTTAATGAAATTTTGTACTTAAATGTGTTTGTTTAATGAAGTTTTGTACTAAAGTTAGTACATACCTCTATTAATCAGAGATGGGGTGGTAACTACCCTAATTACCATTCAACGCGGTCATTAAAACTACGAGTATTTGCCAAGTGAATACTTGCCCTTACATCATCCAAATCGAAGTAGATAGGGTACAAATGTCCCGGGGGATGTAAAAGTTGATGACAGCATGATATCAAAGCTACCTATATAAGGAACTGGTGGTTACTTACTCGATGTTGTGTGTATCGTACATCGAATGAGATGTTTGGTTGAAGGTTTAACCAAAGGGCTTATGGTAGGGGTCTTCTTCGTCACCAACTTAAATAAGGGTTTGTGAAGCCTTGTTTTGTATATTACTGTCTATTGATGTAGTGCTTGTTAAGTGCGACTACAGACCACGAGCTCTCGAGTTCCAATTCGACTGCCTCGGTGGTCCAGAGGTCGCAGTATGCGCCTGCTATGCACGAGGTTGTGGGTTCGATTCCCACACAGGACAAAACTTTGTTTGGTTTGGTTTTAAAAAGACAACTCCCGCACTAGAGAACAAGCTCTGTGTCGCGGGGGACTTTACAAACATACAATATTAACGGACACAAATTACACCCAGACTCAGAACAACTCTTTATGGGTCACACAAAGTTTTGTCCTGTGTGGGAATCGGACCTACAACCTCGTGCACAGCAGGCGCATACTGCGGCCACTGGGCCACCGAGGCAGTCAAGTTTGTGTTAAACAAACAGTTGTTCTGAGTCTGGGTGTAATTTGTGTCCATTAATTGTACGTTTGTAAAGTCCCCTGCGACAAAGAGCTTGTTCTCTAATGCAGGAGTTGTAATTTAAAAAAAAAAGTACGATTCCGGATCTCGGGTCGTGCCAAAAATAGATATTGAATTTTTCTGTTAAAACACCCTCAATAGATTCCCGAAGTTTAGAAATTGACGATGTTTACAACCACGTGCGTTCGGGAAGAAAAGAATGTACCCACAGAAATAGATCGAGAGAGAATGGTGATAAACACATTTCTGCATATATTTCGCGCGTGCCACTATTTCAACAAGCCACACCCACTTTGCGGGTCAACCAGTTTAAGCAAGCCCGAAGTAGTGAGGAGACACATTTACCCAATTATCGACAGCCATCTATGCAACGTGGGGTGTTGAAGTACCTATTTATATATACATACATAAATGAAAACAATTAATTACGTGTTATTACTTAAATTTTATTAAGGTATAATGATAGAAAAGTAAAACTCATTACTTTAATTAAAACGTAAATATAACTGAATGTTTTAGATAAGTAACAAATATAACTACATATTTTAGATAAGTTACATTACCAATTCATTTTTTTAAATAACAATTTTTAAAAGTTCCTTAATATGATGACTATGCCAGAAAAATTATGGGCGCTTTTACGTTATGTTTCTATGGCAAACAGGTATTTATAATAGGTATATATACCTACTTTAATGTTGTCAAAATTAAAAGGATTTTAATTTTAAACTAAAGTTGTCTAACATTTACTTTATAGTTTTTCATCATAAAATAACTTTATTATTGAAAATCGATGTAATGCATGCTTAAAACCAATTTCATTTAAAATGTTACGTAAATCACAAAGAGAATATAATAAATAAATAGATGAGCTAAGATCATTTATTTATTTATTTATTAAAACTTCATATACATAAAGTACATAGGCGGACTTAATGCCGAAGGCATTCTCTACCAGTCTACCTGTAAGGGTGATGCAGAGAAATACAAAGTAGGTGCAATTGAAGTAAGAAAAAATATTCAGAGATTTAAAAAAAAAAAACTAAGTTCTTATAACACAAAAGGTACATAAATAATTATACTAAAATATAATAAATCCTACCTAAATAAACATACATCCAATAAATATCTAAATATATATTTATATATACACTATAATATATAAGTTATATCAATTATTGAGTCGATTCTGCCAATTTATCATGTGTTCTTTGTATAAATAATTTGTTTATCGATAAATACAACGACTGTGACGACACGTTGCGTCAATCTCTAGCGCATTCGATGCGACGACCAACCAAACGACCAACCAATCACAGCAAAGGACTGCCGTTTCATTACCGATTTAGAAATATTGTAAATCTCATTTGTTTCGATGTTCGTTGCGCGCTCAATTAATGGTTATGAGTAAGAACATTGAACAGCGAAAGTAATGGATATTAAGCTTAGCGAAAAGTAAATAATTTATGATCGTCCTTGTCAAACATGGTAAAGGTGAAATAATAATTTTGATTCTCGTAAAACTTAGTTTTTAGTTATATATAAACACTTACCGATGAAATGAAATGCCTCCTTTCTTCGTGTTTACTTTACTACTTCGATTTTTACAATTTGCGACGGAGCAATACGGCATATTTTTGTAGATTTTAATAATTTTGTACGTCCCGAACGCAGCTATAAGAGTCGCACGGCGTAATGAGGATGCTCGATGTGAAATATATGTGAAGTGTGCCCATTAGTACTAAGTAGTGGCACGCGTTTCACGCCTACTTCGCCGTTCTATCTCGATCTATTTCTGTGAATGTACACACAGCAAAAGAGTTCGCTGAACACCCAATAGATGAAAATGTATAGATATAATGTATAAATAACCCTGTGTGCGTAGTCCCAATGAGCTGAACATAGGCCTCCCGCAAGGAATTCTTTCTGTGCAGTCGCCATAATATATTTTATTAAATTGATGAAACAAACCGAAATGTTTTATTTTATTTAATATATACATCAATGACCTGCCGAAATCTGTTGCCCAGCCTATGACCCTCTTCGCAGATGATAGCACACTTACAGTAGCATGTAACACATTAGACGTATACGAAAATGACATTAATGTATCATTATCTCAAATAATTTCTTGGATGAATAATAATAATTTAAAAATAAATTTAAGTAAGACTCAAATTATACATTTTAGCCAAAAAACTGCAACTCCGCAAAATAACCAATTCTGCATTAAATATAATGATACTAATATTAATGACGTCGATAACGCTAAGTTTCTCGGTATCATCATAGATAAAAAATTGAATTGGAAAGCACATATTGCACAGCTATCAAAAAAAATTAGTAGCCGAACGTATGCTCTATACAATCTTGCTCCAGTAGTAAATGTACCTGCACTACTTACTGCGTATCATGGTCTTGTTGAATCAATAATTAGATATGGCATAATTTTTTGGGGCAACTCAGTCGACAAAGAAATGGCGTTCAAACTCCAAAAGCGCTGCATTAGGAGTATGTTTGGACTACAAGTCACAGACAGCTGCAGGCCCTACTTTGAAAAGTATAAAATTCTGACGCTACCGTCAATATATATTTATGAAATTGCTGTATTTGTAAAAACTAATCCACATCTTTTTGCCAAAATGTCAGATATCGCTATTCGCAATCGCCGTGATAATTATAAATTATGTATGCACACTGCAAAGACAGCACTATTAAGCAAGAGCATTTTTTGTATGGCACCTAACATATATAATAAGATACCTAATGTATATAAGGACCTTAGCATTCATGTTTTTAAACATAATTTAAGAAAACTTTTGACTCAGAAATGTTACTATACTCTGAATGATTTTCTAAATGATAAACATGTATTATAATGGAATTTAATTTAATTGACATTTATATTAATTATAATATTATTATTGACATTATACATTTTATCCAATTTAAGTTAATTCAATTATTGACATAACACTGACATTATTAATTACTATTTTATTGACATTCACTAGTAGAAATGAAATAAATGTATCAATTATTTTGGATCCCATATCAATGCATGACATTATAGCCCATAAATTTGCATGTCTGACAGACAGAGCATGTTGAAACTATAAGCTTACTGTAATACCTAATTGTACACATGTTCAGACAAATAAATGATCTTTATCTTTATCTTTATCTTCCTCTTCTTTTGAGACTATTATAGTATAATAATACTCAATAATCAATAAAGTATAAATGTGTATATATTATATGCATTTTTATGCTAAATACTTAATTATAGAAATATCACAAGTAATTCTTATAAAAAATAAAGTAACAAAAAGTGTATATGGCGTTACGTGGATTTGAAACCCATAACATACGAAACCTCTTACTATTACTCAGTCTACTATACCACTCGGCTATGAACGACTTGTTTACACTGAGTAAAATTAGCTATTATATGAGTAGTTTATAAAACTAGTTATATGAATGTGTGAGGGTAAAACATTTAAACGCGTCGATAGGTTTACATACACAAACATAACATACGCTCATTGAGACTACGCACACAGGGTTATTTATACATTATATCTATAGATTTTGATCTATTGGGTGTTCAGCGAACTCCTTTGCTGTGTGTACCTATGTTTGCGCTCACACTTGTACGCTATAATATCTCCCAGGTAGATGACTTGTCTCCGTCGAAATTTATTTATATACATAGGCTCACCATACACATAACAAACAAGACAGTAAGGTAACAATTTGTACTGGCTAGGAACGTAAATTTTGTGCGCTCAGCAAACATAGTATTCGTGACTGAGATAAAGATTAAACAATTTAATAATATATTCGGATAGGAGATTATTATTGTGATTATGTATTTTGTTGAAGACGAAGCATGGACAGGCCTTCAACAAGGTGGACCGACGACCTGGTAAAGGTTGCGGGCAACCGATGGACAAGGTCGGCTCCGGATCGAGAGTTGTAGAAATCCTTGGGGGAGGCCTATGTCCAGCACTGGACGTGTTTTGTCTGAGATGATGATGATAATTTTGTTACTCATTTAAATATTAACTTTGTAATTAAAACACCACCGTTAGTTTCAACAATATTTAAAAACTTACATAGTACAATCTTCACTCTGTAGCGCTCGAATTATTTTCTGAAAAAAAAAACGAAAATTCTATTAAAAACATTATTAGTTTAGGATTTTTTCTAATTAACTGTAAGGGGTTTTGTATACTCAGGCTCGAAACATATTTTATATTTTTTTAATTAGGTAATTATTAAATAACTAGTTGTTGCCCGCAGCTCCGCCCGCGTGGATGTCGGTTATCGCTGTAAAAGTAGCCTATGTGTTATTCCAGACCATAATATATCTCTGTGCCAAATTTCATCTAGATCCGTTCAGTAGTTTTTACATGAAAGAGTAACAAACATCCATCCATCCATTCTTACAAACTTTCGCATTTATAATATTAGTAGGATAGAATTTCTAGTACTTTTTAGTTTTTGAAAGCGATTGTGGCTGAGTAGGAAAGTTACGTAATAGGTGCGAGTTCGAGTCCGGGTGGCATGTAAATTTCATTTTGTGGACTTTATGTGTAGTAATCAAATGATTCACCATCTGCTAACGGTAAAAGAAAACATCGTGAGAAAACCCACATGTCTTAGAAGAAATCCTCAAGACATGTCTGATTCACCAACCCGCATAGGACCAAGGTGAATTAAGGCCTACACCCTCCCTCTTCTGATAGTAGGAAACTCGTGCCCAGCAGTGGACTTGTTTTGTCTGAGATGATGATGATGATGATTTTGATGGGACATAACGATAATATTTAACAAGCGTTAAATATCTACAATATAATATGACCAATGAACTAACTGACTTGGTACTCCAAGCACGTGCAATATATATATGTAGGGGATGATACCACCCTTGCAATAATAGAAATATGTCATAAATTTAATTACTCTATGAAATTAAATCTGTGAGATATTGGGTGGTAGTAGTGATTTTGGGGATGTGGCAAATGTGGCAATTTATATTATACTCTGACTAAGCCCAGTGACCAGAGTATGTTGCCGATTTTTCTCGAGGTCCTAACCCTGTCAGCGAATTGAAAAAAAATGCTGACTGTTGCTTTTTTGACGTTTATAAGTATCTTGCATTTGATCTAAATAAATGAATGCGTTTGATTTTGAGTTGAATTTTTTTAGTCTAGTTCTTTCTTTTTTTCCCATAAAATATGTCAAAAATTTTATGATGTACAAGTATTACATCTAATATTAATCACAGTTTAACAATAAATTGAAATAAAAACTAACCTCTAAATACTCTACATACACTAATATTAACTAAATACTACTTTAAAAAATACACCATCAATAAAATCTTATTACAAAAACACAGTCGCATTACGAAGCTTCTCCTTATTTCGCAGTAGGTTAAAACACAACAATATCGCGTGAACGTGTGACACAGGAGAAACTTAAGTTCCAATCTGTTACGTGATCGTGTTGCGTATTACGTACCTACACCTACACACCTACCTACACTACGTCGACATCATGTGTCAGTGACAGGTAACACACATTTGTAATTATTTTGTTAAACAACACGAATTTCAGAACGATTTGTTGATATAACTGGGTTAAATATATATTTTTTTTTTTTTTCTTTTTTTTATACAACTCCCGCACTAGAGAACAAGCTCTGTGTCGCGGGGGACTTTACAAACATACAATTAACGGACACAAATTACACCCAGACTCAGAACAATTCTTTGTGGGTCACACAAAGTTTTTTCCTGTGTGGGAATCGAACCCACAACCTCGTGCACAGCAGGCGCATACTGCGGCCACTGCACCACCGAGGCAGTCAAATAACGAGTTACTAACGAATTTTTAAATTAGTGCTCGCTATGTGTATCAATATGCCTGGCCCGTATTACATAGGACTTAAAAAGCCGTGGTGGCCGAGTGTGAAAGTAACCTACTTGAACGCAGAGGTGTGGGTTCGATCCCGGGTCACATTACCAATGTAAATTTCAAATGATTCGCCATCTGCTAACGGTGAAGAAAACCAGCGTGGGGAAACCCACATGTCTTAGAAGTGAAGAAAGCCATGGCTGATTCACCAACCTGCATTATGCCAGCGTCTGTGAATGAAGGCCTAAAGAACCCTTTGTTTGTTGATAGAGAAGAGGAGACCCGTGCCCAGCAGTGGGACTTCTTTGGGTTCCTACTAATAACACAGCTGGTACACTAACCCTCCAGGCGCGCTCTCCTGTGCTCTTTGTAACAGCAAGCGTAAAACTACATCCTTAAATGAGCACTGCCCACAATACTTGTATTTTATCTGTTACTAACTTCCATCCGCGGCTTTGCCCACGCAGCACAATCCTACAAAAACCATGTTTCCCCGGGATAAAAATTAACCTTTATACTATTTCAGACTATATTCTATTTTTATACCAAATTTCATCCATATGTGTTCATCCATTTTGGCGTGATTGAGAAACAAACGTCCATCCATCTAAACTTTCGTATTTCTAATATAAGTACCTATAGATAATATGGCGCGGTATCTGAACCCCGTCCCTCGCGCAAGTGAACAAACACATTTGCGCTATAAGTACACTCGCACCACTCTCGAGGCTCGACGCGACGCGGCACGAGTGACAAGCTCTTCACATACTCGGTCATTACACTGCCTGACATATAAATGTCACCATATATTAATAATCATAATAATATAACTAGCGGTCGCCCGCGACTTCGTCCGCGTGGTAATTTGGAATATTTTCCCCGATTTTCCAACATAACTACTCTGCTCCTATTGATCATAGTGTGATGTTATATAGCCTATTACCTTCCTGGATAAATGCAATATTCAACAACAAAATATTTTTTCTAATCGAACCAGTACTCTGTTCTGTTCTGAGATTAGCGCGTTCAACCAAACAAACTTTTCAGCTTTACAATATTAGTATAGATATATAGTAATATTATAAAGCTAATATAGATTATAATTGCTGCGAGTTATATGTTAGTGATTTTGATATCCTTAAAACACCAAAAGTTTTATTGTCCGTGAATATTGTATGTTTGTAAAGCCTCCTCTGCGACACAGAGCTTGTCCTCTAATGTAGGAGTTATCTTTTTAAACAAAACACTATATAAACAATTACTTCGATAGATATATGTTATTTTGAATGCGTTAAACATTTGGTTCGAACAAACAAATCAAATATATTCAACTAATTGTAAATATTGTCATTGTAATATCCAGAGCTTTTACTAAAATAATATACATACGTGAATAAACCAAGAACCTTTAACAAACCTTCAAACTGAAACAAATGGCTTTATTATTGAAATAAATCAAATACAATAAACATCTTTGCGTCCAACATCTAAATATGGAGAAAAACATACGTAGTTATGGCTTGTGCTGTACCGCACAGGTCGTGGCGCGTGCGCGGCAACCTCTTTCTTACTAGGGTACTTCGGGACAATCCCACCCACATGCCCACCGCTGTGACTCCTGTGAGCCAAGATTAACAGCGGAGTAACCAACTGATACTCCGAGCTTTGACACACGTGCATCCCGTGGACAACTAAACCTACTGTCTTGGATCCCGCAATGAATTTAATCAGAAGTAAATAGGAGGAGTTATAAAGAAAAGTTTCCACTTCCCTCCATAGCAAAGCGGGAGACAAAATAAATGTGTATTAGGTTTGTAACCTATGAAGAGGAGCACCACGGAGGGCCTTTAACTACGGGACCTATGTGAGCTAAGTTTGATGGTTATAATATGTATGGCAGAAACGTTTAAACGCACGGAATCTTACATACTAGAGTACTGCTATGGTTGGGTTGAATTGTACTTAGGAGACGCAGGGTACCATGCAGGTAACGAAAGCTTGACTGGGAAAGGACCTTACAGGAGAGCACAGTCAAATAACGAAAAAGTTTGTGAGAATGTGTGGATATTTTATATTTTATATTCATCCAAAGTCCTTACAACGGATTTTTATGAAACTTTACTAAGGTGAAGTATAGTTTATACATAAGCATAGCATATTCTATGTTTTATTAAAAACAACAAATATATAAAAGCTGTGGGCATGAGTTAGACAGCTATATTGTAAATAATATATATCGATGTAATACAATTGAACAAACAAACCATCACGTATAGTGAACGTTGGTGTACTATCATACAATATATTTATTATTTACTTGACAACATCACTACACATATAGAGGATAATAATTGTTTGTGACGGATCTGAGGGAAACTGGTCAGGTATTACAATATTATTATATCCTTAAACCTTATATATATTTTAGTTATCATCTTTTATTTGCGTAAAACATAGTATACAGTGGTGTTAAATATAAATTACAGTAGAACGTTTTGCTAAGATAATTCGGTCGTGTCAGATTGCCATCACATTGGATTATAAGAGTGAAAGAATGAATGTATTGAAAGAGTGTATTGAATCAAAAATTTGCAACGTTATGATTTGTTTAACACAATGAATGATGATTTGTATGTCATTATTGAAACAATAGGATTTTAATACTTTGAAAATTATCGCGTTGAGTGATATACAGTACAAAGTCAGTCCGTCTGTCAACTATCTCTAACTTTCGATCATATTAATACCAGAAGTATATAATATTGTATACAAAAGCAAGCGTAGTGTGCATGTACATGTCCTGCAGTGTAGTCGGTACTCATGATTGAGGTCACCGTGATGATTATCGGGTGCTCACTCCAGCGAGCGCGGCGCGGGCGCCTACACCCGCGCTGACAAGAGCCGTTGAAGAGCATGACAAACCTGACGGTTTATATTGACAGCTTTGTATAGACACCGGTGATGTGGTGACCTAAATAATCGCAGAAAATCTCACAGCCTGCTTGATGGTAAGCAGTTACCGTAGCCTATGGACGCTTACAATACCAGAGATATGGTTAGACGACCCATTATTTTTAAGAAAACGTTAAATTAAAAACGCATCCCTTCTTTTCTAGTCTATCCTTACTGTTAACTTGTTTTGTGTGTGCTAATAAACGCTTATTCTTCGGTTTAAAAAAACAACTCCGGCACTAGAGAACAAGCTCTGTGTCGCGGGGGACTTTAAAAACATACAATTAACGGACAAAAATTACACCCAGACTCAGAACAACTCTTTGTGGGTCACACAAAGTTTTGTCCCTGTGTGGGAATCGAACTCACAACCTCGTGCACAGCAGGCGCATACTGCTAACAGCACCCACTGGACCACCAAGCCAGTCAAATCTATTCTTAACATGCGCTGGAAACCTGTATCAATTCTGAGCAACAGCAGTATATGGAAATAATGGAGGCTGTTGCTCAAAATTTATGTAGGAGAGAGGAGGCACATCTTCGAGTGTCTCGGAGATCAGTCACAGCTTTCATACAAACTTATGTAGTCACGATATGGGTTAACTACTCACTGTTTTAAATATTCTATTTCTTTTTACTAGCAGACTTATAAGCGTTGATACGGTAGCTGCTTTCCATTAAATGGGTCATGTACTCAATTGAAAACTTATCGATATAAGAATTAATATTCATATATTTTTGCAGACAACTTCATAAGCTTGGCTATATAGGTAGGTCCTATGGGTTAATTCTATATCTACCAACTCTCTCAATGTGAAGGGATAACCTATTATACCCTTAAGTATATTACGTCCGCTACAGTAGGCAGTATTTTTAAAGTAAAGGAAAAGGTTTTTTCTTTATTCTTTTACCCTATACGGTAGTAGGTAGCTATAAATAATGTGGTAATCTCAAAGCCATTATTATCTCATCTTCTTGAGTATAATAATAATAAAAAGTTGGATGAAAATAATAAGAACTTTGTGGACAATATAATTAGCGATGTTTTTATTTAGGACTGATCAAAAGACGTCGCAGGTGACGGATCAAAGAGAAGCTCAGTAATGCTGAGTGAGCGGCCCGACACATGAGCGGAGAGCGAACTATAAATAAAATATTTAATCTTGAAGCTTTATATTAACGAATGGACATTTAGAGGAATGAGTTCAGTTAAATTTTACAATAAAAGTTGACACTATTCACATATTGCCTTATTCTTTAATAGCAATATGTAAATTGAAGCAGACTTTAACATCTTTTTTTTTTCTCGCACGACCAAGTACTAAGTACGATTAGTTTATTGTTTTATCAATAAAGTTAGTATTGTGTTTCGACTGCATCAGCTTGCATGCTATCATACTTGTATTTTACAAAAGATTGTAACTATCAGGCGATTAAAAAGAGTGGCCTGAGTTTCTCGCTACTCGTAGTTCTTCTCAAGGCTCCACGTCAGCGAACTAGCCGTAGAAAAATTATGCTGACATCATCTCTCTGCCTTATTCATAATTTATGACCTTCATAAGTGTTATTTTGTAACCTAAATGAATTTTGAGTTTGAGTTAGAATCGCGCTGCAATTTGGTTCTATTTTTTTTAAATAATAATTATTAACCTTAAGGTATCAAACCAAATTCAATAGAAAAAAACATTGTTGTTTATTGTAGTTACAATTTTGAAGCACTAGTCAAAAACATAACTAACGTGTTATTTGACAAGTGTCCCAAAACTTTCGCATTTTATGATTACTAACGTGGAGTAAAATAAGTATAAATGAGTGAAAATGTAGAACAAAATAGCAACCTCGCGAACAGTGAACAATTCTTTGGTGAATTCATTACAATGACGAATAGCGAAAAAAACTCTGTATAGATACAGAGTTTTTTAATATTATTAAGCTGAAGAGTTTGTTTGTTTGGTTGAACGCGCTAATCTCAGAAAGTACTGTTCTGTACTGTTGATTTAAGAAAACATAGTTTTTTTGAATAGTGCAATTATCCAAGAAGGCTATATAACATCACGCTATGATCAATAGGAGCGGAGCAGTAGTGAGATATGTTGCAAAATCGGGGAAAATATTCCAAATAACTACGGGGACGAAGTCGCGGGCGACCCCTAGTAATGAAATACATATGTGTAACCGGGCCATATATTTAGTTGACTTATTTTGAGACCCTATTATTGTATGAGTGGTTATAGATATTACGATTACGATTTAAAAAATGAGTTAAGTCGCTGTCACGTCCGCTTTAGCTTATCACATGAACCCTACGGCGCGTTCCCGTAGCTCCGGTGAGAAATTTACGCAAATTTTCAGTTTGTATCACGTAATAAGGCTTTTAGCGGCGCGCTTCTGCGTAATTGTGAGCTGCATCCGGTTCCGTCGTGACGCGCAGTTCGAATACGTGTATGTAGACGATGGATTATTAGTTAGGAAACTTGGATTTAATCACGATAACGCTGTTATATGTAACCGAATTATCACAGCATATAAATTTTACATAATATAGATTTTCATCGAAACTTACAACCGTCATTATATATATATGATTTTGTGGAATCCCCGTACATTCTTAACAGATTTCTACCACCTAAAAATCTATTTATAAATATATAATTACTTTTTCCAACCGACTGGCTGATTAACGCAGAGCCTATGCCGGTAGGGCTACCAAGTTGAAATTTTGCCCAAAGATTCCTAAATGACTTAAGTGAATCGAAGTCGGGGTAGGTCGCTAGTAACTTATATCATCATCATCTCACCATAAACGTCCCACTGCTGGGCACGGGTAACTTATATGCATTGGGAAATTTCGTGATTTAAGTAAAATGATTTTGTTTTTATTTTATAGATTATATTATCGTTACTAGACTCGCAACTTTCATGATCCATATAACATTATCAATACCATACAAAAACTAGATTCGTCGCTCTATAATACTATCTCGCTAATACAATAAAACGTTAAGAGCGTCAGGTCTAAGCGGCCCTAACTCTGTGATTGATGACGTGTCAGGGCCACGCGGCGGCGGCGCATAGATTAAGGAGCAGACGCGGCGTGTAGGCACTTTTGTATAATATTATGTTAACGTGCTGTTCAGAACGAAATAAGAATAATATCTAACATATGAAGTGTGAGTGTATGTAAGCGTAATTTATTTCCACTGTACGTTTGTTTTTTGCGAAATAACAAGTTGCTCAAATGAAGAGAAGTAGGGCATCATATTAACGAGCAAGCCTGACTGGGGGACCTCCACTTTGCAGAAGAACACAGCTAAATAACTACACAGCGGTGTAGCTGTCTTCCTGTGTGTGAGTACAGGTTTTCAGCGCTCATTTAGGGTAGCTTGTGACAATGTATTGTACTAACAGTACCTTACGTATTTGGTGTTTTTTTATCGAAATAATTATATAATTACTTTAAAATTTGTAATAAAAAACTCCAGCACTAGTAAACAAGCACTGTGTCGTAAAGGACATTACAAATATTTACAATTTAAAAAGTACACTTAGTACAACTGGATGTGACTGAAACATGCCTGTTTCATTCACATTCATTTTCCATTCTTTTGGCTCCTAGCTATTTAAGACAAATGTCATGCCCTGATACGCGGGGGACTTTTCAAACATATATTATAAACTAATATATGTTTTTAAAACGATAAGGTATGTACTTGATGATAAACAGTTGAAGGCGGTTTACTTTGCTCTTGCGCAGTCAGTGCTGACGTACTGCATCACATCCTGGGGTGGAGCTCCCAAAACCATAATAATTGACCTAGAAAGAGCACAAAGAGCAGTCCTGAAGGTGTCAACTTTTAAGCCATATCGTTATTCCACGACGTTGTTATATGAGGAGAGCAAAGTGTTAACAGTCCGCCAACTTTTTATACTTAACACTTTGTTATTTGGTATAACAAAGTGTTAAGTATAAAAAGTTGGCGGACTGTTAACACTTTGCTCTCATGCTCAAATTAATTATGACCCATTTATGTGTACTGGCAAAAGACGTTACAATCCTGTACAATCCACTAAACTTTACACCAAGTTCTCTCAACGATTTTTTTGTCACCTAGGTGCTTTCCTATACAATAAAATCAATAGAAATCTATCTATATTATATTTGACTAAAAGCAAATGTAAAAAAACACTAACTGACTGGCTGCAAGGGTTGACCTACGATGATACTGAGGCGATAATGGCCATACTGGCTTAGAAAATAGCAGAAACTGTTTTTCACTCATAAACAAATACACACGCACACACACACAAAAGGGACATAAACTACCATACCACATACCTATATAAATATTGCACCTAAATAGTGCAATAGTGTGCACTATTGCACTATTTAGGTTTATTGTATATAGTATCACACTGTATTGTTAAAAAAAAAATTGTTTAAAAAGCATAATAATATGTAATGTACATTGTAAGATCCCGGTTGGATGGAAAAATAAACATTATTATTATTATATAACTAGACTTAGAATAAACATTTATGACTCACACATATATATAGCATCATGTGGGAATCGAATACACAACACTCGGCACGTTGTTGTTGGTGAGATGACCACTTTGACCACAAGCCACACGTGCAGGCCAAAATGTAATTATCTTAGGTATATTTTATAGTACAATCAGTACTAGCTAGTCTTTGAGCACGTAGTCAGGCTCTCGCCAACGATTGATCTATAAATTATTAATATTTTTCATTGTCTTCTACTTACCAGCTCCTCCGCCTCCTGCCACGCCGCCTCCGCACTCTAATGGCTATTTGAAAACTTAAGTAAAGCTGCCTAAAGTTTCATTATATCTTCGTCTTTTCAAGTTAACCTGTTGCCTTTTATTAACCCGATTAAGCCCTACGTGACTGGTTTTCGGTATAATATATGAGGTGGGCGTTTTATTACAAAACTCAAATTCAGATTATATTGTTATGAGTCATCCACCTATTAGTAGTGAACAAATTATGCACAAGGTAGTATATTTAGGATTGTACAAGTTCTAATAAATATTACAGAATTACAGTTATTAAAAATCGTAATGTTTATACTGTGGCAGTGGCACTGGACCCACAAGCATAGTGGCGGGGTCGGTGCGGCAGAATACATGAATCCTACTTATATTATAAACGCGAAAGTTTGTAAGTATGGATGGATGGATGTTTGTTACTCTTACACGTAAAAACTACTGAAATCGCGATTAAAGACATTCGCGGGCAGAGCCGCGGGCAACAGCTAGTCAATAATAAATATAATAGTTTTTAATTAATTTAAGTATATAAAGTTAAAAAATGGATGAAATCCGAAATAATTTTTATTTATTTATTTATATTATTATACAGAAACACATCGAGACCCCGCCGCACTTTAACGTTACCTTTACCTTTACCACTTTACCCTAGTCAGCGAATTGGCCTTAGGAAAAAAGTATGCTGGCATTTGTTTTAATGACGTTCAATACGTTCATAAGTATCATGAATTTGATCTAAATGAATAAATGAGTTTGACTTTGACTTTTAATATGTCCCACTTTGTTTATGGATACATAGCCTCTTTTAACTATGGTCGGCCATGGCTGTCGTAGGTCTGGTAGACTTAGATGTTCAATAAACTACGGTCACAGGTTACCACTCTGTCTCGAGCTTGTCTAATGTACTTATTATAAGTAATCTATTATTAAATATACTATAATGTCGTACAGTCCCATGAGGTCGGCACAACGTTAATAATTCATTAACTAGCTGTTGCCTGCGGTTCCACCTGCGTGAATATCAGTTATCGCATTAAAGAGCGTCTTATGTCTTTTCCCAGAATATCCTCTATCTGTTTACCAAATTTTATTATGATCCATTCAGCTGCTTATTTGTGAAGAGTCAGTAAAACACATGCAAAAAAAGTTACCTTCGCATTTTTAATATTAATGTGGCAGTATGGATATAAACATCACGCCAGATCTTTATAATAATGGACAGAAGTGTAAATACAATCAATTGATTACGTGTATCTTTTTCTATATCTCATAAACTTTTTTTGGTACGTCATTTTGTAGTACTGATTTTATAAAAAAATACTAGATAACCAGTTTGTGTCTTGTAAAATAAGAATTGAGTCCAAAAAACTTAGCGATTCAATCACTCTACCACTACTCTACACTGCAAACACATACTGCTTTATTAATAAATGTGGTGTAGCGAGCGAAATGAGAGATTATACACTAAATTACATTTATTTTATTTCAAGTTTATTATTAAGGCGGATAGAAATTTAATCAACACTTTCTTCAACTTCAATCATCTTGATCCTATTTAATTAATTATAGCAATGCGTTAAAACGACCTGTGATAGTCGAAGTAATCCCCTAGACCGTTAGACTTACAATAAGTCAGTCTAGAACTGCTCAAGGAGCCTGTCCAGGATATCTATCCGTCTTGTGATTAAGTTTTTGAAATTAAACTCTGAATATTATTTTCTCATGCCTCTTGTAGTTTTTAATTCAACGCCGCTTTTCGTACTATATGTAGATATAGTACAATAAGCGGCGTTGAAGCGGCGGTACTTGGGTGTTTGCCGCGGTCGGTCCTTAGATGGGTGAACAACTATGGACTTAAAACTTAGCTCACATAGGTCCCGTAGTTTAAGGTCCGCCGTGGTACTTCTTTTCATAGGTTACAAACCTATACAGATTTATTTTGTCTCCCCCTTTGCTATGGAGGGGAAGTGAAAACTTTTCTTTTTAACTCCTCCTATATATTTCTGATTAAATTCGTTGCGGGGTCCAAGACAGTAGGTTTAGTTGTCCACGGGACGCACGAGTGTCAAAGCTCGGTGTATCAGTTGGTTACTCTGCTGCTAATCCTGGCTTACAGGAATCACAGCGGTGGGCATGTGGGTGGGATTGTTCCGAAAAAAGATGGGTAACCATTTCTTTAAAAACACAGCAAGACCAACGAGGCACGGAAATTATGTAAAGTCGTTGGTCTCTTGCGAGTGATCTCTCTCCGGTCGGATTGCCGTGTCATTGATCTATGAGAATGAAGGAATAGAAAGTGTTACTTGTCTTGCCCAGTTGGCTAATCGTCGTTGAGATCGGCCATCGAGACCGAAATCGGTCTAGACGACTTCTACTATTACTTGTGTCTTTGTCTCCTTCCCCTTCGCCCGATTATCATTAATATATTTAAATTGACCCAAGTAGTATTTTGGTCGTAAAAAAAGATATAAGTTTAGTGGTGGTCCAGTGGCCGCAGTATGCGCCTGCTATGCACGAGGTTGTGTGACGATTCCCACACGGGACAAAACTTTGTGTGACCCACAAAGAGTTGTTCTGAATCTGGGTGTAATTTGTGTCCGTTAATTGTGTTTGTAAAGTCCCCCGCGACACAGAGCTTGTTCTCTAGTGCGGGAGTTGTCTTTTATAAACATTATATTATATATTTCTAATAAAAATATGTGTTTCTACTTTTCAGTCGAAAGATAGAAACAGTTCTCATATTCCTACTTTCTTCCTGGAGTTAACAATGTCTTTTTTTCTTTTTGAAAAACACAAAACTCCGCTAAATCTCTCAGTCTTGTGTGTTAACAACCGCTACGAGATGAGCTACGTGCTACGTAGCCACTACGAAAGTGCTACGGCACCGCTACGAACTTTAAAGAAAATATAAAGAAACTCATCAAGAGTTGAGTGGCACAAAGTTTTGACAGTAATGGAGGGAGGTAGCTCAGTGCCGAGCTGCCGGTTATATTTATAGTTAGGCAGGGTACAGGCGGGCGGTATTCATGGGATACCAACTTGTGATGCAAAAATGAGATTTCAAAAGTTTGTGGAACCGTGGCTTTTAGTCGGGTGAACCGATTACATTGCGGGGTAAAATAGTTATTTGCCACGTTACACAGATAACAAGTCACACAATATGTATGTCTTAGGATGTTTTTGGATCCATAATTAACTATTGCAATAAAAAAAACTTTTTAATGAGACAGGCGCTTGCAGTATCCATTTCTGGACTAGATGATGACTTTAGAAACTGCACATTTTAGGCGCTTACATTCTTAACTTTCGGAAACTCAACTCCGAAATTTCAAGCCAGGGCGCTTGATAGAGATTTAGTATATTTATACTAAATTTTGTATCAATACATCCACATACGAGAGCGTTTATCTTCCATGAGTCTGTACGCCACCTAACACCCTCTACGTGGCACGTGTGCTACGCGGCTACGAATGCTACGACGTAGCTAGTCAACATCTTTTCTTTTCTTAAAAATTTTAAGACAAGTACAGACGTACAAATTGAACTAAGTTAGTTTATAATAAAAGCCAGAAAACCGCTACAGTCGTCTGTATACACTGTGATACCCTGCCGAGCCAGAGGACAGATACACTCACACAGTTGGATACCTACTGGTCAGACTTCTTATTGTAGACGGTTTTTTATAATAAAAAAATAATAGTTCTGTCAGATTTTGAAATAAAACACACAATGACTAGCTGCCTTCGCCGACTTTGCCCGAGATAACAATTTGTATCCGTTTAGGGATTGAATTTCCAAAAATTAATCCTTATGCTTATTTGAGTCATTAATGGAACAGCTGTGCAAAAATTTTCCAACGATTAAGGCTCAGTGTTGTTAAATCAAGCAGTCAATCAGGATATTTATTTAATATCAAATTATATAGGTACGTACAGATAGCAGGAACATAGGTTATTATATAATCTTACTCAAAGCGAGCGAAGCGATGTACAAAAGCTAGTTAACAATAAAACGACTTCAAAAATTCATAATTAAAAACACTAACTTTAACAAAACGAAAAAGAATTAATCCCAATCCTTTTTTGTAAAAGCAGACATACCATTGTACAAGCCGTTGCTCTAATTGTTGATTAATTTACGTCGGCGTCGGCTGGCAGAGCGCCAGGAGCCAGGAGCCAACCAGCCAGCCAGCCCGCCTGCCTCCCTCAGAGAGCTCACTTGAATAACATCAAAAAATACACGGAACAACGTGTTTCAGTGATTCGGTTACTGTCACGACGAGATACACGCGGGAAATATCGTCGAAATTTAATTATTGTGTTGTAGTTTCGTTAGTACTCACTACTCGCGTTATGTTACACTAGCTTAGCTATTTCTTTTTAAATATATATGTAGTAGTAGTTTTAGCTCCTTTTTATACTACTTTGGTGGCAAACAAGCATACGGATCACTTGATGTTAAGCAGTTACTGTAGCCTATGGACGCTTTCAATACCAGAGGTATCACTTGTGTTGCCGAACCTTTTTTACATCTAGGCTTTACGATAGAGTATCCCTGGTAAAGCTGTTGATTCTGGATTATAGGAATACGTTTCTTTCAAAACGCATCCCTAAATGAGCGCTTCAGACCTTTACTCACACACAGGAACCTTTATGGAGATTAAATGTGCCCTATACCCTATTCTCCAGTATACTATGTATCTCCTTGCCAAATTTCATTAAAATCCATTTAGATGTTTAGTCGTGAAAAATAAATTCGCAGGGATGTAAATTGAATTGTCATAAACTAAAAGTATTTACAAATTAAATATCTTCCCGATTTGATTAATGACAGTTTCAAATTACTCTTTCACCAATCGTATATTATTTAAACCGTTTTTGATTGATTGACTAAATAATTGAGTATCACTATCAGTTTAATATTGATATATTCTAGACATTTAGCATTATAGATTGGTTTAGTGTTTAGAATATTATTTGTTTGTTTAAAAATTAAAGTCTACTGTATTTTCAGTCCCTATTAATAATATAAATGCGAAAATCCTGTCTGTCTGTTGCTTTTTACACTAATTGGCTAAACGGTTATGATCTTTGGCAAGGAGATGGTATCGCAAGAACTGACATAGAGTACTTTTTCACGATAATCTACGTCCACGCGTCCGGAGCGGAGTGAAATTTAGAGAGGTAGGGCACCATACTAGCGAGCAAACCCGACTGGGGAAGGACCTCCACCTTACAGAAGACCACAGGGATACTCCCATCTTAAAGTCCTGGTGTAAAAAAATGGGTTGGCAACACGCAAGTCATACCTCTGGTATTGCGGGCGTCCATAGGCTACGGTAACTGCTTAACATCAGTCGAGCCGTATGCTGGTCTACCATCCAAGTAGTAAAAAAAAATATCGAATAAGCCTCAATATCACTGTCATAAAACTAATAAATATATTAGCAGACAGTTTGCTACAAACTATTAGCCTAACGACAATATCGGTACGAGTCCGGTGGAGTCGCCATCAGTTTTAAAATAATCCTTGTTATGACGTCTTATTGAATAATTCAAGAGATTTTGTTCTAAACAAATGATTGTTGTTGTTGTTAAATAAATCAATCGAGATGAATGGATGCGCGTGCTCATGAATTAATGGACGATCCTGTGTACCTACTGACATTTAAATAATGTTAATTTGTTAACGACTTTTTGGTAAGAGTTTGAAAGATGGTGAGGAATTTTAAGTAGCAGGTTTGAAGACGGAGCCGGGCTCATTATCATCGATCAAATATTACCGAGTATTTGGAGTCCGGCAATACTGACTAATCCTACTATTTATATTATTATGCAAAAAATGTTAGGATGTATGTTTGTTAACTACTCGTTTACGCAAAAACTGCTAAGCGGATTTGCATGAAATTTTACCATACCAGCAAAAGCAATGTGGAAAAAGATGAGCCTGGAGCAGAATTCAAACCGGGGCTTCTCGGATTTCGGCACTACCAATTGTGCCATCGAAGTTATAATTTGTCCACCGTTTTTCTACGTCTTGAAGTGACGCCAGTGTTAGATATTTAATATATTATATACTACTATCAAATTTTTTATCATGATAACCGTTTTTTTTATATTGTAGTTACAGAAAATGGTGGAGTACAGCATAAACGATCCCACACGGTTAAAGTGCTCTGACCTATAAGGACAATCTCCAACTAAAATAAGATAAGACACGGTAAGGTCACGGGGTCAGTGAGTAAGGTCTATCTCACACAATATATTTCATCATCGGTATATCATATTAACCCGTGACTTCACTCGGGTACGTATTAGTTATCACACTGCGCACTCCGCTCAGCTCGACAAGGGTCGCCGATGACATCATATATCATGTCACATTACTAATTTGGTCTAGAATTCAGTGAGTGTGACTAATAATAAGATAACTGGGTATTTCGATCAAGAAATTTATAATAGGTGACCGAGGTTTGGGTATTCGTGGTTTTGACATACCTATATATGCCTCAGAAAACAAGTTGATCTCTCTCTAGTCATCTCGGATTGCTATAATCAAAATATAACCTTAATAACACAGGGTTCCCTAACCAAAATATTATTTTATTACAATTTATTTATTCCAATATAAGAAACATACTGGCTGCCTTGGTGGTTCAGTGGCCGCAGTATGCGCCTGCTGTGCACGAGGTTGTAGGTTCGACTCTCACGTAACAAAAAAACAGTTTTTTTTTGTGTGTTGACAAAACAGTATAGAGTTGTTTTGAGTCTGGGTGTAATTTGTGTCCGTTAAATGTATACTTGTAAAGTCACAGAGCCTGTTTTCTAGTGCGGGAGTTGTCTTTTAATGTTAGCAATGTCACCAATTAAGTTTCTAACAATTAATTAATTTAATTTAAAAGTCACTCTCTTGATAAACAATGTAGTTTATCTTATTACTAGCTTACATACGCGGTTTCGCTCACGTGTAAGAATCCCACGAGAACTTTTTTTTTCAGGGATAAAAAGTGGAATAGTCTGTTTGTAAAATATTTTTATCCAGATCTATTTAAGTTGTTCTGGCGTAATCGAGTAACCATCCATCCATCCAAACATTCGCATAAATTAAGTACAATTAGCAAATATCACCGAAACTCCTCATTAATACGGTCAAAGTCCAAATATCATATCTAACGCATATTATCTACGCGGCGCTATATAGACGGCACTTTTAGTACCACTAAAATACCATTAAGTGGCACTAAACCGCTATATATCGACAAATGCGGTACGTGACAAGTGTCGACAACTAGTTGTGGAACAACAGTTAGACAACTAGTTATCTAAGTACCAACGTTATTGGTATACTTGTTAGTTTTTAACTTTTATTATAGTCGGATTAGTTTTAGTAGGTACAGAGTGCGGCGTGCCTGCCTGGGCTGTGGTTGTCTTTATGTCTTATTGTTCAAAGTGCAACAGTTTACAACAACAAAGATGTTATTTTTAAATATAAATTGTTGAACAAGAAACATACAGCACTATAATTAGACTGCCTTGGTGGTCCAGTGGCCGCAGTATGCGCCTGCTGTGCACGAGGTTGTGGGTTCGATTCCCATACAGGACAAAACTTTGTGTGACCCGCAAAGAGTTGCTCTGAGTCTGGGTGTAATTTGTGTACGTTAATTGTATGTTTGTAAAGTCCCCCGCAACACAGAGCTTGTTTTTTAGTGCGGGAGTTGTCTTTAAAAAAAAATACAATAAGAAAGGAAACAATAATGTTAGCAAGTTTTAAATTGCACTCGATGGCAAGTTGTAGTTAAACCACTTAATAAAATTTAAAATAAAAGCAAACTAAATTATGTAAGTTAACTCTTCTAATAATAAACTAGTAAACAATGGGTGTCCGTAAGTTGTATGCTTGTAAAGTCCCCCGTGGCTTATCTAAACAAGTACACAGGGAACTTTAATTTAATATTTTCGTATCCCTTAGTTTTTACAACACGAAATGCACCTAGATTCTGAATATAATATTACTATGGGTCGCCCGCGACTTCGTCCGCGTGGTAATTTGGAATATTATCCCCTATTTTGCAACATATCTCACTACTGCTCCGCTCCTATTGATCATAGCGTAATGTTTGTATAGCCTATAGCCTTCCTGGATAAATGCACTATTCAACAAAAAAAAAATATTTTTTCAAATCGAACCAGTACTTTCTGAGATTAGCGCGTTTAACCAAACAAACAAACTCTTCAGCTTTATAATATTAAGTATAGATAAACATAACATATGTGGGATATTATAAATATTAAGGATCAAATCCACAACACTCGACGCAGAATTGTGAAGCATTTTATATAAATAATAACCAATCTACGAATAACAATATTATTCTTACTCAACTATCGCTCAATATAAATTGATTACAAGTCAATTTCGCCAATCTATTCAGTACAGTATGTACCGACCCCCCGCACTCCCCGCACTCTTCACTAACCCCCCTTCAATTCCCCTCTATTCTATCAAAAACTAAGCTAGTTAGTGTGAGACGCGGCTCGCGGCTCGAGCCGACCGACGCGCGGCGACCGTTCACCCGCTCAAGCGCTCTCCAAACGCTTTAAAACGATATTTATAAACTTTTATACGTATACTTTAGGACATGTCTGACTTGTAGCGAGTAGCAATTGAACAGAGCTAAGGAACTGTTACCGTATATCTACATAAGTATATACATTAGTTTAAGAGAGGTAGGGCATCATACTAGCAAGCAAGACCGACTGGGAAAGGACCTCCACCTTACAGAAGACCACAGCCAATTATCTGCACACAGCGTTTGCGGATGCGTTTTGAAAGAAACGTATTTCTATCCCTTACAGTCCTAGTGTAGAAAAGTGGATAGCCAACACGCAAGCGATACCTCTAGCATTTTGCAAGCGTCCATAGGCAAACAAGCATACGACCCGCCTATAAACGCTTGCAATATTAGATATATCACTTGTTGTTGACTCATTTTTTGACACCAGGGCATTAAGATGAAATATCCCTAAGATAGAATAACGTTTCTTTCAAAACGCATGCCTAAATGAGCGCTGGAGACCTGCAAATGTTATGGTTCACACGCATGTAATATACTTAAGTATCACAATAATAATTAATAAATGTCATTTTTTTAAGTCAACTCCCGCACTAGAGAACAAGCTCTGTGTCGCGGGGAGTCTTTACAAACATCCGAATTAACGGACACAAATTACACCCAGACTCAGAACAATTCTTTATGGGTCACACAAAGTTTTGTCCTGTGTGGGAATCGAACCCACAACCTCGTGCACAGTAGGCGCATACCGCGGCCACTGGACCACCAAGGCAGTCTTTAGGTAGTTTTTAGTCTTTGTCCTTCATTCAATGACATAAGACCGACCTGCAAATGCTATGGTTCACACGCATAAATTAATAACACTTACGAGTATACTAAAGCCATGCGAGTGGCATAATGCTTCAGTCTTTCTATATTAGCGCTGGAGACCTGTAAGAGTAAAGTTGGGGCGCGATGCTAGTTAAAATACACGTCATAGGTGTTTGTGATAGCCGGGTGAGACGGCTTAGCGTGGGGGTGAACCACCACCGGGCTATATTCACTAACCGCGCCTCAAACCTGTTATATAGTGATGTTAATCTCATTGAACTAACGATCCAGTGAGGTGAACTCTGAGCTCAGATATAATCCACTTCGCTTCCGAGTACTCATTAGTCGCTTCATACAGTTTTAAGCTGATTATAAGTTCAAAGAGTATCTCGTTGGTCTCGTTGCATCAGCTTGCGTTTATGTTTCCAGTCGTTCGTGATGCGTTCAGTTTGATTCCCAGGTCAGGCAAATTAATTATTAGTTTATCTGTTAGGTTAGGGAGCAGTGGTGGCCGAGTGAGAAAGTAACCGACTTGCACGTAAGAGGTGCGAGTTCAATCCCGGCAGTACCAATGTGAATTTCACTTTGCGGAGTTTATATGTACCAATCAAATGATTCGCTAACGGTGAAGGAAAATATAATGAAGAAACCCGCATATCTGAAGAAATTCTAAAGACATGTCTGATTCACTAACCTGCATTAGGTCAGCGTGTGTGAATTAAGGCATAAACCCTCTCTCTCTCTTGATAGAGGAGAGGAGACTCGTGCCCAGCAGTGGGACATGTATGTGTTGCTATTATTACTATATAACACGGATTCAGAAATAAACTTGTGTCCAGTACATGACTATGACAGTACATGAGTAGACTCACTTCACTACTACATAAAAACTAACAGAGCAAAAGAAATTGGTTATTACTCACAAACTCTGTTTTAGTGAACTAGCTAGTTAGAGTAATGCTCCTCGTATTACAAGGTTACGGTAACTACTTACTACCAGGCAGTATGTATGTTTTTTTTTGTTTTTATCTTTTCTTCTTCAGTATTAAAAAATACATACAATCCATAATTTTAATACTGAAGAAGAAAAAATAAAAACAAAAAAATTGTACAAAAAAAAAAAATTGGGTGTAAACCCCCATTTTAAAAAACCAATACTACTTGACCCGAGGCGGAGACGCGGTATGTGTCAATAGGCTCGCCTGTTATTCCATGCGGACTGGCAATGTAGCGGGTGGTACCTACGTGGGTGTCATACACAACTACGAGTACCTTACGATATAGTGAAAATCGCCTTATGTCGGTGGCAAAATCATATGCATAATGTGATTGAATCCACGTGCGTGTTGGGTTTGATGCCCATAATATGAAGCATTTTTAACCGACTTTAAAAAAGGTGGTTCTATGTTCGACTGTGTTTTTATTTAATGTATGTTCACCGATTTCTCCGCCGTTTGTGGACCGATTCTCATCATTCTTTTTTTATTTGAAAAAGTATTAGATCTGATGATGGAATCCAAATCTGTTTTTATTTCATATATTTTTTTACTTTTATTTTATCACTAAAAATATTTTTTTTTTAGAAAAAAATTAAACCGACTTCAAAAAGCTAAAAATAACTGCGTACAGATTGAAGTCAAGCCAAGCTGACTATTAGGTGACAAGATGAACATAGCACCGACTTCAATCTGTATTAAGTTATTTTTAGCATTATGAAGTCGGTTTCATGTTTTTCTAAAAAAAAATTAATTTCAACTTTACGACCTTTAGAGACACAACTCAAAAACATTTTTGTGGATCATAAAAACAAAATTCCGTGCGAGAATCGAACCCACAACACGCCGTGTCATCCGGGTGAAGTTGCCGTAGGCAGCTAATATTATTAATCTAAAAGTTTGTGAGTAAGGATGTATAATAATAATAAAGTTTGGGGCATAGAGATAGATGTCTGAAATAGCACATAGGCTACTTTTTATCGCGATAACAGAAAACCCGAAAACGCGGGTGGAGCCGCGGGCAACAGCTAGTAAACCCATATTAAAACACAATTCGTATAGTACCCAGTACAGTAAGTTTATCTGTGAGCTGTATTATAATATAGCTCACACAAAGTGGACGCCTTTTATAAATAGTCCCTCGTGTCACACAATGCAGTACAGTGGTAGGTACTACACCGTAGAAATCATTGTAACAATACTGTAGATATTACCTACTAATTCTAACTACTATACTAATTCAAACTGAATTACGATTGTAATTCAGTTCGATCCTGGCAGACAGCACCACTGTGAATTCCACGAACAGTAAAAAGACTTAAGACATCTGCTAATATTGGAAAATAACCCACCTCGAGGTATTTTATCTAAGCCTCTCCGTAAGGCTGTTATGAATGTGAAAAGTCTTTAAATTATTTTTTTTGAATGAATTATAAAAATACATAGTGTTTCTTAATATTAATTTATAGTTAGCAGTGTAACAGAAACTATTTTAAATTTTTCTGTACACTTAGCGTAGTCTTCTATTCTTTAAATAAGGTTTTTTTATGCAATTGTTGTATAAGCTGAAATAAAAGTATGCCAAAAAATGCATGATACTTGGCCAATTCGCTGACCAGGGGTTGGGCCTCGAGAAGAATCGGCAAGAAACTCGGGCGAGTTCTTTAATCGCCAGAGTATATCATTTACAATTTGGTATGAGTTACAATATTTGTTCTCTCTTAACATCCTTGGGCCGAGACAATTATGGGAGTATATTTCTACAGTATTGTGAATACAGTATCTATGGACTCAACAGATGAACACCAGACATGAACATACTTGGAATAAACTAGTTATTTACACAAACTAGTCTAAATGATAACTGTTTGTAGTTAGTACCTACTGTCTAAATGCCTGAAGGTAAACTGTAGTTCTTTAGTAACATCGATGCCGTCCACAGCTTGACCCGCATCTAGCTGCTACCAGCCATTTTACAAAGATCATCGCTTCTACATGTATCCGAGAGGTAGGACACCATACATGTGAGCAAGCCCGACTGGGGAAGGACCTTTACCCTACAGCTAAATGACTACAAATAGCTGTGTGATACTCCATAATAAAACCCTGATCTATAAATTATTGGGTCGGCAAGACGCAAGTTATATATTTGGTATTGCAAGCGTCCATAAGCTACGGTAACTGCTCACCATCAGGTTTGCCGTATGCTTGTTTGCCACCTAATTAGTATAAAAAAGTATTACCAACTGGTGACTTCCTACTCAACAAGCTTTCTCTGCAAAAAAAACAACAAGACTATAGCTACTAATGTCAAAACTTCAATGTGTAAAAACAAAACAAAAAATGTGCAGACGAAACAAAAGACATTTGGCACCAAGGACACAAACATCGAGCCTCGAATAGAGCTGAGTCAGCTGAAACACACGACCCCTCTCTTTGTGTGTGCGTGTGTAGCTTGTGTAGTACGTACGTGGACGTGCACGGCTCGTACAGAGAGGTGCTGGAAATACTTGATGTGACTACTTTCTAAACGGGAGAGTGCACCCTTTTAGTGAGGTAGGGGCACAGTGTAAGCGAGAATCCATAGGCGTTTATATATCTCGTAAATTTAGGAGCGAGGCAGAATATAGACATACGAACACATAGGCAAAGACTTATACAAGCTGTTATAATTTAAACTCAATTCACAAGCTTCGAATTGAGAGATCAAATCGATGCCTCGAGAAACAAAATCGTAAAGTGCTATTACCATAGTTTTACTGTTTTTCAGTCCTTAATCACAAACCACCATTGATTACGGTACTCTTTTTTATAATGTAAATTTATATCATTAATATATTATAACGCATTTTCTTTTGGTCAAAAAAGTCTCGCTTATGTATTGCTGACCCAAGAATTTTAACACCGGCGTTTTGTGATAGAGAAATCCCTGGAATAGGATAACTTTTTATTTAAATTGCATCCCATAATGAGCTCTGAAGACCTTTCCTCATGTACAAGAACAACTACAATTCTGTGTATTTTTGGATGTGGTTTTCTATTAGGTAAAGGTCCTATCCATCTATTTGTCTTTGTTGCTTGTATAGTACCCTACCATCTCGGTCTATAATGGTGATGTTGTAGTGTACGGTTGGCAACGGAGTTAGCTGTACAGGGCCGCTATATGATGATTAGTTTTTGTAGGAATACTAATGTATGAATATGTGTAATATAAATTCCACATAAATATATACAATGGTTTTCTTTAAAAATGAATCTTCATATTCATGTTAGGAGAGGTAAGGCACCATACTGGCGAGCAAGCCCGACTGGGGAAGGACCTCCACCTTACAGAAGACCACAGCCAAATGACTACACACAGCGGTGTAGTTGTGTTCCTGTGTGTGAGTACAGGTCTCCAGCGCTCATTTAGGAATGCGTTTTGAAACAAACGTATTCCTATCCCAGGGTTACTTCCATCTTAAAGCCCTGGTGTAAAAAAATGGGTTGGCAACACGCAAGTGATACCTCTGGTAATGCAAGCGTCTATAGGCTACGGATACTGCTTAACATCAGGCGGGCCGTATGCTTGTTTGCCACCCAAGTAGTATAAAAAAAAAAAAAAATAGCGGCCCTGTACAGCTAACTCTGTTGCCATGTGTACGATGCAACATATGGATTTGATACAAATATAACTAGTGGAATATGTCCGCTAACACTACAACCACAACTCGGCTGTCGCTACCAGATCCATCGCTTCGTAAAATATCGAGTGCGAGATATGACAGCTTCGGAAACAGGCCTGCGTTTGATAGACCTTCCTCTCCCTCCCCCCTCGTCCCAGAGCCCTTAGGAAGATAGTACACTGTCGACTAATAACTGAGCGTCAGAATCAACCATCCATGCATAATTTTGGGTTCGATTGTGGCCATATATTGTTGGGTTTTTCTATTTAGTTTGAAACTTTGGCGGTCCAGCAGGCCAAAGTAGACGCACAAGGAAATCCGACACTCACAAGCATTTATCGGCGAGTAACTTTTCCGCGGGATTTTGACCATGTTAATTTTCTAACGGTTATCTATTTAAATATCTGATAATGTAACTTTCTTTCGGTGAATTTTTAATATTGGTAACGTAGTTTTTGAGTTTATCCATTACAATAAATTAAATCTTTAAATATAAAAACTTTCTTCGTTAAATAATGTTCTATTCAAATTAATCGGTCAATATGCAACCTCCTTTATACAAGGGCTATCTATCGCATATATCTATGTAAATATAATAATGCTGTCTGTATAGGACAGAGTGACAGACAGACAATAATATATGAGGTGTGGTATTTGTATAGGGACGCGATATGAGTTTATATTATGAGTATCACACATTATATGAAATATCGATGGGTTAAAGAAGAACCTCGCTGACTGACACACCCAACATAGTTTTAACACAATCTATACTTACTTATCTATACTAATATTATAAAGCTAAAGAGTTTGTTTGTTCGAACCAGTACTTTCTGAGATTAGGACGTTCAACACGCGCTAATCTCAGAAAGTACTAGTTCGATTATAAAAATCTTTTTTTGTTAAATAGTGCATTTATCCAGGAAGGCTATAGGCTATATAACATCACGCTATGATCAATAGGAGCGGAGCAGTAGTGAGATATGTTGTAAAATAAGGAAAAATATTCCAAATACGCGGACGAAGTCGCGGGTGACCCGTATTATATTATAAATGAGAAAATTTGGTTGGATGGATGTTAGGGGCTCAATAAAGCAAAAACGACTAAACAGGGCATTGTATTTAGGCTTTAACTGGATGACTTTTGTACTAGAAACAGGAAAATCGTAATTAAAAAAAAAACAAATGTAATATTTTTTATTTCGTTATTTAGCAAACGTACTCTGGTGTTAATTATTATTAATTTATACTACTTGGGTGGTAAACAAGCATACTGCCCTCCTGATGTTAAGCAGTTACCGTAGCCTATGGACACTTGCAATATTTTTTTACACCAGGGCCAGGCCTTTAAGTTTAAGTGGCTTAGGATAAGAAAACGCTTCATTTCAAAACTTATCCTTAAATGAGCGCTGGAGACCTGCACATGTTATGGTTCACACGCATGTAATATACTTAAGTATACTCATGCCATGCAAGTGTCATATGCTTCATTCTATGACATATGACTGGCCTGTTGGGCTAGTATTTAGTGACCTTGACTGCTAAGCAGGAGGCTGTCGGTTCGATTCCCACACGAGACAAAATTTTGTGTAATTCATAAATGTGTGTAATTGTGTCCGTGAATTGTATGTTTGTAAAGTCCCCTAGTGTGGAGTCATTAATAAAAAAAAATTGAAAAAAAAATTAACCGACTTCAAAAAGCTTATTATTTGGTGACAGGATGAACCTAACCATAACTATTTAGTAATCTGTGACCTAACACCGACTTCAATCTGTATTCAGTTATTTTTAGCTTTTATAAAGTCGGTTTATTTTTTTTTCTAATATTTTACATTTTTAGTGATAAAATAAAAGTAAAAAATATATTAAAAACATTGTTTATGCCTAACATTTGAGGGTTGCCCTCGATTTCCCTGGGATTCCATCATCAGATCCTGACTAAGTGGGGACCACCTCTAGAGTATACTCTTTCAAATAAAATTTTGAGAATCGGTCCACAAATGGGAGAGATATCGGTGAACATACATAAAAAAATACATGGAGTGGATCGAACATATAACCTCCTCCTTTTTTGAAGTCGGTTAAAAAGAGAAACCGTTAATTCACCGTTAGTCGTATGCAGGTGTACTCAACCAACTCCAGAGCGTCACGTCTCAATGCTGACAGTAGGACGCGCCTCACGAAGCTTCAACATTCACGTGGTACCTCCACGCTATGTTGTATTTATATTTGCTCCTACATTATACATCCTAGGTTTAACTTATTCAACCTATTTACTCAGTTTCTGTATATATATTAATTGACATAACATCAATGTTAGTCTTTTTTTTTACAAACAAACATATGGCCTGCCAAACATCAAAACATATTGCAAGCGAACTGTAGGCTATAGACGGTTGCAATACCAAAGGTATCACTACTTCCGTGTTGTCGACCCTTTTTTTTACACCTGTGTTTTAAGATGGAGTATCCCTGGGATGTAATTATTTATTTATTTTTAAAATACACAAAAGCAACCACTGTTATAATTAAAAATTTATTATGCTACTAGTTTCCACCAAAGGCTTTACCCGCGTGTACAATCTCACAGGAACAATGTTTTTCCGAGATAAAAAAGTCAGTTAGTTGTTTTGGCTTGATTGAGTAACCACACATCCATCCATCCATCCAAACTTTCGCATTTATAAATAGGTCACAAAAGCAACAAGTCACAATTTAAAACCATTCTAGATTCTTACACAGAAAATACAATTCGTTATTTTGTTTTAAAATCAAATCGAGAATATCGTGCAACTGTGGCGAGAGATACTTGGAGAATAAACTCACCAAGAGCACAGAATAAATAAATAGTACTACCAAGAGTCACAAAAGATATTGAAATCGGACTTTTCCAATACCGAGCTTATAAAGAAACTAGCGGCACGCTCCGACTTCTCCCGGGTGGACATTTAGTTTTACTAGGGATCCCGTCTTTTTTTTTAATTAAAATATAGCCTATGTTACTCGCTGATAATGTAACTTTCTAATGGTGAAAGAATTTTTAAAATCGGTCAAAAAGATTTTGAGTTTATTCATTACAAACAAAAATACAATATTTTCTCTCTATAATATTAGTATAGTTAACAAGACTGCTTTTATTCGGTTTCATTTGGACTGGCTTCATTTCATGTACAACAACCAATCAGCATATTTTAATCCGTTGCTGGAGATATTTATTCGTTCAGAACTAAGTCATACCCTGTAAGACTCAGTTCTGAACACCTTTATCACGGTGTATGTTATTTTTTACGTTTTAGCTAACGAGTTGTAATTTATAATAGCGGTAGTAACAACGAAGTGGGTAAATAAACAATATGAAAATTAAGATTGCATTTAGATCTCTTGTGAAGTCTTTTTACGATGTGGTCTTATCTTGGGGTAAAAAGGCATAATTAGTAACATCCGCCATCTCGAAGGTCTGTGATTAATTTTCTGTCAAGAATTCACAATAGACTCCCGGAGTTTGGAAATTGGTGATGTTTACACCCCCGTGCCTCGGAAAGCACGTAAAACTGTCGGTCCTACGCCTGATCTCTCTCCGGTCGTGTTGGATTGCCGTCCCGACTATGAGAGTGAGAGAATAAACAGTGCAGTTGTGTTTGCGCACACAGTATCTACCACGCAAATGGCTAGTGTCCATGGAGATTAGCCACCGTGATCGAAATTCAGTTAGAAAGACATTAGGTACATTATTATAATTGTATACAACTTTTACTCGACCATTTTCTTTCATCGTTTATTTTTCTCAAAACATTTGGAACGTAAATCATAAAACACTGAAACAAAGTCGGGTAATTAAGTATTAGTATAATTAGTCTGTTTTCGTTGAAGGAAATTTAACGGAAAAAATACGATGAAAAACTGTCCACATCGACTGAATAAGTAGTGGGGCTATGAGTTTGTAAATGTCTTCGGATAGATCTAAATATATTATAGTATTTTATTATGATTTACCATCTGCTAACGGTGAAAGAAAATGAGGATCGTGAGGGAAAAAAAAATCCACGTCTTAGAAGAAATTCTAAAGACATGTCTGATTCACCAACCAGCATTAGTTTAGTGTTAGCCAGCATGTCTGAATTACCTCGAGAATAATATTTAAACTCTCTCTCTCTCTTGATAGAGGAGAGGAGACACGTGCCTAGCAGTGGGATATACCTATATCGTTATTATTATTATTACTTTTATTTTATTACTCGTCACATCGTCAAGAGGATTGGTATATATATGCCACGTTTCGAGTGCTACGTTTAATGATAATAATAGCAACCGATAAGTATATGTTCGACTGCTGGGCAAGGGTCTCATCTCGTCTATCAAGATAGCTAAGAGGGTTGAGGCCTTAATTCACACGCGCTGGACCATTGTGGGTGGGTGGTGACATGCTTTTACAATTTTTAAAGACATGTAGGTCCTTACGATGATTTTATTCACTGTTACCAGATTAGTCCGTATGAATTCCACATAGTGAAACTACATTGGTACTACCTGTCTTGATCGAACTCACATTTTATATATTAGAAGTCGGTTACCTTCTCACTCGGTTACCACCGCTCGTTAAAATATCCCATGTAAAAGTAGACAAGCCCATTGTCAAATTTCACACTTCTTTAGTATTTAATTTTGCTAAAAAGATAACTCCCGCACTAACGAACAAACACTATGTGTGTCTTGTCTGTCGTTAGCTTTGCTGAACATACTCTAGTTTTGTGTAATGTCTTTCAGTTGATTGATGGGAAACGAACAACGATTCAAGCTAACTTTGATACATTCGATATAATTATAAACCAGTGTTGTAACGTTTCCAAATTGCTATTTACAAACAGTCACTAAATATAGCCTCATCGCAATGTCATTAAACCTCTATTCACAACAAAACCCATACACAAACCACGTAATCTATTTCAAACTGAAATTAATTAATTTCTTGCGAAACTCATTGTCACCCTGCAAAGGGTTCGCACAAAGCGAATGACACTATGTTCTCCGTCTCTTTCTGTCTGTTGTGTTTCGTGCATTACCTCTCGCTCGCACATAAGCGACGAATCACACTGTTTGATGAGCCTTAATTGCTTTATTAGTTTCTCTTGTTTCCCAAAAATATTCGTTTAAAATGGAAGCCATTTTGGTGAGTTTTTATTGACTAATGAATTGAAATTTTGTGAATACAAAAGTGTTTTATTTTCCGTACGTTTTGTGGACTTTATAATAAGTACACTATCTTTCGGCTGCGGATTCGCTCTCGTGGTATGTCAATTAAATATGAAGGAGGTACTAATTGTCGCCCGCGGGTTTTCCCGCGCGCGACAATTAGTACAAATTAGTACAAAAAAGTTATTTTTTCCGGCATGAAAGTAGCCTATGTGCTATCACAGACTTTGTTGCTTTGATGGTCCAGTGGGTGCAGTATGCGCCTGCTGTGCACGAGGTTCTGGATTCGATTCCCACACAGGGACAAAACTTTGTGTGACCCACAAAGAGTTGTTCTGAGTCTAGGTGTAATTTGTGTCCGTTCATTGTAGGTATGTTTGTAAAATCCCCCGCAACACAGAGCTTGTTCTCTAGTGCGGGAGTTGTCTTTTAAAATAGAAAAGAAAGAACAGACTATAATCTATCTCTATGCTATTTCATCCGAATCCTTGCAGCCGTTTTAGCGTGATTGAGTAACAAACATCCACTTAAACTTTCTCATTTATAATATTAGTAGGTTTAGATAGTGATCAATGAATGTCAGCCATGTTTTATAAGCCCGAACCTTTTAAAATAAATTAATGTTAAACTGTACATTTCAATATACATTCACTTCACTCATCCCCCATCCCCCGTAGCCGACTGTCTGTCTGTATTTGCACTGACTGAGTTATAATTAATGTCTGTAGCCCTAAGCAAACAGATGATCCGTTCAAACCTTAGCAAATAATAGTGATGCGATGTAACTTTGTTCAATGAAAACTGCACAGCTTTAATATAATATTTATTTAATCTGACCGTTGGCACTCTCAATTATTATGGGATGTACCTACTAGCGACCCGGCCCAGTATTGCATGTTACTATTTATTTTATTGAATAGAACGGTACAGAGTTCACTGTCATTATGCTACTAAAAAGGCAAAACCATTCTGGCAACCTCATAAGTACATTCTGGCAAAAGCTTTATTCTATCTCACGCGAACACATCAGTCACAGGGAACATAACAAAACACATACTTTTTACAAAAATAGGATAACAGGTGACATTTTTACCCGTTCTATATACACACAATTATAATATGTAGGTATTTGTATTCGATAATATTTGCGATATCACAACTCATAAAAATCAATGAACCGACGGCGACGTGCACCTACACAGCGTCAAATCAGATAATGTTTTAACATAAAATACTGATAGGGTTTTAGTTCGTTACTAAAAACTATAGTAAAAATGCGAAAGTTGGGATGAATAGGGGATGGATGGATGTATGAATATTTGTTACGCCAAAGCGGCGAAAAACGGATCTGGATGAAATTTGGCACAGAAATAGAAATAATAGTCTATAAAAAAAATAGCACATGGGCTACTTTTATCTCGTGAAAAACACTGTTCCTATGGCATTGTACGCGCGAGAGAAGCCGCTGACGGCAACTAGTCTAATATATTATGTCACCGAAAAATAACAAGACTCGTAAGTTGATCAATTTTCTAGGTACCTAGTTGATCAACTCTCGGACAATAATAAACGGCAGTTAAAATGTATTATTTAACGTATGTATCCATGAATAAACACTTGCCAAATGCTTATAATTAATGCCGTCGACTAATCAGAGAGCAGTGTATTAAGTGGCGGGTAAAAGTGTACCGGAGCAACGATTGGCTCATTTGTGGATGATTTTACTTGTAGCAAAATTGTCAATGATTAAATTACTGCCAGGTACCGTAAGTTGATCAATTAGTTAAAATTCATTGCGTTAAATAATACATTTCAACTACCGTTTGTTATATTCCGAATGTTGATCAACTACCTCCAAAATTTATCAACTTACGACTCTTGCTATTTTCCGGTGACATATTCATTATATAAAAATATATTACCACAATGTTAACTTTTAAACTATCGCGCTGCATGATATACAATAATATATACCTACTTCGGGTATTAACACGATCATGCTTTATTTACCTTTAGATTGCTTGACGTTTCGACCAGGTTGCACCGGCCGTGGTCACTAGCTGACTCTCATGGTCAGTCAGTCAGCTTGTGACCACGGCCGGTTCAACCTGGTCATGTTAATACCCAAAGTATAATTATAATTATTGTATTTCTATTACCACATTTATGAGGAAGCATATAGAGAACTCAAAGGCTCTTCCGATGTGGCTGTTTTTCTGCCATTGCGTTCGTAATCGTGTCAGGACATATATGAGTGTTTTTAGCTTTAAAAATAAGTATATAATGTATTTGTTAAACTTATAGAAACAAAACTTACTGTAGGTATGCACTTGTTTACCACAGCAGCGGGTATCAGTAAGCCGGCAGTTATTGCTGATAGTCTCATTTCTCCATGATGCATCCTCAATGATGCTTGACAGTAATCACGATTTATCACTACTCTCTTGTTACAAAAAAGAAATAGGTACACAAAACGACCATATTACACACACACTTCAACTGTTCTACAACACTTTTTATTATATTTATTACGCGTAAAATTACTTCTTATTACATTATTATTATTATGGACAATATATATACTTTAGCAGCCATTTTCTTTTAGATTTTTACAAATGAATGAAACAATTCAAAAAGGCTTTGCGAACCCCAGGCGTGGAGACGCTTGGGGTTCGCAAAGCCTTTTTGAATTGTTCTTTAGTCATAGACAAAAGTATAGGAGATGTCGTAATCACGTGAGTGAATTGAGCGCCAATGGCACAGACTAAATATACTTTTAAAATATTTAACCTGTGTTCAGCCTGACGCTTAGTCGATTTTATTCGATTCAAACAAATAAAATGTATATATTTCTTTGGTTTAACGTTTTTCTTTATATATTTAAAAACATATTTGAAGTTATTTATACCTATTATATTGTGTTTCATAAATGTATGGTGTACCTACAATAAAAAGTATTCTATCTGTTTATTTATTTATATAACTAACCGTGATATCACCAAGGCCTGATCAGAAAATCAGCGCTGCAGTCTATAATGTCGCAGCACAGAGCTGAGATCGGGACCTTTTCTGACATCACATAGGATATACCTACTTATAGACTGGCGCGAATTTTATCACATTAAATGAAATGCCGAATTATACTGCTTAATATTTTCACACCATTTTGATTATACACATTGATTTCATTCACTGACCTGTAGGTAGTAACGGCAACGTCGCAATCACAAACGGACAACGGTGCGGCGGCGGCGGCGGCGGCGCGGCCGAACACAATGCCTAACAATCTCCTTTAGTCACTTCACCTATTTTTAAATAAAATTAAATGCGACATCGGTACATAGCGTAAACTTATTTTTTTTATGTAAACTCACAAAAAACAATCAAGTGGCGTAAGATCTGGTGATCTCGGTGGCCATCGTGTAGGTCCAAATCGTCCTATCTACTGTTCACTGAAAATTTGATTTAAATGTTCCAACAGCCTATGAAAATACCTATTAGGTAATCGCATTCAATTTCGCACGGACGATTTATACTAAATGTGTCTATCAATATCACATGTAATAAAAAAATTAAGTTAATTTCAAAACAAACACACAAAAAGAACTTTAAAAAAACTAAACTCAACAAAACAACACTTATTTAGGTATGCTAAAATCAACGGCGCGGCGCGTTGGCGCGGGCGCAACACGCGAGGTATTATTCCCTTGAACGCCGGCGGCACACTAATCCTCAAACCTCAATGAATTTGGTTCGGTTGCGTAGGTAACTTTAACCCTTAAATACCTTACTTCTATTTTAATTACATAACAATCTACCCGAAGTTCATTAGAATCTGGGCATATTACCTAATAATCTACATATTACTTGGAGAGATTTAAATTATAAACTTTATCTTGTATTCTTTAATGTAAACTAACATTTAAAAATCTTAAAAAAATGGAATATTTAATAAATAAACAAAAAAATCTTCTTACATTTGAGACATTTTTATAATATACCTATTAAGATAAAATTTAAAATAATGAAAATGAAAATGAGGAGCTTTTCTTGGCAAATTTAAAAAATATTACGTAACTTACTACGTGGCCTCTCCCAGAAGCCACGTAGTAAAATTTGAGTGGAAATTTGGGTGGTATATTTATATGAAAATCTTTAAATGCATCGTGATCGAAATACGTAAAATTAATACTTTACTTCTTGATAATCGTATTTGGACATCTATCCCACGGCGCTGGCAAACAGTAGTAAGCTGCAAATATTGTTTCGAGTTCGCCGCGAAGGCATTTCGACCCACTGAAGCTTTGTCGCTTATTTCAAATTATTTTCCGTAAAACGTTGAGAGACGCGGATGCCAGCTCTACGAAAGTGTTATTGGAATTTTTGTATTACAAGTATTTTCATATATTGGCGTTTCAAGTTTTAATCTTGTATAGCGTCATTGTGCTATATGTATACATAATAACATTCGTAGCTTTTGCGTGGAACGTCAAGAAGTACTTATTTATGTCCGTTCCCAAAAAAAGAGAGAGATGAAGCCTATCACTGTAGGTATGAAGAGTCATGAAATTTGGCTTAACGCTAATTATTTTTTTATTCGATATAAAATAGCCAACTGCGCAAAAAACGTAAAAGGTTTTCTCCTCTCTCTCTCTCTCTCTCTCTCTCTCTTCTATTATGACTGGAGAAAGATCTGGTGCAGATACAACGGCTTTACATGCTTACCCAGGCACGAAGAGATATCGTTATGTTTTAGATAGCGGTAACTCATCTAAGAAATGACCGCGTCATATACCTACCTCTAATTACACAATGATTAGCCGCTGAGAACACAAACTTGAAATTTTGCACAAAGGTCCCTTAAATAAGTACCAAAAAGGTATTTTTGGTATTTCAATCAAAAAACTCAGTTGAAGTCTGAACGGGCCGCTAGTATTTGAAGGTTGACTGCCTCGGTGGTCCAGTAGCCGCAGTAGCCACAGGACAAAACTTTGTGTGACCCACAAAGAATTGCTCTGAGTCTGAGTGTAATTTATGTCAGTTAATTGTATGTTTGTGAAGTCCCCCGCGACACAGAGCATGTTCTCTAGTGCCGGAGTTGTCTTTTTCAAACTATATAATAGTATGGTATAGAAACGTATACGGAAGTAAACTCTCTGGTCACCGCCCACCGGTAACGTCTCGACATTTTCTTGTAAAACTAGCCGTTACAAGAAGGAGGATATTATCGGAGTGCGACGACTATAAATCCGCAAGTGAGCCAAGATAGAATGAAGAATGGCCCCTGATTTACTGCCTTACCTCCCTGCCCCTCCCCGTGCACGCCCTGTAGGGGTGCAGGCTGCAAGCTAGGCCGGACAGAATCTAGACCACACGGGTCACTTTTGCGTGTGGAGATACGGGTGGATAAGTTGGTGCGCAAGTGGTGATTGGTATGATAACAAATAACAATATACGAGTAATAAAAACAATATACTTTTTTACACTTTATACATAAACTAAATTTTAAACTTACAAATTAAGAAATACATAAAATAGGAAAGAAAAAAAAACATGTCGTTTAGGCGTCAAAATATTCCTCAACATCACTGTCTATCGGGAACGTGCCCAGAAGGCTAGCTGCATTGCCACGTTGTATGGCAATGTGTTATTCTCTGTGCGAGAAATAGACCAGCCCTCTGATCACGCAAAGCGTCGATCAGTCGTTTAAAATTTAGTGATAAATATGTATTGCTGTTAGGTATATGAAAATATCAGAATATGTCCTCATATTCCTATTAGATAATTACGTGACATACAAATTGATCCCTAGAAAGATTAAATCTTTGTCAATTTTACGCATGCATTGTTCTATGTGGTTTTTTAATTACATTTATGTAAATAAATAAAGTATTTTTATTATTTATAGTAATCCGCTATTACCGGCTATGCTACCTTAGCACGGCGGCGGCGCTCATTACCAATGAGATACAAAATATATAAATGTGTGTAAATCGATTATAATAATATGTTACAAGCTATTGTCCGCCGGCGAATATATCGAATATATCTATCACACGGGTGCCGTACATATTCACGACTTAGTCTATTTTTGTGACAAAATTTATCCCAATATGTACAGCCGTTCTAGCACAATTGAGTAACAACCATCCAAACATTCGCATTTATAAGATTCACTCAGCTGTCAGAGGAATTCCAGCCGCTTGTTAGATTCTGACACTAATTTAAACCTTGTTTACTATTGTAGATCGCCGTGTGTAACATTATGAAGCATGCCTAGGCACGTGCCGCTGTTTGATAAGGGAACTTTATTAGCGCGAACTTACTTTATTTGCTCTACGTGTGTATACACACCACTAACAAGAAACAACACGCCAATATCAACCTTAATACTACCTACATAAGAACTAAAAAAGTTGTCAAAGGAGTAATGAATAAAAATAAGCGAATATCGACCTTATTCCGTGGTATTATGAGAGCGTGCTAAACTTGGTACAACTAGTTCTATCTAGTGTAAGTTGTCGATTCTCAAAGTTTTGTTTTGAAATAAGTCAACGTTGATTTGGTAGCAGCAAACTATCTGAGATTTTCAACACACATATATTTTTACCAAACGATTGATTTTCTTTGTGATATTTTCTAGAAGTTTCTAGCGAGAATTTATCATACATTTTTGTAGAGCTTTGAACTTCGTCGCTTTATCAAATTTAAATGTCTTTATAATATTTATATTCGATTTGATCTGCCGAGTTTCTAATACACTAAATACACTTTATAGCGTCATACGTCAGGAAGAATTTTGAGACATGTTTGGGCGTAAATTTAAGTTATTTGTGAAAGGCGAAACAAGCGATACGCGACAAACTTGTATAGTGAAGTATTGTGTCCAATAGTGCAAGTGCAGTGATCAAGTAAGTGATATTGTGTGTTGAAGTGCAAATATACTCGTACATTTGCACTTCAACACGTTCGATTAAAATGCCAAGTTACGCGATAACGAATTCGTTATCGCGGAACCTGGCATTTTAATCGAACCCTATTCTGACAAGTCAAGAGAGGTAGGGCACCATACTAGCGAGCAAGCCCGATTGGGGAAAGACTTCCACCTTACAGAAGACCACAGCCAAATAACTACACACAGCACGTGTAGTTGTGTTCGTGATTTCATGAGTATAAATATTAGAGAGTTTGACTGCCTTGGTGGTCCAGTGGCTGCAGTAGGCGCCTGCTGTGCACGAGGTTGTGGGTTCGATTCCCACACAGGGACAAAACTTTGTGTGACCCATAAAGAGTTGTTCTGAGTCTGGGTGTCATTTGTGTCCGTTAATTGTATGTTTGTAAAGTCCCCCGCAACACAAAGCTTGTTCTCTAGTGCGGGAGTTGCTAAGTTAACTGCTTAACATCAGACGGGCCCTTTCCTTGCTTGCCACCCATGTGGTAAAAAAAGAAAAAGTCACAATTAGTGTCACCATTTGAACGTAATTATAGGTGTTAACTGTAGCTCGTAATGTTATTAAAGCGATATAATCCGTTCGTAATTATGTATAGATGTAATTATAACTATGATAGTATTGTGATTACAATACCGTATCCTCTACATAATAATCAGTATCAATAGTTGGCTTGTAATTAACTAGGAATATTAATCAATTCAATTAGTGTATAATTGTGAGTGACACGTCATTTGTAAATAGATACGTGTTGGTGACGTTGTTATAGTAACCTACTGAGTGTCTGTCTGGCTGGCAGGGGCTTTGTGCACGTGCAAACGATACAAATAATATCGTTTAATAAATACTGTAATAATCTCTAAAGAGCTAGTGTGTGTTCTACCGCCTATACAATGGCTGTGTTTGAAGGAGTTGTTTGACATGATGATAACTGCACTTCCTGCAACCGACTAGGAGTTCATACTCAAATCTTAGAACCTCTATCGTGTCAAAATTTCCTCCCACGTAGATACGATTTGGTTGTGGAATTAACTCCCTGCCGAGGTTTCCCCGAGAGACTATAGTAGGTATAAGGTTCTTCAAGAAAGGAGTCATTAAGTTTTTCAAGGGTCGGTAACACGCAAGTGACACCTCCGGTGCTGCCAGCGTCCATAGGCTACGGTAACTGCTTACCATTAGGCGAGCCGTATGCTTATTTGCAACCTAGGTAGTATATAAAAGAGCTATTAGGTTTCGTGTACATGAATATTTGTGTATATGAATGAATGTCGCGCATGAGCTGCACCGTCGTCGTGTCGCCGCATTGGCGCCAGACCGAAACTGCGTGTACACCGACATTTGCAGAGAAGACAAAGGAGAATTCCACGTGCTTACTGAACTGTGATCGCTGCTTTACAATCGTGAGGGACTGATTGGACCTCCTGACTCATGACGATATCTTATTTCTCCCTCTTTTATAATCATAGTAGTAGTAAAATCTATGTGGTACCAACTGTCATAGTGTTCGTCGAGTGCTGACACGAGGTTGGTAAGTCCCGGCTTCGATTTTTAGGTCGGGACAAAATAGGTACTTGAATTTTCTGACAAAAAAATCACAATTTGAAATTGACAGTGTTTACACCGCATGGCGTTTCTGAAAAGTACCTCGTAACGCCGTTGGTCCTACACCTGGCCACTCTACGGTCGAATTAAAATACCATAGGACTATGAGAGAGAAGGAATAAAGAGTGCGACTAACCGTGTTTGTCTAAAATAGTCACAAAATATAAAGTGAAGGTACCGAAATAGAAAAAATAAAATGACTATCCCTTGCCGCCATTTAACTACCATCTACATACAGAGTTTGTGCGTATAAAACTGTACGTAGTGCTGATAAGTCTGCAGATACAACGTTTTTACAATCCACGTCCGACGCGCTCCCCGTGCCACTGGATTATCTTACCTGAAAGTAGAGAGACCACGCTGCGGTCCAATCATGGATATCGACTTGTTTAATATAAATTAAAACTATAACATTTTACAAATAAACTTTAAAGTTAAAATAAATCTTTGACTTTAGTTGACTTTTTGAACGCCTTCAACACCGTCAGTCACGATATCCTAATAGCTATCCTCTCCTACTTTATGATCTCTTCCGAAGCACTGGAATGGTTCTCGAGTTATCTTCAAGGGCGTCAGCAGTCAGTCCACCTGGATGATTCTTCATCTATATGGTGTGATCTTGGCTCTGGTGTTCCTCAAGGTGGCATTCTTTCTCCTATGTTGTTTTCAATTTTTATCAATCTCATAACCCTAAACCTTCAGTGTACGTATCATTTGTATGCTGACGACTTGCAACTTTACACACAGGAGAGCGTTGATTGTGTCCTAACGGCAATTAACAATATAAATGGCGACTTGGAATTTATTAAAGACTGGTCAGATAGGTTTGGTTTGTCGGTTAATCCAAGTAAGTGCCAGGCGATCATTTTGGGCAGTAAACAGATGCTAAATAGATTAGACACATCATCGCTCCCACCAGTCATTTTCAACAATGCTGCCATAACTCTAAGTACGCATGTCAAAGACTTAGGCTTATACATTGACTCCTCTTTGAACTGGCAAGTCCAAGTTACCAGTGTCAGCCAAAGAGTCACAGGTACCCTTCGTGCTCTTTATCGCCTGAAGAACTTCCTCCCATCCAAGACTAAGGTGATGCTTGTGCAAACTTTAGTCCTCCCTTTAATTGACTATGGTGACGTGTGCTATTTGGACCTGAATGCAGACCTTCTCAATAAATTCGATCGTCTTCTTAATAACTGCATTCGATTCATCTATAACCTTCGCAAGTATGACCATGTGTCTACCTTTCGTTCACAATTGAATTGGTTACCTATTCGTCAGCGTCGTAGCTTACGCTCTCTCACTACCCTCTTTTCCTTTCTTATGTCTCCTACTCCCCCCTCCTACCTAACACACTACTTTCAGTACTTGTGTAATAATCACAACAGAAACCTTCGTTCTTCCAATAATCTTCTTCTACTATGTCCTTCTCACAGCTCGAATTTTGTTGGTTCTTCATTTCCTGTACAATCCGCACTTCTTTGGAATGCTTTGACTCTGGAAATCAGGATGTCCACTAACCGTTTCACGTTTAAGGTGAAAGTGCGGGAACTCCTTCTAAATAAAAAGGCAGATTCATCACAATGATTTAGTTGATATTTATTGTATATATATATATATATATGTATGTATTTATATTTATTGTATATGTGTATGGTTTTGGTATGTATCATGATATATTATTAAAATTATTTATCTCTCTCTCTCTAACTTGTTTACTTCGCACCTACTTTTATTTATCTCTGCACCACCCTTAATGGTTGACTGGTAGAGAATGCCTTGGCATTAAGTCCGTCAATGTACTTTTTGTATATGAAGTTGAATAAATAAAATAAATAAATCAGACATTTCAATCGTTAATTTAATGAAGCAATAATGACCGATTTTTTTGAAGTCATCGTGTAAAACCTGGGGAGTATTTTACTTATTAACCACCTCAACACTCCACAATACATACATATGATGCTGGAAGCTAGTATTTAACAATCTATACTATATATATTTGTAATTTATATGTGTTAAAACCAGCATTTAACATAACAGTTTTTACACTTGTCATACTGTTTTTCAAAGACAAATTAAACGCTTAATCTAAGCATACATGACATACACACTGTACAATTTACCTACATTGTTAATATTTATAGCTAATATCAAGTAATTTCACATAATAAATCAACCATTCATCACTACACATTAGTAACACTAAACTTTAGCCTGATAATATCAGTTATTGTCACTTTCATTCACTGTTTTTTTCAATTTAATAGTTCAGAACTCACTTCTGCTCACCCTATTATTAAGTATTTCCCTTGTCAAATCATTTTAAAATTTTAACATTGATTCTGTAACTATTGTAATGGCCAATTAAAATATCATACTTACCTATCTTAAATCTAAGTCATTTTTGTTCAAAATTCTAATCAAAACTTACTTAATTTCCCTAATAGTTTGTAAATCCTAACTTCTTATTGTTTGTTTTAATTTATTTTCACTCCTATAACATCTTTATTTGTTTTATTTCTTTCTCTCAGCTGTTTTTTTTTTACTTCTAGGGACTTGGTGATATTGAAGGTCATTTCTACAATGAATTCTCATATAATGACCCGCAAAACAAAGGCCAAGGAAACAGAAACACAGCTTAAATTAACGCTGCTAGAATTGAAAAAATGCAAAGAGGACAACGGTCAGCTGTTGAAGGAACGCAGTGACTGTGAAGAAGAAATGAAATGTTTAAATAATAGGGTAGCTGAGTTGAAGGGACAATTATCTGCATTTCACACTCAATATATAGACATATCGGACCAACGGAATAAACTACAGGAAGAATTGGAGTCATTCAGTAGCTGTCATGATACATACACAACGTCTCTCAGTCGCATTACTGAGTTAGAATTAAATCTAAGTAAGGCCCATTTGCAAATCATTTCCCTTAAAGAAACAATACAGGCTATGAACCGTAATGGGACCCAGAACCTTTATTCTGAGCTTTTAGGTAATAAAATAGATATTTTAAACGCTTTAAAATGTAAATGTAACTTTAAGTCATCATTTTCTACCACTAGTTTTAAGAAATCTAGAAAACATTTTAAATTGAGGAAATTAGTTAAAAAACTTGAATCCGACCTCAGAAGGTCAACAAACATGAAAAAGTTATCTCAAATTAATGGGGATTTAATCAATGAACGTGTAACTTTACTCTCTGATCTAGACAATTATAATGAACAATTGGTTAATAGTAAGTTATTATATGAACAACACACACATGAACTTGAGACACAAATTTCAGACTTACAATCACACCTGACAAGGACTATCCTTGAACATGAGACACAAACACACGAGTACATTCTTAGATATGATGAGATTGCAAGGGTTGGTAGGGAGAATCTGAAACAGGTGATTTCTCTTACTGATAATAAGATTTGCTCAAACTGTACACAGATAACACCATGTAGTACAGATGTGTCACCTTTGTGTCAGACAGAGTTGTTAAACAGTTCACCGGAGCCTCTGTTCATTAATCAGAATAACTCAGATTGCTGTCTTACATCTAATCACCACAGTGAGTCTAAGACAAGTCATACAGTCAAGACCTCTGCTACAAATAATGTTATTATGCTTTCTGACCAGATAGGTAGAGATTTAGGTAATTTAATTAATTGTTATACCGAGTACTCAATAACAAATATTTGTTTACCTGGAGCTAAGTTTAGCAATGTTATTAATAATTTAAAGTCTGCTAGCTTTAATGAGCAATCTATAGGGATTATTTTATTTGGTGACAGCTTAAATGTCACTAAAAAAGATATTTTGCAGTTAACTGAGGTAATGACAACACTTCACAATAGCTTAGGTTGTAGATTTATTTCCTGTGCCTTGCCATATTCATATGCCTTAACTGAAAAACAAAATAGGCATATTGAAAAACTGAATTTATTAATTTATAATATTACATGTCGCCATAGCGACTTCATTTTATTTTTCGACACTAATATATTTATTAGTAATTATTTATTAACTGAAGATACTATGTATCTTTCCTTATTTGACAAACGACAGGTTGCTAAATTATTAGCATTTAGTTTATTTACTGACACAGGTACTTGTAAAGTATTAAAGGACTTAGTTAATCATAGTATTAGTAGTAGTATAGTATGTAGTACTATTAGCAATTTTGATACATCTTGTAGTTTAAACTACTAGATGCGACAAAGGGTAAGCAGTCATGTAGCCTAAACTTATTTCACCAAAATATTCAGGGCTTATCCGGCAAGATGTTAGAAGTAGAATTATTTTTGAAGGAACACAGCATTCACATTCTTTGTGTCACTGAGCATTGGCTAAAGAGTGACCTTAAGTTAATAAATAATGAGTATTATACTATAGGTAGTGCATTCGTAAGAAAGAAAGCTATTCATGGTGGCTCTCTAATATATGTTTGTAATAGTATTAAATGTAAGGAACGTAAAGATATAGCAAAACTTTCTATCGAGCGCACTATTGAAATATCCTGTGTTGAGCTTGAGCAACATATCGTAGTTTGTGTTTACCGACCACCGCAGGGTGACTTTAGTACATTTGAAACAGTAATGGAAGATTTATTAAAACGTCTTTGTGTTGGCAGTAAGTATGTAGTAGTTTGTGGTGACTTTAATGTCAACTTACTTGAAGAGTCAGCTATTTGCAGTAGATTGATTAGCTTGTTTAGGTCTTTTGATTTACATCATTTATTTTTTGAACCAACCAGGATCACCTCGCATTCAGCTACATGCTTAGATAATATTTTTTGTAATTGTCAGTATTTAGGAAAATCTATATTAAATGATTTGACATCTGATCACTGTGGCCAAAAGGTTATAATTCAAACAAACACAATACCTAAAGTTACTAAGATCACATGTAGGCCAATGACCTGTGGACGCCTAGAACACTTCAGTGATAGTATAGCCACCAAAGTCATTAATATAGACATTACTCTGGATGATCCAGATGTGCTTTACGAGTCTTTGTTTAATATAATTAAATTAGAATATGAAAATATTTTTAAGCCTAAAACTTTCTTTAAAAACATCAAAGTTAATTTCTGTGACTGGGCAACGAACGGCATCTATAAAAGTAGGGCTAGGCTATATGAGCTATATGGTATGAAGCAATACAATACTAATCCAGCATTCCTCCTTTATGTTAAAAATTATTCAAAAACTTTTAAAAGGGCTTGTTCTATAGCTAAGTCTCTTTATTTAAGTAATAAGATTAAGCAGTCAGATAATAAAGTAAAAGCAACTTGGAATATTATCAATAATGAAACTGGTAGAATCAAATTGCGCGATGACAACTTTCAACTTAAGCATGATGATAAAGTGGTCTCAAATAATTTAGATGTAGCGCATATGTTTAATAATTTCTTTACAAACATACCAATCAACACAACTAGCTCCTTAGATTCTTGCCCAGTTAAAGCCGAGAACTTGGTAAAAGGAAGCGTGGGAGAGTGTAGCGTCTTATTTTGTTTTAAGTATATTGACCCTAATGATATATTAAAAGCGTTCAAGACATTGAATTCAAAAAGAACTGCTGACTTATGGGGTATTTCTGTAAAACTAGTTCACAATATAATTTTGAATATAGCTCCACATCTTGCAGCAATATTTAACAGATGTGTTGATACAGGCGTATTTCCTGATCTAATGAAACACAGTAAAGTAATACCTTTGTTTAAAAACGGATCTAAAAATGACCCGAATAACTTTAGACCAATATCCATATTGCCTGCTATTAGCAAAATTTTTGAGAAAATTATGTTATTGCAATTAGAGAGTCACTTTAATATAAATAATTTATTACATAATGAGCAATATGGTTTTAGAAAGGGTCGTTCTACAGTAGATGCAGGTGTTAAATTGTTAAAGCACATTTTTAGAGCCTGGGAAAATTCAATGGATGCTATTGGTGTTTTCTGTGACCTGTCAAAAGCCTTTGATTGTGTTGAACACAATACGCTCCTGAGAAAACTCAGGCATTATGGTATAAGAGATGCTGCACTCAACCTAGTTGCCACCTACCTTAGTGATAGAGTTCAATTCGTTGATATTAGCGGAAGTAGATCTTCAGGATTATCTGTAGGTATGGGTGTCCCACAGGGCTCAATTCTTGGTCCTTTTCTCTTTTTAGTTTATATTAATGATTTGCCTTTCCATGTACAGGTTTTTTGCGACATTGTACTATTCGCAGATGACACGTCACTTATATTTCAGGTAGACCGTAAAGAATCAAATCTTGAGACTGTGAATGGTTCACTTGCGAAAGTTCTGGACTGGTTTAATGCAAACAATCTACTGTTAAACTCAAAAAAAACTAAGTGTGTTAGGTTTACCATGCCCAATACTAGAAATCTTACATTAAGTAATATAATTTTGAACGGTGAATCATTAAATTTCGTTGAATCTACAGTGTTTTTGGGTTTGACTTTAGATCGCAAGCTTCAGTGGGGTGCTCATATATCGTGTCTTGCAGGGAAACTTAGTTCCGCAGCTTTCGCAGTAAGAAAAGTAAGGCAGTTTACAGACATAGAAACAGCTAGGCTTGTTTATTTTAGTTATTTTCATAGCGTTATGTCTTATGGAATACTACTATGGGGAAAAGCTGCTGATATTGAAACTATATTTATACTCCAGAAAAGAGCAGTACGCTCTATTTACAATTTAGGAGCACGAGTTTCACTTAGAGAAAGGTTTAAAGAAATAGGCATTCTGACAGTTGCATCTCAGTACATTTTAGCCAACATCATGTTCGTTAAACAAAATTTACACCTGTTTTGTAAAAACAGTGATATTCATTCAATAAACACAAGAAACAAACACAAACTTGTTGGTACATATCACCGCCTACATAAAGTCCACAATTCATTTGTGGGACTCGGGGTACGTTTTTATAACAAACTACCTCTTGAAGTTATGAACCTACCCTTACACAAATTTAAACTAGCGGTAAAAAATCATCTTTTAAGCAAGGGTTATTACACTATTAATGACTTTCTAAATGATAAAAAGTCATGGGGTTAGTTGCTAATTTTGATACAGAATTATATAAGAATAATAACTACAAATTTGTAAGGAGACGTTTTGTGATCATTATTGACTTTCTATTTAGTTTTTTTTATTTTTTATTATTATGTCCTGGATTGTCATGCTCACTGAAATGCCATTGCTTGTGGTGTCGTATTGGCCGGGTCATTTCCTTCCCTCTAATATGGCGAAGGAAATGATGGCTGGTCCGTGCGTCATGCTCGTGAACGGGTGCTACTTGGGGTGGCTGGTCAATCTTGGCATGATTTATTTTTTAATAATAAAGATATAGTTTTTAGATTCTTATTAAGAACGCAATGTGATCTCGACACGTTTCTATCTTATACATACAAAAGGAAAGGATCCCTCATTGCCATACAGTGGAAAGCTAAATTCATTTTTTCCCTTCATTGTTTCCTTATTAATTTTTTTTTTTTTTTTTACTTAAATTTAATTTTGTATGGAATATTGGGTTCCGTCCCTTTTTGTTAACACTAATATTGTAACTCATACCAAATTGTAAATGTTATACTCTGGCAATTAAAAAGAGTGGCCCGAGTTTCTTGCCAATTCTTCTCGAGGCCCAACCCTAGTCAGCGAATTGGCCGTAGGAAAAAAAGTATGCTGGCATTTGTTTTTATGACGTTCATAAGTATCATGTATTTGATCTATATGAATAAATGAGTTTGACTTTGACTTTGACTTTGACCACACTCCCTTGTCGGACCTTACATCCGCTGTTTTAATTTGAGCAAGATTTATTTTTGTACTCTGAATCTTTTTTGTATGCTGATTGGAAATTTTAAACTAGCGACACACCCCGACTTCGCATTGGATAACATTTATTTCGTAAATTTATTAAGGGATCCCTATATTTTGGAAAATAAAATATATCCCATGCTACTTGCTAATAATGTAGCATTCTTCTTTACTTACAGAAGCAGACACCTGTTAAGTCGTATCAGAGTTTATCTTCTACATCCAAACATATAAACAAAAAAAGTATCTTTAAAATATTATTTGTGATAAGATTAACCAGCGATTCTCTCGCCTTTCTACCTCAAAGTTGCTGTTTAAAATAATAGGTCCATATTTTATTCCTAGTTTCCTACAAAAATAAGTGGCTATTGCTTTGGAAACAAGCGAAACATATTGCTCCGATAAAACTACGAACAATAAATCTTATAAACCGTTCGCGAAACATATAGAGTCTCTTATTTACTGTGTATCGATATTTGAATAACATTGTAATAATTTATTTTGGCCTACTTTTTGTATTGTCCAATTGACCGTGGATATTTGCCAAAATAGTCAAATGGTTATCCTAAATTGGCAAAATTGTATTTATCCCGTACATGAGCGCTGGAGACCTGTACCCACACACAGGAACATAACTACACCGCTGCATGAAGTCATTTGGCTGTGGTCTTCTGTAAGGTGGAGGTCCTTCCCGCTGAGTGATGTCAATACCCGGTCGCCCTATTTACATATCCTTTGAGTTACAACATTACGCTCTGCAGATTCGCAATCATGATTGCGTCTGAGAGATAAGGATCTGCTGGCTTGCTGATGGATGAAGGGTTAAAGGGACGATAAATGAACGCTATCAGTCATCCCTAGACGGTCTGCTAAATTGGAATTGATGCATTACTAAAAATAGGACACCCTTAAAGATTTCCACGGCTTTTAAATTCGAGCTGACCTTGTCCATTGGTTGCCCGAAACCTTTCCCAGGCCGTCGGTCAACCTTGTTAGAGACCTGACCATGCTACGTCTTTCAGTTCATGGTCGCCACTCCAGAACTTTTCTACCCCATCAACTATCGATTCTGCGAGCTTTGTACCCAGTTCATTGCCACCTAATAGGATAATCTTTGTGAAAAGAATATTCAGCAAAGAACGTATTTCGGCTGTAACAATGATTTCATTAAATCTCGTATAGGTTTAGCTTTTCAAACTATAGATTCAGAGTATTCCTATAAGATACTGAAGGTAATGTCCTATGAACTTCTATTGATACAACGTCACACGAGTACCCAAGTGTAGTATTTACGTCCCTTTCCCCCACTTCATTTTACCAAATAAAAATGCTTAGCAAAATTCGTTCAACAACATGTCTTTGTAAATTAAAACAAATGGTCGCCCTACTGCCCACAAATGGCGACCCGCTTGCATTTTTTCCTTGAAAACGCAACCATTTTATTGTCACCCTACTTTTTTAGTGATACTAACGTAACTTTACACTTACTCCACTATATTTCTAATACGTCTAACATCGCAACATATACATTGCAAAACCAACCTTATTTCTATACTTCAAATCTCAATTTTCACTAAACACCTTCAACACTTGTATCATTTTCAAATTAATTCGAATGGAATTTTCAAGCTGTGATACTTTTGAATAAAGGACTTTATTTGTATAAAAATAAGGTTGATATTCATTTGTCATGTATTAAATAGTTGTACGGAACGGTTCCGAGCAAAACCTCGGTGATGGTATAATGTCGTAAGTTGAAGCTCGTTATAAACAAGGGATATGTTTACGAAGAAACAATATCGGAGTGAAAATTACTTATTAATTAGTTAGGGTTCGTTCGGGTGACAAATAATTGCAATTATCTTGAGCTGGATGAAAGCTCTAAAATTTAATTTCATGTGTGTTCATGGAGAAGTTCCTTGGACTATGAACTTGGACTATTAATTTTAAATGAGAGTGTTTTACTTTTTAATGTTTTACTACGGCGACATTATTGAATTTTGTTTTATGAACCCTTTATTTCATTTTCCTATGCTAGTAGGATTTCTTAAAATATGTAGGTACGTATATGTTTCAGGCTATATTTCTTCCAGGTTTGAATTTTACATAAACGTAAATAACAAATCGATATATGTAACTCCATCTATTGGTATTTATTCGTACTAATTTTGATTTGTTCGTGATGAGACCCCATTATAATAATAATATTATTTATAATTTTATCAAATTAGTGTATTGTCATCGGTCCTCAATAAATCTACAAAGAAAAAATAAACCTCAATAAATCTTTGAACGAAATCTCAAAATCGCGCCCGAAGAAGTCGGTTACAAACATACAAATATACAAACACACAGGTGAAACTGCGTGTAAAAAAGTAAAACACTCTCATCTTCAGTATTTGTCTATTATACAAGTTATGCTAACCTACATCAGAGACCAGCTCTTCACAAAACATATAATGTTTCAATGTAATGTTACATTAATCAGAATATTTTTTATCTATTTCTTTGTGAGGAGAAATAAATAAACATTATTATATTATTATTATATTTGATTACTTAGATCTTAATTAATATAAAAAAATGGTTTAGTTTTTCTTCATTTGAACATTAAACATTTTGCACACAACTCCTGCACCAGGGACAATTCTTATATTACCTACAATTTGTTTTGATTATGTGCAATTATAGATAGCTTTCAGTATTTTTCTTATACAAAGTGGCGCAAATGTTATCACATTAATTGCTACTACATATAGTACATGTTATCCTTAGTCGATTTACCAAATATCAACAAAGTGCATCCAGTAGTTTAGCCACAGGACGTCTTTTTAGTTTTCATAATTTATAACACCATGTGTAGTACAAAGAAAGTTGTCAAAAACCTATGACATCGAATAAAATCAAACGTTGCCGCTCTTCACTTACCTACCTAAAATTTGAACAATGAATTTATTTTATTATTTATCTCTATTTAATATGAATTTTATAAAAATCAAACATATTACAATACATTAAGGTTTAAAATTCAGTGTCATACCTACGTTCATTGCGGAATAAAACGAAATTCATGCCTACTTAACCCATTACTATCACCCTGGAGTCAGGGCACTCAGGGCAGATTTCCGTGACTTTTTTTGATGATAACTAATCGTGTGTGTATATTTATCGGTCTCCCACCCATGTACCTTCTCACTGCTAGCCACAGTAGGTACTACCTCGGAGCTGGTCGAGGTAATAAGTGCACGCACAGTTGGTACACTTTTTTTATTGGCGTCTGGGAGAATCCACGTAGTAAGTTACGTAACATTTTTTAAATTTGCCAAGAAAATCTCCTCATCTTCATTATTTTAAATTTATCTTAATGTTAAATAGGTCGTATTTTTAAAATGTCTTTAATGTATGAAGATTTTTTTGTTTATTTAATAAATATTCATTTTTTTTTAATTTTAAATGTTAGTTTACATTAAAGAATACAAGATAAAGTTTATACTTTAAATCTCTCCAAATATCTAGATTAGTACGTAATATGCCCAGATTCTAATTAACTCCGGGTAGATTGTTATGTAATTTAAATAGAAGCAAGGTAATTAAGGGTTAAAGTTACCTACGCAACCTAACCAAATTTATCGAGGAGGATTAGTCATTAGTGTGCCGCCGGCGTTTAAGGGAATAATACCTTGTGTTGCGCCCGCGCCGCCGCTCCGCGCCGCTGATTTTAGCTAATAGCTAATACCGAAATAAGTGTTGTTTTGTTTGAGTAGTTTTAATTTATTGTTGTGTTAAGTTTTTTTTTGTGTGTTTGTTTGGGATTGTTAACGTTTTTTATTGCATGTGTTAGTGATAGACACATTTAGTGTAAATCGTTTTTGCGAAGTTGAATGCGATTAATAGGTATTTAGTATATTAACGATACACAATGCCTCGTGTCAACTATACAGCCGCGGAGTTCACGGATATGATCCTTATTTATGGAGAATGCCACCAAAATGCAGCTTTAGCCTTGCGAACATACCGTGAGAGGTATGGAAACCGTCGTGTATGTCCTGCAGATTCCCGAATTTTTGTCAGGGCGGTGCAAAGATTACGAGATAATCAACCTTTGTTGCCACATAATGCAGAGGTTCCTCCGCGAAGACCTGTAGCCCTTGAGGAACAAGTACTGGATCACTTTGCACGTAACCCTAAATGCTCTCTCCGTAGGGCTGCTCGACAATATCGCGTGCATCATAAAGTTATCCACGGTATTCTTAAGGCAAATAAGCAACGGCCCTTCAAGTACACAAAAGTACAAGCGTTGTTAAATAGAGATCTGCCCGTCAGAGAAGCATACTGCCAAAGGTTACTTAGAAAAGTAGCAAACGACCCTGAATCCCTATTTGACATTATGTGGACTGACGAGAGTACATTTACTCGTAACGGGATATGGAATCGTCAAAATTTGCGATATTGTAGTAGAGAGAATCCGCATCTGTTCCACGAGTCGTCCCACCAGTACCGGTTTTCGTTGAACGTTTGGGCTGGAATTCACGGCAACCAAAAAACCAGAGCATTCAAAAAAGTTTTACTTTATATAGGTATATAAAGTAAAACTTTTTTGAATGCTCTGGTTTCGAAAATTTATAAAACATTAATATAGAATAGAATGATACAGATATTATTTTACACATTTATGTACAATGGGCTTATTTATTTAGTTCCTTTTCAAATTTTAAATATTTAAAAGCTCCTTAGATGCTCAGCCACTAACACCGCACAATGTGTTGTCAATGTGATTTGTTTGTCGCAAATAAAAGTTCCCGTATTCCGAGTCTGACTTCGTGTCCTTGAATTGTATGTTTGTGAAGTTCCCACACACGCGGCAGAGGGCTCGTTCCCTAAGCGGATCTCAGGTATACAGACATGTCTATTTCTTTAAACGGTCGACATATACAAGAATAATATACCTACGAGTCAAAGACATCATCTGGCAGTTTTCTTTTTTCATCAAGAATTATTAGATATTGTGATTGACGAAGAGGTTGCTACACTCAGACCTCCCTAAATCATCCGCCAAAATAATTTTCATAACAATAAACAAACAATCTCCGTTGTCCATAATCTTGCGTATCATCACCCCATTTCCTCCTCCTCCCATTCACCTCCCACCCCTTAAAACTGTAATATCCTGGGACGACTTTCATTTCCTAGCAGTTGTCGGCGCAAACACGATAATTAATTATTATAATGTCATAAAATATGTAAAATGTATTTAATTAGGGAGGAAAGTGGGGTTAACGTCGGGTTAATGTCGTTTATGAGGCTAACCTTCTTACTTCATTCTTAGTGATCGCGTGCATTAAACACTAGTCTCCGCCCGCGGCTTCGCTCAAGCTTGCAATACCACGGGAACGGTGTTTCTTAACATTTTGAAGGACAGTGAACGTCTATAGACGTCATGACAATAAAACATCTGTTGTGTCTACGTTACTGTCCGCGAAAGTGTTAAATAAAAAGGAACCGACATAATATGTGTTATTATTCCAGACTATATTTTATCTCTTAGCCAAATTTTATCCAGATTCGTTCAGCCGTTTTGGTGTCATAAAGTAACAAACATCTAGACATCCAAACCTTTGCATTTATACATACATACAAATCATCCCGCACGCAAATTGCTTCGATCCAGACATACTTCTGTCGCTTCTCCTACATTCATAATCCTTCTCATGAAAGAAAGAAAGAAAGCATTTATTCGAACATACACAGGATAACAGATGGTAGACATAAGATGGACATAATATAATAGCAACACAAAAAATGTGATATCACGGTTAGTTATATAAATAAATAAACAGATATAATACTTTTTATTGTACACCATACATTTATGAAACAGAATATAATAGGTATAAATAACTTCAAATATGTTTTTAAATATATAAAAAAAAACGTTAAACCAAAGAAATATAATATAAATTTTATTTGTTTGAATCGAATAAAATCGACTAAGCGTCAGGCTGACCACAGGTCAAATATTTTAAAAGTATATTTAATCTGTGCTATTGGCGCTCAATTCACTCATGTGTTTATGACATCTCCTATACTTTTGTCTATGACAAAAGAATGGAGACGCCTGGGGTTCGCAAAGCCTTTTTGAATTGTTTCGTTCATTTGTAAAAATCTAAAAGAAAATGGCTGCTAAAGTATTTATTGTCCATAATAATAATAATGTAATATATGCAAGAAGTAATTTTACGCGTAATAATTATAATAAAAAGTGTTGTAAAACAGTTAGTGTGTGTGTAATATGGTCGTTTTGTGTATTTCTTTTTTGTAACAAGAGAGTAGTGATTTATACGTGATTACTGTCAAGCGTCGTTGAGGAAGCATCATGGAGAAATGAGACTATCAGCAATAAGTGCCAGCTAACTGATACCCGCTGCTGTGGTAAAAAAGTGCATACCTACAGTAGGTAAGTTTTGTTTCTGTAAGTTTAACAAATACATTTTATACTTATTTTTAAAGCTAAAAACACTTCTTGCATGCACGTCGGTTCTGGATACTTCGCGTCGTCGTCTTTGTGCCCGTTCGTTCGTCTGTTTTTGTGCCCGGCACGTTCATAGGCTCGTTTACTTTTACAAGGCCTAACTTATCTGGAAAACATGGGTTTGTTGGGTATATTCTGTCTCACCTGCACCTTACAGAACAATACAGGTAAATAACTCGAGGTACAGACAGTGGTGTAGTTGTATTCCTGTGCGTGAGTACAAGACGTGTCTAGTGTTCATTTAGAAATACATTTTCCTATTTCAGCGATACTCCATTGCAAAACCCTTATAGTATTTGTTAGACGTCGAATCAATCGGTGAAATGTACATAGACTATGATAAGTGTATACCATCAGAGGGACGCTTGCTTGCCACATAAGTACTATAAAGAAAAAACAATATCCCGGATGATTTTCCTTGAGTTAGAAACTTTTTTTTTTTATATACTACTTGGGTGGCAAACAAGTATAAGGCCCGCCTGATGTTAAGCAGTTACCGTAGCCTATGGACGCTTGCAATACCAGAGGTATCACTTGCGTGTTGCCAACCATTTTTTTTACACCAGGGCTTAAAGATGAGAGTGTCCCTGGGATAGGAATATGTTTCTTACAAAACACATCCCTAAATGAGCGCTGGAGACCTGTACTCACACACAGGAACACAACTACACCACTGTGTGTAGTTATTTGGCTGTGGTCTTCTGTAAGGTGGAGGTCCTTCCCCAGTCGGGCTTGCTCGCTAGTATGGTGCCCTACCTCTTCTAGTTTTTATAACACCGCTATACTACGAAGTGTAGGTACTTACCTACTCGTAACTCGTATGGATGGTGTTAAAAATTCACGTCAACGTAACGCGTTAACATAAAGTTGATAACAGAGCTTCGCACGACGCGGCAGTGAGTAGGGTCAGCAGGTATTACTACTGGTGCTGGTGATATCGAGAAACGAACATACAGTCAGTATTTCCATCTACTAGCGACACCAAACTGCTCACTTTATAAACATTTTTAGGTATCTATGGTAATTTAATGCTATATATACAAGAATAATATTAGAAACTTATTTAAACTAACTAAACCTAAATATGAAAAACTAATTTTAACGTAAATAAAAAAGGAAAAACATAATACAAATGAAGTCTGTTGTTTAAGCGTCGAAATATTCCTCAACATCACTGTCCACTGGGAAAGTGCCCAGAAGGCTGGCGGCATTGCCACGTTGAATGGCAATGCTTATTCTCTGTGCGAGAAACAAGCCAGCCCTCTGGTCACGAGAAGCGTCGATCAGTCGTTTCGCTAGGTCTCTGTAAAGGAAACGAGCACTCGGACCCCATGAACCTACAGTCTCCACCCCAAACGGCTCAAAAATGTAGTTTCCAACTAAAGTGCTGTACTTTCGCCGTTTGAGGGACTCTGCAGCTGCAGCAGCAGCGCCAGCACAACCTGCTGTACTTGGAAGATGTGATGGTGCAAGGGTGTCGACGCACGTTGCATCCCACACCAAAGGCCTGCCCATCTTCCAAGGCAATAACGACATACCATCAGGTCTCTTCCCATCGTCACGTACCAAACCATTTGGTTCAAGTACGGCTGGTACGCCGGCGGTGACAAGAGCTCGACGGATAATGTCGTTAAGTTGGGCGTGTCGCGATATGCGGCCTGCGCTCCTGCTGCAGGATAGCCCATGGTGTCCGAGACTGTCGACGGCTTCTCCACAAAGACTATGATGCGGAGAAACACAAGGAGCACCCAAACGGAGGCAAGTGGCGAGGCGGAATGTAGTGTCGTCCAACATAGTGCCTATGTTGGGCGATGGCAATGCCTGCAGCCAAAGACCAGATTCCCACTCACCCACAGCAAGTAGACGGGCGCGTTCCGCAGCACTGGAAGCAGTAGAAATAAGATAATTTCTTCTCATGCTGCACAACGGCCCATCCCACTGCTTTTGGGAGAATAGGCTGGTCGGCAAGACAGTATTTGGACATGTCATTTTCCAAGCATTTACTGCATCAGTCTTACACAACACTTCCGCATTAACCAGTGTGGGTTCTAAAATTTTCCTGGTTAATTCTTCCGTGCTGTGGACCGAGGACAGAAATGCTGGTAAGCTTACATCAGAAATTTTGCGAACGCCGAGGCCACCAAAGCGGATGGGAAGTGATGCTTGGAGCCATGCCCGGTCGTTCAAGGCCACATTTAAAACTCTACTCAATGTAATTTGGATAATTTTGTCAATTTTTTCTAAAAGTGATATATTTTTCCAAAACTGTGAAGACCTTAATGCGTGGGTAAATTTAGGGACGAAAAGACAATATCTGATAATTGTGAAAGCCGAATGAATATTAATTTTGAGAAGACGGTCCGAAATTTCACAGAAATTTTGTATTTTCTCTTCTATAAAAGAGTCGTATGCATCTTCTACGACTGGGGAACCAAGAAGGCGTAGACAACTTCTTTCAATAATTTTAATGTCAGGTGCCAAAGAATTAAATTTTGAGATTACCGAAAGTCTATTACTCATATTTCCATGAAGATAAATTTCACATTTAGTGGGATTTAATTCCAAACCGATTGACTGAAATTTTGTTTTTAGAAAAGCCAAATCTTGAAGTACTGTGTCTACATCGCCTCCAAGTGTCCCATCGTCTAGATACCAACAATTAAATTTAGAATTTAGTTGTCGAATAATAGGGTGTATTGCCAAACTAAAAATGGCAGGTCCAAGAGGGTCACCTTGCTGACAACCAACAGCAGAATCTAAAATATTGTCCTTGTATAGTAATTTTGAAGGGTTACGGTAGCATTGGCATAGGAATTTATAAATTTTGGGTGTTTCAATTTTTACTTGTGTCAACAAAGTGTCCCGGTTTACTGAATTGAAGGCATTTTTCAAGTCAACCTTTAAAATGACCTCACCTTTACCACAACTAAGGTATGTGGACAGGGCATGTACGGCAGCCTCACAGCCCCCTTTAGACCCGAAGCCTAACTGAAGGGGCTGAAATTTAGCCGAAAGTTCTGTGCTGTAAATTTTGCAACAAATTTTGGCTGCCATACGCCTGTAAGTACACCCTACGGCAATAGGACGAATGCCACCATCCTTCTTTCGAAGGGCACACAAATTTGCTCCATATAAAATGTCGATGATGGCATCGTCCACGGTGCCGGAGAGCATTAAATTTATCAAAGCCGTCAGCTCCCTTAGAAGCGTTTCACCAGCCTCCCCAGCACTTGGGCACACTAAGTCCTTCAAATGCTGGGGTGAAAGAGCATCAAGGCCGCCAGCAGAACCACTCCGAAAGGAGCTGATGGCGATGTACACGTCCTTAGTGGTAGCACTGACACACTCCAAATCATTTTCTGGAGGATCAGGGAAAGAAAGATCATTTGCTGGCGCTGGATGCTTGCTCTTGAGACCCTCAAGCGTGTCTGAAGAGCAAGGCGCAACCACATCACTGCTGAATAACAGCCGTGACGCTCCTCTGATGTCACCTTCCCTTAATTTGGACTCTACATAATGATATAATGTCTTATTATTGTTAAAAGCTAATTTTGCGTCGAAACTGGGGGCCGAAACATGACAGTTGTGTTTAATTTGAGCTGTTAAAGTTCTTTTTGTTGCCTGATCTTTAGGAACATGTAGAGTTTTATAAGGAAAGGTGAGAAGTTGCTCCCACGCCGCTTTGGAATTCTCCCGAACCACGAGGCCTATGCAGTTGGCCAAACTCTGGGCAACCGTAGGTCTCGCGCCTCGGGGAACCCTCTTTAAAATCGGAACGGAATTTTTTAAGTTAGCTAACTTGTACCAAAAAGGAATTTCGGAGGAGTCTTGTTGTGTAGGTGCGGGGCTAGAAAGTACATTTTGGGATTTATGGCATTTGCCAATATGTACTTTTAAACCCCGATCACCTTTAAAAAGACGTGATTGGGAGCAAAATGGGCAACTTACCAAGCCATCGAGTGATGTAGTCGGTTGACTTGAAGTTATGTCCGCAACACCAATGCCAGAACAGGCTTGCATATGTACAAAAACACTTATAAACTAGAAATATTTACACTTAAATATAAAATACAATTAAAAATATATATACAAGAAAAACAATGACAGCACTGTCAGAGACTGCGCAAAGTGTCGGCGCATGCTGAGACAGTTGCCACGGCAGCCCCGTGGGCTCCGCGCAGGCGTACAGCTCCTCCGCCTCTTTATAGGCCACTTATACTCCTGCGTGAGCCACGAACGTGAAGAACTGCCACGTAGGTTTAGTGACTGCTGATCAGTAGTATCGAGTTCGATTTCCGCTTCAAAAAAAACATATTAAGCTATTTGTTCAAAATAATTTTAATTTATGCCTGAAAATTGGTGGTCTTTATTAATTATTCCTCAGAAAGCATGAAAAACGAAAAGTGCGATCTTCATGTGATAGGATATGTCAGCAATCAATTTTCATAATTTTTTTATTGTAGTCGGTGAATCGGTGATTGGTGGTTTCTTTTTAATTGTTATAGTTATTTACTTCTGAATCGTTTCATCGGAATTCGGATTATCGTTTTCTGAAGTATTTTTACAACAAATTATCTATTATCTCTATTATTTCTGTCCATCCTAAGGTTGCCTGTAAGAAATTGCTTTTAGCGATAAGGCCGCCCATTGTGCATTACCATTTAAGCAATGTATTTTGGTGTACAATAAAGAGTTATCTATCTATCTATCTACAGTCGTATGAAAATCGCTTTTTATTAATATCGGTTTTCGTAACAGACATTTGTTTATCGTTACTATTATATTTATTTTTCACTTTTTTTTTTGAGTTCAGCATTTTTAAGAAACGTTTTTTTAAATATAATAAACAGCTGTACCTCACCTATATCTGAAACACAGTCAACTCCAGAGACAGCAACCTTCTCAATGTAAGGGCCGTGTCGAAGAGCACTGCCTTCTACATCAGACCATTGACCTTTCAAACAAATGCAAGGATCGTAAAGTGTTTTTTTAATCCATTTAGCTTTTAGTCATGAAAAGATAACAGATAGGATAGAGTTACTTTCGCATTCATAATATTATTTATTACAAACAAATAAAAGCGCTCATAGCTAGGTGCACTCACTGTTCGGTAAACGATCAGCGGGTTAAGCTACCAAGGGCGCGGTAACCCTATAGATGGGTGACCGCATAGTGGTATTTCATCTGAGCGTCTCCGTGCTTCGGAGGGCACGTTAAAAGTCGGTCCCGACTGTTATCAGTCGTTAGATCACGACAGAGGCCTAAATATGGGCGATTTAAATAACTTTGTCACCAGGTTGGCCACTAACCAAACGATAAGAAGAAGAAGATTACAAACAAACAACCAAATCTTTTCTCTTTATAATAATTCTGTAGATATAACCTTTTACCACATAGTTTAGTCCATAAGTAGTAGTTACAATATACCTTATTTTTTAAGTTGGTTAGAAAAGCTTTGTAGCACGTGTTACTTATTAACGTATTTGTAGTGACGTAACGCACCGGTCGTAGGGTCGATTCCCACCTAGCTGTATCTGTTAACACGATAACGTTTTTACGTTTATAACTTTCACACCTTATGTTAAAGGGCCCCTAGGGGTTCTCTTCACTGCGAGAACCTTTATCCCTTCAGTCAGGTGATAGGGTGAAGTTTTATTAAAGTTTTTTTGATAAAGGAACTGTTGAGATTTAGAACGTTTTTATGTTACAATGGCATTATTATATAGGTATTTGGTGTAACCTACGTACCCTATGTAGATACAATCTCGCCTGTGTCCCAGACAGAGACTATGGTATCTGTGTAAAATGCTCTTGATTCGGACGTACTTATGGCTGTTTCACTACCTCTGGATTTATATGATATGACTGCCTCGGTGGTCCAGTGGCCGCAGTATGCGCCTGCTGTGCACGAGGTTGTGGGTTCGATTCCCACACAGGACAAAACTTTGTGTGACCCACAAAGAATTGTTCTGAGTCTGGGTGTAATTTGTGTCCGTTAATTGTATGTTTGTAAAGACCCCGCGACACAGAGCTCGTTCTCTAATGAGGGAGTTGTCTTTTAACAAAAATAAATAAATAAATATAAAATAAATTTGTTTTGTAAAGCTTTAAATTATACTAAAGATATCAAATCTTAAACAAATACACCAGTTACTACTAAAACAACGAGGAAATGTCACCACCAATATCGAAAAGAAGAATATCTAAACTTTTATTAGAAATTCTAAAGATTCCTTTCAAAAATATTTTATCCAAAGACAGAACTATTTCTATAATATCCACCAAACCAACTATCTACATTTCTGATTTCAAAACCGCATACAGAAACTCATACAACATCAAAAACATTTCGTTACTTCCACCATTGCTCAGTCAAGATCATACCATTGCTCAGTTTAAATCAAATTTTAAGTCACACATCCTAACAAAACAAGCAATGGACTTGATTCAACTGAAGTAATAGTTTTTCAGTTAAAATTTAGACAATTTGGTACAGGTTCGTAGTTTTCAATTCAGCAACGTTCAAGTTTGGAATCTGAGAAAGTTTTTTCGAATTTAGAACTCAACGTTCGCTATTTGAAATCAGATTCATGATTGGTGAGACTCACGACTCCATGAATAAAGTTTCGTATGAGAAATTTATATATTTTATTGATGAGCAAGCGCCGACCAATCGGTGAACGGCTGCAGTAAAGCATCGAATCCGAACATAAATTTCTACGGTACTTCTAGTAAACAACAAAAAAGTATAAGTACCCAACTAGCGTGAGCAGGCCTCCAACAAGGTGGGCCGACAACCTGTTAAAGGTCACGGGCAACCGATGGACAAGGTCAGCTCAGGACCGAACGATGTGAAGGACCTTGGGGTAGGCCTATGTCCAGCAGTGGACATCTTATAGTTGAGATGGACCCAACTAGAGCAGTATCTTCAGGTAATTTTAAAGGTGCAAGAGTGTATAATAATTGGAGACAGAACGCTTGATAAACAAGTACCATTCATTTCCTTACCTAGTAGAAATTAATTTAATAAAGGACAATTAGCCAAATCACTAATGCAATAGAAATCATGTAAAAATGTATCTGCACAACCAGTAATGTAACTAAATTAATTTGTTCGAATTGTTCCCACAAACAAACTATGAAAATGGTTTTGTGGGGTTGTGTTGCGATGTAAGATTTATTGTAAAACTTTTCTTTAATAAAAATATGTACATATATAAGGTCCTCTACTTCTTGAATTTTCCATTTTAAAAGAAACCTTTGTAAATTTCTTTCAAAATGGAAATTTGAAGTAGACTGACATCCGAAACCATGAACTTTTTTTACCCCGTGTTACATTAAGCGGATAAAACAAAGCTTGGTGTGTCAAAGTTCATTGTAGATAACATAAGTAGTACAATTTTTATGAAAATCCGTGTGGACACAGTAAACACGCTCCGGGACGCGTTTGTAGCACAGCCGAGAAGTGTTCTCCTTCTTATAGCTTCACTAGCCTCAGTTTCCTCAAGCTCTTCCTAATCTCTGTTACATTCTTGATTATGTCGAGATTACATAGATATAGTAATAAAAACAGTCCAGACACAGCTTCACGGTGTGTGTAGGCATCGTTTTCCCGTGCCCTCCGTGGTATGTGAAGTGTGATCAGAAAGACTTTGATCAAGCTAGGAATCGAACGATCCGCAGTAGCATTGCGCACATTTAACTCAATCAGTCAGGTCTAGCAATAACATTTTAAAGGAATTTATGCAATAGAATACTACTAGATGTTGCCTGTGACTTCGTCCGTGTTGATGACGATTATCGCGGTAAATACCCTATGTCATTTCCCCAGGATACCATCTATCACGTTGCCAAATTTTATTAAGATCTATTTAGCCGTTTTAGTAAATATGTGATACAAACAAACATAGACTTACGTTTGCATTTATAATATACATATATGTGTAACTAGGGGACGTCCGGGTGGTAATTTCGAAAATTTTTCTTGATTTTGCAACGTATCTCACTACTGCTCCGCTCCTATTGATGATAGCGTTATGTTATATAGCCTATAGCCTTCCTGGTCAAATGCACTATTTACCAAAAAAATATTTTTTCTATTCGAAACAGTACTTTCTGACATAAGTGCGTTCAACCAAACAAACAAACAAACTCTTCAGCTTTATATTTGACGGGACGTCTATTAAAATATCGTGTTTTTAGAGTAAATTATGTCCACTCTGACGAGATCAAGGAGATGGTTACAAACTCCTTAGACGTAATACAGAACACTGGTGCTCTATGGGTGGTTGTCATTTGATTCGTTGACTGCTTTGACGGGTGCGTGGAATGACACATTCTGCGGGACTGGTGGTGGATCTTTTATGGTGCTGGTGGCGATCATTATTATCGGTGGGCATCACGCTTGGGGCCCGAGTGCCACGTGTTCTGTAGAACGTCCGTAGTTTGTAGTTACTGACTATTGAAAGGAACAATTGATTGTGATTGAAATATGATCCAGTTGTTTTACCTCCTCGCCCGACTACCCACGTGCTAGTGCATAATAAAGAAACAATGAAAGAAATAAGCTACAAGATAACTCCCGTGCTTCTACATATTATTAGTATAGATATAAGTATATATTATTTATATTTCACGTTTAATATTCCACTGTTGTGGGTAACCATCCATTACGGTGTTTAACTCCTGGGGGATTAGCTGTAATGGTTGTTTATGAAGAAGTTACTACTTGTGTTATATATTCATGTAGGTATCTCACACATGAACGATCGAGTACCTGGGCTATAGTGACGCCCGACCAGCGAACTGACTCCTTGTACTTAATATAGACATGTTGAACAACAAATCAGACGACGAGTTAAACTATTTCTAACCTCATTCTTTATTAATCTAACGAAGGAAGTCGGAATTAAAGTAACTGAGCTGTACAATCTGTACATAACATCAAAGAGCGATACTGACTGCGCGGCGGGAGGGCGGAGGGAGAGTGCTCGGTAACTTGTACAACACTGAATTTAACTTAGGTTCCGTTAGTGAGCTAACTTTACAACTAAGCTGCATTATTAAAATCTCCATTAAATACAACTTCGACCAACTAATAACTATAGACAGGACATTTTTATCCGCAAAGTTGCTTATTTTGTTCGTTTGTGTTTAGTGTAGATTACGTTTACTTTTTAGTTACTTAGTAGGTGCATTTTACATTTTCATAATCAGTCTAATAGTGGGTGAAAGTCAATAATCATGTCGGTTTTCTTTGATATTATAAATAAACTAAGATTTGAATTGAATCTGGGACAGAACTTTGGGCCAAACGAAGAACAAATCATTCAAAATCATAATTAGATACTAATTACACTTTGTCTTAGTCTACTCGGGTGGCAAACGAAACACCTGGTGTTAAGCAATTTTTCGTAACCTATGGACGCTTGCAATACCAAAGGTATCATTTTCGTGTTGCCGACCCACCTTTTTACACCAGCAGGGCTTCAAGATGGAGTATCCCTGGGATAGGAAAACGTTACTTTCAAAACTCATCCTTAAATGAACGCTGGAGACCTGTACTCACACACAGGAACACAACTACACCGTAACGTTTCGCTTCAGAGTCAATCTTAAATCTATACTAATATTATAAAACGCGCTAATCTCAGAAAGTACTGGTTGGATTAGAAAAAATATGTTTTTGTTGAATAGTGCATTTATCCAGGAAGGTTATAGGCTATATAACATCATGCTATGATCAATAGGAGCGAAGCAGTAGTGAGATATGTTGCAAAATCGGGGAAAATATTCCAAATTACCACGCGGACGAAGTCGCGAGCGACCCCCAGTCTAAATATATACGAGTAGCCATAACCATCCCTCTACATTAGAGCGCACTTAAACACGTAACAAATAAAGCTATTAAACTGAAACACACAAAGCACTGAAATAAATTGTTTCACAAACACCATTACCTAGATAATAACGTTAAAGAAAGAACTTTGTTACGCGCATTATCTGTTAAACAATCAGACATAAATTTCAGGAGATTATCTATAAACTACTTATGTAGGTGCTTATAGTCAGCGATTATAATATAATACATATAAACGTATATTTGAACTTGCCTGATTTGCTAATACATAACGAACAACAACCTCTGACTTAATTCACAAATAAACAATTTATACGTTTATTTTAAAGCGTCAGGCGCGTCCACTGTTGTAAGTAGGCCTCCCTCATATGCCTCCACAGTGGCCAATCCTGAGCTGCCTGTACCCAGTATTTGCCTGCAGCTCTAATGATATCATATGTCCACTGTCCTCTTAGCAGGAGGTCGTCTTACGTTGCGTTTTCCTGCCCGCGGTCGCCACTCGAGAACCTTTTTTTCCATTGTTTGTCGGTTAGTCAAGCGATGTGGCTACCTACCCTACCCATTGCTACTTTCTTCAACTTGCTTACTATAAGAGCTATGTCGGCAACTTGGTTCGATATTTGTACAAGGTACCAAAATCGCGAAGAACTGTGACATATTTCCGCAAATTTGCAAACGGCCACGTGACAGAGTAGGGGTAGTGCGGTTTCCACCAGGTCACACCGAAGATGCTAGCTGACGCCAGGAGTACGTTTTATGTGGGTATTGCTGTTATCTTCTAGTAGTACACTTCTTAGGTTGTCATATTCTAATACAGCGTTATTAGTGAACGATCGTCATCACGGATCGTTGTTTCTGGTCTTCACAGGGCGGACTTTACCAACTTGCTTAAGCCAGCTAATAAACTTTGACTGCCTTGGTGGTCCAGTGGCCGCAGTATGCGCCTGCTGTGCACGAGATTGTGGGTTCGATTCCCAAACAAAACTTTGTGTGACCAACAAAGAGTTGTTCTGAGTCTGGGTGTAATTTGTGTCCGTTAATTGTGTTTGTAAAGTCCCCCGCGACACAGAGCTTGTTCTCTAGTGCGGGAGTTGTATTTTTAAAAAGAAAGAAAGAAAACTTTAAACAATCATTAGCAGCACTTATGTGGGCAACTAGGTCGTTCAGGTGGCGAATAGATTGCACACTGAGAATTTCGCCTTATCCAGGTTTTTAAACCAAATTGAGTAAATACCTAGGTATAGGTAGCTGGTGTTAGGCTAACACTAAATTAGGCTTATCGAGATCAAGTTAGTACGATAGCCACAGTAGATTTCAAACTCCCCTAAATTAAATTGCGAGTACAACTTTTACAAAACTTTTTTTTAAATATAAATAGACAGTGGGGAGTTGAAGAAAAGTAAGGAGGACTTTGCCCTGCAGTGGGACAATACTAGCATAGAATTAATGATAATACAAATAATTCAATAGGTAGGTACTTAAAGCACGGTAATCTACACTAATATTATAAACCTGAAGAGTTTGTTTTGTTTGTTTGGTTGAACGCGCTAATCTCAGAAAGTACTGGTTCGATTAAAAAAGGCTTTTTTGTTGAATAGTGTATTTATCCAGGAAGGCTATAGGCTATATAACATCACGCTATGATCAATAGGAGCGGAGCAGTAGTGAGATATGTTGCAAAATCGGGGAAAATATTCCAAATTACCACGCGGACGAAGTCGCGGGCGACCCCTAGTATTCTAAAGATAATATTATCTACCGTGCTTACCTATAGGATTTGTAAGTAGGTATTTACGTTTTTAAACTGCATAGTGGCTAAAAAAAATAAACTTAGGGCTCCTAAAGGAATTCTTTCATGGCTTCAATAGTTAACAGATCTGAATGATATTTATTAAGGAGATGGATGGTATATATAAAAGTATATGTATCCTATGTCCTTCCTCAGATATATACGTTGACTGCCTCGGTGGTCCAGTGGCCGCAGTATGCGCCAGCTGTGCTCGAGGTTGTGTGTTCGATTCCTACACAGGACAAAACTTTGTGTGACCCACAAAGAGTTGTTCTGAGTTTGGGTGTAATTTGTGTCCGTTAATTATATGTTGGTAAAGTCCCCCGCGACACAGAGCTTGTTCTCTAGTGCGGGAGTTGTCTTTAAAAAAAAAGAAAAAGAAAGAAAAAAATAAGTATCATCATCATGGCAAAAATAAATAAAACTACAGGCGCTTTATAAATTTATACATACTTTTTTAGCAAAATAACCAAAATCTGTTATAAAAATACCTCAATTGCTAAACAACCATTATAGTAATAGCCAATGCAAAGCTATAGTGAATTAGTATGACACTTAGCGCAATTAATCACAAATCCTCTTACCATATAATTTATTTGCGCTCGCTTGCAATACCATCCGCAATACTAGCGTGCAGGCTGAATTTAATACCCAAATACACAAACAGACACAAGTACACAGATATTATAGGTTTAGTACGCTCAGGCCTCATTAAAACAAACAAACACCACTAAATCCCATTTATTACGAGCGCCTGATATAATTATGATAGCAATAGAACGAGTAATCAGATATTGCTAGCGCGCGATCAATAGGCAATTTGCATAAATTAATAGATTGGTATTGTTTGTTAGGTGAACACGTATTAATATTTTAATAAATAATGAAGTAATTTTGTTATCTATATTGATACAATAATGATTGTCTCGTGTTCAGTGGCTTATCTAACAATATAGCTAAGTTTAGAGAAATTCAAACGTGTTATAGGTGTCACTAAATATTAAGTTACGTTTTGTTTGTGTTAAGATTATGAGTTAGTCTGTTATTGTCTCAAATCGTCTTAGATATAAATGCCAAGATTATATTAAGCACTGTTTTAGATACACGTGCATATCAATTCATTTATTAGTATACGTGAATATCTGTACTAATAAATATATGAATACCTACATTATTTCTGATTAGAAAACGTATAGTACCTCAAAAAAGATATATAATACATAGGTAAATACTTAATAATTTATATAAGAAAAATATTTAATTAAAATATCTAGTAGAAACTTTACAAATAATACACTAAATAAATTCTACGGGGTACCTAATTAAAGTCTTATATACCTAATAAATGAACTATATATTTATTATCTTGGACTTACTCTGTATGTAGGTATGTGTATGTGTAAAAATACAAAGAGAAAGAACCAAATATTACCAAACTCATTCCTAGTGAAATGAAACATGAAACTAAGCCATTCTTCATAGCTTAAAGCACAGAAACGCCTGTATTAAATAATATAGGCATGTTTACGTTAATTGTTCGTAAGGCGTAGGCGTATAACAAGACTCGGAACAACTTTTGTGGCTCTGAATCGGAAATCGAACTCATGATCAGCCACAATAAAAACGAAGGCAATATTATGCAGCAGGACCAATGAGGCAGTCATCCGATACGCACATAGAACTCTTCGCTACTTGCCTGTTTAAGCAACTAGGATATTTTATTCTACCATTGCGGTTTCAAATAATCATTGCTGTAAATACCTACCTAGGTACATAATAGGTATGTACCTATGTAGGCAGGTAGTTAGTTTATCGCACATAATATATAACAATATAACTTAACAAATCAATGTTATATCTACTTACCTACTATCATTTTATTAGGTACCTGTGTTTGATCTTTATAATGGCATTTTCGCGCGCATCCTACTAATATTATAAATGTCAAAGTTTGTGAGAATGGATGGATGGATGGATGTTTGTTACTCTTTCACGTAAAAACTGATCGGATCTGGATGAAATTTGGCACAGAGATAGATTATGGAGTAACACATAGGCTACTTTTTGCAGCGATAACCGACATCCACGCGGGCGGAGCCACGGGCAACAGCTATACTTAAATAGAAAAGAAAGAAAGAAAAATGCATTTAATTCCAGATAAAACAAAACATACACTGGGGAATACAAAAAAAAATAGATTTTTAATACTTACTTAAAACTAAACAAACAAAAAGATAATAATAAAAAAATAAAAATAAAAAAAAATAGATTACATATTTTTCTATGCTTTTTTTTTTTTTTTTTTTTGTACCCACTGTATGTCACATCTGCTGGAATTTGGACTCTGCTCAGCATAATGCTGCGGCGCCAACAACTAATAGTTGCGGGTCACACAACAGCGCTGATTTTCAGCAGAGCCCTAGGGACAGGACGAGCGACGTGTCAATGTGTTGCGTGAGTAAAACTGTAAAGTAAAAAGAAAAAAAAATAAAAATACAATTAAATAAGGTATCTTAAATAATAATATATATATTTATAAAAAAAAAAAAATTTAAAAAAAATAAAAATAGCAAAAAAGAAAGTTATTTGTTGTATAAAATACATAAACGTGGCGACAAACATACAACTTATTATGTCAATCAACTGTTAATTATGTTGTGGTTACAAATCATGTCACTAGATGGTGTTAGTAGTCGCTTTAACTCGCGTATTTTTATTATTGAATATTGATGGGTAATATTGAACCGTTTAATGACACTAGAGGGCGTTAGTAGTCGCTTCAAGTTGCAGATTTTTACTATTGAAAGAACCGGTTAAGATATCAATAATAATATTATTACTTTTTGAATATTGTGATGTTGTAGCTAGTTCGTTAAATAACAAGTGGTATATAAATAGTAGTTTTACCTGTCTCAAATATTAATTTTAAAATAGGTAGGTTTTAAAATAAATTAGTGATTTTACTGTTATTTCTACAAATTTAGTAGTGATAATGAACTGATTCAAACTATTAATATAGATTACCAGGGGTCGCCCGCGATTTCGTCCGCGTGGTAATTTGGAATATTTTCCCCGATTTTGCAACATATCTCACTACTGCTCCGCTCCTATTGATCATAGCGTGATGTTATATAGCCTTCCTGGATAAATGCACTAGCAAATCCCCTACTTGGTCGCTGTATGTTCTCCTAGGGCGGCCCCTACCGACATCTCCATTCATTCTTGCACGATATACCTCTTTTGTTATTCTTCTTTTATCCATCCTTTCTAAATGTCCAAACCTTAACATCCCCTTTTCAACTTTTGTGACTACATCATCATTTATTGTTTACCTATAATAAAGTTTAAATAAATAAATAAAGCTGACTGATTACATAATATCACTGCGCAGAATAACGCAGAGCATAGCTTGTGAGCATAATCTCGAGACACAAAAAATAATATGTTAAACGTGACGAAGAGACATTTGAAACACGTGTGTGACATTTTATTGAAATTATTAGATAGGTGTCTATATTAAAACTAGTTTGGTAACTTAGGAGAACAGTAATATTAATTCTTATAAGATTAAAGATAACTTCTATCATTCTATTATGGATATTCTAACGACAACATAACAATTTAGAGAGAGGTAGGGCGAGCAAGCCAGGCTGCGGCAGGACCTCCATAAAAAAGACCACAGCCAAATAACTACACACAACGGTGTAGTTGTGTTCCTCTGTGTGAGTTGAGTACTGGTCTCCAGCGCTTATTTAGGAATGCATATTGAAAGAAACGTTTTCCTATCCTAAGGCAGAGACACGCAAATGTTGCCAATTCAAAAAATCTAGTATTACTAGCGTCCATAGGCTACTTTAATGCTTGTTGTTTAATTCTCCTAAGAAGTATAAAAAAAGACATCGTCATTATTCGTCATTGTCAACATTTGTATAGGTACTACGACGACATTTTAGTTTAAAGTTTCCACTCTACATATTTATTTATAAAACACGTTTTATACCTACATCATTTTCTGCCTGTAACAAACCGTATTCGATCGATACAACTGTTCGACATAATTTTACTAACATGGCTTAAGTTTACCAAAGCTTGAGTAAACGATAATGTTATATATCTACTCATGAGGCTTACTTATTTTTCATTTATGTAATTTTAATTATGAAAGGCATTCTCCATCATCATCTCAACCCATTAACGTCCCACTGCTGGGCACTGGTCTCCTCCATACATTTGGAGGGATATAAGCCTACTATACCACGCTGGCCAGACGAGTTGGTATAAGGTTTTGTTTAGAGTTTTTCCTCTCCTGCAGTGGATTTTGTCTGCCTGACTAACCCCCTTAATTGACTCTTAGGACACCCTCGGGATGGTACGGGGTGGTGACATTTGTATTCTCTCATCATGTCACCACACGGACAACTCTATCTTTAATATAAAGTTAAAAACCAGAAGTCTGCCTTTGACGATTTTTAGTTAACGTGTCTTTTGCACACGATAGGTACCTACCTACCATATAAAGAATAATGTTAATCACACATACATAAATATAAATATACACAGGCACTGTGGAGTCGTATAAAAAATATGGTTTCTTTTTATATTATCCTTAAACCGATGACTCAGTATCTAAACCCAAGCACGTAAAATATACAGATTAACAATTATCCCACGTATAAAAAATATCCAACAATGATTACAAAATGTAATTATTTCTTTAATTTTCCTTCCTTCATTCAAGCTGTGTGTGTCATACACACTCTCAGGTCGCTGTACTACTTATATATTACAAGTTTATGAGATTAATCATACAAAATCTTGGTGACTCATACAAACTGAGTGCCGTTAGAGTATGGTACCTTCCAATAGTGACGTGATCCATGGTGCTATTGGTGCTACAACACCATGAACCATGATATCATCACACCCACACGGTTTTGTAAGTTAATTTTTTATAAGACTGATTGTGTTTTACCTTTTTTGACATTACATGAAAGTATATACTTCAATATATTCCTACTTATGGTACTTATATTCGTTACAAAACAAAAATCTCTTTTTATATTTTTCTTAAAAGAAAAATTGCAATTCTACATTAAATTTCAAACGAATATCTATCTAAAAAGTAAACTCATGCGATAAATATCTGCCTTTCTAGACAAGTGACATAAACGGTAGTCGAATCGAATAGAATAGAAAGCAAATGTATGGGATTTGACATAAGTTAACGTTACAAAGTCGTAAACTTACGTCAAAACCCATACATTTTTCTTTCTATTCTATTCAAATGGACTACTGTTTAAGACACTTGACTTGAGGGGTTCGCAATATCTGGTTCTTAATATTCAATCATCATCATCATCTTAGCCAAAATATATGTTCACTACTAGACATTAAACTGATCCAAGGATTCCACAGGTCTTGAGCTGATCTTGTCTACCCGCCGCAACCTTGACCAGGCCGCCAGTCCACCTCGTTGAAGTGCCTCCAACAATAATACTATTCGGGTGGCAAACAAGCATACGGCCACAGATTAGATAAAAGTTACAACGTATACGGCACGCCTGATTTTAAGCAGTTGCCGTAGCCTTTTGACTGCCTTGGTGGTCCAGTGACCGCAGTATGCGCCTGCTGTGCACGGGATGTGGCTTCGATTCCCACACAGGACAAATCTTTGTGTGACCCATAAAGTGTTGTACTGAGTCTGGGTGTAATTTGTGTCCGTTAATTGTGTTTGTAAAGTCCCCCGCGACACAGAGCTTGTTCTCTAGTGCGGGAGTTGTCTTTTTTAAAATAAAAAAAATAGAAATAGAAAATAGCATGCAAAAACCAAAGGTATCACTTGCGTGCTACCAATCTATTATTTTACACCATTTTTAAGTTCGTGGTCATTTTGACCCCAGCGGCCATCGGTTCTGCAAGTAGTATCTAAACCCTGCTCTTTGTAACTTAATCGGTGCAATTCTCGGAAATTTGTCTGCCACTTTAGTTATTAAAATAACATCGTTACTCTGTTAAATTAACCCACCAGCTCATTAATATTCTACCGTACTTCCGAGTATTTGTCTGCCTTGGTAGTCCAGTGGCCGCAGTATGCGTCTGCTGTGCACGAGGTTGTTGTTGTAGGGTTCGATTCCCACACAGGACAAAATTTTGTGTGCCCCACAAAGTGTTGTTCTGGGTCTGGATGTAATTTGTTGTTAATTGTATATTTTTAAAGTCCCCCGCAACACAGATCTTGCTCTAGTGAGGGAGTTGTCTGACCAATACCATTAACGACCTTTCACTATAATTATCCCTTTTACCCCACCCAACAATATAAATATGAACAATAAGTATAATATTTATATTCATCTACACCATACAAGATAATTAAACGATAGATACCGACCGGCATACACTTGGCTCCTACTCCTACGCAGATGTTCATAATAACAAGAGTTTTAACTGATTGATATAAGCAGTTAATCAAGTGACATGATCCGTTATGTGCTTATTGTTGTTTAGTGAAGCGAATGTACTACATGTAGGACAACAGTTATACTAAGTAACTAGTAGCTGTTACAGTAGCTACCACTCAAATATATCATTAACTAGCGGCACGCCCCGACTTCGCCCGGGTTAAACTATTCTCAGCGCAACTTTCTTATTTTTTTTACATAAGAACCTTCTTTCTCCTGACAATAACGAATTTAGCAAAAATAGAATTAGCGAAACCGGTTCAGCCCCTCTAGACAAGTGGCAAAAGCGGTAATCGAATCGAAACGTCAAAAAAGCAAATGTATGGGATTTGACGTAAGTTTACGACATTAAATTTTAATCGTAAAGTTACGTCAAATCCCATACATTTTCTTTTTTTATTTTTCGATTCGACTATCGCTTATGCCACTTGTCTAGAGGCTCAGCTGTTCTCGAGATGTGCGCTTAGCAACACATTTAGTGATTCATTTTTATATAATAAATTTGGCATTAAAACATTAAATTATCATTAGCACATTTGTCTTCTAGACCATCGATATGTACTAGCTGTTGCACGCGGCTTTGCCCGCGATGATGTCGTTTTAGACCCTATGTCTTTTCCAAGAATACCATACTATCTCTTTGCTAAAATTCTACAAGATCGTTCAGGCATTTAGCCGTAACAATTAACAGACAGAGTTACTTTCGCATGCCAAATTTGAGTTAGTACCGACTCGACACTGTTCCGCTTCGTCATCAAAAAATATGCCCATACTAAAAATCCCGACTCGTCACTGTTAAAAAATATATACATTTTTATTTAATTTTCATGTCCCGATTCGTCACCATTATGAAATATCTAATTAAAAAGTACAGTTTGTAAAAAAAAACTTTAGTGGGGGTTAGTATATTAGGAAAGTTAAATAAAATAGTTGTTTGATTTTTGAAAATTATTATAATTGTAAATAATCACTTGCATATAAATAAAAAGTGTAAAATATAAATTTACAGACACTCAATAATCACAGATATGTTGATTCTTAAATTCTTAAGCTTAAAGTTAGGTATAAAGTAAATATTAGAAAAATCTGTCTTATTTAGAACATAAAAATAAAAATGTATCACAAAATCAAACTTAAAATTCTAAAGATATGTAACAAAAAAAATAAAAAATTAACAACATTTTTTAATTAATACTTACATTATTCTGAAATATGTACATAAAGATAATTTAGTTATAGTCTCTGAAATATTTATATGTTTATTTTCAAAATCATTCATAATATTGTCTATTTCTTTATCTACTTCAATGACGCGACGTCTTCGATTATTTATTGAAGACCCACTTTTTAATTGCTCTATTCTATTGTCAAAATGTTTTCCTTCTTTCGTTAGAACTTCAAGGAAGTGAAGCAGGTCTGGCTTGTTCTGTGCCATGATATTATTTAATCTTTTGTGCCAAGATTCAGCCCCATTGATGGTTCTGTGACGGGCTCTATAACAATTCCAAATTCCTTCGAAATTCTTGTTATCTAACCATGTAGATACAAAGTAATCGTTAAACTGAGTGTACAGTTCGTTTGAGGAAACCCTCTCCATGATGGCTAGCCAGCCATCTTCTGCATCGTCTTGGTTCAGATAGGCTAGTGCAGCGCACAAAGCAAGGTGGCGTCTGCCTTCGTGAAACGTTGTCAAGCCGATTGCAGCAGCCTTCTTATATAGTGCTTGTTTAAAATGGAAGTTACATCCTTGTAAATGTACAGTAGGAAAGACAATCCTTAAGGCATTTATTGCAGCTATTTCAAAATCAACTATGAAGCGACTGGGATTCCACTCCGGTATATGCTGTCTCAATAGATTAAACATCCGTTGGTAAGAACATTGTTCTTTATTTGGCATAAGAACATACATTATGGGTACTATGTTTGTTACTGTTTTAGAGCTACCAATATCCCCATGTATACAGTATAACTGATAAAATAATCGATAGCAACTTCTAAATGTCCCATCACACATAAAAGTTTTCACTGTAGTAATAATTTGCCTTGATTTTGGTGTTGAAAAAGCTATCATGCGATCTTCGGTTCCCATTCCAGTGTCAAATAATAAGAAATCATTTGAGTACCGATTTGGTATCACCACTTCTCCCCGCGTTTTAAAATGTGTTTTTGGTACTCGTAGTTCTTTGTTTCTTGCGCGATACATAATTGTTTTAACAGCCCTATATGTTGGAACAGCACCAAGTAAATTCAAACCAGCATTCATTTGATTTTCTGTAACATTTTCATATAATGTTGGTACTGGTATCATACGTAAAGTAGATTCCCGTTTGCAAGCATTTTTTATAGCTATTGCTTCGACAACCGTTGAATTTGGTGTACAACAATGTGGTGTTTCTTTTAAAATTCTTGTTTGATTGACAATTTTTGCTATTGTCAAAGTAGCTGAACAGCTATTACGATTTTTGCATCGCCAAACTTCACCAATTTTAATTTTCTTGTGATAGTTGTATATATAGCCTTGCCTGCATAACAATGGTCTCCCTCTTTGCGTCTCAAGAAATCTTACCTACGAAAATGATCGAATTTATATTTATTAAATTATAGGAAAAATACTTTAATAATAGTACTCGTATACAGTTAAAATTAATTTCATTACTCAACGATACACTTGTGTTTGAACATAGAAAATATACTTACATTTAAATCGATGTTTTCTGCCTCTCCGTTATCCATTTTAAACTCAACACTTAACTTCAAACTTTCTTGTAACAGAACGAGTGACAAACTACGAATAACTTGAACCTTATCAACTAGTAGCAAATAGATCCATTGCACAAAACAATGTACATAATCGTTGCCTTAAGGATACAATATTTTTGTCCCTTTCTTAAAAATGTGGTTAACACTAATCCTGTTTTATTGCATCAAGAGGTGTTTGTTATATACAAAAGAATCACCACAGCTGCGTTTTGGCGCTACCTTTTTGAACTTTGTGACGAAGTTGGTAATTTTATTGTCTTAATTATTGTAAATTATGAAATATTCTTTATTTATTTTATAATAGACAGTGAGAGAAACAATTCTCACACCTGGGTTTCGGAATTATGCTTTTGAACATTGTAACAAAGCAACTACAAGAACTCTTAACATAACATACTACCAATGAATTGTTACCTATATCAGACAATAGACGATTTATATTATCTAGTTTACCGACATTTATGGTGCTCTTGATATGCCTACTTTTGTCAAGATAGGGATTTGTAGTATAAGTAGGAATTTATAGTTGCTTTTCCTTCTGTCTGTACTTTAACAAAAATAATGTACTGGTGACGAGTCGGGATATGAATTTTTTAAATAAATGATATGGTGACGAGTCGGGATATGTTTTTTATTAGTGACGAGCCGGGATCGTGACGAGTCGGGCCTGACTCCCAAATTTCATCCAAATCCGTTTTGTCGTTTTGACGTAATTAAGTAACAAACATTCATACATCCATCCATACTTAACATTTATAATATTAGTATCGATAAAATTTTTACTCAGATACAAAACAAAGTATCGTGCTCATCATTACACATTTTTTTATTCTGAGTAAGAATCGAACCCACCACCAATCCCTCTCACTAACCACTAGACCAACAGACAAGCCAAATCCAGAATAAATCGATTTAGAGATTAGATTTATTTATGACGTCACAAATAGGTAGACACAATGTACCTATATTTGCTTGGCACGTAACTGGCTGAGCTAGTAACTAACTCGTACTCTTAGAACAAATGGGTGGCGAACAACGTCCCTCCATATATAACACCGAGGAGGATATATTCCTCATATTTCCGTACTGGGAAATAATATGGGTAACTACAATTTGTCTAGCTCTAGGGTTGCCAATATTTTTGTCTCGGGAAAATACGGGTGTTATAATAAACTGTTATTTGAAGTTCGATCTCTTATTACCTACACATGTTTTCTGAAATAAAGTATCTTTGTCTTTATCTTTGATCTCATGACAGACAAAAGATAGGCACATATTTATTACTATAATAGATAACGGGATTAAATCGTGTAATATTTTGAAGATTTTCATACTTTCTGTTGCAATTTAATTTAATTTAGCCGAAACGTCGGGTAACAATATGAAAACCTACTTTCTTGCTTTACCTGCTATCAATCTATACTAATATTATAAAGAGGAAAGATTTGTATTTGTATGTGTGTATGTTTGTAATGAATAAACTAAAAAACTACTGTGCTGATTTCAAAAATTCTATCACCATTTGAAGCGTGTTCAACCTGAGTGACATAGGCTATATTTATTGCTAGAAAAGATTAAGGATAGCGAATTTAATGTAGCCTATGTTACTCGATAATGTAGCTTTCTAATAGTGAAGGATTTTTTAAAGCTGTCGAGTTGTTTTTGGGTGAAATCGTAACAAAAAAAACAAAATCAAATCTTTCCACTATCATATTAGTTTAAATAAAGCTAAAAATATTTATAAATAAATTAATTATTTAACAAAACTATCGAGTGACAACCCTATAAGATAAAACATTGCGTTTTATATTACCCCGATTTTTAGGAGAAAAACTTTTAAACTATGAAAAAACGTAGCACAAAGGTAGGGAAATTGTAGATTGATGTGATACCGGCCATTATTCAAGTGAACCTGCTCCTCCGAGGGGAAATATTCAGGATAGGTGTGAAGTTTGGACTACGATCCCTCATATTTTATACCGGGAACTTTACCTACCGATATTGCCATAGATATCGTAGAAATAGCCTCACTATTGTATGTGTATCGACTATACGGGAGATCGTAGTTAAATAATAGCCAGGCTTGCGAGGTTAAGAAAACTAGCCGCGGTCAGATTTTACACTTTGTGAGTGATAATGATGATGGGTCTGAAATATTGATTTATTAGCTGTTGCCCGCGGCTCCGCGTGGAGGCCGGTTATCGCTGTAAAAAGTAGCCTATGTGTTATTCCAGACCATAATCTATCTCTGTGCCAAATTTCATCCAGATCCGTTCAGTAGTTTTTACGTCAAAGAGTAACAAACATCCATCCATCTATCCATACATACATCCATACATCCATCCATCAAAGTCAAAGTCAAACTCATTTATTCATTTAGATCAAATACATGATACTTATAAACGTCATAAAAACAAATGCCAGCATACTTTTTTTCCTACGGCCAATTCGCTGACTAGGGTTGGGCCTCGAGAAGAATTGGCAAGAAACTCGGGCCACTCTTTTTAATTGCCAGAGTATAACATTTACAATTTGGTATGAGTTACCAAATTGTAAATGTCCATACATCCATCCATCCATCCATACTTTCAAACTTGCACATTTATAATATTACTTAGTAAGGATTGGCAATCTACTGAATTTACTTATACGTAATTAAAATTAATGATATTATCATACTTAGCGGCGCAACATACAGTTTTGTTACCATGATTTTAAATTTGTGCGTAGGTACTTGCTTATAGATTTGAAGTATAAATGCGATAGATAATACGGAACGTAATGATATAGAAAAGGATAGTGATAGATAAAATTAAACTATTTAGCTATTGTTGAAGGCAGCAATTTCCGCGCGCTTCTTTTTCTTTTATTCTTCTTTCTTTTTTCTTTGTCTATGTCTTTCATACTATAATAACATTGGTTAAAATTTAAAATGAAACGCTGCGATGCCCGCAACATGCCGCATCGTCAGCACTAATGTTCAACTAATAAAACTGTACGAGTTTGCACGTACAGCTTGTTATGCTAGAAAGAGTTCGTTTTTGCTTTTTCCAATATTAAAACGGTTTTTACTCCTCTGCCACTGCTCACTGAGCAGCCATAGTAGCATACAAATACTTCCTAGACTACTTGCTTCTTGTGAAATTCAGCTTTTTCAAGAAATACACTGATAAAATATAGATAAACTTAGACTCTTCTTCGATACCGGTGTTGCCAAGATACCTACGAGACATATCTTATATAGTATATATTTCTTGTGTGCGTGTGTATGTCACTGAACTCCTCCTAGACGGCTGGACCGATTTTGATGAAATTTTGTGTGTGTTCGGGTAGGGCTCCGGATGGTTTAGATTAACAATTGGACCCGGTAGGTGGCGCTGCTGTCGGTATATCAGCTTTCTCAGGCAGGACGACGTCTGCCAGGTCCACTAGTATTAATATAATTCTTTAATAATATTACAGATACAAATGCTTAGAGCATCACTCTGCAAGTTAAAACGATGAAAACGCTTTAACAGCAATGTAACAGAGTTGCCAAAAGTTATTTAGGGAATTACTCGTCAGCAGAAACACAACACTATTATTATAGGAAGTGTAGTCATTTTGGGTGCAATTTTCTGTACACTTTGTAGCTATATTATTTACTTCTTGCACAAAATAGGTGTACAATGGAGGACTTAATACCAAAGGCATTCTTTACCAGTCAACCTTTGGGTGATGCAGAAAAAAACTAGGTAGGTATACGGCCCGAGTTTCTTGCAAATTCTTCTCGAGGCCCTTCCCTAGTCAGCGAATCGGCCGTAGGGAAAAAATGCTAGCATTTGATTTTATGACGTTCATAAGTATCATGTATTTGATCTAAACGAATAAATAAGCGTATTAACAAGTGATTTTTATAATGTACCTAACAGCAGGAAATGTGTCAGTCAGCAGCTACACAGCCTAGCTAGCAAACTAGCAGCTAGCCAAATCGCTGACGAGGTATTAATGATGATTTTCTCTGCAGTTCTTCTCATTAGAGGCATGAGAAATTTGCAGGTAAAATCAAGAGATAATTTACAATCTTTTGTGAGGTACGATTAATTAATTTCTTCTAACTATTTCTAAAGGGAGGTTTAGAATAATAATCTCTGCAGACGCGTATACTGCGGTTACGGTGTCAGCTACTTTCATATATCGATTATTTCTAGATGTTAAGGTTTGGGATATCGCCAATGACCGTGAACATATGGACGAAACACACTAATTCTCTAGGCGAGCGCGGGGATACAAACAGATGTACTCCTTGTATGGACGTCTTATTAATTTTTAATAAATTAAAATTCAAACTTATTCTAAATATAACATTACCCAATTATAGGTGTATGTTTACTTCAAATACTGTTGTTTTTTCGTATTATTTGATAAAACTTGAAGTCATAAAGAGGTTACATCTCAATAATTTGGTGCTGATTTATTTACAAACTATTTAGAATTACTATATAATTTATGACAAAACCATATTTATGAAACACATCTTGTAGATTAATACTGTAATTTTTGGCAGACATTTGTCTATGAATACCAACAAAAATGGTTTCATCATCCTTTTCATCATTTTTTGAGATTTTACTCCGTGGAGGGGCCTTATTAAGGCTGACTTTTGAAACAAGTGAAGTTTAATAGGAGAAGAAGCTTAAAACTTTATTTTTAAAAATTTCAGTTGTGACCTATTTAAGTAAACCATAAATACTTTCTGGTTATTTTTGCTTTTGTATCTTTCTTTCAGGTGAATCTTTGACGACTTGCGAGACATGAACATTAACTAGGTCTATCGTTTATTATTGTATTTGCGAATAGTTTTACGTATTGCAAGTAATAGTCGTCATAAAGTTAACTAGAGGGTTAACTCTTAACTCTTACCACGGGTTATATTACTACCTACCCCCTCAACATCAAACAGAATCGTGGCTATTATACCGATGAGCCCCTTGAGAGTATTTTGTTTGAGCGCTACGGGAATGTTTGGTGAACGTATCTACCTATCTACTATTCTGTAAGTTACTGGTGGGAAATCTTATGTTATAACTACTAGCTAAACCCGGCCACGCTTCACTATGTCTGATATGCCCAAATTGTTCACAACTTCATGAGTTTTTATCAAGTAACCGACATGTTTAACTGCCTTGGTCGCAGTATGCGCCTGCTAGGCACAAGGTTGTGGGTTCGATTCCGACACAGGACAAAACTTTGTGTGACCCACAATGAGTTGTTCTGAGTTTGGGTATAATTTGTCCGTTTGTATGTTTGTAAAGTCTCCCGCGACACAGAGGTTGTTCTCTAATGCTGGAGTTATCTTTAAAAAAAAAGTGTTGATTCACGCCTTATGTGATTTATTTATTTAACCAACAAAAGCATGAACGTTTCTATAATAATAAAAATAAATAAATTTTGGTACACAGGACGTCTAAATTCTCTACATCTGGCTAGGCAACGCGTTCTATAGTGGCGTACATCGTCGTCTTAGATTAGGCGAGAGCGTGGTCCAGCGCTAGTCTGTCCACAATTTATCCAAAGATCTGAGATCTAAAAGTCTGAGAATCCTCCACCTTGACACTAACTACAATGGTCAGCCTCAGTGTTTACTTCGGACTCAGGTCAGCTGGAGCAAGGAAATGTTTAGGTGAATAGAATATTCTTTATTTGCTTTAAATGTAGGTACAGGTAGAACAGTGAAAATAGATCCTACGAGTCATGGTAGTTGGACCTGATCTGTTTGCGGTTTGACCCAAACGATGTCCCACCTCACATCGTACCCTGCATGCTCTAACACCTCATACAGGAGGACTTGATGGCTATCTTCAACAATGCAATCAATGTGGCTGCGTTATACGCCGCAACAATATAAATTCCAGAGCCTCTAGACAAGTGGCATAAACGGTAGTCGAATCGAAAAGTCAACAAAGCAAATGTATGGGATTTGACGCAAGTTTACGACATTATATCGTAGACTTACCTCAAATCCCATAAATTTACTTTTTTGACTTTTCGATTCGACTACCGTTTATGCCACTTGTTTAGAGGCTCAGCACAGATAATGGCGAAAATGCGAATGGAAGCTTAAATAGAACTGTTTCTGAAGATATAAAAGTAAAGAGTCTCTTAATCAGCACGATCTAAGCCATTTAACCACTGTACCCAATAAGAGTATCGGCAACAGTAGGGACCGATGTATCGAAGGGTTCATCTAATTTGTGATTAGTCGCCTCCCCCACCCCCCACTCTGGGAGGGGGGCTACCAGTCAGCGATACGTGTAATTACTGGTCGTTGGCGAGAGATACACAGAGTATATAAAGACAGTAGAGCAACTTTATCAAAATTTTAGTTTAATCCTGCAACTGCAGCAAAATATTTTTTCAAGTCGCGGTGGTAACGGCTGGTTCAAACATAAAACTCTTTAGTAAAAATATAACAGGAATTCCCTTTCCATCTATTTAGAGATGTCTAAAAATAAAGCATTACCTAACTTCGATCTTTTCATCTATCTAGATGAACAAGGAATTCTTTATTTTATTTTTCTTATTTAAAAATTTCAGGTTCAGGATATAAATCTTGAATCGAGGATGGTTTGATATCACGGACACAAAGAACACTCAGACTTAGAACAATAGTTTGTAGAGCACACAATATTTTGGTCCGAAACGGAATCGAATCCACAGTGCTCGGCACACCGCGGGCGGCGGTGGTGTTGGTAACGAGGTGACCATCTTAACCACTGGACTAAGTGTGCAGTTGTGTTTCTTTATATTTGTAAAGATCCCCGCGACAGAGTGTTTGTACCCTACAAAATCTACATACTGACAACAAAAACTACACCTTTTTATAAAGTAGAGGGTTCTTCCCCAACGGACTTGCAAACTTAAACGATGCCCTACTTCTCATGGAAAATTGTCAGTAAAGAAACACAGATTTTTCTTCTCAATTAACCTGTGTCTGCAATCAATAACCAATTAAGTAGCTGATGATGAATCACGTTAACAACGGATACATGTTTTGTCATGATGATTGGTGGTCATGCTAAACATCCTGTAGCAAGACCAGCTCATGAAAGTCATCAGCAACCAATTGCAATATAACCAAATTGGTTACAAATTATGTAACCACGTGGTCTATGAGTAACATAAGATATATTTTACTTTCTATTGCATACTTTGAGTGACTCACAATTAATTAATTGTAATCGGTTTCTCAGATTACAGTTTGTTCTAAGAATTAATATGTTTCCTCTATTTGTTACCAAGTAGGTTAACTAGCAAGTATCTGACGATGTAGATGTTTCTATAGTATAGTGTTTGCTTTATTGAGGCCGTAACATTACGTCCTAATAGCGATTTATATTCCATCTTTTAAAATATCGTAAAATGTCAAAAAGTTGTCGCTTACCATCAAACGGGCCATACCTAGTCATCATCATCTCAACCCATAATCGTCCCACTGCTGGGCACGGGTCTCCTCCATACATTTGGAGGGATATTAGCCTGCTATACCACGCTGGCCAGACGGGTTGGTGTATAGTTTTATTTCGAGTTTTCCATACCTAGCATAAAAATAATAAAATTACACACATTTCCATAACCCTTTAGTCAGTTATTGAATTTGCTTTATAATTTTGATAATAAGTATCTATATCATAATCAGAATTACCTTACATTTCGGTTTAAAAGTTCCAAAAAACATATGAGATAAGTCATAACAGGTGTAAGTAGACAGAAAAACACTTTGAAAGGATTAAATATTCCTTTCTTTGCTTTGCGGTTTTTTTACTACTTGGGTGGCTAACAAGCATTCGACCCGCCTGATGTTAAGCAGCTACTACGATAGCTATAGCCTATGGACGCTTGCAACACCAGAGGTGACCCTTGCGTGTTGCTGACCCATTTTTTTACACCAGGGCCTTAAGATGGAGTATTCCTGGGATATAAATACAGTTCTTTTAAAACGCATCCCTAAATGAGCGCTGTAGACCTGTACTCACAAACAGGAACACAACAACACCGCTGTGTGGCAGTTGTTTGGCTGTGGTCTTCTGTAAGAAGAAGGTCCTTTTCCAGTCGGACTTGCACGCTAGTTATACGCGCACGCTAAATTATACATGGAATAGAAAATCATTTCTTTATTTGGCCTTAAACAGATTTAAAAGCTTGATCAAATAGCGGTTCCACTATAGCGAGCATTTAACAAGTACTTCTTGGACCATTCTAAGCTCCACGATCCATTATAAAAGAATTTGCCAAGGTTCTTCAATCAGAACAGGTTTGGAGTGTGTACCTACCTTTTAATTTGGGTTTGTAAGAGCTTTCATAACGAGGCCAAGGGCGTAGCCGGCCGGCTGGAGATGTATACATGCCTTTTTTGTCAAGTACTTAGTGATTTTTTGGTGATTTCTAAAGGGTATTTGTAATAATGCTTTGTTAAAGTCAAATTTTAAACGCAAAATATTGAGGTAAGGCGAAGAGAGGTTGTCCACAGTATGATTTAGTGATCGAATTGGAGGACTGCCTCCATTGGGTAGTATTGTATAACTGCTGACTAGTATGTTTATGGTATGGCAACACATTAAGAGAGGTAGGGCACCATACTAGCGAGCAAGTCCGACTGGGGAAGATCCTCCACCTTACAGCAGACCACAATAACTACACACAGGTGTTCAGTCCTGTCCCAGGTATACTACCATATTAAAGCACTGGTGTAAAAAAAAAATCGTTGGCAACCCGAAAGTGATACCTCCGGTATTTCAAGCGTCCATAGGCTACGGTAACTGCTTAACCTCAGGCAGGCCGTATGCTTGTTTGCCACCAAGTAGTAGGAAAAAAAAACACTGTTGAAATTTGTCATGATATTTATTCGGAACTTGTGAGCTCCTTGGGGAATCCGTATTTTGATAGTAAGAGCGACTTGGTCTGCTAGGTACAGCTTTGTTTTCGCAGCCGTCTACTAAAGGTTACGGTAACTGCTAACTACCATCAGGTGGATAGTGCTGCACGTTGGTTGCTAATGTCCCTTACATTATATATATTATTTAAAAAAAAACCATATCGTCGTTTGCTGATTTAAGTTTCTACTTAGTAAGGATTAAAAATATCGGATGATCAGAAAAACAATTTCAGTTTATAGTAACACTAAGAGTCGCCCGCGACTTCGTCCGCGTGGTATTTGGATAATTTTCACCGATTTTGCAACATATCTCACTACTGCTCCGCTCCTATTGATCGTAGCGTGATGTTATATAGCCAATAGCCTTCCTGGATAAATGATAAAAATAGATGTTTTCGAATCGAACCAGTACTTTCTGAGATTAGTGCGTTCAACCAAACAAATAAAAAAACAAACTCTTCAGCTTTATAATATTAGTATGTATAGGTTACCTAATTTATTATGGTTATTACTTATTAAAAGGTTCAGCTTTACTCATTATTTTGAAATATTCTGCCCGATGGTAATGGTAAGCAGTTACCATTCACTTGTTGACGATCCTGTAAAAACTTAAAACTCTTTTCTTAAAGAACCTTATACGTCTATCAAGATGTTAACTAGTGGCACTTCTTCTAACGGCACTAGGTAAAATATAACAACTTTACCTTACGTTAAAATATTATAATTCATAGCTGTAGCCGTTTAAAGATAACCTCAATCTCCAATAAAGTTATAAGAAAAGCGCTATTCGCTATTATGAACAAAAGATCCAGTTTGCCGATGTATTTAAGTGTTACAAGTTTGACAAGTTGCTGAATACTTTGCTTTCATCGATTTTGTCCTAACCCTCCTCCACCCGTCCGTCGCTCTCGTGGAACTTGCAAGTTTGCGAATAAAAGCCTTTCGGTTTGCTTGTTGGTGTAACCAAATTTGTTAATGATTCAAAATAAGTCGATCTTTCAATATTGAAAAGAAAATTGTGTCAATATTACCTTATGTATTTTACAAAATATTCTAACTATCTGACGATTAAAAAGAGTGGCCTGAGTTTCTAGCTAGTTCTTCTCAAGGTTCCACGTCAGCGAACTAGCCGTACGAAAATTTTGCTGACATCATTTTTCTGGCTTATTCATAATTTATCACCTTTATAGGTGTTACTTTGTAACCTTAATGAATTTTGAGTTTGAGTTTGAAAAATAGATTTTCTTTCATATTATAGAATCACTTGATATTTTTCTAAAAACCGAAAAAAGCGACGACTGAAGAAGGTAGCAGAGATAGACTGAATGCGAAAGACCAGGTATTGACAGCAACAGTAGACAACAGGCTGATTAAAAAATATACAAGAGAGAAAATGAACTGCTTGGTTCAGATAATTCAAGTGATAATTGACGAAGTTTGAACAGCATGAAAAAAGTGGAATTATCAGAAATAACGTTGTTATTAAAACTATTGCTTTATGTAAATTGCAATGAACTACCAGGACCAACTTGCTCGTATGTACCTACCTAAAAAATACCTTCTAAATTATAAATACACAATTACTACAATTTCCTACATATTCGCCATGTTTAAGATTTCATCTCAGTCAACAATCTGCTATCTAACAAATTTGCTAGCGAGATTTGATTAAAACTTTTTACATTAGAAATATAATTTTTCGTCAAATCACTTTGGTGAAATTTCATTTTCTCTTCAAAAAGTGCTGACACGCCGTGATTGATAGATCTTAAATTCTGGATCGTTTTATATCTACTCTATTTGAAATAATATCATTAGATCGTATATCTTAATTGAAAGAAAAAGGACATCCAGTCATAGAGCTTTCTTTGTGTGTGTCATCAAAACTGACTAAATTCTTGACCCGTGGCTCCACCCTCATGGGTGTCGGCTATCGGAATCGGGGTACTAAGTACTCTATGTCCTTTCTCAGGACACCGTCTATTTCTTTGTCAAATTTTACTAAGATCCATTGAGCCGTTTAGTTGTGAAAAGGCAACATACAAATTGAGATACTCTTGCATTTATAATATTAGTAGGATAATTAATTAGTTAGTCTAGTTAGTGACGGAATTTTATGATTTATAAAACATTTCGTTTATTATCTATGTAACTAAAAACTGCTTATTTTAAAATTTATTAGTTCAAAATATAAATGTAAAATTATTCTTTATTTAATTTTTAATAGTGCTTATATTGAAACTATTCCATCTCAGCCATAAGACGTCCACTGCTGGACATAGGCCTACATTAAACTAGATAATACCCTATAATTAAATTGTTTGTTCATCTGTATGTAGGTACACTGTGGTAGTAGGTCCCTCCACGTCCCTCTAAATCACCGGCGAGGGACACTTTATCAGAGGCGCCGCTAATGTGCACGCACCGATCTGATCACTAACACTATTCGTTACTTCACGCTTTTAATTTCATTCCTTTACTATTGATTAAATAACAGTTCAGTGTTATTGTTTTACTACAAGAGAGGTAGGGCACCATGCAAGAGAGCAAGTGCGACTATGGTAGAACCTTCACCTTACAGAAGAATAATAACTACACAGAATGGTATCCTGTGCCTGACTACACAGGTCTTCAGTGGTCATTTAGAGAAGCATCCTTACTAATATTATAAATGTGAAAGTTTGTGAGTATGGATGGATGAATGTTTGTTACTCTTTCACGTAAAAACGACTGAACGGATCTGGATCAAATTTGGCACATAGATATGTTATGGTCTGGAATAACACATAGGCTACTTTTTACAGCGACAACCGACATCCACGCGGGCGGAGCCGCGGGCAACAGCTAGTTATTAATAAAACAATTTCCTAATTCACGGACTCATTCGTTTATGTAAGTCACATGTTGACAACATCTGATCTGATGAATAACTAGAGCAGGGTTGCACAAACTTATTTGGAACAGGGTTCTGCAATAGGGTGTGTTTATTTATTTATATTTCAGTTGTTCACTGCACTCACAGTTACCCAACACGTGCAGTGAACCATTATAATCAAAATACAATACAGTAAAATTACTTAAGTGTTGAAGGAAGCTGTCCTGCTATATAATGAATAATATTATGAATGCGATAGTTTGTTTGGTATTCTATCGCGCCAGAACATCTAAACAGATTTAGATGAAATTGGGATGAGATCGATTATTATAGCACAGACGTTTTTTCCAAAAATCACTGTTCCCGTGGTACGGTACACGCGGACGAAGCCGAGGGCGGAAGCTAGTAGAAATATATTTTATAGAAAGAAAAAGGTAGATATTACTACTATTCTAATTGTAGCTGGTCCACATCAGAGTCCTGTTCCGATCTGAATGATAGGGGTTGTAATCGACCGGAGGGGAAATAACTGTAGGTTACTGCTGATCTGCGCTTTTCGATTGACGTCATTCGACAGTGATTCTAAGTAGGTAGGTAAACGACAAGGTAGGTCAGCAGTCTTACTTAATATTAGATCGTTACCAAGGGGTTATAGCTGTTCACGGGACAGATTATGTTTATTAAGTTTTGTATCAATACCAACTGAATAAAAGTTTAAATATCAGCCAAAGGTATATTTATTTAGAAGCATGAAAGCGCATAAACGTTAAAAATGTTTTTGATATTTGATTCCAAATTACTTTTTGCCATACGTGAAATTGCTTCTAATTGTTTGTTCCCTAGACCGTTTCAACTTTCCGGTTTCAGATCCAAACAAGGTAACACTTTTCAATGTATTTGTTGGCAGTACTTTATACACGTATTGTAGCAATGCAGCGCAGTGGTAGAATTTAAAGTATAGTGACCATCTAAACACACATACAATCTCACAAAAATCTGCATTTAAAACATTTCTATCTACTCGTACCTACTCTCTAGATAACTTAGTTGTCATAAAACTTGAAGCTTTGCACAATCAAAATCCATTACAGACAACTTTTCTTTTATTCCACAAAACCTTTACAATAAATGGCCGCCATAAATAATACCCTGTCCACGCCATAGCCAAAGATATATTCCGCCGGGACTTTCCATTTCTCGTTGCACCGAGATTTCCCCCTATCTGAGTCGTTATCACAAATCTTTTTATCCCGGGACTCTAACTCAGGCGACGCACTACAAATCGTAGCCCGGACACATTTGGGAATAGAGATGGGACATGCTTAGTCAGCAGTGTCGATGTTTTTTAATCGATAAGTCGAATATAACGAGTTGTTAATAATAACGTAAACTTCACATCCGCAATGAGGAACTACGTCTATAGACTATAATTTCCTTATCGACCGGTAAAGTTACTGTCAGCCACATCACTTTGCCAAATCTTTAAAAAACTGTACGCTTAGCAACTTATATTCCGTTTTTATCTGAACACTTACTTCAAATGATCGAGAGATCAAGATTGCCGTAGTAATAACATTTACCAGTTTCAGTTCAGATTTCGTAATGTTAGTCGTATAATTTTATTTCGTACTAACAATGATACGAATATTTTCGCCGTGTAACGCCACTTATTCGCACGTGTGTGTCAGCACCGAAACCTTCTTCACCCCTGCGATATAACTGTGCGTTTATGTTGAAGACGTACGTCTATATTTTTTATCAAAAAGAGATTGTAGACTTACGTAGTCTAGAAAAGTGACTATTGACTTTTCGTTCGTTCAGGTTTTCTGGAAGCAGTTATGGTGACGCGACGACCTCAACAGCCAAGACTTAAAAAGCAGAGAGCTAGTTTACTATCACCACTAAGCCATTATTGAACTTTTAAGTTACGAATTATAAGAAGAAAGGACATAACTTTTTCTAAGAGATTGTCGAAAAAAGATCTCAAGTATTATCAAAAAATGTGTGTACCCTCAGCAAACCACTTAAAAGTAAGTGTACATAGTAACAAGAAACCGTTCGAGTTAGATAGCTGAATGCCCTAGATAGCATTTAAACTTAGTTTTATGTTTACGGAGAGAGACCATATCGAGTTGGCTTGAAGGACTAAACTTGAGCTGTTGATACGTATGTAAGGGTTTAATGGATCTGAGTGGTATTAAGTGAAAATCATTTTTATTTTATTAGATTTTCTTTAAGTTTAATTGTATTTCGTTAGATATACAACATTTTTTTTAAACCGAAAGTAAATTACTAGGTTAAAAAAATTACAAAACCGAAATACTTTCAATATGTTTTTTTTAAGACAACTCCCGCACTAGAGAACTAGCTCTGTGTCGCAGGGGACTTTAGAAACATACAATTAACGGACACAAATTACACCCAGACTCAGAACAATTCTTAGTGGGTCACGCAAAGTTTTATCCTGTGTGGGTATCGAACCCACAACCTTGTGCACAGACAGCAAGCGCATACTGCGACCACTGGACCACCGAGGCAGTCGATTAATTAAAACGTACGCAACTAAAAACTAGTCGACCCAAACTAAAAACTCAAATAAAATTTCTAACATAAAATGGTTACATATATACGATAGCAGTTTTAAATTTATAATTTAAAACTGCTATCTAGTTAGGCAAAAAGCTTTTAAAATCCATTCACAATATTGAATATCCAATATATTTCAATATGTCAAGTTGTTCAGTGAAATTTTTCCAACAAATTTATAATTGGCATTCTGTACTGTCGTGTCACATCACTATCTTCTTTGGGCGTAGACAATGGAATGCAATTAACCGTGCTGAGTGTAGAGTGGCCATCACTAGGAGTTTAAAAAGACACTCGTAATTAATGAAGCTGTAAATGTCGCAGCTAAACGTTAGCAAACGTGCTTTGGCCCCAAACCACAGAATAAATAATAGTATTTCGTCCCAAACTAAGCAACTAAGAATGCACACAGCGATAAGGGAGGTAGAGTTTTTTATTTTTATTTCATGCTGGTATTCCCCTTCATGGGATCAGACATGTCTTTAGAATTTCGTTTAGAGCGAGATTAGTAGGAACATGTATGAATGTCACTGTTTGAAATGCACATACTTAGTATGGCGGTGTAAAAATTTCATTACGTGTTACAAGTTGATTATCTTCCCACTCGACAAACATCAATTAAATATCTTTATTACTTAACTTCCACGCAATCCTGAGGTTCCGCACTCATAAATATATAAATTATGAAAACGCTTAATTTTTTAGCAAACACAAAAGTTTTGTACAATGATCCAGATGTTTTCGGTTATACAAAAAAATATCTTCCAAATACATGTAGGTCCTATCCCAAATTTGTCGTCGTTGGGACATACTTATTTTTACCAATTTTATATCGGTTAAAAAGTTAAATTTACACATCCGAGCAAATCCTATAACATGGTATCCGTACCCGGGGCGGATAGCGCCAGTATTTTCCGGGTACGATTCGATATAACCGGACTGAACCGGATTAAAAGTTTAATATACGCACATCCGTATGCTTTTTCATTCCATTTCGATTTTAATTGGTGCTGTCTTTTATAACGGAACTCGTTGAGCTATTTATTTGGCCGGTAGTGCATCGCTTGGATTAATTTCCATGAAAATTATTTTATGAATACGTGTCCGAAAATATATTTTATTTTTGAGTCTCGAACGCGAGGTATTTAAAATCAATGATATGGATATTAAGAGAAAATCTGCAGTGGAATGTATTTATAATATGGATTGTTTTTCTTTTTATTAATTCATAAATCATTAATTGTGTCCCGTTTCAACATGTGGAAATCTAACCCTGAAAACGTCGCACAGCAGCTAATAGCGAGTCAACTTAGCCGCACATGCAGTTGGCAATCTTCGTCAAAATTGGTCGCCGCCGCTGGCCGAAATACGGAAACATAACTGCTCTCTCTTGTCTTTTAATCCGACACGACCGGATAGGGATCAGATGCAGATCCACTTGCATGACTTTGCACTTTACGAAGCACAGACGGGATTTCGATGTGATTTTAGAAAACCGTCAACCATCTACGCAGTGACAAGCTTGCTCAACATTAAAAATTTATCCACGTGGCTATTGCTTAGCCTCGAGCCCCTTACATAAATCATACTAATAATTATAAAGCTAAAAAGTTTGTATGTCTGAACGTATTAACCTCAAAAACTAACTCTCTTTCATATACACTAATGAATGACACAATTTTTAACCAAACAAGTTCGCTCAAGTAAAGCCGCTGGCAAAAGTTAATCATAATATAATACCATAATAGCAAAGCTTGACTTAAAAAACAAATTGGTTGAAGAGTAAAAGAGAGGGCGCTATTGAACAGATGCCAGATCGGCTGGCAGTTATATGAATGTAGTGGCTTTAGTGATGTGACAGCCACTAGCGAGTAGACCACTCGCTCGAGATACTCGAGTATGCAGTGTTATAATAAATGATAGAGTTGCGTTGTTCCTGTAGATGTGTTCCTTCAATTTATTTGATGAATTTTAGAGCGAAATGCACATGAATAATATATAGTTTTATAATCTTCTACTTGGTTTTGATAGATTGCCTCAGTAGTGCCGTTAAAATTAGTTCATACGGTTGCTATTTTGAGGATTCGGGTTTGATCCTCGGATTGGTAATATGATATTTGGTTTTTCTGTCTTTAAGATTTAACATCAGTCTGGAATCTGATAGTTTTTGATCGTAAAACACATGCTTTCGCTCACGGCTTCGGCTTATAGTGCTTTATGTAGATTGAATACGGGAAAGCTATCTCTTCTCTATATTTTAATCATAAGTAGCTGTGTGCCTGTAACAGACAGATAAAATTACTCGTGCATTTATAGTGCTCCTATGTATTTAATACGTGCTCTTATTTAAACTTATATTAATTGTACATATAATATTTTGTCAAAAAAACATATACAAACAGTCAAGCTATAAGTGAAAATACTTTTAGATATTTTTTCGTAATAATATTTATTATAAAAGGAAGGTATTACACTTCACCTATCCTAGAAGAGTAGACAAAGACTTGACACTATTCTTTCGCTGAGTTCACACTCATAACATTCTGAAGTATGCTCCGTCGGTTCAGGGTACTTTCAATCTGGCTTCTCGCCAGTACGTTATACGTTATGGTCCGGGAACGTTCGACGTAGTCTCGAATAAACAAACTCATCGAAATACCAATACTCGACAGTGTCCCATCCCTAATTACTTTAAGGGAGTACCTTTGAGTTAGGGGAAAGAAAATTAGCTATAATCTATGGAAATTGTACAATAAAGTAAGTAAATTTTCAACGGTATAGCTCGTCAAGGATTGGTGGATCTATCTAAAGTGCTGATCAAATTTGCATGTAATTCATTGCAAAGGATAGAGGGGAGAGAATTTGTTGTGTTTAAGTTTATCTTTTTGGAAGAGTTATGAAGGTGGAAGTAATTTGGATATTGTTATTGTTTTAGGGTGTATACTGTATGGGAATATAAATGTTACATGATTTAAAAGTAGGTAATACTATTTATTTATACTAGGTACTATGTTGGCAGACAAACAAACATACGAGCCAACTGATGGTAAGCAACTCCTGTAGCCTGTGAAAGTGTGAAAACATATTAAGTATATTGCGAAAAGCATCACTTTCGTCCTTGTAAATAAATTCTTATTGGCAGTAATTAGAGTTTTTTGAGGAATTAGTAACGAGTCGTCACTGATCCGTTTCGAGAATCATGGTCGGGCTGCATAGGATAAAATGTCCTTGCAGCTTTGTTAATATAAAGTATCAAGATGAACCTCAGATAATATTTCGCATACAGTTTTAATAATTAATCTTTATTAAAACTGTATGCGAAATATTGTATCGATCAATCAGCCTGTTTCCGTCCACTGCTAGACAAAGGCCTCTCCTTATAATTCTCCTATTCCACGAAAATATTGTATAATCCTCGAATATCTGTTCTGAGTCTTGAGTGTAATGTATTTTAACTCATAAAGCTCTTCTCAATAAAGTATTAAAGTGGTATCTAATCTATACTTATATTATGAAAATGCGAAAGTTTGGATGTTTGTTACTCAAAAGCAGACTTTTTGCTGACATCATCTTTCTGGCTTATTCATAATTTATGACCTTCATAAGTGTTACTTTGTAACCTAAATGAATAAATGAATTTTGAGTTTGAGTTCAATCACGCCAAAACGGCTAAACGGATCAGCATCGGAATATACTCGTAGTCTAAAATAGCACATCGGCTAGTGTTTGAAAGCGAAGGTCTTTAATAAATATAAAGAATTTGATATTTTTGTGTAGGTGTCAGATTGTAAAAAGTGCTTTTAATAATTTCAAAAAGCGTTAATTACCAATGCTAGTTTATTCATGTACTTGATCACCAATTTGCTCATTAAATAATCATGAACGAAACCAAATATTGTTAAACGAAAAGCAAACTTGAATTCATTTTACATGCTAATAGGTACATAGTTTAACGTTTATTACGTTTGAAATTTAACAATAACGAAATACACATGTGAAATATAAAAACTACGACATAGTTAAACACAATAAAAAGTGAGACATATTCCCGCCAACAATACCTACCGGTAAAACTACGAATAAAACCAGATACGTTTTAAACGAACTTTTTAACGCTTTTCCGTTAAAAAATACACATTTTTTAAACAGAACAACCATTGGTCCTAGTTACTGTAACTACTGTAGTTACCTTATTATATTAAACTATAGTTTGTTTAGTTTATTCCCACATAGGACACATCAGGGCTTTCTCAAGGGTATTGGTAGAGGTTGAAGACCGTTCGATAAATTCCAACTCTGTGTGGACAATAAAAAGAATATTTTGATGAACTTTTATCAAAGTAATTTAGTTTTGTTTTGTTGTTTAAGTTTTATTTGTAAAACAACAGTATAAATATGTAACTAGGTATGTATTATTAAACGCAAATTAACTATATTACAGATTTATTCACTATAAAGTAAACTTTTTACACATTCGAAAAAAAAGCCCGGGAACACTAACTACCACAGACTACTGTCAAACGTCATAGTGATGTTCCGATAACGCGCGACAACTAGTAATGTTCTATGTAGATCGATTTTCTTCATCTAACAGTTCGGCCATCCTGCAGTCCTTCGGTCCCCGAAGGAGATTGTCCTCAGCTTGACACGCCAGCTCAGCCGTATGCTCGCTGCAGGATTCCACCGGCAATCTTCACCATTTCCGGCAAGAGATTTTAATACTGTGAGGCCCCGAAGGCAAGCGTAAAACAAAGGCCCCGAAGGCAAAGACTGAATACCCAACAGAGAGGCCCCTTAGGCAAGATTTAGGTATTATGGCTGCAATTTATGCCCCGTAGGCAATCGCCTAGTGGCTGACGTATATGTGCTGTAAGGCTCCGAAAGCAAGCACGTTAGTAAACGCAGTGACACCCCGCTAGGCAAGCGTTTGATAGTTAAATTGCAGATTCTCGTGCTATAGGGCTCCGTAAGCAAGCACTTCAGTGAACGCTGTGTAGGCCCCGCTAGGCAAGCGTTTGATAGTTAATCTGCACATCCTCGTGCTATAAGGCTCCGTAAGCAAGCACTTCAGTGAACGCTGTGTAGGCCCCGTAGGCAAGCGTTTGATAGTTAATCTGCACATTCTCGTGCTATAAGGCTCCGTAAGCAAGCACTTCAGTGAACGCTGTGTAGGCCCCGCTAGGCAAGCGTTTGATAGTTAATCTGCACATCCTCGTGCTATAAGGCTCCGTAAGCAAGCACTTCAGTGAACGCTGTGTAGGCCCCGTAGGCAAGCGTTTGATAGTTAATCTGCACATTCTCGTGCTATAAGGCTCCGTAAGCAAGCACTTCAGTGAACGCTGTGTAGGCCCCGTAGGCAAGCGTGATGGTAGAGTTAGAGATAATTTGTGCTATAAGGCTCCGTAAGCAAGCACTTAGGTGAACGCTATGTAGGCCCCGTAGGCAAGCGTGATGGTAAAGTTAGAAATAATTTGTGCTATAAGGCTCCGTAAGCAAGCACTTAGGTGAACGCTGTGTAGGCCAGGACGTAATATTTTCCGCTCTACCATAACCAACTGACCCATAAGTAGAGGTTCTACAACTCGCCGATCTTTATCATAACGAGTTTACATCTGAGCTGCATTTGTTTCAATAGTTTGAGCAGCTTCGTCTCGAGATGTCGATACGTTTGCACTGTCTGCTCCCTGCAAATCATTTGGTAAACGGATTCTTAAGCCACACAGCAACTCTAAAGGTGACTTGCCTGTACCTCGACTTACTGTCGAATTTAAACCTAATTGAACCTTTGGCAGTAGACATCCCACCTTTTTTTGATTATCACCCATGTGGGCTGACAGAGAATTTAAAATCGTTCGGTTTAGACGTTCGACCTGTCCATTCGCCCGTTCAACACAAGATTCCTCCAATCGATCAATGGACGTTCTAATCCCTCCATTAACTAGCTGTCATCTGTCAAGTCTAACATAAAACGTCAAATGTCATATGTCACTCGTTGCCTATGATCGCGCCAAAGCTAAACACACTCAAGCAGTAATAAAAATAACATTATCTTCAAAGAGTTTGCTTGACATTCCACTATCAGCTACGCTCAGGTATTGCACCCTGCGACACGGCCATTCTGACACTCATACGTCCTCGTGTGATACTGTAACTGAAACTAGAAATGTTTTTCGTGAGTCCACTGGCCTTCCTGACCAATACCAAACTATAGTAAAAATGACAGAATCAGGTTAGCCCAGCAAAGTTAACACATTATGAAAGTTACATTAAAAAAACAAATCAAAATCATATATTGGCAATATCTCACTTTACATTATGATATTTGAGGTGCTATAACTTTGTGTGTCTAAACAGCCGTATTTAGGTGTCATGGCAGTATTCTGCATCATCGCTTATCCAGCAATGAAAATCATCTAGCACTTAACCAGCGCTCTGCATCATTACTTAACCAGCAATGAAAATCATCTAGCACTTAACCAGCGCTCTACACACTCACTTAACCAGTGATAGCAAAGCCATAACACTTAACCAGGGCTACACTCACTTAACCAGTGATAGCAAAACCAAAGCACTTAACCAGCGCTACACAAACCAACTTAAACAGTGATTACACCACAATTATGCTTAACCAGCGATATTGAAAAGTATCATAATTAAATCAACCATAGCCAATGTTAAACACATGTTTACACTCAAACTTTACTGTTCAGAACTAACTGATTCATTCATGGACTACATCATTATCAAACTCATTTGATGGTGTTTTACAAGAGAGAGCTAAGAGCAGAGTGTCACTGATTACTTGATTTATTATGTTACTTGTTACTTGAAAAAAGACAACTCCCGCACTAGGGAACAAGCCCTGTGTCGCGGGGGACTTTACAAACATACAATTAACGGACACAAAGTACACCCAGACTCGGGACAACCATTCGTGGATCACACAAATTTTTGTCCCGTGTGGGGATCGAACCCACAACACGCCGCGCAGTAGTAAATGGCGAGGTAACCACTTAAGCCACTGAACCAACCGTATAGTCATTATCTTTATTAACATCTAGATGTACATTATGATCTAGGAATATTCATCCATATACATATCCCAGCAACCTCCAGTTGCTAAATACGTGCATCCCAAGTCATTCCACGAATTGACAGTGCTCTGGTACTGTCCAATCATCATGTAAACCCAACTATAACACTGTCATCAACAGTTCTGTCTCATTTAATTCTTTTTCAATTTCATCAGTCACACTCTTATATCCTGGCATCGATTACATACGCCAGCCAATCGTAAGCTGTCTGCACTCACACGCACGTACCTACTTGAATAATGCAAAACACATACCATACCATAGCCGCCATGCGGTAAGTGTACGTGGTTACCAGAACACGCAAAAGACGCCTTAGGTAGTCGCCATGCGGCAATCGCACGCAGTTATGCTCTAGCGTGAACCGCTGCCGTTCGCCCGCGTGTGCGCTGCTCACTGCACCGCACTGCTCTGCTCACTGCACCGCAATGCTCTGCTGTCACGGCGCGCCCGTGACCTGCTACTGGCCACCTTGTAGGGACGCCACATGCCGTAGTCCAGCCGTTTTAGATTTCTTCCTGCACTTCTCAAGTGTGTGACCAGCCATATTACAGAAAGAACAATGTTTGCTCTGATTTTTCTTTTTGAAACACTCGGCTTCAGTATGACCTGGCCTTTCACAAAATGAGCATTTCCGGTTCTCCTTGTTTTTGTGCATTTTATTAGTATTATCCTTGTTTTTGCGACATCTGCTTGCTTTGTGACCAGGTTTGCCACAAGAGAAACACTTTGTCACCCTGTCTGGTCCATGACTATTTTTCATGAATGTTTCAGGTTTGTCTTGCTCTTTGCTAGCAGCTGAAGTGTTGATACTAGCCAAGTACTGAAGTAAGGAATTGGTGTCCCGGCACCCAGCTGATTTAGCACCAATCTCCAATAGTTGGTTCCCAAGTGTACCTATGACAGCTTCAGTAATGATCTCATCACTTAACTGGCATGACATTCCAATTCCAAGTTTTGTATAATAAAATTCAATCGGGTCTTCATTGGGCTTCCTGACTCGGTTCACTAATTCTCTTATTTGTGTTAGTTTATTTTTAGTGAACGGGAATGCTTTAACCAAATTTTCCTTCCACTCGGCCCAACTCATTTCATAGGATGTTTGGTGTTCATACCAACTCTTCGCATAGCCACCAAGTTTAGAGGTACAGTTACATATTAGTGTGCGTTCGTCCCAACCATGCATATTGGCAATTCCTTCCAAGTTCCGTATCCAATGGTCAACAGAGACCGGAGAGGTCTGTGGGTCAAACACAGGTATAAAATCATTGCGACCCATGTAGCGAACTATGGAGGGCTGGGATGTATTTTGAGTATGATAGTTCATTTTCTTTCTCAATTCTCTTATCAGCCCCTCCAAGGCTTCTATCCTACTGTTTTGCTTCTTTAAATCCTTCTTATGATTTTTAGTAACTTTCACATCGCTTGAGCTTGAAGAGTTAGAACTAGGAGACCTATGTCTCTTCTTATGCCGACCCATATTTATAATTGAGATAAGATTTAAATAGTAAATTTAACAGTATTATCACTACACTACTCTATATGTTACAACTTGTCCCTTTAAAAGTTTGTACACTTCACACCAAAATAATAGAAATTAGAATAATTTATATTTCACAACAAAGGGTCTGTTTGTAAATGTTTTGTTTTTTTTTTCTTTTTATTATCACTGTAATTAGTTTAGATTTGCGTTGTTACAACTTGACACCGTCCTTTACATAATATGAAGTTTTAAATCACAGTCTATTTCATAAAAAGTATGGATGGACCTCACCAAGGAATTGAAGCATTTGAAGATTGCAAGCAGGTAAAGTGGCGTGCACCACACAATCCTCGGCCTCGGGGATTATCAACCAAAGCGCAAAGACTTGGCTATCTCACCCAAAATCGGAAAATTCAACGAACAAGCCGGTGCGTCAGTAGCGCGACTAGTCACAACTTGTTCCGTGCGTAAGCGTTTCACACCACACAAAATATTTATAAATATGTTAGATTGGGCACTAAAAGTTAGATAAGCATATTTACAATAAAGAGCATCCATTTTTGCAATCCGATATTAACGTTTTCCCACTTTTACAAGCACAATGCAATTGTAGGTAACAATATTTACAAAGTAGTTTTCTTTAGCAAAAATCACACCAAACCGTATGAATTACTTTGTAAGCGTAAGTAAATCGCACTTCTGAATACTATTAAACGCAAATTAACTATATTACAGATTTATTCACTATAAAGTAAACTTTTTACACATTCGAAAAAAAAGCCCGGGAACACTAACTACCACAGACTACTGTCAAACGTCATAGTGATGTTCCGATAACGCGCGACAACTAGTAATGTTCTATGTAGATCGATTTTCTTCATCTAACAGTATGTAGGGTAAGAAATAAAACTTAACTTGGTTGGTTTTGGTATTATTATAATATTAATAATTTATAATTTATTTGCATAAAAATGTGGTACAAAAGTTGGTTGTAGTATTAAAATTTGTAGTAAATGATTTTGACAGTATTTTCTATTTTTAATTAAGTTTTATTTCTTACCTTTTTTGTTATTGGCCGCAGAGGATTGCCAAACGATCCTTTTATAATCCTGCAGGTATATAAGAGTAACTAGGGGTCGCCCGCGACTTCGTCCGCATGGTAATTTGAAATGTTTTCCCCGATTTCGCAACATATCTCACTACTGCTCCGCTCCTATTGATCATAGCGTGATGTTATATAGCCTATAGCCTTCCTGGATAAATGCACTATTCAACAAAAAAAGAATTTTTCGAATCGAACCAGTACTTTCTGAGAATAGCGCGTTCAACCAAACAAACAAACTCTTCAGCTTTATAATATTAGTATAGATACGTCGCTTGCTCTCTCTCTATAACCATCCAATCGACACCATGTAAGAGAATCACAACAAAAATACTATAGTCGATAGCGACTAACGTAACACGTGGTACTTATGTGACAGTGTTTGTGCAGTTAGTACGTACACGGGTACAAGGGGTGTTGTGGGGTGGTACTGGGTTGACAGCGCGCCAACTGCTCATGTGACTGTCAGGCCGCCTGTAAAGGTACAGATTTTAAGGGGTAACTAGACGATACGAAGAGATAAACGGGTGATATGTCTTTTTTGTAAAAGCGGGCTATGTTGCTACCGCAAAATCTAATATTATTTTGCCGCTTTGACTAACAAAGACGTAGATATCTCACTACTACAAACAAAATTTGTGAACGTAGCGTTCACAAATTTTAGACTAGAGTGAGATAGAATGTCTGGAAATTGACACAAATTATCGCGTTTAGGATCGGTGACTTATGTGCGATAGCCCTAGCTACTGTTACGGCAACAGATTTCGCGCGATAGTGGGATATCTACGTCTTTTGTGGGAAATCTAATATTATTTTGCCGCTTTAACTAATAGTCAAAGCGGCAAAATTTTGCGGTAGCAACATAGTCGGCTTTTACAAAAAAGACATATCACCCGTTTATCTCTTCGTATCGTCATTTCAGATAGCCCTGGTGTTGCAACTGTCCTAATCAATGAAATAAAGATAAGCTACCATCGAAATTTCGGTATTGGTGTATAATAAAGAGTTTTCTAACTATCTATCTACCTTCATACTGAGCGAAGCTCACTTTCGTTCCCACATTTTCGTACGTACTTGCTTATATATTTTTAAATAGTTGTTGCCCGCGGCCCCGCCGGGTAGATGTCGGTTATCGCGATAAAAAGCCTATATGCTATTCCAGACTATAACTATCTCTGTGCCAAATTTCATCCTTATCCGATCAGTAGTTTTTACGTGAAAGAGTAACAAACATCCATCCATCCAAACTTACAAACTTTCACGTTTATAATATTAGTAGGATCATTGGTCGTGATGGTAAAGCTAGCGACACGTGTGTTATATATTTCTGCCTACGCCTTCAGGAAGAAGTTTGTTTACTGTTTAAAATAATAATTATAAGTTAAATTGTTTGTTGTACTTAGTTTATGTCAACAAGAGCTCGTCCAACGTTATCATCAACATTAAAATTCATTATAAAGAAGATAAAATTAATAAAACACACAAAAAGTAGCGTATTTTGTAAAGCTTAACATAATTAAAAGCTGTTTCGTTAATACACTTCATTACTGAAAATACAAAATTCACTTTAAAATACAATATATTATAAAATACAATTTATTTTGTAACGAAATGTTCCATGGAACCGTTTTCAATGGTTTTCCTTTTGAGTTAATGAGTTTCTTTTACAAACAAAATGAACAACACTGTTTGCGGACGCTTTACTGTACAGTTGGTAATCCGTTAGAATTCTATAGTTTCATAAACTGATGCGAAAATAATGTATTTATCTGCTTCTCTTACTTCAATTTCACCATATAGTCTTTGTGGAATTAAGACGATCTGTACACAGTACACCATACCTACTATTTAAATACACACTTTGAGGAATATTAACAGCCCTAATCCTTACTAATATTATACATAAGAAAGTTTGTAAGTATGGATGGATGGATGTTTGTTACTCTTTCACGTAAAAACTAATCAACGTATCTGGCTGAAATTTGGCACAGAGATAGATTATGGTCTGGAATTAGTAGAGAGGCCAATTGTAAAAAAGTCGCTTATTTACGATTTTCGTAGGACTGAAAAGGTTTATAACGACAAGTGGTATCGTTGGAATCAGCATGGTCTGCTGATACTCAAACTGGTTGTTGTCGCTTTCTAAAGTGGTGGAGGGGGTAGCTATGACGTCATTTGTGACGTCACTCCTGGTTTTAGATTTTGTCGATTATTGCGGTAACTATTCATCCGATTTAAACAATATGGGTATCAAATGACAGGTAATTAAATTTCTAACAAAACATGCAAAGCAACTTTTATTGTAGGTATTATATTTTTAAAGATATTTAAAAAAATGTAACTTTTTTGCCGTTTTTTTTCCGAACACGAAATGTTTGGTGCGCAATATACCTCATCAATATAAATATTAGACCAACACTTGGGCAGTAAAAAATTTGCTACATTATCGTAGTGTACAAAAAACTTTGAATTTTGTAAATTGCTGTAAAAACAACAAAATTATGACGAAATTAAACGCCGCCATGCCGGGCTCAAAGACGCGTGCCGGCGCGTTGTTTCAGCGTCAGTCGGTTACAAGCGATGATTTATGTACGTACATGCATTTGTCTAATCATTGCCATGTGTTAATGTAAATTTCAGTAATTCATGGATTTATGCAGTGAAGTTAGTTGATTTTATTTTTTTTATTAAAAATCTGAATTACTGACAAATCACGATAACCCTGGGAGAACAATTTGTAGATATGGTTAAGAAGCGAAATGGGTCTAGTTTTTTATTACGGTGTGGTTTTTAAAGAAAAGAACCACCACTCTTCTGGTCCATTTTTTTATACAACTACGGTGGTAAACAAGCGTAAGGTAAGCAGTTATCGTAGCTTAAGGGCGCTTGCAATGCGAAAGGTATCACTAGCGTGTTGCTGACCCAAAATTAAGCAGGGTTTCTGCAATTTCCCTGGCATAGGAAAACGTTCGTTAAAACGATAGTACAGTAGACGAAACGATAGGAACACACCTACACCGCTGTGTGTAGTCATTTATGGTCTTCTGTAAGGTATAGGTAATAATAATAACTTTATTTCATAAACTTTGAGATAACATATACAATAATATAGATAACAATGTTCCACAGAAGCTCATAAAAGTTTGTAACGTTAACACCTGTGCTAGTGAAATTCACTGTATTACAGGTGTCAGCGCCTTCCAATTATAAGGTGCAAGTATACAGTTAGACAAATTATAATACATTATTGTAGATAGCTCTTGTTATAATTAATTTTAGTTAGTTTAGATTAATGTGTGTGTGTGTGTGTGTGTGTCCTTCCCTAGTTGGGCTTGCTCACTAGTATGATGCTCTACTCCTCTTATCCATTCTTTAGACTAGGTTCATTCAACGATTACGTAATTAAAAAGCTTCTGAAAGACTTGAAATACGGGGCTCTCATTTTGAGCTAAACCTTCATAAATTGAGAGTTTGAGCTAAGATATTTTTTCTAAAAGCTTTACTACAACAACTTAAACTGCCAACCCGTCATTTGAAGGTTGAGGATCACAGTGTCGCTCAGTTTCTTACGGGTCATGGTTACTTTCGGAGCAAGTTATACTCATTTAAGCTAGTTGATTCGCCGAACTGTCAATGCTCAACACCTGGCTCCGATCAGGAGCAGTGTGCTCATCACATACTCTGGGAGTGTAGTCTTTGGCATAATGATCGTACTATTATGTTGAACAGCTTACATGTATCGTCTGGAGTGGCCTACTATGGGAATTTAGTTTCATCTGGAGGGAATTTCCATGCATTTAAACGTTTCTGCCATACATATTATAGCAATCAAACTTAGCTCCCATAGGTCCCGTAGTTTAAGGTCCTCCGTGGAGGGAAGTGGAAACTTTTCTTTCTAACTCCTCCTATTTACTTCTGATTAAATTCGTTGCGGGGTCCAAGACTTAGTTTAGTTGTCCACGGGACGCACGAGTGTCAAAACTCGGTGTATCAGTTGGTTACTCCGCTGTTTATCCTGGCTCACAGGAGTCACAGCGGTGGGCATGTGGGTGGGATTGTCCCGAAAACCCGTCATTTATATATGGTTTTCTAGGCATTAAAAGTAATTGTGGACTTACCAAAGCTAAACATTTACAACACGTAGGTACCTAGACTTCATCAACCGACTTTTTTAAGGTCTAGTTAATATTTAGTGTGCCCCATTGATAACAGATACATCACCATAATATTTGCTTGTTCAATGACAGGATAAAGTCGCTTGTGGCTTCGAATTCATGAAATAAAGGCTTTTTCATTAAATTCAAAAATTTTCCATAAAGTCTGCTAATCTTTGTCTCCTACATATAAATTTGTGAATAATTATAATTCGCGGTAGTTTAGGTTAAGTTATTTTCATTTTAATAACTATTCATATAATAAAATTGTATTGTATAGTTATATCAGCCAATATATTCGTGAATTCGTCATCGTGAATTCAGTGAATACCTGTTGGTGTTTAAGCACAAGATACCCTACCCTAGTCGACACATTTTCGATGGTCTTGGCGTTACTTGCTTATCTAAAGAGCATACGGATCCCGCCTGATGGTAAGGAGTTGTTTATGATGGACTTGTGGACGATAGACTCGATATCACCAAGGGACAGTTGTCCTCCCGGAAGTAGAACAAGATTCAAGTAGTATCGAGTCCTGCTCAAGGACTTCAGATAGTCCAACTATATTTTAATCTAGTTTTTCTCACAACTCATCTTTTTTTTCAGATCACAACGTGCGTGCATTGTATATCACTAGGGCCAGTCCTTGTTGGGGATGGTAGCCGGTTCTCTGTCGAGGATTTTTAATATTCCCTGCCCTGCCGTACCCTTGATCACTACCGTAGCTAGGATTAGCGGGGTTATCGGTGACTAGAGGCCGTGTTGTGTCTGTCGTTAACGGGGTTTTGCGAATAATCACCATGCCTGAAATGTAGATTGATGACCGCATTTTGATCTTAGATAGGTAATATAGTTGAAGATGGCGCTGCTGCCCCCCATACCTATAGAGCATCATGTTCCTTCCCTTTTTGTGAAACCCTCGAGATGATTAGGAATGGTGGTATTCTAACACGCCGGCACCGCGAAGCTAGTGTGTTATGTACAAATGATAGTTGTTAAGTTTGTAATAAAATAAATGTTTTGCTAAAGGACCGAAAAGGCTCAATAAGTAAAAACAAAACAGATCACAATTGGTTGCGGTACCTGAAAAACATTCACATCGCGACATTCATGTTATTGGTTTAATTAAAACACTCATGAAGTATAGTGGCAAACACAGAAAGACCACATAGCAAAGTGCATAGGAATATTATCTTGAATATTATTATTGTATATGACCACAACGCGATATGGCAACATAGAAAACCTATAATGTCTTATAGTCGATGCAACCTTATCACGACAGAGTTAGAGCGTAAATGAACACACAATTATTTTTGTCGCTCAATGAGCGTTTTCGGTCTATATGCGTTGAATATGTTAGTACGTACCTAAATGATTTAAATACATATTTTTAGCATTTTTGCTATAAGCTCTTTTTACAACACTTGCATGGATTTTATTATTATCTTTGCACAATCTAAGATTGACTGGTAGAAAATGTTATTGACATTAAGTTTGCCTATGTACCTGTGTTGTTTTTAATACATAAAATAAAATCAACTAATTTTCAATACATAAATCCATGACTTACTAAAATTTACATTAACATAGGCAATGATTTGGCAAATGTACGTAAGTACATCATCATCAGAATCATCGCTTGTAACCGTCTGACGCTGAAACAACTCGCCGGCTCGCGTCTTTCCGCTGGGCATGGCGGTGTTTAATTTCGTCATAATTTTGTTGTTTTTACAGCAATTTACAAAATTCAAAGTTTATTGTATATTTCGATAATATAGCTATTTTTTTTACTGACCAAGTGTTGGTCTAATATTTATATTAATTAGGTTTATTGCGCACCAAACATTTTATGTTCAGAAAAAAAACGGCATTTTTGCCGTTTTTTATAAAATATCTTTAAAAATATAATACCTACAATAAAAGTTGCTTTGCATGTTTTGTTAGAAATTTAATTACCTGTCATTTGATACCCATACTGTTTAAATCGGATGAATAGTTACCGCAATAATCGTCAAAATCTAAAACCAGGAGTGACGTCACAAATGACGTCATAGCTACCCCCTCCACCACTTTAGAAAGCGACAACAAGCAGTTTGAGTATCAGCAGACCATGCCGATTCCAACGATACCACTTGTCGCTATAAACCTTTTCAGTCCTACGAAAACTTTTTTTTAATGCATTGGCCTCTCTACTAAATAACACATAGGCTACTTTTTACAGCGATAACCGACATCAAAGCGGGCGAAGCCGCGGGAAACAGCTATTATATATACCTAATGCCAATAAAAATACTACTGTTTCTACCTGAATCAGTTTTCATTGTAATTATCGGGCGATATAGCGAATAGCGCACGGAGTTTCTCGCAAGTTCTTCTCATAACTCTACCCTTGTCAGAAAAAAATCCGTACGTAAATTGACTGACGGTATCTTTTAGATTTTTTGTTATATTCATTTTACGTGACCTTTATTAATGTTACAATGTAAACTGAAATAATTTTTAACTTTTGAGCAACGCTGTATTGGCAATAGGTACTTTTTTGTTTCCTAAGATACTGGTATAGTGGTTTTACTTCTAATAGCAAGTGATGCTCCTGGCATTAGACGATTATGCTAGTTTCCCAGTTTTGTCACCTTAGAGGTGTAAAGAAAGATTTAATAAACGTAAATTTAAAGATTTAATAAATTTACATTTATTAAATCTTTCTTTAAATAAATGATTAAATTCAAAAAACAAACAACAAAAAAGTACCTATTGCCAATACAGCGTTACCTCAAGCAAGTTTCAACCCATAATAAGTACCTAAATTAAAAGTAATAATAAGTAGGTTATTTTTACTACCCGCAGTATAATCGAACACTATCCAGATAGCGATATTTTAGCTGTACATTAGAGGTAGGTATTTGTTCAGTCGGACTGTTCCAATTGGATCCACTTGAAGAAACCACAGCGTTCTCTACCTCAGAAATTACAGTGTAGATATTGTCACTTACAGGTATAATAGTTATAACTAATAAATTAAACACTGACTGCCGTCTTGTCGTATAAAATACTAGTTGTTGCCCGCGGCTCCGCCCGCGGTTATCGGTTATCGCTGTAAAGAGTAGCCTACGTTATTCCAGACCATAATCTATCTCTGTGTGAAATTTCATCCAGATCCGTTCAGTAGTTTTTACGTGAAAGAGTAACAAACATCCGTCCATCTATTCATTCTTACAAACTTTCGCATTTATAATATTAGTAGGATAATCATGACGCTTTAAAGAGTTTATAAATGCATTGCTGTCAACAGAAATCCAAAAACGGTATATTTGATTTAAAACGAAAAAAGAACCTGAAACGCCGTATTGTGTCAGTGAGTCCAATAGTACCTGCAAGTGACACAGTATGCATAACATGTCGTGTGCAGTAGTCCTAACGCACCGCTAGTTGTCGGAAGGTGCGCCAGGGCATGAACAGTACGACGACTAAAATGCCACCCACACGCTACTGTTCTACTTCATATAATAAATTGCACAGGACACATTGATAAGATGAAATACATACGAATAAGTGGGTGGTGACATGCCTTTATTGCTTATACCATTTAGGGTAAACTAGTTTTCGCTCGCGGTGTCGCCCGTGCGTAGTAAAATGTGTTATTCCAGACTAAAATATATCGCTGTGCAATATTTCATACAGATTCGTTGAGCCATCTTGGCGTGATATAGTGTAACAAATATCCATACATCCATTCAAATTTTCTCATTGATAATTTATTTATTTATTGATTCAAGATTAAGTACCTTACCTTATAGCAAAAGAAATAGATATATTCTGCTGTTCTCTGAGTGAATTTACAAGGTCGGCATTATTTGTCATATGTTATAGTAATTAGTAATAATATTTAAAGTTAATTAAAAATAAGATAGCTACACTATTGTATCAGGGTAAACCTGTAAAAATAGTTGTAATGAGTAAATAAATAAATAACTAAAAATGGCATGAGGGTTATACCAACTCTAATCAGAGCTCAACCCTTGTCAGCAAACTGTATACAATGTAGACTAATTGGCTGAAGCCATTTAATTTTATTTTTGATGTTCATACGCATGAAATGTCACGACATGAGCTTGGCTTTGATGCATGCTTCAAAAGGCTGCAAACGTAAAAAGCCTTTTCGCTCAGATATAGCCTACTCCGAAATACTTCAGGCGCATCTCCATCAATTCACACAAGTTATTCAGAGGGAAAGTCATGAGTAAAACTGCGGGGAACAGCACAAAAGATCCCATACTCGTTCACTTTTGAAAATTTGAACGAAATAATTTAGTAGTTATAAAACTTTTCGTTAATAAATGCACTAGACGTTATCTATAATATTCAAGTATCGCTGCAATTTGGCACAGTGCCAGTTTATGTTATAATAGTTTATCACTGACAATTATTGAGAATAATGGCGGATTATTTAATCGTTTCCTCGCGGGAAACCATAATGACTCTCGTAATGGGGAAACTTAAGGGGCTGGTTCTATAAGATGTTAGCTCGGGAGTGTCTTGTACGTTCACGGGTGCAATTCTTAGACGAAGTTAAAAAGGTATGGTATTGTTTGCTATGAGTACCTACTTCACAATAGTCTAGAATAATACCATTACTGCTATGTTGAAGCCCTGGGTTCAAAGCCAAGTTCGGTAAAGTAGTACTAAGTTTTTTTGTCCAGAAATGTTTAGTTTCAGTTCTTTGGAGTAGTATTTTATCTAAGCGTCTCGGCACGTTAAATGTCGGTCTCGGCTGTTAACAGTCGTTAGATCACGTTAGAGGCCTAAATATGTATGTGTGATCTAAATAACTCTGTCACCAGGTTGGCTACTAACCAAACGATAAGAAGCTATTTTTTATTGTTATCAGTTTTCTAGAAGTATTCAACTGCTGAATTTATCAAGGATCAATGTTACAATGCTATAGACGAACCTTGGTGAGGTTATAGTTAAATTATATAGTTCGTATGAGGTTCATGAGCTCAACACTAAGCTTTTTATGGTGATGGTAGATTTTAATGAGAAGTAATTATCGTTTGGATTTTGAATGTATTTTAAATGTTTTCTTTAGTTTTGGTGAACGAAATATTTTCAAGATGACTCCCAGACTAGGGAATTAACCCTGTATGGAATAGGACTTTACAATCATTCAATTACGGAGACAAAGTGTGCCCTGATTTGGAACAAGGATTTATATAGTAGGTACACAATTCAAATAAAACTGTTTATTTCACCTGACCATCTCAAAATGCTTTCCTTTCAAAATATTTGCACTTCATAATCAAAAATATATTATTATGTAGGTACATACAAATTACCCACACTTTAAATAAGATCTTCACAAGCAAACCCGACTGGGAAAGAACCTTCACTTTACAGAAGACCACAGCCACAGACACAGAACACAACTACATACAGCTGTGTACTTGTGTTCTATGTCTGAGTGCAGGTCTCCAGCGCTCATTTAGGAATGCGTTTTGAAAAAAAAAACGTTCCCTGGGAGTATCCCTGGGATAGGAGAAATTTAATCTTAAAGACCTAGTAAAAATGAGCCGGCAACACGCAAATGAAATCTCTGGTATTGCAACCTTCCATAGGCTACGGTAACTGCTTAACATCAGGCGAGCCGTATGCTTGTTTGCCACTGTAGTAATATAAAAAATCCAAACAAAAAAATAACATAATGTAAAACCACATCATTTTAGCCGCCCACAAAGATAGCTCTATATCCGAAAAATTGGCCAAAAACTGTAGGAATTTATGTTTTTAATATTCCTTTGTGCTCGCGAACAATTATAGTTTGGTACATACAGTATACAAGTGGGGGAATGCGGGGGGGGAGGTCAGTTAGGTGCGTCTAACTCATAGCATATTCGCTTTTGGAGGGTAGTTGGCACTGTTATTGTTGGAGATATGAGCTTTTGTGACGTCATCGCTATTACGTATTGGATAGAGGTTAGGCGCTATATGTATCGACACTTATTACATAATTGGTTGTGATTTTTGTATTTAATGCATTCATATTCCATTTAAAAACTTAGAACTTAAGCGACTAGAGTTTAATTTTGCACAATGTTTTTTCTTTCAGGATATCACCTGAGCCAAACCTTATCAAAATAGTTTGAGCCGATTTAGCAATACAAAAAAAAATTTTTATACATACAAGAATTGCTGGACGGCCTATGTCCAGCAATTCTTGTATGAATAAATATCAATATCCCATAAAGATTTTCACAGCATTCGATCCTGAGCTGACTTTATCCATCGTTTACCCGCGTCCTTTACCAGGTCATCGGTCCATCTTGTTGGAGGCCTGCCCACGCTGCGTCTCCCAGTTCGTGGTCGCCGCTCCAGAACTTTTCCGCTCCAACGGCTTTTAGTTCTACGAGCTATGTGCCCTGCCCATCGCCACTTAATTGAGGCTATTCTTTGACCTGTATCGGTCACTTTTGGGGAGGCCTATGTCCAGCAGTGGACGTCTTTTGACTGAGATGATGATGATACAAGAATTACTCGTTTAAAGTTATTAGATAATATAATCTGAAAGATACCTCTAATTCAGCTTATACCACTAAAATTGGATCAAACATGCTATATTCCGCACTAATTGGGAATAGTAATTACACGATTGTGATTGGATATAGGAACCCATATCTTCTATTGATTAGGCAGACACGTTTTATTACCTACGTGCTCTGTATTAATATCTACTGAATGGAAATGCGATATCAGGTTATTACTATATCTATCTATTTTATAGGCCATCACTTAGAGTCTTAGAGATGGTATTTAACTTACCTCAGTAAGTACCTAACATAAGTTTATTTATTTGGGAAACACACAGATTCAATACAATATTTTTACAAACATAATATAAATAGAGCATCATCCAAAATAGTTTCCGCAATTAATTTAATACATATTATGAAAGTCAAAGCAGGGAGAATAATAAATTATGAATTTAATATGAGACGATAAATTATTTAAAATAGTGAGAGCAAAGAACAAGTAGAGAAAGGGATTATGATTTACATCTAAATAAACCTATCAGCCAAAATTTGTGATACATACATTTTAAATTTCTGGAGAGAAAGGTGAAATATATCAATATGGTTATTGTTATGAGATGTTAAATCGTTATAATGCCGACATATTCTTTGAGTGACTGTGTTTTTGCCGTAATTGGTATTCGATTTACCAATATGAAAGAGACAAGTCTTTCGCGCACCTAGATAGATACGGCACATATAATAAAGATAAAAGATTTGTATATTTGGATAAACTCAAAACTAAGTACTTGACCGATTTAAAAATTCTTTCACCATTAGAAAGCTTCATTATCAGCGAGTTATATAGGCTATATTTTGTTTTAAAAAAATGCCCATCCGTGCGAAACCAGGACGTGCCGGTAGTATAGAATAATTTGACTGGCCTGTCGGTCTAGTGACTCTAGTGTTTAGTGATTCTGACTGCTAAATAGGCGAGGGTTCGATTCCCACACGGACAATAATTAGGCAGATAATTTATTATTCTGCAGCCTAAAAGTGCAAATTAAATTAGTATATGGGGTCCCATTTTAGGTAAAACGATGCCTGTGTTAGAGGACTACGCCTACGTTACGATAAAAACAAACTACAAAGAAGGCAACCAATGTCCCTATTTAGGGACAAATGTTTGTGTGATTTATAAATGATTTTTCCGATTCTGGGTGTTATTTGTGTCTGTTAATTGTATGTTTGTAAAGTCCTCCGCGACACTGGGCTTGACTGGAGCGGATAGTCTTTAAAAGAACATCTTTTCAGAAGGAAGGCTAGCTCTACTTAATAATATAAACACGTAAATAATGTCTGTTTGTTGCCTTAACATCCCTAAACGACTGAACGAATCTTAATAACATTTGTATTTATTTTCATAAGGCGATAGATTTGACTGCACGGTTGGTTTAGTGACTTCAATGGTTATCTCGCCATTTACTACTGCACGTGTTGTGGGTTCGATCCCCACACGGGACAAAAATTTGTTAGATCAATAAATGGTTGTTCTAAGTCTGGGTGTACTTTATGTCCGTTAATTGTATGCTTGAAAAAAGGTGGCATTCTAGGAAAGAACATATTATTATGGTACTTATTACTGCGACAACTGACATTAAAGCGGGCGGGGCCGAGTGCAACAACTAGTATACTATAAACTAGGCTAATATGTCGTTGTTCCGTACGGAAATCGATCCGACTACTCTCGTAAACAATCTGAATAATGCAATATTCCAATTATTCAGCATCAATAAACCATGGCTTGTCTAATGACATGTTACGTCACAGGAAGTACAGCCCCACCCTTGTGACGTCACAATGCATCGTGCTCTCCCATTGTGTGAGTGTGTGTGTGTGTGTGTGTGTCAGGCGCAACTTTTGTAGCTCACTGTATACGTAGGTGTAGTCGTACGAATGCATTGTGAGCTGTTTTGATTTAGATGGTATGTTTTGTATGATATTATAACAACATTTGGCGGTATAGCAGTCAGAGTCACTAACCACTAGACCAACAGGCCAGTCGAATTCTAAGTTCTTTATTCCTCTGCCCAGCAGTGGAATAAAGAACAAGTGTCCATAGGTTACGGTGACTGCTTAATGAAAGGAGACCAGGGTCTCCTCTCATTCAAGAGATAGAGATACATGCCATCTTGAAAATTTAATGACGATGTTTTTTTACACTACATAGGTAGCTAACAAGCATATGACCCGCCTGATGCTGAGCAGTTACCGTAACTTATGGACGCTTGCAATACCGGAAGTATCACTTGCGTGTTGCCGGCCCATTTTTTTACACTATTAAGATGAAGTATCCTTTGGATAGGAATACGTTTATTTCAAAACGCATCCCTAAATGAAAACCTGTAATCACACAGAAACACAAAAACATCGCTGTGTGTAGTTATATGGCTATGGTCTTCTGTAAGATGAAGGTCCTTTCCCAGTCGGGCTTGCTCACTAATATGGTTTATGTTTGTGCACACACTTGTCCACTATTATATCTCCCGCGCAGATGACTAGTCTCCGTCGAGATTAGCGTGACAGAAATTACATTATACAATTTTTTATTATATTGCTTTTAATTTTATTTTCTTTACGGGTTAGGTGGAACTTATTGTATCAAGTCAACAGCCTGTTTTCAAGTATAACCAGATGCGTTCAAGCGGCTTGAACATTTCTGACAACACATGAACATTGTTTTATCTCTTTCTGATGAATGACTAAGTTATGTTGAACTTTATTATGTTTAGAAACAATATTTGCAGGTGTTATTTACTTTGACAAGTACGTGGTAATAACCACAGATTACTAAAGAGTAATAACATGATTCAGAACGCATAGCTATACTAGAACTTATACCAGGGTTTGTACAACTCCGTTTTGTAGTTTGTGGATACGTATGGTTACATGTTTTCTTCTTCTTATCGTTTGGTTAGTGGCCAACCTGGTGACAGAGTTATTTAGATCGCCCATATTTAGGCCTCTGTCGTGATCTAACGACTGTTGCCAGTCGGGACCGACTTTTAACGTGCCCTCCGAAGCACGGAGACGCTCAGATAAAATACCACAATGCGGTCACCCATCTATAGGTTACCGCGCCCTTGGTAGCTTAACCCGCTGATCGTTTACCGAACAGCGAGTGCACCTAGCTATGAGCGCCTCATAAATCAAAATCATATATTCGTATAGGTCACGCAGGTCAAATAATGGCAAATGAGACGTTAACTAATTTGCCTACTGCCGGGTTCGCTGACTGAACAGACAGGGATAGAGCCTAAGGAAAGAACCGGCAAGAAACTTAGGTCACTCTTTTCAATCTCACGATAGATAATTTAATTTGTAAATATTCAATGGCAATTGCTTTAATTTCTACAAGATTTCTTTTAACAGAAGAATTGCTTTTACTAATAGTATGGTGTCGTACCTAAACTATACATGATAGCAATGATGAGTGAAGCGACAGATAAATATAGTATAGATATAGAATAGAATGACAGGATAAAAAATATGCGTTGAGAAGAAATAGGTCTCTCTTAGTATCTGGTAACTCTCTCTTAACTCTTTAGGCTTTTAATAATGTGCACTGTTCTTAATAATTAACCTCTACATTTTCTTAAGGGAAATATGTTTCAAAGTTCTTGCTTATAGCTTCAAAAGTGCGTTGTTTTTTAATGATAGTCGGCATTATATGAGGTTGTTCAAATATATTTTGACGTACAAACCAACATTTTCATTTATAATATTAGTAGTAAGAAGCCTACTTGTATATAAAATATATGGTTAAAAACAGATGTATCACAGAACAAATAAATTGATTATCACACACAGAGAGGACACTTGGTCGACCTGTGTCAATATTAATGAATTCCTGTGGTTCGTGTGGCATGCCACCCCGGTCACGTGGCCGCTGGTTGTCGAGGCGCGCGCCGGCACGCTCAGATTTTGTTCCATGATTTGTCACTAATACACGTGCCTTTTTACACGTGTCGACACTACCTGCAGACACAATGGATGAGTTATTAATATTTCTAAGATTTGAGCCTGATGTGTCTAAAAGACTGCATATAGTTGCAATAAAATAACAACCTGTATCCTAGTGGTTTATATTTTTGAAACGAATAAACATGATTACAGTTTAGATACTTTCATACTATTGTAAAATTCATTACAAATATACAAATTAGACACGTAATAGGTGTACCTAGAATCTGAATTACTAACTAACTAATCCCTATCATATAAAATACTACACGCTTCATTATCATTTAATGCATATGAATGTTTTACACATACAAACCTTCTGAAACAATAATCTTAATTATAGTAAAAACCATATTTATATCCGTTGCGTAGTTTAGAAGATCTTAGTGTGCATAAGGACGGACATCGGAAACTTTGTTTTATACTATATATAAATATACCTAAACGACTAAGGTCAGCTCCGGATCGAGTATTGTAGAAATTCTTGGGGAAAGCCTCTGTCCAGCAGTGGACGTCTTTTGGCTGAGATGGAAAATAGGACAATGTAAACGAAATTAACACTTATTTACCAACTGGACCATATGAATCTCGTCCACGTGGTCGAGTCGGGAAAATTAATTATCCTTTCTTTTATTCTTATTACTACGTGGGCGAATCGCTGTTACTTGTTCCTTTCTTGTATTCGTCAACTCGACCAACAAAATATGTATAACTAGAAAATGTAACCAACCATCAGTTTAAATCAAATTCATAGTGTAGCAGACAGACCGACCAAACCGTAACATTATATAGAGACGTTTAGCCTCTACCCAATCTACTTAATTCTATTTAAATAGATGAGAGAGAACTTAATTCCGCTACACAATAGACTGGGGAAATAAAGGAAGATCCTCGTGTGGATAATACCGCCGTGGCTTGATTTACTACTCTTAGGGAGAGTACATATACACACGGGCGGATAACTAGCCGGATTCCGAAGCAATCCGAATTTACATTATCCTTAAGCACGCATTTTTCTTTGTGAAGTACGAATTGTAATCTACAGATTCAACACGTAAGCTGAGGCTCGACTATTTGCGCCGTCTTTATTTTAATTACTATATATATTGACTGCCTCGGTGATCCAGTGGCCGCAGTATGCGCCTGCTGTGCACAAGGTTGTGGGTTCGATTCCCACACAGGGTTGTTCTGAGTCTGGGTGTAATTTGTGTCCGTTAATTGTATGTTTGTAAAGTCCCCCGCGACACAGAGCTTGTTCTGTAGTGCGGGAGTTGTAAAAAAAAAGACAAATACAAATTACGCTATTTTTTTAATACTGTCTTGATTTCAGGTAAAAGATTACCACTAAAACTGCAAAACTTTGAGAGATTTGTGTGTTATAATGAAAATTTGTATTCCGTCCCGTGTCACCTTTATTGTTTCTACCATATCTCCCTTGCGTCATAGTGTGTATTAATTTATATACCTATGATCTTTCTCAGTAATAAGGCTAATTATATGCAAAAATATTTTATTTAATCTGACTGATAGTTCCAGAGATTATTATCAAACAAATAAACAAAAGCTTCAGCTTTACAGATCATTAGAATTATTGAACTTTAGTAAAATATAATTGTGACAAAAATCGGCAAATAAAATTCGGATTTGACAGTGCCGGAACGAAACCTAATGTGTTGTCTCCTTTATAAGAGCTGTGTGTGTCGTAACGTTTTCAGCTCGCGAACACAATCGATGTAACTTTATTTTCAGAGACAAATAAATTCATTGTGTAACAAAAAAAGTAGTTTATGGCGGGGCGTTTCTGCTTCGCCGAGGTATACCTTAATATCACGAATAGATTATACTAGATCATTTAGTCATTTTTTGTCAAATGAGTCGTAATATTCCTTCTACCAGATTTAGAGACTATAGCATGGGGTTCTTCAAGAAAGGAGTTATAAGTTTTTAAAGGGTCGGCAACGCGTGAGTGACACTCCTGGTGTTGTTAACGTCCATAGGCTACGGTATCTGCTTACTATCAGGCGGGCCGTATGCTTGTTTGCCACCTTGGTAGTATAAAAAAAAAACAAAAGAGAAGTTGTCTGTAGTGAGTGTTCTCTCCCGTGAGCTCTCTTGATAGAGGTAAAGGACCAATGCCAATAGTGGGACATTTATTTGGATTCCTATTACATTATTTAATTAAAAGATCTCTCCATAGTTACATAGAAGTCATATTAAAATAAATTACCTTTTTTTATCTTTCCAACATACAATTAAGATATCTAATATATCTGATTAATCCCCTCTATTCCACCTATCTTTATGGCATCTCTGTAATTGTGCCGCGGCGCTGCTCCTCGTACATTGTGGGGCACCTCCCCCTTACAATTAGAGTACTTTAGTGTCGTTGGGGTCAAACGTTAAGACTTCAAGTTGGCTATTATGGTGAAGTAATGTTACCGGTCCTACCGCGAGTAACGGAATCTCGACCGAAATTGGAGTTAGATTTTGGGACAAAATGTAGTATAAACGTTAAATTAAACAATTATCATTACGCCTTATTATTGCCTTGTCTAAAACTATGCTCAATAGTACCACTGCTGGTCTCCTCTCCTCTATCAAGAGAGGCCAGGCCTTAATTCAAACAGCTAGCCTAATGCGGGTTGGTGAATCAGACATGTCTTTAGAATTTTTTCTATGACATGTGTGTTTCCTCACGATGTTTTCCTTCACCGTCAGCAGATGGTGAATCATTTGATTAATACATATAAACTCTACAAAGATAATTCACATTTGGCTACCCGGGATCGAACTCGCACTTCTTGCGTGCAAGTCTGTTAATCACCCACTCGGCCACCACCGCTTCATCTGCTCGCTATAACCTAATTATATCGATCAGAATTTGAGACAAGTAAATGTATATAAATCACCAAGATCCGCGGTCACCGGGGGTCCCGCAGGGTTCAATCCTAGTTCCGCTCGTATCTCTCATCTAAATTAATGACTTACAGTATTATGTGAGCAATAATTATGAGATTGTATTGTTGGCTGATGAACTATTTGATTTATTTTTAATTAGTCGACAATTACTCAATTTTGAGTAAGCACACATCACAGTAGATGCCCGAAGTTTCCCCATGCCTCGGAAAGCACGTAAAACCGTTGGTCTTACGCCTGATCTCTCTCAAATCGTGTCGGATTGCTGTCCCATCGGACTATGAGAGTAAGGAAATAAAGAACCTGCGCTTGCGCACACACTTGTGCACAATAATATGTCCTGCGCAGTTGGTTAATCTCTGTTGAGATTGGCCGCCGTGACCGAAATCGGTATGGGTGACTATTATTACCAACTTTAAATTTAGATTATGATTTTAGATAAAAACAGGATTTTCTCTTCTCTATTGAAGTACTAAATGTGTTAAAATATATGTTTTATGTTAGTCGCACACGGCATTGTACTAAACAGGATTCAAACCCATCACATTTTACTGCACTACTTCCTTTTTAAAGCCTTTACCCACTATCGGCAAAACCACAACTGATTCCGTTTTACGTGCACTACCTACAATAAAACTTGTATCAACAACTTTACTACCGACGACGATGGAACATTGAATCAATCACAAATACCGGCTTGGTTTACGAGCCAATCTGCTGTTGGCCCTTATCTGGCATAAATTGAGACCTGGCTTTAATTAAACCGTTTTTAGAGTTCCGTACCCAAAGAGTGCCAAGCTATTACTAAGTCTCCGCTGGCCGTCTGTCAACGAATTCTATCTCATGAAATTTTCATAGAGTATATCTATTGCTGCCGAAAAACAAACAATAAAATTAAGCCAGAATGCAAAACTGGGTCGGCTACTCCTAAATGACACCTTTGGTATTGCAAGTTTCCATAGGCTACGGAAATTGCTTAACATCAGGAGGACCCTATAACTGTTTGCCACCTAAGTAATACCTCCTTATTCAAAAAAAGATAACTAAATGAATAGATGAGTTTGAATTTGATACATTTTGTGCTCCGACATTGCAATTCGTGTGCAAAGTCAAAGTCAAACTCATTTATTCATTTAGATCAAATACGTGATACTTATGAACGTCATAAAACCAAATGCCAGCATACTTTTTTCCTACGGCCAATTCGCTGACTATGGTTGGGCCTCGTGAAGAATTGAAACACTCTTTTTAATCGCCAGAATATAACATGTGCTCGCGAATGAAATTCGAAAACAGGCAAATAACATAAGTAATATTAAAGCAACACTTTAGTCTGAACAAGCTGGGAAATGTAGGTTAAACTGATTTTTTCTACCCATATGTGTGCATCAACAAAAAAAGAAAAATAAATATCGTTTTACTCGTCCCGGGAACCGTACTTGCCACGGCACTAAGCATGGCAGTCAGAGCTAAACCATTTGTACCTAGTGTCTACTTTTTATTGGCATTCGGAGCGGAGGAGCGGAGCTAGTTTAATTTAATTCCCTCAGCAATAAAACAAAACGAGACATCGCAAATGGCGATATGAAGTGATTTACCACTGCAGAGATTCTGTGCAATATTTATTTTTCAACTACAAACACTGCTGCTCTGGGCATGAGATTCTATCTCAGCGAAAGCACTGTGTTTACTAGAAAAGAAAAGAGCAGTAAGTCAAATTGGAACTTTCATTATCATTACATCAGGGAATATAATTATGTCCATTATTTTTAAGTTCATACAATAAATCAGCACAATCCTATATCTGTTGTTTATTGTTTCTCTCATACAGAGAGAGAAAAGATTTGTTTGTTTGTAGTGGATAAACACATAAACTACTTAACCTATTCTAAAAATTATATCACCTTTAAGAAGCTACTGTATAAGCAAGTAAAAAAGACTATACTTTATTTGTGAAAAATAAATAGAGATCTTCAAGAGAAGTTAATTAATGCCTGACAGTGCGAAGCCGTTTATTGAATTTGATATGTCTGTTATGTATAATTTATCTCTGTGCCAAATTTCATTCGTTCGGTAGTTTTTACGTGAAAGAGTAACAAACATCCATCCAGCCATCCATACTCACAGTAAGGATATGGTTAGGCACTTGTATCTACCTAAATTTTAGTCCTTTTTCCCGGGCTAATCACCGAAATTGTTGAAAGATTTCGATGTTATGCCCGACAAGTCGTCGTCGTCGTGCCAGATATATTTGGATTTTGTGTTACATAACCAAATGATTGCCATAAGCATTAAGTACTTTATAACCATCATGAATTTTGTGTTCAAATTAAATAAAACTAATACTTCTGCGCATACTTACACAACTGGTTGGCAACATTAAGGCGTGTGCGAAGTGTCTCGCTATGTTTGTCACTTTTATAACGTCCTGTTTATCTCCTAAATTAGTTCCACCCTCTCTGATTATGTGCTCAACTTTGTGCTGTTTATCATTATTTTTAACTTTATTTGAAGCACTTAGTTTACGAGTTTTGCGACTGGATTTTAATTTAATTTTAACTTTGTGACTGCTGTGAAGATATATAGGTACTGTTGTGTTGTGTTGTATATAGTATTAATTTAGAATTGTGACTCCAATAATAATATATTTTTTTATTTCAGTGGTTGTACTTCTTTAGAATTATATTTTAAGCAAATAAACAAATCTCTTTTCATTTTTACAGTGCACTAATGAATGAGAGGGTACCTACTCTATGTCGAGCTTTTGGATATAATTTATTAAATAACAATTACTATACAAAAAAATACAAGTTACAACTTGCATACAGTTATCTGATCTTTAACTAGGCAAAGCCCGTATCTATTTTCTTATAGCAAACAGACTGAACTGGTAAAAATACTTAAATTTCTATATCTTTAAATAAATACATACCAATTAGAAGTTAAATTACTACCAGACATACAACAAATAATCGTGCTCATCACACAAATTCTTTCTTTTCATATAGATACAACAATGTAGTCAAGAAATATTTGAGTTACAACGCATTTGGGGTAGTATCTTAAAAAATATATCCCGACACATATAACAAAAAACTAATCAAAACCTAAAAGATTATACGTCACAAAAATTATGATGTAGTAGGAGGAACATATCACCCCATTGTACCATCGAGTCATCGAGCCCTTATCTCGATAAACAGTATCACCCGAGGGGGGAGACCTCCTCGTAATCCTTCGTGAGAGCATTCAATATTGTTACCCGGAGATAAGCAACAAAGCTTCACTGACAAAATGGCCGCTTTAAAAAAAATTAAATCCTCCAATTTGGAGGATCGTAGCAAAACGATTGTGATGCGATTCTGGATTGGTTGCGTATCTGAATCCTGAATACATTATACTTACATCGTTTTTTCGTGCTTTTTATCTCGCTTGTTATCCGCATTGAGAACTTGGCATTCTAATATGATTATATCTCTTAAACAATAGACTTTTTTAACAACTTTTGCTTTAGGGAAATAGCCTTGTGAATCGATATTTACACAATAATATTTTCATGACACTCGACGTGGTGTTAGTAGCGAGGTCTCCATCTTAACTACTAGACCATTCGTGCAATCAGATAGCAGTTTTTAGTTTTATAAAATTAATAATAAATACATTTAACCAATGTATGTATCACATTATTTTATGTCTTATGTTCGGAGAATTATACTTGACTCGTCATAGGTAGATCTACAGGATGCATATCATTTACTTCCAACTCATTTTAGTAACCTTAAGTGGTGCCACGATGACGCATCATTGGATAATTTATAATTCAGACAAAAACAAACTATTCGCCATAACATTTACAACATTCAATTTGTTAAGCCAAGCTTAACTTTTATGAAGCTTAGCTTTTTGTTACATTATCTCAAATTGTAACTCATATCAAATTATTTACTCTGGCGATTGAAAAGAGTGGCCAGAGTTTCTTGCCAATTCTTCTCTAGGCCCTACCCTTGTCAGTGAATTGGCTGTAGGAAAAAAATATGCTGACTTTTGTTTTTTATTGACGTTCGTAAGTAGTATGGATTTGATCTAAACTAATGAATGACTTTGAGTTTGAATTTGAGTTGGAGTAAGCTCACGATCCATTGCGATGCAACTACCTTATGTCTTCAACTAGCTTATCTTTGATAACAGGCTCTTATGATCAGGCACTGATGACACAAACTGAGTTTTAGCGTTTACCTAAAAGATCGTATCCTATTTCGCTAGTTGGGAAAATTACCTAGAGGATGAAGAAACGGTACATTACGCAGTCGTTCTTGTGTTTTTTTATACTACTATAGAGGTAAATATACAGGTAAGCAGTTACCATAGCCAACAGACGCTTATAATTACTCGCGCGTTGCCGACCTTTTAAAAATCTTTTAAGTGCTTTGAACCTAGTCTCTCGGTAAAGCCTTGCCAGGAAGGTTATTTCACGATCTAATCGCACATGAGAGTAAATTTCTCTGAAACCGTACAGCACCGGCGGTTGAAGTTGTACGATGTGAGGATATACTTCCTGTCGGCTAATTCACTAAAATTTACTTATATTTGTTTACCTAAGTATTATATTATCTGTGCCTAAGTATATCTACTGCATACTTTTTTACTGCACAAAGAACTTCATCATCTCAACCTATAAATGTACCACTGCTGCACTGTTGGGCACGGGTCTCCTCCAAACATTTGAAGGAATATTAGCCTATAATACCACACTGGCCAGACGGGTAGGTATAGGGTTTTGTTTCGAGTTTTCCCTCTCTTGCGGTAGATGTTGTCTGCTAGACTTACGCCCTCGGGATGGAAGGGGGTGGTGACATTTGTATTCTTAATCCGTCACCACACGGACACTTACAAACAAGTTTTTCCTTTTAAAATGTTATCTAAAAACCCCAAAATCCTGATGGAAGGAAGGAACGCTGTATAAAAAATATCCAGGATTTGATATTCGGGATTCTGATAGGAACGCATTCAGTTAACATTACACTTGTAATAAAATATCGTCGGGAAATCCTAATAGAACCATAAAAGTACGCATCTATGGCAGTTTCGCGCCAAACGCGTCGTGTGAGCGTCACAACATGGCGGCTCAACAAAATGGCGGAGCGATATAGTTTAACTTTGAACGTTTTATATCTTTGTTATGGTACCAAATATAATACGTGTATGAAGTTTATTATTAATAAAAAATACGTATATTATAATTTTTAGGGTATAAAATTAAGCCAGAATGCAAAACTGGGTCGGCTACTCCTAAATGACACCTTTGGTATTGCAAGTTTCCATAGGCTACGGAAATTGCTTAACATCAGGAGGACCCTATAACTGTTTGCCACCTAAGTAATACCTCCTTATTCAAAAAAAGATAACTAAATGAATAGATGAGTTTGAATTTGATACATTTTGTGCTCCGACATTGCAATTCGTGTGCAAAGTCAAAGTCAAACTCATTTATTCATTTAGATCAAATACGTGATACTTATGAACGTCATAAAACCAAATGCCAGCATACTTTTTTCCTACGGCCAATTCGCTGACTATGGTTGGGCCTCGTGAAGAATTGAAACACTCTTTTTAATCGCCAGAATATAACATGTGCTCGCGAATGAAATTCGAAAACAGGCAAATAACATAAGTAATATTAAAGCAACACTTTAGTCTGAACAAGCTGGGAAATGTAGGTTAAACTGATTTTTTCTACCCATATGTGTGCATCAACAAAAAAAGAAAAATAAATATCGTTTTACTCGTCCCGGGAACCGTACTTGCCACGGCACTAAGCATGGCAGTCAGAGCTAAACCATTTGTACCTAGTGTCTACTTTTTATTGGCATTCGGAGCGGAGGAGCGGAGCTAGTTTAATTTAATTCCCTCAGCAATAAAACAAAACGAGACATCGCAAATGGCGATATGAAGTGATTTACCACTGCAGAGATTCTGTGCAATATTTATTTTTCAACTACAAACACTGCTGCTCTGGGCATGAGATTCTATCTCAGCGAAAGCACTGTGTTTACTAGAAAAGAAAAGAGCAGTAAGTCAAATTGGAACTTTCATTATCATTACATCAGGGAATATAATTATGTCCATTATTTTTAAGTTCATACAATAAATCAGCACAATCCTATATCTGTTGTTTATTGTTTCTCTCATACAGAGAGAGAAAAGATTTGTTTGTTTGTAGTGGATAAACACATAAACTACTTAACCTATTCTAAAAATTATATCACCTTTAAGAAGCTACTGTATAAGCAAGTAAAAAAGACTATACTTTATTTGTGAAAAATAAATAGAGATCTTCAAGAGAAGTTAATTAATGCCTGACAGTGCGAAGCCGTTTATTGAATTTGATATGTCTGTTATGTATAATTTATCTCTGTGCCAAATTTCATTCGTTCGGTAGTTTTTACGTGAAAGAGTAACAAACATCCATCCAGCCATCCATACTCACAGTAAGGATATGGTTAGGCACTTGTATCTACCTAAATTTTAGTCCTTTTTCCCGGGCTAATCACCGAAATTGTTGAAAGATTTCGATGTTATGCCCGACAAGTCGTCGTCGTCGTGCCAGATATATTTGGATTTTGTGTTACATAACCAAATGATTGCCATAAGCATTAAGTACTTTATAACCATCATGAATTTTGTGTTCAAATTAAATAAAACTAATACTTCTGCGCATACTTACACAACTGGTTGGCAACATTAAGGCGTGTGCGAAGTGTCTCGCTATGTTTGTCACTTTTATAACGTCCTGTTTATCTCCTAAATTAGTTCCACCCTCTCTGATTATGTGCTCAACTTTGTGCTGTTTATCATTATTTTTAACTTTATTTGAAGCACTTAGTTTACGAGTTTTGCGACTGGATTTTAATTTAATTTTAACTTTGTGACTGCTGTGAAGATATATAGGTACTGTTGTGTTGTGTTGTATATAGTATTAATTTAGAATTGTGACTCCAATAATAATATATTTTTTTATTTCAGTGGTTGTACTTCTTTAGAATTATATTTTAAGCAAATAAACAAATCTCTTTTCATTTTTACAGTGCACTAATGAATGAGAGGGTACCTACTCTATGTCGAGCTTTTGGATATAATTTATTAAATAACAATTACTATACAAAAAAATACAAGTTACAACTTGCATACAGTTATCTGATCTTTAACTAGGCAAAGCCCGTATCTATTTTCTTATAGCAAACAGACTGAACTGGTAAAAATACTTAAATTTCTATATCTTTAAATAAATACATACCAATTAGAAGTTAAATTACTACCAGACATACAACAAATAATCGTGCTCATCACACAAATTCTTTCTTTTCATATAGATACAACAATGTAGTCAAGAAATATTTGAGTTACAACGCATTTGGGGTAGTATCTTAAAAAATATATCCCGACACATATAACAAAAAACTAATCAAAACCTAAAAGATTATACGTCACAAAAATTATGATGTAGTAGGAGGAACATATCACCCCATTGTACCATCGAGTCATCGAGCCCTTATCTCGATAAACAGTATCACCCGAGGGGGGAGACCTCCTCGTAATCCTTCGTGAGAGCATTCAATATTGTTACCCGGAGATAAGCAACAAAGCTTCACTGACAAAATGGCCGCTTTAAAAAAAATTAAATCCTCCAATTTGGAGGATCGTAGCAAAACGATTGTGATGCGATTCTGGATTGGTTGCGTATCTGAATCCTGAATACATTATACTTACATCGTTTTTTCGTGCTTTTTATCTCGCTTGTTATCCGCATTGAGAACTTGGCATTCTAATATGATTATATCTCTTAAACAATAGACTTTTTTAACAACTTTTGCTTTAGGGAAATAGCCTTGTGAATCGATATTTACACAATAATATTTTCATGACACTCGACGTGGTGTTAGTAGCGAGGTCTCCATCTTAACTACTAGACCATTCGTGCAATCAGATAGCAGTTTTTAGTTTTATAAAATTAATAATAAATACATTTAACCAATGTATGTATCACATTATTTTATGTCTTATGTTCGGAGAATTATACTTGACTCGTCATAGGTAGATCTACAGGATGCATATCATTTACTTCCAACTCATTTTAGTAACCTTAAGTGGTGCCACGATGACGCATCATTGGATAATTTATAATTCAGACAAAAACAAACTATTCGCCATAACATTTACAACATTCAATTTGTTAAGCCAAGCTTAACTTTTATGAAGCTTAGCTTTTTGTTACATTATCTCAAATTGTAACTCATATCAAATTATTTACTCTGGCGATTGAAAAGAGTGGCCAGAGTTTCTTGCCAATTCTTCTCTAGGCCCTACCCTTGTCAGTGAATTGGCTGTAGGAAAAAAATATGCTGACTTTTGTTTTTTATTGACGTTCGTAAGTAGTATGGATTTGATCTAAACTAATGAATGACTTTGAGTTTGAATTTGAGTTGGAGTAAGCTCACGATCCATTGCGATGCAACTACCTTATGTCTTCAACTAGCTTATCTTTGATAACAGGCTCTTATGATCAGGCACTGATGACACAAACTGAGTTTTAGCGTTTACCTAAAAGATCGTATCCTATTTCGCTAGTTGGGAAAATTACCTAGAGGATGAAGAAACGGTACATTACGCAGTCGTTCTTGTGTTTTTTTATACTACTATAGAGGTAAATATACAGGTAAGCAGTTACCATAGCCAACAGACGCTTATAATTACTCGCGCGTTGCCGACCTTTTAAAAATCTTTTAAGTGCTTTGAACCTAGTCTCTCGGTAAAGCCTTGCCAGGAAGGTTATTTCACGATCTAATCGCACATGAGAGTAAATTTCTCTGAAACCGTACAGCACCGGCGGTTGAAGTTGTACGATGTGAGGATATACTTCCTGTCGGCTAATTCACTAAAATTTACTTATATTTGTTTACCTAAGTATTATATTATCTGTGCCTAAGTATATCTACTGCATACTTTTTTACTGCACAAAGAACTTCATCATCTCAACCTATAAATGTACCACTGCTGCACTGTTGGGCACGGGTCTCCTCCAAACATTTGAAGGAATATTAGCCTATAATACCACACTGGCCAGACGGGTAGGTATAGGGTTTTGTTTCGAGTTTTCCCTCTCTTGCGGTAGATGTTGTCTGCTAGACTTACGCCCTCGGGATGGAAGGGGGTGGTGACATTTGTATTCTTAATCCGTCACCACACGGACACTTACAAACAAGTTTTTCCTTTTAAAATGTTATCTAAAAACCCCAAAATCCTGATGGAAGGAAGGAACGCTGTATAAAAAATATCCAGGATTTGATATTCGGGATTCTGATAGGAACGCATTCAGTTAACATTACACTTGTAATAAAATATCGTCGGGAAATCCTAATAGAACCATAAAAGTACGCATCTATGGCAGTTTCGCGCCAAACGCGTCGTGTGAGCGTCACAACATGGCGGCTCAACAAAATGGCGGAGCGATATAGTTTAACTTTGAACGTTTTATATCTTTGTTATGGTACCAAATATAATACGTGTATGAAGTTTATTATTAATAAAAAATACGTATATTATAATTTTTAGGGTATAAAATTACGGGCTCCCTATTATTCTTAACATAACATTCCCTATTTATATTTAACAATAAATATATTTACTAAAAAGGTAGCCCGTAGCTCGAGAGCTAGATCTAAACTTCGGCCCTGCATTAGCATTTTTCAATAAAAATCCAATACCACTTTGCTCGACTGGGGTTCGAACCGGGTAACTCTGCACAGCAGTCATACGCACTACCACTGCGCCACCAGGACAGTTATAACATTATAACTGATTGTGTGTTTTTAACAATTCAACGATAAAAAACTTAGATTATTTTTACCATCATAAAGAATAAAAACCCTTTTGCAAAGACTGTAGTAAATTATAACAAAAGGTCCTCACTCAAAACAAAAAACAATACAACAAATGAAAACAAAGGTCAGAATGGTGACCTCTCCACTTTAATATTATCATTCCTTTTCTAATCTCAATATAATATTACAAGTACTAAACAAGCAACAATACAAACAAACATAAAATTAACTTGACCCCCTACAAAAAGAAAAGCTTTACACTAGAAACAATCGTATTTTTATATTTGAAATCCATTGCTGGGTTACTACGATAATATTCTGTTGTTGCTGGCGTTTCCAAACTAAAACTGCAATGTATCTTGTGTGAAGTAAAAGGACTGTTGTTCTTGTTGGACAATTTGATAGGCAAGCGTCAGAGTTGGCAAAACCGCTACCAGTGACGTATTACAAATAATCGTTAAGTAAGGATTGGTTTACATACGTGTTGAAGCAACATTTATATATTTTTTAACTTTAATCTTTTCAAAAACAGAAGTTTTCCGGAGAGACGTCAAAGTTTTAATATCATCATCATCATCTCAGCCAAAAGACGTCCACTGCTGGACATAGGCCTCCCCCAAGGATTTCCACAACTCTCGATCCTGAGCCGACCTTGTCCATCGATTGCCCGCAACCTTTAACAGGTCGTCGGTTCACCTTGTTGGAGGCCTGCCCACGCTTCGTCTTCCAGTTCTAAAGTGGTTTTAATATGCATTAAAAATATATGAAACTAACGAATGACAGGTGTAGGTATAAATAGGTTAGCAAGCTCGTTGCCATTCAAGCCAAGAATTGAGGAAGGGCCTCCACCTTACAAAAGACCACAGCCAAGTGACGTGGTTACACACAGTGGTGTATTTATGTTCCTGTGCTCTGTGGATGTGTTTTGTCTATAACAAAACTCTGGTGTAATTCAGTTTAGGTCGGCAACAAGCCTCAGGAGTTCCAAACCTACAAAGGCTACGGTAACTGCTTTTATTACACTACTTGGCAAACAAGCATACGTTGAGCAGTTACCGTACCCTATGGACGCTTGCAATTCCAGAGATATCACTTACGTGTTGCCGAGCCATGTTTTTTTACTCCTGGGCTTTTAGATGTGGTATCCCTGGGATGGGAAAGCGTTTCTTTCAAAACGCATCCCTAAATGAGCGTTGGAGACCTGTACTCACACACAGGAATATAACTGCACCGCTGTGTGTAGTTATTTGGCTGTGGTCTTCTGTAAGGTGGAGATCCTTCCCCAGTCGAGCTTGCTCGCTAGTGAGGTGCACTACCTCTCTTATCATCAGGCGGGTCATATGCGTATAATTATGCATTGTTTGCCACCTAAATAATATTAAATAACAGTGCAATACAGTGTTATGTAGCACCAGTCTTATAATATACCCACAGCTCGCATTAACTGCAATATTTATTGGAATCATGTTTAATAAATTATCTTAATGTATGTAACATACAATAAACCACAATGTTTTTATCAAAAGTATTGCAGTATGATGTTATTTGGAATGTTGTTGCTAATAAAAGACGTCATTGTATAATATGGTCATAACTATTAATATTTATAATAATTAATACTTAATAAAAAATGTATCTCGCGTTATAAGACTTAGTTCTTTTGTACTAGGTATTTTATTTAACGGACTAATTCATATTGTATTAATAATATTTATGTTAGCGCACTTATGTGGGTGCGATAAGTCAGTTTAAAAATTACATTACCTACATAGCATTACGGTTTTTCCCCTATGGGATAAGCAGACGTGTCACAAACGTAAAAGGAGTAAGTATTGTCATATACCCAACTACACGTATAAACATATCAAAATGCAAAAGTTTGGATGGATGGACCTATGAGTGAAATTTGACTTACATTGAGATTACATTAGCTATTTTATAACCCAGAAAAATACACTGTTCAGGTGGGATTGATTGTATGTGCGAGTGAAGCCGAGGGTGGAAGATATAATCCTCTAGTTGTCTCTGAACTCCTCTTCTCATCCCATCTCTATTAGGACTAACAAACTATATATCTAAATTATATACTTTTAAAAACTTCATAAACACAGATAATAAGTAAATTTAATTCAAATAAAATACATAATAATGTCAATACAGAGGCCGTACCATGATGTGATAAACAAGAGTCTTTCGAGCGAGAAAGAGGAATGGAGCTATATCCTACTAATACTATAAACGTGAAAGTTTGTAAGTATGGATGGATGAATGGATGTTTGTTACTCTTTCACGTAAAACCTACTGAACAGATCTGGATCAAATTCGGCACAGAGATAGATTATGGTCTGGATTAACACATAGGCTACATTGTTACAGCGATAACCGACATCCACGCGGGCAGAGCCGCGGGCAACAGCTAGTACGCTAAATAACTCAGTTTTCTCGATCAAACTACGCACGTTTTAACAATCATGTCATGGTACGGCCCCTGAGCTTTTCTTTCATCGTCTATACCTAGTCTTCCCTATGCTATACCCAGACATAGAATATTGCTTGTGATTTAGGCGGCGTATCAAATTGTTCAGTTTAGTTCATTTTTATACGTATTTCTTTCTTTCAAAACCACATAATCTCAGCCAGGGCATTCATTTTTTTAATATAAAATGACAACTCCCGCACTAGAGAACAAGCTATGTGTCGTAGGGGACATTACAAACATACAATTAACGGACACAATTACACTTAGGCTCAGAACAATTCTTCGAACTCACAACCTCGTGCACAGCAGGCGCATACTGCGGCCACTGGACCACCAAGGCAGTCAAAAGTAATTGAAGCGTAAGCAACGAAAGTATGCAATACCACTTTTACCGCTACCGTTTTATTATTTAATTTCCTATTAGTAGGCTTGATGAGTAATCTATGACACATTTTTAAAGAATACTTATTATTTATGACCCATGACTAACAACCACTTTATATAAAGGTATAGCTACTATACAGGGAGTACCATGGCACTTGTAATGTACCTACATGTAATACGAGTATATATCGACAGTTCTGCGTCACATTGTAATAGATGCAAGGTATGCAGCGCGCGCGCAATACGGCCGATTTCTTATGGTAATGTGGCGCTACTGTAGCTACCTACCTACCTACATACATTATATACTTATGAGGCATAGGCTCTTAATTAAAGTATGGCACTTTGTATATGATTTACTATATTTTTTACTAAGTCTACACAACTTTTGCCGTTGATCCGTGCCCAGCAGTGGGACGTTTATGGGTTGAAGTGTGAAATATAAATACCTGCACCTGAACTTACCCCAGTCGTGTGAACTCACATACTTATAAATAAATCAATGCATCTGTGTCTGCAAGTACACACACATCTCTCCAGCCCGTCTAGACAAGTGGCATTAAATACCATAAATTTGCTTTCTATTCCATTCAATTCGACTAGCGTTTATGCCACTTATCTAAAGGCGCTGTGCATTTAGCTAGTCTGCACAAAGTCTGACTGCTGTGGCCAAGCTTCGGCCGAGAGCACTATTAAACTACAGAGATCAGCGTTATGTAAACCACCCTTTAGTGACGTATTACAACAATCAACCCAAATAAAGGCGAGCATTCACGAGCATTCAGCCGGAATTGAATGGAGCCGCTTTGCTCCATTAAGTGCCGCAAATATAGACGATATGTCTCACTATTGTGGGGTAGATCACTCGGAGCGCTTGCACATCGGAGGGACATCTTCTGTGACCTTTAACCCGAATGCTTCGTTGGTCCGATGCTGGGTCAATTAAGGTCTCCGGTGCAATGCTCATGACGGACATCATTTTAACTCGTTTTATATTAAGACGTAGACGGCGTTAAATTTATACAAACTTTATTTTTTTATTTTTGTCGTAGTTTTATTTTATTTATCTATAGGTACGCGTAGGTATAATTATAGCTTTTGCTATGTTTTGTTTTGTTTCTTAAAATATCTCTAGCATTTACTTACTATAAGGACTGCAAACCTTTCAAATTTACTAAAATAGTGTCTGTTCACGACCAGCCGTAATCAGACATCCAATAAACAAATTTGTCGCGAATATGCTACAATAATAAAAGAAAATCACTCAGACAACCATCATATTTTTGAAAAACATATTAGGTCTTTACTTTGGAGAAAGAAAAGGGAAATGCGAGACTATGATTACGTCCTTGTTATTTTACTGCAGTCGTTCTTATTGACTTTGGGCTTTTAATTCGAGGTTTGAGGAACGTGACTGACTGTATGTACCTACTCGTGCATGTATCGCCAATGGCAGACTTCGAGCTAACCCAAAAAGTAAGATACCTTTTTTATACTACCAAGGAGGGGAACAGTTAGTTTGATCCCCTGTACCAAACCTGGTACCCTGCAAAACACTCCCATACACTTATACTCCACTCGTGGTAAACTCCCACACCTATAACTAAAATCCCATATAAATTACTAGCTTTTAAACTTTCACGATTTGTACACATATTATAACTATAATGGACAACGGGTCTAAATCGCGTAATATTTTAAAGGTTTTCATACCTTCTTGTTTCCCGACGTTTCGCGAGATCCTCTCGCTTCGCAACGAAGTTGGCGGCACCGCTCACCCGCACTAGTCAACCCGTGACCACGGTCGGTGCAATTCGACCGAAACGTCGGGAAACAAGAAGGTATGAAAACCTTTAAAATATTACGCGATTTAGACCCGTTGTCCATTATAGTTATAAAATTACTAGCTGTTGCCCGCGGCTCCGCCCGCATGGATGTCGGTTATCGCTGTAAAAGTGTAGCCTATGTGTTATTCTAGACCATAATCTATCTCTCTGCTCTATCCAGATCCATTCAGTAGTTTTTACGTGAAAGAGTAACAAACATGCATCCATCCATCTATACTTACAAACTTATGCATTTATTATATTAGTAGGATTAACCCACATTTCCTGACAATAACACTCACGTAAATAAATCCTATCAAATAAAGCCGCACATTTTAACAAAATTAAATCCAAATACGTTCAAATTGTAGTACATGGTGACCGCATAATGCATTAATTAGGCGGCAGGGGTCGCAACATACATCACGTATGTAAACCAACCGCACCAGTGGTGACGTCATGCTTTATTTGTGGCAAGCTGCAGTCCCAGTATGTATTGTGGAGATTGCTTCCCGGTTCGGACCGCAGTCTTACATAGAAAATAGATAAACTTTGTATGAAACTGCATGAGAAAGAGATGGAGGTAATAAAAAAAAATGTGTGTCGGAAAGAAAGGGTATTGGTACTTGTACTATTATTAGTAGTAGTAGTATTCTGTGGTGTAGGTAAGTATTTTTTACTAGCTGTTGCCCGGCTCCGCCCGCGTGGTTATCGCTGCAAAATAGTAGCCTATGTGTTATTCCAGACCGCGTTATTAGAAACGCGAAAGTTTGTAAGTATGGATGGATGGATGGATGTTTGTTACTCTTTCACGTAAATACTACTGAACGGATCTGGATGAAATTTGGTACAGAGATAGATTATGGTCTGAAATAACACATAGGCTACAGTTTTTACAGTGATAACCGACATTCACGCGGGACAACAGCTAGTTTATAATATTAGTAAGGATAACATAAACGTCAGCGTTTTAAGAACGGACTCCTTACTATCTTGCAGAAATCTACAGCTATAATAATATAACCTGGGTAGTGTAGCGTCTCCAGGGCTCTTAGAGAAACCTACTGGCAGTAAGGTAGAACCTTGTCTTTTAGGCTGTAAGTAGCGTTTTATTAACGCACCCTCCCGACACTGACAGCGAGTTCATCCTCACATCTTAGCACCTCAATCGTGCCGAAGTGTTGGCTATTGTATACGAGGTTTTTTCAAATAAAAATAACTATGTCTAGAGAATGTAGGTTGCTATTTAATTACGTATGGATTGTTTAGCTTAGCTTTAGCCTAACAATTGGTACAATATATATATAAACACATGAATAAATCTATACGAAACATTAAAATATTTAAAAAGAGACAAATTTCAATCAAAATCAATTTCATCAAACAAAAAATAAAATAAACAGTACACAAAGCAAAGATATTATGTATACTTTTATTTTATTATTTTTCAAGAAAAAGCTCGGGTTTTTTTATATTTAGTACAGCGATGCTTTTCGCTTCGTTTCTTATTAAAATTCACGGCTGAGAAACAACAAACAGACCTCTGATTACGGCTAAAGTACTACAGACTCTGTGATGCGATGCGTGCTAAAGAAAAATGTACCAGCGGACTATTTTAATGTGAAATCTGTTTAACTGCGGCTTTTTCGTATGCTATATTATAATTAAGTACCTATATATTAGTTATGTACTTACTTATGTAATTATAGAAGTACTAGAATCGAATAGATCGAGTAATAATAAACGAACGAATACGTTAGAGTGAGTGATATTTTCTGAGGTATATACCTACTTAATATTTACTGAAAATAACGATTAATTACCAATATGTTTACATGATGAGTTCATATTATTTTGTTTATAAATAGCTGACCCGGCAAACTTCGTACCGCCTCAGAATCAATAAATAAAACTTTACTTTTAAATTTAATTTGATTTCTGAACAACTTTCAAATTTAATTGATTTCTAAACGAGCACGAAAAACAAAATGTTTGACAGGTAGGAATAGTTTCTAAGGGAAAGCGAAATTGTTGTTTTTACTATATATATTCCAAGCATATTTTTTCATATTCACTCACCTTTTAAACCTTCCCTGGACTTCCACAAATAATTCAAAACCAAATTTTTTTACGTTACATAAATCATGCGAATTTTGCATCAATATAACTAACAAATGTGCTTCGGTAACACACTGACGCAAAAACGAAATGTCATAAGATATATTGTTATTAAAACGTCAATGTATCACAAAAAGATTTTATCAGAAATTGAACTGAGTGAAAACGACTGACGTAGTACCGAATTCAAATTCAAAAATTTCGGAATATTTTTCATTTGCTTGTGTTTGCACAAAGTTAACAATCACATTCGAAAATTCACTTGTAGCTCTTATTTCAAGGGAGTTAAGTTTTAATTTCTATTGACATTATTTTTGATGGTAGTAAAATAAACTTGTTAGTTTGTTCACAAAGCGAGCGATCCAACCGCATTTATTGGGTTGTGGTCTGCGACTTTTTCGTCGCATGTCATTGCTCAGTGAAGATTAGTCGCAGTTTTATACCTAGATTTTAGATACATGTTTCACTGCTTAACCTTAATATCAAACAACTTTATTTATTGGCTAATACAAGGTACCTACGTAAGTACCCGAGCATCTCAAAATAATATCGACTTAGGTACTTTACCTTTAATAGAAAATAATTGATGTTAATATTGGATTTAATTGTATCAAATAAAACATTTTTTTTTCCTAGCCTGTATTGTCCTACTGCTGAGCAAAGGCCTCCTCCATTGACATCCATTCCCGTCTGTCCATTACCTTATTCAAGCAATCCTTTTCATATGCATCCAGGTCGTCACGCCAGCGTTTTCTAGATCGGTCTCGGCGGTGATGCCCATCTTCAGGCATCCACTGTGTGACGACACGAGCCCATCTCTCAGGATACATACGAAAAATGTGTCCCGCCCAGTCCCTCTTAAGTTTGGTGGATTTACTACCAACATCCATTTATACATACATTTATGCAGTAGATATTGTCTGCCGGACTTACTCCCTTAGTCGACTCCTACGACACCCACGGGATAGAATGGGGTGGTGACATTTGTATTCTTAATCCGTCACCACACGGATTAAAACTAAATAATACCTACTAATAAAACTTTGCGTTGTGCTCATACTTATGCTCTCGTCGTCGCTTGCACATTCGGAAGTGGTAGATATTTTATCACACGGCCTTTTGAAATTAAACGCCACTTTGTTTCGTCTCTCAGATGTAAGAAAAGAATAGTCACCCTAAGATAGACACTCGCTAAGCCTAACTAATTGCCCCTGCTGGCATTACGGCGGTCTGTTCTTTTTCTATTATTTATATTCGGTAAAAAAACATAACACTATTTGTCGTTCTATTCGCTGTTCGTCAACAGTGGAACCTGTCCTTTATTTCGAGAAACCGTTTGTATTTGAATTTCAAATATCGCCGAATGCAACTTTATTATTCTTTGTTCTAAAAGTTCGCCATTTTGTTTATTGGTTTTATTTTATTTTAGAAGAAAACGAATGGTGTTTGTGAAAACGAACAGTGTTGCTATTCTACAATTCAAATTGTTGCGTTAAAAATATATAAAGCAAATAGTGATATATATAGGTACTTACAATATTTTGACCTTAGACGGTATTTATTTAAATAACTTATCTACTAGGTATTAAATTGTGTCAATTTGACTTGATGAGTTCGTCACCCCCAAAAATATGTAGCTGTTCACCCAGAGACAGCGGATTCTAACCCATATTTTATTATTTGAGCACAGGCGACCTATTATTTATATCTGTGTGTAGTTATTTGTTTGCGCTACTCTATAAGATGAAGGTCCTTCCCTAGTCGCGCTTGCTCGCGAGTATGTTGCCCTTCCTCTCATAAACACTTTAGCTACAGACAGAATAAAATATTCACAATAAAGATACCTAGGTACTTACACAACACACTCCAATCACTTTGTTTACATACAAAATGGCGAATTGTTTATAATTAAAAATTTCATGGTTATATTGAAAACCAGTACAAACTACGAGTAAGTACATACCGGAAGATACTTCGCGTTGCAAATTCACATGAAAACAATAACAACTCCATTAATTGTTTAATATTTATTATTTCCTACATATTTGTGAATGGATATGTTAAAATCATTGAGAATTGTAGTATTTATTATTACGTGCTTTCGACAATGTTGCCGCATGACGACGAAAAACATTTGTACTAATTTTACTAAACTAAACTACTTAGGTAGCAAACAAGCATACGGCCATAATGACGAAAATATTTTCTTTTTATATGACACAAAATAAACAAAAAAATATTTTTCCGTTTCCCTGCGTTTGTATATTTTTACCATTTCGAGATATGCAACATACAAAATAAAATCTGTACCCATTAGTACGCTGAACCGAACGCGCCTCGTATCTGACACTGACAGCTGTCAATGCAACTGTCATGGCGGCGAGTTAAATTGGCGGCAATCGCAATTTTCGAGACACCCACTGTGTTATGTGTATAGTCTGCCTTATTATGTTGTTAAGATTATGTCAGCGAAAAAAATAGCTCATTGTCTATGATTTGAAGTAACGACCCAGTTAAACGAACTATTTTTATCTTTCCTTTATTTATTACGTGGATCCTCAGTAACGTTGTAGTTTTAAACGCACAAGTGATACATCTGAAGTGAAGTTAGAATTCATATTGTTACGGCTCAAAACTGCCATCAACTGCATTTTCGGAGGCAGCCATCAACTGTCACTGGTGATGGACCCAAAGCAGCCACTGGGTGGACCACTCATGTCATATCAGGTTCCGGTGGTCCACTCGCGTTGGCAGGTGTAGTTGCACAGAGAGGTTTTAGTCGGTATGCCGACCGCTTTTTTAATCCTTTCTTTCCAAGGCTGAACCTCGCTTTTGGTATCTCCAAGGTCAACGGATCACAGTTCTACCATGATAGCTGTTTACCGTCAAGTAACCAGAGTAATCTGTATGATGTTTGCACAGTACAAAGAGAACCTCAGTAGTGTTAAAATATAAGTTAAATAAAGGTAGGGCACAATACTAGCGCGCAGGCCCAACTAAACTGGGGAAGGACTTCCACCGTGCAGAAGACCACAGCCAAATAACTACACACAGCGGTGTAGTTGTGTTTCTGTGTGTGACGACAGGGCGTTTTGAAAGAAACGTATTCCTATCTCAGGTATACTCCATCATAGCGCTCTTGTGTAAAAAAATGGGTTGACAACACGCTAGTGATACCTCTGGCATTGCAAGCGTCCATAGGCTACGGTAGAGCTGCTAAACTTCAGGTGTTCCGAATGCTTATTGGCCACCCAAGTAATATTAAAAAGGAGTATAAGTTAATACATGAACAGTTTAAGTAAAAGATTGCAATGACGAAGGCATTAGTAGGCTAGCTTATCGTGCCGCGTCGCGCCGAGCTCGTATCAACTAGGTTAATGTTAGTCGCGCGAAATATCGTATAGTTTACGTGTACACATAGGTAGCGTAATAACAACACTATAGAAATGACAATTCTTTCTTTCTATCTATGCTAAAAAGACTCGTGCACTTGAAAACAAACACTGTGTCACGAAGGACTATACAAACATACAATGAAACTGACACGAATAAAATCCAGTCTCGAAAGTACCATTTGTGGGGACAAAAAATGCCACAGCCTAGCTAGTACCTACACAGTACAACTACTGTAGTAAAGCTATTTTAGCTGCAGTCTGCTGTAGGATAGAGACAGGTACTTTTCTGGTACCAGGCTGCTCCAAGATACTTTTAGCCAATATTCTTGCTGTAGCTTACCTCTTATAAAGCATAACTAGCTATTGCCTGTGCTTGCACCCACGTGAGTGTCGGTTATTACGATTAAAAGTAGATACCCTATGCCCCAGAAACCCATCTATCTCCATGCCAAATTTCTTTAAGATCTATAAAGCCGTTTAGTTTTGAAAAGGCAACAGACAAAGTAACAGAAAGTTACAGTTTTAAGTGAGGTAGGGCACCGTTCTAGCGAGCAAGCCCAACTGGGGAAGGACCTCCACCTTTCAGAAGACCACAGCCAAATAACTACACACAGCGGTGTAGTTGTGTTTCTGTGTGTGAGTACAGGTCTCCAGCGCTCATTTAGGGATGTGTTTTGAAAGAAACGTATCCCTATCATGTATCGTAGTCAGGATAGACCCAACCCATAAGTGATACTTCTGGTGTTGCTAGTGTCCAGACTTTTTTTTTGCTACGGTAACTGCTTACATCAGGCGAGCCGTATGCTTAATTGTCACTTAAGTAGTATAAAAAAGATACTTTCGCATTTTAATACTAGTAGGTAAATTTTTTGGTTATTTACGTAAAGTAGCGTTAAGGTCAGTTTTATATAAGAAGAAGTATTTATGTCCCTTCTAAGAGAAATGTTTAACGATTTCTATGTAAGTAATCTATGACGGAGTAGAATTAGTTTGTTTTGTAAGCTTGGCTTTGTTTGAGACTGTCGTTATTTTCAGGGATTTTTCATTTAATTCATGCTAAAGTAAAGCTTACTTTTGCATAAATTGAATCGAAAATAAAGTAAAGTTAACAAGGGATTTAGTCTTTTGCTGGAATATACAATAGTCACTTAGCCTTTAGTTAGTTAATATATTTTATTCTATAATGTAAACTAATGTTAGTAAAGCGGAGGAATATTATGACGTCTAAACTCTAAAATATTGCCTTTTATTTAACTAATTAGTTTTTCATATTTAGGTTTAGTGAGTTTAAATAAGTTTTTAATATTATTCTTGTATATAGCATGAATCACACACAGTACACAGTGGGTAATATAATATTATTATATTACCTATAATTTTTTTTTCCCTTTATACAGCCTACATACATACTATGTCATCTCAAAATTGTATTCCTTATTTTTGTACACTTGCAATGTTGTAAGGTTTCATGAAATAAAGCTATTATTATTATTATTCTCTTTATTTATTCTTACAACATATGATTTACATTTTTAAATATATAAAAACAAAAATAAAAAACCTATATATTTAAAAATATAAAAAAACAGTTCCCCACCGGTATCGGGAACAAAGTCCAAGCTACCGGCGGTTAGGGCTCCAGAGACAGGAATCTCCTCACTATACGTGCCGTGTCGAGGAGCACTGCCTTCTGCATCAGACCCTTGATCCATCCACCCAACGCGAGCCTCTTAAGGTGTTGGTCGAGGCTCTTGGCTCTTATTATTATTATTATTAAAATTAAATTTTATTTATCTCTGCACCACCCTTAATGGTTGACTGGTAGAGAATGCCTTTGGCATTAAGTCCGCCAATGTACTTTTGTATATGAAGTTAAATAAATAAATAAAATAATATAATATTATTATATTACCCACTGTGTACCAATATAGTATATTTGAATGTTAATGACAATCAAATATATTTGTACGATTTTGTAGATTCGATGTTGTGTAGATATTTTTGTATATTATGCATTGGTTATTGTCTACAACAAACAATAGGCCTTTAATCTTTTATGTAATTTTTACTTGATGTGACCGCGTTTCTTTCTATTTATATCCTTCTCCAAGATTTCATCTATATCCTTATCAAATTTAATTGAGATCGGTTCAGCTTTACTTTGTTACATTTTTATCAGTTAACGAGTCACGAAATAGACAGATAGATATACATTTATATATTATAGTTACTTTAATAAAAGAAGCATTCATAGCGCTCGCTGTTCGATAAACGATCAGCGGGATAAGCTACCAAGGACGCGGCAACCCTACAGATGGGTGACCACCTAATGTTATTTTATCTTAGCGTCTCCGTGCTTCGGAAAGCACGTTAAAAGTCGGTCCCGGCTGTGTACAGGCGTTAGATCACGACAGAGGATTAAAATACTCTGACATCAGGTTGTCCACCAACCAAACGATAAGAAGTTAATCTATCAGCCTGGTTTTATTCCACTGCTGGACTTCTTCTTACCTATGCGCGCTGCAACACTAAATCCTCTTTAAATTCAAATAAAAATTTACAGATTGCAGTCCGTCATCTTAATCTGAATTTGTGAAAACAATAGTAAAGAAACTCACACAATAGAGTAGGTACATACACATAATTAATGTATTATTAATGCGATGACACATCCGCTGACGAGCCAATGTCAGGGTGACCTTACCAAACTTGACACTACATTCACCTAACACTATATATTTCCTTATGTAAAAGAACATAACATAAGGTAAAATATAGTGTTAGTACTGCCAGTCTTTTTACACCTGCAGCCTATGGGTCAAACATACGCAAATGGCTTACAATGCTCTGCGCATCTAATATAATAATGGGTTCAGGGCGCTGCTGGGGCTACCACGCTTCTGTACCGCGTCAGGGATGTTTACAGATGCTGGTGTTGACGGTTTGGCCGCAATATTACGAAAAAGAGCTGCGTCCCTGATGCGGCGGGTGCGTGGCAGCACCAATATGGGTACCTTATTGCAGGGAGAATGGAGACGGATTGTCCTTTCTTTGTGGCATGGACTGGTATTCATGTGGCAAAATAATTTATGATCAGTTAGTACTTAATGCAAAACAAATGTATGGATTTAAATGTGGTCTGAAATAAACTTTTATTATTATTATTATAACAACACTGACCATGTCTGTTGTCACTGACTCAAGCCATAGGTAAATAATTGATCTGTGGTTGTAATTGTGAACATAAAAAAACAAATAAAAGAAAAGAAAAATACTTATCAAAGTCTACATAAAATATCCACATGCAAATAAAAGTAAGATCAAATCTATCGTAACGCTACTAAAGACTACTGTTAATAGCCGGGAACGACCTTTTAACGTGCCCTCCGAAGCACGAAGATCCTATAGAGTCATCCATCAGTTGATTTTACTTTACTTCCTTTTTTTTCTATTTGAAAAAGACGTCTTACAGACTATGTATTAAATAACCTGTAAGATCAGCGAGTGCTTCTGGTTAGATATAAGTGCCACTTATCCTTGTGATATAAAAAGTCCTAAATAATAACATGCGATTAGATGAATGTTTGCATGATTGTTACTTAATCACGAAAGTACGACTATAGATATATTACTATAGATAGACTATAGTCTACTGCTTAACAAAGCTAAGAAGGAGGAGAAGAAGATCATGGTCTGGAATAGCACATAGGCTACTTTTTATCCCAAAGAAAATCACTTTCTGTGGTATTGCAAGCGCAGTTAATAAGAATAGGATTTAAGGTCATAGCATTTAAAGATTTGCCTAGCCATAAAGTTAACACAATACTATAATAATCCATTATGTTGTATATATATTATATTGGTGTATATATTCAAGGTATTATGCTAAGGCCATACAAGCCAATGAATCATAGCAATTACTTTAGTGTTACGATCAAATTATTCAGGCATTCGACATCAAGTATAAGTCAACAATAAATAATAATATATGTATACCTATAGGTATTTTGTGTGTGAATTGTCTTGTCAGTTCATTCACAATCATATTTTTTTTAAAAGGTAAAGTTGGCGCTCAACCATTTTTTTTGTTGTTTTTTTAAAAAGACAATTCCCGCACTAGAGAACAAGCTCTGTGTCACCGGGTATTTTATAAACATACAAATAAAGGACACAAATTACACCCAGACTCAGATCAACTCTTTGTGGGTCACACAAAGTTTTGTCGAGTGTGGGAATCGAACCCACAACCTCGTGCACAGCAGGTGCATACTGCGGCCACTGGACCACCAAGGCAGTCTGAACCATTAAAGAATATTCATTTATTAATTAAAGAGACGATATGGTATTCCTACACAAGATATTTTTATTTTTTTTATACTACTTGGGTGCCAAACAAACCTATAAGTCTGATGCTAAGCATTTACCGTAGCCTATAGACACTTGTAGTACCTGAAATATCTATAAGGTTTATTTTTTACACCAAATTTAAGATCGAGTATCACTGGAATAGGAAAACGTTTCTTTCAATACGCATTAAATGAGCGCTGGAGACCTGTACCCACCTACATACAAGAACACAACTACACTAGTTAATTTGGCTATGTTCTTAACCAGTCGAGCTTGCTCGATCGTATGGTGTCCTAAAATTAATAAATATTATAAAGCTGAAGAATTTGTTTGTTTGTTTGGTTGAACGCGCTAATCTTAAAAAGTACTGTTTCGATAAGAGTTTTTTTTTTTATACTACTTGGGTGGCAAACAAGCATACGGCCCGCCTGATGTTAAGCGGTATCCGTAGCCTATAGACGCTTGCATTACCAGAGGTATCACTTGCGTGTTGCCAACCCTTTTTTTTACACCAGGGCTTTAAGATGGAAGTAAACCTGGGATAGGAATACGTTTCTTTCAAAACGCATTCCTAAATGAGCGCTGGCGACCTGTACTCACACACAGGAACACAACTACACCGCTGTGTGTAGTCATTTGGCTGTGGTCTTCTGTAAGGTGGAGGTCCTTCCCCAGTCGGGCTTGTTTAATAATGCATTTATCCAGGAAGACTAAAGGATATATAACATCACGCTATGACCAATAGGAGCGGAGCAGTAGTGAGATATGTTGCAAAATCGGGGAAAATATTCCAAATTACCACGCGGACGAAGTCGCGGGCGGCTCATCTAAGAAAGAAAGTAAGAAAACTGACATAGTTTATTTTAACTTTTTATCCTTCATCCGTATCAAAATAGGCAGAAAGGTAGTATCAACCCGCCCGGGATCATTATTGATTGTGACCTTCCAACCGTTACTAATAGTACCTAGTAATTTTAAGATCCCAATCAATTAGGCCTTACTACCACAGTAAACAAACAGTAGGTTATCTAAGGCCGCCCGCCGAGTTATTAGCCTACTCTTGCGTTGATACCCAGGGTTGTTCATACGATAGGTAAGCGAAACAAAAACAAGTGTCAAGTGGCCGACCCGAACGCCGGCCAAAAAAATGCGATGTACACACAAGTATATAAGTCGATCGTCAGACTACCGGAACCATATTTGGATTGAACAACACATCAGACAATAGAAAAAATAATAATTTCAAAAGTAATTAATTTGCAATATTAATTATTGTGAAATTGCCCTTATTACAACTATACCTACGCGAAAAATATGTTTACCTAAACGATGTTTCGTACTCAATCCTCTATTTTATAGTAAAACTAGACTTCTTAAAATAAACTTTAGCTCTAAACATAGTATTCAGAAAAATGCGACTCGGGTACGCTCTTAATAAAGCAAATAAACTGTGAAATAAACAATACAATACCATATTTTCTAATAATATTTAAGTATAAGTAGGTACTTATATTTCTGGTTGAGTAGGAAGTATGATAAGTCCGGGTTTGCGAAATCATTATTGAGGCACCCGAAAACACTACAATATTTTTTTCCCCTTTTTGAAGTCATGATACTCGTAATTTACGACAAGTGTCCGCCGCCCGCGCCGGCGAGAGTTGACGAACGCAAGCGGTCATGTAGCGTACGCGCGTGCTCACAGTCGCGCAGCGCGCTGCACAGCCCGCACTGCCGCCACGTTATTCCTACGTTATATTATGCTAGCGTGTGCGTGAAATCGCGTGCCGACATGGCGCGCGGCGCGCACGCACACATTCAAACCGAGAGCGGCACGTTTGTATGAAGATGTTTTACTGTTTGTTTACTGTGTTACTACTGTGGGCGGGAGAGGGTGGAAGGGGACAAGGATATTAGTACTATGGGTATAATGGGGTGTGCGGGTACTATTAGCACCGAGAAAGTAAGAAAATTTATTTATACATAAATTGACGCACAATAAACACATTACACCTTACCTGTAGTTATTTTTAACAGACAACTATCGCACAAGGGATCAAGCCATGTGTCACGGGGGACTTTATATACATAGTACGGACACAAAGTACACCTAGACTGAATAACCATTTGTGGATTACACATTTTTTTGTCCCGAGTGGGGATCGAACTTACTATACGCCGCGAAGAGACGTAACCTTAGAAGCCTTCGCCATGTAGGTAAAAAAAACTAGCTCATATTTTATCACATACAGTTATTTTTCTAATAATAGCAAATATATGTCCCACTGCCGGCACAGGTCTGTTCTCCTCTATCAAGAGATACAGGGGGTTTAGGCCTTAATTCACACAGGTTGGCCTAATGCTGGTTGGTGAATCTGACATATTTACCAACCAGCATTAGGATATCCCGGTCGTCAGCCTAGACGAGATTAGTATGGCTCTCAAACAGCTTAAGAACAACAAGGCGCCGGGTGAGGACGGAATCACCAGCGAATTGCTAAAGGCTGGTGGCAGGCCGGTGCTGAAGGCACTGCAAAAGCTGTTTGATTCCGTCATACTCGCGGGCAAGACGCCACAGGCATAGCACAGGAGTGTGGTGGTGCTGTTCTTCAAAAAGGGCGATAAAACCCTACTGAAGAATTACAGACCCATCTCACTCCTGAACCACGTCTACAAGCTGTTTTCGAGAGTCATTACGAATCGTCTCGCGTGCAGGTTTGACGACTTCCAGCCTCCCGAACAAGCCGGTTTCCGAAAAGGGTTTAGTACCATAGACCACATACATACGCTGCGGCAGGTTATACAGAAGACCGAGGAGTATAACCAGCCTCTATGTCTAGCGTTTGTGGACTATGAGAAAGCCTTTGATTCGATCGAGACTTGGGCTGTGCTACAGTCTCTCCAGCGGTGCCAAATTGACACTCGGTATGTCGAAGTGTTGAAGTGCTTGTACGAAAACGCCACCATGTCGGTCCGTTTCCATGATCAGAGTACGAAGCCTATCCAGTTGCAGCGAGGTGTGAGACAGGGTGATGTCATATCCCCGAAACTCTTCACCGCTGCATTGGAAGACGCTTTCAAGCTTCTGGATTGGAATGGACTCGGCATCAACATCAACGGCGAGTACATCACTCACCTTCGATTTGCCGACGATATCGTGGTCATGGCTGAGACCATGGAAGACCTTGGCGCAATGCTCGATGGCCTCAGTAGAGTCTCACTACAAGTGGGTCTTAAAATGAACATGGACAAGACTAAGATTATGGCAAATGTCCATGTCGCACCCACCTCTGTCACAATTGGAGGCTCTACACTCGAAGTTGTTGACGAGTATGTCTACCTGGGACATACAGTCCAGTTAGGTAGGTCCAACTTCGAGAAAGAGGTCACTCGTCGAATCCGACTCGGCTGGGCAGCGTTTGGGAAGCTACGTCATATCTTCTCGTCCCAAATACCGCAGTGTCTCAAGACGAAAGTCTTTGACCAGTGTGTGTTGCCAGTGATGACATACGGATCTGAGACGTGGTCGTTCACTATGGGCCTCGTGCGAAGGCTCAAAGTCACCCAACGAGCAATGGAGAGAGCTATGCTTGGAGTTTCCCTGCGAGATCGAATCAGAAATGAGGAGATCCGTAGGAGAACCAAAGTAACCGACATAGCTCGAAGAATTGCCTCCATTAAGTGGCAATGGGCCGGGCACATAGCTCGCAGAACTGATGGCCGTTGGGGCAGAAAGGTTCTAGAGTGGCGACCACGAACTGGAAGACGAAGCGTGGGCAGGCCTCCAACAAGGTGGACCGACGACCTGGTAAAGGTTGCGGGCAACCGATGGGCGAGGTCGGCTCAGGATCGAGAGTTGTGGAAAACCTTGGGGGAGGCCTATGTCCAGCAGTGGACGTCTTTTGGCTGAGATGATGATGATTAGGCACGCGTGTGTCAATGCCAATGTGCTGAATTACTTCTAAGACATGTGGGTTTCCACACGATGTTTTCCTTCACCGTAAGCAGATGGCGAATCACTTGATTAGTACATATAAACTCCACAAAGGGATATATTGGTACTGCCCGGGATTGAACTCGCACCTCTTGCGTGCAAGTCGGTTACTTTCCCACCGCTAGTATTTTCCTAAAGGTACTATTAAAGTCCCAAAACACCAGTGAAAACAACTAAAAGCCCTACAACGTGGTATAAAGTACCTCTGTGCAAAGGTCCCGGGCCACATCAGTATTCCGCCAGTGTTCGTCAGTTCTGAAGCACCTTCCTCCTAACTAAACTATTGCATATCTGCTCCTGGTCCAGATAAACAATTTAGCTAAATCTCCCATATTTGAAGCGGTTAACATTGGGGTAAGGCTAGGTTTATACTGTTAGCGTAGCGGAGTTTCAGCGGGAGCGGGCAATTGCAATCCATACTAATATTATAAATGCGAAAGTTTTTTTTTTTTTTTTTTTATTTAGTCAACAAGTTAGTATACATAAAATTATATTTATACTTTTCGCCAAACTACATAGCAGTTTGTTGGCGAATACTGTTAGTCTGTTTGTTTGTTAACTTTTCGCGACTAAACGGTTGAACGGATCGAAATAAAATTAGGCAAGGAGACAGGTTATATTCTGGCGAAGGACATAGGTTTTTATCGCGATAACTGATATTCACGCGGGCGGAGCTGCAGGCAACAGCTAGTAACGAATATGTTTGACTGATTGATAATATTGTGTAGTGTCTAATCTCTAATAGTCAATCTTTTGTCTTGCCCGCAGCATTTGTGTCAAGTTTTGGGCGTGATTATTATAATATAACCTCGATAAAGACTTGTAGTTCAGTTTATATTTTTAAACACATTTAAAAATACAAACATAATTTTTAAAGAATGCTCCCGATCTAGGGGACAAGCCTAATATACCGGAGGACTTTACAAACATACAATTAACGGAAACAAAGTACACCCAGACTCAGGACAGCCATTTATGGATCACTAAATATTTGTCTTGCGTACCTAATTTGCCCTCATCGCGTTAAAAAACCATCAAGAGAACTTAAAAATAAAGCTGAAAATTTATATTTCCAAATTCCTTTAATTCCAGGGATAGATATATATAGATAATAATGTCATGTCAAAAGTTTATTCTCGCTTTCCGCTTCTCGCTACAAGTATAACCTAGCCCTTACATAAGGTCATACGTACATGTTAGCCAGCCGTTCGCGAGGGACGCATACAAATGCGTTCCACTTAACATACAACCACATGTTCCATATCTTATGTTCCTGTTCCAAAGGCTTACGGAACATGTTCCGGATTTTTTCGAGATTACGTCTAATATGAATAAGTGTGAACGTTTTGTTATAAGATTGTTTGAAGGGGTTACATGATCGTCTTCGGTAATCTTACCAGTATGACAGTGTATTTATAGTATGTGTCGTGTGAGCGTGTGGTGCGACTATGAATTTTCTTCTTTTAATACAGAATTGTAATTTTAAATTTTATTTATTTCTCTACGTCCCACTGCTGGGCCTCAGAACTGAGAGGGTTTGAAAGCCTTGATTCACGCTCGCTTTATTTTATTTCCACACTTTTCAAATTTCTTTTTTGGATTTAATCGCGATGTTTGGTGATGGGAAATCATTTGGTAAGTACGTATACACTTTAGAGCGTAAAATTCAAATTGGTACCAAGGATCGAACCCACATATTTGTACAAGTCAGCTACTTTCTCACTCGATTACCACCGTTATTTTTATTATAATAAGTAGAAGGATTAAATTAGGAGAGGTAGGGTACCATACTAAAGCGCAAGCCCGACAAGAGAAGGAACTCTACCACAGCCAAATAACAAGACACAGCGGTGTAGTTGCATCCCTGTGTGTGAGTCACGCATCCATAAATGATCATTTAGGGATGCGTTTTGAAAGAAACGTTTTCCTATTCCAGAGATACTTCCATCTTTAAGCCCTAGTGTATAAGAAAAAATAGCGTCCGTGGGCTAGTAGCTAGCTAGGTATCTACTTAGCTTCAGGCGGGCTGTATGCTTGTTTGCCACTCAAGAAGGACAAAAAAAAAGACAGAATTACTTTCGCATTCATAATATTCGTAGGGATTTAAGAGCAGTGACCCCAAGATCATGACCTCTTCAACACAAAAAGGTACAAAATATCTTATATATTTTAACAAAAGACACAATGTAAGGAAACTCCCACGTTTATACACTTCAAACACGTACTTACACGTATGTAATGTTTAATAAATGATACACATCCGTTTCCTCAGATAAACCATTGACAGAATAATCTTAGGATACCTAATCCCTAATTCATTTGAGTCACTATAAGTTTCCTGCACCTAGGTAATTGTGTGCCTCTAAACTATGTCGTTGTCGTGTACACCTGGGAGAGTCGATTGATAGACAATAGACAAGGCCCTGTCCGTGAGGTGACGGATTAGGAATACTAATGTCATCACCCCGTTCAATCCTGAGGGTGTCGTAAGAGTCGGCTAAGGGAGTAAGTTAGCCAGACAATATCCATAGCAAGATAGGGAAAACTTGAAACAAAACCCGTCTGGCCAGCGTGGTATAGTAGGCTAATATATCTCCAAGTGTATGAAAAATACCCGCCGTCTGATTCTCTAAGAAACAGCGATGGCAAACTGACAGTTGTGATCGTAAACTGGCAGTTGTGATTGCTCGGTGACGGCACAATCTATTGACTAAACGTCAAAAAGGCTCGGTTTTTGCTCTTACGGAATACCGATTTTCAATCTGACAGCCAGATTTTGCTCGGTTTTTTCAGTGGCTTGGTTTTTGCTCTTACGGAATACCCCTGCCGTTCCCAGCAGTGGGAGGTTCATAGGTTGAGATGTTGACACAAGACCCTTCTAGAAAAAGAAGAAAATAGAGAAAAATGGCAAACGATCTATTTTTTGTATCACCACACATGTTTCACTAGTTTAGTTAGATCACGATGGTCATTAGTTTTTGGATTTTACGGAAGTTATAATATAGGTATGTACTGAGAACTTTTTAAATATAGTTTTACCTGAACTGGCCATAGAATCTGACACCTCAGAGCAGACTTATCATTGCCCACTTAGTCATGTTGTTAAAAAGTACAATAATTGTTTGAATAAATTTAGATTTAAGCAAACAATTCTAAACAAAGAAATTGCTTACATATCTACACGTTCTGAATACAACTCATCATTTTCCCACACAAGTATGAAATTAACATCATTTTTTGTTGAGCCATCCTTGAGTATTTGTGTGACAAACGTACATACTTACATTATGTAATGACAGTGGCTGTCGTTATTGTTGTTTGTGCATAAGGTCTCAGGTTTAAGTGTTGAGGACAATGTATTGTATGGTTACATACATACTATTGTATGAGTATTTAGGACAGAATTTGAATACTAATAGATTTTGGTAAATAAAATATAAAATTTGGCAAGGTCTTCTGCTTCTGCTTCTGGCAGCACAGCGTTTCCCCAAGCAGTCCTTTTAGTTAACTAATATAACTGTGATTCGCTGTGATTCCCGTTAGAATTTCGGGGTAATAAACAAATACAAATACTTTTATGCAGAAATGCAACGCCCTGTAGAAAAAACCATATCAATCCATCGACAACTTTTGAATATTGAGACAACAAAACAGTTTTTTTTTTTCGAAAAAAGTATACAATATACAATCACCTATTTGCCATTGAAAGCACCGTTAAAACCGGTCCTGTCGTTATGGAGATTTACCCATAGAGGAAATATACATACAAAAAATTAAAAATAATATTTTAATAGCAACATTAGCAACACAATCTGAGTCCCACTGCTGAATACGAGTTTCTTCTCTTCTATCAAGAAGGCTGAGAGGGGTTAGGAATAAATACGTTATTTTCATATACAAACAGACACTTCAATTTTATTTATCTATATAGATTTATAATCTGTGCGTGAGTCTATCACCAGCTTTACACACACAATATGTAGTACAACTCGGTGAACACAAGTTGTGTTTCAAAGTACACAGGTTGTATGTGTACTATGTACTGTACAAAGTAGGTTTATTTGTGCAGGTTGTATAGATAGTTACGTAAGGTTTACGTGTTCCGTATAATGGACAGACAATTATTATCTCGAATGATTATAGATAATTATTATCCTGTCTACTAACACATTATAGGGTAAAGAATGACTTGTTGGTTCAGTGGTATTAGCTTGTTGAGGTCCTAGGTTCGAGTCTCAGGTAGGACAATGTGTAACTGAAACTTTCTGTTATAAATTTCCGGCACAATGAAATTGTGGATCACACGATTCTTATGTGGTAATTAGTGAAGTTATGAAGTATAATTATATATCTATCCTTACTAATATTATAAACGCGAAAGTTTGTATGAATGGAGGTGTGGATGTTTGTTACTCTTTTACGCAAAAAACTACTGAACGGATCTGGATGAAATTTGGCACAGAGATAGATTATAGTCTGGAATAGCATATAGGCTACTTTTTATCGTGATAACCAATATCTACGCGGGCAGAGCCATCAACTAGTCAATTATATATATATATCTATCTCTGAGACAGATTTTAAATCAAATCCTTAAAGCTGTTCTGGCGTCATTGGGTAGCAAACATTAATCCATCCATCCTTTAACATTTATGATACTAGCAAGATAAGATTAAAAAGGATTTTCTTTCTTTAAATTTTCTTTAAAAAAGACAACTCCCGCACTAGAGAACAAGCTCTGTGTCGCGGTCACTTTACAAACATACAATTAACGGACACAAATTACACCCAGACTCAGAAAAATTCTTTGTGTAACCCACAAAGTTTTGTACTATGTGGGAATCGAACCCACAACCTCGTTCACAGCAGGCGCATGCTGCGGCCACTGGACCACACCGAGGCAGTCAGTTAGATATTTTTTATAAAACATTCCCAAAAATCTTATTGATTATAAAACAGATTTCAAACAAAAGAAAATGCATTAAAAATGAGTAAATTTGCGTCGCACATTATAATGTTAGTAATAAAGAGTTCCAAGCACGTACGACACGAATACGTGGCTAAAACATTACCGATCAAACAACTACACCTACTAGTTTTGTGAAACTTTGTATCAGTCATTGTACCCTATGCTACTATGTACAGATGACGTCATCAAATATATTTGCGTACTCTTTATACCACTCGGTCCTTTCGTCAAAGCCGGAGGGCATACTCTAACTTTCGATATAAATGTATTTCGATAAAATCCCGAAGGACCCCGCGAGGCATTTTTTATTTATAAACAGTAACATATGTTATATAAAACTCCAGCTCAAATGATAACATAAGAGAGGAAGAGTACCATACTAGCGAGCAGGCCCGACTGGGGAAGGACCTTACAGAAGACCACAGCCAAATAATTACACATAGTGGTGTAGTTGTGTTCCTGTGTGTGAGTACAGGTCTACAGCGCTCATTTAGGGATTCGTTTTGAAAACAACGTATTCCTATCCCTATATATATACTTCTGGTATTGCAAGCGTCCATAGTCTACGGTAACTGCTTAACATCAGGTGGGCCGTATGCTTGTTTGCCACCAAAGAAGTATAAAAAAATATGAAAATATACTTATAATCTTGGTATTATGTGTGTTCTTAAGTAAAGACCGCCACTCGGAAAATGTAATGTAGGACGCCCTCAGGCAAGATGGAGCGACCATATTTACAAGGTGGCTAGGAGTAGCTGGATCGTACTAGGTGGTGTACACTTGGAGAGACCTATGTCCAGCAGCGGACTGCGATAGGAATTTGATGTTGATGAATCTTGGTTTCGTAATGGACGAAGAAAGAATACCTACTTAGGTGAAATCAATCCTAATTGCACAGGGTAATGGACTAATTATTTAGTCTTGGCAATGGCCATGAATGAATTAATGTTTAGGTATAGGACTAGGCAACTAGGCCAAAGGTAGACATATACCTATGTAAATTGCATGAAATAGAGGCTTGATTCTTTATTGATGTAATGTAAAAATCTGCCATTTTTTATAGAAGTGAATCTTGTTGTTTTTTATTAACTTGTTTTTTTAGAAAGACAACTCCCGCACTAGAGAACAAGCTCTGTGTCGCGGAGGACTTTACAAACATACAATTAAAGGACCCAAAGTACACCCAGACTCAGCACAACTCTTTGTCGATCCAACAAAGTTTTATCCTGCGTGGGAATCGAACCCACAACCTCGTGCACAGCAGGCGCATACTGCGGCCAGTGGACAACCAAGGCAGTCGCTCTAAATATTATATATTTTTTACATACATACATATATCATCCCGCCCGTGTTCCATTGGGGTAGGTAGGGACTATGGCCCGTTAATTGCTTTGATCCAAATATTTTGTCAGTTAATTAAAACAACTTACTAATTTTTTTAACGAATTCCCGCACTAGGAAATAAACCTTTTAACATAATCTTCGGTACCTGCTTACCATCAAGCAAGCCGCTAGTTCGCTACCTTAGTGATAAACATAAACGTAAGAAACAATAACAACAATTACTTACCCATTTATATACATGTTTATACCATTAAAGGCATTCTTAAACATAAATACATGCATGATGTTTACAACAACACAAACAATTTTGCAAGCGCAGGCCCACGATATAAAAACTATAGATATATAGTACCTAGGTATGTATGTATATAATATTATATAAGTTGAATAAAACATTTACGCTAATATTACGACATCGGTGCGAGTGGTCCGTACAAGGCGACATGCGTAAGCGCATGTATACACTGCACGCTGCGTTTTTTTCGAAGAAAAAGAGAAAGCAAAAAAGAAAATCAATATCAGGACATTAAATGATACAGAGGAACAATAAATAGGAACACAACGATGCCACATTTATAAGGCATTTTTAGTAGTAGGTATGTTACTAGACTTTAAACGACATTTAGGAGCATTCCCGTTTGAGTACCAAGTTTTAGAGCATTCCACCTAAAGCACCAATAGGTTTACTAGCTTGGTGATCAAAGTGGAATGAGAAAATAAATAAATTGTAATAATTATCAAGCACTTTATCAATAAATTGATTTGATTATTATTTACTAGCATTATTTAATACATGTAATTTTTATTTATATTATTTCGAGATATAAATAAAAATTGCTTTTACATTATACATGTTTTAAATAATGCTTGTATCGCAGTTGGTGTACAATAAAGGGTTTTATCTTTATCTATTCATTACAATATTTTTTTTTAACAATACTAACAATGACACCAATGACAGTCTCCAAAACAATCAATCGAAAGATAAATATCATCAACATAAAAATAACAAATGTGTAAGCTCCCTAAAACAAATAATAAAATGCCAGTAGACATGTGATGCAAGATGCGTCGTACCCCCACCTGGGAGCGAACCTTGACCCGTTAGTGAAAGTGGCCCTTACTGCTCAGAGTTAAGGCTCGAGCAGAAACGAAAATGAAAGTGGGAGGGCCCTTACTGACAGCGAAAGTGCTTAATGTAGGCTAAGTTTTGTACCTATTTCAACTGGTCTTCATTTTACTTGACTGCATCAAAATAATGAAGTTTTCCGAGTAAATAGAGGTAAACATTATTTATTTAAAAGGTTGCCGGTTCCCAGACTTTGAAAAATAATGAGTCTGACATCTGAAATAATATTACTATTATTGTTTAATAATTTAAGTTTATCTGTTGTAAAACGAGTATATACTTAATTTGACTGCTTTGGTGGTCCAGTGGGTGCAGTATGCGCCTGCTGTGCACGAGGTTGTGTAAGGTGGGTTCGATTCCCACACAGGGATAAAACTTTGTATGATCCACGAAGAGTTGTTCTGAGTCTGGGTGTAATTTGTGTCCGTTAATTGTATGTTTGTAAAGTCCCCCGTAACACAGAGCTTGTTCTCTAGTGCGGGAGATGTTAAATGGCGTAATATATGCAAAATTTGCTTCAAAAACATCTGAAATAAAAAATAGCACCCCAGTTATTATTTGCACTGAAACAACAAATGGCACTTTATTCGTTACTAGCTGACCACTTCGTTGGGCAATTTTCGGGTTAATATTTAACACTCACAAATAACGTGGCTTTTTATTAGTAAAAGAATTTTCAAAATCGGTTTAGTTGATCGAGAGATTACCCCCAATTTTTTCCTATTTATAATAATATGTATCTATTACTATAGATTAGTTGTTCATCATAACGTACATTACTGTAGGTTGCTGTTGACAGATATTTAATACGACGCGCACAAGGATAGCTTATAGAGATGAGCTGGTAAGGAGGTCATGGCTGGTCAGCCATGCCGAGCTATATGAAGTGTCTTATACATTATAGGTACTCAAGATGAGTTTAAAATTATATGAGCCTTTGTGCCTTTAGTGCTGGGAGTGGGGAGATCGTTTCGCAGCCAAGTATCTGGGTCGAATCCAATGCCAACGTAGCCTAATTTCTTTTAAAAATAGCAAATGATTACGTATAAACTACCAAAGGTTTACTTGTTAGTTGATTATCTTTAAGCATTCAAACCAAATCATAGAAGATTGTTACTCTGTTTTACTCTTTTTTTTGTTTTATTCTTTTTCTTTTTTTTTGTTTTTAAGAGAGGTAGGGCACCATACTAGCGAGCAAGCCCGACTGGGGAAGAACCTCCACCTTACAGAAGACCACAGCCAAATGACTACACACAGCGGTGTAGTTGTGTTCCTGTGTGTGAGTACAGGTCTCCAGCGCTCATTTAGGAATGCGTTTTGAAAGATACGTATTCCTATCCCAGGGTTACTTCCATCTTAAAGCCCTGGTGTAAAAAAATGGGTTGGCAACACGCAAGTAATACCTCTGGTAATGCAAGCGTCTATAGGCTACGGATACTGCTTAACATCAGGCGGGCCGTATGCTTGTTTGCCATCCAAGTAGTATAAAAAAAAAAAATTAAAAAAAAAAACTCTTTTTTTTTCACTGTTTCTGCTATATTTACCTACACTAAACTTTTTTTTAAGCCTACTCCCGCCCTAAAAAACAAGCTCTGTGTCCCGGGAGAAATTTATAACTATTGGGGAAGAGAGACATGAAGTGACTTATGCCGTGGCAAGCATGCCGACCAAAAACCAATCGTTTAAAAAATGCTTCCTTTCAGGTCCGAGTAGTATTAGAAGATAGTTTTTACAAATTGACTCACTACCTCATGATAATAACCTAAAAGATATGCATAATTATTAACGACTATGTCTACGGAATTGTGCTTATATGTCATACAACCTGTCCAAAAGCCCGCCAATTTTACGCGCCAAAACCTCAGACTAATAGAATAAGATAGACGGAGCGTGTAGAACTCGCGCGTGAAGCCGCCAAAAGCAATACTAAATAGCAATGTCATACGTTTTCGCGCGCAGTCGATTTGAGCCGCTAGTGAGTACGCACGTCTAAACACGTTCTGACAAAATATTATTATAATGCCGTATTGTGTAGTAAAACGTTGTAAAAATACTTCAGCAAATCTCAAAAAGAGTTCTGGAGTATCGTTCCATAGGTAAATAATTTTAACATTATAGATTTCTTATTGTTTTCGTAAATATTTTAATTACACAAACTAGGAACACAAAACCTCTACCATGTTCTACAGTGTTGCCATTCTTAGCATATCTTTTTCCCTAAAATATTTTGCAACGTGTTAGTGGGAATATAAAACAATATTAATCAGTCTATCGATATACTATTTAAAATAAATCTGAATGATAGTTGGGGATCCACGCGAAAAAAAAAAAGAAATTGTTGTTTGCATTTAGCGAGTAATTCCGTATTTTTGTAGTGATTTTAAGAGGTACCTAGGTAGGTACTTAGATAATGTTTTTCTATGTTATTCAGATGATGATCAATTAATATTAATATAATAATAATAATTGTTCATTTAAATTCATAAAATAAGTAGATATGTTAGGTTTATGATTTATTTAAAAAAAAGTATTTACATCCTAATCACGGCTGTGAGCGGCGGCGGCGAGCGGTATGAACAAAATTTGTTCTTACCGCTTGCCGCTAAATATTTAATTTTTTTTTATACTATATGGATAGTAAACAAGCATACACCATATATATACATTTTTTTAGATACAATTTTTGCCAGTTTTGTTTTACGAGTAATATGTTTTGTATTTTATGTTTGTTTCTTTAATATAATATTGTATTTTGTCTTGATATGTTTGTTAACAGAAACCTTTTTTTAATGTAACATAATGCTAAGATGTATGATGTTATATTTAAAAAGATTTATTTTATTCGTCAGAAATTAAAGCATGTAGTTAGTGTTTATTGTTACCTATTTATTTTGAAATATTAATGTAAAATAATTATAAATAATAACATTATTTAAACAAACAATTTGAAGTATAATTTTTAATATTGATATTGCATATTATTATCACGAGTTAACAGTTTTGTTTCAACTTTTGTTGGGAGTATTTCATTTGCTGGCAACATCGTTTTCCACGTCACACGACATTGACAGCGCTTTGTGGCTTCAAAGATTTGTTCTACACGCTCCGTCTATCTTATTCTATTAGTCTGAGGCCAAAACTTAGATACGTACTACGCCACGAAGCAGGTTCTATTTAAATTAATAAATTGCCGTTTATTGTATCTGTGAAATTGTCGCATAAATTAAATAGCTCGACTAGGTAGAATCTTCATCGCAGCAGATTGTTACCGGATAACGTTCTTTTTATTGGAGCTTCTCCAGAAAATTGGGAAGGCGCTTCTGGAGGCAAGATGGAATTTGCCTCTTAAGCAGTTGGGCTGCCAACACATCGATACCCTTTTTTGCAGACTGACAACGTGTCAAGTGTACTTTACTGTCATGAAAGTGACCATAAACTACGGAAACTATTATTATTTATTTTACTTTAACCCTTAAGCATGATAATATTATCATACCGTGCGTTAAGCGAGGCATTCGCATTTGGCATCTACTGGTTCTTACAAAAAAAACCTGTTTAAAAGCTTACTCTTCATTACTGACTAAAATACCTATGTAACTTGCAAAACGTAGATATTATGCACCTCTGCCTACCCCCAGAGGGTATTATCACCCCTCCGATTGCGTCAGGGATTAAAAAGGTGTGATGCGATGTTATATATATCTTTTAAATAACAAGTTCATAGCCTTCTTGTTAGTGTATATAACCGTCAGAAAGCGCGCCAATTTTACGCGCCAAAACGCAGACACGCCCAAATATTCTAAGTGGTCGCGACGCACGTCGACGCGTTGCTAAACAAATTTCTCGTTAATATTAGCTATATTATTAATAATAATGCTGACTCTCAACGGTCGTAACCTTGACAGTTCAATGTAAGTAGGTATTAGGTAGGTATTTCGCATAACATACATAATTAATGATAAAACGCCTACGTTAGCTGGTTTTATACTGAGATACTTGGTGGGCTTGTAGGTACTCGACTGAGTGTTTCTTTAATACAAACGTGATCAGAACTATTTTTTTAAAGTTATCTATTTGTTAAAGAAAAATAATACTTAGTTATGAAATCTACGACCATAAAGTAAAAATTGTAATTTAGAAGATTGTTACACCCGTATCTATAAACAAGTGATTACTTCTTCTTAAGTAATTTCTTGACTAAGTCATTACTTGTTCTTAAGTAATTTCTAAAGTAAATGATATTCTATATCCAAGTAATGATCAATGCTTACTTGAGTAAAGTTCTAAGTATTACTCAGTGCTTCAAAATCTTTTCAGCTGGCAATATTGCAACTTACGTTTTGTTCTTTGAAGAGGAAAAGAGAAAAGTTACAAGTAAATAACAAAATTTTGCATAAACAAACTAGTCTTCAAACAATTATAAAATAAGTAATAATGTTTACAGCGTTTAATCTGTTCTATGTTTATAATGATTAAATAAGTAACTATTTTTCAATAATGGTCTACTGTAAAACTAAACGTTTTGAAAGACAATATAACTCTGCAATATTTAGAAGTATTATTGTACTAGGTTGTTAAAACGTTGATAGCTGCAAATTAAATATGTTGCATTATACCTACTACACATTTTGACAGAACCGTCAATCAGTCAATAGTTTGTTTATTATTATTATGTCTCTTCTTGTCTCGGGTATTTTTCCATTATATAAAAAGAATACTCGGCCCTTTGAAAGGCTTACGCGGGGACATAGGTCCATCACGCAGAGGCCTAGAGAATGAAAATGAGATGAAACACTACCATAACGGCACTATTATAGTACAACAATGATATGAATAGGGTAGGCGTAGAGCTATTGTAAAAATATTTAGGTATCTAACATTGTGGGCATGGGGTTGGGTATTTGATGAACTGGCTTTAAAAAGCTATGGGATAGAACGGCGCCTGCTTTTGTTATATTGCATCAGGGCAACACCATAGTGCGCGGCTAGGGGTATTGAGCGGTGTGGTGCCGGTTTCCCCATCGAGGGTCCTCGACGGAGACCCGAGAGCGGGTTTCCCCGTAGTTATGCCCTTGAAAATGACACTTCTACTCCCGAGCATATAGCTCTGGCGACCCCACTTTGGACAGCCAATAAAAGCAACCCAAAGACGAAACTCTGACCGATTTTCAAAAAAAATAAAAGATAAAGATATTCTGTGCCGGCGAAAGGCCAAAGAAACGTTTTATCTAAGTAGAAGAATTTATTTCTAAATATTATTCAGAAATATCACATCAATATTCAATTTTTCAATAAAAATTTCAATTGCTTCCATTTTTATAAAATAACCTTACTCAACTCACAAATTATACTTTCACATACATCCGAAGCAATGCTTAAGTAAACGAAATGGTGACTATTACTCAGCTAAGAATTCTAGCTATTGACAGTTCTTACTCGGGTCAGTTTCTTAACTATAGAATAGAAATCATGGCTAAAGTAATTACTTTTACTCAAGTAATTACTTTTACTCGTCTATAGATACGGGGGTAAGACTGCTGTCAGCAAAGAGAAATAAACCACTTGAGAGCTGATAACTTGTATAGTCATTGGCTGTCAGCCATACGATTAGATTTTTGGGTTGGATAAACTAATATTGCGCCTTTAACTTCTGTTTACCCCTTTTGGAAAATAAAGGAATAATGCGGAAATCCTAATAAGGTCCAATCCTGGGCTTCAGCAACCCCGTAATCGTTTACACTTTTATTTCTGCCTCGAATTGAATCAAATATTCTATTTAAGTGTAATTTGTGTCCGTCAACTGTATGTTTGTAAAGTCCCCTGCGACACAGGACTTGTTCCCTAGAGCTTACCTTTAAAAAAACCAGGTAACTAATTACTATTTTGAAATAAATCACAACCTAATTTTAAAAGCGTTCTAAATTTAATTAAGTATACATATTTAAATTTCTTACATTCTCTATGTGGATATTTTTATGTAACCTTCCTGAACATTCTATTTAACATCGCGCATCGTGCAAACCGGTTCAGCAGTTATGGCGTCCGTAGTCGAGTGATAAATAAACATACGTCCGACTCAAACTTTCCTATTAAAAATATTATTATTTTAAATCGATGATCTTTTTTTTCTCAATCCAGTTTTCACTATAATTATCATTCTCAGTTATTTATTTGAAATTTAAATGTCTTGTGATTATATTCAGTTCGTTGGCTCACCATTGTATGGGCAGGGGCACTACCGTGCTTTTAAATTAACAAAAGCTTGAACCACAGCATTATCAAAAAATTACAATTAAGAACTGCAGCCATATTTTGATACTAGGGGCCGTTTTTTTTGTAATCGAACCAGTATTTTCTAAGATTAGCGCGTTCAACCAAACAAAGTCTTCAGCTTCTAATATTATATGTAGTATTGGCTAAATTTGCGCCGATGTAGAAGTATTATGTATTTGAATTGACTTTTATATTCATTATAGGAAAGTTGTGCAACCAAACCTCAAATCGGAATATTTACCTTTAAGTTATACAATTAATAATTGTCACGTTCAGGGTTCGAACTCGCACCAGTACTCGGTGCGGTGTTAACCAATTAAGCATCATAATTACAACGTCTCATTTGCAACAGATTGAGAGGACATGCGGATGCAAAAAGAAACAGCAGAAGACATAAAAATTCACACACAATATACACCCAGACTCGGGACGGCTTTAGAAAGCCACTCTTTTAAATAATAAAACAAACTAGAAAATCTAAGTTATTTAGTTTTCAACAGTATGGTAGAGCAGGATCATCTTTTTATGTACACATGGCGACGGAGATAGCTGTACAGGGCCACTATATGAAGATTCGTTTTTTAAGAAAACCATTGTATATATTTCTGTGGAATTCGATTACAGTTAACAATCAGACTAAACCTACAAATAAAAATATATTTCACACAAATACATTGGTTTTCCTAAAAACTAATCTTCATATAGTGACTCTGTACAGCTATCTCTGTTGCCCACCGTACCTAAGTAAACAGAATCTTTTGAACACATTGCGCTGTTAGTTTAAATAAAAATCACGTCTGTTTAGCCCTAAAGGTCTCCCTACCACACATTGAACCCTGTATGCCCTAACACCTGCACACAAGAGGACTTAATAGCGGCCTCCGACAATGTAGTCAAGATAGTTGTATTTAGGGCCAAATCAATATAAAGAAGCTGAGAAGACGAAGATCCAAAAAGAGCTCCGGCAACACCAACATTTCGTATAACAGGTTATATAAAAGTACCTATAGTACTTTTGACTGCACGGGTTTTGTGGTTCAGTGACATAAGTGACTACCTCAACGTTTACCACTGCGCGAAGTGTTGTGGGTTCAATCAAAATAATTGCGTGATTCATAAATGGCTGCCCTGACTATGGATGTACTTTATGTCCAGTAATTGTATGTTTGTACAATCCCCCGAGCTTGATCTCTACAGCAGGAGTGTATTGAGAACCTACTGATACAAAAAAATATTTGCTCTAAAAATCGCTACCCGCTCCGCTACCCGCTCCTCTCAACACTACGCCCTCGATCTATCTATTAACAGTACAGATTCAATTATCATCTGCTGTCACCGAAGTGCTTCATAATTGAGAGAGACGTGCTACTATCTAGCACATCATGCACGAGCGTTATGACTCTGTTTATCATATAGGCACGTGCCACTAGTCACTACCTACTGTAACTGTTGGTATTTTAATTATATTATTAAGATATTTTTACTATATTATTATAGCATGGGGTTCTTCAAGAAAGGAGTTATAAGGTTTTTATAGGGTCGGCAACGCGTGAGTGACACCCCTGGTATTGCAAACGACCATAGGCTACGGTAACTGCTTACCATCAGGCGGGCCGTATGCCTGTTTGCCACCTTGGTAGTATAAAAAAACAGATACAAGCTTATACCCGCAGCTTCACGTATGTCATTTTAAAAATAAAATACAGCCTGTTATATTTTGGTGTATAAGCTATAACATTGTAAAGTTTCATCAAAATCCGTCTAGTAGGTGTTGCGTGAAGAAGTAACAGACATTCATTTTTTTATACTGAGAAGGCAAACGAGCATGTGGCCCGCCTGGTGGTAAGCAGTTACTGTAGCCTATGGCCAACACCTGGGGTATCACTTGCGGGTTGCAGACCCTTTAAAAACCTTAAAAATCCTTTCTTGAAGAACCCCATGCTATTCTCTCGGGAAGACCTCGGGAAACCTCACACAGCTTTCACGTTCCTAATATTCATCTTCTTATCGTTTGGTTAGTGACCAATCTGGTGGCAGAGTTATTTAGATCGTTTATATTTAAGCCTCTGTCGACTCGGGATCTAATTAACAACAGAGCCTCTAGACAAGTGGTATAGGCGATAGTCGAATCGAAAAGTCAATAAATAAAATGTATGGAGTTTGACGTGAGTCTACGATTTAAAGTCGTAAACTTACGTCAATCATAGACTCATGTTACCTAACTTAATTTTATTTTTATTGTCTTTTTATAATTTAATGTAATCGTTAATAAATTTAAATAATTATTTATATAGTAAAGATTTTATTGTAATCTATTGTGTCACAATTGTAAGTGCTGTGCACACCTTTAAGTGACAAGTTCACCTTAATTAATAAAAGTAATATTAGAACCCTACCTGTAATAGTGAATAAGTCGTTGGAGTGCCATAAATAAATAAATAAATAAAATTCCATACATTTTATTTTTTGACTTTTCGTTTCGACTATCGCTTATGCCACTTGTCTAGAGGCTCTGTTAACAGTCAAGAACGAGTTTTAACATACCCTACAGGAAGTGCATCTGGTTATGAGCACTTAATTTATATAATTTGACTGTAGGTATGGTCTCCTCGTCATAAACACCACGTACAGTGTTGTGTTCTAGATTCGATTCTCACATACACAAATTTGATTAACCCATTGGTAGGCGTTTCTTGATCTGGGTGTATCAACGTATTTCCTGTAGGTATAGCAATTGAATAAGGAAGAATCTCTATAGTCTTTCTTATACTATGGTATAGACAACAGAACACTTCCTAAGAAACTTTGATAACTGTACTAATCCGCGATGGAACCTATTTCTACCGATTCATCCGTATGTATATCTTATATTTGAAAACTAAGATACGGCACAAAATAACTCGATCGACTATGAAGTAAACAGGAAATATCGCAAATAACTTCGCTCTTACGATCTAAACCGCTCTTACCGCAATATCCATGCACTAGAGAGAGACAAAAAATATAATGATAGGTACGTAGAAACTGGTAAAATCCCCACTTTTCACCAACACCACGTAGACTGAATTAAAATGGCATCTTAGTCATCTGTTATATTATTATAATTGTAAATAAACATTTCTTAGATTTCACTGTTTAATTTGGACTGTCAATGATTTCTTTTTTATTCTAAAATCTAGTAAGTAATCTACTGAACAATAATAATAATTTCATAATCGTAAAGGATTCGAACTCACAAAACGCCGCACAATGTTAAATGGTGACCATTAAAACCACTAAGCCTCACGTGCTGTCAATTACTTTGTGATATCAGCACCATCTACAGGGGTCCAGCAGAATACCAGTCCCTGTCAGTCATCTGAAGTAGTCTTCCACTATGCTGAGCGGAACACCTTCTTTGTGCACAAAGACACATGCCAGAGCCAAAACATAATAATATATGTATGTACTAGTATTGTTTCGTTATTCTTATATATTATTTTTTAACCGACTTCATTATAAAAGTATAGATTATAATGGATAGAATAAAATACTTATTCTTTACAAATTTGGAACATTACAATTTAAAACTTCAACAGGCAGTTTTATTGCTAGGAGTGATCTCTCGCAAACAACCTTTGGATGGATTTTATCAAAAAGTTAGTGGTAGTTTGTGGTGTACCTACTATAAATCATCATCATCTCAGCCAAAAGAGGTCCACTGCTGGTCACAGGCATCGCCAAGGATTTCCACAACACTCCTGAGCCGACCTTGTCCATCGGTTGCCCGCAACCTTTACCAGGTCGTCGGCCCTCCTTGTTGGAGGCCTACCCTCGCTTCGTAATAAATACGTATAATAAATTATGGATCTTTAAAACTCAAAGCGTGGGTCAAGTACACCTCTGCCTACCCTCTTGAGGGACCATCTCATGAAGCTATATTATGTTAATAGTTTTAGAATGTTATTTAATGATGTGTTAGAATGATAAACCCTTATTACTCACGTTACCTTGAACCATGAGGTATGATGAAGTATGAGAACTATATGCTTTATGGTCAAAGTAACGCCACATAATGTGATGAATCAGTGACATATATTGCGCATGCGCTTGTAATTAAAAACTTTATGGACAATGATTCACTGTCAAGTATTTATAGAAATCTACATTGATATGAGATTTAAATAAATATCATTAAAAATAAGGATTGCTAAGTTGGTAAGTAAGCGGTGGTAGCCGAATAGGAAACGAACCTTACTTTGCCTCCATGTATGTGTTCTACCGCCTGTACTACGGGCTGTGCTCCGAGGAATTGTATGATACTTAATCATATTATCAACGCTCTTCCCGCCACCGACAAGGAGTTACTCTTCACATCTTAAAATCTCTATCATGAATCATGATGATCTGACATGTCTGATCCACCAACCTGCACTAGGCCATCGTGTGTGAAGATTAAGGCCCTAATAACCCTTAGCTCTCTTAATAGAGGAGTGGAGATCCATGCCCAGCAGTGGGACATATATTAGTTGTTACTATCCATCTCTCTGTTGGTGGTAGTTTACTTGAATAGATATAAGTTATAATATGGTTTTCCTCACGATGTTAACCACACTATATTATAAAAGTAGTTACATATCATAACTAAGTACCTATGTAGGTACATAATATACTTGTTTACTGTAGCTTTGTAGGTAATACTTTATTCTTTTTTTTTTAAAGACAACTTCCGCACTAGAGAACAAGCTCTGTGTCGCGGGGGACTTTACAAACATACAATTAACGGACACAAATTACACCCAGGCTCAGAACAATTCTTTATGTGTCACACAAAGTTTTGTCCTGTGTGGGAATCGAACCCCTCGTGCACAGCAGGCGCATACCGCGGCCACTGGACCACCGAGGCAGTCAATTATGCACTTGTTATATATAGCATCGAATCGAAAAGTTTAAAAAAACAAATGTATGGGATTTGACGTAAGTTTACGACATTATATCGTAGACTTACGTCAAATCCCATACATTTGTTTTTTTGACTTTTCGATTCGACTATCGTTTATGCCACTTGTCTAGAGGCTCAGCCCCTCTAGACAAATGGCACAAGCGATAGTCGAATCGAAAAGTCAAAAAAGCAAATGTATGGAATTTGACGTAAGTTTACGACATTAAATCGTAGACTCGCGTCAAATTCCATACATTTTATTTTTTGACTTTTCGATTCGACTATCGCTTATGCCACTTGTCTAGAGGCTCAGGTGTCCTAGGTGAGCGACAAACGCGACCTAAGCCCTGCGTGCGTCCTATGTGGTCACCCTGTGGCGATAAGCTTTACGTCGCGTTCGTCGTACACGTAGAACAACGCCTTAGTGCTCACGTACGTTATTTAAGGCATCTTTGTGCAAAATTTTAAGTCTGTAATTTAAGTTGATTCATCAGTCCGTTTTTTTAAGGAACAGACATCTCTCACACTAGAGGACAAACTCTGTGTCGCGGGGGAGTTTACAAACGGACACAAAATACACCCAGACTCAGAAAATATCTTTTGCGGGTCACACAAAGTTTTGTCCTGTGGGGGAATCGAACCCACAACCTCGTGCACAGCAGACGCATACTGCCACCACTGGACCACCAAGGCAGTCAGTTAGTCAGGACAAGTATTTTTGTAAGTAGGTATATATATTTGAAGTAGGTATTCTACTAATTGCTTACCATTTGTCAAGGTTCAACATTCATATATTTCGTTTTGAATACGTCCCAAAGGTCGCCGGTAATGTGCTTTACGTATAGCATACTAATTTGTGGTATGGAAAATTGTGTTTTTATTTATATATTATTATAAAACATTGTTTTTGTGTTCATATTACTGTAGGGGAGTGTTATGTAAGCATAGTAAGATTTAAGAGAGGTAGGGCACCATACTAGCAAGCAAGCCCGTCTGGAGAAAACCACCTTACAGAAGACCACAGCCAAATAACTACACACAGCGGTGTAGTTGTGTTCCTGTGTGTGAGTACCGGTCTCCAGCGTTCTCATTTAGGGATGCGTTTTGAAAGAAACGATTTCTTATCCCAGAGTTACTTCAGTTTTAAAGCCCTGGTGTACAAAAATGGGTTGGCAACACGCAAGTGATACCTCTGGTATTGCAAGCGTCCATAGGCTACGGTTACTGCTTAACACCAGGCGGGCCGTATGATTGTTTGTCACCGAAGTAGTATAAAAAAAACTCTCCTCATTCTGTCTTCTGTAAAGTTTTATCAAATCGTATTGTTGTAGCGGTTTAAATATTCTGGCATTTTCTCTCTCATCTCTCACTAGGAATACAGAACTGTGACCATAAGCCAGATAGTGCAGATACTATATAGAGTGACTGCCTTGGTGGTCCAGTGGCCGCAGTATGCGCCTGTTGTGCACAAGGTTGTGGGTTCGATTGCCACAAAGGACAAAACTTTGTGTGACCCACGAAGAATTGTTCTGAGTCTGGGTGTTATTTGTGTCCGTTAATTGTAGGTTTGTAAAGTCCCCCGCGACACAGAGCTTGCTCTCTAGTGCGGAAGTTGTCCTCTTTTTTTTTAAAGACGAATATACATTATATTATTATTAATACCTAATTCACTTTAACCAACATTACAACAATATAAAACATTTTCTGTGTTAACCAAACATTTGTTTATAGTTAAATTTAACACACACTTGTTCCTATTTGTATTTCACAGGCCTCATGGGCGTGTGTCAATTATGGGGTATAAGTACATACAGTACATGGTTATGGCATAGTAAAAATAAGTAAGTAGTAACACACTTAGGCAAAATGTCAAATTAAATACCTATGAGTTGGCGCCAATTATTTCGATAAAGTCATAGTGACAATAATATTAGGAACCTACCTATCTCATACAATTAAATGGTCTTTTTTTACAATAATTATTTTATTACGCTGTGACAACCTCATGCGTTACAAGGGGAAGCATTTTCAGCACTTTGAGCACCAAGTTTTATTTTACTAATAGGTATAATAGCTTGGTGTTTAAAGTGAAACAAGAGGTATAATAATAATAATAATATTAGAGTAATTAGAGGTATATTTAATTTTATTCCTTTTTGAGCACCTTAGATGCTCAAACCATAGGTGCTATAAAACTTGGTGGTCAAAGAGGAATGCTTCTACAAGAGAGCTTGCGGAGTAAGACGCGCTCTAGGTATTTTCTTGTCAGCTTTTGTGCAAATATAAGAGAGTCGCTACTACTCTTTATATTATGGTAATGGCGAGAGGTAGTAAGTAGTAACTGTTTGACAAAGGTATTGTCATGCGTAAGTCTTGAAATGAGGACAAATTGCGTAACGCGACGGGTTTTGGTGGCACCGAGTGGATGTAGGATGGCGAGAGTGATGCCCCTGGTGTTGCAAGCGTCCATATGCTACGGAGACTGCTTACCATCAGCCGTAATATTGTTATCGTTTGTCACCTGTTAGTGTTAGGTATAAAATAACTTATCGTGTTATCTAGTTAAGAAAATAGTGACTCATCTTGGTCACTCAGCTTTCAAGCCCCTTGACCAATCAGACCAACCAAAGTAAGCCCTTAAGACAGTACTCAAACTCAACATTTATTTATTCATTTAGGTTACAAATTAACGTTTATGTAGGTCATGAAATATGAATAAGCTAGAAGATGTCAGCTATTGTAACTAGTACGGAGTTACGGACGTGTATCCTACTACGAAATTTGGCACAGAGATAGATTATGGTCTATAACACATATGTAGGCTACTTTTTTTAGCGTAAGGTAAGGCGTGGCTAATTTGAGCTGACAACGATGAGTCACTATTTTCTTAACGCGTAAAGCTTATACGCAAAAAGCCTTTTTATAAAAAAGAAATATTGCAAAATGTTGTATTTTTAAAATTAAATGTCAATTTTATATAAAACGCTGGCAAATGACATGTCATCGTATCGCGTCGGGTGTTACGTCACGTCGACATGCGACAGCGACATGCGACAGTACGACACAAACGTGTGCACTATAACTTCTTTATGTATTAAATATGTTTAATATTCCAAAGTGTATAAATAAGTGTAGTGCTGGTCTTTTTATGTAAAAAAAACATTGTATCTACATATATAGATATTGATAGATTCATGAAAAAAGATATAAAAAGCTTTGTAAATCTTTTAAAGCACATTGTGGCAGCAGTGTGAGACTTGGGACAATTAAGGTTCATACGGAGAAGGAATTCGACCACCGGATGACCTCTAGTAAAAATAAAAACACAACAAAGGAATCGCTAGTTTACAGATTTGTGTATATCTTATCTGACGTACTTAAGTCCCTGAGATTGGCGTTTAATGCAACATTAACTATAGCTGTAGTGTATTCTATAAAAATGAAACTAGCTATGTTACTATTATAAAAATAAAGCTTTCTTCTTGTGACAGAATTTCATTTTTTAAATCCGTCCAGTATATAGTATTTGAGATTACTATTTACAAATAAAAGTCTTTTCTATTAGTAGATATATATTATTATGTATAATAATAATAATCTTTATTTACTCAGAGAAAATATAAGGGGTTAGGTAAGCATTGGTTTCCACACTAGGATTCCCTGTGTCGTGTAAACCAGTCTCTTTTTTTAGTATGTAGATTGAACAGGTCTCGCGCTCGATCATTAGTTTTTTAAGCCTTACATATTTTCTAATAATTAAAGTGAAAGAGTAAAGAAAAAGAAAAATCAAATACGGTGAAAGAAAAACGTGAGGAAACGACATCTTAGAAGAAATTCTTCCTCTATGATAGAAAGAAAGAAAGAGACCCATGTGCCCAGCAGTGGGACATTATATGGACTATATATTCTTAAATGTAACTTACTACCCGTATAAACATATACGGGTATTACTTATTTTTTCTCTCTATGCTCAAAACAACAACAAAACCGGTCACACTGTGTCGCAATTCATTGTTATGAAGTACCTACAACACAAGGTCTCAGAGGAGAGGTGGGAGGGGATACAAGCCCCTCCCCCCTCACCTTCATCATGATACAAGTCTCTTATAAGGATAACTGTAATAGAAGGTACAAGGACGATGTATGTAGGCATGCGCCGGCGCAGCGTCGTGATCTTCGTAACCTGCGCTGACGTAATCGTGATTGTATGCGTGTGAGTTTTGTTAAGATTATAATTATTATGTTCAAATATACTTATCTACTAAGTTGTAGTATTAATTTGGTTAATTGAATTAACTATACATTATGTCGCCGCGTGAAACCTTAAAATTTTCCGGGACAAAAAGTAGCCTAGTCAGACTATAATTCATTCATGAGAGGTAGGGCATCTAACAAGTCAGGAAGCCTGACCTCTCTGGGGAAACCCCCATCTTTCAGAAGACCACAGCCAAAAAAACTACACAGCGGTTTAGTTGTGTTCCTGTGTGTGAGTACAAATCTCCAGCGCTCATTTAGGGATGCGTTTTGAAATGAACTTATTCCTATCCCAGGGATACTCCCATCTTAAAACCTTGGTGTAAAAAAACGGGTTGGCAACACGCAAGTGATACCTCTGATATTGCAAGCGTCCATAGGCTACGGTAACAGTTTAACATCAGCCGGGCTGTATGCTTGTTTTCCAACCAAGTAGTATAAAAAACATACAATTAATGTATTATATAAAAAAACCCAATTGAAATTAGTTTATTAGTAATTACTTACTTAACGATAAACTAAGATTACGAGTTACGACAGATAAGAGAGAGGGCTAGAATTCTAAATATCTTAATTACACTAATCTTAACTAGTTTAGCTGAGCTATTTAGGATGACTAACCACAAATACAGACGTACAGTGATACTGGATTGATAATGTGAGCGCCGCATAGCAGTCGTCTTATCGTGTGATTTACATAAGTATAGATAACCTGGGGTCAGAGTTTTTCAAGCAACTTGTGGGGCTCTGACCCGCCTGATAAGTACTTGATAATATTTATATTCTTTGTTATTTCTTGTATAAAATATTTTTATACAATACATACGGCGAATTCGTTACTATTGGACCAAGAGCCAGCAACGTCTCCAGCAACGTCTATTTTTTTAAGCAGTTACCGTACCCTATGTACGTTTGCAACACCAGAGGTGTCACTTACGCGTTGCCGACCCTTTAAAAACCTTATTACTCCTTTCTTGAAGAACCCCATGCTATAGTCTTTTGGGAAAACTTCGGCAGGGAGCTCATTCCACAATCTAATTGTACGTGGTAAGAAATTCTTCTGGAATTAAGATTCCAGAAGAATTTACGGTACGGCATGTTTGAGGTGCAGGGATGTGAGGATGAACTCCCTGTCGGTGGCGAGAGGTGCGCTGTTAGAATGTGACAATGGGCATAATCTCAAACAATTCCTCAGAACACAGCCCATTGTACAGGCGGTAGAACACACACAATGAGGCGAATTCTCTCCTTAGACTTAGTGGATCAATACCGCCTGTGAGCTTGGGATCGTCAACAATCCTCACAGCGCGTCTTTGGATTGATTCAAAGGGTTCAGACCAGCCATCCAGATGCTTCTGTCATTTCATAAGTCATGAAAATTCACAAACAAACTCCTCGGAAACCTCCTGCCGCCAGAGTGTTTAACTCTAAAGTAACTAAAAGGGCAAGAAATTAAACTTAACTTGGTTATACATATTATCAATCCTAAAATTTGTAGTCTATACTAATATTATAAAGCTGAGAATTAGTTTGTTTGGTTGAACGCGCTAATCTCAGAAAGTACTGGTTATCCAAGAAGGCTATAGGCTATATCACATCACGCTATGTTCAATAGGGGCGGAGGCAGTAGTGAGATATGTTGCAAAATCGGGGAAATGTACGTTCCAAATTACCACGCGGACAAATGATATTGACAGTCTTTTCTATTATAAATTAATATTTTAAAATAAGTTTTATTTTTTACCCTCTGCTTTAGGGTCGTACCGTGTTGTTAAATAACCTATAACCTTCCTCAAGAGTTTGTCTATCAATTGCAATAAGAATGTTTCAAATCCAATTGGTAGTTCCGTAGATCAGCGCGTTCAAACAAACCAAATTTTCATGTTGCTAATATTTTAACTTTCGTTTAACAAGGATAACAACTATATATGCTATTCATAATGGCTCTTGGCTAAAAATTGCAATCCTTTTAAAGTCAAATTTACATAAAATGCATATGAGATTGAAAGTGCTATTTTGTTAATGCAATCTCAACAACACCCGTCAAGGTCGGCATCCGGATGGGTGCGCGAGTAAAACTTGTACTGAGTCACTGTATTATTAAAATAATAATACACTGACACGCAATATTGACAATCGACGACTGGAATTCTAAAATGGCGTGATTGATACTTTGTTGTACGTAGGTTCGATGACTGTGTCGAGGTCCGGAGTTCAATCCCTAGGACGATATCGACATAGAGTCTAAGTATGTCCCACTGCTCATATCTACTAAATTACTACACACATCAATTACACACCGAAAGTTGCTCGACATTGGCACCATCTTCAGGGGTCCAGCAGAATACTAGCGTTAGTCAACTGAACCAGTAGCCTGACACTATGCTGAGCTGGATACCTATTTTGTGCACAGAGACACATGGTACACTGAAGAAAATAAGAAAAAAAAACCTATTACTTTTGTTTGTCGTTTATATTTTCTGTATTTTAATTTATTACTTTGATATGGCAAGCGTCCTGACGGTATGACTCTCGTTCCTTGGAGGATAGGAAGGCCTTTGATGTAGGATGCTACCTGTGTAGTAGATACCTTGGCGGCCTGCCCATCTTTCATTGACTGGCATTAAAGTGGGTTCGGCCGCCACTTCTGCAGAGTGTCTCAAGCGACGCAAATATGAAAGTCTCGGTGAGACTTACATTTTTGAGCCATTTGGGGTCGAAACTCTAGGACCATGGGGCCCAAGTGGCCACTAATTGTATCGTGAAATATCAAGGCGTGGTCGAGTCATCTCACGATCCTAACGCTGGCCTTTACTTGGATCAACGCCTTGCAATCCAGCGTGGAAATGTGGCCAGTCTTTTGGGCACCTTTCCTCAGAACTGCGACCTCAATCAGATATTTTATTTATTAGTTAATACCTTTAAATACAATATCTGATTGTTTTTAAGTAGGTTCGGTTACTTTAATTTTAATAACTATTCATGTAAATATCTTTGTTCCTACCTAATCTTGTTATAATTTTCTGTCTAATATAAATAATAATAAGTAATTATAATCATGTGTCTTTTGTTCAGCAAAATAAATGTGATTTATTTCTTTTCTTTCTATATCAAGAGAGAGAGGCCTTAATTCACACGCGCTGGCCTAATGCGGGTTGGTGAATCAGACAGGTGTTTACAATTTGTTCTAAGACATTTCCTTCACCGTAAGCAGATAGTGAATCATTTGATTAGTACGTGTAAACTTCACAAAGTGACATTCCGAGCGATGTGGAATTAATCTGATAGTTTGTAAATCTCAGTTTTATTAAAGATTCATTAATGTTATATAGGTACGTCAAATTCCACAGAGTTGTAAATCAGTGTCAAGGACTTATAGCCGCGAACGATTAAACACGATGGGTAATCAGTTTAAATAAACCGTAAATGTACACGATTTACGTCTATGTTCGTTGGTGGTACATAGTTACGATGTACCTACGTAGGAATGCCGCGTGCAGAACACATGGGTTTGATCCCCGGATTGAGTGGTAAGTTTCGATCAAATATACAATTTTATGGTGGTAAGTATTGAGGTTTTCGTTGTCCGTAGTTGTTGGTTGACTTGCAGCGAAATTCTGATATGCCGTATACCGAATATTGGTTGCAATTTTTACATTACTAACTTATAAAATGGATTGGTCTATGGCCTTCCCTTCCCTTCAAAGGAAGTCTGATGGCCATGGATGAACTACCTACCTGTTCATAACTTTGGTTATTAGGCCAGATTACTGTTTCAACTGACAAACAACAATCGATAGGAATTGATCGTTCATTAAAGTGAACGCGTAAAACCATTAAATGCATTTTTGCAATCATAGTCACGTATTGACTGAGTAGTAAATAAGTCACAAATTCAATGTAAAATGGAATTTATTCTTACTGCCATATAGTTCAAAATTAGATGGCAAAGTTAGCTGTATGGTGGATTTCAAGGGTTTACTTTTGTTTTGAGCTTTATAACCTTAAACATAGAGTTTGGTTTTGATTGTAATGTGTAAATACTACAAGTTATGTTAATTTATTTAGATAGGTACTAGTTGTAAAATCAGGTCTTAAGAGTAAAGTGTAGCAGGTGAACAGATTTAATACTAAACCAATTCCAAAGGTACTAATTTTGCAGAGATGTGAACTGGATTTTAGTCATTATACTTATTTAAATAAAACAATAAATTGTATGACACTAACGTCCTCCTACCCGCTGTTTAAAAAGCGCAGTTAAGTTTTTAAAATTTTTCAATATCATCTATCTTATGTCACTTAAGTAAAGATTCGAATGATTTTAAACAGGTCTTAATCGGTTAAGAAATTTAAAAACTATAGTCGAATAATGCAACGTTCACACAGGAATCCATAAATGTTTTAAAAGAAGTACCGCGCCTTTTTTAGGCTGCTGTGTCGAAAACCTGTATTTAGTTGACTTATTTTTAAAGTCTGCTGATAATAATAATCAATACATGGTAGACCAGCAAACTTGCCTTGGCCTTTGGTTTAAGGCAGCAGAGAGTCACTGTGAATTCAAACTCTTTCTGCTATAGAAACGTGATTTGATTTGAAAATTTTATTGTACGCGTCAGATCCACGAGACCACGAGATTGCTTCAACACGATCCATTATAATTTATTGAACTTTGAACACAAAAAGATGTTGTTTTTCATCCATTCTTAGCTCATGGCGATTAATAAACAGTTACGTCATCATCTCAGCTTTTATATATCAATATCTTCGACGTTCTCTCTTTCGTAACGTTGCCAAATTATAATAGGCCTGTCAATGAGGGATTTTGCCTTACAGACAGTAAAGCTATCATGTTTGTGGAATTATTATGATGTTTATACATATAATATATGTATACATAAACTTGTTGGTGTTGAATTCAAGTTTCAATTTGTATGTAAGGAAAATGACGTTTTACTTGAAATAACTTAGCAAAAATTTATTTTATAAACAGAAAACAACGTAGGGGATATATTTGGGTATCTTGTTACATAACGTAATTGGGGATGTGTTATGATAATGTGTCTTAGAAAAGACCAACATCGATCAAAATTTTAGCAAGTAACTACTAAATAGTAGGCAAGTCAAGAGTGTGTCAACCTTAAGATCAATGACTACAGTGCCGAAATACAAAACCAATAACCACATTTATTATTTTTAAAATATCAACTTACGGCTTTGAAAGATAAATGGAGCTGCTTGAACTAAATATTAACATAATTGTGATGTTCTTTTGCGTTTTTCTAGCACTTACCTACCTGCTTAAACGTTAATTATTTACTATTATAGTCCAAAACATTTATTTTCAAATTAGCGTGTGCATCAGGATCGTCTCAGAAAGCTTACCGTATTTTATTTATTTAAAACTTATTACTGCGGGTACACAAGAGGTACTAAATCTACATAAACAGTGTACGCTAAGGTAAGGTTCTAACATCAGGTTGGCGGGTACACCAAATCTTCAAAATATCATTGTACAGGTGTAAGTGTCCCCCACAAGTACTATTGTTGAAGAAAGTAGTCTTCACAGTACACAGATTTTAAGAGGAGGTACGTAAAAGTACACAGAAGGTACCAAATAACTGCAACAAATTCAGCCTTGTCTGAGAAATACACGTGATTCTGATACACACAAATTAGTCTGTGTTTTTGCCATGTCTCAATGGAGGCAATAATTTTGAGATAATACTTTTGATTAGGTTATCACTCCCGGAATTAGACAAATACTAACTTGATGATAACACCTCTTTTTGGGTCGAAGGTTAATAAAATTAGATACACGTAGAGCGTTAGCTAGTGGAAATGTTACTTAATCTACATCGCTTGCATTAAAGAAAAAATAATAGAGGTAGGGCACCATACATCTAGGTTAGCCCGAATGATTTCAGATAACCATCTGTGGTCTTCTTCATCAGATTGACTTCACCAAATTACACTTTCTAAATGCGAATGTTTGATTTGTTGCTAAAAATATTGAAATTGCTAATGTATGCCTATAATTTTTGAGACGTTCCCTCAATTCCTCATGGATCCCATCATTAGAACTTTCTTTTGAGGGGGAAAAAATGGGACCAAACTGGAAGTATATCCTCTCGTTCATAAAATCTGCGGTAACAAACATAAAGAAAAAGTTTTTGAAGTCGGTTAAAAAAAAAAAGTGAGACTTTGTTCTGCTAAGGGCAACAACAAACCATTGTTAGATTCATTAGTGAAAAGACCGGTCACTTTACTATCAATCCTCGGTTTTAAGCCCATTACTCTGGAACTTCCAGCTCGACGCCATCCTTAAGATGTCGAAACGTAAAACGTGTACTTACATTGATGGTTTATTTTAACTCATTGCCTATCGTGTTTAACCGTTCGCGGTTTTAGATAGTCCTTGGCACTGATTTACAACTCTTAGGTATAAATTGTTGAATTTAAAGTAACATTATTGAATTTATCATCAGACTAAAATTTACGTCGTATGTCAAGTTATTTCTTATAATATTTATTACTAAACCAATTATTGTCGGTAAGGCCCGACACATAAATTTCTTTTCCTGATTCGACTTACGACTTTGTTAATCGAATCGAGAACTTTGAAAACGTCAAAATCCATACGCGTTTCACACACGTAATTTTTTTTCCTCCAGAAATTTTGCAATTTGGAAAATGCACTTTGTGGTGTTTGTGCGGAATTCCGAATACAGTTTTCAAATCAAGAAAACAAGTGTATGGCGGACCACGCGTCCAGGGAATCAAACCCGAGACCATCCTATATATATATATATTTTTTTTTTTTTTTATACTACTTGGGTGGCAAACAAGCATACGGCCCACCTGATGTTAAGCAGTATCCGTAGCCTATTTAAATGTACGATTCATTTAAATGTAATTTACGCGGATAAATAACAAATATTTAATTGATAGTAAAAGACAATTTAGTTCTATTAAATCAGCCTTGCAAATAAACTAATAATTTTACAAGGTTTATTACTTATTTATTGTTTCAACTCAAAGTCAATAATACAATCAAAGCAATGTCATCGACCTATCGTGCGTTAAATCACTTAAACCAACACACACAATGTGTACTGCCCCGTAATCCTTACTAATATTATCCTTACTAATATTATGAATGTGAAAGTTTGTAAGAATGGATGGATGAATGGATGGATGGATGTTTGTTACTCTTTCACGTAAAAACTACTGAACGGATCTGGATGAAATTTGGCACAGAGATAGATTATGGTCTGGAATAACACATAGGCTACTTTTTGCAGCGATAACCGACATCCACGCGGGCGGAGCCGCGGGCAACAGCTAGTTTAGAATTAGTTTAGAATAAAATAACATGTTATTCTACGTAATTTCATGTAATAACGTCTCTGCAAACCCAAAGTAGGCCATTTTGACCTCTTACCGTTTTTTTTCTTTAACAAAAAACGTTACAGAGTGAGTAACTACGTGACGTTTTTTTTATTAATAATTCTATGCAAAAAATTGTTCAAGTACAAATGGTGATGACGATTTGTCGTTGAAAGGGCATCCAGCTAGGTCTGTGTTCTGTATGACAAAGTTAATGGTTTCTTGATTACGTTGCCACCAATCTTGCGAAATGTACTTCTGTTTCCGTTGGCTCTGCATAAGGCCTAAGAGTGCATAAGACCTTACAATTAAGAAAGCCCGATTGGGGAAAGGAGCTCCATCTTATGGAATTCCACAGCCAATGTTCTGTGCGTACCTACTGGTCTCCAGTGCTCCTTTAGGGATGCGCACTTTGAAAGGAACTTCAACTCAAACGCAAAAATACTGAAATCAGCGTATCTTGTCTATCGTCAAAATAAACAAAAATCAGCATATTTTTGTCATACAGCCAATTTGCTGACTAGGGTCAGACCTCGAAAAGAATTGGCAAGAAACTGGCCATTCTTTTGAATTGCCAAAATAGATTCCTTTTTTTTTTAAAGACATCTGCCGCACTAGAGAACAAGCTCTGCGTTGCAGGGGACTTTACAAACATACAATTAATGGACACAAATTACACCCAGACTCAGATCAACTCACACAAAGTGGGCCACACAAAGTTTTGTCCTTGTATGGGAATCGAACCCACAACCTCGTGCACTGCAGGCGCATACTGCACCCACTGGACCACCAGGGCAGTAAAATATATTTACGATTTTGTTAACTGTGGTTTTCCTAAACAAAACGTCAAAATACCTCTGGTATTGCAAACGATCTGCTTGATGTTAAGCAGTTACCGTAGCCTATAGACGTTTGCAATATTAGAGGTATTACTTGCGTGTTGCCGACCCATTTTTAACACCAGAGCTTTAAGATGGAATATCCCTGGAATAGGTAAACATTTCATTCAAAACGCATCCCTAAATGAGTTCTGGAGACCTGTACTCACACACAGGAACACAACTACACTACTATGGGCAGTTATTTGGCTGTGGTCTTCTGTAAGGTCCTTCAACAATCGGGCTTGCTCGCTAGTATGGTGCCCTACCTCTCTTAAAAACATACTACGTAACGTAGGTATATAACGCCAATTTCACCCCTTTAACCTGCAAAAATAGCGAGTTAAACGAAAGTAGAGCTGTTAGTTCCACCCTCCTTAACAAAACGCACCCCGGTATAAACATTTTGTTATGCAAATGTCTGTAGTACGTGACTAAAGCCTTTTAATTATACTCACTACGTGAAAATATGTTCAGTGATCAACTAAATACATTGTTATTTCTTTATTTTGTCTGTTTGTTGGTGTTTCTTTGTTGTATAAATTATGTTATTATGTTAGGTACTTAATTATCTAAAACTGCTGAGTCAACGAAATGATGACTAGATTTAAATTACATGTTCATGTCGCTCGGAGGATATGCAATTTGATTGCATATGTGGAGTAGGGGTTATGGTGATTACCCGGCCAACGACACCACACTGAGTGTTGTGGGTTCGATCCCCAGACAGGATAAATATTTGCGCCTTTTGCGTCTACTGAACAGATATTGTTTGAAGTCTGGATGTGCTATGTGCCCGTAAATTGTATTTTTAAAGTTTCCCAGGACACACACACACAGCTAGAGTCCCATCCTGCAGGTTTGCCTTCATGTAAAAAGAATTATGATTTAAAAAATATTACACACTAGCTCATTTAATAAGTTTATATCCCGTGAACCTTTTCTTTTGTAATTTGTATAAAAAGCTTAAACTACCAAACTCCATTTTATCCGCCTTCGTACAATTCTTTGTAAGCTTAAATCTGTAAGCTTTTAGTCAATTCAAGAGGAAGAACCGGCGATCTAAGGATTATTACTAGTGCGGGAGTTCGCTGGAGTTAGTCTTTTTCAGCGCATTTTTTTTATTTTCTCTAACACATTCTAGAAACTATTAAAAACTAAAAAGGAATAATGCAATCGGTAATATTTTACAAACCAATAAAAAATATAAAAGTTTTTTTTTTATTTATTACTAGCTGTCGCCCGCGGCTCCACCTGCGTGGAAGTCGGCTATCGCTGTAAAAAATAGCCTATGTGTTATTCCAGACCATAATCTATCTCTGTGCCAAATTTCATCCAGATCCGTTTAGTAGTTTTTACGTGAAAAAGTGACAAACATCCATCCATCCATCCATCCATTCTTACAATCTTTCACATTTATAATATTAGTAAGGATAAATGAATTTTCATCCAATATGACGATGTCAATCCCATTGTACCTTATTCTAAATAAAAATGCAATCAAGTTATGGCGTGACCAACAAAAATAGAGATTCATCTTTATAAATAATGAAGTTACCATCATATATATCTGAAGCCAAACATGCGGACAAATGAACTAAATAACATACTTATAAAAGCTAGAAATAGTAGTAATAACAAAGAATCCTACAAGCACAGTCAAGTCATTCATCTAGACTCACTCAAGTGTGAATTGTGTGCCGATCTGATAAAAAACTAATCTAGTTGTGACACAGCTGACATTGACAGTGGACGCTTTGTGCTTCACTCGACTGCTTCTAACTGTATCTTATTGTTTAGTACCTACTGCTGGCCAGATTAGTCTTGTACGTACAGGTGAATGGTGTTCAGCATCCAAGGATTCTTTCATTGATGAAAATCCTACTAATATTATAAACGCGAACGTTTGTAAGTATTGATGGATGGATGTTTGTTACTCTTTCACGTAAAAACTACTGAACGGATTTGGATGAAATTTGGCACAGAGATAGATTATGGTCTGGAATAACACATAAGCTACTTTTTACAGCGATAACCGACATCTACGCGGGTGGAGCCGCGGGCTACAGCTAGTGGTAGATAAAGAAGGGAAATTAAATATTTACGGTGCTATACATATAACTTCAACCGCTAGTCTTAACGGATATACATACACGTTATAAGTTGTTTGACTGCCTCGGTGGTCCAGTGGCCGCAGTATGCGCCTGTGCACGAGGTGGTAGGTTCGATTCCTACACAGGACAAAACTATGTGTGACCCACAATAAATTTTTCTGAGTCTCGGTGTAATTTGTGTCCGTTAATTGTATGTTAGTAAAAATCCCCTGCGACACAGGGCTTGTTCTAAAGTGCGGGCGTTTTAAAAAAAAAGTGCACAAGTGTGTGCACTTTGCGTGAAAAAAAATGCATTAAAAATAAGAAATCAATATAAAAATGAAAAAGATTATGACGTTATGATCATAGCAGCGGACTTATTAATGTAATACATACACCTAGAATCAGAACAACTATCCGTGGATTTGAAAAATATTTATTATACACAACCCGGGATTGAACCTGGAATCTACGATACGGCAGTCAAGGCAATACGTATAAAATGTATAATACCTATATAGCCATAGACCATGGCTTGATGATCTCACAAGCATTTTATTATATTGCCAATTCTTCATTTAATCCTCGTTATTGTCACTTACCCTCATCAAAGGGTCAACTGTTCCCATTGCACTGAGGAAGTAACCAACGGCTTCCTAATATCTTAATCAGCTTTGAGGACATCCTCATAAAGAAATGAGGTGACATTGTCTCGGCTATTTTTTTTTTTTTTTTTTTTTTTTTATACTACCAAGGTGATAAACAAGCATACGGCCCGCCTGATGGTAAGCAGTTACCGTAGCCTATGGACGTTTGCAACACCAAACAATACCAACACCAATATTTTTGGTTATGTTTGCAATCAAAATCATTCATGGATTTCGAACCAATAACACTATAGCATCCATATCCATAGCCCAATTAATCCCTCCCTATACCGATGGCCGAGGTTTTCCCAAAAGACTATAGCATGGGGTTCTTCAAGAAAGGAGTTATAAGGTTTTTAAAGGGTCGGCAACGCGTGAGTGACACCCCTGGTGTTGCAAACGTCCATAGGCTACGGTAACTGCTTACCATCAGGCGGGCCGTATGCTTGTTTGTCACCTTGGTAGTATAAAAAAAAAAAAAAAAAATGTACAAATATAACAGAAATTTAAGACGTTAAACTTTGATGGCTTTTACGACAATGAAAAATAATTGAAACAATTTTTACTGTTTGTTTGATCTTAGGAATCAGCAGTTCTTATCCTTTATCCGTTTTGGAGTAACCAAAAATATCTTCCACGTATACAATTTTTAGATTTTTGTTTAAATTTCAAAAACCGCTTTACCGATTTCGATTGACCTGGAAATTATACCGATTAAAACAAAAAACGAATTTTCCAAATCCAATACATAAAAAAGAGAATCACCTCCTTTTTTCAAGCCGTTTAAAAACTTTTTTTATTACCACTCTGTTACTAATTCTTAAACTCATTTCAGTAAGGATATGAGTCTAAGAATTAGTAACAGAGTGGTAATAAAAAAGGTTTGAGTGGTAATATTATAAACGCAAAAGTTTGTAAGAATGGATGTATGGATTTTTGTTACTCTTTCATGCAAAATCTACTGAACGGATCTGGATGAAATTTGGCACTGAGATAGATTATAGTCTGGCTTTTTATCGCGATAACCGACATCTACGCGGGCGGAGCCGCGGGCAACAACTAGTAATAATATACAAGAAGGTATTCAAAGAATTGCAAGTTAATACAACACCCGCACGTGGCTGCACTCGAGTGTAACATATTACTGCTACATACATAATAATAACAAAGCTATGTTCACGCGTGGATGAGAAAGCTAGATAACAGCGGATTGTGTTATGTTTATGTTGTAAGGAATGTGGGGTCCTGGGTTTGATGTCAAGGTTGGTACATACATTATAACATCGTGAGAAAAATTTACGAAGTTCATTTGTTTACCTACTATCCTGCCGAGGATTACAATAGCATTGGCTTCTTCGAGGTTTTTAAAAGTCGGCAATAAGTGAGTGACACCCCTGGTATTTAAAGCTTCTATAGGCTTTAGAACTAACGTTTAGTTTTGTTATACTATTTAGGTCACAAACAAGCATGTGGACGGAAACTGATGGTAAGTAGTTACCGTGCTTGCAATACTAGAGGTATCGCTTGCGTGATGTCGACACAAAATTATGACACCAGGGTTTTATAATGGAGTACCAGTGAGATTGGAAAACGATTCGTTAAAAACGCATCCCTAAATGAGCGCTGGAGACCTGTACTCTCACACAGGAACACAACTACACCGCTGTGTATAATAATTAATATATGCTAATTATAATACACTATCCTTATATTAATCACAGAAATATATTTTGTTAATGTGAGACCTCATGATGGCGGTCATGATACCCGTGTCATTCGCCGCATCGCCAAATAAAACTGGTCTAGCAAGTCGATAATATTAGACGTTTGACCATTTTTATTTATTTACCTTAACTTTTGTATCATATAAGAAATTATATTTGTTGCTAAGTGATTAAAAATGCTGGCGTAGACTGGATTCGTTTGGTAGAGGACCGGCCGGCTGATTCTCTAAGAAATAGCGATCGCAAACTGACAGTTGTGATTGCTCGGCGACGGCACACACGATTGCTAAACGTCAAAATGGCTCGGTTTTCGCTCTTACAGAATATCGATTGTCAATCTAACAGCCCAATTTTGCTCCGAATTTCAATCTGACAGCCAGATTTTGCTTCGTTTTCACGGTCGCTCGGTTTTCGCTCTTATGGAATACCCCTGCGGGTGTTGAGGTGCGAATTAGAATAGGTATATTATTATATCTAGCAGAGGACTTACACAGGATAATAGATTTCTTTTTAATCCACATTGTATTACCAGTTGAAAACGGCTCGACCGATGTGGATTATTTTAATTTGTACGCAATTGTCAGGACAAGGTTTGAATGAAATAATGTTTTTTGGAAAATTGCACAGACAATTACGGATATTTGATTGAAGTTTTTGTGCGAAGTGGGGACGGGTGGCTAGTTTATAAATACATGAGATATTATCTACAATTTTGAAATACATGTAACAACGTATCAAGTCTTGCATTAAGTATACAGGTAGCTAATATCCAAAGTAACATATATGTAATTAAAATTAATTATGTATTATTATTATTAATTATTAAAGTCTGACCCCTGTTTTTACATAGCAAAATTATTAGTGCTAGTCTCAAAATATACCACTCTAATTCTTCTATTCTATTCTCTCTCTTGTCGTCGTCGACACCGGCACTAGAGAACAAGCACTGTGTCTCGGGGGCCACTTCACAACCATACCAGTGCAATTGCCGAACTTGAAGTAGGTACACCCAGAACTTGGAACAACCATTTATAGACCACACAAAACACGCTGCGCGGTGATAAATGACAACCACTTAAGGTGCTGAACTAATTATTCAGTCAGCTGCCTACTAAATTATTTCTCTGATCAAAATGTTCATTATGCCGCTACGTTTTTAAGAGAGGTAGAGCACCATACTAGCGAGCAAGCCCGACTGGGAAAGGACTTCCACCTTACAGAAGACTGCAGTCAAATAACTATACACAGCGGTGTAGTTGTGTCCTGTGGGTGAATACAGGTCTCCAGCGCTCATTTAGGAATGCGTTTTGTAAGAAACGTATTTCTCCAGGCAGGGTTACTCAATTTTTAAGCCCTGGTTTTAAAAAAATGGGTAAGCAATACGCAAGTGATACCTCTGATATTGCAAGCGTCCATAGGCTACGGTTACTGCTTAACATCAGGCGGGCCGTATGCTTGTTTGCCACCCAAGTAGTATAAAAAAAAAGTTTTTAAATAACAACACCACCATAATAGCAAAATACCGTATATTACCGAATCATCAGTCGGCAACGCGTAGCTAGTGACTGTACTGTACTGGTTCAGTGACCTGATTTACCACTGTGTGGCGACTTGTGGATTCGATCCCCACACGGGACGAAAAAATGTAGTACTTTTTTTTTTGAAGGACAAGATAACAAGCTCTGTGTCGCGGGGACTTTACAAACATACAATTAACGGACACAAATTACACCCACTTAGAATACCTCTTTGTGGGTCACACAGCAGGCGCAAACTGCAACCACTGGACCACCAAGGCAGTCAAAGTTACGTCTTGTTCCCAAGTGTGGTAGTAGTTAAAAATGATTCTAGTTATTATAAGCCTACGTGTCACCTCTCACCTCTTAAAACGAAAACTATTCACACTAATTTGTTTGGGAATAAAGCACACTGGCACGTCTGGCACACACCACGTAGCGTTGTCTGGCACGCGGGTCGCGGCTCGTCCACGTAGTCTTCAAATAATAATTACCACGCCATTTTCTATTAGGTCGCTGACGTGTTCTATGTGAAATTCGATTCCTACACGGTACAAAAATACAGATAAACAAGAAAAACAAATTAAACTAAATTCCACTACTAAAATAAAGATAGGGGATAATACCCATGTGCTTAAACTCAACCCTTTAAGCGTTTAATGTATGTCGGTATTGTGTCGGCACATACCACGTGAATACACCAGCCGTTAGTTCGCAACGTAAAAGTGAACAGAATTGTTTAAACAAACTCCAAAAACAGGTTGTGACGATGTCGTAATCGTATAAAAATTCTACTACAACCTCTGACGTAATACTGTTAGCAGGTTTTCTCTCCATATGTCGACAGCTCGACAACTACCTATAGAAATCTGTTTACTTAACTTTTTAAAGGGTCTTTTCTATTTCATGAGTTATATGTACTGCAGTTAAATAAATGACTGTTGTTTTGTATTTTCCAAGGCTTTGGTTTACTTATTTTTGAGCCGTGAAAGGGACACGGCTTTAGAATCTGTAGAATAGTTACTTATGCCATTCTATTTACTTATTTACTGCTAATCTATAGGTACCTACTATTATATTGATATGATATAGCCCTTGACAGACAAGAGGTAAAGTTTTTTAAGTTAATCTCTGAAACTGCGGATCCAGTTCTGGAAATTCTCTCGCTAGTAACACATTGACTGAGCTAAGCACGCTAATAACTAGGAGATGCGAGTGGATGCTAATGTATTTATAAACTTTAATAAAAAAATGGAACTTTAAGGTGCACATTTAAGGAGGTATTTGTTTTATTGCAAAGGTTTTCTTGAATCTAAAGGCACAAGGTATGCGAATTAAAATCTCTGCAAGCCCTAGCAGGATTTAAATACTTTCTAATATTATAAATGTGAAAGCTTTTGAGTATGGATATTTGTTACTATTTCACGCAAAAACTACTGAACGAATCTGCATGAAATTTAGCATAGAGATAGATTATAGTCTGAAATAGCATATAGGCTACTTTTTATCGCGATAACCGACATCTACGCGGGTGGAGCCGCGGTAAATAACTAGTAGATCCATATAGCCTGAGTGTAAGTACTAATCTGATTGAATTACTACACGTATGGCGCTTTGGGAAAGTGGTCGCCGCACCTACCACCTACCGGCACGCGTTGTGATCCCCATACCAAACGAATAAACATGTTGATAAGTAGATACCTACTTCAATTCTGGGCATACGTCATTTATGTTTATTTGTTTTTAACCAATAAGGGTACAAACATAGCATAGCTTAGGATTGGAAAACCCGTATTTGGCAAACAATACAAGGGAATACGAGACAGTTTCTGAATCAGAAATTAGATAGATAAAGTGAAACACTATCCTTCTTCTTCTTCTTATCGTTTGGTGACGGAGTAATTTAGATCGCTCATAGTCCTTTGTCGTGATCTAAGCCGGGACCGACTTTTAACGTGCCCTCCGAAGCACGGAGACGCTTTTTTATACTACTTGGCAAACAAGCACACGGCCCGCCTGATGTTAAGCAGTAACCGTAGCCTATGGACGCTTGCAATACCAGAGGTATCACTTGCGTGTTGCCAACCCATTTTTTTTACAACAGTGCTTTAAGATGGAATTAACCTTGGGATAGGGATGCGTTTCTTTCATAACGTATCCCTAAATGAGCGCTGGAAACCTGTACCTACTCACACACAAGAATAAAACTACACCGCTGTGTGTAGTTGTTAGGCTGTGGTCTTCTGTAAGGTGGAGGTCCTTTCCCAGTCGGGCTTACTCGCTAGTATGGTGCCCTACCTCTCATAAATTAATTATTACACATAATTTTTACTATCGTGGCAGAATGAAATCATGTCCAGCAGTGGCCGTCTTTATCGTATAGTATGAATAAATCTTTACAACTATGACTAACAAATTCAATACAATATGATATTGTAACACAGTTTCTGTATTTGTACTAACATTGGTAAGAGGAAAGTGTTCATACTTAAGTTATTTGTACGACAAAGACTTTCGCAATGTTATGATTAAAATGGTACAAAGAGAATGGTTACAATTACTATAACCAAAAAGAGCAAACATGTTCGTAATTATAGCGCTCCTGTCACCCAGGTTTGTGTAAGCAGTCCTATTTGAGTCATACTCAAACTTATTTTTTTTTTATATTCTTTAATGTTACAAAGTAACACTTATGAACGTCTAGTAAAACTATGTTAGCCAATTTACCTGCAGCCAGGTCGCTGACAAGGGTAGAGGTATTATATGAACTGGTCAGATTTTCAGGCCACACTTTTAATCTATACTTACGATATTATAATATTATAAAGCTGAAGAGTTTGATTGTTTGTTTGTTTGGTTAAACGCGGTAATCTCAGACAGTACGATTGACAGTGACAGACAGTGGTTCGATTAGAAAAAATCTTTTTTTGTTGAATAGTGCATTTATCCAGGAAGGCTATAGACTATATAACATCACGCTATAATCAATAGGAGCGGCGCAGTAGTGAGATATGTTGAAAAGTTGGGGGAAATATTCCAAATCACCACGCGGACGAAGTATGATAGCCAGATTTTATAAAAAATATCGAATCAGTATTGCTGAAGAAAACAGAAAAATACGATCACATGATTTCGTCTATTTTACAAAAGAACGATATATCTGAGCTGCAGTTGTCTCTTACGCTCTCATTTCAGGACAGTTGGAGTAAAAGTGAGAGCTATATACGTGGTAAATACCTGTGCTTTTTTAATTTCTTGCACCCCACTTCTTCTCTACAGTATGCAAATTTTACAGCGCAAGTCTTTGTCGAGATAAACAAGACGTAAATACCGCTTAAGACTAAGTAAAAGGGTCAATGAACATTACATTTATAAATTTAACAGAAATTGTGACTAATGTACAATCGGCAAGTACTACTATGTAGGTACCTATGTGTGTGTGTGTGTGTGTGTGTGTGTATTGGCATAATTATGTAATTGACGCGTGTCTTTGTCTCTCTGTGTGAGTCTTACTTTCTCAATTATGATGCCGTGTGAAAAGGAAACAATAATTATGTAATAATTCGCAGGAAACACTTAATTTTGTCCATTTCAAGTTCCAAGAAGGTTTATTGCCCTTTACAAATATGGAGCTTGTTAATTAATAATTATTTTATTATGTATGTATTCTGATTTTTTGTTAATCGAGTAGAAAATAAAAGACAGAAAATTTCTCAAAATATATAAACATTTATTCGTCTCTCAAATATAAATCAATGTATTTTTATATAATGGTAGAAACAAAACTCTGACGCAAATATTTTATGTAAATTATATTATAATTTTTATCTTAATGAGGAAACAAATTAAAAATACATTTCTGAATAATTTTCACATTTAATTTTTATTACAAACGAAACAACTTAAAGACTAGTTTCGACTTAAATGACATTTTATTTTATATTTGTATAAAAATAACTTATAATTAATAGCTAATAATTATTTCAGTGTAATTATAATTGCGGTTATTCACTTACACTAAATGATATACAAAATTATGAACTTTTAGCATGCAAAATATATAGTTATTACATATTTCATTTTTATTTTTCGAAAGTTTTGTACCCATACTTTCTTTGGCAATAGGACACACACTGTTACAAACACACATTTATTTATTATTATATTTTTAAATATGGCTTCTGAATAACTCACATTAAGGACGGAAATTCGTTCCAAAATCTTAATTTAAATATTACTATAAATTATTATAAATCGTTACATATTATAATTATATTTCTCTATTGTGATTATAAAGGTAAGAACACCAACGGTTGGCACTTTGATATTATAAACTATTCTATAAACATTTATAAATTGTGAAATCCAAATATGTCGCAACAATTACCATAATGCTTCGCGTTGAGCATATCTTATAGACTCTCACAAGCGCTTGCGTAAAAATTAGCATATTTCGATGGTCCGATCGAGTGGAACTGAACAAAGTGACGCTATCGAAATGAATACAAGCGGAGAGCGATTATGCCACTCCTCAGAGGTAACATCTATTACACAATACGCGGCCTCAAATCGAAGCACAATGTGGCACAGTACATACTAACGCTAACTACTCGTCAAAACAAGCCTACTGCCCATTTTGAGGTCACATTTTTCTCATAGACGACCTTCTAGCAACGAACAATCTCTCAGCGTCCATGGACGCTTGTTAACGCGAATATAACTTACGAAACTTACGTACAGAGCTATGTATAACTAACTTACGTTAATCGTGTGTGTCGTAGCGACACTTGGTGGGGCGAGGCCGACAGATCCACGCTCTTAGGTAAAATTGAGGTTTATTGTGAATCAGCAGCTACTCATGAATCATTGAGTTAAGAAGGAAGCGACTGATTGGGCCCACTCATTTGAGATTCTCATATTTGACCTAAGTCGTGACACTACACTATGAGATAAAATTAAAACTAAACGGATGGAATGTAATTACATTAGATACAGAATAAAGATTTCGCCGTTTCCTTTAGATAAGGAAATGAACTTTATTCTAAAAGCAGGCCATGTAAGAAAGGGAACTTAGAAAGGGAATCTCAGGCAGTCGGCTTCGAATCGAAATCGTTATCGATAATACTGAGGCACTAGCACCTAACACTCAGTTTCACCTTCTTTTCTTTCCGTGATATAATGTTCGACTTCTCTTAATGAATGGAAAAGCTTCCACGCTAACACCACACCCGTGATTTCCACTAAAGAAATAAGCAAAGACGCTCCAGCAACTGAAGAACTGATAATCTTGGTGTAAACTGACGCCACTTTAGCACAACCTAAACGCTCGTTAGCTTCCTTATCGGTGAAATCACAAGTAGCTCTATAGTAACTGTCCAGGCAACACGTTAACGGTAGGTCGTTTCTCCAACTTCTGTAATCTCTCGCGTCGTTAGCACCACAGCATCTTAACTTCCTCTCGATTCTTCCGAAAGCCTTGAAGGTGTCAGGGTTGGACTGTGAGTTGTAGTAGCCATCGTATACAGTATCCTTGATGAATCTGTCTGTGTCATCTCCATCAACGTACACGAAGATAAGGGTTGCAGCAATCAGTTGTCCAATCACAATAAGGATCATGAAGAGTCCGTAGATGCCGAGGAGTCCTCTGCTATCCTTGTTGGTTCCACACCAGCCGCAGAAAGCCACCATCATCACGAACAGTCCGAGGATGATGAACAGCCATGGTGCCACTTGAGGCCAGTACACCCTGTAGTCCAGTAAGTAATGGTTGGAATTCCTCAAGCTGACGAATTCGGATAGTTGAACGAAGAACCATATTCCGGTTGCCGCGGTCACGAGCCCGAAGACCGCGTAGATTATGTTCATAACATAAAGCGTATTTTTAATAAGCTCCTCTTTGCCCATCGTGAGGTCTGTCCGTGCGCGTGGTTGACAACGGAATGAGAGGCGTAAGCGTGATGCAACCACTTTTATAAACTGTGACCGCGCCTTGCGTATGCGCATTAAGGCTGTTTTAAAACCATCAAGCACCTGTCAAGCATTACTGATGGCGGGGAGACTATTATTCATCGTTTAATGACCCAATTTGCTAGTGAGTGTTTGTGAGTAATGTGACTACCTAGACAGTGGTGCAGTTGTCGTGAGGCCTTTATGAGTATACCTTTAAATGAAAGTGAGAAGGCTATATTTTGTTGTTGTAATAAGGCAGGCTAACTAAAAATCTATAATGATTTATGTAAGTATGCCTAGATTTAGTACCTATCTATTAATAATTTGTCTATACTTCACCAAGTAACTTTAGTATAATATACATATCTTCAAATTTATTCTCTTACCTCTTTAAAAGCAAAATATAATAAATGTAGTTGTATATAATTATGAAGAATCATAATTTTTGTTTATGTGGTATATCTGTTTGTGGTTGTAATGTGTCATATAAAAATAATAAAACAAATTTTAATTTATAAAACATCCAGTCTATTTAAAATGCATTTACATCATAACTCCTTATAATTATATAAACAATACTTCTCTTTATAAACTATCGCGTTATAAACTTACGATCGATCAAGCTTACAATTAGTTGCTTGAGAGCGTGTGGCGGGCCTTATATTTATTTACTTCGAACTTCGTCGACATACTTTTATAGTTTCTATAAATTCACGATGATGCTATAATAAACAAGTTTGGAAATATATACATAATATGTATTACGTCATTATTTATTTCTTAGCCCTTTAAGCTTTAATTAGGTAAAATTATTTATCTACTTAAAGCTTAAAGACTTATAAATCTTTTCTGAAGTTTTTAATTGTTAGTTTTTGTTTTGTTACTATAACGCAACTATCTCGGTTTAGGACAGGAAACAAAAACTAAAAATTAATCTTGTAAATTAACAAAAAGACAAAAACCTGAATTATTACTTTAGATTAACTAGGTATTTTATATTTACAAAAGCACCTGAAGTTTAAAATATAAAGCCATTTTTTAAATATAACTTATAATTATTAAATGTAATTCTCATTTATAATAATTATTATTCAAATAATTATTTTGACTACAGCCTCGGGCTATTTTTTCTTCACGAAAAATCTATATATCACTTTGTACGATCCGGTAATCGAACCGAAATCGTTTAAAACAAAGAGCCCGTCTTGAGACCGCGTGAGAATAATATTGCTTAATTGGCATTTCTTTTGTTTACACAGAGATGTTGTAGTAATATGTTAAACAATAGAATTTTCTTTACACATTGTTTAGCTATTGCGAAACATGTCGCGTCAAATGTACGTATATAAACAAGGAAAACGTTGTGAGAATTACACAGAGTACAAACTAGTAACTAGTAACATGTTATAAATGAAGATATTTGTTTCTGTAAAAATACAATCATTTTATATTACAATTTGTATCAGATCGGTAACTTAATTAACAATAATTAGTATACATAACCGGTGTTATCACCTCACAGGGTGAGAACACCAATTATTGTCCTACTGCAAACACACACATACACACACACATACACAAATATTTTGGCATTACAGGTACATACATCATTCTCAAAGTATTTTATCCACTTAAAGAATATACTTGGTCAAATGTCAGTCATTATTTAATAAAAGACTCGCTTGTTAAACATTAATTACATTGACTCAGTCATCCTATCAGTTTGTTCTAAAGGCTACTGCACACGGTCGTGTTATCATTTAAACACCATCAATGTGTTACTAAATTGTCATTTAGTGCGACAATCGGTGGTCTAATATTAATATTTAAAGCTTTTTGTCGCACATGTGCAATAGACTAAAAACTTACATCTAAACTTTAAATAAATACATCACTTATACTTGTCACACTTTCAAATCGATTGCTCGAACGCTTACGCAAGCATTACCTACATTAAGTTCATTCATCTCTTAAAAAAGAAAGGAAAAACTTGATACTGAACCTACTATACACCCCTGAGGTACACCATAACACAATTTCAAATATTCAAAGATTACAATAACACCTTTTTGCTATCTGATTCCATTTGTACAATCTGTCTCGGGTGACGGTTTCTCTTGATACTTTTTGATACAGTAATAGCTACAATAAGATTCATAATACCAATGAATGCGGTGAACACCGCAATAGCAGATAGTGACTTAATGATAATACTTGTGTAGTTGGTTGCCACTTGAACGCAGCCGTGTCTCTCGTTGGCCAGCTTGTTGGCGAAGTCGCAGTCGATAGCGTACGATCCGATCCATCCGTGGTAGTATGTATCGCAGCACGAAATGGGGAACTCATTACGCCAGTTTTTGTAATCTCTGGGACCTCCTGAGCCGCAGCATTGCAGACGCTTCTCCATGTTTCCAAAAGCCATTTCCACAGACTTATCGGTCTTCATTGTATTGTAGACGTCCCAAATAGCGTCAGTCATGAAGTTCTCCGTGGACTTAGTGTCGGCGAGGACAAGCGCGACAATGGCGGCGCCGACCAGAGCGAGGATGGCGATCACTTCAAACACGATATACATCTTCACAAAACCACTGCTACTCTTCTTAGCACCAACGAAACCACAACACGATACACATATCACCAGGATTCCAACAAAGATGAACACCCAAGGGATCGCTTGCGGCCAATACACATTGTAATCTAACAAATAATGATTGGAATTTCTTAAATTGGTGATGCTATGGATCTCGACGAAGAACCAGATCGATGCACAGGCTAATCCTATTCCGAGGATCACGTGGAGGACGTTGAGGATGAGTAATAGCACAGACGAAGGTCCTGAGTTAGCCATTATTGCGCGGTACGTGCGTCTCGGTAGAACAGTCGCAATGAAATAGCGTATGCCGCCTACCAACTGGTTTTATAAGGCGAAGTCGCGCGGACCAAGGCCTCACACTACACGAGGTGATTCATACGGTGACGCTACTGTGAAAAACTTGTGGTTTTATTGACGCTTCCAGATGAAAAACAACATGTTTTTAATACGATTGAACGTCATATATGAACACCAGTCATACATAGATAAATTTGTCGTAAAATATAATGGGATTCATTGTTTTAATTAAATTTAAATATATCATTAATAACCATTAAGAGTTCGATACAAATTCTAATAACCTATAAGTATATTAGCAAAATCTTAATTATAAATAATTAGTAATACTTACATATTAGGTAATTTACTTAACCATCGATTATAATTACTTGGGATTACCTTTTTAATTTCCCCTATTAGTGTTTACCTACGTTTTCCGTTCGAATGCACTCGCTGAACAGGTTTATTTTCATAACGGGAAATGTGAGATATTACCAGGCTATGTAGGAAGGAAGATAGCTTAATCATACTAGTAATTTTAATCAATTGAATCAACTCGTGACACATATAGCTCATGGCTTTTATTGAGAATACAATAGTCTGGAAGAGATGCGTTATCAGTGATACAAATATTTTTACAGCTAAGTTTTAAACATTATTTTGTTTCTTTGCTTTGTGAACAATAAAGAATATTCTATCTATCGACAATATTAACAAAGCTCGTTCTCTTTTTATTGTCTGTACTTGTTATTTTCTTCAATATTCAAAACATGTTTAACGCATTATAAACTACCTATTTCGTGTATTATTCTGAGTGCAAGACTTACACTGATATTACGAAACCTATATCAAGTCCATAACTTTTAACCTACAAAATATAAGATAAATTTCCTCAGATATTGTATATTGTATAGCCTTGTTTCCAAGTAGTATAACTTCCGCATACAATACTTGAGCCTTTTGCGTTATGGTAAGAAATATTTTAAATAAAAATTAATGTTTAAATCTATTTTTGCTCAATGTCGCGTTTTACAATAACGTGACATATATTTTATTAAAAACTGTTAAAGGGTACACTTGTGTGTGTTGTGTCTGTGTTGTATATAAGTGTGTGTGTGTGTTCTTTTTACCAAGCACTACTAAATAGTACTTAATTTCAAATTGTTAATGTCTCACCTTCTGTGATGCTCTCTGTGCCCTACTACCTGCACTCTACGCGACCTCTGCACTGCAACTGATAACGGTCATGAAGATAGCATAATTCTAGACTTGTACACGTACGGACGTACCATCGACATAGAAGAAGAAGAAGAATTACCAAATTGTAGAAGGGTAAACAATTAAAATTACTTATATTCTTAACCATTTTCAAAAAAATACATTATATGATTTTGCTTCTTACAGTGATTATGAAGGCCTACCTTCATATTGTAATTATCTGGCGGTTGAAAAGAGTACGCTATTTCTTTTGCTGCTATTATTTTAAACAGCCATTTGTGTCCTTTATTTCTTCCAAATGTCTCCGTCAAGATCTCTCACTGTCCAGTCAGCGTAGCCACAAAAAATATTTAGATAGAATAATCAACGGCTATTTTTAACTTTATTGACGACATTTAATAAAATAATGTGTATGTACGCTAGCCTACATACAAAATATTTTAAAAACAAAGATATTTATTGCATCTAACTGTGTTATTGCATAAGTGGTTTTACAAAAAAAAAGAACTAGAGTAACAACAGTTAGTCTTCTATTTTCAAAATATTTATGAAAATTATAAAATACGGTTTTCATAAGCCATTTTTTGCCATCTTATTCCTTTATATTTCACGGAAATTATTATAGCTCGTATTGCTGTAATGAGTGCTTTTGTAAAAATTAAATAAGGAGTTATAAGGTTTTTAAAGGGTCGGCAACGCGTGAGTGACACCCCTGGTGTTGCAAACGTCCATAGGCTACGGTAACTGCTTACCATCAGGCGGGCCGTATGCTTGTTTGCTACCTTGGTAGTATAAAAAAAATGTGAATACTTGGCAAGATTAAATTATATCTACCTACTTTATATTTAACTGTAACTAAATTCTCTAGCTAGGCTCATTTACTCACTGTCACAGTTAGTAAATAATGGCATACCTACTTCAGTTAACAATGGAGGCTAGCCTTGGGAAACTTACATATAATCGTTAGTTGGTATATAAGTATTCCCGCACGTGTACGAGCAGTACGGGCAGGCAGAGTAGTATCATGTCTTTACCGATTGAGGTTTTATTGAAAATAATTAGTTGCAGCTGTTCACAGTTCCGGTGTGACAGATAAACTTTGTTTACTCTGTGTTTTAATTTGTTACAGCTGTTGCATATACGAAAATGTATCTTACCTAAAACAAAAATAATGTTATTCCAACGTGGAAATATGGCCAGTCTTTTGGGCACCTTTCTGCAGAACTGCGACCTCAATCAAATATTTTATGTATAGGTTAATACCTTTAAATATAATATCTGATTGTTTGTAAGACAGTTTATTCTGGCGATTAAAAAGAGTGACCCGAGTTTCTTGCTAATTCTTTTCGAGGCCCTACCATAGTCAGCGAATTGGCCGTAGGAAAAAAGTATGCTGGCATTTGTTTTTATGACGTTCATCGTATCATGTATGTGATCTAAATGAATAAATGAGTTTGATTTGACTTGGGTAAGTAAAAAAAAGGTTACTTTAATTTTAATAACTATTTATGTAGGTAATTACAAAATAATGATATTGGTTTATTCTATATAATAACTACACACATTGGTGTAGTTGTATTCCTCTGTGTGAGTAAAGGTCTTTAGCGCTTATTTAGGGATGCGTTTTAAAATAAACTTTGTCCTATCTCTGGGATAGGTACTCTTACATATTAAAGGTGTCAAAAGTGTAACTGTTCCGCCTGGCAGTAACTGTTTAAAATCAGGCGAGCCCTGTGCTTGTTTGCTAGTCAAGTATTATAATCAAGTTTTATATAAGGGCAGGTTTAATGTTTGAATCATTTATATATATAGGCTATATGCTAGGCTAGTATACTATGTCGACTGAGGCTGGCTGATTGATTGATTTTTAAATTTAAATTGATTGATAACTCATATTATTCGGCCAAACTAAGCATTAACGTAACTAAGTTACACTTATGTTTTAAATTAATAAAATTAAATTGATTTTGAGTTTGAGCTTGTTACAGCTAGGCAAATTTGTATATTCTATCTTCCTGTAAACTTGTGTCTAGATAGTATAATATATGTATTTATTATTAGCAGTTGGTTTTTTAAATAAATAAAAATAAAATAACCTGATCTAACTGATAAATGTCAGCTACAATATACATAATTATGTATTTATATGTCATGGAACAAAAAAGCTAAATTGTTTATCTTGGCAAAGGTTATATGAATGTCAAGTTTGATAATTATGTGCACAACTATTTTGACTAGCAATACGTAAATCTATGTATATCTATACTTTAATATTATAAAGCTGAAGAGTTTGTTTGTTTGTTTGGTTCAACGCGCTAATCTCAAAAAGTACTGGTTCGATTAGAAAAAATATTTTTTTGTTGAATAGTGCATTTATTCAGGAAGGATATAGGCTAAATAATATCACGCTATAATCAAAAGGAGCAACGCAGTAGTTAGGTATGTTGCAAAATCGGAGAAATGTACGTTACAAATTACCACGCGGACGAAGTCGCGTATTTTGGATAAATTACGTATGCTCAGTGGGCACAGCAGTGCGTACAACGACCGCGGCGAAGTTCCATATTCAATCCCGGGTCGAGTAAATTGAAATCGGGTTTTATTGTCAGCATAATACCAAAAAAGTTACCGCAATACATACACTGCACCGAGTGTTATGTGAGGTTTGATTCCCATTCGTGTAGTTGCTCTGAGTGTTCACGCAAATGTAGACTTGTAAAGTTTTCCACGACATACTTAGATCATGAGCCAATATTTTGAATGGAAAATGAAGAAAAGATACATCTCTGTCTGTCCTTTCGGGAAAGTGGCGTGATGCATGTTTTGATCTATTGTTAATTGATGACTTACCAAAAATCACGCGTGATGTTGTAGGCCACGCCCCAGCAAACTGCGTAGGTAAAACAATTACGAGGATAATAATTACTTACATTGTCTCCCCTTACTTGGATTTAATTTGTCAAAGTTTCCTGTTTTATTGAATACATTTAAGCAAGTCAACAACAAACAAATTGTCATCACAATACGATGACTCTGTGTACTGGCAGTCCTTCGAAAAGTATTCAATGTCATCGGTTCGTTAGTATTTTACCCTGGTTTAATGTTTTTAGGTCAGCAACACGACAGTGATACCCCAGGTATTGCAAGCGTCTATAGGCTAAGTTTCATTATCACCGAAGTTATTAAAAATAGAGAAATATTGAAGCTCTCCTCGCTCCCTACTTAGGGTTAACTGACGTAAAATTATATAATACTGATGTCAATTCAAAGAGCTAAACCAACGAGGAAAAAACAAGATGGATATTATTCGCTTCCTAAGAAAAATATAATGAATGAATCTTATATTTTTAATTACCCATTGTCTACTTCAATCTGAAGATTCTCGTAAATTTCCCGTTAACTTATTATTATTATTATATTTTGTATAAACAAAACAATCACTTTAAGTATCCCACTGCTGGGCACTGGTCTCCTCTTGTCATCAAGAGAGTTGGGAGGGAAAAGTTTATCTTCACATGGTGGCTGCTATCTAATAAGGGTCATTATATGAGCCATAATGTGTCACTGACGAGCGTGAGTCTCTATCGAGAGAGTTAATCTACCACTCATGGACGTACAAAAAATAGAATATTTTTAGTATTTGTGGGTTTAGTTAATCTGTAGTAGTTAATGTAATAGCTTTTCCCAAGCTTGAAGCTATTTAGCTTTATTAGATCCCATGTAAGTCCACGACACAGGGCTTCTTAACTAGTGCAAGAGTTGTCTTTAAAACACATGCGAGGCAGTCTTTGGGGTCGGTAGAAGTCGGGGGCCGATAGAAGTAAAAAATAAGTAACTTGTGAATTGTATCGTCGAGCTATTATTAGATTATTATTTTTGAATATGGAACGCGTTCGGTGATGATGATGCAAGTTCCATGATCTTTATTCACCCAAAAAGTGCTCAACACACCTTAAGAAGTTTTCACTTCAATACATCTATCTCTTCATAGTCATCAAGGTCAAATAAAATACTCGTAAGTACTAAACAAACAATAAATGCACTTCCCGTCCTCAGTGACCTGGTGCACCTATACTTAGATGAGCTAACACCACCACGTGCGCTGACACGTGCCAGGTGACCGAGGGGCGCATCATCCGCACGCTAATACTTACCTAAACACTGTAACATCATCGCAGGGGTAGACAACATTCGGTTAGTACATGATTTTTATTTAAAATTAGTTGGTGCCCGCGAGTATATGTGAGTATATCGCGGTAACTTACGTTCTCTTGTCCTCTCTCCAGGATATCATCTATCTCCATGGCAAATTTCATTAACATCCGTTTAGCCATGATAAGGTAACAAACAGAGTTACTATTGCATTTTTAATATTAAGAATCGCTGTGGCTCAGTCTGATTACTCGTTTTTGTACAGAATCCTTTTTTTTTTCTATAATAAAATCAGCTTAGGTTATTTCCTATAACATCACTTATCTGTCAGTGGAAGTCCTGTTAAAATTGGTTCAGCTGTTGCTGAAGCTTTTTTTTAATTTTATTGGACATAATCTAATTTTACTAATGCACAATACGAGTACATCACAATGGTTGGTAGTCTGGCACTTTTATTACTTACCATAATTGTGCAGAAAAAACTACACAATGAAATCAGCTAATAACATCGTGAGTTTTCATTTGTTTTTTTTTGTTCTTACTCTTTTAATAAAAACAACTTCTGGGTGTAAAGCATTGTATACAGCTATGCGCTAGATTAGAAATCTCACGCCCGGCCCCTGCCTAACCCCCTAAGGGGATGAATTATCAAATATACCTTCGTCAAACTTACCCAATGCATCTAAACTACTAGAAGGCAAAATTTTATGTTTATTAACCCACTGCGCAAGAAGCAGAAAAAAACAATAGACCAGTCTATTGTTTTTTTCTGACAGTAATTTAAAGAATTATAAAAAAGGTTGAACACCCCTTAAGATAGAACAACTAATTTCCTAGTAAATACTACTAGAGATATCTACTAAAATGACAATGGTATATTCTAGGAACTAATAATACCAACCTAGGTTGTGGTATAGTATCAACTTGATGTATCACAGTAAGAGTAGTAGACCTGTTGGGAAAAACCATGGGAAAATGATAGTCTCTATGGGAAATACCCTACTTACTTATATAATGTTTACTTAGTTGAGGAAGTAACTTCGTGTCTGTGCTTTCACTATAAATGGAGGGGGGTTTTCCTCTACCTGAGTAGTAAGATTTAGTAGAACTGATGTTACGGTGAAAGTTATAATTTTAATTAGTTGTTAATTGGATTTGTTATCAATATTACTAGATTTTATATAAAAATATATTTTAGCTTAATGTTTATTGTGTTTCCAATTAGTAATGACAAGTTAATGAGAATATTTTGTTTGATGTCAAGCGACGATTTTTAACGTACTATTTTTTTACTACTTTGGTGGCAAACAAGCATACTGTTGAATATAGAGTGAGACATTCTTGATACTGAAGAATCACTCGCGTGTAGCCGACCCAAATCATTGTATCACTAAGGCTTTGTGGGTATCTTTGAGATAAGAAAAAGATTTTCTATAAACTGCCTAAATGAGCACTGAAGTCTAAAGATTTGTACTCAGGAATACAATCACCGCTAAGTGTAGTTACTTGGTAATTAACTTCTGTAAGCCGTGTTGGCTTGGTTGTATAGTGCCCTAACTCTCATTTTGATTTTGATACTTATATTATGACTGCCTTGGTGGTCCAGTGGCCGCAGTATGCGCCTGCTGTGCACGAGGTTGTGGGTTCGATTCCCACACAGGACAAAACTTTGTGTGACCCACCAAGAATTGTTCCGAGTCTGGGTGTAATTTGTGTCCGTTAATTGTATGTTTGTAAAGTCCCCCGCGACACAAAGCTTGTTCTCTAGTGCGGGCGTTGTCTTTTAAAAAAAAAAGAAGAGAAAAAAAAAAATAAAGCTTAGAGTTTGTATGTTTTGAACATGCTTATCTCAGGAACTAAGTACCGATGTTAAAATTGTTTAATTGACTGAGACATACTATTCTCTAATGACATTATGCTACTTTGATGATATAGTAGCAACATCCTATGCTCCCCCAGGCCTGGGTTCATACTTCTTAGAAGGTGCCTTTGGGTAAGGTCCTTGACGAAGTCACGTTTCGGACAGATCCATTATAAACTAATATTAGCGGCTTATAACCTTACTAATAGGAATACAAAACAGGCTATGTTCTTCTCTAAGGTGCAGGTGTAGGCACAAAGTTCATTGTTAATATCCTCACGTGTAACCTTCACTACCATACTAGGATACCGGAAGGGTAACGGTACCTGAAGATTATTAAGACATTGTCATTGTTTGAGCCTTATATATACTTAATAATACATAAAGTGGAAATTTCGGATCCCTTTTTAGAGAATATATTGCGCGCACGGAGGAGTGGCATAGTTAAAAGTCATACGGAGAAGGATTGCAGAAAACAATAACGGTCGAATTTCGCTCACCGCCGACCTCTAGTTTGTATTATAACTTGTCCTGGATAACTAACCTACTGATTCACCAACAAAACTAGCCTAGAACCTAGCGTTACAAACTCGATCTTTTTTACAAAGGTACACAAACAATGAAAAGTGAGCACTGGGAATGATTTTTTGGAATTTTAATCTCTATCATAAAACAGAGAAGTCAGTCATTTTAAAAGTAAGAAACACGACATTTTAGAAGCCCGGGTGGGTCACTAATAGTCTTAGCCAAATGAATACTTAAAGACGTGAATTATCAATAAAATATGATTCGGTTTGGTAACGCAGTAGTACCTATACCAATGGTACACAATATTGTGCCCACTATAGTACAACAGTTTTGCCCCTCTACTACATGGATCCTACAAGACACCCCCTTCATGATAAATTGTGAAATATTTAAGAGTAGAAGCTATAGGTATTTTTTTAAATTAGTTTTAAAAAGTATAATACGATACTTTTTTTTTTCTTGAATGAATAGTAAATTGTTTAACTTCGTTATTTATCACCTAACTACTACATAAACTTATGAATGAATGCAACTCATTCATCCTCATAGTAAACAAAACCACTACGTACTTCCCATTGATTCACAGCAAAAATAATAACTCCAATTGTCAACGTGACTTCTGTCACTTAATGTTTATATTATGTAAAATATTTCAGTTATGTGAAACATAGCTAACAGTATTTTTTTTTTGTTAAATGTAGGTATTTCAGTTCTAATATCTCACAATTATTTGACTGCCTCGGTGGTCCAGTGGCCGCAGTATGCGCCTACTGTGCACGAGGTTGTGGGTTCGATTCCCACACAGGACAAAACTTTGTGTGACCCACGAAGAATTGTTCTGAGTCTGGGTGTAATTTGTGTCCGTTAATTGTATGTTTGTAAAGTCCCCCGCGACACAGAGCTTGTTCTCTAGTGCGGGAGTTGTCTTTATAAATAAAATAAATTATGTATAACGAATATTAACCCGCTGATCGTTTACCGAACAGCGAGTGCATCTTTAAAAACATTTTGTCAATGTCTTTTTTACAAGCTTTTATTTAAATTCTTGCAAGTAAGATTTGAACCATTTCTCGGTGTTTGCTTGAGCTGAAATTTGACTGACATGCAATAATGTGGTACCCATGAAGTTGGTTTGATGGTGCAGTCACAAGATGGCCATCGGAATTCTTTAACGAGTTAACTCTTCAGCTTTATAATATAAAGTATAGATAAAGTGTGTCAGAAGTGCCATAAAAGTACCAAAATCTACTGCAGAATTCAGACTGGTTCAGTGGGTTACCTCGCCATTTACCACTGCATTGCGTGTTGTGGGTTCGATCCTCACACGGGACAAAAATTGGTGTAATCCATAATGGTTATCCCGAGGGGTGGGTGTACCTGGTACTTGGTGTCCATTAATTGTATGTTTGTGAAGTCCTCAGCGACACAGGGCTTGTAATATAAAGAAAGAGAAATTTGCTAACGGGACTGAACTGATACGACGGAAAAAGACTCACAAGAACAAAACTACGGCACCATGTGCAGTTGATGTTATCTTATCTGCCTTTGGTCTTTGTAAAGTGAAGGTCCTTCCGTAGTCGGGTTTGCTCAGTTGTATGATGCCCTCTCTTACTTGTCAATATGACTGCTTTGGTGGTTCAGTGGCCGCAGTATGAGCCTGCAGTGCACGAGGTTGTGGGTTAGATTCCCATACAGGCCAAAACTTTGTGTGACCGAAAAAGATTTTTTCTGAGTCTGGGTTGTTAATTGTATGTTTGTAAAGTCCCCCGCGATACAGAGCTTGTTCTCTAGTGCGGGTTAGGGGTAGTTGTCTTTAAAATATATATATTTATATATATCAATAGCAACCAGAACAAACGTACGTACATATATACTATATTATTATTATACTTTGTGGTTAAATTACATACGTCTAAATAAAACACTGTGTACTTAAAATTAAGTAATTCCCCAATACAGTTCAATGAACTGCAGACTGCACTAATAGCACTTAAAGTGAATATATAAATAAATTATGTGCAGACGCTTTAGTTAGAAGTAGGGCACCATATATGCTCTCATATACCATACCGTATATGGTCGAGCCTCTCACCCGCACCTTTCCGCGGAGGGATAGCGTTCCCGTTGCACCCGGACGCTGTCACGGCCCGCCTGATTTTAAGCAGTTACCATATCGCCTATGGACGCTTGCGATAACAGAGGTATCACTTGTGTGTTGCCAACCCATTTTATACCAGGCCTTTTAAGATTAAGAATCCCTGGAATAAGAAAACGTTTCCCTTAATGAGCGCTGGAGACCTGTACTCACACACAGGAAGACTAATACACCGCTGTGTGTAGTTTTATGGCTGTAGTCTTCTGTAAGATGGAGGTCCTTTCCAGTCGAGGTTGCTCACTTGTATGGTTCTCTTTTCTCTTTACCTCTCTTAAAAGCCTATCTCTCTTACCTCTATTAATTTTCGATCTTAGAACAATGTTGTCTATAAACCAAAAAGCTAGGTAGTTAAGTTTAAAAATCGCAATGATGACATTATGGTACGCCCTCAGCTCCTCCAGTGCTCATTTAAAAGTTTTTTTTAAAGAAACCTTTTTTATTCCCAGACAAAGCTCCTAATTTTTAGGCAGGAATCAAGCAAGTGATATCTCAGGTATTGCAAGCTTCAGCATGTTACGGTAACAGCTTACCACAATACTGTCTATATGCTTATTTGCCATCTAAGTGGTAATAATAATGCATAATATACCCATAACTAGCAATATTATTATATTATTCCACAAAATTAGTCACAACAATGAATAATAAATTAATTCTACTAATTAATCATTTACGGAACCACAGATTGTGTGTACTCCTCTTGTATATTACTCATATGTCTCTTGTACTACCATAAACATAATATTAGGAAGTAAGTCCGCTGACTCACAGCGCCAGAGGAAGCAAAGTCAAGGTCATTAGTTCAATTCAAATGACTAAATCTCCAAACATTTGTCGTTGTAAAATTCTTTAGTAGAATGAGTAGGTTAATGAACTGTTGAGTAAAGGATGCTGTGTTTCAAGTATGATATCAGTGTTCATTTTAGATATATGATGTCAATTAATAAGACAATATTAGGTAAGTGATAAATTTCCATTTATTATAGACTAGCTATTAGCCGTGGCTCCGCTCTTTCTTCAGTCGTTCTTTAGATTGACTGAAAAGCACCTAAACAAAGTTGTACTTAGGTTCGTAGAACTATCCATGTAGCTTTAGTTATCAAATACACCACCTGCCAGGACATGAGGCAAAACGATGAGCGTTGTCATCGTTTTGCAACACCACATCACATCATTCTTCTTCTTCTTATCGTTTGATTAGTGGCCAACCTGGTGACAGAGTTATTTAGATCGTCCATATTTAGGCCTCTGTCGTGATCTAACGACTGTTAACAGTCGGGACCGACTTTTAACGTGTCATCCAAAGCACGGAAACGCTCAAATGAAATACCGCTATCATCATCATCATCTCAACCCATAAACGTCCCACTGCTGGGCACGGGTCTCCTCCATACATTTTGAGGAATATTAGCCTACTATACCACGCTGGCCAGACGGGTTGGTATAGGGTTTTATTTCGAGTTTTCCCTCTCTTGTAATGGATATTGTCTGCCTGACTTTCTCCCTTAGTCGACTCTTACGACACCCTCGGGATGGAACATTTGTATGACATTTGTATTCTTAATCCGTCACCACACCTACATGCGGTCACCCATCTTTAGGATTACCGCGCCCTCGGTAGCTTACCCCACTAATCGTTTACCGAACAGCGAGTGCACCTGGCTATGAACACCATCATTACAATAGAACAACGCGTTTACTAAATGAAACATGTACGGCACTGTTAAATTTGTATAGGCTTTTCAATATTTCCATCATCAAAGCTACGGATCAATTGTGAATTAGTCCCAATGAAGAAACCTTACAGAAGACTACAACCAAATAACTGCATTTTAACATGCTTTGGAGGAGAGCCGACCCTAAATAAAGGGCTAAGCAAAAGAGAGAGAGTAGTCTTCTTCTTATCGTTTGGTTAGTGGCCAACCTGGTGACAGAGTTATTTAGATCAACCATAGGCCTCTGTCGTGATCTAACGACTGATAACAGTCGGGACCGCCTTTTAACGTGCCCTCCGTAGCACAGAGACGCTGATATGAAATACCACTATGCAGTCACCCATCTATAGGTTACCGCTCCCTTGGTAGCTTAACCCGCTGATCGTTTACCAAACAGCGAGTGCAGCTAGCTATGACTTGTAGTTAGTAGAACCTACGATCCTCCTCTCTGATTCACTCGTATATTATAGCGGGCATAGTTCTAGACTGCTAATACTGAGTATTTTGAATGAAAAAGTAATCTAACTCTGTCTAGACTGAATGACAAAGTTGGATTCTCGTCTCGAATAATCATAATATATCATCTATTTACTATAGCCTACAGGCTTCAAAGAACTGTAATCATTCGTACGGTACGTACGTACGCTACCGGTCCGCCATGTTTACGCATGCGCGTGCGAGCGATGACTCATGCGCGGTTCCGAGAACGAGCGCCGCGCTCGTTGGAACTCGGTAATTGATCTGTGACACATCTTAGCTGAATGAATGTATAACTGGTTCCTCACAAAGGAACTTACAAACCGGTAGTAGACTATTTAATTTATATAAGTAGGTAGTTATACTATAATATTCCTACACTCGTGTTTTTATAGGGTCGGCAACGCGATTGATACCCCTAATGTTGGATGCTTGTTTGCCTCCTTATTAGTACCTAAACATACCTAATGCATTGTTTACAATTCGAGATAATATCGCAAGGTAGTTTTATTCTGCTAAGAATAAATATAGGAATAAAGGTAATTGATAATTATTGTAATGTATAGTATATTTTTTTTTTTTTTTTTTTTTTATACTACTTGGGTGGCAAACAAGCATACGGCCCGCCTGATGCTAAGCAGTATCCGTAGCCTATAGACGCTTGCATTACCACAGGTATCACTTGCGTGTTGCCAACCCATTTTTTTTTACACCAGGGCTTTAAGATGGAAGTAACCCTGGGATAGGAATACGTTTGTTTCAAAACGCATTCCTAAATGAGCGCTGGAGACCTGTACTCACACACAGGAACACAACTACACCGCTGTGTGTAGTCATTTGGCTGTGGTCTTCTGTAAGGTGGAGGTCCTTCCCCAGTCGGGCCTGCTCGCTAGTATGGTGCCCTACCTCTCTTAAAACTTCTTATTTACTTAAATAGCTTTAAATAATAAATGTAATTGATGTAATCTGAATAATAATCATGTACCACCTTGTCTACCCATGTTTCTGTGAGTAAATGATTTGCTTTGATTTGATCGTAGTACCTAGCAAGTAGCAAACATAATATTGTTATCAATATATAATGACTATTTCTACGGGCGTTACCGAACTGTGTAGATTTCTGTGGTGTAGATCTTGATGATGACATGTTACGCATATTAACACACACACACGTGCGCTTTTAAGTTTATATCATCACGACCTTGGTCAATGGCAAGGTGAGCAGATCAGTTCTAATCTCAATGCAAGCAATGATCTAATGTTGGTTTTTTATTACATATTATTATACTTTAATTTTGTGTTATGTACAAAAGGCAGTGGGTCTCTGGTATTTTTGACTTTCGTTTTGTATCTAATAAACATTTTTTTATACTAAGCGCCGGATGGTAAGCCGTTACCATAGCTAATGTATGCTTGCAATACCAGTAGGTATCTCTTGCGTGTTGCAGACGCAAGAAATTAAACACCAGGCTTTTATCATGGAGTAACCCTGGTATAGGAAAACGTTTTGTTATAAAACGAATTCTTAATAAGACCTGAAAACCTGTAGGTACCTATACATATAGGAACACAACTACATCGCTGTATGCAGTATTCTGGCTGTGGTCTACTGTAAGGTGGAGGTCCAATCCCAGTCGGGCTTGCTCAATTGTAAGGTACCCTACCTCTCTTAGTTTTAGTATAGATAATACCTAATAATAGCAACCCATATATCTCAGCTATAGTGAAAAAATTACCTAAATTAAAGCGTAAACCAAAACTGCTTGTTTTGCAATTTACATCTTATTCTCAACAGCTAAGGTCGGATGCGATACCCCACCCCACTGCTGGGCACGAGTCTCCTCTCTTCTATCAAGAGAGAGAGAGAGGGTTTAAGCCTTAATTCACACACGCTGGTTTAATATTTCACATAGTTTCAGTACATATAATGTTTACTTAATCTAATGGAACTCTTCAATAGTAGGTATGTATTGTACGTGTTACTATGCATGTACACAAATACCTACAATTGTTTAATACATTAGGTATACCTACATAGTCTGTATTTTCCGTTTCACATAGTTTGAAATCCTTGCTGTTTGTCATGTACACCAGGTAGGTGTACAGGTGTGTGATGGAATAACAGTCATGTATTGTGATATTTGGGCTGGTTTGATGATGAATAACTAGGTATAGCTATATTTTTTAAGAGAGGTAGGACACCATAGCATGCAAGCCCGTCTGGGGAAGGAACTCAACCTTACAGAAGACCACAGCCAAATAACTACCACAGCGGTGTAGTTGTGTTCCTGTGTGTGAGTACAGGTCTCCAGCGCTCATTTAGGGAAGCGTTTTGAAAGAAACGTTTTTCTATTCCAGGGATAGATACTTATTCTTAAAGCACGGCAACACGCAATTGATACCTCTGGTATTGCAAGCGTCCATAGGCTACGGTAACTGCTTAATAGGTGGGCCGTACGCTTGTTTGCTACCTGAGTAGTATAAAACAAATCACAATTTAAAATCTTCATATAAATGCATAACACATATCTTATCTAAAGTACCTACTTATATCTCATAATATTTCGGGCATTAATAAGCGTTAGAAGGTAGATAAAGATATAATACAATGTTTTAATTGCAAATTTTCTCGGTAACTTCAAAGAAACTAATACCGAAAGTCTTTACGAGTCTGCGCGTCTGTCTAATTCGTTCAAAAATGCAATAAAGGGGAAAATAATGTTAGGAGATCTTGAATACTTCGTACCTAGGGTATTTTCGTCTATAACGACGAAGCTTAGCTTAATATATTGATAAATTATATTGTATGTATGTATTAGTATTATAATATTATATAATATGACTGCCTCGGTGGTCCAGTGGCCGCAGTATGCGCTTGTACGAGGTTGTGGGTTCGATTTCCACACAGAACAAAACTTTGTGTGACCCATAAAGAATTGTTCTGAGTCTGAGTGTAATTTGTGTCCGTTAATTGTATGTTTGTAAAGTCCCCCGCGACACAGAGCTTGTTCTCTAGTGCGGGAGTTGTCTTTTTAAATAAAAGAAAAAAAACAATAATATCTAAGTAATCGTTGGCCAGTGGCGCCTTATGTCAGTGGGTCAGTTCTCGCGGAAGAGTACGAAGGCCATATTGATTACACGTATGTAGTTAGTTTACCCACACAGCTCAATTGTACGCTCGTTAGCAAACTATTCGGTTTTAATTAAAACTAATAACTGTACGCTTTGTACTAAAAATACTCTGTTACTATCAGTTTTGGAAATAAAGATGAGTGTTACTTCGTGGTCAGACGAGGTTATAGCATGTACCTATTGATACCAGCATGGCATTGAATAGTGTACTCAAACTTACTTATTTATTTTACTGCATGTGTGGTTACCTCACCATCCAAACCGTACGAGTCTTATGGGTATGATTTCGACATGGAACAATTGCATCGCTTACTAACATATTTATTTATTTATAATTAGCTGTTGCCCGTGGTTTCGCCCATGTGGATGTCGATAACGCAATAAAAAGTAGCCCATGTGCTATTCCAGACTATAATCTATCTCTGTGCCAAATTTTACTTAGGTCCGTTCAGTAGTTTTAACGTGAAAGAGTAACAAACATACATCCATGCACTCTTACAAACTTTCGCGTTTATAATATTAGTAGGATTTTCAATGATTCCTTACACTCACGGTAAGCACCAACACGTGTAAAGAGACAACAATTACAATAGTGTGTACAATAGAGTCAACATTATAAGAGATAGATACAATTTTGTAATATAGAATTAAATCAAAATTGATACAGACAAAATACTCCTGATGTGGAGAAGTGTTTGCTTTGCGAGCCAATTTCGGCAACAATTTTTGAGCACCAATGGTTTCGGCACCTAAGCTATTCCACTTACAGCACCAATAGGTATATGAGCTTGGATTCAGCACCAAGTCCATATACCTATTGGTGCTGTAAGTGTGTAAAATCTAAGAACGAGGAATACTTCCAATTTGAACGTTGCCTGAATTACTTACTAACTGACTGTCTACCTGCCTGCTCAATTCGAGCACCTGATACGCAGCCTCGTGAGGAATTCTCGCTATGTCAATAGACCGGCTTTAGAATTTCTCAACAACACCATTGTGACGTCAGCGTGGGCAAGCCTCCAACAATATGGACCGAAGACCTGGTAAAAGTTGCAGCCTATATACAAAGTCAAGACCTGCTGTGGAAATTCCCATGTCCAGCGATGGATGTCTTTCGGCTGAGATGATCATAACGAAAGCACAACAACACTTTATATTAAAATAAAACACGCCTAATCTTACACTTATCTCACTAATTACACTGAAACAACAGAATAGTTTAATTAAAATTTATTCAATATAACATTGGGGTCATTATAATAATAAAGACGGGTTTTCTCAGAAAAACATTATTTAACTGCCTTGGACTTCCAACATAATCCTTATTCTTATGTTAAAACTTGTAATTACTTGTATTATACATATATTACATCAGCTAAAATGATTAATTAATTAAATGACTAATTTACCACAAAATTACTTGGAATCGTTATTATTTAAAACCACTGCAAAATTATCTTTTAACAAGCTATGAATATGAACACCGTTAATTATATTATAGGTCTTATGCAGTTGTAATAAGCTCTTGTTGAATTTGATACTCGTTATAATTATAATATTATGATACCTAACAGTCACTAAGTTATTGAATCCACGAATAGTGGTTAATAGGTGGGATCAGGAAAAAAATATTTAGCGATATGATTTAATGAAATTAATAACAATTAAGTAAATAAGTTTTCCGTATTTAAGAAATTAATAGCAATTAAATAAGTTTTCTGTATTTAAGTTTAGTTTAGGTATAGTCCTTTTCTTTAATGTATTTCGCTAGCCTGGCACGTTCTCTGAAGACAGTGAATTTGAGGAATATTTCTCAACATCATTGTTTTCTACAAAATACAAATGGAGACGTTTGTATTTTGTTTTCATTTATTTTTTAAATCATTACGTTATCCTTACAATATGTGCACTGGTGACTGATCTTCCTGCCTGGTGCCGTGACTATCTTATAATATATAAAATTGCATATAGAGGTCATAAGTCAAAAACCGCATTGCCAAAAATTGCATAACCATTACAATGCGAAGAATGTTGCCATTGTTAGGGTTTTTCCAAAAGTTTTCCTTCCTCTGTAATGGTGGTTAAATCGAAGGTATTAAACAATAATACCACAAATTCAATAATTCAAAGAAACAATATTACACTTTTTATGGTAATTATTTTTGGTGTTTACCTCTTTACATTTAAATTATTTTGAATGATTTTTTTTTTCTTTTAAAAAGACAACTCGCCCGCACTAGAGAACAAGCTCTGTGTCGCAGGGGACTTTACAAACATACAATTAACGGACACAAATTACACCCAGACTCAGAACAATTCTTTGTGGGTCGCACAAAGTTTTGTCCTGTGTGGGAATCGAACCCACAACCTCGTGCACAGCAGGCGCATACTGCGGCCACTGGACCACCGAGGCAGTCAACAAAATATAGTTTGTTTGCGTCATAGTATTATATACTCAAAAACTTTATAATGTGAACATTTAAAAAAGATTAATAGCAACTCATATATGTCCCACTGCTGGGCACGGGTCTCCTTTCCTCTATCAAGAAAGAGGGAGAGGGTTTAGGCCTTAATTGGCTGGCCTAATGCGGGTTAGTGAATCAGACATGTCTTTAGAATTTCTTCTAAGACATAAATTATTTATTTATTTACATACTTAATAACTATCATTACAGGATTGAAAACCTTATACAATAATTGAGTAAAATTTGTTTAAATTAATATAAATTAACTATTCTAATTAACCTAATATAAAAAGTAGCAGTAGTAGTAATTTTATGGGTTTCCTCACAATGTATTCCTTCACCGTTAGCAGATGATGAATCATTTGATTAGTACATATAAACTCCACAAAGTGAAATTCACATAGATACTGCCACCCGGGATCGAACTCGCACCTCTTGCGTGCAAGTCGGTTACTTTCCCACTCCGCCACCGCTTTAAATAAAAAAAATATCCTTGTCTATCAATAGTTTCATGTCTACCACTAGGCTGTTAGTGATATAGATGTAAAGGCTGATAGTTTTTGATGCAGTTTATGTATCCGTGCATAATCAAAGTCATAGAGAATTTTATAGGCTTTCATTTCATCTTAGAACATTTTTTGCTAAAACGCACCATTTTTGAGATATTACCGAAAAACCTAAAATTGAGTCCTTTGTCAGACTCCTCTCGCTCCGCCTCGCCTCCTAGGCGTCAGGACTTTTAGTATGTTTTCTCTCTAAGTATTCTGAATAAATTTCTGAAGAAATCGCTTAGGTTCCCGCTCACGCACTCTACAAATACTTTATTGATTGGACTAAATGGTGCAAACTAACTTAGCTAAAACACAGGAAAACAAATCCCGACGTAACTCAAAACAGACTACGTAAGTATGTAAATAAACAATAGAGCTGCAAAAGATAAAGCTTACTTTGGGTATGTTCTATAGGAAATATAGTTTTCCTTCCTCATGTTTATGGGTACTGTATAGTATACCTGACGCAATATTCCATCTCATAGTACAATTATGACGTTAGGGCCTGCGCATGCGCATTATATGTGTTTACCATAATTAACGTAGGTATAGCAATTACATATAGTGTTTTCTAACTTTATGTAGATTATGATGCCTGTTTTGGAGATGGGGAAATTTAAAAGATACCACAAGAGCTGGTCAAAACAGTCACAATTTCTTCCAACTATAGTTTCTGTAATTTAAGGATTTAGTATTTCTAATAAAAATCTAATGTCTTACAAAATAGCAACCCATTAATATACCACTGCTGATGCTTAGCACTTCCTTCTATCAAGAGAGGCTTGAGGCCTTAATCCACACATGCTGGCCTAATGCATGTTGGCAGATCAGATCAAAATTTCATCTAAGATATTTGAGTTTCCTCACAATATTTTCCTTCACCATTTGATAGTTAATCATTTGATAAGTACCTACTTATAATTCATAGTGAAGTTCACATAAGTCAGAAAGATTATTAAATCAAATGACTAAACTCTATTAAATCTAAAGATATTATTAAATCAAATGACAAATGGTCGCCAGTATTGTGGGGAAACTTCCCCGGTCGCTGTGCTCTAATTTACCTTTACAATTTAAAAAAACCCGACCAGTGAAATGACAGTCATGAAGCTAAAATACAATCGTTGAAATAATAGGATATATAAATATATAATTACTAGCTGTTGCCCGCGGCTCCGCCCGCGTAGATGTCGGTTATCGCTGTAGCCTATGTATTATTCCAGGCCATAATCTATCTCTGTGCCAAATTTCATCCAGATCCATTCAGTAGTTTTTACGTGAAAGAGTAACAAACATCCATCCATCTACTCATCCATACTAACAAACTTTCACATTTATAATATTAGTAAGGATAATAGCAACTCATGTACGTCTCACTGCTGGGCACGGGTCTCCTTTCCTCTATCAAGAGACAGAGAATGTTCAGGCCTTAATTCACACACGCTGACCTAATGCAGGTTGGTGTATCAGACACGACAAGACATGTGGGTTTCCTCATGATCACAGATAATATAATACTAGTACAGATACCCCATCCCATACAAAGAATTGGTTCCCTGCTAACTCGGGCTAACCGTGCGGCTAAATGTTTACTATTTATACGACACTAGATGTCTATATCCAACAGATTACGTGCATACACATAAAATCAACAGATGGCGACACTTTATAACCGAATTTATTTATGTTAAAGAAATTATATTCTTCCCAAAAAATAGTAGGCATCTACACCGAACACCGACCATAAAGGGTAGGTATCGCTTATTGTCTCGGGCTCGGGCCACGTTTACTCGCTCAAGGTCACGCGCTTTACGTACGAAATATACACTTATTTTGACTGTTTGCTTCCGTATTTAACTAGCGCTCCGCCCCGGTTTCGCCCCGGGCTAAACAATTTTTTCCCGTATCTTAACAGAAGTTTACGGTATAGTGTTAAGTTTTTTGTTGATGGCTTTAATTACGTATACCTATAAAATAAAATGTTTTTTTTAATTATTCGTGAAACTATAATAAACATTCTTTTTGTTTTGTCAGTTCAAATTAACAAATAAGTATATTATACCTACCTAGCATCTATCAATTCAGTACCTACGAGATGAGTCGAATTAGAGTAATAATAATATTTTCTGACAATTCACATACCATCTGAAACCAGGCTTGGCACAGCACAACAAACAGAGCTCATCACACAAAGATTTGTCCTGAATGGTAATCGAACCCATGACCCCCCAACTTAGTAGTTAAGAGTCACTAACCACTAGACCAACAGGCCAATCAGGAGTAAGTATAGCATTCTGTGGTATTCGCAAGGATCTTATATTAATGGATTGAGTACTTCAACAAATATCGATTTCCATAATAAACCATATTCTCATGTAGATAAAGATCAAAATTGTACGCAGAACTATCAGGGAGAAAAACGGTCCACATGAGATAGCCAAACGGAGTGGAATGTGTCCCTTTCTAACAAGCATGCCAGTACAAAATTAGTAGAAAATATTACAATTGGTAGTTACCTGAGATGTTATTTATAAAAAATATTTACGTTCTAATTCTTAGCTGAGGATTTCTTAACATGAAGGTAAATATAGATTTATTATTGTTAAAAATTTATAATCTTATTTCTACTATAAAACAACTTATTTATAATAAGTTTTAAATTATTAGAAGTATTTATAACAATTCATATGGCAACTAATATTTCTGTTTTTAAACAATATGGCCGTACATGTTATCATAGCGAAATCATTTAGGAATCTTAATAATGCGATTTTAGAAAATTATAAATAAAAAGGGTAAAAAAGTGTTGTGTAATAGGATGCAAAAGTGAATCCTTTGCGGGTCGTGGCATTTCCTTTTTGAAGTAAGTAGATAAATCGTTGTAAATCAAAAAATACAACTTTTGTTTGCATTAGGGGGACAATACGTTCAACATTTCTCGAATTGCTTGTAGATTTCCAAAATGTGATCGACTATGTCAGCTTTGGATCAATACCGTGCCAGGTAAAATCACGAAGCACTCGGTGGTCTGTCAACGTGTCAATGTTTAATCCATATTATCTTTTGTGATTTTTATAGATCCTACTATATAATATTATAAACGCGAAAGTTTGTAAGTATGGATAGATGGATGTTTGTTACTCTTTCACGTAAAAACTACTGAACGGATCTGGATGAAATTTGGCACACAGATAGATTATGGTCTGGAATAACGCATAGGCTACTACTACCTTTTACAGTGATAACCGAAATCCATGCGGGTGTAGCCGCGGGCAACAACTAGTAAGAAATAAAAACGATCACAATATTCATTTGTTTTATTACCTTAATACCTTTATAGCGTCATCTATCAGACTAATAGAATAACGCCACAACAAGCAACTAAGTTCCACATAAAAAACACAGATGTCACTATGCCTAGAAACACACAACCGCAGAACAAATATTCGAGATGCTGAATCGCGATATAGAAGTTTACACAGATACTCAGTATATATACAACGCCCAACGACTAATCGTTGGGCCGCGGCCCGCCAGGCACGATCACCTAGCCTGGTCGGAGGATCCTCCCTTTTCGTTGGAGGTGTGTGACAGCTTTCACATCTTTAAAGATATATATTCTAAGCGTCAATATCGTGCTTGCTGCTAACATAAGACATCCATAGGCACATAAATGTACCGTCACGGTTCTTTAATAAAATCCTATATTTATCATTGAAAGTCGGCGTTTTGCTTTACACAGAGATGAACCCAAATTTCAAGACATTTCGATTTTTTTTCGGTCGAATAGACGCACTAAAGAAAGGAACGGTGAGCCCCCCGATAGTCAGAAATAAATTTATCAAAACCCTATTTATTATTATTATAAAACCAGATTTTTTTTTACATAGAAATAAATCGAAATTTTAAAACATTCCAGCATTGATCAATCGCATGGACACCCTATAGAAAGAGACACAATCCTCCCTAATTGCGGACCGAAAATCGATAAGCCGTGCGCATTCCACTTGGGTATAAGTTCCTTGGGTATTCGTCCAACAGTCACATGGTACTGGGTTCGAATCCCAGATTCATGTCCAATTTTTGAAATTTGTTTTTTGTAGATGGTTTTAATATCAGATTTTTTTTAATTATTAGGAAAAATATAATAAAACTGTAATTATTAAGTATCAGTTCGAATTCACAAATAGGTAATTTTCTCACAGTAAGGATCGTCGATACCTTAGCACCGTACTGAGGTACCCGTATCCGGCCGAACCGGGTTCGAATCCCAACATCGGATACACTTTTTGTATTTTCTATTTGTTTAGTTTTTAAAATATTGAATCCCAACATAGGATACACTTTTTGTATTTGTTTAGTTTTTAAAATGTTTATGATAATAAATCTTAAATTTTTGTTCATAATTTTGATAACGTAAGACATTTTTAAAGTTTTTTTGTTGAGAGAAAAAATATATATACCAGTATTATTTATTTTTAACCTAACTTTATATATTTTTATACCTAGTATGACCCAACAGTAAAATTTTAATTTATAAAAATCTAAAAATGCACAGCGCCAGCGCCATTACTCACAAGTCACTCGCAAGTTTCAACTTCTTAGTAGTACAAAATACTGCCGCCAGGACTACGGCGACATTATTGAATTTTGAAAATATATAATTATAATTTTGTTTTATGAGCCCTCTATTTCATTTTCCTATGCTAGTAGGATTTCTTAAAATATGTACGTATATGTTTCAGGCTATATTTCTTCCAGGTTTGAATTTTACATAAACGTAAATAACAAATCGATATATGTAACTCCATCTATTGGTATTTATTCGTACTAATTTTGATTTGTTCCTGATGAGACCCCATGTCATGATGTTTTCCTTCACCAGATATATAAATACTTATGCAAATATGATAAAGATATTCTATTATATAGCGGCGGTGACTGACATTAAGTTAGTTAGGAGGATATCCTCCTAACTGAATTTAACACATCTCTAAGTGTAATTCAGTCACGCATTCGGACACAGCAAATTAGGCGACTGCGGTATGTTATAGTGTACAAGCGTGTGCGCAAATAAATCCGATTGGACGGCTATCCGACACTACCAGAAAGAGATCAGGTATATGAACAACAGCTTCACGCGCTTTCAGATGCACTAAGGTGTAAATACTGCCGATACAAAAAAATGGGTATCTTTTGCGAATTTCTTGACAGAAAACCCATCGTGACAGAATCAATTTTTGGCCCGACCCGAGAATCGAATCTCCTCGTGTCTAGTAATCGCACTTTTCGACCTAAGGCAGTTAAAATTGGAGGTTTACATAAGTACCTACTAGCATCTAGGGTTCCATTAGGTATTAGGTAACACGGTTATAAAAAGTTCCCCACAAACAACACCCTATTTTCCTTCAGTGACTCTGTGACCACCGAGGAAGAACTTTCTGGTTTTCCTTTGTTATGTTTTCAATACCTAGATTTTATAATGTAAACAAAATAGTAGGTAAAATACCTAGCTTGGAGTTCATATGGTAATCTACGAAGAATAGGTACTACCCTTGAAGGTCGTGTGGCTGTCATAGCCAGCTGTACTTGGTAATTGATAAAAGATTAACTGGTTTAGATACGCTAAGAATAGTGCTACTTTTATTTATTTATTAACCGACTTCAAAAAAGGAGGAGGTTCTATGTTCGACTGTATTTTTGATTTTTTAATGTATGTTCATTGTTCATTGATTTCTTCGCCATTTGTGGACCGATTCTCAAAATTCTTTTTTTATTTGAATGACATAGACACAAAGTCAGGATCTGACGATGGAATCTCAGGGAAATCGAGGGCAACCCTCAAATGTTATAGGTATTGACAAAGATATTTCATATATTTTTTACTTCTATTTCATCACTAAAAATAGAAAAAAATATATTTTTTTTTAATTTAAACCGACTTCAAAAAGCTAAAAATAACTGAATACAGATTGAAGTCGGTGCCAAGCTGAATCGGTGACAAGATGAAAATAGCACTGTTGACTTCAATCTGTATTCAGTTATTTTTAGCTTTTTGAAGTCGGTTTTTTTACCTTTTTGAAGTCGGTTTTTTTACTTTTTTATACTACTTGGGTGCTAAATAAGCGTAGTTACCATTTTGCAGTTTAAACATGGGTTAATATTAGTTTTTGTTTACAACTATTGTTGTATACCTCAATATAATATTGAATATATTGAATGTAATAATAATAAGTTATTATTACTAATTCCCGACCTACTTAAACAACTACGCACATGGTGGGAACAATAACAGGTTGTACGTATACGAGTCGAGATTTTCCGTCAACAACGCTATACGGAAATAAGTTAAGAAATGATAAAGGTTAAAATTGTTTTCTTTTGTTTCTTTTTTAAAGACAACTCCCGCACTAGAGAACAAGCTCTGTGTCGCAGGGGACTTTACAAACATACAAATAACAGAGACAAATTACACCCAGACTCAGAACAACTCTTTGTGAGTCACACAAAGTTTTGTCCTGTGTGGGAATCGAATCCACAACCTCGTGCACAGCAGGCGCATACTGCGACCACTGGACCATAATTTGAGTCAGTAAATCGTATGTTTTATATGCCAATAGGAAACCGTCACGATTAGACCGGCAACTAGAATTGTGGGCTATAACTACCACTACCAGCATCACGGTAGGCCTAAAAAGCGACGACGAACGAGTTTGATACGTACAAAAATGAATCTTTGCACGTTTTCAATACTAGAGCACTTGCATTGTACTCGTAAACTATTATTATATATATATCTACACACATACATTAAACACACACACATTCATACACCACACATCTTAGATACAACAAACATTCACCTACCTTTAATTACCTACATCTCTTCATAATTCTTAAGTCAATCATTATTTTATTTTACATTGTTACTTTTATTTTGTTACTATTTGGTTTTCTGATTTTTTTTTCATTTTTGCTTATTTTTTTGTTACCTCTACTCTTTTATTATCATTGTTATCACTATTGTAACAACAGTATTCCTGTACAACCTGTGGGAGAGCCCTGGTACCCAAAATATAACTTATATCTTATCTTGGGTACTAGAGTTTTAAGTATTATTATTAAACAATACCTTATTGTTTAGCCTCTAACTGTTATTGTGTGAACACCTTTAATGAAAATAAACTTTTATTATTATTATAAAAAAGATGATGCTATAATAGCAGCCTAAGAGTCACAGGTCCTGCAATCAGCGCAGTAATACGGTAACACAACAAGGAGCTCTGAGAAAGTTACTCACCAAAGGAAACACCACTCTACTCAGAAAGAAAGTGTCATTTATGTACGTTGGAAGTAATTCCCCAGACGACTAGTCTGCCCCAATTTCAGTGACAAGTGGCCGTGACCTATGACGTCACTAATATTATTGACATACATACACATCACTTATGTAAGAATTAAAATAAACCGTAAAGACCAAGATGATGAAAATATTGGACAGATTAATAAAAGTTCGTAATTTTATTGAAAATTAACAAATATTCTTTATCAAATGTACCTGTGACACTTTGTTTGCCCTTGGTTTCCTCTAAACTTTCTACTTCTCAGAGGTTTGCTGTAAGAGAACTCAATTTTGAGTAAAGCTCGCCTTTGTACATGATATTATGAATACCTATGTAACTCTATCTGTATTTCTTTTGTGTACATTAAAGAATTAAAGAACATTTGATTAGATGGGAAACGTATCATTTATATAGTAATGACACTTGAGAAAAACACTCTACTCAGGAGATGATTTTATTTATTTATTAATGGTACAGAAAACAAACAGTATTAAAGATAACTTTAGATTAACATATGTATATATTTAAAACTTTCACCGGTAAAGTTTTCAATATTATTTATACAAAGCATCGGTAGCATAATTTTCTACCTAATTTATGTAATGAATAGTAATCTTGTTATAATATTGTTAATAAATGAATATGCCTGATTATCGCAACCGTCCAAAGTTAAAGATCTTCTCTTAACAAAACGAAGTAGCACAAGCATTTTAAAGTTTAGAGTTTTAATCTAACGTATATACCAGACGAGTTAAAGATGGAAGCTGTAAGAACTTTACTTAAGAAAATCCTGATTCATTGAAATTATGTTCAGACACTTGCCATAACGACTTAACCGGGTGTCGAACCGAGACGCGACGTCATGCCATATGAAAATAAAAAATCCTGTATTTTTATTGTTGACAATTGATAAAGGCATTGATATAAAAATTCTTACAAAAAAAATGGAACCGACTTCATAAACCTTTTAGGGTTGCCCTCGATTTCCCTGGGATTCCATCATCAGGTCCTGACTTGGTGCCAATGGGAATACCTCTAGAGTAAGTATACTCTTTCAAATAAAAAAGAATTTTTAGAATCGGTCCACAAATGGGGGAGATATTTTTTATTTATTTTTTAGAAAATGACACCTCCCGCACTAGAAAACAAGCTCTGTGTCACGGGGGACTTTACAAACATACAATTAACGGACACAAATTACACCCAGACTCAGAACAATTCTTTGTGGTTCACACAAAGTTTTGTCCTGTGTGAGAATGGAACCCACAACCTCGTGCACAGCAGGCGCATACTGCGGCCACTGGACCACCGAGGCAGTAGATATCGGTGAACATACATAAAAAATATACATAACCTCCTCCTTTTTTGAAGTCGGTTAAAAACTTATTTAAAATCACTTAAGTACATTGGGATATCTTTCTAACAATGTTCGTCTTCTGGTGCAATAGGCAAATAAGTTTGAAGGTTCAGCTGCAAATGAAAACAAACATTGTAACTTTTACTTTTCTATGTTATACTTTGTTATGTGTAATTTTGTATGTACTCGACTGACTAGAAAAGGCGGACATATTTTTATGTCGATTCCTACATTGGAAAACAGTTCTAGATTTTTACACATCCATCCATCTATCCATCCATCTCAGCCACAAGACGTCCACTGCTGGACATAGGCCTCCCCCAAGGTCTTCCACATCATTCGGTCCTGAGCTGACCTTGTTCATCGTCGGTCCACCTTGTTGGAGGCCTGCCCTCGCTGCGTCTTAGATTTTTACACATATTGTTACTAAATCTAAATTGCGTAATATTTTTTAGGGTTTTCATCCACCGAAACGTCGGGTAACAAAAGGTATGAAAATCTTCTAAATATTATGCGATTTAGATCCCGTTGTCCATTATAGTAACAACACTGTTCTAGTAGCTACCATAGATGACTTAAAGAATGACTTCTGAGTAAGGCTTAAACCCAAGACACTTCTCATTCAGTCTATAGTCACAGTGAAGGCAATCTTTATAACCATAAATAATTAATTTTTAACTGTAAGGACAATAAAGTGTAAATTTGAATTCCACAAAGTGATATTGCTTTATTTAGTATAGCGGTATTGCTGACAGGATAAAACTCACACTGCATGCAATATTAATAAACTTCAAGAAAATTCTTAAAATACATTTCTTGAAGTATGCAATTAATATTTTGTTGGGAACTTTTTTAATGCGAACCCTCGACGAGCTTCTTTAAAAATATTTAAACAATTCTGTGCTCAGGACTATATTAAAGAGCTTGACTCAATTAAGTCGTGGACGGCTTAGCCGTAAGCCGCGGACTAGTGATGTAACATGTCGGGATTTTTACGGGATTTCGTTTTATTTTTGTTGGAAATCACGGGATTACGGGCTTTAAAGCGAGCTGGAATTTTTTGGCTTCACATATCCAATTTATGTTGGTTAGTTTCAGTTGTAGTTTTTACTTTAAGTACACAATTTTTGTACACTAGAAATTTCCTGAGATGGCTTAACTGTCTGATAGAGCCAGATTTGGGGTAACGACAATAAAAACAAATGTATTTCTTACATAAAATAAGATTTCATTCGACTTGAGGTGAAACCATATTTGGATAAATGCGTAAGGCTGTTTGACTTTATCAAGGTTTTCCTTGTGCATAAATTTTACTTAACATTTTTAAAAACTTATTTAATCTAACTAAACCTAAATACGGAAAACTAATTAATAAAAAAAGGAGCCAAATTACGGCAGCCTCACAGCCAAAGCCTAACTGTAGGGGCTGGAATTTTGTGCCTAAAAATGTGCTATAAAGTTCACAACAAAACTTGGCTGCCATACGCCTGTATGTACACCCAACGGCAATGGGACGAATGCCACCATCTTTCTTCTTAAGGGCGCATTAATATGCGTCGTACAAGATGTCGATGATGTCATCGTCAACATTGCCGGAGAGCATTAAGTTTAAATTTTTGTTAAGTTCAGTTGTTTGTTATATCTATTTTTATTATTTAAGTTACCAGGCAGATACTGGACCCATGTACACACCTAACACTTGATGTTAGGTGTGTACATGGTTCCATGCATATGATACCTTGAATTAAATGTGCAAACCAGACAGTATTATGAAAATAAACACTTTTGCTTGTTAAATTATTATGAGGCACTCTACAATGTCCGTTGGGTCAAAATGCACGCATTCAAAGTCAAATTCAAATTCATTTAGATCAAATACATGATACTTATGAACGTCATAAAAACGATTGTCAGCATACTTTTTTCCTACGGCCAATTCGCTGACTATGGTAGAGCCTCGAGAAGAATTGGCAAGAAACTCGGGTCACTCTTTTTAATCGCCAGAATATAACATTTACAATTTGGTATAAGTTACAATATTAATGGCCATCGGTTCTGCGAGCTATATGCCCTGCCCATTGCCACTTTATTGATGCAATTCTTCGAGCTGAGAGGGTTTAAAAGATCTGAATCCACACACGCTGGCCTAATGAAATTGGTGGATATCCTCAGATGTGTGGGTTTCCTCAGATTGATTTTCTTTATCGTTAGCAGATGATAATATCAATCAATTAGAACATATAGCACTTGATTAGACATTTGTTTAAATACCAATCTTCTTATTAATTATCGTCTAGTTGCTTGTTTTGCACCCTTCAATAAAATTACCAAAAGAAAGGGATACGAAGGTTTAGAACAGGAGTCACTGTTATCCACCCTTTAATCACCGGGATTTAGGTCAATTTGTACACTAGGGATGTGGCACAGTGTCCGGGAAAAAATATTTAAATACGTTTTTTTAACTTTTTCAGCACTATGTTTTCGAATTAACACATTCCATTGACGGCTCCTCTGCCTGATTTAAATTGGATGCTACATCGAAAATCGAAATGTTAATTTCTTTTTTTTTTATTAGTGCTGTGCAAACTTCGATCAATTTAATTGAAGCGAGTAAACATTCATATAAATAGGCATTTAGTAGAAAGCTGTTATTTTGACATTACAAACAGACAGACATCAATTGTAATTATTTTATTATTTGTTTATAATTTGTTAGTATATTTCGATATTATTATATTCTATTGTAGTAAGTACATAAGCTATAACACTGCAATTTATACATTCCAATCTCTTTCATCGTATCCACGTTCTTAATTCTATTTTTTAATGTTCTAAGTGAGTGTACGATCTGTACTAAAACTATAAGTTATTGTCTGTCATCTGATTGTTGAACAAGCTCATAGTGAGCTCAATTCAACATAATTAAGCACAAATTATGAGGGATCGTGTCACCTAACAAGGGATGGGACCACGAGTGATGTATGTGTTTTATAACAAATAGGTAGTACAAACACTGCGCTGAAATATCAAATTAAATACCTACCACGCAGCGCTGATTTAATCGGCGCGTACAAGTACTGGCTGGCAATATTGCTAGCAGGGCGTCTCCTGGTTTGTACAAACAGTCGGCATCGCATCGGTTTATCGAGACTTGTATTGGTATATTCATTACGACTAGTAGGTAAAAATTTGACCAAGTACTTTCCCCTCCTCTTTATTCTCATATTTAAAGCATATATATAATTACTATTGCCAAATGTAGGTACCTATCCAGTGAAATGGCTTTTTATTACAATTTGTATCATTGCGCTGAAACAACTCCATGCGTTACTACTAATTACGAGGGGACCTGTGGGGTAAGACACGTTTTAGGTATATATTTGTCGTCTTTTGCGCAACTAAGGTGACTCTCTACTAGCTATATCTTTATACTACGTTTATAATACAATGCTATGTGTTACTATGTTAGGTATAATTTTATGATGGGTGGGACAGTTTGTCTTCATATAACTATGTTATATTGCTGTGTGAACGATCGTTTGTTTAAGTCATCGTTTACCTACGTACGTGTTCGTGTCAGCAGCGATTGCAATGTGTGGCAGTCACTTAGACTCTTAAGGTGTGTTGTTGGTTCGATTCCCAAACGAGACAAATATTTATAAAACCTGCAGATATTTGTTTTCTTCTTATATTATCGTTTGGTTAGTGGCCAACCTGGTGACAGAGTTATTTAGATCTCACATATTTAGACCTCTGTCGTGATCTAACGACTGATAACAACCGGGACCGACTTTTAACGTGCCCTCCGGAGCAAAGAGACGCTCAGATAAAATACTACTATACGGTCACCCATCTATAGGGTTACCGCGCCCTTGGTGGCTTAACCCGCTAATCGTTTACCGAACAGCGAGTGCACCTGGTTATGAGCACCTCTTATTCGTTTAAATTTTGGTTATTATTAGTATTTATATAGGTATCTACACTAATATTATAAAGAGGAAAGATTTGTATTTTTGTATGTAACGAAAAAACTCAAAAACTACTCGACCGATCAGCGGGTAACATAGGCTATATTTTATTGCAAAAAAAATCGGGATAAATGTCCACGAGCCGCTAGTTTGAAATAAAGTAAGTAAAGGTCTTTAGTATGTCTTTAAAAATAACATTATGTTTTAATTTCAGCCATATATATTTGACAAATAATTACTAACTGTGCTATAATATTGTCTTCACTAAATGTACACTTCGTTCACCCTTACTTTCCTCTGCACTTTCCATCACTCAAAGGTTTGCTGTAAGAGAACTCAACTTTAAGCTAAGCTTGCCTTTGTACATAATAATGTTATATGTGTCGATCCTGTTTTTTTTTAAATTTATTTAAAGAGACTACTCCCGCACTAGAGAACAAGCTCTGTGTCGCAGGGGACTTTACAAACATACAAATTAACGGACACAAATTACACCCAGACTCTTTGTGGGTCACACAAAGTTTCGTCCTGTGTAGGAATCGAACCCACAACAACCCACAACGGCCACTGGACCACCAAGGCAGTCAATTTTGTGTACATTAAAGAATACTCACTTTATACTTATTCGTTAAGTTTGGATATTTTTACTAGGTACATCCATCTGGTGGTAAGCAGTTACCGTTTCTTACCTTTCACCCCTCTTTCCTACCCCATTAGTGGTATTTGAAAGCGATTTCCTGCATATGTAAAGATGCGTACTTTCCCAAATAACTCAACACTATAATCTACTATACTTCCCCACAGAAATATTATGTATATCGTTTAATTGAATCATTGTACAACTTTGTATTCTTTTCATTCATTAAACGTTAAGGAAAATGAATCAGTATTCAATTTGATGAGTCATCAAACCGAGATATTCTCATACAAACCTAAACTTGTAGAGGTGACTCATAATGTCAGGTGTCAAGCACTTAATAAGGACAATTATTGTAACAAAGACGGATATAAAGTCCGCTGTCAAATCAAGCTGCTGATATTCGCTGACTGAAGATTATTATTACAGTAAGAACCATACTAGCGAGCAAGCTCAACTGGGGAAGGACCTACACCTTACTGAAGACTACAGCCAAATTACTACACACAGCGGTGTAATTGTGTGCATATGTGGGAGTACAGGTCTCCAACGACGTTTTCCTATCCGAGGGATACTCCACCCTAAGCCTTGGTGCAAAAAAATAGGTCGGCAACATGCAAGTGATAACCCCTGGTATTGTAATCGTCCATAGGCTACGGTAACTGCTTAACATCAGGCGGGCGGTATGCTTGTTTGCCATCCAAGTAGTATAAAAAGGCATTGGTAGTTTTACCTAAAAAGTTTTACGGGAGTTAGAAGTTGGTGATTTTATAAATTTCGAATCTTCCGGAAAAGTAACGTACCTACTATTTGAGCCCTAAATGTCGGTTCCATCATTATAATTATACTCGTCTCGTAAGTAGTATATTGGTTGAGCATCGTTTTTTCACGTTAAAAATGGCATGAAAATTGCCTTAGATAAAGTGAAAACATAGCTTAACAATCGGTAAAAAACATAAAAGGAATGAACGACAAAAAGCTACGTTTGAAAATTATAATCTGGAAAATTATAGCCTTTGTATGCTACCACAAATTGCAACTCGCATACGAAAGTGTATTTATTGGGCGATTGCAAAGAGATAGAGAGAGAGAGCCTGTTTCCATCCCTCTCTAATTGTCTGACATTATTTTTGTTTCTTTTGTAACGTTTATACATAGTTAAACAAATACCTAGAGATTAATAAACCTAGTAAAGATTGCTTGCAGTCTATGGACAATGGAGGTCGTCAGCTTTTTGACTTTGACTTAGATTTAGGTGTACTCTAGACTCCTGGAACGATTCTACTTATGATAGATAGATTTAATTGGAATTAATTTAATTACGTCAGCTTAAATATTTTTTAAACTAGTTTTTTTGTGTTATTTCGTAATGACATTTTTTTTAAATCATCGATGATCTAGAATATCATGTAAGTATTTATCAAAACCTATAAAATATTTTGTCAAACATAAAATATACTACTGTTTTTTTAAATAGCTTAGGGTACTAGGCTTAGGTACCTTAAATTTAAGTTTAATACCAATAAGGTCTGTCTACAAGCAGCTTGATGACTTATGGACAATTGAACATTTAACCAGAGGCATTCGTCATCCATTGCCGACTTTACACTTTTTTCTTCTTTCGAGTCACTGATGTACACATTAGGTAGGTAATTAAAAACTAGTAGTGCACAGATTGCACAATATTTCTGTAATACGAGTTTTCAACTTTTGTACCATAGGTTGTGTAAGTCAACACGTCAATGCAGAAGCTATAGGGGGGGAACAGTTTGCCACAAACTATACGCCCAGTCCAATAATGCATACAATGTGTGTGACAATTGTAAACGTGCAAAAATTCAACGATAACATTAAAAATATGAGGAAGTGTGTGTTTCTCACGATTATTTATTATAGCTGAATACCACTTTTGTGAAGGTTGAGTATATTATATGTATGTATGGGATGTTTTCTCTGTCATAGTTATTACATATTATTATTTAAACAACATTGTTGGGATAATAACGTAAGTCTTATATTATTGCTATTCTCATTTAAGCACGTAAAGCCGTTGGTCCTACGCCTGATCTCTCGCCGGTCGTGTCGGATTGGAGATGGAGTCTTCGGACTATGAGAGTGAGGGAATAAAGAGTGCACTTGTGTTTGCGCACACACTTGTGCACTATAATATCTCCCGCGCAGATGGCAAGTCTCCGTTGAGATTAGCCGCCGTGACCGAACTTCTTCGACATTATTGCTATAAGTAACTATTATATTTTAAGACTGATTTATTTTTTTGTTTAGTCGTGCATTTTGGCACTCTCTGTAAAGTTATGCATTTATATATAAACTGGTTTCTTTGGTCTCGTGGTCGTCTAGTGCGACTGCTGATCATGAGTTCCCTGGTTTGATTCTCGGGTCGGCAAAAAAATACATGTAGTGAAGAAATTCACAAGACATGCCCAAAATTTAATTCAGTTCACATCCCCGAGCCTCGTAATGTATAGAAAGCGTTTGATCTCTCTCCAGTATCATCAGGCTGGCCATACGCTTGCTTGTCACCTTACCAATATGAAACAACCTATTAACTATCGCTATTTTCGACTTCTTAGCAGGGTTCACCTGCAACACCTGGAACCTTATCTCTTCAAATACGATTCATGGTCCTACGCCTGATCGCTCTCCGGTACCATTTCGCAGGCCATACGCTTGTCTGTCACCTAAGCAGTATGAAAAAACCTTTTTACAATAGTCATTTTTGAGGTTATTGAAAAGACCTGCAACACCTGAAAACTTATCTCTTCATACACGATTCAATTCCAGCGTTAATTGTCCATGTACGTCGAAGCTTCCAGATAAAACTTGCGTCACAAATCATTTAGCTTTTATCGGATGCCGGGGAACACTAGAAGCTCATTAAACGCGTGTCCTTCGTGCTTCATATTATCAGTGTCCCATCAAACAGTATTACTGTAATATAAACACAAGATTTACATACAAAATGTACTCCTGAGTCACGGCGGCGCGCGGTGGCGGCGTGTGACTCGTGTGAGTCATGACTGGCAATGGCAATATCGCGGCATGCGGCATGCGACCAAACAGTAGCGTATTACACGTGAAATTTTATACATGGATATAAAATGGCTAATAAAGCCTATTAAGCCGATTTCTAATAAGCATTATCAATTGACATTCATACTCATAGGTGTCACAGGTATAATAACTACAGGGTATCCTGTATCCTTCACTCTCATAGTCCGATAGGACGGCAATCCAACACGACGGGAGAAATCAGGCATATGACCCGGTCCGACCCGGGAATCGAACTCGGGACCTCATGATCAGCAGTCACACACATCGAGCACTGAGCCATAGAGGCAGTCGTAGTTTTTAGTTTAAGTCGTAGTAAGTAGTTTTTTAATACTACTTAGGTGGCAAACAAGCATACGGCCTGCCTTTGCCCGGTAAGCAGTTTCTGTAGCCGATCAACGTGTGCTATAAGTACCTACCAGTTTTTACACTTGACACCGGTCGGTGCTTTGAGATGGAGTACCTATCTCTGAGATAGGAAAAAGTTCAAAATGCATCCCTTAATGCGAAATGGACACCTCACACACACAGGAACACTACTACAGCGCTGAGTGAAGTTATCTGGCTGTGGTCTTTTGTAAGGTTGAGGTCCTTCTACAGTCAGGCTTGCTCCTTTTTATGGTGCTTTACCTCTCTTGAAGAACAACTACGAGTACCATATCAAGCAATCCTATATCCGTGACGGTGAGTCAATCGCGGCACGTGACCTATGCTGCGCCGGCGCAATATTAAACCAATAACAGTCACAGGTCGTGAATGACAACTCGCTCATGTCACTCAAGCGATAGTGAAAGCTTTAGAGTAGGTACCTATTGTCTCTGCATGATTATATAGGATAGGAATTTTTGATTACCTGAATACAAAAGTACAAAGTGAGCTTCATGCGTGTGGAATGGGCATCCTACTTATATGGATAAACGCGGAAGATTGTAAAGACCTTGACTTTTCCTTGGAGAGGAGGATGATAAGATCACTATAGCTCAAGACTGCATCTAGCATAGTGCCTTTATGCTAACAAACAACAACGTTAGCATAAAGGCACCCACTAAAGGGGTACGAACCTTCGCTGAGAAAACTCAGGTGGTTCCGGAGTGACTTACTTCAGTAAGCTGAGCGACAGTGGCTTCGCGAACTGAGTACAGGTAAGTGCCTTTGGTCCGGTTAAAGTTACAACCTTTAGTTTTTGTCTGACTGAGTTATTACTTAGTCACACAAAAACTAAAATTGTAAAGATGGACTTCTACACGCAAAAACGATATACTGGACGGATTTTGGATGAAACTTTACGAAGTCCTTCCCTAGTCGGTCTTGCTTGATTATATGGTGCCCTACCTCTCTTAACTCTCTCTTCTGTCAGTTGTCACAATAATAGTATAAAAAAGCTTTGTGGAAAAAAAATCTTTACTAATATTATAAATGTGAAAGTTTGTAAGAATGGATGGATGGATGGATGTTTGTTACTCTTTCACGTAAAAACTACTGAACGGATCCGGATGAAATTTGCCACAGAGATTATGGTCTGGAATAACACATAGGCTACTTTTTGCAGCGATAACCGACATCCACGCGGGCGGAGCCGCGGGCAACAGCTAGTATTATATAACTTTGTCTTATTGATTGTTATTACAACACAATCCTTTGTTACAGGCGCATGAAGCTCACTCGCAACTTGAAGACACGGAACAACACTTTAAAGACAGTGGAACAAAAGTGACATAAATAAGGATTATATTTGGTAAAGTTAACTGTAGATACTGCATTAGTAGCGTATTTGTTATGGTGGTTAGGTCGCCACGATAATCACGACGAGTGTTTTGGGTTTGATCCCCAATTCCCTCTCTATTCGACTCCACGGTTGGTTCAGTGGCTTAAGTGGCTACCTTGCCCTTCACCACTGCGCGGCATGTTGTGGGTTCGATCCTCACGCGGGACAAAAAAATTTGTGATCCATAAATGGTTGTTCCAAGTCTGGGTGTACTTTTTGTCCGTAAATTGTATGATTGTGAAGTATATCGCGACACAAGGTTTGTTCCCTAGGGCGGGAGTTGTCTTCTTTCGACCCACAAAAAGTTGTGTGTAGTCTGTGTACATTTTGCATGGTTGGATCAGTTGCTTAAGTTGTTACTTGGCCATTTACCACTACGCACCATATTATGGGTTCGGTCCCCACACGGGACGAAAATTTGTGTGGACCATATATCCCAACATATGTAGTGCTTGTTTTCATTCATGCGAGTATCGAAATTTCTTAAAAAAGTAATATCTCCGAATTAAAAGGTATTTCGAATATTTATTATCAAATTTATCAACAATGATAATTTAGATTAACATTATAATATTATCTTCAGATATACTTAGATATAATAATTAAATAGGCCAGTTATCGCGTGCGCTTGCGTCTGTCGATAGCGCAACATATATAATAATTTACAATCAACTGTGATATATTAACTCTAAATATGTGTAAGTACATCATTATTAATAATATTAATTACTATCTGTTGCCCGCGTGGATGTCGGTTATCGCTGTAAAAACTAGTAGACCATAATCTATCTCTGTGCCATCTATTTCATCCAGATCCGTTCAGTAGTTTTTACGCGAAAGAGTAACAAACAAACATCCATCCATCCATACTAACAAACTTTCGCGTTTAAATTATTAGTAGGATTATAAGAGGCTCTCATAGTCAGGTGAACTTGCAATCTGGAGGTAAGCCTACCTAAAGCGCAGTTACCCTGTGGATGCGTGATCACATAGTATGGAATGTTTTCTGAGCGTGTCCTTGCTTCGGAGAGCACGTTTAAATTTAGTCCCGACTGTTAACAGGCGTTAGATCACGGCAGAAGTTCATATGGGTGATCTGGACGACAGTAACTAGGCCACTGACTACTCGTTTTTAAGAAGTACACACAAAAAACCATTGTATTTATTTCTGTGGAATTTGGTAACAGTGTACAATGAGACTCAACCTACAGATAAAAATATATTTGACACAAATTCATACATTGGTTTTCCTAAAAAACTAATCTTTATATAGCGGCCTTGTTCAGCTAACTCCGCTGCCGACCGTCCATCGGTCCTGCGCCTAATCTGTGCCTGGTAGCCACAGAATATAATGATCATTATATTCTGTGGTCACAGTGGCCGGCTACAGCAGCCAGTTTCATCTCCAAGGAAGCTTTTAATGCTAACATATAAGCAGGCAAAAAGTTTCCTTGGAGATGAAGCTGGCTGCTGTAGCCGATATTACGAAAAAGCATTCTTAAATAACTACACACATTATTTTTTGTCTAGGTATAAGTCAACTCTCCAGTGCTCATTTGGGATGATTCACTATACCTACCACAAAACCCTGCTTTTATATTTTTTAGAGCTGCAACACCCAAAGGCATATAAACTGCTTATTATATCCTTATTATATTAGATCCATTCAGTAGTTTTTACGTGAAAGAGTAACAAACATCCATCCATCCATACTTACAAACTTTCGCATTTATAATATTAGTAGGATTTATAACCTTCATAAGTGTTATTTTGTAACCTAAATGAGTTTAGATTTTTTGAGTTTGAACAATGTCAGTAACAGTATCTCTTTTTTCCTGCAGGGTTCCAGACCGCCACAGGTCTCCTACTGGTCCTCGCACCATGCCTGTCACTACATACTCTTCGCACCGAGGAGCCTACTCCTCCCACTCCTGTGTCTCGCCGCCACCCCGTCCTGGGCTGGGTGGACGTCAGACTCAACCACTTCATGGCATATAACACGGATACGTTTCAAATGGTAAGTGTTCAATACCATTTTATATAATTACTAGCTTACCCAGCAAACGTTGTTTTGCTACTAAAAATAGTAATATCGCTATTAAAAAATAAATGAAATTAAGGGTTTTATGTATTTTTTTTTTATACTACCAAGGGGACAAACAAGCATATGGCCCGCCTGATGGTAAGCAGTTACCGTAGCCTATGGACGTTTGCAACACGATACGTACGTTTTAATGCTGTATCATAAAAAAAATATATCAAAAAAAAAATTAACAAAGTTTAGGGGTAGTACATTTACAATATATAACATTTCGGGGAAATGAAAAATAGATGTTGTCCGATTCTCAGACCTACCCAATATGCACAGAAAATTTAATGAGAATAGGTCGAGCCGTTTCGGAGGGGTTTTACTACAAACACTGCGACACGAGAATTTTATTTTAAGATTTGCTTTCGCCCATGCGTCTAATCCCATGGGAACAGTGTTTTTACCAGCAAAAAAAGTAGCCTATGTGCCATTCTACCCCTGTGTCAAATTTCATGCAGATATTTTGGTATGAACAAACATCCATTCTTTCTTTTATACTACTTAGGTGACAAACAAGTATAAATGTTGCCTGTCTGGGGGTAAGCAGTTACCGTTACCGTTACCTATGGTTGCTTGCAATACCTTGGACGACATTCGCATATATCCCCAAATGAGTTCTAAAGTTATAAAAATTGGAGAACATATCAGCGACGAACTACCTATCGAATTTGGCGTGCCTCAGGGTAGCATATTAGGCCCTACTCTGTTTCTCTGCTATATTAATGACCTACTCGTATATTGCACTCTCAAACTTGCCAACTGTCGCATATCAGCATATGCTGATGACACCGCTTTAACTTTTTTTGCCGAGTCATGGAACGACCTTTTCGAACTCTCCCAAAAAGGATTCAACACTGTATGTCACTGGCTAGCATCTAATTCCCTCACACTCAACGACGACAAAACTAAATATATAGTCTTCTCAATACAAAATCCAAAGGACACAATTAATCGTAGTAACTACATACAAGCCCACAAGTGTAACTTTCCACCAGCTCCTAACTGTAACTGCTCTAAAATAAATACCGTTTCATGTCTCAAATATCTTGGAGTCGAAATAGACGCAAATTTAACTTTTGATTGTCACTTACAATCACTATCGAAAAAAATTCGTAAACTCACTTATATTTTTAAACAACTTCGTGATGTAGCAGATAAACGGACCATGACAATGGTATATGAAGCCCTGGTGCAATCTATTTTGACTTACTGCATAACAACTTGGGGAGGAGCATGTAAAACCAAATTGATAACACTTGAAAGAGCACAAAGAATGATTCTCAAGGTGAGCTCCTTTAAACCTCGTTTTTTCTCCACTGCAATACTGTATAAGGAAGCACAAGTACTATCTGTACGTCAGCTATACATTATGCTAACTGTACTTCTTAAGCATACTGACCTACCCGATGACAGGAGAAAACGCGTAATCTCCACAAGGAGAAACTATGCTATATGTGAACCCACTACAGTTAATACCACCTTTGCTCAAAGATTCTTTCCCTTCAGAGGACGTATGCTATACAATAGATAAAATAAAGAAATTAACATATCCAACTGCCGCAAAACCATGTGTAAAAATAAGCTCAAAATTTGGTTACTCAACCTAGACTACCATAAAACGGAAGAAGTCCTAAAAATTACCTCGTAAAATTAGGTATATATATATAATTCTTACCTTTTTATCTATATAGGATCACACACGACCCACACACACACACACACACACACACACACACACACACACACACACACACACACACACACACACACACACACACACACACACACACACACAGACACACGAGAGATAAATAAATAAAAAAAAAAGTCCTGTACTCATCATCAACATCATCTCAACCCATAAACGTCCCACTGCTGGGCACGGGTCACCTTCTTACAGTTGGAGGGATATTAGCCTACAATACCACGCTGGCACAATACCACGCTGGCCAGACTGGTATAGGGTTTTGTTTCGAGTTTTCCTTCTCTTGCAGTGGGTATTATCTGCATGACTTTTTCCCTTAGTCGATTTTTACGACACCCATGGGATGGAAGAGGGTGGTAACATTTGTATTTTTAGTCCGTCACCGGACTAAGTGTCCTGTACTCCATCAATCAATCAATCAGCCTTTCGCAGTCCACTGCTGGACATATGCCTCTCCCAACACTCTCCATAGCACACGGTCCTCCACCTTCCGCATCTAGTGCGTCCCAGCGACCTTTTTTAGTTTGTCGCTACCTAGCTTGGAGCCGCCCTACCTTACGCTTACCGAGTCGCGGTCTCCACTCTAGGACACGTCTGCTCCATAGGCCGTCGGTCCTTTCAGCTTACTAATTCTGCATGTACTCACGCACATGAATTTCATCACACAACTTCATCTAAACGTAATTGGCCTTCCCCAGTTGAGCTTGCCCTTGTAGTGCCCCCTGACTCTCATAAAATAACCAAAAATTAAAATTAACGACAAGTGAATTTTGTGGACAAAAAATTTGAACTGAATGAGCTTCCTGCCGAAGTTTTCTCAAGAGACTATAGCATGGAGTTCTTCAAGAAAGGAGTTTATAAGGCTTTTAAAGGGTGGGCACCACTGGTGTTGCAAACGTCCCTAATAGGCTACGGTAACTGCTTACCATCAGGAGGGCCGTATGCTTGTTTGCCACCTTGGTAGTATAAAAAACTGCCTCCGTGGCTCAGTGGTCGATGTGTGTTCGATTCCCGGGTCGGGCCAAAAATCGATATTGGGTTTTTCTGTTAAAAAAATCATAATAGATGCCCGGAGTTTGGAAATTGGCGGTGTTTACACCCCCGTGCCTCGGAAAGCACGTACCACGTAGAGCCGTTGTTCCTACGCCTGATCTCTCTCCGGTCGTGTCGGATCTGTCGTCCCATCGGACTATGAGAGTGAGGGAATAAAGAGTGCACTCGTGTTTGCGCACACACTTGTGCACTATAATATCTCCCGTGCAGATGGCAAGTCTCCGTTGAGATTAGCCGCCGTGACCGAAATTCAGACATTATTATTAGTAGTATAAAAAAACTGATTATATTTTGAATTTTCCAGCGTTATTACTACAACGACGAGTTTGGCTCACAACATGTCGTGATATTTGTCGGCGGAGAGTGGGAGATCTCTCAGGGTTGGACCACCGGTGGGCTTGCGTACGAAATAGCCCAAAGACTGGGCGCCGGCCTGTTTTATACAGAACATAGATATTATGGACAGAGTAGACCTTTCTCGTAAGTTTTGTTTTTTATACTACGTACTTGTGTGGCAAACAAGCATACGGCCCGCCTGATGTTAAGCAGTTACCGTAGCCTATGGATGCTTGCAATACCAGAAGTATCACTTGCGTGTTGCCAACCCATTTTTTGGGCTTTATGATGGGATGATCCCTGGGATAGGAATACGTTTCTTTTACAATGCATACACACACACACACACACACACACACACACACACACACACACACACACACACACACACACACACACACAGGAAAACAATTATATTACACCACTCTGTGTAGTTATTCTGTAAGGTGGAGGACCTTTCCCAGTCGGGCTTGCTCCCTAGTATGGTGCCCTACCTCTCTTTAAAAAAACCAACTAAAAAAACAAGTACAAACTGTAAGCTTAGCCTTATCACAGATAATATAATACTAGTGCCTTATCATACAAACGGACGGCTCTAAGACACTATTTGACATAATGTTTAAGTTTAAATAGATAGAACTCTTTATTGTACACCAATTACACAATTTGCAAACTTTTAACCGATTTTAAAAAAGGAGGAGGTTCTATGTTCGACTGTATGTATTTTCATATGTATGTTCACCGATCGCCGATTTATATACCGATTATCAATATATTTTTTAATTTGAAGGAGTATACTCTAGAGGTGGTCTTATTGGCATCAAGTCAGGTTCTCATGATGGAATCCCAGGGAAATCGAGAGCAACCCTCAAATGTTATAGTTATATATGCCTTCTTAGTTGTATATAAAAAAACACCCTACTAAGGGGTGATACCAAGTGGTCGGCAAGCTGTATAAAAGTCCAAAAGCTCTCCTAAGGGTAACTAAGAATATAAGGATGTTAATAATATTATCAGCTAGTGCCAGGAACCAATTCTCCTTAACGTAATCATTAGATAAGCTTTAGCAACATAATAATTACAATAAACGTTTCCGCCATTATTATAAAGCTCTAATTAGACTCTGCTGAATCAGTTAGACGATTTTCTTCAATATAAACGCTTTCTCGTAGTTAGTCTTAACAATTTTGGGTCTTGTCGGAATCAAAATCGCAATTTACGAGTCACGATAACTTTCGGACTTAGCTAATGGTATCTTTGATATTAAAACAGGGTGCTCTTGTGACTTTTTATAGGCTCAAACAAGCATACGGGCCCGCCTGATAATAAGCAGTTATTGTAGCCTATGGAGGCTTGCACTACCTGAGGCATCACTCGTTTGCAAAAGTGGACCATAGTTTTGTGTATTGATAACCCTGGGAAAACAATTATAAATAACGGGGCAAACAAGCAAGACATGCCTGTTGGTCTATTAGTTAGCTACCTTGACTGCTATACTGAAGGTCGTGGGTTCGATTCCCGATTTTTTTCTAGTGTGGGTGTAATTTGTGTCCGTGAGTTGTATGTTTGTAAAGTCCCCCGCGACACAGGGCTTGTTCCCTAGTGCCTTTGTCTATTTTGTTGTCTAATTTTAGAAAAAAAAAATACCAAAAACCACATCCTAAGTAGACTTGGGAGCACGTCGGGGGCATCAATTGTGCGATAAAGAAAACCTCATAAGTTACAGCTTATGTAACTAAGTCCTTCATTGTGAACACTGTGGCTATTCAAAACGTTTCTTACCATCAAGTACAAACACAATAAGTACTTCCTAGACAGTCTATATAACATAGATATAATAAAGCTGTTATGAGGTTCAAATCTCCAGCTTCATCATCATCATCTCAACCCATAAACGTATCACTGCTGGGCACGGGTCTCCTCCAAATATTTGGAGGGATATTAGCCTACTTTACCACGCTGGCCAGACGGGTTGGTATAGGGTTTTGTTTCGAGTTTTCCCTCTCTTGTGGTGGATATTGTCTGCTAGACTTACTCCCTTAGTCGACTCTTACGACACAGACTCAGAACAATTCGTGAGGGTCACACAAAATTTTGTCCTGTGTGGGAATCGAACCCACAATCTCGTGCACAGCAGGCGCATACCGCGACCACTGGACCACCAAGGCAGTATCTAAGTAAAATAAACACGAAGTTATAACACAACACAGATTATATATAAGCCAGTTATCGAGTTAGTCTGATAGTATCCCCGATAGCTATACACCTCATTAATTATCCCCACGGCTCCCAACACTACGTATTCCAACTACGAACACAGTGTTCATATTCCCTTTGTGTTGTGTAACACAGGGGACAGTGTCATTCAAGTTATGAGCATAGTTTAGTAGCGGTGGCGATGTTCGAATCAGCGTTAGTTGAGCTTTGATACTAGTAGTTATTATACTATAAAAGGTATTTAGTTTGTAATATATAGTGCTTTTTTGGAGTATACATAAAGATTAAGTAGGTATATTTTTGTATCAAACAAATCAAAGTCAGTATACATCATCATAATACTTATGAACGTCATTAAACAATTAAATTATTATAGCTAGTTGGTTGTAGGAAAAAAGTACTGACTGACAAGGCAATCCTTGTCGGCGAATTGTCAATGGCCATGAGAAAATTTACCAGAAGCTCTGTCCACTCTTTCTAGAATCCTACTAATATTATAAACGCGAAAGTTTGTAAGTATGGATGGATGGATGTTTGTTACTCTTTTACGTAAAAACTAACTGAACGGATCTGGATGAAATTTGGCACAGAGATAGATTATGGTCCGGAATAACACATAGGCTACAGCTTTTAGCTTAGCTTTTTACAGCGGTAACCGACAACCACGCGGGCGTTGCCGCGGGCAACAGCTAGTATAATATATATTTTTTATTAAATATTATAATTTAGCTTGATGCAGTAATCACTAACTGCATGAAGCTAAATTATTCAGCATACGGATGATCTAACAGTTAGCAGTTACCATGGCCTATTGACTATCTTGACAAAAAAAACACAATATTAATTTTATGCCCGACTCAATAATCAAACCCGGGACCTCGTAATCCGCAATCAATCTTGATATATCCTGTATCTGAATATTTAACGTATCTATCATAAATATGTTTACATCAATAAACCAATACACAATAGATTTATAACGCTAGTTATATACTGGGTACTGGCAGAACGCCAAATGACGTGTCGCTGTCCCATATACATCATCACGCTATTGTTTACTATATAAGGGGTAGGTAGTACAAAATAGTCAAGAATTTACAAATGGTGAGTCAGATTGTTTAACCTTAAAAATTCTGCGTCTGTATATTAACCTATACTATAAATAAAAAGAAGCGACAAGTTTAAACTGTAAGTACTTCGCCCTCGTGAAAATCTAATCGCTATTCCAGACTATAATCTATCTCTAGGCCAAATTTCATCCAGATCCGGTCAGTAGTTTTTACATGAAAAAGTAACAAACCTCCATACATACATCTATAATATATGCTCCTCAACATTTAAGCTATGTCTATATTTCTTCATAATCCAGTCCTATTGGTTAATTTGTTTTAGGGGTTTAATAAAATAAGCTGTCGAATCACAGACACTGCATTAAAATTGGACTATTAATTTGGTCGCTACATGCCATAGATAGACACACAAGCACACACACAGGCATCGGCAGTATAGGCATCCAAAAACAACAGCAGAACTTCATTTTTGCACTCGTTTATGAGAGAACAGACAGACGGAAAATAAACGTTTCGTTTTCCCTATAGGGACGTAAAATAAAAAACGTAGGTAATCTAAAAAAGGACTTACTTACATTTAATTAAAATGTTAATCACTACTCTTGTTAATACATAATGCTTAGAAAAATCTACAAGAAAATATGCTAAAGCCCTTCGTTCTGCCGACCCCAATATCTGTCTTAACAGTAATCCTTACTAATTACCTCCTTAATTCTTTACCAACTAACTTTTAACACAAATCTTATAAAACTCACCCTTATTACAATAGACATAAAGTTGTTACCGTCGTCAAAGTTATTGTGGTAATAAGATCCTCAGTATGCATGAGAAGACCGACTCCAAGTAATATTTTTCTCGAATTAAACTCAGTTTTGCGTGAAAAGAAAACGGTTTGTTACTCCTCGGGGAGGCTTAGGGGATGTGCTCTCACCCATCTATAAGTATTCTTATGTCGACGGCTTCACTTTAAAGTAGTGGAAATGATTGCTACTTTCTCTTATTGGCTGATTGAACAGATAGACGTAGATCTTAATTCTCTAATCTTAAACTTGAAGAGAGTTACCGGATTTTCTCTCCGGTTCGCAAATTTATTAAAAAAAAAGAAAAAAAAAATAAACCGACTTAAAAAGCTTAGCTTAACTGAATACAGATTGAAGTCGGTGTTTTTTTTATCTTGTCACCTAATATTCAGCTTGGCACCGACTTCAATCTGTATTCAGTAATTTTAAGCATTTTGAAGTCGGTAAAAACTTTTTTCAAAAAAAAATGTTTGTTCTATTTTTAGTGATATAATAATAGAAAAAACATAAAAACATTGTTGATACCTATAACATTTAGGGGTTGCCCTTGATTTACCAAGGATTTCATCATCAGATCCTGACTAGGGACCACCTCAAATAAAAAAATAATTTTGAGAATCGCTCCACAAATGGCCGAGATATCGATGAACATACATTAAAAAAATACATACAGTCGAACATATAACCTCCTCCTTTTTTAGTATTGGGAATTTTAATTAGTACCTACTTAGTACTAATTAAAATTCCCAATCCGGACATCGAACTGCAAGAGACTGGTAAACAATTTATATTTAACTCATCTTTATTATAACTAAGTACCTACTTACATATACCTTCATATAATAATATCACATTAGCCCATAAGTCAATTGAGCACATTAGTGTAAATCCGATGTTAACGCCCAGGACGTGGTGAGTCGTCCGCTCAATTATTGTTCATTGTCCTCGTGACCTTAGGGTCGGTTGTGAGCTGGCTGGCGCCGGTGACGTCATATATCACAGATGCATTGCAACACGAGATAATGATCTGTGTGCATCTAATTGCAGCTACCGTAGCACCCGACGATTTAATTTACAAAACTTTTGTGCAAAATTTTAAGTCTGTAGCCCTTTGTTCTGCGTTTATGAATCAGCAAGGACAAGTATTTTTGTATATATTTGTATAGCTGTTGCCCACGGCTCCGCCCGCGTGTATCTCGGTTATCGCTGTAAAAGTAGCCTATGTGATATTCCAGACCATAATTTATCTCTGTACCAAATTTCATCCAGTAGTTTTTACGTAAAAGACTAACAAACATCCATCCATCCATCCAACCATTCTTACAAACTTAAACATAAAATATCTGATTGAGGTCGCTGTTTAATTACAAGATTTATAATGTGGTTCCCGTGGCTAACACACAACACTATAACAATATGCACATTCATAAAGTAAATCCCATTTCAGACTAATATTCCTCTCACTATTCGAGTAGGTACAAGACGAATGTTCAGGGGTCTATTGTTGTAAGTTTTCATATAACAACACGTTATAACGATGTACTCCACCTATGGAGGGAGAGCCACCAACGTATTTACTTTTATTTATTTATTTATGAAACTTTATGCACACAAGTACATAGGCGGACTTAATGCCGATGGCATTCTCTACCAGTCAACTTCGGTGATGCAGAGATAAACTTTTGTCATTTTATAACTCAATAAAATTTATAAACTAATTCTTTTATACCTGCAGAATAATAAAAAAGTTCTTCTGGCAACCCTCCGCGGCCGGTTTAACCCTAAAATAACAAAGAGGGTGAGAAATAAAACCTAAACTAAAATACTTATTTTAAAATAGAAAATACTGCCAATATCATTTACTTCAGATTTTAGGACTGATACTATAACCAAATTAAGTTAAATTTGTTAAACACCCCGGCCGCAGAGGGTTGCCAGAAGAGCTTATTTAGCTTATTCTGCAGGGTTATAAGAGTTAGTTTGTAAATTTTCATGACTTAGAGCCTGTCCAGATAGGGCGTTTTTAGGCACTCGCGCGTTACCTCACTCGCGCGTAAAACGCTCGCAATCAGCGGGACTCTCGACTCGCACGTTTTACGCGCGTGCGACGCGCGAGTCGAGATACTCCGGCGCCGTTGCAGCGTCCAGAACTACGCGCGTGTCCTTCGCGAGTGGACGTATTATATGTTTATAACTGGTCAAATCCGTCTCATCACATACGCGCGTAAAACGCTCTATCTGGACGCAACAAAAATTGCTACGCGCGAGTCGACTCGCGCGTAAAACGCCCTACCTGGACAGGCTCTTATGAAATGGCTAAAGTAAATACGTTGCTGGCTCTTGGTCCACTACTCGGTAGTTGTAGAGCTACGTACCGTACAGCGTATTGTTATGTCACACAATAACTTTAATGTTCACTACTAACATTTATTATGATAATTAACATGTAATTAAATCAGAGACAAATTGTTTATGCCTCATTAGATATAAAGCTTCGTTCACATTTGTATCATTAAGCGTATGACATACGAAAGTTATATTATTTTTATATGTACTACGTCGGTGTAACAACATAGTAGCCTATGGCCACTTGCAATACCAGAGGTAACACTTACAGTTTGCCGATATTGTATCCCTTGGATAGCAAAACGTATCTTTCAAAACGCATCCCTACATAAGCGCTGTAGACCTCCAACTACCTATTACGTCTTTTAAAATGTCTTTATCCTTAAATTCCAGTGAAACAAGTGTTCCAAACCTTCGGTTCCTGTCGATAGACCAGGCCCTGGCTGACCTAGCACAGTTCATCGAACACGTCAAGAGCGAAGACTTTGAAAATGGAAGATATAGGTGAGGAACCAGTGTTATTTTATCAGCTCATCATTGAACATCAAAGCTATATTTATTTTCTCTGAACCACGATGAAAGAGACTGGCCTCCATGACACAGGGAATCCTAGTGTGGAGACCAGTGATTTATCTATTCGTAACTATGTATTTTTTCTGAACAATGAAGATTATTATTATTATATCAACTACCTATACAGTATCACAGATAATATATTGTCTTGACGGTTGGTTCAGTGGTTTAAGTGGCTACCTCACCATCTACCACTGCGGGGCGTGTTGTAGATTCGATCACTACAAGGGACAATTTGTTTTGTGATGATGTTTAGTTTTACTAGTTGTTGGTATTTTTCTTCCATTTTATTTTAAAATAATCAATTTAGAACAAGTTATTGTTTAGCTTTCGTTTTCTTACCTTTGAAAATGAAAAGCCGTTTTTTGCTCACATAGTACCTACCTACTTGTTTGTGTAGGTATTTATATGTTAAAATTATTATTGGTTTACCTACTTCTCTATAATCTATACTTAATATTATAAAGCTGAAGTTTGTTTATTTGGTTGGTTGAACGCGCTAATCTCAGAAAGTACAGGTTCGATTAGAAAAAATCATTTTTTGTTGAATAGTGCATTTATCCAGGAAGGCTTTAGGCTATATAACAAAACGCTATGATCAATAGAAGCGAAGCAGTGGTAAGATATGTTGCAAAATCGGGGAAAATATTCCAAATTACCACGCCGACGAAATCTAGTAATCAGCGTAATCATCAATTACGCTGATTACTCTAACAAAACCTCATACATTCAACAAAACCATATTCCATTCATTAGAAAACAACATTTTATATTTTATTATTAAGGATTCAAGGTACCTACTTACATATCTACTGTTGACACTCTGACTGACGGTACCAAATAAATTACCATGCATTTTCCGACTAACAGATTCACATCCCACTTCAAGGAAACCATTATTCATAAAATAATAAATAAACAACTAATAGTCCATTCATGTTTAGTAACATAGGTACCTAATACCAGTAGGTACCATTATTATCATATTGTTTAAATTGTAATAATTATATTTCAGTTAGTTTTCCAGAATTGTATCCTTATTCATTTGATTTACATTGTTTCAATTATTTTTTATACTACTTAGGTGGCAAATGTAAGAATTAATACGCACTCACACTTCTTAATCTATTTATTCCGAATATAAACTTTTAGTGTCTCGAGTCCACCTTTGTCGTCAGTAGTCAAGAAAAAGTAATGAGCCGCGCCGTTTTATTTTAAAATATCTGATATTTTGTGTTTCCATATGAATTGTGTATAAATTGTACCATCTAGAGTAATAATTAAATGGTATATTATTGTGTATGCTAACACAAACAACCATGCGGCCCGGCTGTTAAGCAGTTGACGTAGCCTATGGATGCTTGCAATACCAGAAGAATCACTTGCATGTTGCCAACCCATTTTTTACACCAGGGCTTTATGAAGGGATTATCCCTGGGATAGGATTGTTTCTTTCAAAACGCATCCCTAAATGAGCGCTGGAGACCTGTACTCACACACAGGAACACAACTTAACCACTGTGTGTAGTTATTTGGCTGTGGTCTTCTGTAAGGTGGAGGTCCTTCCCAGTCGGACTTGCTCGGTAGTATGGTACCCTACCTCTCTTAAAGTAGTGGCTTATCTCAATATATTTAGCAATTTCTATGACTGCTATGTAATAAGTAAACCAAGTAGGTAAGTCAAGATTTGTAAGAATTTGAGATCTTATCATAGAAAAAGAAAGAAAATTTGGATAAATAGACTAAAGAAACTGCCCAAATGTAAGTTAGACCTCGCTACGTTCAGATTCCGTACAAAAGCTGTATATTTTTAGTGTTGGTCATGGGTTACAAAAAAATACAAATTAGTATACCTACATATATTACTACTAGCTGTTGCCCGCGCCTATGCCCGCGTGGATGTCGGTTATCGCTGTAGCCTATGCGTTATTCCAGACCATAATCTATCTTTGTGCCAAATTTGATCCAGATCCGTTCAGTAGTTTTTACGTGCAAGAGTAACAAACATCCATCCATCCATCTATACTTACAAACTTTCGTGTTTATAATATTAGTAAAGATAATCGAAGTATTTATTGTTCAAATTCAGATCACTATATTTGATTTTGAGATAGCCAAAAACAAATAGTCTAAAAATTATATTATGGTTATTTTCAAATAAAAAAGTATTAATTACTTAATGAACCCTAGACAAAATCTTTCACTTGCAAGGCTAATAAAACTAATAAACATACAATCACGGAAGAAAGTAAATAAAGACCTAAAATAATTTACTTTACAAAATTTATAATTACGTAATAAATATTTGGGTTTCAACATTTTATGCGACATTAAAACTTCAGATTTCGAACACTTCTTGCTTACTAGCTATATACACGACGGCGGCAGATTAAGATCAATAAGTTTTATCATTTTACTCTTTAGTCAGAGAACCCTAAACGACAAAATATAGCTAGCAGCCACAATCTAACATAATAGCAGTAATTAAACAGTTTGGGCACAATGTTCTTTGTGAAATATATTTCCATTAAAAGTAAATTTCAGTTTAATTAGACAACCTTCTAGTAATTAGGCATAATTAATAGTCGTTTGTCCTTTTCAGGTAGCCTTTTTACTTTAGTCCTTGTAGCGTAGCGTGCTTTTAAAGATAACTCCCGGCCTAGGGCATAAGCTCTGTGTTGCGGGGGACTTTGCAAACATATTAACGGACACAAAGTACACCCAGACTCGGGACAACCATTTGTAGATCTCAATTTTTTTTGTCCAATGTGGGAATCGAACCCACAACCACAACACGCCGCGCAGTAGTAAATGGCGAGTTAACCACTGAACCAACCGCACCTAAATGGGCGCTGAAGACCTGTACTCACACACAGGAACACAACTTCACCGCTGTTTGTAGTTCTTTGGCTGTGGTCTTCTCTAAGGTGGAGCTCCCTCACTAGTCGGGCTTACTCGCTAGTATGGTGCACTAACTCTCTTTAATTAAGATATATAAATGTTACCGTATACCTAATACGGCCATACATAGGTAAAATACATTAAATGTATAGGAACCACTTTCGTGCACTAAGTTAGCACTAATACCTAGAATCAATTCGGAATAAGTTTTACCTAGAATTTATGCCTTTATTTATCGTGGTTTAGGTACGATAGGTAGGTAGCTAATAGTAATAACCACAATACCGTCAATGAATTAGTCACAATATTATTGATAGTGTTAACAGTAATTAATAATTATATGCGGTTAAGTAACGCCTACGCGTGTCAACTTTGGATGGGTATTAAAATGTAGTTTCTAAAATAGATATTTTGTACAATTGGCTAAAGGGCGAAGTGGAAGAAGAACACGAAAAAAGCTGACCCCACCACCATGTGGGATAAATAGTCAGGAAGAGAGAGAGAGAGAGAGAGAGAGACTACAATTGACTTTAATTTATTATGAAAAAGTTTAACAGCTTTACACGACGAGCTCACTTAATCACTGTTTAGCAAACATTTTTCTTTAGTTTATTTTCATACTTCACCAAAATTGTGTTTATTGCCTTGTTGATTGAATTATGCGAGTGAAACATCACGTCAGAAAGTCATGGGTTTTATTCCCGGTTGAAGCAAGTATCTTTCTTTTGAAAAATTCTTACTTACAGACTATCTTAGCATAACGTCCTTGTAGTGATTGTTTTTTTTATACTACTTAGGTGGCCAACAAGCATACGGCCTGCCTGATGTTAAGCAGTTACCGTAGCCTATGGACGCTTGCAATACCAGAGGTATCACTTGTGTTGCCAACCAATTTTTTATACCAGGGCTTTAAGATGAAGTATTCCTGGGATAGGAATACGTTTATTTCAAATCAATCAATCAATCAGCCTATCGCAGTCCACTGCTGGACATAGGCCTCTCCCAACACGCGCCATAGCACACGGTCCTCCGCCTTCCGCATCCAGTGCGCCCCAGCGACCTTTTTTAGGTCGTCGGTCCACCTAGCTGGGGGCCGCCCTACCTTTGTCCCCGACATGACGTTAAACTGTGACGCGCCTTCCATATGGCGTTAAACTAAAATGCAGACAACACCACTGCCAGAAAAGGAAAATTCGAAATTAAACCCTATACCAACCCGTCTGGCCAGCGTGGTATAGTAAGGCCAAAACCTCCTATGATTATTTCAAAACGAATCTCTAAATGAGCGCTGGAGACCTGTACTCACACACAGAAACACAACTGCACCACTGTGGGTAGTTATTTGGCTGTGGTCATCTATATTCTCCATCTTAATTTGAAATTCTGTTTAAAGTTGTAATTTTTTTTAAACAAAATAAACTTTTCTATCTTTCTACTTTTTACAAAAATATTCCTGTATCTGTACTCTTTGACTTGGTCTTCCAGAAATGCGGCGGTGGTGTTGGTAGGCTGCTCCTACGCCGGGACCATGGCTACGTGGATGAGACTGGCATATCCACACCTGGTCACTGCCGCCTTCTCTGACAGCGGGCCATTATTGGCACAAGAGGACTTCCCGGGTAAGAGAAAGTAGCAGAACTTACGTCTCAAGTAAAATAGAGAAGCCATGCTCCATTTTTTTTAACTACTTGGTGGGCAAACAAGCATATGGCCCGCCTGATGTTAAGCAGTTACCGTAGCCTATGAACGCTTGCAATACCAGAGGTATCACTTGCGTGTTGCCGACTCATTTTTTACATCAGAGCTTTAAGATGTGGTATCCCTGGTAGGAAAACGTTTCTTTTAAAACGTTTTCCAATAATATTATTTATATTTTTTATTGTTATTTTCATATAATATGTATTAATATACCTTAAATATATGCATTTAATATACCTATGCTAATATAATAAAAAGTAATTAATATCATATTTTTTTGTTGGACAGAATACCTAGAAACAGTTTCAACGGCTATTAGAGAACAAGGTGGTGAGGAATGCTTATCCAGCATCGAAGAGAGTATGGAGCGTTTGGTGGAACTCCTCGCGACTCCGGATGGACCAGCCGCTGTCTCCCAGATGTTCGAGTTAGTAGATAGATAGGCTTAGAAGTGAACTATCTGCTGCAGTGGTTCCCGAGCGAGCTGACCACAGGGCTCATTAAACATAACTACCATCTCAGCCATAAGACGTCCACTGCTGGACATAGGTTTCCCCCAAGGTTTTCCACATCGTTCGGTCCTGAGCAGAACTTGTCCATCGGTTGCCTGCGACCTTTACCAGGTCGTCGGTCCACCTTGTTGGAGGCCTGCCCACGCTGCATCTGCCAGTTCGTGATCGCCACTCTAGAACCTTTCTGCCCCAACGGCCATCGGTTCTGCGCACTATATATACCCATTGTCATTTAATTGAGGCAATTCTTCGAGCTATGTAACTAACTAACATAACTACTAAACCAATTTCGCTATGATTTTTTTACAGGCGCTTCATTCTCTAAATTCAAATCAAGTAGCTTCCCTGTAGACGAAGTCTTAGCAAACCTCTTATTTTGAAAAGCAGAAAGAAAAGAATTTTGAATGTTTACAGCATCTTTAACTCTGTTCACAGCACATGCACTACGATATCAACTAGTGAGCCTCTAGACATGGCTTCGTTCTTTATATTCGGTATCACGACTTCGTTCTCTTACTTGGTGCAGTATGCTCGACCTGGAGATATCCCAACAGCCTGCGAGGAATTAACTAATAGTGCTGTGTGTAAGTATATCTTTACTGTTATATGTTTAGCTTATCTTTATTTTGCGGACAGCCGATGGCAAAGTCAGCTCAACAAGAAAAGAGAAGAAGAAGAGAATGTTGTGCAAATCGTCCAGCAGTGGTCATCTGCCGGCTGAGATGATGATGTGAAATGGTGCATTGAAAATATTGTCGAAATCAAGAAGTTTAAGTTTAAGCTTCCTGGTAAAAATACTGTAGTTTATAAACGCCTGCAAAAATTATCATAGCAACAATACATTGATGTGTGTTATTAAAATCAGCGAGGCGTTGCGCCACTTTAATTTAAACGTAGTCGGATGATTGTTCGTATCCCAGAAAGTCATGGGTGAAGGGTCACGGTTCCTATTTACTGCGATTTAGAAAAGAATGCAATTACTTAGTAACAGAATAATAACATCTGGTAATGAGAATAAGTACCTATACATCAACATTACTTACTATAATTTACTCCATGTTCATTTTTAGTCTGCAGTCAGAAATATAATAATAATAATCTTTATTTTGCACAAAAAATCCTAATACATAACATGATAGAAGATGTGTAGTTTAAATAATAAAAAAAAAACTTAGGTGTTACAAATTATAAACCCTGTCTCTTAAACTAGGGCAACCTGTATCTTAAGAGACAGTAGTCGGCTACAAGACGACTTACAAATAAGTTACACAAGATGTAGACTGTATCGTTCTACTACTTTTTTTATACGATAATATTATTGGTGTATTTTTGTGTGTGGGTGTGTAAGAGTGTGTGTATGTGGATGCATGTGTGTGTGGGTGTTTGTTGTAACTTGTAATGGTGTGATTAGGATAGAAAGCATGGGGTAAGATGGAGATGTAAGGTGAGATTAGATTAAGCGATGTATGTGAGTAATGATTCTGTTTCTATGTAGTCCTGTTGAAGAAGCCATTCGGTTATTTTAAGTTTAAGGTCATTTTTATTTAGATCAATTACGTTTTGCGTTTTGAGTAGTTTTTTGTATATATGTGTGCTCAAAATAAAATATTGGCGTCTGGCAAAAGAAGTTTTGTGTCGAGTGCCGGAAAGGAGGTTTTTCCGTTTATTGGGATTGGAACGAGGGACGCTCGCATGCCTTCGAACAGCTGCGTGGAGCACATAGAGCTGTCGGACAGTCAGAACACTACAGTCCAGATATAGCTGCGTTGTTGGGTATCGGAAGGGTTTACTTGTCATAACTTTGAGTACGGCTCTCTGTGCTCTCTCAACCCTAATAAACTTTGTAGATATAAAATATGTAAGACAATAGACTTATTACATAGAACCTACCCTGGTACATCATGAGTGTAATACAACTCCGCCCTTTAGGAAGGTACTTAAAGGAACAGAGTCGTGATACTATGTTAGCATTGTTTTATAAATGTCAATTTCGATACATAAATAAGTTCTTTGCAATTTTTTCCAACAGACCCAGTCCAGCGTTTAGCCAACTGGATCACCGCTCGTAACCAAAATATATGTATAGAGACCAGATACCAGGAGGTGGTGGCACAATATACTAATACCAGCGTGTTCGCGCCTGCTGCAACCAGTGAGTACTCTAATTCTAATCTTATAATAATAATAATAGCCTTTTATTCCTAAACGTAGGGTTACAAGAGGTCACTAAGTTCGGTGTGCCTTTTGGCATAGGCCTCCTCAAATACCTTCCAATGGGTCCTGTCCCTTGCTACTCTCATCCAGAATGGTCCCGCTGTCTGTTTCAATTCTAATCTTACCTAGCTATATTTTATGAACTGCTACGGCCCCTATTTTTGTTCAGTTTAGTGGGCTAGGTAAATAATAAAATTCTGGGATGGCCTCAATACTATTATGTTACTAAAATAATTTGAAACAATAAACGATTTTGATTTTTTTTGATTTTTTGATTTCTATGAAAATCCGATTCTGCAAGTATGTACTTATAAGGATATTTCAATTCGAAAAAATAAGTCAACTGCCACAAACATACCCGTGTCGTGGAGACCTTTACAAACATAATTATAAAATTACGCCTGAATTCGAACCCACATCATTTAGTGAATATAAGAAGTAAGGAGACACTGAAAGCATTGCGCCATCCTCCATAAGATGAAAGTTTATAACAGAAAAATGGCCACTTTAGTATTATAATGTGATTAGTGCATAAAAGACTAAATAAGTAAAGTTTCACAGAAATAAGTAAAATCAGAGTTCTCCAAGGAAGAGACAATTATGTGACCTCCCCCTCCGCCATCCACCCCCTCCCTCACCCCCAGGCCGGTCCAATCCTCGCAGCCGTCTCTTTGGTGACGAGTGGCGATTCTCATAATTTACATAACAAATAGATTTGTTAAGAGTTGCCAACTCCGAGGCCATAGAATTACATTTCTAAAACCATCTAATGACAAAAGCAGCGTAACTTTTTGATAATAATAAATATTATTGTCTTTTTGATGAACACCACCGACATAGCTTGGAAATTTCTTTAGAAATTTGAATATTTTAACAGACAGACAGATTTGAGGAATCCTCCTTTAATAATGTTGCTGCTAGGAACCATTAGTTTGCATGTTACCATCATTGAGGATTGAGGTCTTCCAATAAGATAATAAATAAATAAAGATTAAGTGGAACTGGGCGGGTCACGGCAGTCGCATGCCGGAGGAGCTGTAGGCAAAAATTACGACGCAGTGGGTCCCAAACACCAGGCAGTGGCCACGTGGTACACCCGAAATGAGATGGCGAGATGAGCTTGACGCCTATAAAAGGGATTGGCTTCAATTGGCAAAAGATAGACTATCATGGAAAAGGAAGGGGAGGCCTTTGCCCTGCGGTGGGACAGTATAGGCTAATGATGATGATGTAACAATCTGGCGATTAAAAGAGTGACCAGAGTATAAATACAGATGTACCTACTTACACTTTTGAATGTAGACAATATTACTTTCATCCACAGGCTGATCATTGCTCCTATAATAATATACAGTTAGCGACCCGTCCTTTCTCGAATCGGTTTATTTCATTTGATATAACACTAGCGGACCTGGCAGACGTCGTCCTACACGAAAAGCTGACATACCGACAGCAGCGCCACCTACTAATTGTGAATTTAAACCATCCGGGGCCCTACCCGAACACATGCAAAATTTCATTAAAATCGGTCCAGGCGTTTAGGAGGAGTTCAGTGACATACACACGTACAGAAGAATGATATATATAAAGATGCATGCATGTACATACCTCTTGAATCACTATCTATTGCTGAAAACTGCATTAACACTTTCGCGGACAGCAACGTAGACACAATAGATGTTTTATTGTCATTGACGTGTATAGGCGTTCACTGTCCTTCAAAGTGTTAAAATACGTTGCGTAGTTTAAAAAGTCTAAGCGTACAGACAGCGGCAGCTACTTCAATTATACAAACAAATTAACCATTTTGAGGACAGTAATGAACACAATAAATATTTTATTGTCATAACGTATGTATAATATAGACTCTTTTTATAAAAGGAAGCTCGTAAAAAGAACATAGCTCGCAGTTTCCCTAGCCCCACGGCAGCCATGAATAGTATATTGTTGTAAGATGCAGCGCATTTGCAATGTAGATACGATGCTAATTGTCAGGCACAGAGATTATGCATCAGACAGGTGCTACACACAGACAGGCAGCGCCACCAACAGGCCGAGACTTACAAGTTTTATATTAGCCTGCAGACTACTGGTTGTTACTCCTACTAAGAATGTCTCAATAAACTTCTTCTTCGAAAACTAAACAACTATTTACCTGATTCGATAAATCAAACCAGATTACAGAAAACTTAGTAAACTGTTGGAAATAACAGAAGGTACAATAACATTACCGCAAGCCATCACCCGCCTAATGAGCCCATGGGGTTTAACGTAGCTGTACGATATAGGTAATGTCGTAAACTTACGTCAAATCCCATACATAAGCTTTATATCCTATTCGATTCGACTACCGTCACTTGTCTAGGAGGCAGAAGCTACTCGTTCATTATTGACTAACACCTTGTAACACCACGTGTAATCATGATAACTGATGTAACCTGTAACACCAGTTTTGTGTTATGGGTAACCCTGAGATAAGGTGAAGATCCTTCCCAGTCGGGATTACTCGCTAATATGGTGCCTCTCTAAATATACATAGTGTAAAATTTCCAGTAAGTTGTACGTATATATCGGTCGTGTGTCGCGAGTCTGTCGTCGGTTTGTCGCGACGCGACGTTTGATTTGCAGATGTCCCAGCGGCATGCGGCATGTCGCTGCCGCTGCCGGATGCATAATAACTACCCCCACAAAATTACCTTATGTAGAATATATATTCGCTTTTGAAATAAGATCAGACAAAAGAGACAAGACGTGAAATTATACTGTGTAGAATGGGGTGGTAAGGTAAGGTAGGTAATTTCTTGTCTATGTTGTTGAAGCCAGACTGTACAACCACTTTTATCTTACAAAAGATTTGCAGTATAAAAACTTTTGTACTTCAAAAAAAGATTGTGTAGATACTGTATACATCGTTGCCATGGTTTGTGTGTTTCATTTATAGTGTATTTATATTGTTTAGAAGAAGATGATTTTTATCGTAGATCGTAGAACTGGTATTTATTTTATTTCACCTTCCCTACAATATGGCGAAAGGAGTTATGGCTACCGCTAGCCCGTGTCTTACTTAGGTACCTACGAGTACCACAATACTGTTGGAAGCGAAACAACTAAGAAATAAATTTACTTTACTTAATAATTTAATTTATCCGTGTGGTGACGGATTAAGAATACAAGTGTCACCACCCCGTTCAATCCCGAGGGTGTCGTACGAGTCGACTAAGGGACTAAGTCAGGCAGACAATATCCACTGCAAGAGACGGAAAACTCGAAACGAAACCCTATACCAACCCGTCTGGCCAGCGTGGTATAGTAGGCTAATATCCCCCCAATTGTATGGAGGAGACCCGTGCTCAGCAGTGGGACGTTTATGGGTTGTGATGATGATGATGAATAATTTAACTTACCTAAGATTCTTCTTCTTAGCGTGTCGATGGCAATCTAAATTGTGTCAGCCCAGAACCGTTACGAGTTACGAGTTTTGCATTTTCAGTAACGTCCATAAGCTCCTCTAAGGTGCAGGTATCAGGGCACGCGGGACATGATATCAAGTGCCCCATGGTTTGAGGCTCAGCTCATTTACACTCCAGGTTGGAATCGTCTATAAATCCCCACCTGAGCAGGTTTTCTTTGCTTCGACCAACCTGAGTCCGAAGTCGGTTTAAAGACTTCCAGGTCAGCCAAGGTGTCCCATGTCCACGCGGGAGATTTTCGGAGGGTGGGACGAATGGGGTAGGTAGAGAAGCACTTTCTCGTCAGATTCTACCTAAGATTTTTGTATTCTTGCCAGTTCTAAAAAAGAAAATCTTGCCCCGCGAATCGGCTTCGGCAGAAAATTAAGCTAAAACTGTGTCTTGGATTTTATGATGTCAATAAGTGCTTAGGATTTAAATTAATAAAAAGTCGTCAATTTCATTACCTACTTAATTGATAACGCCTGGTATGACTTCCAGTGCGGCTGTGGCTCTACCAGACCTGCGTGGAGTTCGGCTGGTATCAGACAACGACTGGCTCTAACCATCCCTTCCTGGCTACTGTTCCACTAGAGTACTACCACCAGATATGCAAGGACATCTACTCTACCTAGTAAGTACCTATCCTATTGACATCCAGTGACATTCGCAATGCCAAACGTCACGAAACGTTTGACGTGAAAGGATTGACGTCACTGATTGCCTCGGTGGCTGTATGTCATACCAGTCTCACTACTGTTCCTGGGTTCGATCTCAGAGTCGAGTAAAGTAGTATCTACGATGGTGAAAAAGTCAGTATCAGCTCAGCATGAAACAGTGCCCATATTTTTTTTATACTACTTGGGGGGCAAACAAGCATTGGTACTGGTATTGCAAGCGGGCTGTACCGCTTGCAATACCAGAAATATCGCTTGCGTGTTGCTAACCCATTTTTTACACCAGGGCTTTAAGATGGGAGTATCTCTGGGATAGGAATAAATTTCTTTCAAAACCCTGAGTGAGCGCTGGAGACCTGTACTCACACACAGAAACACAACTACAACGCTGTGTGTATGGCTGTGGTCTTCTGTAAGGTGGAGGTCCTTCCCCAGTCGGGCTTGCTTGCTGGTTTGGTTTTTTTTATACCACCAAGAAGAAGGAGGCAAACAAGCATACGGTCCGCCTGATGGTAAGCATTTACCGTAGCCTATAGACGCTTGAAACACCAGGGGTATCCCTCGCGCGTTACCGACCCTTTAGAAACCTTATAATTCCTTTCTTGAAGAACTCCATGCTATAGTCTCTCGGGAAAACCTCGGCAGGGAGCTCATTTCACAATCTAATCGTACGTGGGAGGCAATTCCTCAGGAACCGTGGAGCTCTACCTATATGTATGTGTGTAATGTGGATACGATGTGAACCTCATTCATATTATTATATATAATTATGTTCTGTGTTGTGAACAGTGGCAATGTAGCACTTTCCCTTCGTTATCCCTACTAATATTATAATTTCGAAAGTACATGTCCGTCTGTTGCTTTCTTAAAGACTAACTGGCTGAACTTTGGCAAGATGATATCCTGGGGAACGGCACAGGGTACTATTCATTAAATATCGCGATAACTGACATCCACGCTAAGGATAATAATGATTTGAGGATTAATATTGCTTTTTAGCTTCGATGAAAACATACTCCGTTCGGGAATAGAACGCACGAATCTGTTCTTCGGTGGCGGACACCTGCCGGACCGAGTGGTGACTGTACTCGGAGGTCACGACCCGTGGACTCCTATGGGTCCTAATGTCACAGATCAACACCCTCTGGCTCCCGTTCACCTTGTCTCTGGGATTTCCCACTGTAGGGCTATTGAGTAAGTTTATTTTTCGGCTATAACCTGACACAGATAAATGTATACACAGAAATAGTACATAGGTACAGCTTTAGATTCTAAATTAATGTTAAAAAATCCGACACGTCCAAAGTAAAAAAGTTCAAAACGGCTGAACTGCACGGGAGATGTTCTAGTTAACAAGCGTGAGCGCAAACAGCCGAAATCTCTTTTTTCTTTCTCTATTTTGTCATTGGGATGGCAGTTCGAGACGAAAAGAGAGAGAGATTCGATGCCGATCCAACGGCATTACGTACTTGCTGAGGTACGGAAGCGTCTCGACGTGTTTTAGTAAATAGTCCACGGACTAACCACGGACTAATAGACCACGGACTAACGACGGACGACAAGGCCTCCGTCACTCCATGTATTGAATCCCCGGCCGAGCGGTCTCGGGCCGTTTGCGGACCAAAATTTAGTTCTATAGGGTCGCGCGGTGCGAAACAATCACAACTGTGCGCTTCAGCATTTAGGCACATTTTAGCATTCAGCGGTTGCTGCCGCGACTGAGTAGGCTATTATAGCAGTAGGTATTGGTAATTTTTTAATGAGTGAAGTATCTGTTACGTAGTAACTATTTAGTTATCTGTGCCGCAACAAACGTTGCTTAACCTCGCAAATCAATCCACACAACTACTAGCTACCCACTAAACAACCAGAATATCCCTACTAGGCAAAGCTTATGACGATAAATGTAAAATAAACTGTCTGTTTTCTTTTCACTGCTAAACACCTGAACAGATTTTGATATAATTTGGTACGGAGACAGTATGAATCTTGGAGAATAACAGAGACTACTTTTTATCAAAATACCACGTACCTAATAATCACAGGCAGAAGCTACATAATAATTAACATATTTTAAATTACAGGAATACTGGTTCAACAGATAATGTAGAGCTGGAGGAAGTCAAGGCGTTGGTTATGAATCAAATAAGTCAATTTGTGTTCAATGACTGGCCAGCGGCGGGAGCGAGCAGCGTACACGCCTCCATTGTGCTTCTAGTAGCTTCAATCGCCTATTGTCTTATATAGGTAGCATCAGAGAGTATCTGCCTATATACTTATTGATATTAAGAAATGTTTTTTTTATCATAATAAATGTTTAATATATCGCACACCTAGATCTAAACTAAGACAACTCAAAAAAGGACATTTTTCAGGAGACGAAAAAAACGTATATCTGCATTTTTTGTTAGGGAAGTTAAACAATTTAATGTGCTACTAGACAATAAATGGCTTGATAAATATCACTGTATATAAACTGGCGCGAAAATTCAATGTTTTTTATTGATAATTGCTGTTTTTTGAGTTGTTACACTTTAGGGCGCTGAAACCTATACTTACACAGAGTAACACAACTACAGTCTACAGCGCTGTGTGTAGTTCTAGCTGTGGTCTTCTGTAAGGTAAAGGTTCTTCCTAAGTCAGGTTTGCTCGCTTGTATGGCGCTCTGCTTTTTTAATATACCCACTGCCTGCTAGATGATAAGCAGCTACTATACTACCTTACCTACAGACCCTGCTGATAATGTTTAAGGCATTAAATACTTGGGCGTACCATAGGAACACTGTAAGTACCTACTAGCAGCTCAAAAAACAAGGTCCTTTTTTGATACTAATAATAGTTGCTATATTGGTGGTTTTGTTCAACTTTAATCCTCTGTTAAGTGAAGGTTGCAAGTCCCTTGCTAATGCAAGTTTCTGGCATACCATTGTGTTAGTTATTATGCAAGTTAAATAATAGATAAAAATGAATCCCTATTTTCATTGTTCGCGCCATTAGTTGAGATAGAGTTTGTCGAATTCATTCATCTTTTAGTTTTCTAATACTTTGTAGAAGGTTCTTTTTTAAAGTATAATTAGGTAAAGGGCGGGAACAAATCAATCTCTTTCTTCACCACTGAATTTATGACCATCTTAGACTACGCAGGGACAATATTAGTAGGGGAGGCCACGATGCTAAATGGGGATTTACTCGAGCGTCGTAGAGACCTATTGAGTTGCGAAGCTTAGATGATAAAAAGAAAAAAATGTTATATAATGTATCCTTTTCATCAGTGGCGGAAGCAGCTATAGACTTTCCAAAATGTAAAAAAAAACGGTTGCATGGACATACTCGAGCGCGTCAGATATTGATAGTCATCCATGTCCTACGTATTTTTAATAATGTACGTATGTTAATCTGATCGTTTGCATGATGGGGGTGGTCGTACGTAAGGGTTTAAAATGAGAAAAAAAATTATTTAATCGAGCGCGTCAGATTTTCTAAGGGGATGTTAAGTGAACCTAAAAAAAGCTCTCATCGAATAATCTGACGATTTGGATGTGACGCAAAGTCGTGGCTATTATTAGAAAATGGCAAAAAAAAACACCATTTTGACATACTCAAGCGCGTCAGATTAAGATATATATGGTTCATCTTTATATCCTAGACGTGCTGTCTCATAATCTGACGATTATCTGGAGGGATTCGCCTAATCTGATAATTAAAAATATATATATATACAAGGATCGGTCAAAAAGTTTGCGGAATTGTGGTGTTGTTGGGGGGTGGAGTAATTTTTTTTACCTGCACTATCTGTGTGACTACTTATGAGTATAAATACCAAATTTCATAAAAATCGGGTCATTATTCATTGAGCTATCATCGATCAAACAAGTCAATCCGGAAGAAAACTAGAAAAACCTCCTCAAACCATTTTAGAAGAGATGTCTTCTATAAATTTACGGGGCCCTTGCCCTGGTAAAACTATGATTTAAAAGTGGCACAACCTCTTCATGCACGGCAAAGATTCACTAGAAGACGACCCCAGTGTAGGGCGGCCTATTGAACGGCCTATAAAACTTGGGTTTACCATTATGAGCCTGAGTCAAAGCAGGAGTCCATGCAGTGGCATAAAAAGGGTACACCACCTCCAAAGAAATTCAAGATGTTAAAGCTCATGGCGACGATTTTCTGGGATACAGAATGAATTTTGCTGATAGATTATAAGGAAAAGGGTGTCAATATCAACCGGAAAGCACTGCTAGAACGATTGTGAGATGCTGTGAAGGAGAAGAGGCGGGGCAAATTGACCAAAAGGGTGCTGCTTTTACACGACAACGCACCCGTTCACAAGGCGCAAGTTCCGATGGCTGCCATACAAAAAGTGGGCTCCAAAATGTTGGAACATCCTATCTACAGTCATGTTATGGCAACAGAAACCAGAGTGGGAACAGAGTTAGAGAGTAATAGATAGAGAAAAAGTGAGAGAGGACTAGAAACACGGAGAGGGGAATATGAAAATGAGGCATCACGCAGCTGCACGTATTAAACTTCATGGACAATTTTTTGTTACTTCGGCTTGTGGAAATCGTCAGATTATATATTTTTTGTCATCCTTGAATTATTTCCTTCAAAATAAAAAAAAAATTAGCCACGCTCGAGAATGTCGAGATGACGTTTTTTTTTTACAACTTTGAAGTCCTCCCCTTTTTTTACGTCACTCGAAAATTGTCAGATTAGTGGAATATACACTTTTTAGCATGTAATTAACTCACCCTACCTTAATCTGACGCGCTCGAGAAAATCTGATGATTAATTTTTTTTTACTAATCTGATCCTTTATCCTTGACGGGCGGCCATATATATAGTGCTCATATTTGGTGGAGGTACTTAACAGGGTACAAGGTATCCCCCTGTATATTAATCTACCGCGCTTGAGTAAATCCCGAAATCCCTTCATGGGCTCCCCTGCTATATGGTACGCAGTTTGAAGCCTTTTAGATAGCAAATACACAGCTCCTATCAAATGACGATTATACTAACTATATCAGGTAATCAAACAGACAGATTTTCTTAAGTAAATTTTATTGCAATGTAATATATAATACATACGTAGTTAAGCATAACAATGTACAATTGCCTATAAGCATTAAATGTCTTCTAAATACATACATACATACAAATACGTACCAAGGTATATGGATGGGTTCATTTGGTCTAACCTCTACACTATAATGTATCAAATATATATTTTCTTTTCAATATACATAATATTATCCTAGTTACATGTTAGGTGAAATCTCAGCTCTCTTATAATTTGGTCGATTTTTATTTTTCTGGTGAAATTTCAACAGGAAAATAAAAATATACTTACCAAATTAGTGTTAGTAGTTTTTGTATTTGTTATATATATATCAATTCAGTAGTAACTTAAAAGTCCAAATCATTATTATTCTTTAAATTGTGAAAAGATGGTCTTTTACATAGAACAATGTTAAAAAAAGAGAAAATTAGGTCAGAGATAACACTATCGGAACAAAAATTACTATATTATACAATCATATTAGTAAGAAAATTTATATGGCAAGAATGAAATCGGAGATGTCATTTTATTTAAAAGGTTTAAAGGGTATATAGGTATTCATAATTGTTGCTGTAAAGTCTTATTTAATGATCATTTTTTAATTACCAAATTGAGTAAGTAGTTGGCTGGTAGGTTTCTAGGTAACTTAAAAAACCAAGTAGGTACTTAAACAGATAATTATATGTTTTCACCCAACACATAAGGATTGGGTTAGTGCTAGTAAATATATCTAAAACAAAGACGACGCCCAGCAAGCGCGCCTAGTATAACAATCCATGTAGGTATATAGTTATAATACTTATGTACAAGCTGTTTAAAATTTGTCAACAGTTAGACAGATATTAATAATTTGGGATAACTGACACACTGTCAAGTGATCCCAAACTAGGATACGAACAGAGTCTGTACTATGGCAACCAGACAACTGGTCACTGTCAACCAGACAACTGGTCACTAACAACCAGACAACTGGTCACTGTCAACCAGACAACGGGTCACTAACAACCAGACAACTGGTCACTAACAACCAGAACTGGTCAACATATATTATTTAATCATACATATTTTAGATAAATTACATCCAGCCGAGAACGAACAATCCTGCTTATCACATGAAGATTTGTCCTGGGAATCGAACCACCACTGAACTAACAAAGGGCGGTTGTCACTTGCGGCTTGTCTGTCTTATCGCAACCTTGTGGACTACAGCAGATAAGGGATCTTTGGATAAGACAGATTCATTTTGAACTTTATTTTCATGGCAATAAGCATTACGGAAATGGATATTTGAGGAATAGTACACTTTCAATTTGTATTAAATGTTATACAAATTTACTTTACTTAAAGTGAAGCCTCAAATGGTAGGTCTATTGGGATTCTCCAAAGAAGTCCTTAAATACCTACGCACTTACCGTTTTATTCTGGATGCTGAAGTTGATAGACTTTTTATATTGAAGATTTAAACGCAAATAAAATATGGTACCTACATGTATTTCTGATTAACCAAACCCAAAGTAATCTCAGACTATTAATAATATCAGTAGAAAAAAAAGTGCTGGTATAGAATTGAAAGAGCTTATAAGTCTATTTATTATTAATCTATTATGGCATTACAAAGTTACGGTCGGCAACGGAGATGGCTGTACAGGGCCGCTATAAAAAGATAGCCGTTTTTTAGTAAAATCAATGTATGAATTTGTGTGGAATATATTTTTATCTGTAGGTTTAGTCTAATTGGCTAGGTGACAGGTTTTGAAAAAGTACTTTAAAGTTTACTGCTGCTTATCTTATACCTCTTACAAATATATTTTTCTGGAAATAACGTTATTTAATACAAGAAAAAAAAAAGATTTCGTTCATTTATTTGGGTTCTTGTAATCCACAGATAAAATATCGCTAGTTTATTTTGCAAAAATAAAATAGTTACACTTAGTTTCTTGCAAATAAAAATTATGTTTAAGTTATGTTAATCTGTAAGCTGTCTAAACCTTTAATATCTTATTATAACAACTGTCAAGTAGCCATTTGTATACTGTTACCAATTTCCACAAAAATATATACAATGGTTTTCTTAAAAAACTAATCTTCATATAGCTGACCTGTACAGCCATCTCCGTTGCCGTGTTCAATAAAATTAGGGCACTTTTTTCTCACTCCGGCTTCAGGAATATTTCTGTAGATATACTTAAAACGCATTATTGCACAAAATGGCAACGTCTCATTGTTGCGATTAATTTATTATAATGGTGATACATCTGTTCTCGGTGTGAATGTTGAACGGGTATTAGAATTAATTTTATTTAATATACTGATCAAATATTGTTGTTAAGAAAACATTAGAAGTAGGTAGAATTGCGACGTTGTCAACTCGACTCGAACCCGATCCTATAGATCATAGATATATCTATGGTATTGTACCCATAAGTTGGTAAGAGTTCAATTCGATATGTCCGTACACAATACTATAGACGAATGTATTTCCTTTGATGATGCTGGAATTGAAGAATGGGATAACTCTTGCAAATTTGAATGAAATCGGCAGCTTCGAATAATATTGATGATGATTTATAATATAAGTATAAAAGCCGCTATTCGTTACTATCGCCTTAGCCTTATATAACTAGTGTCCGTAGAGTTGTTTCTTGTAACTTTGAATAAAAATGTCTCTCTGTCGTAGTACCTGTAGTACTCAGGATTTTATATAACACCCGAACAGCGTACGCCATTGTCAATTTAGCAAGAACCATAGCCTATACAGACGCCTGTGCAAACGCTTCGACAGCTGTTTCCTTAATATATACGGTCGGGATAGCCCAGGAAACAGGTTAGTCGCCTAAGCAACTGTTAGACGACTCGATCTACGAGATAATCGTCTATGCAACTATCGCCCAAACGATAGTAACAAAACATTAATTTAAAAATTCTATTATTTCAGTATAAGGGTCTAGTATAATTATCGGTATATTGTCCAAATATTATTTATTTATTTGATAACCATATTATTATTTAGCTATATGTCACCTATTCATGATAATATAAGTAAAACATGTTAATATACCTATTGTCATTATTTAATACTTGTATATTTTCAATACATTCGAGCTAGAAAAAACTATTTCAGATTCTACATCATGATTTTTTGAACAAAAGAAAATTGTATCAGATAAATATCACCATAATTAAAATATTATTTACAGTTCTTTCAAAACACCTGCTAACATTTTAGAGTACACTCAGAACATTGCCACGTATTAAGGTACCACCTTTTTGACAACTCCGCACTGGGGTACACCCCCTGTGTCGCGAAGGACTTTACAAACATACAATTCACTAATACAAATTACACCTAGATTCGGAATATCGATTAACTTTCCAGAGTAAGGTGACATTGAATTGCATAAATTCATTGACAGCCCAAGAGGATTTAAGAGAAAAAAAATAAGCGAAACGCTTTTTCGTTTGTAGTATCTACTTATCATTTAATAAATGAATGCAGATATACTAATGTCATTTAGCTATATATTATATTCGTTAAGTAACACAACATCCAAAATTTTATAAATTACATATTTAAAATGGGTTTTTATATACTCGTATGTTTGCTATACTCTAATAAACAATTTTGTTATATTTGACAATTAATAATTATTATAATTTAATTTCTTTAAACGTATATATTAGCAGGTATCTTAAGGGATCAATACAAATTCCGATAGTGCCTTATTATAACAATATATACGGTAAGTATTGAAAATATTAATTAGTGAATATAATAAGAATTAATTAAGTTGCCACAGCTAATTCTGTTAGTATAAAGTGCTACTACTTTTTGTTACATATAAAGGTGCTTTCTCACCTGTTCGAGCGACCTAAATCGGTTTTTTCCAACCGACACAAAACAACAAACCATCAACTACTATTCTATAAAAAATAAGGAACTTTTCTAACTGCTGCATCGCATCAATCGTAATCTGTGTTCTATAATATCATTCTATTATATCGCGATTACCGCTCGAACAAATGGGAAAGCACCTTTACAGACAAAACCAAGCCTTCCCCAATAATAAAGTTACAAGTCAGTTGTGTTATGGAAACGATTATTTTGTGTATGTCTTTTGATATTCGAAACTGCTATATAAATATAATAAGATATAATTTTAATAATTGATATATAATTATAATAATTCGCTAATAACAACAAGATTGAAAATACTAAGACAGCTAAAATAGTATCTAAATTAAAAAGCGACCGCATAATGTCAACAAGGTAGAATTTTGAAAAAAAAAAAACATTTATACACAAATCATATATAATTATACATTATGGTTGTCACTTAAACTATAACTAATATTATTTACATCAACATTTAACGTATAATATAACTTAATCTTTGCTGAAACATCAAATATTTAGACAAAAAGAGTCGATAATAACGCGCATCTACACATCACATCATTACTTACGTATGGAATAATAAATCTTTTAATACTAAAACTTCAATGCAGTACTTACAAATTGTAGACAAAACGAAACCATACATAATAATAATTATTATTACAAAATATAATAATTATCGCTACAATATATAATTATTATTATTACAAAATATACATGTTGTTGTGTGCTGGTGTTGGTTACAAGGTATATAAAAATATTGTTATACAGATGTCGCCACGTGTCGCGTGTGGGCGTGGGCGTGGGCGTGGGCCAGCCACCAGCCGGGGCACGTGTCGCGGTAGTTAGTGTCTGTTCACTTTAGCGTCCATCATTACATACCGGTGTGATCGATCAGCCCCCGTTGCTCGGTTGCTCCTGTTCATACAACATAATTCGTTACTATAGAAAATGGACTAAAGTGAAGTAATGGTGGATAAGTAAGAGGATACCACATTCAATAAATAACAGTAGAAGTCTGTAGGAATGAAAAGGAAGGTAAAGAGATCTATAGGTGCACAACAGGGAGTGCAAACGGGCTAGTATGGTGAGGATGAATAAGAGCAGTTATGCATTGACAGACACGTAGCATAGAAAAAAGGATCGAATGGAAAACACCAGCATCCACAGTATAAGATTTTTATTATTGTATTTTATGTATGTGTCGTGCAAGTAATAAGTAAATGTATCTTTTTTTCTATTAATAATAGGAGTTGTAAATGCTTAGAGAATCACGATATTATATTCATTGACATAATAAGAGATCAATTGAATACTCGTGATCAAAATTATTTGTTTGCAGCAGCTGTTGTAAAATATCACGAAGTGCAGTTTGTTCTTTGTTAAGTTAGTAAAATTTTGGGATTATTAGAAGTAGTTTTGTTATAGTCGCGATATATATATAATCATGTTACATACCTGTATAGATGGATCAAGTCCTGCTTTAGGGAAGAGTACGTCCTCAGTCGATCGGTGATCTGTAATGTAGCACACAAACTTATATGAGTTATGTTGCAAGGATGCTCTACCTATATTTTAGTCTACCTTTATGAAATAATTAAGATTGGGTTCTTCGAAATTACAATTTAATTAAAAGATTCCGAAGTGTATAAGGCGAAATGAGTTCTAGATTCAGTGGATTAATATTGAAAAAGATGTTAGCGTGATAATGATTATTTAACTTGTGTATGGACAATTGTTTGTAAGATTAGAAAGATAGTGATTTAATGGTTTCGAAAAAGCTTAATCTATGACAGTGTTCAATGTTGTGATTAATAGGGAGCAAACTGAATATGTGAAATAATTTGAATAATTAGGTATTGTGTCAAGAAATAATAAAACAGATGAATATATTGAGAGAAGATTGGATACCGGTAATAAAGAAAATGGGGTATTTGGGGTATGCTTTTATAAAAAGTAGGAATATGATTAAAAAGGCACAACTATATAGTACTATATAAAGCAGTGGCAGTCTTAACATGTATGAATGTTAAAATTTATAGGGATTTGCGAGAGGTGTACGTTATGGGAAATGGTGTTAAAGGAGAGGTGTGTGGCGTTGAAGAAGTTGCAGTCACATTGATTGAGAAAGAAATGTTAATATAATTAGGACATGTGAGAAGAATGGATGAAGTAAGGTTGACTTAACAAGTAAAAGGGTGGATGTAAGACAAGTTTAAATGGGATATTTGTCAGAGGAAGATTACGTGGAACTTTCGAATCAAGTAACTAGCTTTGTGTCTAAAGGCTCGGGAAAGATTTATCTAAAATTCTAAAATAATGAGAATGCATAAGAATGTTACAAGTGAAAATGGAGTGCAAGAAGCATAGAAGCATATCGAGATCAAGAAGTTATAGTCCTTTTCCGGTGTTTGTGCGCAACTCGTTACGTATATGTGCGTTGTTATGTTAGGTGTATAAAGTGTAAGTTACATAGCGAGGTGCTCACCGGCGAGGTGTCGCGCCCGCAGCGCGTCGTTCTGTTCGCGCAGCGCCGCCGCGTGCGCCCGCAGCGCGCGCTCGTGGTGCGGCCCGCCCGCACGGGGAGGCGCGGCCGCCGCCAGCGCGCGCGACACGGCGCCGCGCAGCCCTGACGTCACGTGCAGCATGCGCGCCGCCAGCTGCGACGCGCCCGCGCCCGCCTCTGGAACAACATCGTACACATCACCACGAGCTCACATCTAAATTACGTAGGTGCTTATTGAGCCTCCGACTGTGTTTACCATACTGTGGACATCTGTGACAAGATTGTAATGCTTCACGCCTTTCCCCAAACGCGTGTAAAAGTAATAAAACTTACAGACGATTGATCATTTGGCATCCGATATGATAAAATCGGGATGTAACGTAAAATTTCAATAAGGAGTACCTCAGGGGAGTATTTTTGTACCCGTACTATTTCGACTATTTATTATAATAAATAAAAATATGTTTTATTGTAAACGATCCAAAATAATATAATATTATAAAATAAGTTCCCACCGAATTCCATTATCCAACGAGTAAATATTAAAATAATATCATCGATAATCTCACCTAAGACATCCTCGACACTATCCTCACACGTGCTGTCGTCCTGCACGTCTAAATGCACGAGCACATCACTGACTTCCTTCTCCAGTTGATCAGTCACCACATGATTGTCAGTCGATTCCAGGTCCACGAATTCGTCAGGATGTGAAACCACTTCGAAAGATTCTGGAAAAACAATATAGCAATTTAGTTGCAACTCAATAATAAAAACAACATTAGATCTAAAACGACATATAGTTCCAATTACTATTTATTATGAACACTATAAAGAAATCAATCTCCTCTAACAAAAACGTAATGTACTAGAAATTTTACTATCGTCTAAGGACTTTATATTACATCAAGTAAGCTGTTAAGTAAATATTCTTTAAGAATATTTACTTAACAGCAAATAAACTAATTTTGATTTATACTATTTTCAAGCGACAATATTAGTTAACAAAATATAAATGATAATGCATACCTTGTAGATTACTAGGTTTATGTGGTCGCGGCACTCTCTGACAAGTATCGCAGCGGCCGGACCTCGCCCGCGCCGCGACAGTTTCCGCTTCACTCACCGTCAGTGCTCGCTGCAGGTAGCGGGTCAGCTGCGTAGCTACAACATAACATATATAACATAATAATATATGTATTTATTTACTTTTTTAGGATTTTCTGCATTCAGACTTTATTATATTTAGGTGACTCTTATTCTTAACAAGTATCCATGGTATAAGTAGACCTCAATGACAGTAACCCATCTGGCTTCTACATAATTATTTAGTCTTTCGTTAAATCTCTTTGCAGTGAATCAGCGCTTTATAGGGATATTTTGATTAATAATTTCAAATGTTACATACCATAAGCTATTATCGGAAAAACGAAAATTGATATAATCATTATGCCTCTGGTGTTTAATTTATTTATTTAAAATTAATATTTTAATTAATGTTTTGAAAGTTATTGTTTTGAACAACTGTGAGTAGACCAGACTAAAAAAATTAAAGTAGAATTTTTTAAATCTCTTATGGATCCGAGTATCGAATTACATTTACAGTAACTATTTGAGCTGGTGTAATAAGCATGATGAAGGTGATTCTTACCTTGCGCGTGCGCAGCTAGTAACAGTTGGTACAGATCAGGTTGCTGCGTGGACACTTCTTCCTCCGCACTACTGCTCCGAGATAATTGTCCCCGAGATAGTCTTAGTTCACCCGATACGTCTATAAACACAAGTGTCAGAATTATTTTTTCATTGAAGTCTTAAAGTAGAATTTTTGAAATATAATAATATAATTTAATACAACAGAACCATTATTTAAGCTAACTTATTGATCGAGACCAAGCTAAATAGCAGTTTTACATACCAACTTCTCCAAGTGTCTCGGCGACTGCAAGGTCTGCGAGATGCGAGTAGGATTGCAGGGGGACGCCCAGTGCGTTGCTTACGATGTGACTCTTGGCGCGGAGGGCGCGGGTGATCACGTCATCCAGACGGCGGAGACTTTCTACAAATATCGTAAGTTATCGTTAATATTCATGCAATCAAATAAAATACAATTTGGTTTGTTTTATGGCGTGCAAATTCCATAGTTTTTTCGAAGTTATTACAACTACATAGACATTATCTCGTTAATATTTGTCTGCAGTACGAATCTAATTTTGGCGTGCTATATAAGGTTTCAATTCATTCGCTCGCACCCGAAGCACAAGGCCGAAACGTGGGACTACCCGGGCGGGGTATACCTACGATCCAGATGCGGGGTGTGTGGTGGTGTTGTGTGGTGTGCGACGTACCTGGGTCGGTGTAGACCCTGAGCGCGGTGGCGGCGGCGGCAGGCGCGCTCACGCACACGGCAGCGGCCGCCTCCAGCGCGCCCGCGCCCGCGCCGTGCGTGCTGATGCGACCCACGGTGGGCCGACGGATCCTGACAACCGAAGGGAGGACTTATATCAAATATTATACATACTATAATATGCTCAACTACCCAACATCGTATTAGAGGCGCAAATAGTCGTCGTCAAAGTAGGACAGGTATGAGACGACAGGACTGATGACGATGTCGAGGCACTTGAGAGTTGAGAATTTTTTAGGAAGACTTTTTAGGGTTTTAATAGTAGGTAAATAGGTACCAAAAGATTTCAGAAAAATCAGGCAGAGTTATTCATGCACTCTGCTTGATTTTTCTGAAACCTTAACATTTACCTCCAAGCATAAAAAATCAGCAGATAAACGTATACTAGTAGATAATTAACACTTTATTGTACAATTAATTAAATTACAGTTATGTAGCTGGTCTGACTATTTACGTAATACTACTTCATAATACATATTTATACATTTATAGTATACATTCATAGTATTTTTTTATGATATCGTTTCTAATACATATGACAACTAAGGTGTACATAACATTTTTATTACAGCTGATATAAAAAGACTAAAATAAGTAATGGAAAATTTCATTGAATAGCTTGCTAGTTTGAATACTATTGTACAAATCCAGGTCTTTAAAGTCAGTGGAGAGTGTAGACCTAGCTCCAGGTCCCATGTGTGCTCCTTGGGGGACACCAGATTGTATACAGTACATTTGAGACTTAAAACCGTTCACAAATACATTTTGTGGTCTAGTACGCAAATAGTATTTATCAGTTTAGTGGCACCTCTCTCATTGCATATACATATTTATATTTTTTACAAATTTGGGTAGTTAACTTTATCAGAAGTACTACTAAGATCAGTTGACCTCACTTTCACATTTTCTTAGCTACATAATATAGGGCTGCAAAGGTGTTTTTATTTTTTAAATTAATGATATCAGAGAAATATCAACTATGCATAAATAAAAAAAAACCTACAGCTCTTTAATTTTCCCCGTGAGATCGAATCAGAAACGAGAAGATCTATGGATCTCCTCGTTTCTGAACTAAAGGTAGGTTGAAGATTTACCACAACAAGGTGGTAAATCTTCATCCTTTGCTGGTAATAACCTAGTGAAGATTGTGGAAATTGTCGGGGGAGGTCTATGTTCAGCAGTGGGTTTCTTTCAGCTGAGATGATGATCTACATCTACTGAAATCAAAAACTCACTTGTGCTTCTCTTCTTTTTCCTCATCCTTGTCTATAGAACTTCTATCGTCTCTCTCGACACTATTGGTGTCTTCTCTATCTTTGTCATCAATATCAGCCGAAGTTCTGTCAGCTGGTCGTTCTGGTTCCGTCGGTTCGTCTAAAGGAACCGTTGACGAGGATTTCTCTGAGGCGTCAGATGGGTTTCGAGATACATTTACACCTAAGAATACAAAAGAACAAACTTTAATGAAGGGACATGTGTGACAAACAAATCACTTTACAGAGTCTGGCTCAAATATCTATCATACAACTATTCGAGATTTTGTTTTAAATAATGAAATTTGATCGCCAATTATTTCTGTCTGCCTTTGTAGGAATTTTTATTATCTTAATTTTAACTACATCCGGGCCCAAATACGACAAATTCATGTAAGTTTTAATAAACTGTTATGACATTTATAGGTATAGAAAATAAATATGTACCTGAGTCATCAGCGGACCTGCTGGCCTGGTGCGAGGGAGTAATGCTCGCCTTCAGATCAGTCAATTTCGCCAACGGCGCTTCTTGAATATGCTTTACCCATCTGCAATAAATTGATTCATATTATTTATGTTCCATTCTGGTAAGATATAATAATGCGAAGTTTAATCAAAATTCGTTCAGTAGTTTCTGCGTGAAGGAGTAATAAACATGCATCTTCTTAAATTTTCACGTTTTAAATAAATATTAGTAGAATGTTGTTTATAGTACTTACGAGGCGTATTCAGGCGCGCTGTTAGCGGACAGTTCGTGCATCTGTACACCGTTGATGTTCATCAGGAAAAAAGTGTTGCGTACTGCAGCGTTCGGTCGAAACAGAACCTTATCCCTAAACAAATAAGAACCACATTAGTTTAACTTAAGGTCTATTTTTAGATGTGCTGTGAAGATACAAAAGTTACATATAATAATTCTTGAATAGAAATATCAGTAATATTTTGTATTAAAATGTAAAATTATTACTAAGCCAGTTGGCATCATGCATTATATTGTTTACAACGTTTGTTTATGCGGCGATCGGAGCAGCAAAAAATGACATCATTCCTTTCATTAGGAGAAAACCTGCCTTTAACTGAGTTCGTAGAATTTATAGCAGAGTGTCCAAGAGTCTTACCATTTAATGAGTGGTGATAACGGTTGTTGTTGATTTGGATGCGGGATCGGTTTTAGTAGGAACTTGTCACCCTCTCGCTGCAGTAGGACTAGGCTGTCTTCTAGCATCAATGCCTGAGGATAAAAAAGACTATTATTCAATTACCATTAAAATGAGTAACAAAAGTATTTTAGTTATTTAGTCTGACTGTAAAAGGAAAAAAATATTTTGTACTGTTGCTATTGTGATCTTGCCTCGTCTGCCGCCACTGCTGTAAAAGCAATGGCAGTATACGAGGCAACAGCACATCTGCTAAGAAACAATTAGTGCCAGTGGCACAGATGAATAATACAAAAAAATATACTGACGAGCACATTGATTCTCTTGCTGGAGTCGTTCCTGAGCGTGAGTTCCCCCTCGTACCGCAGCGAGTGTTGCGTCAGGTCCAGCCGCCGCAGTTCCTCCCACTCTGCCACTGACGACGGGATGCGCACTTCTAACTTGCTTTGGATCGTTCGTAATCTGCACAACATTTGAAAAACTTAAATAGGTGATAGAAGCAAATGTAGGCAAATGGCAAGAAATTATAATAAAATTCAACATTCAGCCTGTATAACCGTCCCTGGTCACTCAATACTTACAACAGGTTTAATTAAACTTTACTGATACTGAATTTAAAAGAATGACAGTGAAAAGAACAATATGAGTGATTGGTGTATCTACCTGTGGTCATTCTCTGCCGTCCTGATGGCAGTATCAACCCTGTGCAGTACGTCCTTAGCTACGATGTGAGCTCTCCTTAGCCGAGCCACATCCTCAGAGCTCTCGTTCTCACTGTCAGCTGTCTTCAGGATACCCTCCAACAGGAGCTGGTATTTCGTCAGTCTGCATATATAAAACAAGATTTTAAAATTACATATTAATTAATCATTGGAAGGTCAAGAAAAAGATTTATACTAAAGCTTCAGATTTTAAATGTAAATTTAAATTGCTAAAAATCTGTATAGTTGAATATCTGTCGTCTGTATTCAAAAGCGCAGTAGCTAATTTCAATGCTAATATTGACAATAAAATCTTCTTTTTAGAAAAAACAATTAGCACGTTGCCCTATCCGAGTATCGAACCCAGGAAATCTGACCCAGTATCACGCTATTTTATTATACTAAAAGGGTACGCTACCTTTGCCAGACGCAGGCCAGCATGTCCTTGAGCTGCAGGCGGCCGCAGACTTGGAGCTGTTCCCTGGTGGCGAGGAACTGATGCAGCTCCTTGCTCTTGCGCCGCCTCTCCCTTAGCGCGTCCAGGGCCATGCGCTGTCCGCGGCAGAACTTCGACACGCACCCCGCGTACCCAGCTTCTCCCAACTGTCACAAACGATATGTATGATTATGATATCGCAAGACAGTTACTTATATCAGTGAAAATTTCGAAATTTCGTCACAATTGATTACCGAACAAAGGAAATAGTTAGTTTAGGCTTCTTCGTTTTTGTTTATGTCTACATTTATTTATCAATTACAAAACCATACTCACAGTATTCAACAAGGCATCAGCAATTGGCCTTATTTCCACCACGTGGTTATTTGCTTCATTCCTCGCGGCCCTGAGATCGGCATAAAGCCTCGCGTGGTGTTCCCTGACTAATGGAAGGTTGGGGAAGAGAGACCGTAACTCTTCTTGTGCCAGGAGCGCGTTGCGTTCTAAAGGCTTGTGGAATACGTTGCCTAAGACACGTAGCCAACGAAGATGGGATCTTTCGGAGACTATCAACTCTGTGGATAAGAATTAACAGGGTTAATAAAATTTTCAATGGTAAGATTTGTTTTGAATTATGATCAAAATAAGGTAACAACCGTGAAAAAACTGTGTTCATGATTTACTCACCGTGTATGACTTCCTGACGTTTCCTGACCTTAGCGCAAAGTTCGAGTGAATCTAGCACTTGAGGCGGTAGACTTTCAGACCACTGGGCAGCCAAAGGCTCGTCTTCCTCTGACCAATCAGACTGGGATGCTGTAAATATTAAAGTTACGTTATTAGACAAAAAACCAGTTCGGATTTTTTTATCTCCTCTCTATGTAGGGACGAGGGTCAAGATTTAAAAATCCTTTTTGAAACTATGCTTGAGTACTGTTTCATTCAGTTTTTTCAGACAGACAGACAGACTTTCTAATGTTGAGGAGTCTAAATGTAATAGATAATAGTACTTACCCTGTTGTTCAGCGGCAACGGTATTACTTTCGTTACTCCTGGATGATAAGCTGGAACTGCTTGAGCTGCCTGAAGGAGCAGTCGCTGCACCAGGCTCCAGATCACTGCAAAATAACAGGTTCGGGTTAGAAATGACCAGGAATCGACTAACCTGAAAGGTTTTATATTGAGTAATTCCGTGAACAGAGAAACATAAAAATCTTCAAAATATTTAACGCGTTACAAGTTTTGATAGTTTCTTGAATACTAGCACAATTTATATCTAAAATACTTAAAATCGCACCGTTTATATTATGATTCCGTTTTATGATTCCCCTTGCATCTAAAGTTTACACAAACTATTTTTACAAATCGGCCAGATACGATTTGTAGATTTTGGCAGTAATATTTTTGTTTTTATGTGGACTGAGAATTACGACATCTGTGCGCAAGGCATCGTCATCAATTGCAAATAATATGACGGGATTTGTGTTGAGAATACTATCGTGAGTTTTGACTCTTATTTTACAGGCATTCGGATTAAAATTTACTATTTTATTCCATTTGCTTTAATTACATTTGAATTGTGGACCTCTGGGATTAAAGCAATTGTAAGAGTTCCACAAGGTCTTAAGTTATTATTTAATTGTGATGCTTTTGTGTCTGTACGAACAGGCGACTTCAATTCGAAAGTCGGCCTTATATTTAGTAGTAAGGTTAAAAAATATCGCTATATGCCCGTGAATAGTGACATATTGTATGACGGTGTTAAAACAGTCAAAATGTTTAGTAAGAAAGTAGGCCAAATAAGAATCATTACAAACATCCAAGCTTCTTCAAATTTTGCCTCTAAGATGATAAGGCTCTATTTAATTCCATTGCTACATAAGCCAAGACAAGTAAAATCATTTCACCAGTATATGAGATCAAAGGTCAGGCCAGGAGGAAACACGAGTCTAAACATTGCACGGGAAGTTGTAAAACCGTTGCTAATTCAGTACCGGATTATGAAATGTACTTGCTATGCGCGTACGCACCCGTTTGATTGGACCGACCTTTGGGAATTAACCGAAAGCGGAATTGGTAATTGGTGGAACAAAACAGGAAAAATGCGTTTTAATATTCCCGAAATTAGGAATAAGTTAAAAAAAAATGATGAGAGTTATTTTGTAGGTTCGCATACTGGCTGGCCATTATTTGCTAGCTTACGCACTGGCAAATAGTGGCCTGTTTGCCAGTGGCGTTCTGTGGGTTCGATCCTCGAAAAGAGGTGTAAATTTGCCGAGTCTAGATATTTTTTTTTTTTAGTCTATATTTCGATTTTTAAGATTCTTTTCAAATTTGGTCTGCTATCCTCACTTCTCCCCGCGGTATATCCATGAATGGTAGTGTTACGAAATGTCATAGCTTACATTTAAAAGTTCAATATATATTTCCCACTGCGGTACAACATGAATGGAATATAAACCGTTATTCTAGTGCACATTCTAGTTGACACTCGAGTTGACAAGTTTTCTTGTTATCGTCACTTAGCGTGCGTTTGTATCAATTAGATCGTATGCCTTTTCATTGGCCGTTGCTTTGACAAATGCATGTTACTCTACTCTTACTAAAGAATTTTGGATTTGTAGACTTTTATTTAGTTAGGTATTCAATCAATTCAATAAATTAACCTGATTTATTCCAATACCGGACGGTGTGGTTGGTACCACAACACCCGTCCTCTGCCTTTCACATCCATTCCTTATGGAGTGTGCATTTTTACGACAGAGTTTTGGGCGGGTTAAATCGAGAGTACGTACTTAATTAATTTGCAAAATTATTGTAGACATCATAAAAATAATCATAATAAGAAAAAGTTACTACATAAGTATAATTAATTACATAAGGGTTATGTAAAGGGCAAAATAAATAGAATTTCCATCGTTAAATCAGTAACGTTTCTCATTTAAAATAATCACTCATTAGAACGACAAGAACGTGATGGAATAATTGACCACAATAAAATTGGCAAGGGTCTCTGCAATAGGTTTAATGGGACTTTCAAAAGCAAGGCAGAAATTTGAAACATTCCTTTCCTTTGCCTTTTCCTTACTCTCTTTTTATACTACTACAGTGGCAAACAAGCGTACAGCCCGCTAGATGGTAAGTAGTTACCGTAGCCTATGGGCTATTGCAATACCAGAGGCTTTGTTCTTTGCGTCGTTATAATTAATTAAAAAGTGTGTCACAATCACTCCCAACATCGCACTTTAATCCCATATCTAATTAGTACTTCACACTGTAGGTAGCCCTGTTATAACTCCGCTAAGTTTTCCATTAACTAGAACTGAATCCCATCAGCTAGATTGTTGTGAAATTCCTATAATTACCAGCGTATGTACCTTTTGTAGAGAGTTATAGTTTGCAACAGAAGGACGGGAAACTTCCATTACCTACGTAACAGAGAAATTTAATTTAAGGATCGTTTCGTATTTCATGAGAATAATATGATGCTGGTCTCTAGAACTCACAGTTTGGATTTTGGCATTCTACGTTATGAGCGTTAAGACATTTGCTTATATTATTATAAACACTATTATATTTGTGTTAAATAACAAAGCTATGTACACTAGATAATACCTAATATATTAGGTAATGTTATCGTCGTCGTGTGCCACACGATGTCTCATTGATTGTTAAATAGCCAAAGTTATACTTTTATACGTCACTCGCTCACCTAAAAACTCCTACATAACAAGAGCTCTCTGTCGAGGGGGACTCTAACACACCATTCACGGACACAAAGTACACCTAAATTTAAAATAAACGCTTTCTTGTTCCCACATTTTTTGTTGCGTGCGAGGATTGAACCCAAAACACATCGCCATCAACCACTTAAGAAACTGAATCGGCTGTGCAGTTACTATCATAATCATCATTATCAGGCTATCACAGTCTACTGCTAGACACAGGCCTCTAGCCTCATAGGCTATCACAATCATATTTACCTTTCGGAAAGCGTCCGTCTCGCCAGCATCCCAACAGTAGGTGGTTGTCTTCCAGCTGGTAAGGAGACATTCCTCGACACCCTAGGGGGCGCTGGAGTCGCCATATTAACTCAACACTATTGTCCACTTCACAATATAATCACTTGTCAATAAATTTGCTTAGTTTTGTCACACTATTGTCATTTTTGGAATGAACTTCTGGATATACAGCTATATAACTAAGTTGGCAAAAGAAAGGTAGGAATGTAAAGTGATATTTAAGTTCACTAATTAAAGTTAGATTCACACTATTCTAATGTTTCGTACCGTGATGTTAAGAGTTATATCAGAGTTGAATAAAAGGCGTGCCCAGTACCCAGTACTGACGCTGAGAGCTCTACGTCCGAATATTGTGCTCGTCTTTTATAAACTATACAAGACATGAATGTTTGATGTGAAACTAAGTTAACTCATATTATTACTTAAGTGATTAGAGGTACCGGACAGTAACATTATAAGTCGTTAGTTAAAAACCGAGCCACATATTTTGTAAATTAGAAAACCATAATTACTACTCGTTCTGTGAACTTGTCTTCTTCCTAGCTAGACTATGCTAGCCTAAATAAGTTTTCGTTTTGTGTTATCGGTAACTCTGTGATAAATGAGTTTTCGAGACCAGATACACAGATTCCCAACAACACACTTTTGTTATAGTCAAATACCTAACTATATTCTGGAAAGTGGAGGTTCTTCCCTCGGGTTACTCACTCATTTGGTGCCCTACCCTTCGTATCTTATCTTATCATATTGGGGCTGCCCTTGTGGCCAGAGCACTTTATTCAACCCTTTAGAATCTTCAGCGTTAGGACACGCTCTTCAATTTATATCGAAGTTTGAGTTTCAAAATTTGTCTTATACCAATTAAAATGTGTGCGTCAACCTTTAGATTTTGTTGCAAAGAATGCAGATTCAGAATGAAAAATCTTACATTGTCCTTAGTGATCGGTGAACACAATTGTCTGTAGACGCATATCATTATAACCACCAGTAATTACTGACACTGACGTCAGAATAGCTCAATCACTTTATATTGCTCAATGGCGTCGACATAATGGTCTATGGCCATATGTGAGCCTAGTACTGCGAGTTATAGACTAAAGTCTATGGTAATGCGTGTCTATGTCGCTTAAGGCAAGGCAAATAATGCTATTATATTTTAATACCTTTTAAGAGAACACGGAACCTTGGGTATTAATACAAAATATGCCATTATGTTAACTGTTCGCTACAATTTTATAGTGTTTTTATTGTAATTATCTTTTAGAAAGATGCAATTATCACGAAGTCAGTCTTTAATATTACGATTTTTTCGAGACAGAAACAGTATGAAAATTTAATTTCGGTACCTACAGCATTTGGATGACCTAGGACTCCACATTTTGCCGTTTTTTGCTGTTTTTCAAAACAAGAGTTTAAAGTTGTAAGAATGGTATGTACCTAGATCAAAAAACTACGCTAACTGTTTACAATGATGACCGTAGACTAGTTTCGACAATATAAATCTTAAATAATATATCTATAACCACCAATAAGCTCACTTATAATCCCAGTAAGAGTTGCGTGCACCAAGCACATAAAAAATCACAATATTTAAGAAAAGGCCAGATTTAGAACAAACCAATAAACGTCAATGACTTGAACGTCAATGACTCTCACTAAACGACTGACGTAACATGTATCAACGCGAATATTTTTACTTCGAAACCGAACGGTTTGCCATTATTTTTCACTTTTATTTACGTCAATCTAGAAACGGATCTTAGTATTGTTGAAAGTCATAAACATTTTATTTCGGGGAAATTATAAATTAGAAAAATAACTTAGCGTAATTTATAGTTAATGTTCTAAATTACTATTCAGTTTGTAGAAAGAGGAGGAAGGATTTACCAACGAAATTGGATCAAGAATTACAAAAATAGATAACCATTTAGGTAATAGAAAATGTTCTATCTGTGCTAGACATTATTCTACGTAATAACAGTTGTTTCATACGGCTCAAAAATATGGTAACAGATTAAATAATGCACAATTAAAACACGGTATCTATAGACAATAAGCCATTTTGACATAACAACTGCCTTTACCTAGAGAACAATAAAGTATAAGTACATCATACGGTGCAATATGAATAGTTAACACAAAATGATAGCTATAACGACTCGTATGTAGGCAATAATGGTACTAACAGATAAAAGTAAAAGTTAATTTAACTAACAATTAACAAGCACGGTTTGAGTGAAATTAACGAAAGCGTACCTTCTATGTAAATCATATTTTTCTCTTTTATCAACCACTGTTTACTAACGAGACTATACGAGTTACAGTTTGTTGCACTCATACGATGTTCATATGAATGCGTGTAATGTATGGTCAATAGACAATATTAAAGTTTATGAGTGATTAGATTTGAAAGTCCACACACACACCAGCCCTATTGAACAATAAAGCCGTGTGGTACGCACACATAGACAAACACTAACCTAGCGAAAGTAGAAAATAACCAGAAAATACGAATTAATAAAGCTGATTAAAATAATGTAGCTGTCGTATCTACCAATGATAAATTATGTCGAGGTGAATAAAAAAAATTACATACAATATGTTTACGTGTCGCATAAAAAACATTTATTAGATATCAGATAAAATCTGGCACATTGAGTTATGTAATTGTCAATGATTAAAATAACTTAAGCGTAGAATTTTGTGAAAAATATTTAGAAATGATACGTCCCGTCTAAATCATATATATACCTAAAGTCGAAATACGATACGAGCAAAAGTTAAGAGTCAGAAGAATGAGATACCCGAGCTTTAACTAAGAAAGGAGGAGCAAACGCAAAAAAATGTGAGACGTCAACATCTGGGTTTAGTGTAGGGGATACCTGGGATCGGAAGACGTTTAATTAAAAACGCATCTCTCAATGAGACCTGGAGACCAATAATCAAAAACAAGAACACAAAACTGCGTGTAGTTATTTGGCTGTGGTCGTATCTAAGATAGTCCTTTCCCAGTCGGGTTTCCTCTCTCTTCATAATTGAATTATCGACAGATATCATTGAATTGATAATACAAGAAGATAGCTATATTCCTAATGGATTCAATGCTAAAAGGGGGCAAATCGTAGGAAGACTTGTGGTAAGACACGTCGATGACATCATGGAAACAATTGTAGAGAATTGATGCAAAGCAATCACAGCTGCAGAACGTCCGGGAATGGTGGGGAATTATGAGAGCCGCCTAACTTTTTCGCCTTTCGAGAAGATGCACGCAAAGCTGATTGCCGACCATGATTAATTTTGAGAGCCATCATAAGAAGAAGGAAGAAATATGTGATAATAGGTATAGGTTTAGATATTAATATTTTGTTAAGTTCCTATTGTTTACATGTAAAACCTTAAAGCATTTAACTTAAATCTTTTGTTAATTCATTTAGTGAATTTTCATATTATTTGGATTTCGATATAAATTTGCAAATTTTGGACATTTATGGAGTCCCAAAATTCAATAGTATTTTACAAAATTATTAAATCGATGAGTGATTATAATATATTTTCCGTGATGGCGTCGCGATATGAGTCTCTCATATTATACTGACAGCGCGTCACAATATTGCAAATATATTACTTTTATTAAATAAAAAATTGATATATAAATGTCATAGATAAGCCACAGTGGTTATTAATGTGATTATTTATCAAACTTTATAAAACAGATGGTTGGTATTTCCTGTCTGTTTATATTTATAGAGATAGATATATCTTATGAGTAAATATCCTGTTGGATAGAATAATACACAAGTTTATTGGGTATTGAGTTCATTTTTAAACGTACACATTCAACATATTGTAGAAACAGTTGCGCTATGTCTTCATAATTTAATCGCATGCGATTCAATTTTTTTTTCTGTCCGGTACTTCTAAATTTTGAGCTATTCAGACTTAGTTTAACATTGTCTTATTACTTGACATGTAGGCGTTATGATATCAGACGAACAATATTTGAAATTACTCATTATTATATTGTATCATCTAGAACCAAAAAAATATCAGCTAAAAAACTGCGTAACAATGAACTTGAAACATCACATTACAAGACACTAAGTAGGTAATATAAATACTAACACTATTAGTATTGATATAGAATACACACTGTTATCGTAATCACAGGGTCCGAAAATTAACCACAAATTGTCACTCAAAAATTCGATCAAAAAGGAAAAAAAACACAGATTTTTAAAACACAAATGAACTGATTTCAAAAAATTAGAAAAATTCAAATCACTGATCACGCGATTCTAAATTTAAATTGTTGTCAAATAATTGGTTTATCGTGGTGAATCGATATTGTAGAGCGCGTCGTTTCGGCGCGAATAGAGCAGCGCGACTGTACTCAGACTAGTGAAATAGAACGAATATTATACGCTTATGTATCACTGCGCTTTGCTCAGAAAGGGTGCACAATAGAAACCGAGGGTCAACTATGACGTATTAAAGATTTCAATGGTTTTGTATGCAACTGACGTATGCATACGTTATTGTTTATAACAATAAATATGGGCAATACAATAACAAATATACTTTCATATTAAAAAACTTACAACCTCTATTAATAAGGAAATACCTAAAGGACCGATAGTTAGATGAAGTAGGCAGAATTTCAGCATGCACGTATTTGAAAGGTATAATGCATGCAATTGGAACAGTACTACAGAGATACTGCAATCAGCTCCTTGGACAAGCGGTGTGGCTGTTACCCATACTTTGTCTTTTAGACTTGCAAGTACATATAACTACTTATTGCAAGTTGGTAAGATGCAACTGAGGCATAAGAAGCGACCGTAGGCTACAGCAACTGATTACAAATTACCAACAAACGAAGAAGATGAAGTAAATGAGCAAATCCATTTTTCAGGATATAATAAACGAATGTAAGTAGTTGCTGAAGGTACATTCGACTCATTATTTAATATATATCGTCACGTCCTGAACTCTTGATGCTAACTCTAAATATAGCCCACCCTACTCCGTCCTGCGAGTGTCGCAATACACATTATAACAGGTGAATGACCATCGGAATGTTACTTTAATACATCTCATTATGATTACCAAAAATAGAAAATTTGCTTTACATGAAATATAAGCATAACATTTTTTTCATAAGATATTTACAAGAATAGGTATTAAGATAAAAGTAACTGAACCCAAAGTGCTTGCAAACAATCAGATATTATATTTAAAGGTAGTCACATAAAATAAAATATAATATTGAGGTCGCAGTTCTGTGGAAACACTGGCAAAAGACTGGCCACATCGGCTAATGCATTGAACCAAGTAAAGGAATATGATAATTTAAAAAAGATCGATAATTCGTCTAGTGTTTTAATATCAATAAAAAAAGTTCCCTTTTTTCCTCGGCAAGCAAGCAAATGACAATGTATGCATTTCCTCAAGGAGTTTCAAAGGCCAACAGGAATACAAAACACTTGGCTCATGTTTGGTTTTCTGTACGCTGAAGGTATAATCCCAGTCAAGCTCATTCAATATGGAAAATCTCGCTGTGTTTTACTCCAATACCAACACCATTAACTAAAGGAGCTCTTGGGTTCCCAAAAAGAATATTACTCAGCAGATTAAACTGCTAACAAGTGATTTGCTTAATAACAGTTTAATCTGCTAATTCCTACAGATTATTTCTATCGTATCGTCTAAGTTGGCGAATTTTCCATCGTTCATCATAAAGTTCCATCGTTAAGGGGTGAACTGTCAAGGTGTGCGAGTGACGTCAGAGGGTGCGCCGTGCCAGCCACCACCACCGCCGTGGAAATAGAACGCATAAAGACACACCATTGTCCACATTATACCATAAGAGTAGAGTGACCATGAAACCGCTGGATATACCTAACATAACACGACAAAACAACGGCATCCAAATAGAAACCATAGAATTATACGATGAGGTTTTGACATTCCTCTAAAAAATATAACGATATGGGCCCAGAGGAGGAATAAGTACAATGAATAGCATGATTAAGAAAGGATAGAATTCTACATTTCTCCGAATAAATTAGCGTACAATTAATAAAACGTTTCGTATTGCTCCCTTCGCAAAATACTCTGCCTAGTTATACTGACTTTGTAATACATGCATTTAAACTTCAATAAACTACAGATTTGTCCGTGTGGTGACGGATTGAATGATAAAAATGTCACCATCCTTTTCCACCCCAAGGGTGTCGTAAGAGTCGACTAAGGGAGTAATTCAGGTAGACAATATCCAATGCAAGAGAGGGAAAACTGTAAACAAAACCCTATAAGTGGTAAAGTAGGCTAATATCCCTCCAAGTGTATGGAGGAGTGCCCAGCAATGGGACGTTTATAGGTCGAGATGATGATGATGAAACTACAGATTTATAAATCAGACCTATTGAAAATAGAAAACAAAACAGTGAAGCGGCTCACCAAAACCAGTATCAGCAATTCTATCTAAATTCATGACCGTCAGTCCAAAACTTCCGTTGTAAGATAACAGCTGACAGATACATGCATACGCCCAATGTTCTATTTAAGGAACAAATTTATTATAACGTATCAGTGCATTGTAAAAAACAGAGCAAGAACAGAAGAAAGTGGTTTGTTTTTTTTAACTGAAGCTCACATATGTCGCATTTTTTTTTTATTTGAAAAGTAGTTTAAAAATATTATACCACCTGGTATTTTTTATATAGCAATTATGACTTCCAGTCCTAGTGCCGGTATGAATTTAAGTTGCAATGAAACCCTCATAGCACACAAACTTACCTATATCCGAGCATATTTTCATAAATTCATTTTATACCAGTAGAATGTTTGTTTGTTTAAGGAGGTATTACATAACAAGTTTTGTCAGTTTTTTTGGGACAGTCCTAAGAAAGGCACAAGACATGCGTGTCTCCTATGAGCAGCAGTATCATTATATGTCGGAGTTATATGTTTGTTAGCGTCGTTGTTCTTATGTGTCGGCTTTACCGCTGTTTGTCATTGGCGTAGGTTCAGGTCAAAAGTGCGAATAAATCGCTATACTAATATGGGTGTGCCACTGGCGAACTATAGCTCAAATGAGCTGTTTGTGTTTATATCAATTTGGCCAGTGATAGATGAAAGTATAGTAATTTTGTCATCCGCGCTTGGCGTTACTGACTTGTAAACTGATGATTCTACGTATAATATAATCGTTGAGAGGTAAGGTAGTGCCCGATTTCTCTCCTCAATAGAAGAATCCTGTAGAATACTTTAGCTAAAACTAATTGGGTATTGTTTTGTTTCCGTCAGTAACTGGAGTTTTCAAAACTCTTGAGGATCTGTCGTACTGGCAGCCAGCAGACCAGCGGTTTCAATTATTTTACAAGATAACAAACTGTCAAAACTTTTAGCATTTTAAAAAAATTGCACAGCTGCAGATTTATAATTCAGACAGCCGTATACCAAATTGGTGATGAATAAAATCGTGACAAAAAGTGCCTTTCAATGATTTTGTTTTCAATTCTGGTATCGATATCGATTTATAAATGACGATCCCGATATAAATGCAGCTCGTCCTGTAAGAGTCTAAGAGATTTGTTGTGTAGGCAATGCTGCTGAGGAATAGGTATCTTATTTCTTCCTCTACTTTTCCAGCAGAAGGTTTTCTATGGTAGAATATAGTATAATATAGTGGAGATTGTTCACCGATTATAATATAATCTAACTAAATATATGCTAACATGTTTTGTTGTGCATTAGCGGATCACCAAACTGCCTAACGCCTGCAACATGTTAAACTCGTCAATAGCTAAGTCTACGTTTTATAGATATTGTTTTTTAAACAAAAGTATTGAAGGCTACACTAATATTATTTTGTTTACACTTATTAGGAATTTACGTGTTATTCAGAATTTTCTCAAGGTTTAATAATGGCTGTCATTAATGTTCCAGTTTGTTCTTCAAAGAGAGATTTTTGCATGACTAAAATTAATAATCAAACTTCAGATTCGACGTATTATTTTGCTCAGAGTACCAACACCCTGAATTTTTAGGCCTAAAATGATATATGTAAATAACATGATACGTATTAATATCTCTCATATTTCATGTTATCGTTCTTCTTAATATTTATTTACGCGGAATATATTTTACAACGACAAAAAAGAAAGTGCTACAACTTAAATCGGAACCAGAAAAATGTAATAGATCTCGATTATCGTGGATATCGGTTATCAAGAAAAACATCGTAAAAGATAACCTCGACTCGAGGACAACTCAGAAACGATGCTTCTCAAAGAGAAGGACTAGGATAGCTGGACCTTATAGAAATGGGCAAACGCCTTAAGAAGAAACCATAGATAGAAAAGATTATACGTAAGATTAAGAATTTATTATTCAAAAGTATGTATCCCTACAATTTACGCAAAAAAGCTATGTACCTATCATCGGATCTGCCCCATGCGTGTTCGGACAAGTAAGGAGGTATTTGTGACTGGGATTCAACCTCCTTGACCAAAGTATTAGTACATCATTTATATAAGGCAAGTAAACAACGTACGTAAATACTTTAAATATAATAATACGTTAGTTATTATCGATGTATTGTAAGGCTTCAGCACCGAGCTACTTCCGCCACTGTCCACTTGACACCGCCTACTAAGCCTTCCATATTGCCACTCATCGATTTATGAAACAACTTTGAAGGATTCAACGGACCGATTTAAGATCTTGCAAATACTAATAAAACTGAAATTGCAGTTTTACAGATGGAAATTTATTTAAGTTTTCTTTTAAGCTGTTAATGGTATCAAGATTAAAAGTACCTACTAAATAACAAGAGCTGCTGTCTGAGTGTAAATCTGTTTGGATACATAATATATATAATGTTTCGATAATGAAAATTGTTCACCATGGGAATTGATTTTTCCTTCAGTCGTCTTATTTTGGGTGCTAAAGACAGGTCCTTAGGTCAAGTAGGTGATTAATATTCGTTATGACTTTCATGAAAACATATTAACCAAGTTCAATGCCTACTCATCACTGAAAATAAAGTAAACATTTCTAACTAAGCTTCACGCCGAACTAAACGAGGTTTTTCCTTATCACCTCAATAACTCTCTTCAGAAACTACATTATGAATCATTCGTGTGGCGCTAATAAATATTTTTTTAAATAATACGTACACGAGTCCCGAGAATAGACGAGCAGAATGGGTCAATGATGTACGACGGCGACGTCGAAACGTGTCGCGTTTCCCGCGCAAATGCACGTCACGCTGACAGCTTTCAAATATGGCGGCCGGGGATTAATGGCGCGAATTTTGGAGGGTAAATGAAGCTGTAGGTAGTTTGTAAACAATCGTCTAATGAGTAACGCGGTTACGTAAGCGCGTGACTGATTAGGTGGAGGAAACTGTATTATGACTGGCTCCTGTGGCTGTATACCGGTGTTTTAGTGGTACTAAACAGTCGTATTTGAAGTATATAAATGCACCCACCCAAGTCGAGCTTGACCAGCGTGTAGCGTTAGCGAATTCAAAAATATTTAAATTAATTCATTCAGGTCGACGACAACAATATGAAATTTATGTTGCTAGTCAGTATGGATTTAATCATATCAAGACATCCAATAAACTAAATGTCAAGAATCTAGACGCCAGACATTTTGTCATTTTTTTAAATATGGTTTTTGTAGACTACTGACAACTCCAGTGGTAGTCATGAGTTAGTGGTCGTAAAGGCAAGTCTTTATACGCCACAAAAAACCTGGCACAAGGCTACATCCCACACAACATCATATTTCGCGTTGATTGATGGATTACTAGACGAGTTCTAATTTCATTTGACGTTTGTTGCACTATTTGCTAAAATATTTAGGATAAAACGCGAGAATAAAGGGAAAACTACAATAACATTGCTCGATGATGCAAAATACCTACCTACACAAAAATAGATAACTCAAACCGAAATAAAAAGTGACGAATACGAGATTCACAAAATTAATAATAATTTCAGTCAACAGTAAGTATACCGTTGTAATTAAAACTAATTTTTCAGTTTAAAGAAGTAAATATTGGCAGCCGATCAAAGGATCAAGAAACCCTCACGGCTGACTAATAAATCATCTTGATAGTTTGGACATCGACCTGGGCTTATGGCTCACGTGTACCTATCCGTAAATAAAGATGCATCATTCACCATCAAACAAATTGATTATCATAATATTGGTGATTTAATAGAGTGTGTTATAAATAGTGTAATCATACATCACTTACAACAAAATACACAAGTTTTAAGATACATTACATTTGACATTGTACACCATACTACAAACACAATAGAAAATCAATTTGTCACCGGTGACCGACATGGATTAATTCTTAATTATATTTAAATATATATTCGAACTGGATAATACTCGGAAAACACCAATAATATAATATTTACAGCCTTTATAACCTAAAATCCTAAGTCCAGCAGAGGATTCAAAATAGACTGACTAATGGTGATGCTTGAAATCTTCCTGCATCATACACAACACCAACCAAAGGCTGTGTTAGTGAGTTTACGACACGATCGAGAGGCAAAAATCTCGCCTGATACTCAGATGTACGCAAAATTGAACAGAAAAGTACACAGCGTAGTAGATGTTATGTTTTTTATGAACGTTATCCAAGATTATACATTAAAATTATAAAATCTATTTAAATTAAGTGGCGCCATAAAGAGAAACAGGACAAACAGCAAGATGCCAAGAGGATGTATCATTTCGACGACGTCCAGTATGACGTGATGATTGCACTCGAAATCTAACCTAAAAAATATATATTCTCGTATTTGTAACACAAATACTGGGTAGACTGGATACTGTTTATTTTTGTGAATTACAGAATTTTGTAATTTTACATTTAGATAGATATCTACATGGTGGCGAGCAGCTGGTATATTGGGCCGATATCTTCCGACATTCTTGGAATATTTAGAGAGACAGATAATTAGGTATTCAGTGATAAATTACCACTTTTATTGCTGGTATTCGTCGCGGCATTGTTTTATTTGTCATGATGAGAAGCACTTATTATATGTGCCTTAATGTTTAACCTTAACGCTTATAAGGAACGTCATCATTATCTCCACCGAAAGACATCTACTGCTGGACATAGGCCTCCACAGGTGTTTTTCTAATCAGGGCTTTATGAATTGTAATAAAATTGTACGGTTTAAAATTATAAATTATTTAAAAATTGGTATAATATAACATATCATTCCGTTGGCCTTTTAAATTTGTAATTTGGTTATGTAATTTGTAAAATGTTGGTAATGTATTTTTTCTAAGGAAAAAGTCAAAAATATTGTTGAAACAGTCAATAACCAGGTATCAGAGCCTCATCTTCAGCATCTAACCTAGTGTCGTCTATTTTCGTCAGCAGACCGGCGCAAGCGCACTTCGTGATGTAATAATTACCCGTCCACAAGCGTTTCGCGAATTTGTTCCGACATTCGACATAGTCTAGATATTCAGAAACTAGAATTTTACTGTTTTATAAGTTTTTAATGGTTACTGAGTTACCAATTTTACAATATCTCGTAAATTCTGCAGAGAGATCGATGCTCTGAAGTTTGGCCCGCAGACGTAAATACCTTTACAGTGAATGTGTTCAAATGAAATAGTAGTAATAAAATTTATTTCATTCGTACCAATATAGGTGAACAGTAAGCATGTCGGTATGTCTGTGTAACTTTGAGGCTTCGCAGAGTGAACGCCACTAGATAATTTTCGACAATATTAATGAAGACAACGTTTCAGGTCAAAGCACTTAACTGGGTGGAACGAGACAAGGGATTTAAGGTAGACGCATTGCCGAAAAGGGTCCCGCAAAATTGACCGCGACAGGTGATGTATCAGGTCTTAATTTGACATCGAGAGCAACGTCCATCTCCATACGCTGCTCTTTATAGCTCTACTATGTTTCAGCGGGTTTGCTTGGTGTGTATTACGTGATTCTGTTTTCATCAAGCCGTAAGGGCAAGGAGCCCTTCTAATAGATTTATTCTAAAATTTCAGCTGTTAATCCACAGCATCGTTTTGTTTGTCTTTTGTCGTTTTGTACAAAGCAGACAAACTAACGCACTTTTGTATTGATTCCATTATTTGTGACATTTCTAGCTTCACCACAAACACGTTCCAAGTTGATACAAGTGGCAAAGCGTCACTACCACTAATTAACCGCCCGTACTTAAACCACTAAAACATGTCACTTATCACAAATTCTGATAACATAGATAACAACGTTGTGATTGACATTACGTTTATGAAAACGTTCGTATCTAGTTTTGGGAATTGACTCAATGTTTAGGTGTTTTTTAGCGTTTTACTTGTTGGAAAATGATTTTAAGCCTTCTAGGGCTTCTGCTAATTGACTTTATTTTACAAACAGAGACTGATTTACTGACTTGCTGATCGAATGGTTAGTGAAATTGACTGCTAAGCCAGAGCCATGAGCTCAATTCTTCGTTCTGTGTGTGGCAGAAGTTTATAAACTAATTGTAAATGTAAGTGAATAAAATGTTAGCTCATTTGAAATTCAAAACACGCTGGTTATTTTTGTCTCAAAACAGATGTCAATGCTGCTCTTACTGATATAAGATACGTGTCGTTAAATGCAACAACATAGCACCAGCTGTTTCTTTTCACTACTAATTAGTTGGATCAAAATATTGCTAACCTTTAACAAGTTACCTACTAAATATATATACAACGTCTGGTCTACGGATCTACTCGCATGTGAATATATCTCCTTAACAAATTTCATTACAATCTGTTTAGCTATTTAGTGGTGAAAATTTGATTTAATTTTGCATTAATAATATCAGTAAATATCAATAAGTTCACGTTCACTTCATTAGAACTGCTTTGAAATAGTAATCATGTTACATATCACTCTGTTTAACCAAGTTATTAATAGTATTCAAATTCTCCATATACTCAAAACGAACCAACGAACAAATCCAAGATCATTACCAACGTTTCCACAAAATATATGTCTTGTTACGAAATGTTTCTCATAAAAATATACAAATACGTATCGATAAAACGTACTCACTGTTCGTGGTGCCGGTCGTTCGTATATAAACAGAATAATATTGGTATAAAAACGATGTTCATAGCGTGTGGAAAAACACTAAGTTTATTGTAACTAGGGAATGTTGATCTTTGGATAGTAGGTAAGGTTATGGTGGTAAATATAGAAATATATTTATGCATCGAAAATAGTTTGTCCTACAAAATACCGTAAATAATATTCTCAAATTTGGAGTCTATGCAGAATCCACCCAAATCTAACAAGTAAAATTTAAAGTAACGTTATCCATTGTGGATTTAATAAATTAAATGCATCTCCATGTTTAGAAGAAAACTACGGCTAATAACAGTTTAAATTATGTATTGAAGTTTTTCTGATAAATGTTGCATAATAAAGTGTTTGGGAAATCCCAAAGAGAAGCATCGACAATAAATATCGTCGATCTCAACTAACATAACTTTTAGCTGTTAACAAACACAACTAAGAAAATAAACATTACAAAGTAAAAACATGTTTTCAGATTCCAGGATCCGCAACTGTCGAAAACTAGGAGATGTCAAGCTAGGTCATTTAAGAATAGTTAATTTCGTCCGCGGAAAAGGTCCAGTGACATGTCAATAAAAATATACTTCGCAAACAGTTTCAATTTATATATATATTTTTTTTTTTTTTATCGGCACCAATCGACAGTTTACTGGAGCTCCAGCAGCTAGAAAAGTGCAAGCAATTGGTGAAGGGAATTTTCGCAAGATACTCAGTGACCTGTTTTATTTTGCCAATTCTTCTCAAGATGCTTTGTCAGAGATCTAGTTTTATGTAAATTGAAAATTTTATACTAGAATATATCAATAACTATAGACGTTGCTATCGCTTGTGAGACTTAAAATAATGCGCAAGTAATGCTATAGTATAACGATATAACGACAAACAACAAAACTATAAACAAACTTTCCAATTGATAAAAATGATCATGTGCATTATTTTAAGTGTCATCACATATCGATAAAACTAAATTAAAGCAGACGTACACATACGAGCCGCGGCTGTGACGAACAGCAGTATAATAAATTAGCAGTAACGTATTGTTAAATGATCGTAACATGTCATACATGTAATCAAAAGTGAAACTGGTTTTCGATGCCACTGATTCTCTTAAAGGGATAACTCTGCTGCGATTCCTTCAAAATTGAAAAACATCTCGATTTTTTTAAATAAAATAAAATCCCGATAGCACCGTGTTTCAGCTGGGATGTGTCCTTACTAAATGCAAATAAGAAGGACGTAGAAAAAGAACTGAATCACGATTTTCATTTGCTCAAGAGTAGACGAGGTCGGGGGGTTGTCAGTGAGTAATGAACTTGTGTCATCGCGCGTTTAGAGAATTTGTTTCGTTTACATTAGTAATAAATTTATTTATTTGTGAAGGGTAACCTTTAACATTTTAATAGATCTACTAGGCAGTATGTAAGCATCATGTTTTTAAAAAATCTTGGGTATTTTCTATATCAAACAAACACCTATTGAACTCATCGATATTGATTTCTTCAGGATGAAAATTATTTCTCTACCAAATTTCAACAAGTTAAAATTAGCCATTGGGTTTTGAAAGAGAACCATTTGTTTATTAATGAGGACTAATACGGAATCATAGGATGTTAAGAATCACATCCGATTTATAGAAATAGCTCTATATTCAAAATAGTAAAGGTGACCGCACTGTGGTAATAGGTAGTTAGTTTAGTAACACCAACACTACCGGTGCTATCAAAGTGAACAATGCTTGTTTACTCGAGTGACAATGAAACAATGTGGAACTAAACAAAATATCGGCTGCAGCCACGAATGCGCCGAGACGTGCATTTCCGTATGATAACCAACTTTCTGGGCGCCTTTAGGTATACTATCGTTATTAAATTAAACAGAACTGTTTTTTGCTTTTTATTTTGTCGAAATTATTAATCTTTATAAAGCATAATTTTCCAAAATGCCCAGAACCTAAAAGTCTAGCTTGTAGTCTTTTTCCTCGACTTGTTTCACATTAACACCTATGAAAGTTGATATTGTAGAGCCAATACCCTCAAATATGTCTTTTATAAGTTTAGCTACATCAAATGCTTCAACGGGACTTTATAAAGCTCTGATATGTTAGCTATATACTAACCAAATCGAAAGAAGAAGTCTAAATACAGGTACTCAGTGATAAACTGATAACGTAACTATTGACCAAGGATATATCCAACAATCCTACTTAATATGACGGTGAAAGTTTGTGAATATGTTTGTTGCAAATTTACGCAAAACCTAAGCTTATACAGAATAGCAACATCCTCGCCAACGAAGTCGCGGGCATAACCTAGTATTTTATGACAATGACCTTTCAAACGAATGATTGGTACCAAACTCTTGATGACATCAAGAGCGTCCTCATTAACAACAATTATAATAACATATTACAATTGACAAAACTTCCCCTGCGTGTGGAACAAAGAAAGCTATAGAGCAGGCAGTGCATGTTATTAAATATACGTTACACTGTGACATAAGATATCAATTGTCTATTGTTGGCATACGCAGTGGGTGCTTATACATATTATTATATATACATAACATATCTTGTATGTATATTGTATAAACTGACGACTCGTTAATTGCAGCAACATTTCATATCTCAAGCTTACGTATAGCTTATTGCAAAAGAAATTAGCTTAGACCCCCTGCCATACAGAGCGACTTAATGGCGGGAGTCAAAAAAAATCATGAAAATAATGGTTCTTTTAATAACAACCCATTTATGTTCCACTGCTGGGCACGGGTCTCCTCTCTTCTATCAAGAGAGAGAGAGGGTTTAGAGGCCAGAATTACTTCTAAGATAAGTGGGTTAACTCACGATGTTTTCCTCCACCATAAGCAGATGGTGAATCATTTGATTACTACTTATAAACTCCACAAAGTGAAATTTACATTGGTAATGCCACCCGGGATTGAACTCGAACCTCTTGTGTGCAAGTCGGTTACTTTGCCACTCAGCCACCACCGCTTTTATTTGGTTCTTTTATTGCATAAGAAAAGCTTTAAATATGCCTCAGGCTATCAGTGACCATCATTAATAAGCTACTAAAATAACTTTCTACATTGCTGATTTTGAAAATTGCCTAGTGGACTTTGTCATCTTATGATTTTTTTTTTCATTAAGGGTGGAGAAGGCTATACCAAAAGGTTCACGGGCGATCCTGGACTTTTCAGCTGCTAACCTTTTATTATATATAAAAAAGCAACCCTTATGAAAGTATAGAAGTCTTAGCTATTCTATTCCTTATTTTACTTTTTCCTCACTATTATCTTCTCAAGTAAAATTTGACAAAAGTTTGAACTAGTAGGAGCAGCAAGATGATAAGCTGCGTGATTGATAAACAGACAGACAACGCAGTCTAAACCACTTAGGTCCTCAGCTTTCGACGAAGTACCTAAGTAATGTTCTTAGTAACGTAGATTCGGAGTTCGGCAAATTCTTGGTAAGTCAGGTTCCGATTAAGTCAGCTTCGTAGAAGAAAATTCTCAATGTTAACTAAGATGATAAAAATAACAATAGGAACTAGTTCTACTAGATAACTAGATTTATTAATTATTTATACCTACTTAATGTTTTGAAATAAGCTATATTAATTAACATTTTTATCGTAACTAAAACATCAATCAAGAACTTAGGCATTACTCAAAAAATATTTTATATGACGCGTTTGTAGAATTACTTTTTAAATTATTAAGTGAATATCATGATCAACCGGCCACAAGAACTTTATTTCATCGTATATAATTTCTATCGACAATTATCAAGTCATATTGTTATGATAGGTTTAAATTAAAATTCTGATGAATACCTACTTTGTCACGACACGTGGTTCTAATTTGACATTATAAATATCTAAACCATCTTAACTTTGCCAACTTATACTTACTACAAATCAAATTTAAAATGTTATCACCATTACCACAATTATTTATAAAAACACTTAATAAATTATAAACAATTCTATTACATTTTCATATAGAAAATATCGCTTCACCAAAGCGTATACGAAAACGTCCGCAATGCGCGTTCGATCGCGTCTCACGCTCAACTGAAAACTGTAACCATGAAACCTTCCTGCATACTGCACCAACCAACACACAAGACCTACCGATGCCAAACATTATTCAACAACCACAGTTCAAGTTGTATTGGTCGTGTAAAACCAGGCATCGAGAGACCTAGTTACAAGATATATAATGAATACCTCAGGTCAATTTATATTGGTAGAAATCACCATCGAAATAAGACTCGGCAAAGCAAGAGCCGTCTTAGATATTATAGATCAAATTAAAATGGGTAATTTTCGCCTGCACACCAAATTTATTGTAGATGCATTCGTATATATTCGTAGAAACAGAAAGATGAAATAAAACTGAATTCTAGTAACAATAAGTAATACATATAAACTTTTATATCTAAATTCTCAAAGTTTTTATGGCATGCGTGTTTCAAATGATATTATGAGTAATATAAACTAATATTTCTAGGTAGACCACATTAAACGAGAGATCAAACTATACCTACTGGAACATTTAATACAGAATACTCAGTAAGAATCAACGAAAGAGTCCTAGTCCTACCATAGGTAGGTACTACGATTTCCATAAATACAAACATTATTGACAGAGAACAATGAAAACACAACTTTTGTGAAAACAATACATTTCGGATTCAATTATTTCTTCGTTAAACCTGCACCGAAGAAAAACGAACTTAAATAAACACCACATAAAGTCCAAATTTATACTTTAACACCATTCCTCTGACACAATGGTCCGAGACTAAAAATAAACCCTATATTGTCAGTAATAAGACATATATTTGCAGTTTATAAATACAAGTTATGTCGTTCTAATGTCTGTCGATGCACAGGACAGTTCGGGAAATACAAGTAGCGGCATTCTCGTTCCCGAGTAGGATAGACGCGATATTTCGGGATGGCACGCGCGGAATTCAATCTTATTTCGTTTTCCCAGTATACATATCAAAATCAATATGATACTGATATGAAAATATATAGATTTTTTGTATGTCATGGACGCTTGTCATTTTTTGTGGCGAAAATATTTAATAACGATATTAATCTTTAGATATAACGTTCTACTGGGTCTATTTCTCGTACATTATATTTATTTTCCTAACAATTTATTATTGGCCTGTAGAGCAAAGTTTTATACGTGCAAATTTTAACCATCTTCAGCATATTGTGACAGTGAACATAATGCCATCGGTCATTCTACGATCCGTGTCTGATCCCTCGGACTATCAAAGTAAGGAGATAAAGAATGCACTAGTGTTTACACACATACTTGTGCACTATAAACTTTCCCGTGATAGTCTCCGTGGGGAATAGGATTAGCCATCGTGAGTATCGTGACCGATTCTACTTGGGTGGCTAACAAGCATACCATCCGCAAAATGTGACCTTGCAGATTTCCTCTCCTTACCTATTTATGACGCAAAATACAACTGCCATTTAAGAGTATCTATGTTTCTCTGTTCTGGATTGTAAGTGAAATATAGACGGTAATTTCAGTCTTGTATATATATTAATATACTTACTGATTATTGTGTGCAGTCAATCTGTTGGGGTCGCTTGCGTTGCGGTGCTTGCCGCGCCGCGGTGCGTCACGCTCGCGACAACTCTCCGCGCGGTTCACGCCGCGACCACCCGCCGGGGATCGCCAGCTGGACCAGTACAAGATTTCATTGTGATTAAGAAATTTTATGTAAGCTTGGAGGAAACGGAGGTAAATAGAAATAAACACATATCAATACAGTAAGTAAGTATTTCGGGACAATCCCACCCACATGCCCACCGCTGTGACTCCTGTGAGCCAGTATTAACAGCGGAGTAACCAACTGATACACCGAGTTTTGACACTCGTGCGTCCCGTGGACAACTAAACCTACTGTCATGGACCCCGCAACGAATTTAATCAGAAGTAAATAGGAGGAGTTAGAAAGAAAAGTTTCCACTTCCTTCCATAGCAAAGCAAGTAAGTAAGTATTGTATACGTTTGATAAAAATAAACACATTATGTAGTGTATGTAGTATGTGTACACGCAACAATATTGTAAGTAAATATAGCTTTTTGTTTATTAAAAGTCGAAATAGGATATAACCTTAATTAAATAGTTTTTATTTTAAATTTAAAACTCAATTAAAAATAATTTTTTGAATACCTTAAAGATTTTGAAAAAAAAAAAAAAGAAAAGTAACGACGTTGACGGTTCTCAAATAGACCCTCAACGCCCTCTAGTTACATTTATTTGCACCTAGCGTTAGCACCTAGCGGCGAGTGGCAAGACTATTACTTTAGTTTCACTATTGAATACTAGATGGCGCTACTAGTAGTAGTATATGGACACATTTCAAATAATACCATTGCAATCTTACTTCATAGTACGAAAATCGCATTTATTTTCCTTAGATTTTTGCCAAAGTAAGTATATAAGTAGAATGATGTTATACTAACTTGTTATCCTTATCTGGCTCCTTGGTGTTAGCGTCACTTGTGTCTACGTCAGCATCAGGTGCTGTCGGCTCGTCTGTTGAGCCTTCCCGTCTAGATTCGCCTGGAGAATAAAAATAATACTATTAAATTTAGCAATATGTTTGGGTGGAAAATAGAGACATTTGATTTGTGTTACAACGCCATCGATAATAATAAAATTCAATTAAAACTTATAGAGCGAAAATAATGCAAATCACCCAAGATAAAAATACCTCGGAAGAATTGAATTATTGTCCTATATCAATAAATAATGAGGTGTTCATAACTGGATGCACTCGCTGATCGTTAGATCTATTAGTAAAGCTTCTAATACGCAGTTCCTCCATGGATGGGGTGACCGTATTTCTTCCGTGCTTAGAAGGGCAGTTGTTAGATCGCAGCTTTTTGGCTCGATAAAAAGAAGAACCCAATAGTTATTACTTGTTATTTTCTACAATCAGTAAAGATGAGTTTTCTCATTTTAGTGTTTGTCTGAGTCTGAGCTATCTATTATATATGTTTTCAACAGAAACACAAGTTGCACGAAGTATTAACTAGTTAGGTACAACTGACAATGTAATAGCAACAAGTAAAGGAAAACTGGAATGAATCAGTGACAAACAATACTGTCATGTATTCTGTACATCATCACAGTCACGGATAAACGTGACTGGTAGACACGTGACTGGTCAATAAAGTTTACAGCTTTAATCACTTCATAAAACGGTGCAATGAATTTTAAAATGCAATTTTAGTAAAATTATACACGAACTTGAATTGGAACTCTAGAATATTGTAGATTGTCAAAGAATCATTATTTACAATAATAAAGACACTATACTGGGATATGATGGATGGTGTGGGATATTGTGGCGTGAATCAAGAGAGGCTAGGTACAGCAGTGGACTGTACCACGCTGATTAAACAAGGTAAAGGTGATACTTCGACTCGGTGAGCTTAAGATAAAAATCCATTCATTTCCATTTAAAATAAACGGCATTTAAAAACGTAACCACAAGAATAAGCTGAGCAACAATAAATGAAGTCACATGACACCTAGTCTCACGAGGGTGAGCAGAATTAGAAGCTATTAACAATTCGTCAATACGAAACCGCATTCATTACTCACGTTTGGAAAGATAATAAACATCGACCCACAGGTGACGTTAAAAACATAAATCTCCTGTTTTCCTTAAAACTACCCACCGCCAACGGCATAATAAAATAAACATGTTTATTTCAATGATTGAATTAATTTAATGATTCAGTTTTACACACGTCATTTTGGAACTTGAGATGTCTGTTTCAATGCCTTGGTTAAGCCAAACTCCTTTTTTAATTTTGTCTGTAGTAGGATGAGATTATGACTTTATGCCCAATAGATGTCGATAGGTGTGCAAACTATATGGATCAATAACTAAAAATGGTTGCGCTTAAGACTTTGAAGAAATAATTATGTCAATGCATATTATTAATATCTTAAGTTATGTATCAAAAAAGGGATAGATATAAATAAATCATAAAAGTTATACCCATCGATAGTCATATTACATACATAAAAAAAACTAAATCCTTACAAAGAATGTTACTTACATTCTTAAATGTAGCACTATAAATCCTACGCTTTCAATATTATCGCGGATAAAAATATAGAAATGTAAAGTAATAAAAATTGCGTTAAAAATCGATTCATTTTTATTACGTCCATGAATATTTTAATAAATCATACGTGGAACATTCGTTAGTGCTACTACTACATGACGATAGATGGCGCTTGCCCATATTAGCTTTGTTAGACGAATTAATTAATTTTACAGGCAATAAACTTTTTTTAAAGATAACTCCTGCTTTTTGGAAACAGCCCTGTGTTGCGGAGACTTCACAAACATATAATTAACGGACACCAATTATACCCAGACTCGGAACAAGTCGTCCCGATGAAGGTTGCAAGGTCAGCTCAAGACTGAAAGTTTCGGAAAAAAGTGCGGGTAATAACTTCTGTGCATTTACCAGTAAACAATTATAAGTTTAGGAAAAATATTGAATATCTTTAAATGGGCAATCCTGTTACTTCAAAACAGAAACGAGATATGAATATAATCATAACATTATATATAGTAATACCATCGATATAAAATATTGTCAAAAACAGCATTAGGACGCTATTAATTGAGATAATGACTAATCTGGTTCTGAGCAACCGTTCCCTTGCAACAGTAGGCCTATCAATATTAACAATTTAATTAAATGTGCCTGTATCCTCATCCATATTCCTGCCACTATCGTTCGTACGGCCTACACTTCCCATATCCTACATACAATATAGTCCAATGTCAGATCGATGCGTGTCATGAGAGTCAACGCGGAAGCCGCATCCTGCAGCGTCCTGCCGCTCCTGTTCACACGGACGGAACACGACATGCGTATTATTAATAACAAACTTTTGTGTTGTGGTTAATTAAGTCATACGAGTTGATATTGAGAGATGGTTATTGATAGCGGGTGGCTTGCATTACTTGTACATCATTTCGAAATAATTTCAATTGTATTGGCTTTTTGAAAAAAAAACTGCTCTTTGATACACAAGACATTAAATTTGTATTTTTCTATATAGAGGACAAAAAAACGGTGAAGTTTGTATAAAATTAAAATAAGTAAATAAGACACGGATGGACCCTAAAAGGGGTAAGGGCTACTTCACACACCACTAACATTATGTTTATGTTTCTCTGCTACGGAGTTACCCCTAAATTGCTTCTAATGCTTCAATATCTTTATCAAAGATTATATCTCAAACAAACCTAAATATAAAATATAAATATGTTTGTCTTTAATATAGTATTTGTTTTAACAAAAGCCTTGCCTTGAGAGGCAAAAACAATATGAACAGTTTAATGCTGAATGAGGTCATATAGACTGAAAGTCACAATATTAAAAAATAAAAATTGACTGTCTGTTAGTCTTCACAATTACATTGTGCAACTAATAATAATAAAAATGATATTAAAATAGAAAGAATACCAAGGAAGGAAGCTGCAGTCGACATGTCGTGGGCGAACGTAAGTCCAGATTGCGTAAATATACTCGTATAAAATTGATTATTTTGTACGACAATCAAGGAACAGTCATCATTCAACAAGCTCTGACAATATTACAAGGTGTGAACTTGAGTAAATACACACATACAATATGTAGTGAACATCTTTAATCAAGGTAAGTACTTTAACCTTTCGTCAACTTTTTTTTCTTAATATAAACAACTTGATTTTATAATAACGTTTACTTTGAGGTGTGGATGAAAAAATTGAGAGGCAGTTTTTTTTAGGCAGGTGACATACAGTCCGTACCGTAGCCTTTTGGTGGGCTTGTATCAGAAGAACTGCCGATGCATTGCCTGCTAAAAGATCTCTCTGCTAGCTCTGGAAGCTATTTGTCCCAACATTTATGTACAGCAGAAACACAAAACTATCGTAATTAATAGTGTTATTTTTAGCTGCAGTCTTCTGTAAGGTGGCCCAATCGTTGCAAATAATGTCAATATTGGCCTTCCAAAATTAACCAACTGCGAGAAATGGTATAAATGTTATCCTTATGGTTGAAAAAGAACAGCCCTAAATGAAAGTTGCAACGATCCTTAGCAAAAATATTCCCATACATAAATTGTGCGCTTGCGCATACCCATACAAATTAACCGCCACAATTAGCGATGATCTAACGTTGTGACGTCACCGCACCGTTAAGGCTAGCCACACGCCGAGTACTGAGAAGGAAATGCTAGTGTTAACTATTATGTTGTAATTGTAAGCTATTTGTATTAAATAAAGTTTAACTTGACATATTTATAGTATTGATGTAATTCTAGTTAGCTCTGTTATGGAGGTAGGAAGAAAACTTATGGTATCTTACGTTTAAGTAGAGCGTATCAGACGTAATGTTTCCAATTAAGTGAATAATAAAAAAAACCTTTATTTACATCTTCTCTATGACGATTGTCCGTTCTTGTTTAAGCAGACAAAAGAAACGTATAGCTGTGAGATGAGTATAAGGATAATAATGACTGTTCTTAAACCTGATTCCAACAGTGGCAGATTGGAATCTCAATGTCATGAATACCTTGGATAAGTCAACCGGGTTGTCAGTGCCTTTAATTATCCTAATGATTGGTCCAGTAGCAGTTGTTAATTATGTCAAAGATCTCGAACTTTGACAACAGGGCTCGTCTTTTCTAAAACCCGAAACGTATCTCAATCAATCGAATAAATTACATGAGTTTGATTTTGAATTGAACTAATTTGGAATTAATTTGTTTAAAGGCGCTTATATCCTGAGCGAATAGTCTACCAGATTAACTTATAACCACACCAAGAATATCGACATGTCCAGCAGTAAAAACTAAACACTCATTGATTGATTTTTATGATTCGTTTCTACGCACTCATAGAATATTGCAATTAAAACCATCGATTGTTTTCTAAAGTGCCATTGCCGTTTGACTGACGATGAATGACGGTTTTATTACAACTCTTCATGCAAAAACTTCACAATAGATTTTGCAATAATAGTCATCCACTTTTATAAATGACTTTAAGTGTAATCAATATTCCCATACAACAAACTGAACAAACTATTATAAACTCAGTTCTCATAAGCATTGAGACTAAATTCCAGCAACGAGTTCGTCAAAGTTATTGACAACCAAATTCAAAAGATATTTCGTGCTTTTCAACTTTAACATCGATTCTTTAAAATTCATTTTCCAGTGGCAGCGTTAAAAGGATGATGCAGTGACGTCATGGTACCTCGATTGGCCGTCGACCCGTTTCCGAAACTGCATCCTAACAACAAGTGGGTGTGAGCTGAGTTTGTATAAAGTTGGTTAAAAATAACTCGTCACAAACACGCCATTTTTTATTTAAAATATACTGCCAAGTGTCGGTAGTGACGGATATAATATAGGCCTGAATCACATTGTATCTTTTAGTTGCAAATTAAACAAAAAGATTCAAAAAAGTGTACATGAGCGATCTCTCGAGATAGACAGGCAGGCTATTAATAGCTGAAGAGAGAAACATGAACCTAAGGACAAATATTCCTTGGAGAATGGAGATATAATAAGGATGTAACGAAAAGAGGTGGGAATGTGAAAAATGGAAAATATGACATTTAAAGGTGAGATATAGGCTTCAAAAAGAGTCATTATCACCTAATGGTACTAATACTAAATTTTTGTCAATATCACTCACCAATTTTGTGGTTTTCAAGATATGTTAAACAAAAATGAAAATTGAAGTAAAAATATTAATGTCGAAAATAGCAATCATTGACGTGGTATTGTTTTTGGCCAATTTTTCAGACAGCATGGCTTATAAACCTGATATGTTGCCAACATATATACTTGCGCAGTGGTTAATTAAGCAGACTCACTGGTTCAAATTCACATTATTCAAATATTAGAAATCTACTTCTAACATAAGCTAGCTATAAACAGCGTCAGTGACGACAATGTTGTAAATAAACCAAATAAAGAATAATAGACTGTGGGAAAGATCACTAAAAATTACGTTTGATAGAAAGGATATTAACATATAAATGTTAAATTGGAACATGATATGACATGACCAGTAATTATATGACAAAGTCATTGTAATGCCACCGACGAATTATAAGATGTTCTTGATCGCTGCCACGGTCATTCCGATCAGGCGATGTGCTTCTCCATAGTACGTTTATAAAAGCTACGAGTTCATTCAACGATTGTACTCATTTAAAATCAAAACAAATGGATAATACAATGAATATTGCTACTTTTCTACAAACATTTTTGTTTAATTACAATAAAAATGGTAAGAATCTGTTAGGCGATATTGTTTACTGTTGCCAATTCAGAGTATAATATTTTCATGTGCACAATGCGTTATTTTGATTCGCAAACAATGATGTCATGCAGCATCGGTATCAGCAGCTCCGTGGCGGCCATGACACTATTGACAGTTCATTATTGTTTATTTTATTTATTAATCTTATACCTATTTGAGCAGCATATATGAAACATTATAAGGAAAATCTTTTAATATCCATGTGAGTATTGTGAATCCGTAATCTCTGCATACCTCTCTGCGAAACATGAGGTTCAATAACAATTAAGCAAATGTGTTATGATTTTAAGTATTGGACTTCTGAAATTTAGAAGTCCAATACTTAAATTCCTTAAAATATGATTAATAAAATTTTAATTGTTGTCATTATCTGAGTAATTGCTATACAACTAATAAATACCCTCTGAATGAAGAGAGACAAGTAAGACAATATCGTAATACCGGACCGTTTGTCACCAAACTATTAAATAAAGAAACAGTTACCAAATTCGTCCCCTATGATTAGCCAGCCAAAATTAGCTCACACAAGACAATACGGGCCAACAGTGAGTCAGTCAACGTTCATACTATTTATATACGCTTCCGGAGTTCACGCGACGATCGCGCATATCAATCAAGGCGATGGTACAGACCAGGGATTCGACAAAAAGTTAAAGTCAACAAATTTGGGGAGCTATTACTTATACAAAACATAGTTTAGGATATTTAGAAGGTAAATAGTTATGTACGTACAAAAACATAGCAAGAAAATTTAAAGGAAAAGAGAGGACGAGACCAAACTATGTGAAATATATTGAACAGAAGAAGACGTTAAAGATGACATTTATTATTTATTGAATATAATGGAACAGAGTTGACAGGTGTAAGCAGTAGCCAGAAAAATGAGTTGCACCGACAAAAGCACTGCCCATAAATAGAGAGTATAACTGCGTATATCGCAATGGATATGCCTAAAACTGCGTCAAAAATAAATGGTGCATGATTTACGAGTACGTTTTCGATCGAAGCAAGATTGGCCACTTAGTCATTTCTTGGAAAGTGTTTCACTGGGTTCGAAGAAATTGAACACTATATTGCGTTTGCGGCCATTAAATAAATCTTCATAATAATTTCTTCTTTGAGTACACTGAAAGTTTGTCAAAGAGGCTACAAACACTTTGTGAGAATTCTATAATGCACATCTAAAGTAATCATAACCTTAGATCCGTGGAAATAAGTAGTGTTGCTGTAACTTTATCGCAGAAATGTTTTCTAAACAATTTTACGATATCAGTGTAGTAAAATAAATTATCACTAAACAGTCAAACAGACAATGTTATTCAATTAGTATCATTGTTATCATAAAAACACATGATGCTCAATCACTAATCAATTATTCTCACCTACAAAAAACCAGAAACAAGATGGTATGAAGCGACAATATTTTAGTGTCACCTACTTCACCTATGTAGGCGGCACACAAATGTCACTCACTAGTACAGTTGACCGAGTTATCATTGTCCATGTGAGTAGACTGATCGCATACCGACCAATAATCGCCGATTAGCGACCAAGCAACAGGTCATGCTCATGAACGACTAAGGAATGCGCGGTAAGGAACACAAAACTAGTGTAAACCAATAAAAGTTTAAAAGTAATTTTAAATTGATTGACAATTCGCTTGGTAGTTCCATTGTAATTAACATTCAGGGGATATACTCGTACGTTTATATTTTAAAGCTCTTATTTTTGGGCCGTGATTATTAGCTTAGATAAATAGCTCTGCATCGGTGATATAGATAATAAAATAGTCATTGAAATAACATTGATACTTTTGGATATACTTATGTAGCTACCTGGTTGTCTGGTTTTATGTGTAACAGTACATAACACGAATACATTAATTACAACTTGCCGGGACTCTCACCATACTCTGAAACTACTAAATGTAATTTTCGCTATAGAGGTGGCAAAATTTGAGCTTATACAATTTATATAATTGTACATAAATGTATGCAATAATATCTGTATCTTAAATATAGATGGTGTACAATAAAGAGTTTGCAATTTTCTTGGGAAAGATTTAAAACGTCTTTATATTTAATTAACATTATACTCTAAAGTTGGAAAAAATAGTACTATTGAGTTTTTAGAACGAATGGGTTGGGTATATTATAATAATGCAACATATTTGTGTGTATCGGTAGCATATAATGATGATATTATGTTAAAGGAATGTCCGTTGACAGTGAACAATAGTTTCACAGAACAGATGGTATTTTACACTGACATTGGAATAAGACAACTGTTTATGTGCGACACGAAAACTGCATATAATTACTATGTTTGTAACAGATCCCGCTTGGTAACAGCTACTCACTAACAAGCGTATATCTTTCTCTATACTTAATGTTGTTTAAATCTGTATAGCATATACAGCAATCGACATATTTTGGCATTGAGTTTCTTTGAATTGATGATGTATTTTTTTGCGCTATAGAATATCTAAGGTATCTAGGTAAACCTTTACTTACATTATTGTAATAATAAATTACCCCGTCCAAAGCTTTGTCTTTTTCAAACGTGTCAAACGTTGTGACAATTAGGTCAACCATTTGAGAAAATCATAAAAACGATTTGACAGTTTTAAAATCAATTTTACAAATATGCTCTATATTAGAATTTAAAACTATTAAATATTTAGTAACAGACAAAAGAATCGTGGTGTACAGCGCTAGGCACCAACTGGACAGTCGTCACTTGAACGTAAGGTCACCGTTATCAAGTGACGCTTAGATAAAGACACAATGTACCACAATTATAACTTCAGAGAAATGGAAGCATCGATACGTGCTCTCATATATTTTTCAATAACTCAACATGATAACCAGGAACGATATTATAATAATATTAGACGTCTGCCTGACCGATTTCTATCGAGATGATGGTGGAGGTGCCAACAACAACTGTACAAAGTTAGAGCTCAATTCGAAAGAATGCACTAACGTATAGTAGCCAAGCATCTATTTAAAATAGGTATTAAAAATCGATAGACCGTGACATATACTAATATAAAATATATGGTAATTTAATTTTAATGATCGATGCATCGTAAATACGCCCACTTTAAAGAAATATTAAATGTCCTTAACACAGTTTGCCTTAAGTAAATTTGCGAAATCTTATCAAATATCAAAGACTTACCTCGAGACCCGCTGAACAGCCAAGAGTTGTGCTTAAGTGATTCAGAATGCTTTTTCTTCGTAATAGGAGTTTGTTCTACAATGCTGGCTTGTCTACTTCTTCCAGAAGAAGGTGTCTTCACGACTTTTTTCTTCGCCTTCTTCATCGTTCCGCTGTGCGATTTCCTTAGCGTGTTCACTTTTAAAGACTGACTCTTCCCACGAGCTTTGCTTTTACTTCGCGATGTCTGTCTACTTAATCTCCTTCTATGTTCAGATAATTGCTTAGGACTCGGTGGTTCATCTTCCGAGTCAGTCTCTATAGGAGGTTGTTGTATAGGAGGAGGTTCTGGTTTAGCCTCACATAACGCTGTATGACGTCTCTCTCCTTCCAAGAACAATTGCGTATAATTTAATATTTCGTCCAATGTTAATACTTTGTCATCTTCTGCAACAGATTGTACCGGTTTGGTAAAAGTTGGAGTCTTTTTTCTTCTGAAGAAGGCAAGACCACTAACAGTAGATGCTTTACTTGGTTTTCTAGTTTTAGGAGCTTCATTTGTACTACTCTTTCTACTGTTAGATTGACTTTTGTCGTCTTTTTTACTATTTTTCCGAATTTGGTCGAGTTTTATAGACGACCCGTGTATAGAATCACGATCTTCTTCACTCCAGAGACTTTCTCTAGATTTTTTCTTGTCACAATTTTTATCTAGATCCTTTTTCGCCGATTCAAACCACTCATCTCCTAAATTTCTAACGATCTCTAAAGGGTTAGATAAGGACATGGTTTTTCTGTGTGTTTTCTTAGTTTTGGCGCAGTCCACTTCCTCATCTGTGATCGCTACTTTAAGTGATTCCTTGCTGATTGTGGGCGTTTTGCCGAGTCTAGGCAGGGCATCATCGCTCGCTGATACTACGTCGCTGTGTCCGTCTGCTGACTCGTACAAAGACTCGTCGCTTTCATCTCGCCTCTCTGTAGGAATTATATCACGTCAAAGATATATTGACGTCGGTTCGAGTGAATTCCTTGCCATTAATTATTAAAGCATACGATTTTTGTAATGTAATTGCTAAATTTAACGGCAATCACCATTAATAACGCTAAAGACATCTGTGCGGTATAAAAAGTAAAACAATGACCTGATTGGAGGGCAAAAAATGTCGTTTTCCGATCGATTGTAGTCGTGCAGACAATGTCAAGATTGTTGTGAGTCATAGCCGCGACGGTGGGCCGAGCGTTTTACAGACGTTTTGTATAATAATTATTAACATACAATAAGATGAACTTATACAGTTTTGACGTTAACTAGGCATGTAGTTACGCTTTCTATTACATAACTTTTCGGTACAAATTAGCGACGCACGTAATACGTCCTCGAGTGTTTATGTTTTGTTTGCGAGTTGCGAGAGTTTGTTAAATGTTGTTACGTTTGCGTTACTTACTTACTATACTTATTAAAACATCTCTAAATTCGAGTAAACTGCTTTTATTAAGAGTGCCTAAGTATTGATCTTGATAATACAGCCATTGGCTTTGAGTTTAAATTTTATGGTAAGTAGGTTGTACACGTTTTATTTCATCATGATTTGACTAACTTTTTAAAATAAGCATAGAATTAACTGCATCATTGTTGCATTGGCTAATATAACTATAAGAATATCCGGTTCCTCTTGTCTATGGGTATCTTGAGCACCGCAGTATATAAAGTTTACTCCTTAAAGCTGGATTATTTTCTATGTATCATACAATCTTCTTGTAACTTATCTATTTAAGCACACAATATATTAAAAACATTACTTAATCGTCTCAGATAAGCTGACAACATCACTTAACCCAGATAACGGTATTATCTTTATTTACCGGTATTTACGACGTGCGTAAATCTCTGTAAAATCTTGCGTAAACCGTAAATATTTGACAAACACTAGTCTTCGTATAGATAGTTATGCAATGTAGCAGTAGTTAACGATATTGTGTCTATTTTTTGTTTACCTTGACGCTTGTGTAATGCTCAACATTTGAATAAACTTTACTATGATAATAATATGTAATTATATCTTAGATATTAATATTTTAAAAAGGTTATATTTATTTTATATAGAAGTATAGCTAATACTATGGAATCTTTTAATCGACGATTGAAATTGAACGATTGAATTGATTGCTTTAATCAATCATGGACACAAGACCTGTGCCTGATATAATATTTTAGGTGGGAATCGAACTCTTTCAAGCAATCAAGAGCAATCACTTTCCACGTCTAGTGGTAACTGCCCAAACTATTACTACCTCTAAGCCCGTTAGCGAACCTTCTAACATTTTTCTACCGGGCCCTGAATACCCGCTGTACAAAAAGTTAAATATAAATTAAAACATAAGCGATGTTTCCCGGAATCGACGTGACCTTCAATGAGGAACAGCACCAAAATCACTTTAAAATCAAGTTTAAATTATTATTAGTGAGTTTTCCTTCAAGGTGCATACCGAGTGGCGTTATAGGTTGTTAACCCTCCAGCGATCTGTATGTTACAAATCTGCACATTTAATGGCAAAACGGACTTTCTGATAAATAGCACAAACTAAAATCTGCTGTCTCGTCTTTTACGTCTTTTCTACATAAGGTGCGATTAGTTTCAGTCGCTCGTTTAAAATTAGGTCTAGCACTGATTCACATTGTTTATAGTCTCGTGATTTTAATACAATATCGTCTATTAAAAATCAGTAAATCACATAATAATATGTTGTTAGAAAATGTTATACTAGAAGTTAAACATCAAATAGGGGACCATCTTACATTTGTGGTTTTTGTTTATTTCCAAAGATGGCACTGACAGATGAACCAGCGATGAAGCTGGTACTTCAGCAAACCCAGGGACATCCTGCGAGAAGTTAGTGATCTCTTCTAGTGACAATAACTAGTGATACGTTTAATATTAATTTTAAAAGTAATATCTATTTCTCTGTTGATATTACTAAGAATTAATAAAAAAACTTATTGTTAATGTATCAATTTAACGATGGGCTATCGTCGAATATAAAATAGGTCGTTACTTCTAAAACAGGTTAGTGGTATAGCAGTAAATAACGGCGGGTGATCGCGTGCTTTTTCACTATGCTATTATACTAATGAGTATCCGTCATTGGGTACTCCCGATCCCTGTATATTTTTATTTGGTTGTTTTAAATGTGATAAAGGTGTTGTATTGATATTATCTATTTAATAAGTTTCTATGGTTTGTTTGTTTTATTTTTACTGTTTTTTTTAGCTTAAACTATGATCATTTAGTTAAGATGTTATGTACTGCCGTAGTAGTTTAATGCGTCTCGTCAGTTTTTTTTGCACACTAAGCATTTTTCAAGTGCGAAGGCATTTTTTGTAAGCTTAAAATTATACAGTATAATTGTAATCATACTTCAATTAATAATCCGATATTAAGTAAAATGCAAAATTGACACTATTTATTATTTAGTAAGTATAAATACCTACGGGGTTTATATTGTTAAGTAAATCATTATTAAAATTACTTTAAAAACGAAAGCCTATAATTCAAATGTTCGCGGCAACCAACTGTTTAAGTGCGTTTAAAATGCGAAGAGATCGCACTAAAAAATAATCTGTGTTTTGATTTATATTCATTATGTCGATCCAAGATAGATACCACACAGATTTATCGTCATAACTTTTATATATTTACATCGATCGATAGATAAACAATAACAACATTACAGCGATTACTCAAATCACGTCATTGTTGACTATAGCAATATAACGTGTTATATCGAAATAACAGTTACCGCATAACATACGTCTTTGCGAGATAAAAATGGCAAGGAATTCTTTATAATAACAAAGGCTACTTTACACTTTGCAAGGCAGTAAGCAAGTTTTATAGCATAATCCTTGCTACTTGCATCGTGTAAAAGCGCTTTACAATTAAATACAAACCTAAGGACACAACGTCAAGTATGTCCGAATATCTCCTTCTCTCTTTGTCACTCTCTGTTGAAGTTTCACGTTCGCTTGACTCTCTCGTCGGCTTCAATATAACAGGCTTCTTTCTTCTCAACTTCCCAACAACACCATTCTCCGCCGGCTTCTCCACAGCCGGCTTGGGGTCTCTCTTAAACCACATCATTTGTCCGACCATGTATTAGCACTATAACAATTATGTTTCACTGCGAATTATCCGTTACATTTGGTACAGGTACGTCACTGATTGAGTACTTGTAGTTGACACTTATGACACTAAAATGTGGTTTTTGGATGACGTCCAACCTGAATATTTATAATCGATCAAATTGTAGCGGCATTGTTGGCAAAGAGTAGAATTTGTAAAGTATAATAATGTGTATGTTTGTCGTCAGTTTTGTTCTCTGTACAATTATAAACGTATAACTGTTCAAGTGCTGAAGTATTACTCATGTAATTATAGATAGTTTAGTAAACAATGTGCTTTGTTTTAGATTATAGTTTATCAATAGTCTGCTCTATAAAAGCGCGTGTTTATTATTAGAATGTATTATTTGTATCATACTTAATTATATTTTGTTGAAGTGGGTATTCATTCATATCTATATATTTTGTAGTCGAGGTTAGATTTAAAGGGTGGCAATTTCATGTATTTTGTCAGTGTCTCATCTTACGTCCGTCAGGCATATTGTTATTGGTCAATAGGGACTGAAATATTTGTATTAGTGGCAGCATTTTGTAAATTTACAAATGGGTAGTTACAGTATGCTAGCTATCGACTAATTTCTTTTCAATGATTTTCAATGTGGGTCACGTCTAAGTATACATTTGACTAGTTTTTGTAGGTACACCTTTAGTATAGTACTAATACTATACTAAAGGTGTACCTGTAATAACACATAACACATAATTGTAGTAAACAATCTTAACACAAATTCTTATATTTCCTATTCAACACAACATAAACCAAATTATAAGTCATTGACCAAGGTTTTGTTCACGGTCGTAGGATACGTTTGATAGTCAGATATACGAAGATATAGGCGTTGCACGTATCAGTAAGATCTTTACGGAAGAGGAAAAGTAATGCCTCCTTTATTCATTAGGACAACCAAAGCCACCCAAATCACTCACACACTCAGTGCTTATCATGATAGAAATCTCCGAACTTTAGTGGGTAGAAATGTGCTAAGAAAATTAAGCAAAACCATCGCATATGGGGCAAGAGTCTCTTCTCCACCCTCTATCGAGAGAGTTGTGAGGATAAGGCCTTTATACAAACTCGTTTCTCCAATGTGGAGTGGTGGATCAGATATTATGTCTTCACAATTTCTACTAGAACATGTTAGATTTCTTATGCTACTTTTAATTGTCGTTAGAGGACGGTCAGTGTTTGGTACAGTGGTACCTATTATGATTTTCAAACTGCAATTCACTTAAGTATTACAAGTAGGTATATATATACATATATATGATAGCTATTGAAATTCAAGAAAGGATTTTATCGAATTTAAACCTGTTAAGATATGTAGACCTTTCATAGACAATCCCACTCAACCAATTTATCAACACACTTCCTTAGACTATATATTGGTATACAATAATACAAGAACGAAGTGCCCATTAAATATCGATATCGCATTAGCATGTATCGGTAATTGTATCGATATATCATAATCACGGTAAGTTCATAAGTGACATTTCAATGACGGTAACACAATGGCAGTGGTTGAAACAGTTTGTGGTGCATATGAGAAGACAATGGCGAGTTACATTCTTCATTAAGTATGATATACATACATAGTTATGAATTTTTCATTATTTGTAAAATAAACTTTCTCAATTACGTTTTCTTTAAGTACATATATTACAATTTGTTCCTAGAGGATTAGATGTACAAGGTTTATTCCCTACTTAAGGTTAATTTTTAAGCCACCTACGAGGTAAATTTTAATAAATTATTTTTAATCTTCACCTACGTTGTAAAAGGATCTCGTTTCCTAATTTTAAGCTTTTACACGAATCAGTTTATTCTGTGCGTTATTTGTCAGTCAGTTTAAAAATGTTAAGTTCCATTTTCAAAACCTCATGCAGTTAAATAAGCAGATACCGCAGCTTATGGGCGCTTGTAATGCCAGTAGCATTACTTACGCGTTGTCAACTCTACAACTTATTTTATAACTAGGGATCGCCCGCGACTTTGTCCGCGTGGTAATTTGGAATATTTCCCCCGATTTTGCAACATATTTCACTACTGTTCCGCTCCTATTGCTCATAGCGTGATGTTTTATAGCTTATAGCCTTCCTGGATAAATGCACTATTCAACAAAAAAAGTTTTTTTCTAATCGAACCAGTACTTTCTGAGATTAGCGCGTTCAAACAAACAAACTCTTGAGCTTTATAATATTAGTATAGATACTATCTATACAATATTACCCAATGCTTTATCTACAGTAGTAAAACAAAAATGGCGGCACGCGCGGTAACATCGTCGTCCTATCTATCGGTCACGCGCTTGCTGCGGAAGTGGCGCGAGGATGCGGCCTCCGCGCTTCCGCCACCAAAGCTCCATTGACTAATGTTCAAGCTAACGTCCTTATAATGCACATTTCTACTGTGTGGGATGCTACTTGCTACTGACATTATGTATGCTCATTTTATTGTATGTATTTCTAGAGATAGGTTGGGGTTTTTAAAAAGTTTTATTCATTGGGGCTGCTCGAAAACATGCTAGTTTTTTAAGTAACGATGGAAATGTTTGTACCGCTAAGGGTAAAAATAAAGCATTTAAATATGTCCATGTCAAACAAATATTATTAATCTCTTAATAATTCTGCAAGATAAAAGCCTTCCTTTTCCTTTTTTACATATTCTGCAAAATAAATTCTATAATTGATTCACTAGGTTTACCTGTCTGTCGCAGGTCTAAATAAATTATATAGGATATACAAAACAGCGTTTAAAACACTCCAACTACATCAATGCATTAACCACCAAGTCAAATACGACGGTAAATTAAAATCGCTTTTTTCAATTTAGCCGACCACTTCACTTCCCAAACCCCCTCTTGCGGCCAGACGGGGCAAAAACGCACAAACTGCATCCACAGGCCAGACAGGGAGCTGGGAGGCAGCAGGGGTGGGGGCATCTGGTAACTGAGATATGAGTTAAATGAAAACGTTAGGGGTGTGAGGACAATTTTAGTTTATTATTTATTTGCTGAGTCATCTTGGAATTACGGTCAATGAATTTATATTAACCGTAGCCCCAAGGTGACACGGTTTCCTCGAAATTATAGGGATCCCGGAAAATCCTAAACTAAGCACTGACACTTCTATTCGTATATTTTGACAGCCTGTCTAGTGGGGTAAGTCTAAATGTACACAGAGATATGAAAAAGTATTGTCTAGTCAACTTAACATCACCAAGCTTTGCTCCTCGATTATTTTATTCTATGATATGAAATATAGTATGGGTAATTTTTAGTAAAATACATAAAAAAGACATCGCCAGATAGTAGATACATCGTCAACTCCTGCCTGTTCAGTAAAACAGGCAGTGGGGAAGTTTCCCCACTGCCTGTTTAGTTGTGCTGTTTACTCTGTTGCCTGTAGACGTTAGCTAGTTAGCTAACGTCTCATTTGCCATTTTTAGCAATCCGCTAAATGATTTTGATTTTTCTTTACTTACTTCTACTACTAACTACAAATACCGAAATAACCGAAAAGAAGAACTGAGGCGCCTTATCCAAAAAGAGCTCATAAGAGTATATTTTTCACGTGATACTTGCGTTAACAAAATAATGTATGACGTTGAAACAGTAATATTCAGAATGAATCATCCTACGAGTAATAACGTCATAATTGTACGTGATCATTAATATTATGAGAAGTTATTTGTTTCTGATATACCTACTCGTAAAATTTTTGTCTTTAGTATTTCATACCAATGTCAAGTGCCAGAACAAAATATACTTAAATCTACTTATATGTGATACCCCAGGTATTACAACCCTCCATAGGCTACGGTAACTGCTTTAACTGTTGACTCTTGCCATGAGCTCACACTTACGTTTCCTACTTTGAATGGGAAGAAGTAAAGTAGGGAAGCTTATTGCCCTGCAGTAAGACATGCCGACATCCTGGCGTCTGGTATATATAGTAAGAATGCCGGCAAAAGTAATGACTCTAGTCATTAATAGTTATTGCAATTCAATTTAATGCATTACCAACACTATTAAAAGAATCGTGGTATCCGTGGAATTGCCATCGACCGTGGTCACGAGTTCACAGCACGTGATCACGAAGGGTATGGTAAAAAACTGCACTTTATAATTGTAGTATACAAGCCGGAGAAGTTTACAAATATTGACACAAGTTTCAATCATTTGAATCAAAGAACTAGAGCATTTGAAAAATCAGTTTAGTATAAAAACAATCTCACTGGATTGTGTCCGAGCATAAAATTTTCATAGAAAATATTGTGGAGGGCCTACGTTCAACAGTTCATCAGGCTGAGATGATGATGATAGAAGACTATTCTATAGTATGTCCCTCTGGCGAGCGAAGAAGAAACTAGCCTACTAAAGATAAGATGCGATTGTAAAAAGAAATATAAATTGCCAACAACCTAATGGGTTGAGATTTGAGAATGAAACAACATCATAATTACTACGACCGATCAAACCGTTTAGTTTTAAGAATGTGCCAAATAAACAAAAACATGTATAAAAATAAAAGTCTTAAAATATATAAATACTCATACAGTTACTCGAATAGCTACACTACATTTACCGTAAATACATACAAACAACGCAAGATATGAGCCAGTACTAAGTGTTTCTTGTAAATATAGCTATCGATAGATTTACATAGTTTACACAAAAACGTTGAATTAACGTAAGCTTTGCACGAAACAAAAACATGTTGCTACATTTCGAGCCAATACGGGTACTGTACGTCAAACTATGTAGTTAAAAAAATCATTCGTTGCTGAATGAAAAATGTTGAATGAATGTAAATGAATTAACTCTTCGTTTTAATAAAGCTTTATGATAATACATATAATGCTCACAAGAGATCATTATTAACGGTGGCAAATACTTTACAGTTTATTTCAATGTTCAATCCTAAGATAATTGTATGCATTTAGAAACTAAATGTTAACATGACCTACAATTTTATTTTAATAATTTTTATCTATATCGCGCTTTCGAAGAAAGAAAAAAACGTGCACGTAGCCGAATACTGGGCTATGTTAAAGATCGCTGCTGTCCCCAGTCCTTAAAGTATTTCGAATAGTAGTCAGATGTATTATCAAACCCACATTCTTTAGCAAGCACTAGAGCATCCTGCCCCTCCATTAACTTCTGTACATGTCGTATATAATTAACCAAATATGGCATGTGGTCGGTAATGTCCGGCGCCTGCGCACGACTACATCGCTATATTTAACAACACGAGGGCTGCCCGTTACGGAAATATCTGAGACGTCTGCGCCTGCGCCGGAGTCGACGGATGCTGAATACTTGTGACATGTGTAATAAAAGAAATATGTCTACTACTACTACAGAAAGCACTTATTAATATTTATCTAAAAGGAGTTAACCGCAGTTAACCTAAGCTATTTTCAAAATCGGCTTTCATAATACGAGTAGCAATAGAAGATAAAGAAAATCTTATGTAGTAATTCAACAGATTTTGTTCATTTAAACACAAATCACATAGAAAAATAAGCACTGTCGGTTTTCCTCGACTTTTCCTGTCTACCGGAAAACGTTTCCAACATTTTTTTACCTAATAATATTATTAAGAATACCAAAATTTACATGGAACATAGATAAACTAGCCCCAGAATCCGATATTTGAGATTAAAAAAATATATGTTTCGATAAATAAAACTACTGACAGAAACATTAAATCTGATTTTTTTTAAAGAGTGTACCTAAACCTAATTTCGTAAGGACGTTATACAAACCAATTGAAGTACTTAATAACGCTAAACTGATTTACGTATTGCTATCCTAAAAATGTCAAAACATTATCTAAGCGCCGATGTTCCACCCAGTTGTCCTTTGTTTTCTTTTCAAAGTAATGAAAAACATAATAAAAAGTGTACACCATTAAAACAAATGGACCTTATAAAAGCAACCCGGGTTATAAATCAACCACCGCCTCAGGTAATATCCGTTATGAGCAACCCTACAGCCAGTAGACATGAGGAGGGGGACACGACACCGCACCTCTGTTCAGGATGCATTTCCGTAGTTAATTTTGTCCACCCTATCCGCGGAGGGCGACAACAAATTTGTATTTTTAAACACGAATACCACTTCATTTTATACGTATAGATACAAGTGTACTGTAAGTAATAAGAGTAGGGTAGGACGCTCTCAGGCTTGGTGCAGCGATAATCTTTGAAAAGTGGCTGGGAGCTGATTGAAGCTTTAGCTAAGGATCGTGCCAAGTGACGTGCACTTCAAGAGTCCCTCAGTCAAAAACCTGACTTCGTGTTTTTTTTTAAAGACAACTCCCGCTTTAGAGAACAAGCTTTCTGTCGCGGGGGACTTTACAAACATACAATTAACGGACACAAATTACACCCAGACTCAGAACAACTCTTTGTGAGTTACACAAAGTTTTGTCCTGTGTGGGAATCGAACCCACAACCTCGTGCACAGCAGGCGCATACTGCGCCCACTGGACTACCAAGGAAGTCTAGACTTGCATTGATTGCGTGGGAGTAGTACATACTTTTTTGTGCCAGCCGTAATATATTTTGCCTTTAAAGACCCGACATTTTAAAAAGTCGGTAAAAATTTAGACAATATTTTTAAAATTCTGACTCTCTGTGTGCAAAAGTGAAGCAGTTTTATAGTTAAGAGAAAACAAACAAACATACGTTTACATATCTATAAAACTAGCTAACTACGAAAAGAGAGCTCAGAGACGTGAATTATAGAATTTGGAAAAGTTCCAACGATAGTGGAAAATTATTGTTTGTTTTGTTTGATCAATATTAAATTAACTTTTGTTTTGATTCATCAACGTTAAATCATCAACGTTAAAATGTGTATTTGGTAAATAAAATGTTTTCTAGCGACCGCCTCGAGTTTCTTCGAGAATCGCGGAACGGTCAAGATGCAAGTATAATTAAGTAAATTACCATTACCATGGCTAATTAATGCTTTACGGTAAAAAGTAACATATGTATCGGTCGCACGATAACTGGTTCTTACCTACTGGCTTAAAAATATTTGTTATAAAAACACCTTTATTAATTTTATATATTCCTAAATTAATTGTTATGTGCATTCTACCGGTCTTGGAAGTACCATAAAGATCACATTTTAAGAGAGGTAGGCACCATACTAGTGAGCAAGCCCGACTGGGGCAGGACCTCCACCTTACAGAAGACCACAGCCAAATAACTACACACAACATCAGGTGGGCCGTATGCTTGTTTGCCACCCAAGTAGTATAAAAAAAAAAAAAAAAAAAAAAAAAAAAAAAAAAAAAAACAACGGTGTAGTTGTGTTCCCGTGTGTGAGTAAAGGTCTCCAGCGCTCGTTTATGGATGCGTTTTGAAAGAAACGTATTCCTATCCCAGGGATACTCCCATCTTAAAGCCATGGTGTAAAAAATAGGGTTGGTAACACGCAAGTGATACCTCTGGTATTGCAAGCGTCCATAGGCTACGGTAACTGCTTAACATCAGGCGGGCCGTATGCTTGTTTGCATTCCAAAAGGGTAAGTAGCAGTGTATGACATGAAAGTTTCACCAGCTACAATAATAATGTTATATTATCCTGGAACAACTCTGTTCCTTAACTAGGCAGAGGCTGTACATGTCAACCAGGCAGCTGGTAAATAAACTTAAATATTTCTTAGTAAGCAATTATCGTAACCTATGACGCCTGCAATACCAGGCGCATAATTTGCGTGTTGCCAACCTAACAAATTATCACCAGGAGTTTTGTTATGGAGTAACCTTGGGATAGGAAAACGAGCGCTGAAGATCTGTACTCACTCACGGGGACCTCTTAAACTAAGCAACAGTAATAATGACATAATACATATTGATATAATAGTTATAAGAAACTGACTCAAAGAGTGCTAATTGTAGTTTAACATACAACTGACGTGTTATTGATATTAACAATTAGCGTACACCTACGTACTTTCCTTGTTTGTAGTGTCATGATTAAATCCTACTGATTTGTGAGGGTGTTTCTCGACGGATTTTGATGTAATTTTACATTGGAGGACCAAAGTAGCCGTCATAGTTCGAGGACTTGCTTCCAATAAGTGGTGATGGACCGGGCACATAGCTCGCAGAACTAATGGCCGTTGGGTCAGAAAGGTTTCAGAGTGGCGACCACGAACTGTAAGACGAAGCGTGGACAAAGATGGAAAAATGGATGGCTCAGGATCGAGAGTTGTGGAAAGCTTTGGGGGACGCCTATGTCGAGTAATGGACGTCTATTGGTTGAGATGATAACAATATTATAGCTTATTTATTACAAAGCTATCTTCATAATATAATAATCTACTGCCGTATGTTTGTGTTCGTAATACTCTTATGCTTTTGATTGAGATTCTACAAGAAACTGAACCAGATTGAAGAAAGGCCGGGTTAAGCTAGAATTTAAAAAAAAACAAATTTAAAACGAAAGCGAAACTGCGAGTATAAGCTAGTTAAATACAAAGTAACCTTAATCTCTGTAATGGTATTTCCTTATAGTATTGTGCCATGGTCCAATGGTGATATTATGGGTCGCACATAATCCATTGTAACGTTAGTACACTAGGGCTATCAAATGAGAGCGTAGTGTGCGCCAATATGGGTTGTAGTAAATACTGTACGAGACAAACTTTGCGCTGCTCTTGTGCTGAGCTGAAGTTTCGGGTTCGTATCCAGGACGGGTAAAGAATCGTTGTTTTTTTTTGTTAAGAATAGCTTAAAATTACTTCACTTTAATTCATACACTAATCAAAGTCGTCCTCTCAAAGGGCAAAACCAATAGAGTGGTGGTGGAGTATAGTTTATGCGTAGATTTTACGTACACTCACAAATCACACACATGCAAATTTAATTCTTCCACGCGTCCAATATAACAATGGTTTCACGTTATTGCAACGCATCAGGTATGTTCACAGAGAACACCACAGATGGTTTTCAGGCTATAATAAGAAAACGTGTAGCCTCCCTGATGCGTCGTGTGCCTGACAGCGCCAGTAGTCTCCTGAATAATATTGTATGTCGGACAGATTGTCCAATGGCGCGTCACTGAAACTCCATACATATGAGTTCCAGAGTCGCACTTTTCAATATTAGATAAAGTTAATTTTAATTTATATCTATTTAATTTATTATTTATTTAAATTTAAATATAATTTTATTTTCGAGGGGAATATCTCGTTATATCTTACTGTTTTACAAAACCAAACTCATTACAAACCATCATTCTAACTTTATAAACAGCACAGGCACCTTTACCCTCTAAGCCATTACCAATTAAATAACAAAACAAATCGTAACTAATAGCGATATGTAAACACTTTAATAGCAATATTATTATGATATATAGCAGGCCCACAAACATACAGACACACAAGATCAAAGCTGAAAACTTTTAATATCTGATACCTAAAATAGTTCACGTTCACATAAACCAACTCACAATCTTAAATGGCCACTCGATATATATAGTTTACTACTTATGCCACTGGTTCTCAAACTAACATTTGCTTATATGTTGGGAGACAGTAACTATACCTATAGGAAAAGAGTTATTTTAAGAAATGAAGTGCTTTTGTACAAGCTAGCTCGCCTGACTGGGGAGTGACTCCACCTCACAGAAGACCACAGTCAAATACACACAGCGGTATAGTTGTGTTACCTATGCATGAGTACAGGTTTAAGTGGCCAGAAATCTTTGAACTTATAAACTTGCAATAAGAAATTGCATTTTTTCACGTTTTCAAATTACAAGAAAACTTGAAATTAATTATTCTAGCTCTAAAAGATTTTCAAAGGTCTATATTTACTAAAACTTGGGTTTATTATACGGTAAGAAGATGCTGCAATATTTAATCCGCGAATGTATTAATCTTTAAATTTGCAAATTTCAAATCTTTGACAAACGGTGCCCTCTACAATAATAGTATGTTAGAACGTGACAGAATGCGAGCTAAAACTAACTATCAATGTTTAAGGACACTCTACCATACTTGACAGTATGTTTTATAAGCAAGGACAATGCTGATTATTACGAGGTTTAAACATATCAATATATAAATAAATACCTACTAGACGAAAATGAGGGCGCGAGGCCTTTTCTGATGCTTGTTAGTTTTGTTTATAACAAATTACTAACTAAATAGAAGAGTGTATAGGTATGCTAATATTCCACAATGAAGGAAAAACATTTTCCCAACAACTCGTTTGCCTGTCGTTACTATCTTTTTTACTGGCGTCAGTTTTCCATACAGTTCTCAGAAGTGTTTTAAGTTTCAACCCAACTACCTTCTGGCTATCGTTCTTACACGGACAACAAGGCACAGCAATCTTAATTGTGTAGTGTGGAATATTTGATGATCACACATTTACTCAGAATCCGGGAAAAGTTTCAATTACTTTGTTTACGAATTAAAAATAGAATAGAATTTTTTAAAAAATGTTGAATGTACACACTAAAGTTCATATCGCGTTGTGCCGCGAGGTGTGTGAAAATAGTACATTAAAAATAGTTCCAACAGTGTATAATGTACACGTAATATCTAATATAAAAGTAATACTGTTACGCTTTCGTGATGTACAGCTAAATTGCTTTCATTAACTTGAGATGCTCGAGATTGCAGGGATTCTGCGTTATTAAAACGTTGATGATTTAGATTTGATAATGTTCTGCGTCGCGTCGTATTAAGAGTTTAAACGGTTTTATAGAAGTTTGTCAAACCTGCGTTCTTTAAACGCTTGAAGAGACATTTCTTGAAACAATCAGGGTGTATAACACCATGTCACTTTTGAAATGATACGTATTAAACTTGATTACGTCACTGACAATGGCATAGAAATTGAAAAATTCTGAGGTAAAGCAAAATGCAAGCATGCAAAATATCTGGTGAATGAACTTTACAGAACAGAAGATCTGTGCCAAATAACATAGGGGTGTATATCAGTACCTATACGCAAATAGATCTAAAGTGCTCTTTTAAAATTCGAGTAATACCATTTTCCTTTTACCAAGGTTCCTCTTAAAACCCTGGTCATCAACGCGCAATATTGCAAGTGTCCAAAGCAACTACTTATCATCAGGTAGGTCGGGTGCTTGTTTATCACCGTAGTAATATAAAAAGAAAAAAAAAAGTATGCTAGTTAGGCATTGGCTCTTCTTGGACCTTATTACAAACCATCCCACAATAATTCTTTAAAAGGTCAAAAAGAAGAAATCAATGCAGCTAGACATCCAGATCTTCGGATAAATTTTCCACGATCAGGCGCGCGGGGTCGTGCCGTCATGCGGCTACAGATCAAAGGCACTCGGGCGCATTATCGACACGCAACATACTAGCCACACCAACAAGAATACAAAACAGACGCGTCTGTTTATAACTACCGCGGCGACCTTGTGTGCGTGCGCTAGTACTAGCCAGATAACACCCAATGTGAACCGGGATGTGCGACCACCTCGTGTTTAAGGGGTAGGCAGAATAGATCGAACAAAGTCAAATAGGGGAGAGACTTGTTCTTCTTCTTCTTCTTATCGTTTGGTTAGTGTCTAACCTGGTGACAAAGTTATTGAGATCGCCCAAATTTAGGCCTCTGTCGTGATCTAACAACTGATAACAGTTGGGACCGACTTTTAACGTGCCCTCCGAAGCACGGAGACGCTCAGATGAAATACCACTATGCGGTCACCCATCTATAGGGTTAATAGGGTTACAGCGCCCTTGTTCATTGACCAAAATAACTACTACGCTATATAAAAAAAAAGTTAATTTTCCATATGATAACGACACAACAAGTATGTATCTAATACGATGATTGTTTTGGCATGTATGTATATTAATTAAAACACTTTAATGCCAATGACACATCACAAAGCCAAGTGACTTCACTTGCGTATTTTTTTGATTAAGTAATCTTTGTTGCTGTTACCGTACAATTAACAGAAGTAGGGCACCATGCAAGCGAGCAGCTAGATCGGGGGAGGACCTCCACCTTACAGGAGACCACAGATAAATATCTACACATAGTGGCGTACTTGTACCTGTGCGTAAATACAGGTATTCAGTGCTCATTAAGGGCGTACCCCTTAATGAGCACTGATTTTTATTACATAAAAAGTTTTCGTAATTCAGGGTTTACTCATAACAAAAGATTCTGGTTCTAATACGTTTTTGGCCCAGCAACCTGCGAGTACCTGCCTGGTTTTGAATCCAAGTCAAATAAGGTCAAACAAATACACTATAGAAATAATAATAAATAATAGAAATAAATAAACAAAATATATATTCTCAGATATCATTAATACAAAGGTATATAGATACATTTCGTTTGAAAACTGTCCGGCACGCGTTCAGTAGAATTTACCGCAACAGTTCCTGGATGCCAGCAACTGTTGACAAACGCTATAAACCTACATTGTGAACGCAGCCTATCAACATTATGTTATTTATTACTTGCTACATTTTACCCACGACCTCGACCGCTTCTACGAGTATATCGAATATGAATTAGGGCACAAAATAGCCCTTAAAACACACATAAAAAGTTATAAGACAGTCTACAGCCATTCGCTGACTAATGCGTACGGGTTCTCTTGTGGGCCTACCCCTATCAGGAAACTGGTCGTGGGCAAAATGGCTGACTATTTTTTCTTTTAAGAATAACTCTTTAATGTGAAATAATTAGAATGTACCTTGGGGGAGGCCTATGTTCAGCAGTGGACGTCTTATGTCTGAGTTGGATGGATGGAATTAGAATTTCCAGTTTGTTGTTCTCATATATCGTCTACAAGTCTTTGTCGGGCTAATACTGATCATTTCTTGACAGAAACACCCAAAACTATTTTAACCACGTCAGAATCGAACTGATAAAGTCATATCCCGAGGATGCCTAAAAAGAAGAAGACCACAGATTTTTTAAACCTATTAACTCCTGTGTATAGACTACATACTTCGTATGGCTTTGCTATGTTATCAAGTCTATAACGTTTGAATACCAGTCAAACATTATGACAACATTGAGTAACATACAAACATACTAGCATCAAAACTTTCACATAAAGATGATTGCATAGGTGTATGGAACGAGTCCTGCATATAAAACCGCGGTATAATACATGTATGTAGGGTAGACGCATCAGTACTCGGTCGTTTAGTTACGATTATATAGGGTAGGCGTGTTCGTCATGTGCTATTGTTCGTTGAGTAGGCTTTTAGTGTTGCCACCTTTATTTTGTTATATTTCGGGACTTTAGAGAAGAATAGCAATTTGGACACAGGTAAAAATAAATGTTTTATTATTTCATAATATAATTATTAAGTTTCTAACTCTCTTTACTGCCTCGGTGGTCTAGTGGGTTCGATTCCCACACAGGACAAAACTTTGTGTTACCCACAAAGAGTTGTTCTGAGTGTGGGTGTAATTTGTGTCCGTTAATTGTATGTTTGTAAAGTCCCCCGCGACACAGAGCTTGTTCTCTAGTGTGGGAGTTTTCTTTTTGATAAAATACGAATATTAGGCAACATATATACATATATAGACAAAAACCAGAGCCAGACAGAGAGAGAGAGAGACTATTAATTTCCCCTTGCAAAGATCTTTACATACTATCCATATATATATCTGGACTCTCAATAACAATCCCTTGAGTATCGGGATGTCCTGTGTATCCCAGGAGGCATGGTAACACCAGCACTACTCCACAACACATAATAGAACCACTTATCGTTTTGTATAGAGAATGATTGATTTTGTTACGATTGGAGGTAAAAGCTTCCTGCCTCGTGGTAAAAAGGTTTTATTTTTACATATTCTACTTAGACATCATAGTGCTTACTTAATGTAAAGTTGGAGTACCACGTTAGTATCTCTCATTTATAATCTATTCTATTTTAGTAGTATCTAAAAATGGAAGAGCCCTCCTGAGGTATGGCTTCAATCCTCCGGTTGGTAAAGTGATATTGGTATTTTTTGTTTAGAAATAATTAGTAATAATAATAGACTCGCTTTCTATTATAAGGTCTAGCATTACATATGTAGCCAAAACAGTTATTGTTATAGAAATAAATAGAATATCTATAACTTATATATATACCTTTAAAAAAAACTATTACCGCACTAGGGAACAAGCTCTGTGTCGCTTGGGGGTTTACAAACATACAATTCACGGACACAAATAACACCCAGACTCGCAACAAACATTTATCACAGAGTTTTGACCCGAGTGGGAATCGAACTCACAAACTCTGGCTTAGCAGTCAAGATCACTACATCAACAGGCCAGCCATTCATTTGAGACACATCTGCCTACCCTTTCGAAGAACATAGGCAAGATACTATGTTATGAATTTTACAACTGGTGCAAAATATTCTTTGAGATTAGAAGATCTATTTACACAGCATCAATATTATAAATTTTAATTTAAAACAAACAAACCTCAGTAAATCTTATAATTAGAATACTGAAGATTCTAATTTCCGTATTATATATTTAACTGAGCCCGTTATTTATTCAGCAACTAACAAACCCATCCATATAACGACCGCAGAGCAATTAGCACAGCTGGAAGCTTCAGTTTCACACCACATCAAACTTGACCACCACGTTATAAACTAAATGAATCATATTTATATACACTTGTGATATAATAACATTATTTTTTAAGACAAAACCACAACACACATTAAGCTGTAAACACACTGACCAACATTGTATAATTCTTAGGAAATATGAATTTCTTATTATTTTTTTCTAACTGACAACAGCCACAAAGATCATGACGTTTTTTGTCAAATAACTAATATATTTTGTTTTATAAATGTTTTTCTATACATTCATTATTTGTAAATTTAATAAGCTAGGGGTCTGAATCGTTTTAATCAATTTATACCATTAAATAAGTAATAGCAAAATACAGGCATTTATTATTTGTTTCATATGTGTCAATTGTCATGTCCTGTTCTCTAAAATGCAATATTTTAGAACGAAACTTATGTCAAATAAGTTGATTTAATGCGAATAAATCAGAGTCTAGAAATAAAGAATTATTAGAACATCTTAAACTTATCTAATCGGTGTTCATGTTCACAATGTGATAGTGTGTCCAAAACCTAAAATAAACGTAAAAGACTATATTAAATGTTATTAAATCATACAAACACTTTATAATTTACACACACGTAGTCGTATATATAACTTACTAACAAACTATACGTTTCATACTCGAAAAATAAAAACTAAATATATGAGGAAGTCATTGGTGGTAAATTAACGAGTTGTTTTGATGCAGCTAGATTATATTTTGATAGAACGAGTTTTTTTTTCGTTTAATTAAATGTCTGACATAATTTACAAAATATTGTTGGTAAGAAATGAGATTGCCATGTCAAATAAAAATCATAATAATACCATTATGATAATGTAATACATATATAATTAATTACTTGTCCCGACTGAGACTCAATTGCTGAGGCTACAAACTTCAAGTTTTGCATAAAATTGTCTTTAAATGACGTAAGTGAACACTAAGCAAAGTTTTAGAAATTCAATCAAAACGGGTACATCATTCTCTGTCCCGACTTCGCCCGGGTGAGATGGGGACAGAGCAATCCTATACTATACTGACTATCAAAATACATAATAAATTATGAATTAAGAACAAGGTAAACATACTTTTAGGTATAATATAGACGACTTAAGTTTTGACCGCGACATGTAAAACTGTCCAAATAAGGTTACTTTTTCTCATTTAAGTTACAATAAACCTACTTACGAAGGAAGGACAAGCAATGACACAGAACATAATAGAAGTGGTCATGAGAAAAGAAGTGGAAAGAAACTTGGGCCATTCATTTTTGGTACAGTATGAAAAATTACTTTATACTAAGTAGATGGTGTAAAGAATAAAACAACATGGTGGATAGACGACTGGGCGAAGGTAGCAAGCAACCGATGGTTGATGGCAGCTCAGGACCAAATGCTATGAAAATCTTCTGAGGTCTATGTCCAACAGTGGATGTTTTTTGACTAAATAGATAAGTACCAGGTATAAATTTAATTTATAAATTCCTCTCTTTTTATAAAACCTATCACCGCACTACAGAACAAGCTCTAAATTATACGCGGACATAAAATACACTCAGACTCGCAACAAACATTTATCGAGTTCACGAAGTTTTGTTCAACGTGGGAATCGAACCCACAACACATAGCGCAGTGTTCAATCTAATTTACCTGATTAGTTACCATGTAACAATGTATATTAATCTTAAATTACTCTCTCATGAACAAGGTAAACAAGACATGGATCTAAACTTTCAGAGCTAATTTAAACGTTAACTGATTTTGAAACCAATGTTTGCATGTATTTGACGTCTTACCTACTAAAGTGTTGAAATTATTTCAGACAAATATTGTGGCTTGTGAGTAGATATAACAAGTACTTGTTTTATTTATATTTACCAATCCTTACTTATATTGTAAATGCTAATATGGCACGTAATTGTGTGTCTGATGCCTTATAACGGCTAAGCAGCTAAACGAATCTTTATTAAATAAGGTTAGGAGATTGGTATTCTGTTAAATAGATAGTGTCTTTTTATCATAATAACCAATGAGGGTGCCGCGGGCTACTTATAGTACATACATACAAAAAAAACTAAATAAAGATACTATTCGCCCGAGTGTGTAAGATTCGTAGATATCTCTGTCGACATCTTAGAAAAAAGGCGTGATGTTTTATGATAGTAAAGTTTTTTTAAGAATAAATTGAACTCGAGACCACGTCACTATGAGTAACAAGTAACACGCGGTTAGCTTCCTACAGAACCATTGACGTCTCCTAAATAAAACTTTCTGCTAATTCGGTACTATGTCAAAATTTGGTGTTAATTTGGTAGTATGAGCGTGAGTCTGTGACCTGATTACAGTGTAGTGGCACCTAGAGCCGAGTCTGCCCTACAAACTAAAGTCTAAAGAAGTAAACACATATAATTTTATAAGCTTGACCTAAATATAAAGTGCTAGTATTTTGGCGGCGATTTTGCGAGCGGCCATGTCGGGTGACGTTAATACTAATTATAATTAACAGTAATTTATATAAGTATTGACTGTATATTGTAGTTTAGGCTATAGGATATAAATCCTACTAATATTATAATCGCGAAAATTTGTAAGAATGTATGTTCGTTGCTCTTTCACGCAAAAACTACTTAACGGCTCTGGATTAAATTTGGCATATAGATAAATTATAGTCTGGAATAACACATAGGCTTATTTTTATCCCGACAAAAATCTCTGTACTAATATGAATATATTTTAGCGATCTGAATTATATAAGGCTTTTCGTTCAGAAAATTTTAATCTAGCATTGGTTCAAAATGTTGATGGCAAAATAGAATAGAACCGTGTTTTGATCTATATATTTTCGATTGCTGAGCCATGAACCTAAATATCTGTATTGAACTGGACGTGGGCGCAATATCAACACGGAAGAAAAATCTTATCACAACGCATTTTACATTGAGCTCTGTTCGTTGGGAGAATTTAAAAATATATTGAGTACACAAAATACACCTACACTCGTAATAACTATGAGTGGATCGCGAAAGATACGTCATACTTTTAGTTGATCGACGGATTCTCATCACTTAAGTAATGAATTGTAAATGTGATATCGGCACGAAATTATACTTACTTAATATTAAACTATTATATTAGATTCTCTTTGTTTATTTAATTTGTTAGTCTTTTTGACTGATTAGTTTTTAATAAAACCTATCGAACTTTATTTTAGGAAGTCAACTTTATAGAAAATATTTTTTTTTTAATTTTCCACATGATATTTCCCTTAACCTTTCTATCAAATAGCAGCCATGTTATTATTTAATATATATTTATATTCCTACTATGTTTGCTTACGCGCATCTTAATATTATGACATCATCACACACATGTGACACACACCTCCAGCAATTAAACAACCAACTTGTTGGAATAATTACTAGATATACAATTGGACAACAATTTGAAAGGAATCCGGAAGATTTACATGAGAGCTTAGGTTTGAAACATACTATTGTGCTAGTAAACAAAAATAAACCTACTAATATTAAAAACGCGAACGTTTGTGGAGATATTTTGTTACTCATTCACGAAAAAATACTGGACAGATTTTGATGAAACTTTACAATTTTATCGCTTATATGTACCTCAGAAAAGAGAATAAAGCCTATAAAAATTAAAAATATATTTACGTTGGCGTAACTGCAGGCTTAGCTAGCGGTTAAGAATTTATTGTCTGTTTCAAGAAAACTAGGAACGTTACACAACTGCGCAGTGTTAACCTTAAGAATCACTAGAAACACTTTGAATGTTTATCAATAATACATCTCACAACTAGTGTACAGACAAAGTCATAAATATAATTTATTGTGATTACTTTATTTGCTAATTGCTTTTGCCTGCGGAATCGCCTGTAACGATTTAGTTTAAATTAAATAAATGTGTTACTACGGGTGTGATCTGAGTACCAAACATCTAAAAGCTTTGTGTCTACCAAAAATTTTAAAGAATAACAAAATACTTGTAACTTGCTTCATTACACAAAGCTAAGCTAAAGCTAAGTTGCTTGGATAATTATATTGAGTCTAACACTCAATATAATTATCCAAGCAACTTAGTGTGCACCTGTACTAAAATACCACAGATTACAGTATGATGTAAGCACAATTAAAATGGCGGATGTTTTACAGACTACAAATATGCACTAAATGTCTAGACTTGCGCGTAGTTTGGTTATGTTAAGCGCTATAATTATACACTATAAAAAGTTACCGCGTTATTCACACTACGTGAATTTGATTGTAATAGAGTAAGAAATATGAAAAATGCTAATCTAGGTGTCGACTGTAAGAACAGTCCAATCGACCGTCAAGTTGCGAAAATTGCGTGCAATGGACAAAGAATTTTTCTCCCCTAAGTAGGTACATTATGTCGCCTAGACCACGTTCGAGGACATGACAGAAAATTTGATTATTTAGTATATCAACTAATAATTACACTGTACATATAATAAATTAAGATCTTTAGAGCTTTTGCAATTTTTATAATTTTCAGATACGGTTTGGAAACTGTTAAATTAAAAAAAATACTGTACTTGCGCTTCACAGCCACTCTCAATAGATAGATATAAATATTTTTACGACCATATTATACACTAATACTGTCTACACTATAATATAATAGTATTATTAAACTATGCTAGTTTCCTTGCTATATTTTCCTGTACCTATTGTTAAAACAGGCGATGATTAACTTATTTATAGTTAAAAAGGTATATACGACTTGAGTTCCAGAAAGTTGAATGCAGCCGTCTCACCACTAGCTTGTTCACGACCTGATAAAGCGAAGAACACACTGTACAATGTGTTACAACGGAGCTTCGTGTATATCACCCTAATAGTTCACGGAACAAAAAATCATTAGAGTAAGTAGTCAATTCGTTGTTAAACCACAAGTATTCTAAATCCTATTAAACTGCACTTTTATACGTTGTAAGAGCTAATTATAAACATGAGTATACAATGTGTTTTTACTCGAGTGAATCAATCGGGATGAGAATACGCGACCTTGGAGGCACTGGCCGAAAAGTCACCTGTCATAACGCTGTTATAAATGGCGGGAGGTATCTAGGTGTTTTATATTACATATGTAATTTACTAAACATGGCGTTGCATCATGTCTTTTTCCACGAAGGAAGAGGCAGACGTGTAACAAACACGCGTTTCACCAGCTATATTAAAAACTACAGGGCACTAGGCACAAATTCAGACTCTGGGCTGATGCTGGCAACTTCTCGATAAAAAAACCCAACCCATATCGCTTGACCTGACCTGGTTATTGAGCCCAGATAACCCAAAAAGTCAATCGTTTACTGCCAGCTCAGCGCTGTTAGATAGCACGTTTAACTTTAAAAAATGGTGTCTAAGAAATCAATTGCAGTAGACATCGATGCGGAGGAATTTTAAGACGCCTACTAAGCAGTCCTCCCTCCCCCCTTTTTTTGTGTTGTTTTTATTATTAGATTTATAGTTGTAGTTGTAAATTACTTGTAAATAAAAATGTAAAAATATAATCCAAGACCTTCTGATTCACTTCTGCGATTAGACCACCATGCTAATTATACATTTAAGCACACACAGGCACACACAACATCAAAACAAACATTCACCCATCTAAAACCATTTCTCGTCAAAACATTTCCCCAATCGTTTCACAAAACAGGTTCTTAAAAGCATCATCAATAACAATGTTCCCGTTTAGTTTGATATGGAACAAATTGTGTTCCTGATAACGAGGATGGAACAATGTTATACCGAACTATGTGGGTGGTTGATAACTCACTCATAACTCATTCCTGTGTCATCTTATTGTCGTTCCATATATTTATTCATTTTTTGTACACTATTATTTATAGATATTTAATTACTTGACCTGACTGATTCTTTCTTTTTTTTTAAAAAAGGCAACTCCCGCACTAGAGAACAAGCTCTGTGGCGCGGGGGACTTTACAAACATACATTTAACGGACACAATTTACAACCAGACTCAGAACAACTCTTTGTGGGTCACACAAAGTTGTATCCTGTATGGGAATCGAACCCACAACCTCGTGCACAGCAGGCGCATATTGCGGCCACTGGACCACCAAGGCAGTCAATTCATTGATACAGAGCCTAAACAGCGGCTCCAAACTTGACATTCAGCGCATAAATTCCTTAAATGACGTACGTTAGCATCCAAAAAGGGATAAATTCCGAGGCAGACCAAAAATTGTTTAACCGGGGCGAAGCAGTAGGCCGCTAGTTCATGTAGATCGCTGTTGTAGACATCCTCACACTATTAAGAGGTCAAATACATTGACATTTTAATAGGTTGACCAGCGCAAAATCTACTGAAGCCTGGTAGAAACTGCTCTTAGTGATAAGACCGCTCATTGCACAATCAAAATTATAAATTTTGTATAATATACTGGTGTACAATAAAGTATAAAATAAATAAATAAAACTGACACCTATATGGTAATGGAACCATGGGAAACAACATTAAAAAGTTTTACTAACCTAAACTAATAAAACCCCCTTTATACGTATAGTAGGGATCGCCCGCGACTTCGTCCGCGTGGTAATTCGGAATATTTTCCCCGATTTTGCAACATATCTCACTAATGCTTCACTCCTATTGATCATAGCGTGATGTTATATAGCCTATAGCTTTCCTGGATAAATGCACTATTCAACAAAAAAAGATTTTTTCTAATCGAACCGGTACTTTCTGAGATTAGCGCGTTCAACCAAACAAGCAAACAAACTCTTCAGCTTTAAAATATTAGTATAGATTTTAGACAAACTTTATAACTTTCACAAAACCTTAAATAAATGTACACCCCAACAAAAATGGTGGAAGCCGAATATTTGAATCTTTATTCCTTCTAACACGCGATGTTAAATAAAAAACGAAAAAAAGGAAAAATGAACAGTCCGCACGTTTGAAAACGCATGCGACTTCGTATCGGCCTCGCACAAATAAACTATGAGATCATTCCGAGTTAACTTGACCCCTCATGACAATAACTTGTCGAACAACTTGACTGTAGTGATTAAGTTGACATGGGTCTACGCATACTGGTTGCTGATGGGTGGTCATGCTGAATTATTACCAACTTGTGGTTTTATTTGATCATGCGTCATATTGTTTTGATGGTTCAACTATAGTTTTCATTAACGTAATTCATGTCCTTCGTTTAGTTAAATAAAGTTGTAGAGGAAAGTTTTATTGCTACTAGTAACTGTCTTATAATTAATGATGGCGTCATTATTATACCTAGTAATTACAGTTTCAGTCATGATGTTAAGAAAACTTCAATGCCTCTTTGGTAAAGAAGTCGTTGCGTGCTGTTGATCACGAAGTTTCGGGTTCGACTCCCGGGTTAAGCCAAAAGGAGATAGAAGATAAAATTTACAAGATCCATAAAAATTTGTTCTGTGTTTGGGTGTATTTTGTGTATGCGTATATATTTTTAGTAAAACATAAAGTTTCTATCTAAAGCCTACCACGAAACAGAGCTTGTTCCCTAGCTCTCTGAAGAAGTCGTGTTTTTAAATAAGAAAATAGAAGTAAGGGACTTCAAAATGTTCTATGTAATAATAAATTACATTCATATTATGCACTATTAAAGATGACCATAATATATATATATAATTTAAAAATAAAATCCAATAACAAGAAAGAACTAAATAAATAAACATATAGTCTTCTAAATCGCGATGTATAGCTTAGTCCGTCATCTAACATTTAAATCAGCTTCGATTCCGTAAACACTATATACATATACAAGTTCTGACACACCCTGATAACACTGCTCACTATGGTAATTTGTGATCTAATCACACAAAAAATATAAATGAATGATTGATCGTATAGGTAAAGAAGTTAAATCAACTTTTAATGTATAGTAAACTGATTATATAAATATTATTAGTAGGTTTTTATATACTACTTAGGTGGCAAACAAGAATACGGCTCGCCTGCAGGCAATTACCGAAGCCGATGGACGCTTGCAATATTAGAGACATCACTTGCGTATTGCCCACTCAAAAAGAATTACGCTAGGGTTTTGTGATGGTGTAGGAAAAAGATTCGTTAAAACGCATCCCTAAATGAGCACTGGAATCCTGTACTTCCACACAGAAACACAACTACACCACTGCGTGTATCTACTTTAATATATATTTTTTGTACTATAGTGAAACATGAGGCGTACAGACCACCTTATGATAAGCAGCAACCGCATTCTAAAACGGAAAACCCTGACTGGCGACAGTCCAAAAGATAAGCTTTTACGTTTTGTACACTTATTACTTTAATGGACAACAGGTCTACGTCGCATTTAAATGGCTGCACAGTCAGTGAATATATTAATTTAATTGTTTTCTGTAGAATGAAGGTACGGTAGGTACCTTAAGAAGGTTGCTGGGATAGACTAGATGGGGAAGATGGAGGATTGAGCATTGTGACCAAATTAGAAGAGGGCTATGTCCAGCAGTGGACTGAAATAGGCTGATTGATTGGCTGGGTACAATATTAATAAGCTATATGACAGCGATGGAGCAGTCTTGTCACGCTAACATAAAATGTGTTGATGACAAAGCTCCACAAAAACATATGATACCAATCATAACTTTAATCTGAGGCTTAGCAAAAGAATGAGATCAGAATCACCACCATGTAACGATGACAGACTTAGTTTACAAAGAGAACAATGCAAGGAATTAAGTCACACCAATGTTTAGAACGACTTCACGCTATTTGGATACGATTGGAACTAAATAGTGTATAATAATAAACACGATTGGCAGGGAATTGTTTCTGTTGGACAATGTTTAGTGAGGAACAGTAGACGTTTAATGCAATAAATTAATTATAAATGGAGCATGAACTACGGGAATATTAGAATACTATTAACCACTTTTTGGATGAAATGTCAGACGGCAAGCCGACTGATTTATACTTCTGGCGTTACAAGTGTGTATTAGGTACGGTACTGCTTAAGATCAGGCGGGCCGTATGAACTTGACTGGAGGGGTACATTTAGTCTATACAAAACCAAAGGCAAAAGACATTGCCTAGATAGTATTGCGTAGTCACCACCAGAGCTGTGAGCCTACAACTTCACTTAGTTGTCGGTATCACATTTAACTCAGGACATTAGGCTTGCTTAGGTTCATATACAGAACAGCATCTTTATGGACTCTCATTCTCCAATGCATTAGGTTTTATTACATTATTATCATCTTAGCCGAAAGATGTGGACATCTTTGTGGATTGATATGTTTGTGTTGTATCATAGTCTGGTGATGCATATGTCCAGCAGTGGACTACTGGACTGCTAGACATTACGATTTCGACAGCATTTGGTCCTGAGCTAACCTACGTCAGTACACTACACCAGCGAAACTATTCATTCTCACGTTAGTTTGTTGTTGAATTTGAGTTTCATACAAACAAAAACTTTCTTAAGTTGTTTCGTAAATAAATCAAATAGTTACGTGTAAAAATTATGACAGAAAACTTTAAAAAATAGGTCATACTTTTGTAAAGTTGGTAATCATACTTTAATTTGACAAGAGATTGTTCATATTATTTCAGAGTACCTAATTGTAGGTTTTAAAAGATGATTGCAATAGATTCTCATTAAAGGGGGTCTCATCACACCAAGACCAATACTTTAACTATTGGACTATCGCTAATGTTTAAAATGAAATCATAACCTTCGGTGTCCATTCTCTCCAGCAATAAGCCGAATCATTTTGCATGCGAGATCAAATAGGTACGTCAATAAGATGGCTACCACGCGATATTTGCATCTCTTTTCCTTAAAAAGCAGGAACATACAGTATAAATTTGTAATATTTAACCTATTTGCTGTTATATTCACCACAATAATATCGCCATTCTTCACAACAAACGAATTCCTTTACGTAAATGTCATCATTCGGAATCAAAAGACGGACATTGTCATAACTTCATAATTGGTACATTTGTGTAAATATGTAGCATAATTGTGTGTGTTCGTGTGTCTCACGACATATTACTATTATAATGTGTGTGTATATTATGACGTCATCAACGTCAAAACTGAAACGTAGGTAACTAACTAGCTATAATATCCTTTTACAGAATTTTATGTAGAATTTATATATTTGTAAGGATGAATCCCTCTAAGACTTATTCTAATTTATAATACACATTATTAATATGAGAATTTAAAAAGCACATTGTTTTTTCAGAGTAATACTTCAACAGACAAATTTAAAATAAGTGGTACTTATAAACATTTGCAGAGTTCTCTCATCGGTTCAATATTTATAATTAAATTACATCATTGAAACTCGACGACAATCAACACTAAAAGTTTAAAAAAAACAAACCGTAGGAACACGAGCCGGTCGGCCGCTCCGAACAAAAGGATATCCAAAAAGGAAACAATAAAATGCCAACAACGTCACTACACCACACCTGATGATGCACATCAGCACAACACTATAACACCACACGCAATGTCATTGCCACCACTAAAATGCTTTTATAACACCGACACTCAAAGACACTTTCTAAAAACTCAATTAACGACTTATAACGTCCGTGCTCCGCGGCGTCGATCGGGAGACTGACCTGCCGCTAAAACATATAAACAAGGGGAGTGAGCGAGACAGATGTATAATGCACCTGTGCACTTCAAATTGAATGATCGTAGAAACGAGATGGCAATAAAACATTACAAATAATAGAAAGAGATGTGGATATTGACGAGTGGTTCAACGTCTCAGTTAAAATATGTTGTAAGTGACATTCTGAAATATTTAATTATTACTTTTAATTTATTTAACATAGAGTATTTATTTCAATTTCTGCAGATGAATTATATGTTTCTTTTGATTGATGGAAGTCGGTGTATTGTCAGGGTCAACATATGGCAAAAAGGTGCTTGTGTCCGCCAAATTCCATGGTGTGGTATGTTCAAACATGAATCGCGATTGTTTCTAGCCGCTTGAAGTACAACAGCCAAGCTTTGTTCATTTGTTACTCCACTTACGACTTTAGCTTTGAGTTCACTGCCGAGATATGTTATTATAATACTAGATATGAAGTGGTAATATTATTTAATAAAAATTAAAACAAAACTAGAGGACTTTCTTTAGTGTTGTGGGTTCAATTTCAACAAGAGACAACTTTATAAAATAAAATGTTATTTCAATAGATACCTATCACCACTGAGAGAAATCCTATAAAAACCTCAGCAAGTTACGTTTATGTGAAATACGGCTAAAAGATTTTCCTCATAAATAACTAAGATCAAGATAAATCAACTGTCAAACCATGAAAGCTTATTTTAAACGTTTCATCCATTCGGAAGCTTTGATATCGCAGAGAGGAGACAAGGACATAACCCCTTCTTCTTTGGGGGTTAAAAGTCATATACAAAAACAAGAAAGAGGAAGTTTTAAATGTATTTTCTACCGTCAATCACTAATGCACGTTACCAACAAAGAAACGTACAAATACTCTAAAGGTATAACAAAAGAATACAACAATAACAAGATGGACATTTTGCAGAACACTAAATACATTCCATTTATTACAAGCAGAAAAAGAATTTCTTGAGTTCCTTGCCTGCCACCTCTACTCAGAGCTAAGACCAGGCTGACGGTTTTATAGCTAGCTATTCATTTTCGATCTTAATTAGACACCACTACCTAGATTCTTCTTTATTACCTATCTAGTGGTGGTTGTCATTGTTCGAAATTCAAATTAAGATCAAAATCAACAAAAAAACAGGTAAATATAAGATCAATCGATATATGGTCGTCATGGTAGGTACGGCCCCTTGTCTGCGAAACTGCCAATCAGAAGTTTCTTTCATGACACAATTGACTAAGTAAGTTTCAATTTGACCTCTTGCCTCTGACTTATTCCTGCACATTAGACTGGTGAATAAATAAAATTCAAATAATATATATATAGTTCGAATTAAGTACATTTTATTCACAGTTTCAAAATACTCAGTTGTCTCTCCTTATATTGGAAACTTGTTGTTAAGACATTTAAAAAAAAAACCCGTCAATAACTGCATACCTACGAGACACAACGAGTGAGTCTCATTACCTCGCGTGGGGAATTCGTCGGTGACGTCATCTGACCGGTCATTATAACATACATACATACTACTAGTGCATGTGTGAAGTTCCCCTTTACCTGAGCTTCATAATCAATTTCGGCTAATAAGAGGTTGTATGATAAATGGTTGAAATTTTGTTAACCCTGGTGCTGCAAGCGTCCATAGCGTTAACTGCTTCAGATGGTATGCTTGTTGTCTATAAAAACATCATAAGGAGAGACTTCGCCTCCTTGTGTGTGTTCTACCGCCTGTACCGAGGGCTGTGTTCTGAGGAATTGTTCGAGATGATGCCCACGGCCACATTTTATCAACGCACCTCTCGCCACCGACAGGGAGTTCATCCTCACATCCTTGCACCTCAAACTTGCCGTACCGTAAGATTCCAGAGGAATTTCTTACCACGTACGATTAGGCTGTGGAATGAGCTCCCTGCCGAGGTTTTTCCAAAAGACTATAGCATGGGGTTCTTCAAGAAAGGAGTTATAAGGTTTTTAAAGGGTCGGCAACGCGTGAGTGACACCCCTGGTGTTGCAAACGTCCATAGGCTACGGTAACTGCTTACCATCAGGCGGGCCGTATGCTTGTTTGTCACCTTGGTAGTATAAAAAAAAAAAAACATAGTTTAAAACTATTTTTCATCTTAAAACAGGCTCGCAGTAGAGACATGACATTACGTCATGGGGACTTTACACAAAGTATACACAGTAATGCAAACAAGCATAAGTAGCTAATAATAAGCAGTTAGTTTGACTGCCTTGGTTGTTCACTGGCCGCAGTATACGCCTGTTGTGCACGATGTTGTGGGTTCGATTCCCACACAGGATAAAACTTTGTGTGACCCACATAGTGTTGTTCTGAGTTTGGGTGTAATTTGAATCCGGAAAATGTATGTTTGTAAAGTCCCCCGCGACACAAAGCTTGTTCTCTAGTGCGGGAGTTGTCTTTTTAAAAAACAAAGCAAAGTTACCGCAGCATGGACACTAGCAATACCTGGGGCATCACATCGCTTACGTGTTGTCGACCCGTAAACTTTTAACACCAAGGTTTTGTGTTACGAGTAATCCTGGGATAAATGAGCTCCCGAGGCTGAGAATCACTGGCAGCGAAAGCAGGATATTCATCAACGGGATTCGAACTCTGAATGTATCTAAACTGATCTGTGCCTACGTGACATTTATACCGTGCCATCATAACTAATGACGTTATAATGTCTACGTAATATATTGGTAAGTATGTACTCGTATGCGGTCACCAGTTACCGGGGAACTACCACACTGTCATATAGCAGTGTTGTGACGTATTACTTGTAATGGAAATATTGTTTATTTAATGATGTTATACTCACTAAAATGCTTTGTCATTATATTAAGTTTATGAATGGCAAAGATAGGTACAGGTAAATTGTGAACCATCGACTTGGATCAACGACATCGAGCATATTAAAATATGTAATATGGTGTTTATTTATACTATTAAGGTAGCAAACAAAATATAAGGAGAGAAGAGAGGTAGGGCACCATACTAGCGATTGAGTGGGGTCGGACCCTCCACATTACAGAAGACCACAGACAAATAACTGCAACGGTGTAGTTGCGAGTAAATGTCTTCAGCACTTATCCACTTAGGGATGCGTTTTAAAAGATACATTTTCCAATCCCAGGGGTACTCCATTATAAAGTCCTGGTGTAAAAAAAATGGGTCGGCAACAAGTAAGTAATACCCTGGTATTGCAAGCGTACATAGGCTTCGGTAACTGCTTAACATCAGGCGGGCCGTATGCTTGTAAGCATAAGTTAAGTACTCGAGTAATATTTTAAAAAAAAACCACTTGATGGTAAGCGGTTACCGAAGCTTATGGACGCTTGCAATACCATGTTTATCACATGCGCATCATGTAAAACTTTAGAACTTCGTAAATAATCCTATGCTACAAAAAAAACAGCGCTTATTGATAAAATTACCCTTTCCCAGAGCTTTCTTTCGTTTACAAAATTACGCAGAAATTCATCAATGATTAGTAATCAATTTTAGGAACAAAACATGTAAACCATTGTAAGAGAAGAACCAAAAAACAGCCGACACTAAATACACAAACGATCCCGCTAAATACACATCATTATACGTTTCTGGGAACGATGATCACTCATTGTATACGCTTCCTCTCATTCATATGTGAGATGAAAAGGAAAACATTGGCTGAATATTTCAGTGTTCAAGTTTCAGGTGTTTGGTGGACTGAATACCTCTGGCCTTGCAGCAAACAAGTTCAAAGACGGTCTCGAAGTTATAAATATAAATGTTATGTGTGGTTTAAAAGTTACAAACAAATAGCATGCTTTTTAAAAGACATTTAATTTTTCTATAAATTTTTGCAAAGTTCTTCAATTACTTTTTCAGAATGCAACTGACGCATTCTGAAAAAGTAATTGAAGAACTTTGCAAAAATTTATACAAAAATTAAATGTTCCGTAATAATACTAACTTTAGCTATAAATTATTAACTTCCTTTCAGCCTCCATGATAACTGTGTCTTGTAACGAGTTATCTAAGAAGAAATTATCGTCTCACCTTTTCTTCTTCTCACCACCGTTGACTCAATTGCTGATGTCGACCGCGTATTTAGTTTGCGTCTAAAATCTATTATTGAAAATGGATTAATGCAAACCATATAATGAATGATGTCATCTATGATGAAGTGCGTAGTCAAGTAATAGGTTTGTTTTCAATCTAAACTTAGAACTTTTTTTTTTTTTTTTTTTTTTATACTACCAAGGTGACAAACAAGCATACGGCCCGCCTGATGGTAAGCAGTTACCGTAGCCTATGGACGTTTGCAACACCAGGGGTGTCACTCACGCGTTGCCGACCCTTGAAACAGAAAACCTCTTAAGAAACTCTCAAGCTTATGTTGCATGTCGATAATGGTAGTAATGAATGTCGAATTGACAACCGCAGCTGACGCGACGTGCTCTCTGAGACACGAGAGGCTACGTCTATCTACCAGCGGTCACCGACCTCACCGACTACCTTGATCGATTGTCCTGAACTGAAACTAAAGTATACTGTTAGATCAGCAAAAACATTGTCAACATTGATTGAATATTTGAAAATCTTAACACCGTTTGTCTTTGCTACGAATATGGTGAAAGCTACAACAAATACTTTTGAAAATGGAGACCTAACAACAATCACATTCTGAGAGGTAACAAACGAAGTTCAGAACTCGAGCGGTTCGAGAAGTACTTCCATTCTAGAAAAGTCTGCAGCTAATACTATCACTTTCTCAGCAGTGTTCTCTTGTTGCTAATCAGCAAGGTTTCTGAAGTGTCTTGGGGAGTGCTGTACTGGCAGTAATGCCCCGAAATATTGCTACGTTATGAAAATTACATGCCACGCATTTGTCATTATCCTTCATGTGAGAAAAAAATCAATTAACATATTGTTTAGTATATGTGCGCATCGGCACAATCAATCAGAACTAAGCATTACACGTGATCTTACTTAAATTTGTTCACGGAATTATTTAGTTGTGCAATGCATCAGATCAAACTTTGCAAACGAAGATTACAACAATTTAATTTCCAATTATGGCTAGTTTAATTCTAAAACTACTATTAATTTTACTTATTAATATCTGTTTTGAAAACTCAAGTACGACAAGAAACAGTTCCTCGAAAAAGCATCTAAAGACAGGCTACAGTTTATCCTTCTGCATCAGGATCCAAATATAGTTTTCCTTACCTGAAAGTGTGGCGGGTAATGGCGCCGGCGTTAAACTATTCACCACTAACTATAACTTTTGATGGGTTCGTCGGAAACTTGTAAACACAGCTGTGAAGTGAGCTGTGCCCACCATCCGGTGTGAGGATATAGTAAACTATTTTATCGCTCTATCAACGAATTCGAATATGTTATGCTTACTTTCATTTTGTAGAAATGTCACCGATTCGATTCGTAGAAAATAGGGTAAGTTTGTAGTGAATTATATAATAGTAAGTACAACAAAATTGTCGGTGTGTATAAACGCACGTTTCACATACACAATTAGTGTTTTTGATAAGTAGCCAAGTCCGAACACTTCCAACACTATTAATCTGAAGTGTTATAATCAACTATTAATACTAAAATATCGTGGTCCAACAATGGGCTGCGATAGGCTGATTATACTACCCACTTATTGTTTCTGTACAGCATTGATTGTAGTACTTCTTTGCATTCAGCTTATTTTTAAAATTGGTGATTTTTTGAACCCTAGTTCGTAGGTATGACGCAAATGACTACATGTGAAAGAAAGAAAGAAAGAAAAGCATTTATTCAAACATACACAGGATAACAGATGGTAGAAAAAAGATAGACATATAACAATACAAAAAATAAAAGATATCCTGTGTGATGTCAGAAAGGGTCCTAATCTCAGCTCTGTGCTGCGGCATTTTAAACTGCAGCGCTGATTTTCTGATCAGGCCTTAATGAAGTCACGGTCAGTTATACAGAAAAATAAATAGATAGAAAACTCTTTATTGTACACCATACATATAATGATACAGAATATAATATTTAAATAATATATGCGTTGAATATATTAAGAATAAAAAATAAAGAGAATAAATTTGTTTAAAATAAAAGATATATATATAAAATTTTGTTTGTTAGAATCGAATAAAATCGACTAAGCGTCGGGCTGAACACAGGTCAAGTATTAATAATATACATAATCTGTGCCATCCGCGCTCAATTCATTAATGTCATTTTGACATCTCCCATCCCTTTGTCTATGACAAAAGAATGGAGACGCGCGATGTTCGCAAAGTCTCTTTAAATTTACTCATTCAATCGAGAAAAACGAAGAAAGTTATATATAAGTATATTTACCGTAATAATAATGTAATATAATGTGCAAAAGTCAACAATAAAAAAATAAAAAGTGTTTTTTTATTGTTGAAGTTCGTGTGTTATGTGTTCGTTTTGTGAATTACTTTTCAATGTCGACGCTTGGTCTTGAAAAAGCACCAAGGAGAAAGGAGACCACCAGCTAAAATTGCTGGTTAACTGGTACTGATACCCGCTGCTGTGAAATGCAGTCATTGCTACTTGTTGATGTTAAAACGTACATACCTACAGTAAGTTCTGTTTCTGTAAGTTTAACAAATACATTTTATACTTGTTTCTGAAACTAAAAACACTTCTCAGGGCACGGAATGGTGGTGGTAAGTCGTTCCAACAGCGGGTTGCAGCGAATTTGAAACTGCCTCGAAATGCAGTTGTCCTGTGCGTCGGTGTGTTTAGAAGATAGGCAGACGCTCTGGTGTGATGCTGGTTGTACTCTCTAGACCATGTCAGTCTTTCGTATAAATACACTGGTCTGCCTGTTAAAATAGTGCCAAAAAGTAACGTAGCCAGATGGAGCCTCCTGCGCGACGACATCTTCATCATATTTCCACCATTCAAAAATGGAGTAACATGTGATCGAGGTGGGATGTGGTAACAGAACCGTGCACATGCATTCTGTACACGCTGAATAAGCATATCTGTTTTTCTGAGCAAGCAGGTCCCAAACACCGTGTCAGCATAGTTAAGCTTGGATAATATTAGTGATTCACAGAGCATTATACGCATATCAACACTGATGTAGGGACGAATCCTGTAGAGTAGTCTAAGACGGTAAAAACAGTTACGTACAGCCTCTTGTACATGTGTCTCAAACTGTAATTGTCCGTCAAAGACTACTCCAAGGTTGCGAGCTTCAGTTACGTTTTCTATTGCACAATTGCCTATTTTAATATCTGGCTTTTGGATTATAATTTTTTCTATAATACTTCTTGAACCAGTTACTAGAAACTTAGACTTGCTGGGATTAAGTACTAAGGAATTTCTTCTTGCCCATTGTGAGATGTTGTCTAAGTCTCTATTTATTTTATTTACAGATTCAACACAATGCTGCGGCTGAAATGAGTAGAGCAATTGGAGGTCATCAGCATAAAGGTGGTATTTGCAATGTGTAATGCAATGAGTGATGTCGGCACTGTACAATATAAAAAGAATTGGACCGAGGATTGATCCCTGCGGGACTCCTCTATTTACCTGCCGGAGAGAAGATGACATTATGTTTCCGCCACTATCACATGCCATCCGAACAAACTGTTGTCTATTACTCAGATAACTACTAAACCACTCAACTGTTCTCACATCAACCCCATAGAAAGACAACTTTGACAATAATAGGGAGGTATTGATACAATCAAAAGCACGGGTAAAGTCCAGTAGAGTTAAAATAGTTCCCTTGCCTTGATCTCTAGCCTCAAGGATGTCATCCACAACATCCAGTAAAGCCGTGGAAGTACTATGACCCTTACGAAACCCTGATTGTCTGGCAGGTAATATATTAAATTTTTCTAAATATGTAGTCAGTTGGTCACATACCACTCTTTCCAAGACTTTGGACAGGCATGGTAGGAGGCTTATTGGTCGCAGATCCTTAGCACACGTGGGAATTGAGGTTTTTGGGATTGGCCTAACTACAGCAATTTTCCACAAGTCTGGGAATGTAGATGTAACTATGGATGTATTTATAATAGTGGTAATTGCTGAAAGAGACTGTGGCAATGTCATAGTGAGCATATCCAAAGAGATGTCATCCACACCTGATGCATTTGACTTGAGGCTGCGAATAACTTTGGCAACATACTCCTCACCTACCGGCTTAAGAAGGAAGGTGCCTGTACCATACCTATGATACTCAAAGTATGTCATATCTGATATAAAGACTTGATCTTGCCCAGGAACCTCCAAAAAGTGTTGGTTTAAGTAATCTGGGTTCCTACAACTATAAGGGATTTCATTATTAGGGCTTTTATTTATTGACAAAGTAGTCTTCAGATTTCTCCATAACCTTTTAGGGCTCCCAATATTGTGATTTATGTGAGTCGCAAAATAAGCTCTCTTCTCACTGTCGATTGCAGCTCTCACAAGGTATTTGAGCTCTTTGTAGGAGTTTGTGTGAGTATCTGATGTGGATGATTTGGAGAGGCGATGATGTTTATTTCTTAACTGCATCATTTCCTTTACAGTATCTGTAATCCATGGGTACTGTCTTTTCTTTATAAGTACTCTTTTATATGGGGCATGAAGATCAAAAAGAGTTGTGATGTAGTTTGTGAGTGTTACCACCATGCAGTTAACACCTACCATTCCATTTGTAAGATCCCAGTTCATTTTGTCCAAATCCTTATAAAACTGATCAACAAGAATGTCCTTAAGTGGTCTGTATACAACCCAACGGGGAGAAGGTTTCTCAGTTTTTAGGTTAAATTCAATCGTGATGATAGCATGCTGTCCAAGCTCAGGGATGTGAGAGACTACCACCTCACACACTCGAGCATCAGTGCATACCAGATCAATCAGGGTTTGGCTATGGTCAGTATAATGGGTAGGCTCAGCAATCACATTAGCAATATTTAAGCATTGGAAGAAGCAGTTGAGTAGCTTAGTCTTGTTATCAGTAATATTCAGGAGGTTGATGTTGAAGTCGCCAAGCAGAAGAATCTTATCTGCCCAGGAAAAGGAGGACAAGGAAGCAGTTAGTGCATCTAGGAACACGTTAACATCAAGCCACGGCGGTCTGTATGCTGTTCCTATGACTAATGAGTACGATTTAGCATTCAGCTTCAGCCACATCTGTTCCACAGAGGGTGCGGGAGGGTGCGGCACTGTGCGCACACGCACGCCCTGCCGAACATAGAAGCCCACCCCGCCACCGCGGCCGCCACGTATGTTTATTGGGCGAGGAATATGGCGCAGCCTGTAATTGGGTACTGAAGGCGCACGGCCCTCCTCACTATCTCTCAGCCAGGTTTCATTTATCGCCATAATATCTACCGACAACTCATCCATGGCTGCAAGAAACTCTTCATGACGTGTTCCCAGCGAGCCAGCATTAAATAATCCAACTTTTAACTTTTTAAATTTAATCATTTATGAGGTGTGATGTGTATAGTGTATTTAAATGTATATTTAGGTTAAGGTTTAGTTTATAAGTTAGGTTAAGACGTAGTATATAAGTTAGGGCAGTATTAGATGAATAATAAAATAATGTGTAATAATGTAAATATGTAAATACTTTATATATGTATAGACTTACGTGAGTGGACGGGTCAGTAGACATCTTAATAACAGTCTCTGGAAGAGGACACACTGGCTTCGCACAGGATAAAATTACATAACATACACAAGTACACAAAAAAGTTACATCAATAAATACATAGCACAAAAGATATCTTTGATAACAAATGTAGAATATAGAAAAGGCTAAACAGTAAGTCATGTTAATCTCTTTTACTTTCAAATGCTCTTGGACCAAAAACACGCTCGAGATCAGCTTCAGAGCGGATGCTGTGCGTGCGCTGCCCATCGCCCTGCTTAGTTAGAATTCTACCGTTCTTCGTCCATGTATACTTCCAATTAAGTTGATTAGATGCTAAACGAGCAAGGTAGAACAAGTGCTTGTTTGTCTTAGTAAGCCTCTCATTTACAAAGAAGCGGCGTGGCGGGGAAGTAAAGCCGAGGTCCGCTGATGTAGCGCCTCGCCTCACGCGCGCGTTTTGCAGCAGGTCGTCGCGCAGCTGACGACGCGCCAGCCGCACTACAATACGCCGCCCACGCGTAGCCGCACCCGAGCCGCCCGTAGTACTCGTAGAGCTTGAACTGTCTAGCCTGGGACCCACTCGTTCCGCATACACAATGTCACTTGCCTGGAGAGTCATGCCCAACTTCTGAGCAACCAATTCTACAGTGTGGACAACGTTTTCACCCTTGTCCTCTGGCAGATTTCCTATCTCGAGGTCCGAAGACAGGAGTTCTTGCTCCCTATCATTAAGCTCAAGCTTCAGTTGAGTCACTGAGCTTTCCAATTGACCCACCACATCGTCCGAGGCAACCACATTTCTATTTTCCAGGGCCTCCAGTCTGCTTTCGAGGCTGTCAACACGCTTATTGGTTCACTTTATTTTTTATGTGCTACTATTGGTTCACTTTATTTTTTAATTATATGCGTTTTAGATTTCACTCATACTGGCCCAAGAGCCAGTGACCTTTTTACTTTAGTCATTTTATAAGTCATGAAAATTGGCACACTAACTCTTCTTAACCTGTAGAATAATGAACTGCTGTTCTGGCAACCCTCCGCGGCCGGAGTGTTTAACCCTAACATGACAAAGATGGTAAGAAATAAAGTTTAATTTAGCTATAGTATCAGTCCTAAAAATTTTAGTATATGATATTGGCACTATTCTCTATATAGAAAAATTATTGCCAGAACATTTCTGACCCTCCAACTGGCCGCCAGAACGCTGTAAATATGTATAAAAATAAAGTATAATTTTGTCATTTCATCAGTGTTGATTTATTTACAGAATAATTGGAAATATATGTAGGATATATAATTTCAAACGCCAGAACAAAATTCCATCACCAACTATTTGCCAGAACAAAAAATGTTTCCACATGGAATCATTTTTCGTACATGTCTCAGGACAGTTTTAAAGGAATATCAAGCAATTCTTTAAAAAAAAGACAACTCCCGCACTAGGGACTAAGCCATTAAGCACTAAGCCCTGTGTCACGGGGGACTAAGTATACAAACATACAATTCACGGACACAAACTACACCCAGACTAATGTCCAGAGAAGATAACCATTTATGGACCACACAAAGTTCTGTCCCGTGTCGGGATACAATCCACCACCTCTAGCTTAGCAGTCAGGGTCACTAACCACGAGACCAACAGGCGAGTCATTCAATTCAATTAGGTATCAACTTAATAAATGTAGATAACAATTAAGTAGAATGAAATGAGTCTTTGTTAATTTTGTGAAATGCATTTCTTTGTTTTTTTATACTACTTGAGTGGGGTGTTGTGGGTTCAATCCCCAATAATTGTGTGATTCTTAATGATTGTGCCGAGTCTGGGTGTACGTTGTGTCCGTTAATTGTATGGTTGTAAAATCCCCCGCGACACATGGCTTGATCCCTAGTGCAGGAGGTGTATTAAAAAATCTTACCTACTTACTAACCAGAACTGCTCTTCATGCGATTTTTAAAGCCTTATTTCACTCTGTTAGTGGGATTAATAATAATATTTTTGGGACAACTCACACACTGCCAACTGATCCTAAACTAGGCAGAGCCTGTACTAAGGCAACCAGGCAACTGATAAACATGCATATATATTTCTAAATATTATAGATAAATAACATCCAGACACAGAACAGACATTTGTGCTCATCCCACAAAGATTTGTCCTGGATGGGAATCGAACCCACGACCTCTGGCGTAGCAGTCAGTGTCACTAACCACTAGACCAACAGGCTAGTAGAAATAATTTTAGGAAAACTGTAATACAAGTGTAATTTTAATTACAGAGAATGTTTACCAATTGCCGAATCAATCGACTAGAAAACCCTTTCTTAGGGGATACTTACGTTTTATAAAGAGAACTCTTTTTAAAGATCCTCTAAATGTTATGTCTCATGGACCAGCCGTCTAGGCTGTGTTTTAATATAAATAATAGGGTCTAAAGTATAAACGTGCTGTTTTATTGTAATAAGTATTTACTGACCTAGAACTTTCATGGATTGAGATGTTTGAGTGAAACTTTTTTCAAATGGATGGTATGTCTTTACCGCCATGGAAGATGGGTAGGCCTACATTTATTAAGTTTTATACCTAATTCTCTACCTACGTCTCACACTTCTACTTCACAACCTAAGTCTCGTGGTTAGTGACCCTGACTGCTAAGCTAGAGGTGGTGGATTGTATCCCGACACGAGACAGAACTTTGTGTGGTCCATAAATGGTTGTCTTCTCTGGACATTAGTCTGGGTGTAGTTTGTGTCCGTGAATTGTATGTTTGTATACTTAGTCCCCCGTGACACAGGGCTTAGTGCTTAATTGCTTAGTCCCTAGTGCGGGAGTTGTCTTTTTTTTAAGAATAAAACTGTCCTGAGACATGTACGAAAAATGATTCCATGTGGAAACATTTTTTGTTCTGGCAAATAGTTGGTGATGGAATTTTGTTCTGGCGTTTGAAATTATATATCCTACATATATTTCCAATTATTCTGTAAATAAATCAACACTGATGAAATGACTAAATTGTACTTTATTTTTATACATATTTACAGCGTTCTGGCGGCCAGTTGGAGGGTCAGAAATGTTCTGGCAATAATTTTTCTATATAGAGAATAGTGCCAATATCATATACTAATTTTTTTAGGACTGATACTATAACTAAATTAAACTTTATTTCTTACTATCTTTGTCATGTTAGGGTTAAACACTCCGGCCGCGGAGGGTTGCCAGAACAGCAGTTCATTATTCTACAGGTTAAGAAGAGTTAGTGTGCCAATTTTCATGACTTATAAAATGACTAAAGTAAAAAGGTCACTGGCTCTCCCTCCATGATTCACAATCAGTTAACGGTGAAGGAAAACATTGTGAGGGAACCCACATACATGTCTTAGAAGTAATTCTAAAGAAATGTCTGATTGACCAACCCGCATTAGGCCAGCGTGTGTTAATTAAGGCCTACATCCTCTCTTTCTCTTGATACAGGAGAGGAAACCCGTGGTCAGCAGTGGGACATATGTACATGGGTTGCTATTATTATTATGCGTTTTAGATAATATTTGTAAACAAATAAGATTCAGATCAAAATAAATACACAAATCTACGAAATGGATATGTTGAAACAGTTTATTTATTTACCAATTCTTAGTGTAAGCTTTTCTCATAACCATTACTAATAATTACGTATAATTCGCATGTTTATACCTAGTGCAGTTTCCTATGAAACAATCTGCCTATTGCATGTTTTTAGTACCAAAACTGAGATTCACAGTTTTACGAAATGCAATGTTTGTATACTAAAAGTGTTTATATAATTTTGTTATTTAATGTTTCTTTTTGTCCAGCAGTGGACGTCTTTTGGCTGAGATGATGATGATGATGATGTTTCTTTTTTGTTATACTTACTACTTAATTGGCAAACAAACATACGGCCCGCCCGGTGGTAAGCAGTTTCTTACCTAGCCTACGGACGAAAAACAAATACCAGGGTTTTATAATGGAATTTCCCTGGTATAGGAAAACGTTAAGTAAAAACGCATCCTTATGAGCAATGGAAACCTGTACTCACACACAGGAACAAAACTACACCACTTTGTGTAGTCATTTGGTTGTGGTCTTCTGTAAGGTGGAGGTCCTTTCCCGGTAGGCATTGCTAATTTAACTATGTAGTATAGTGCCGTACCGCTTTTGTTATTTTTATTTAACATTTATGTAACTTGAGATTCGTCATCTTTAAGTTATTAAAACTTATATCACTTGGCACGGATCTTTTCTCTTGCGTTAAGAGACAAGATTAATTATTAGGTCTTAATTTACACACGCTGGCCTAATGTGGCTTGGTGAATCGGACATGCATTTAGAATTTCTTCTAAAACTTTATTTATTCTAAGATGTAGATTCCTCGGGATGTTTTCTTCACCGTTGCTAGATAATAAGTCATTTGATTAGTACGTATAAATAATTCACATTGTTAATGCCACCTAGGATCGAACTAATACCTCTTGTGCACAAGTCGGTTAAGGCTATTACGATTACATTGAAATTAATTATAAAATAGCAGATATTAATATATTAACATTTAGCAAATCAAGGATGTTATTTTGGACGACACATTATGATGTCATTATTATTTCAAATAGCTGAATGAGTGACATTGAAATAATATTTTTTTTTTGCAATATTTGATATTGATTTTTATTTATTCAATCGTTTCTATTGAATCATATGACTACGCTATGAGGTGCGTGAACAACTCTTGGGTTCCGTACCAGAATGGTAAAAATAAAGTATTTATCTTTTATATTTTTAATAAGGCATGCTCATTTTCAAAGCTCTATTAACATAGTACCGCATTGAATGTCTGAGTATTCATTACAAAACCTTCAGTTTCGATGGTACGGGCGGTGCAGAGGTTTAAATGGTCACCGCTATCAACAATAATGCAGCGTGTTGTGGGCTCAATCCACATACGAAAATAAAAAAATGTGTGATCCATAAATGGTAGTCGTTGATTCAGATTTACTTTGTTTCCAATTGCAATATATGAAATGCGTAAGGTCCCGGTCTTCTTCATCACATTCATACTCATTTCATCCCCACTTATATATTTATTTACATCTATACTAATATTAAAAAGCTGAAGATTTTGTTTGTTTGTATGGTTGAGCGCTTCTCAGAAAGTATTGGTGCGATTAGAAAAAATATATTTTTGTTGAATAGTGCATTTATTCAGGAAGGCTATAGGCTATGTAACATCACGCTTTGATCAATAGGAGCGGAGCAGTAGTGAGATATGTATGTTGCAAAATCGGGGAAATGTACGTTCTAAATTACCACACGGACGAAGTCGGCGAGCTCTAGTAGGTATATATGTATATATATAGCCTTTACAATGACGCCCTACGTTACTAGAAGAGGCGTTACTGTTACTATTGGTAAAACAATCAGTTTATTATGATTTTAAATAAAAATCATATAACGTAGGTCATATTAAACAGTGTGTGTGCAGAAGTGGTAATGTGACGTTGTACCTTGAATAGGTCACACCTGTCCACACAACCGACTGTACCTTGAAAGCCGTTTATTATCTCTTTATCATACAAAACAATACTGATAATAGTCTAGAATTGTTAAAGAAGGAGAACATAGAACGTTCGTTTACGTACATCAATCAATCAGCCTGTTTCGATCCACTGCTGGACTTCTCGTCTCACGACTTCGACGTCACACCAAGACGTAAACAAGCGGTAGACAAATTTGAACTCCGGAGTAGGAGCTCGGATGGCACAGATGGTAGTGCGCCGGAACCCGAGAGGCGCAGGTCCGGGCTCGTCTTTTTCCACATTGATTTAATATTTAAGTATATTCTCGTCTCTGTTAATTCACGCCACAAAACCTGGTGCACCGCCTCCCGCATCCAGTCTACCCCAGCAACCTTCTAAGGTCATCGGTTCATTTGTCTAGTACATGATATATTTAGAATATCGATTACAGTATATTATAAACCTTGGCAGTGATTCTGTATATAACCAACTTAAAGATATATAAAATTAGAAAAATGCGTGATCTAATAGGCATAGGTGATTTTATTTGTAATAAAACGTTGTCGTTTTTATATTTTTAATTAAAAATATTGATTTATTTTGTGATAAAGTGTTTCACTTCTGTGCACAATTGTATTTTAGCCTTTCATACGAAGATGTATAAATGAGGTCCAAAGGAGCACGTTGTTTGAAAGAGTGTCTCATGGCCATTAAAGTATAGGCAAAATCCAAGTTTGAAGGTCCAAGCGGTACAGGAGGTCTAAAGGGTCATAACATCGCTCTCTGTAAACGACGTTGTAACTGACACTTGACTATAACTTTTTTAAGTTAAATATCACATGCCAATATGGAGAACTATTATATATTCTACACACAAGAATCATAGGTATATGTATTATTTCGTCGATCTTCCCTGTATGAGTAATGGCGTGGCACAACACAAGAGGTCGTGACATCACCGAAACGACAAAGCAAACGATAAACAAACACTTACTATTGTATACTGAGCTAACATTAGTTTAAACGTGGTACCATTTTTGTTGTATATCGAACAGAGGGCTTACCATGACGTGTTATAAGGTCAGTCGTTCGAGCAAGAAAGAGGGATGGAGCTATACACCCTTTCTACTACTAGCTTTCTATTTCTTTGAACGAGTATATGAAATTTAGAATATTTCTAATAATTACAAAATGACACTATAAGTTGTATCATAATATTAAATGTAACAAAAATGTCTGGTTCTTAATTCATGTCCTCACTCCTCATAACTTATTATTAAATTTTTAAAAAGCATATTGTCTAAATCAAGCTAATAAATGAATAACTTTTTGTACGATTTAAAAAGCGGAATTCTTAAAAAACAATCAAACATATTCTTTAGGGACCAAGCGCATTATGCTTTAAGACCTTAAATAACGTATAGCATAAAAGAAGAATTGCCACAAGATCACACAAGCCAGTTACCGCCTTTGGGCGCTCTATGTCAGATGCTAGTCACATTTTTTATTGATGTTGTTCAATGATCAAAATGGCATAATTTATGTAAAGTATATTTTCCTTGTTTATTTTGGCTTTGTATATTTAAGGACATTATTTATTTTACAAAAGACTGTCGTTTAATGATTACGGATGCCCACTAGTACAACCAGTAAATAAGTTTAGCTTGCCGAGCAGTAATAAACCAATATCTGGTGATCATCACTTAATACTTTTTTCCTACTCAAACCAGTCGACAAAACAAAATATTGCGCCTTGTCTAAATTTAGAATTATTTCGTCCACGTGCAGAACCAAAGTAAGCAAAAAATATAACAGATCTGCGACTTGGGGTGTTTTTTTTTCCTAAATCTTACTGTGACCTTAAGTAACTGATTCTGGTTTCTTATACGTCTTGTTGACGGTGATAATAACGCTATTTATTTTATTTTTATACATTACTATACAAAAATTATAAGATTATAACATTTTATACGTAGGTAAGTATATAAAATAAACTTCTAATGCAAGTCTTACATTTACGAAGTAGGTAGATATTAACCGGTTATTGGCAAGTTTTCATGTAAAGGATCACGATTAGAGAAAAGATAAGACTGAATGACAGAACATAACCAGAAAACTCAAGATTACGCCTGAGGGCGGAATATAAAATGTATAAAACGCGATGACTTTAAAGCAAATATGAAAGTGAAGAAAATATTTACAGAAGCAAAGCAATTCACGTTATCATTTCATTTTAAGTCATCTTAACAAGTTGAAGTTAAAAATTGATTTTCAATTGGGCCGTATTTGTAGTTTGCCGACCATTGGTCTTACCGATTAATTGACTTTAGGAGAGCCTCAGCGTTGACAGTGTTTTGCACATAAAAACTATCTAAACACCTAAATCTGTCAAGTCATTTTGCAGTATAACGTAGTAGTCTATTTTAAGTAACATGATTCATCATTGAGAACGTGTTTTGATATTTTTTGCATTAGAAGGCTTTTAGTATTATAACTTTAAAGAGGAAAAAATCAATTTAAGAAAAAAAATACTTCTATGTAAATTGTTTATTTTTTGAAGAAGTGAATGGCAAACTTAAAATAGATTTAACAAAAGGTAATTTTTATGTTATATTAAAGATTTGTAGCGGTAAATGATCAGTTGATTCAAGGAATTTTTGACAAGGTCACTTTGTAGATTGATTTTTACGTATTATCGGAATAAGGCAAACGTGCTGGCTTAACTAACATGCAGACATACACGACGTATGTAATCGTCGTTGCACAATAGGCCATAATATGTAGTGCTCCTCAGTTGGCGCTATGTCGTAGCTACTTATCACTGTTACATTGACATGGGCAATTATGTCAAAGGATTTCAGACGATTAGGACATTTACATATGCGTTGGAAACGGTTATAGTATGTTGGCATATGATTAAGAAGTAAAATTAGTTCCTTGCTGAGGTTTTTACGAAACTATGAAGCATGGGATTCTTTAATAAAAGATCTTTACAGTGTTTGTTTGTCTTGATTTTATAGAGCCTAAACACCACTTACCTAATTTTATTAACTAGAGGTCATCTGTTGATCGTAATTTTAGCTTTCTGCACTGTTCTTAAACATAAACTTTAACGATTTCAAATCTTATACTTTCCGTGCGCGCAATGTGATTAAAAAGGAGTACCTACGTTTTTTGTTCACGTATTAATAATACTAGATTAATCTTATGGGTATAGTCTTTGGTGATATATGTAGAAGTTTCTACATAATGGTATGATATCACGCTGTAGGTGCATGTGTGTGGGCGTGGGGTCTAGGTTGACATGTGTTTGTGTATGCATATATGTACCTACATATGTATAAAAGGCATTGTTGTTGACAAAATTATTCTACCGACTGACTATTAGCTAAGAGAGGACCAGGGTACCTAGAGCACAGCCAGATGTCTTACTCAAATTGAATTGTAAGATTGTGTTTTATACCAATATTATTATTGTTTTTACTGTGTTTTCTAGTTACTGGACAATTTGAATAACTACATATATACATACATAATAAATTGTTTTTCCACATAATTATGGAATTTCCCATTTAGCATAATACAGCCATACCAAAAGGTTGTTAACAAAAGCAAAAATAGGTGCAGTTTTAGTAAATAAACATACTCATTTTACATAATATTATGTCTGTTTGTCTCACGCTTAAGCCGCTCGATTCAATTCACTATAGATTTTAATACCTGCGATTTATTATCACGCGATAAATGCCATTAGAAAAATAAGCAATTATGACATATTTAGTTTTTGCCCGCAACTTTGCCAGCAAATCCTTTAGCTTTATATCAAGCTATCGTTATTCCAAATACTATCAAAATAGGTTCTGCAAAACGTATAAATAATATAAGTTACTTTCTCATTGATGATAAGTATGAATAAACTTTTACTGAAAAACTCAAACAAATCACTCACTCACTGAAATTAAAAATAAAGGCCGGATATCTGCGCACACGCACCCACCGCGCACCGTTGAGCAGACAGTAGCCATTCACCCGTTCGATTCCCGGAACAATATTGACAGCATTTATTGTTCAAACTGAACCGTTTCTGAGTACCGACATCTTTGCCGCTTCTGGACTATATTATGAAGATAATCTGGTACCTTTGTTTTAATTTACTTATTGTTAATAATGTTGTGCGTATTGTATGTATCGCTTTATTTCTCACGGGTAGGAATCTACATATCTAGCTTTACTTAGCTAGCTTTGTTTTTATAAATAAGTAGGTATAGAGTCATATTTTAAGTTTTCCGTGAATAAATGCTTAAAGAGAGAAAGGGCATCATGCATGAGAGCGAGCCCGACCAGGGAAGGATCGAAACGTTTTTCTATCCCAGGGATACTACTACATCTTGAAGCGCTGGTGGAAAAAAATGGATTGGCAACACGCAAGTATCCAAGCTCTGGTATTGCAAGCGCCTATACGCTACGGTAAATGCGTCAGACATCAGGCGGGCTGTATGCTTGTATGTCACCAAAGTAAAAAAGTAGTAGGTAGGTATAAAACGCGTTTCTATTTCAATAGAATGTGTATATTTTGTATTTTATTGTTTACTAACTTGTATTACTCGGCTCTGCTCGCGTGCTATGTTGATAAACAGCTGCATTTGTTACTAGAGATTAGTGTACATACTTAAGTGAAAGAATTTTTCACATCTTAGTGATAGTTTCTGAGATAGGAACGTTTAAACATACAAACTTGTCAGCTTCTTAATATGAATATGTAATTTTGTCAGCGTGTAAGAAAGCGACCATAGGCTGCTTACCATCAGGCAAAGCCTGATTTACCACCTGCGTAGTATAAAGAAAGTCCAACAACAGACAGCGATATACGCGGCGGGCGAAAAATAAAATATCAATGTATTTAAAATACTAAATATAACTTGACAATTGCAGTTAAAAATGTAATCTAGATAGATTATTCAAATAACTTTTCAATTTTCGGGAAAAAAACCGTTTTTTTTTTAATAGATAGTATTTGGATAAATTACTATAACTAATATTATAAACGCGAAAGTTTGTAAGTATGGATGGATGGATGTTTGTTACTCTTTCACGTAAAAACTACTGAACGGATCGGGATGAAATTTGGCACAGAGATAGATTATGGTCTGGAATAACTCATAGGCTATAGGCTCATAGGCTTTATACAGCGATAACCGACATCCACGCGGGCGGAGCCACGGGCAACAGCTAGTAAGTTTATATTTTGTCCAAGTCTCAATAGACAGACATAGTAGTCGACATGCAAAGCTCTAATTATGCCAAATGAGTCACCGGAGCGTTCATATATCTGTGCAATACCACATGTCTCTCCCACTGTGTTCTCGTTGCGAATATCTCACATATTTACACATATGTCCGTCTGTCAGAATGTACGTACAATACCTGTTTTTCTATGATGTAGCTGTTGTACGTCACAGAAAGTATAAAGACGGCCGGACATTACGCCGACTCTACTCAAGCTCGCCTCAAACAAGTGTCTATCTAACTATAAATTTTAGTCAAGTTGCAGTGTAGCCTGTTTCAAATTAAAAACTCATTTAGGTTCAAAGTAATACTTGTGAAGATGTAACATGATATCCAAAAAGACTGTTAGTCAATTTACTTACGACCAGTTCATTGACGATACATGAAAAGAACTAGCAAGAAAGTCTCTTTTCATGTCATGGAGCAATTTAATTCATACTTAATGTAAAAAATCGCTTAATAGTAACCGACTAGTGCAGAACGATGTGTTGCCACTAGGCCGGCTCTAGTGTATAACAAGCATTAAGTATGCCATAACACTTACATTTTTTGCTGCCTATCATTAACTAACTAAACGATATTTGTAATCTACAGAATCTACATACAGAGCAATGTTTAATTGTTATTGTTTACAGCTTGTCGAATAAGCGTTGTCCATGCGTCATCTGCTTCATACCACCTATGTCTGACAGTCCGCTTGCCACTCGTATACGTTAGATGATGCCAAACTGTAGCCTAATCCGGAGCCGAGTTGGTGGTAATATGCGACGACCTTAATACATATTTTTCTTGGCATTGCATTGGTATTTGGGGAACAAATAGATCGTGTATCAGGTTTTTCAAGATACATTCGTAATTATGGTCGGGCTATACGAGGGACGGCTGAACGCCACTCAAAGGACGTTTTTTTACTATAGGGTTTTAATTTGACATGGTAATTACTGGTCGAGACCTATTCAATTTTAATCCGTTTGAGCTTGAAAATCTATCCAAGACTAAATGATGACCTCATGGACATTGAGTTAAATCTAATACATATGCAAGTGCAGGCATGACAGTGCCTTAGGTTTAGATATTACGACTGGATAATTGAAGGAACTGATATTCCACGAGAAAACAGCTCTTTGACACGGCAGCGTCTGCGCAGGTCCTATGAGACGAGAGAGAGATACCTAATAGGAATGGACATCGAGTGCTGATGTAAACTTTACCTAATTGAATTGAACAATAGTATCTATTGATATATGTAGTACATTAGTCAGTAGAGAGAGATCAACAATCCGCTTATTGTACACAACAAACTCATTGTATTGTTTATTGAAAACTTTTCATTGTACACAGTAAATAAGCAAATGTTTTGAACTGTGAACGTGAATGACACTCCAAAACGTTCGCATGACACGGTTTAAATGCTATAATTGTTGGAATTCTAATAAAAATGAACATATGTATACATATATAAGTACTAGCTGTTGCCCGCGGCTCCACCCGCGTTGATGTTGGTAAAAAGCGTGATAAAAGTAGCCTACATGCTATTCAACACTATATCTGTGTCAAATTTCATCCAGATCCGTTCAGTAGTTTTTGCATGAAAGAGTAACAAACATACATCCATACATTCTTACAAACGTTTCTGTTTATAATATTAGTAAGATTTGTCTCGATTTATCAACCAACGTAAAGCATAAACTGCTGTTGCTATAAATTTGAAAATTTGTATATAGTTTCGTTTAAGTGACGTAAATAGGCACTAAGAAGGGATTTTGAAAATTCAATAACTGTAGCTCCATCGCTTTAGGCTCTGCGATGATGATTCAGTGAGGAGTACAAACAAGCTACACAATGAGTGACGTACAAAACAATAAAAGTTCGCGATATATTTATCTGTGGGCAGCGCCGCGTTGGTTCGCCATTTTTATTGTCAAACAGCCTGTCTTATGATAGTGGGTTATCAAAACAAGCAACATGTGGTACAGTGGGTACATGTGAACTACTTCTATTTATGTTTTGGGAATTCGCCAGTTTAGTGGATGTTATTGGGATCTATTACATTGTATCGTATGAAATAATAAGTGAAACATTCGTTTGGTTCAACATCCTTCCAAATCAATTATTTCGGCAGTCATTAATTTTGAAATAAATCTACTTAGCGGTGGTGGCCGAGTGGGAAAGTAACTGACTTGCACGCAAGAGGTGCGAGTTCGATCTCGGGTAGCAGTACCAATTGTGATGTCACTTTGTAAAGTTAAAGTGTACTAATCAAATGATTCGCCATCTGCTAAGTTAAAGTGTACTCATCAAATGATTCGCCATTTGCTAACGGTGAAGAAAATGTCATCGTGAGAAAATGTCTTAGAAGTCTTATTCACCAACCCGCACTAGGCCAGCGTGTGTGAATTAAAGCCTTAACCCTCTCTTTCTCTTGATAGAGGAGCGGAGACCCGTGCCCAGCAGTGGGACATAATTATATGGGTTGCTATTTGAAATGCCATTTTAAATGTCTAGTAGTGGACGTTGCCGTCGGCAAGATGATGATTTAACAGCCAAATAAATCGCACAACGGTGGTTAATGTTAATGTTAAGCTAGAATAATACAAACATCTTACACCTACTTAAAATAACCATGACTAAACTATTATTTACTTGGAAATACGGCAAATTACAAGTATTTAAGTACCATAAAAGATGATATAGTCAATTATATCATAAGGGCCACGTCACTGCTCGCTCCGCACAAAAGACGAGCGTCAGAACAACACCAAGGTTGGCGCAAGTCCAGCAACTCATACGCAGCTCCTTCGTATAATAATTTAAACATTGTTTTTTTATTTCATTCATAATGTTGTAGAATGTAGATAGTGTTTAGAATTGTTTATTTGTGCAAGGTTATGTTTGTTTTCCGTATTGATTTATTATATTTTGTAGGGTTAATAAAAACATTTCTTGATTTATTTATTTAGGGACGTCCTTAGTTAAGTACCCGCTTATAAATGCAGATACTACTAAACTTATTCAAAATGGCAAAACAAAAACATCGAAATCGCCAAGCATCGATATCTGTGCGCGGGCGCACCTGCTCCCAGCGCCATCTGCCGCCCGAATCTCTTAGTTAACATAACACCTGTTTCCGCGTCAACAAGATTCGTTTAGCTCTACCTACCCATGTTTGTACAACCTTCAATACATGTGAAAATTAATTAAACATTATAAATTATTGAAGAATTTTATTGAGTACGGGTATTCAGTGCTCATTTAGGGATGCGTTCTTAAGAAATGTTTCCCTATTCCAGATAATAATAATGCAAAACTCTGGTGTTAATTTTTCGGGTCGCAAACACGAAAGTTATGCCCCAAGTATTGCATGAGTCCATAAGCTACTATAATTGTTTGCCATCAAGAGGGCCGAATGCTTGTTTGCAACATCAGTACCGACTACCTATATTTTGCTCTACGTCGAATTTATTATCCTTATTGATGAGATGATATTGTCGATAACTTGACATTTTCAACTTAGATTCTTGATAAACACTAAGAGGAAAATGGTGGTATACACAAAAAGTCACTGAACAGATACAAATATAATACCTATATCTAATAATATGTCAGTGGGTTTTGTCTATAATGATTAGATACCTCTATTTTATATGTATCTTGCAACGCGGAATGATAATGTTTTGATTGGTTAGTAAAAGTTTTTATTTCAGAATAACTTCCATTATATTTGTTGTATGATACGTATAGGTAGAAATACCATAGAAGCGAGCATGGCCCACTGTAGAAATATCTCCACTACACACGCTGATGTAGTTAAGTTTCTGTGCCTACAAGTAGCCAAAAACATTTTCCTACCTAAGGGATACCTAAAAAACTGAATGTTCCATGTTCTAAGTCGGCAAAACGCATGTGCAAGTTCAAGCAATACAAATGTCCAGAGGCTAAAAAAATCATACACACTCAAGGAATCTAACCAACTACCGTTATTTACTATAGATACAATAAAACGTACTTTAAAGGTCACTAGATTCCCGCGCGCGACCCTATACTGCAAGGTGCAACAGGCGTGACGTCATCGCAACATATGGCCGACGTCGATGCGCGTGAGTTGATCAACATACGGGCGCGTATTGTGCGCGGGGCGGACATTCATTTAATTGGTAATAAAGGTGGCTTAAAACGTCGTTAATGGACGTTATTATAAGACAAATATGTATTTGTAGTTATTACCTAATGTATACGTTGTTGCGACTAACAGATTTATCAACGTAGGTCATAAAACGATGGGACTACAAACTTAAAACTTTAAAAACCTAAAGAGATTTTTAAAAATTTGATCCCTGAATGGGTGGGTAAAAAATGGTTTAAGTAAAGGACAAAGTCGAGGCGAGAAGCTAGATTAAAAATATGTTGTCTATGCGAGTGTGATTACGTATAATATTATATATATAAATATATGAATGATATACTATTAATAAATTCTTAAGCGATAAAATGTCATGGGACATACTTGTTAATTAAATGCAGAGTTAAGTAAGATATTATAATTTATATGGAATCAATGTCAAGTAAAAATGCTTATTGAGATTTCGCACTATTCACTTTAGCACCGATCGGTTGTTTTTTTTTTTATACTACCACAGAATACTTAATAGTACAAGTACAGAAGGTTCACTTCGCAAAATCATTTAAACAAATATCAACTTTGCTCGCATACAATAGAGCGCAATTCAGCTCCCCAGCGCTAACTTACCTACTTTTGTTATTCACCTACAAATTGGCTCCCTTTGTATTGCGTATTTCTGGACATTATGGTTGTCACTTAGAGATCAATTTTGATCTGAAGTACCTGTTAGGTTAAGGTAGGTACCTACTTACTATACTTTTGTAAACGAGTGACTTTTTTCTCTTTTTTACCTAATATACTAAGTAGAAGTACCTACTCGGTTGACTCTGTTCTCGGTTAAATTAAAAATAATTTGAGTTTGTCATTGGTTTGTTTGGAGCCATTTGTCCAGTTGAAATTTAAAACTATTGAGTGATAGGCGGCTATAATATATTTACCCAATTAAATAAGTAGGTACCTACCTACTTAATTGGACAAATAAATAATACGTCTCTACAAAAACTGTGCTGTATAGTACGAGTATACATTATATCAAAATCTTGCTACAACTAGGTAGGTACCTACAAATGATGTTTTTGTAAATGATAACGTGTTTCATTACTTTTCAATATCCTTTGGAATATTGAAAAACGAGAGTTTAGGATCCTTATCACTATTTAAGCAGCCGAATACTATGCAATATTTTCTCTAAAATATTTAAAAGCGAACACGAATCGGTGACCAATTAGGTACGGCTTTGAGTGCGTAACGTAGGTAGGTACTAACGTTAGTTCGTACGAACCGACGACGCGACCGGCGCGATGCGCGCGCGCGACACTCGACTAAATAATCCCCCTGGAAATGTTGCGGCCGGGTACTTGTAGATTTATACCTAAACAGCGGAGTGAACCAGGCCTGATACTACCAATGAGGCAAACTGAATGTCTATTTTTAATCACTAGCAAATTAGATAAATGCTATTAGATTTTTTAAGTAGAAAGTATATTTGTGTACTCAGCTCCATTTGAGAGCAAAATAAATATTTTCCTTCTTTCAGTCAACTATACAATATGGCGTCTTCAATCAAAATACACTCCCGTATATTCTTTAATATGAATCACCTGCGGTCTGGATTCACCCTTGTTTTTATGTTACAATTATGTATGCGTGTCTGTTCGTAAGTACTATGTAGTATCTAGAGCTTTAGTGCTCCGGCTGGAAGGTAGACCGGCTGTTGTAACAGATTATAAAAATACACCCACTTACTTGTTTGTGCACTTGAGCTGCGTTTTCCTTGAATGGTATGCAAATTGCAGATAGATTATTAGGAAGTATTATATGTGTTGAAGTAGGTAAATGCGTCATAACACCGGTCATTTATTTACCATCGTAAAGTAAATTACTTCCTATGATTTTCTTAATAGGGCTACGGATTTATTAAATTATCTATGAGATATTCATGTTTAAAACGAAAGTTCTGGGACCTCCTCTTCGACGAACTGACAGAATTATCACATCAGTAATACAGTTTTTACTGTCTTGGTGGTCCAGTGGCCGCCGTATGCACCTGCTGAGCACGAGGTTGTGGGTTCGATTCCCACACAGGACAAAACTTTGTGTGACCCGCAAAGAGTTGTTCTGAGTCTGGGCGTAATTTGTGTCCGTTAATTGTATGTTTGTAAAGTTCCCCGCGACACAGAGCTTGTTCTCTAGTGTGGGAGTTGTCTTTTTCAAAAACGAAAAACGAAACGAAAACAGTATTTGTAGTATCGTTTTATTACTATTATTATTTCAATTATCAAATTTTATTATTTTTTCTTTATGCCGTCTAGTGGTTATTTCGGCGGGGATAGTGACAGTCTGCAAACCTTTAATTGTCTTGTACTCGTAACTATTCGTTCAATGTTACCTTGATTATGATATAAATGTTCGTGTTTTTATTTACAATTGCAATTTTAATTTTATATATTATATTTACAAATGAATAATTTATCTACAATAATTGAATAATTGATTGAAATATATATACACACTATACATATAATTATTGCCATTTTATCTATGTACAATATATATAACAAACTTGTTTTTGCATCCGTGATGTTTATGTTTATGTTTAGGTTTATGTTTAGGTTCAGTTGAAAATCAGCGTCGAACATCAACTGATGTTTAGACCTATGCTGAACTGGACCTATTTGGCACAGCTCTGAGGCATACACAGCATTTATTAAACTTGTCTTATTTTATGTCTATATATATATATATATATTTTTGGTTCTTCTTTCTTTTTTTCTTTTAATTGTTATATTTCTGTTAATATAGCTTGTGTTGTCTCTGTCTGTGTTCAAATAAATAATTTTTCATTTCAATTTTTTCATTTTTCATAATATATAGGTATTAGTCTATATATAAATATATGTTTATTTATAAATAAGTATTTAGGTTTACTAGTAGTTTATGTATTTGTATGTCAATCAATCAATCAATCAATCAGCCTATCGCAGTCCACTGCTGGACATAGGCCTCTCCTAACACGCGCCACAGCACACGGTCCTCCGCCTTCCGCATCCAGTGCGCCCCAGCGACCTTTTTTAAGTCGTCGGTCCACCTAGCTGGGGGCCGCCCTACCTTACGCTTACCGAGTCGCGGTCTCCACTCTAGGACACGTCTGCTCCATCGGCCGTCGGTCCTTCTGCAGATGTGACCAGCCCATTGCCACTTTAGCTTGCTAAGTCTGCGAGCTATGTCGGTAACTTTGGTTCTTTGTCGGATTACCTCGTTGCGAATCTTATCCTTCAAAGAGACTCCAAGCATAGCTCGCTCCATAGCCCGCTGTGCGACTTTTAATTTGTGGACTAGTCCCACTGTGAGCGTCCAATTGTATGTGTACGTATATATATAATAATCAAAAAACATATTATTCCCTCTCAGTTCAATATTACATCTTATTCTTGCACCTACTTCGTATATCTCTGCATCACCCTAAGGTTGGCTGGTAGAGAATGCCTGTGGCATTAACCCCTCCATTGTACAATTAGTGCATAAAGTTCTAAATAAGATAAATAAATTTGATTCACTACTATGGTTTGAACTGTAGGTAACTAGTAAAATTCCTATGCATGCAGTGGCGTAGATAGGGCGTAGGTGTAGGTGGGGTGGTGAAAACTTTCAGTGAGTAGGTATCAAGCTTCCAACGCAAAACTCTACAATAAATTTTCTGCAGACAACAGTCATGCAACTTTCCACAACGCTAGCTGCTCACCCGCCTTAATTGAATTTCCGTCACACTGCTTTCCAATACAAATACGGTTTGAAATTTAGTGTCAATTTTAAAAAGTATAAAAAGGGTGGAATTCATATATTATAATCAAAAATTAAAAAAAAAACTGGTAAGTTTATATATCGTAGAAAGTGACTTGTTTGCGTTTTGAGTTCACCTGCGTGGTCCTTACGTTCTTTACCCAATCAATCACCACACATACACTATCTACAGGCCAAATTTCATCAAAATTAGTTTAAGCGGTCTAACAATCCATCATATAAATAAGAGGAATTCCCAAAACCCGCGATTAAACAGAAACAATCAAACACTTCGCGCTTAAATAAGCGGAACTGAATCTTGTTCTACTGAGAAAACGTAGGTACCTACTCATTTTACTAATAACAAATTTAACTGTGAAACTATTGCAATAATAAATCCAACCAAGTTTTAATTACTTGAATGACACTCCTCGTCATTGCGGTTTTACCAAATTCCAAGAATTTTAATACAATAATCATTAATTTTGTACGTATTCTGTATTAATAATAATAATAAAAAAATGTAATATTAAATTATATTCCATAATAATTTCGTAAATAGGTAATACCAGATTCAATCTAAATATACATGGTTGGTTAAAACTGACAGTGCTATCTAGTGGCGAGTAGCGGAACTAATGTTCATTTATAAGTACTACAGTTGTTACACAGATGGCGCTGTAACTCATTTCGGCATCAAATTATTTATTTGTTGTAGAAATTGGCTTTTATTAAATGAAAATAATAGTACTTACCTTACATGAAGATATGACGAAACTATGATAATATTGTGTAGACTTACCTGTAACAAAATAATTAATTTATTAGAATAAATATTTTCTTTACAACAAAAATCACATAAAACGATAAAAACATTATAAACTGCGGGAAAAACAACAAGTAGAAAATCTAATTAAAGATGGCGCTACGGGTCACCGTTGTAAACAAACATTCAAGAACAATGCAACTACCTATTTGTGAAAAATAGAGCTTTTGATCATTTCATGTTTTAAAGCTGCAATGTTAAGTATATTCCTATTATATACTACTCATATGCATACATATACGGTAAAAATGACTTAGCTACGCCCTATTAGATATATACCTATCTGATAGAGCCCTCCTACAGAGTTATTCGACGCATTGTTGCGGCCACGCTTTGAATGCAACCTGCCTACCTGCGCTGCGTATTTGTCAGTTAGAATGTATGCCTAACTACAGTACCTACAGTAAGTAGAACTTGTTCCGGCAACACAATGATAGATTGACAAGTACCTTACTACATACAAGCATAATTTTATTATTGAGTTAAGCTCAATTAAAAGTAAATAATAATAATGTCCTCCTAACCGAATTTCGGTCACGGCAGCTAATCTCAACGGAGACTAGGCATTTGCGCGGGAGATATTATAGTGCACAAGTGTGTGCGCAAACACAAGTGCACTCTTTATTCCCTCACTCTCATAGTCCGATAGGACGGTAATCCGACACGACCGGAGAGAGATCATAAAAGTAAAAGAGTGATATAGGAAACCTTGGAGGAGGCCTATGTCCAGCAGTGGACGTCTTATGGCTGAGATGGATGGATGAAAAAGTAAAAGCTTTATTAATTTAAATTTTTACTTATGCTACTTAAGTCACAGTTACCGTATCCTATAAACGCTTCTAATACCAGAGGTATTACTTGCGTGTTGCAACCTTTTTTTTTACACCAGGGCTTGAAGATGTAGTACCTGGGATAGGAATACGTTTCTTTCGCTGCCCTAAATAAGCGATGAAGACCTGTATGTGACAATGTGATAATATTCTTAAAAGATTAAAATGCTAAGATAGGCTAGATAGACATAGAATAATCTTGATATATGTATATCACACCGTGTATTCTCATTTTACGTAAAAATACAAAAACTCACTTAAACATCGCCTGGTTCGTCGGAAGCGATATAAGATCGAGTAGCTCTAGTAATACCACAGACAATATAGAAACAATACGGACTATAACTAGGCTAGCAATACAGTGGCATACATAAGCTCCTCGTAGCTACGTAGGTACGATGTCATCAACGCGCTTAATTAAAACCTGAGCGACTAGTTGATTGAAACACACGAGGTAAGGTAAACTAGCCTCCTACACGTATGTCGCTGATAATAATAACCGGCATACATAATAAGGGCTTTAAGCCTTATTTATTATACAGGAAAAGACAATACTAATCTTAAAAATTACCACACTGAAAAAAATTACTGATCATAAACTGCAGAATGTTTTTAGAGGGGCCTTAAATAGTCTGAAATAAGTAGGAAATCCCTGATCCCCTGAACAGTGGACTAAGGACTTCCCATAGCATTCGGCCATCATCAGCCCGTTACTTTCACCACGTCCATCTTTTCAGAGACCTGTGTCTAACGGGGATCGTCATCGTGATCTATCTTTCTGTTTAGACCCAATTTGAACAGAAAAATCGATCAAAAGCTTCACTATTCCCGAGTAACCGCAAAACAAAATACAAAAAAAAATCAAGCTCTATAAAACTTTCTACTTATTTCAGACTGCCAATTAAATCTGAAAATGACGGAGGTATAACTTCGGTCAGAGCTTCCCTCACTGTCAAAATTAGATTATCACAAGCAGAAACAGGCAAGTGTTTAGCCAATATATTATGTATAGCGAGCCATGTGCACTATCGGTGCAGTACAAACAGAAATAGTACATAAGATATTAACACGAGATTGGGGCTGAGCACGTGTTGCACTATATTTAGTAATAGTTCCGACATAACTTATTGATTGCACAGTTGGTTCAGTGGCTTATGTGATTAGCTCGCCATTTTACCATTGCGCCACGTGTTGTGGGTTCAATCCCCACACGGGACGGAAATTTGTGTGATCCATAAATGGTTGTTCCGAGTGTAGGTGTACTTTGTGTCCGACAATTGTATGTCTGTTAAAGCCCCCGAGTCACAGGGCATGATCCCTAGTGCGGGAGGTCTTTGAAAACAAAATAGATAGGCTATATTTTTTTTCTTTTTTATACTGCTTTTTGTTTGCCAACCAAACAAAAATCATACGACCCGCCTGATGTCAAGCAGTAACCTTAGCTTATAGACGCTTGCAATACCAGAGGTATCCACTTGCGTGTTGTCAACCTATTTTTTATTTACACCAGGGCTGACTGTACTCACACACAGGAACACAACTACACTGCTGTGTGTGGTTATTTGGCTGTGGCCTAAGGCGGACGTCCTTCCGCAGGGCTTGCTCGCTAGTATGGTGCTCTACCTCGCTTAAAGTTTATCGCCATTTCACACCAAGCCTATGCCTAAGACTCTTTACCCAGCCAGTTATTTTGGTAAAACGAGGCTCATAATAATAATATTCCTTCTCCACGGCATTTTCCAAAGAACTCACATGGAAACACACACAAACAACAGACAAGATAAATCCAGTAAACAAGCTACTAAATCCAACCATCCATCGTAACAATATCGACCTATCTTATAAAGTGTGGACTTGGCAATGGTTGCAGAACTCTAACTGTTCAACAACAAACCACGTGCTGCTCAAGTGCTAGTTCAACATGGAATATTACCTGAATGTTGACGTGGTAATATATGCGTAGGTACACATGGCTACTACTTAGGCTGGCTTCTGCAGTTTCTGATATGCTCATGCAGACCAATTTAAGGTAGATTGAACTTTATTTATATTGTCGCTGACGCTACAGACTCGCGATAGATATACAAGCATTCAGCGGTCAGGCATTCAGTTTGCCATGCTTTTTTAATATTTTTTATAATATATCAAAGGAAAAATTAGGTACTGTTGCGCCTTCTACTTTGCTTATTTTGTTTCATGATTTTCTCTTCACTAATTTAGGCTGCATGTTGTCTGTCAGCTAATCAGTCAAATCACGTAAATAAATATATGCAAAGCAGCTGATTTAGAGATTTTAAAATGTTTTGTGATATTGTAATCATGAGCCGTTTCATTTGAACGTCTAACGTCCTTTGTCCTTAATGTATGTAATGGTCTTAGAACTTGCCACATTTTTATTGAATAATGTAATTCAATAAAAATCACAAAAATTCAAGTGTTTAGATGTCATTAAATCTCTAGACCTAATAACGTTTGACTCAAGGGCTCAAAGCCTAAGCCTTTAACGCAAGAGTTAGGGCGTTAGTTTGACACAGACCTGTCTGCAGCTTGTCGGCGGTGAGGCTGCGCAACAGTCGCTTGATGCTGCGCCGGCGACGCACGCCGCACGACTCGTCCGCACTCATAGCCATTGTTCACTCCATGGCGTTGTTTTACAATCAACACTTATTTTTAGTCACTTTTCTTATATTTATGTGGTCATATTTTTGATGTATACTTTATTTACCTTTAAGATTCATAAAAAAAATTGTTTATGGTAATAAATGCATAATATATGTATATGGACGTATGGTTCAAAAGTAAAATGAAGGATATATTTTTATTTACGCAATAAAAGTGTAATTAAAAAGTCTCATGTTTATTTTCGTACCTTGTTAGTTATCTATAACGTTTTAAAAAAAAACATTGATAAAAACTAATAAACATTATCTCATATTATATTTTAACATCATGCCTTACAAGGCAAAGGTCATTTATAAAAAAACTGGCTATAACTAAAATTGAAACAATAATTATATCAAATATTAGAAAGTTTTTTTTTTGTTTGGGCCAAAGCCAAACATACCCTACTTGTCAAAATCCCAATTTCAGTTCCAAAAACCTTTTCTCAATTAGTCCATCATTACTTGTGATAAAATTTCCTTCATTCAGTCTATCCCATATTTAGGTCCATTACTAACGGACCAATTTCATTTGACACATAAAAAAACGAATACGGCAACATTGTAAATGTCAATTTTAAAGGTCAAAGAACTAGCGGGCGATGACCTTTTTAAATAAATCAGGTCAATGCACACAACAGGACCTAAAATATGTGTGACACGAAAATATGTCATAACCTGGAATATTCTGTATAAATTTGTCCTCAACTCGATTATAAATCGATTACGTAGAGACATTGCTCGTCTAAATTGGTTCAGTCCGATGGTTCGTACCTAGACGGACTGTACAAACTTATGCAAGCATAAGTTTGTACGGAATCTATCTATATAAATAAATCTTAACAAATCGATAACGATTTGTTAAGATTTTTAAAAAATATTAGTCATTCTTAAAAAAATATTCAACTTATACGGTATCTTGAAATTAAAAGAATAGAGGTCGATTTTTAGACCTCGCCAACCCCGAAAGTCAGTTTTCGTTTATGTAGACAGTTGAATATAGATCACTTTGGGAATCCCTGGTGTAGATGGTGAGCAAGGGTATTAAGAGTAGCGCTGTATGGGTAGCAGGAGCTTTGTCTGTATGTACAGCTTCGTATTTACATACTTCTGACATACCTAGCGTCTTTATGCTACGGTAGTTGCCATGTCAGCTAAGAGTTTAGAATTTTTACTTTTAACTATCATTTTGCATGTTATACTCAAATATATCGGTACTGTAGGTACCTTTAGATTGCTTGACGTTTCGCCAGGTGTAACGTGGTCGACATCAAGCTATCTATGTTAAATTAATAGGCAATAGCCTCCCTCGCCCGGACGTTAGCTCCTATGTAATCATCGGAGCTAACGTGAATGTAGTAAGTATCAAACTGTCCCCATTACTTTGAGGGACAAGACCTGACGCTATGTAATGTTTAACTGTACCATTGATTCAGTGGCTTATGTAGTTACCTCACCATTTACCACTGATCAGCGTGTTGCTTACGGGAATCGTACACGGGAAAAATACGGATACATATTCGAAAATTCGTTCTTTAGCATATTAAAATACGTTATCATCGATTCGATTAAAATTTTATAGACATACAAATGACAGCATAGAAGCTTTTTCGCAGTGGTTTCTTATTACGTGCTCATATTAAATAAAGTCTCTGATTTATAAGTGTACTAACTTCAAGAAGAAAGAGAGAGACTGTTATTGTCATTGCATTTGAAATGCCAACTGAAAATAAAAACTCTGCATTGCGGGTTATAAATTATTTTAAACGTAACAAATGTGTAAGACATTTGTTGTTGACATTTTAAACAAACAAACGAAACAAGTACTTGCATAAAAAACCGTGAGAAATTTATTAGGCGGCGTGTTGCAAATTGTGTAAAACACTGGCCATGATAATTTAAAAAATAACAGAATTTCGGTATTGTTTACTTTTTTTTATACTTCTACGGAGGCTAACAGGCATACGTCCCGCCCGATGGTAAGCAGTTACCGTAGCCTATGGACGCTTGTAGACAGACCCTTTAAAAATTCTATACCTCCTTAACTAATCAGTCGTATTTCAAAGATACTTTTTGGATTTGACAGCACATTTTTAAAGGAAGGTAACATTAAGCTTTTACCCAACGAGAGAATAACAAATTTAACGGTACGTGAAACTGCAGGGAACGGCTATTAATACATACATAACTATAAAACTAATTTTGATTACTATACAGAAATATACTAGGTATGCAGATTCAATATTAACAGTGATTTACAAACAAACTGTCATTATCTCCAAAGTTACAGCTTCAACATTCCAGCAATCCAATATATGTCACTATAAAATATATTTTGGGATTATTGCGTGCAATGTCAAGGCGTAGGGTTTGCCCCGCGGCGGGCGCCAATAATAATATAAACTATTGGTTCCTGTTTGTTGAGATAAAATTAATGGGCTTGTTTATGTACCACGATACGGATACGACACGACATTGGTATTGATGTAACGAACTAATAATGTGTTAATTTTATAAATGTGAAGTAATTATATGTATTTTAGAAGACTTAACTTTTGTTTTATTTTTATTATAATATTATGAAATTGGTGTCCCAGAAATAAATAAGTGAAAAATTCTAGACGTGCTGTTTGTTACCCGAAGTTTTGGTTGAATTACACCGACCGTGGGCACGGGTTGACAGACAACCCGTTGTCCATTTATAGTTATAAAAGTATTATTCTTGTGTCCAGCAGTGGAACATATACGGGTTGCCATTATTATTATGTAATCATTGAACGCGATATGTAAACTAGTTTTATCTATAACGACTATAGTCGTATCGGAGCCGTAACGCTTGGTGTGGAGATATCCAATAAAACGTAACTATTATTATGTGTACGTGTTCTAAGTAAATATCCGTTGTGCGCACAGGCGGACGGTGGGCCGGGTTTGTTGCTATCCCCACCTACCTACATGTTTTCATCAAAAACAAACTGCCTAATAAATATTTACTAGATTTTTCTGCTCTGTTTGACCGTACTATTACTTTTAGACGATTGTATAGAATAACTACATTTACTTTGTAAAGATCAAATACGAAATAAGAACATATTAATGTATTTGTAAAAGTAAAAAAATGTATTCCTTCAACGCACATGAGGAGGGGAGGTTCATGGACCATGATTGGCACAAATATAAATTCCTAAATAATACCTTTACAATTCCTTGTGATTGTACTGAGTCTGAGTGTAATTCGTGATCTATACTAAGATTATAAAGCTGAAGAGTTTGTTTGTGTCTTTGGTTCAACACGCTAATCTCAAAAAGTACTGGTTCGAATAGAAAAAAAACTTTATTTTTTGAATAGTGCATTTATCCAGGAAGGCTTTAGGCTATATAACATTACGCTATGATCAATAGGAGCGGAGCAGCAGTGAGATATGTTGCAAAATCGGTGAAATGTACGTTCCAAATTACTACGCAGACGAAGTCACGGGCGACCCCTAGTTACGATATAAATGTTTATGAAAAAAAAAACAGATATATTCTCTAGCTTATCAAAATAAGAGAGACTACTTATCTCGGGACCTACCTAATTTAAATTTAGAAATTCTTTAACTGAGCTGAGCTATTCGCAAGTTTTTATCTATACGGTAGGTAGTAGCGTCGCAGTCGCCGACTAGTCGGCACTGGACGTGTTATTGGCGCTGTGTCAACGCGGAAGAAAAAACTGTCAGCTACAGATAACATCATGTTATAATAATTATTATAATTTGTGTTTGTGGTGCTCGTTATTAATAAGCGGCTTAAGATGCAGGGTTTCTTGGTATGTTCAGTGGCTTGGCTTCTAACAGAGGAAAGAAACATCCAACTAATATTATATATAAATGTGAAAGTTTGTGAGGAGTTTTGGATTATTGTTGCTCAATCGCGCAAAATACTGATCAAAATAAAATAAAATTGACAGTTTATATATTGGTAATAGGACCGTAAAAACTGCAATGTTTTTTTTTTGCGGTGCTATTGTGCTCAAAGCCGCGATTTTAAACTAAAGACACACGCGTTTTTATTTTTTGCTCGTCAAAACTTTGCAGAAGCAAACAGAGAGGTTCCTTATTATCGTGTCTTATTATCGAGGAATAAAGAGTAAACAATCAAGTATGTGACCAATTTAGACGAAAAAGGAAAATTTAACAAATGTCAAATTAGTTACCTACAGGGCCGCGTCGGTCAATTACTTTCAATATCCCAATTGATTTATAGAAATCTAATCACAATTTTGAACAAGCAATAATTACATAAGACCACTTCAAAGCGTCAAGGGTATTGACCGTCGACCACATAGAGGCGAGGGGTTGTGCGGGAGAAGAACAGGCGGTGGGGGTGGCGCGATAGCCCGTGAGATCAAAGCGCGTCTTACACCTGACTGCCTCGCTGACATTGGGTCGCATTACCTTTATAATTTAATATTAATTATGCGGTTTGGTTCTGATGGTTTGCAAGTAATCTGCAGCCAATCTTTGGTGCGGTCAATCGTTCATGGGTGATGAAGCAGTCACATTAAAGATCCTTTATCAGAAGGTATGTGATGACAGTCGTGATTGCGCTGCTGCTTTTTGGACGTCATGAGTAATTCACGACGCAGAATAAGGCAGACTGAAGGATATAGATCTGTAATAGAATAATGAAGAAGAATGCCAATGACACTCATAGCTTGAATATATTGAAGTTAAAATGAATAAACATTTCATATATCCTAGGGTCTACCAGTAAAAGGCTAGAGATAATTAAGAATAACCTTCATAATAAAAACCAGAAGCGAGATTGAATTAGCTTCAATATAAAACTAGAAACAATAGGTGCAATCAAGTGCATCAGCTCTTAAGTATAGACAGTCTGCCATCTAGCTATGTTAGATAGGGGAGTCTATAATGGAATGGCGACTGAACAAAACGAGGCCATTCATTTCCCCCAGTCTGTTTAGTTATACCTAGTGCTAACACTACACTAATATGTCAATAGTAAATATTGACAGGTTTTTGCTGGCTATCAGAAGACGGCCGATATTGTCCCTTTCACGAAATAAAGACCATTAAGAATAGTGCTTTTTCGTGAATGGAATGATTTATAGCAGTACATTATTGACCGAAACCTAAATGTAGACTCACTGATCAACAGAGGGTTATGTCAAGAATTGGAGAAGCACCTCAGATAAATAAATAAACATAAAATTAATTGAAGTAAAGTAATGAGCTGTTAGAATTCGATGTACTCGTATACTAAGTAATGAAAATAGTTTATAAATTACATTGAGTAACAAATACAGAACCACGACTTTATACTTCTACATCTAAACTAATATTATAAAGATTTGATATTATGCTTGTTTGTTACGATTAAACTCAAAACCTACTCAATCGATTTCAAAAATTCTTTCACCTATACATTACATTACCAGCGGCAACAGCTGTAATGTCCATCAGGGCGAAACCCCGTCATGCCCTTCATAATGTGGTCCATGCGTTTAAACAGTGTACTTCCTTAATGGCTTTAAATAAAAATCTACATGTATATGTAAGCAATAGCATTACTGTATAGAGTTTAAAGTCCCAGCAACAATTAAACACAGAACTACAGTTAGGAACTCATGACCCAAATCCCACATACACACGGTAGATTGACAAGTTGAACGTTTACCAACTCGTAGGTACTCCTACACTGGCAGAGCTTTTACGTATTTGCATTTAGATTGTGATGTAGTATCACTGATAACGTTTATACACTAGGCGTAATGCTTCTGACAAATACTAGTAGTGTGATAACAAAAGATTATTGTTCAAAATAAGCTTTTGTCAACGAAATTCCTACTAATATAAATGCTAAAGTAACAGTAAAGTCTGTTGCCTCTTGATAACTTAACGGCTGAACAGATTTTAATAAAATTGCAAAGGGCAGAAGGAGATAGTTTGGTACCTTTGGGGTGGACATAGCAGTTCTTTATCATCATAACCAACAACCACGCGGGTGAATCCGCGGGCAACATCTTGTAGTTTATCAAGACCGAATAGACGCCATAGTAGTAATGGTAGTCACCTCGATATTATAGTTGTACAAAAAATGAATATACAAAATCTAAAACAAATTTTAAAGCTTTGAATAATAAGAAATTATAAAATACACGACACGGATATGAGCCCGCCTAATGTTATGCAATTATTGCGGCCTATGGACGCTTGCAATACTGGCTAATAATAATAATACAATGAACTTTGACTGCCTCGGTGGTCCAGCGGTCGCAGTATGCGCCTGCTGTGCACGAGGTTGTGGGTTCGATTCCCACACAGGACAAAACTTTGTGTGACCCACAAAGAATTGTTCAAAGAAAGAATTGACCCACAAAGACAAAGAATTGACCAACAAAGAATTGACCCACAAAGAAGAATTGAAAAACAAAGAATTGACCCACAAAGAAGTGTAAAGAATTTAGAGTCTGGGTGTAATTTGTGTCAACTACATTATCAAGACTAAGAAATAAGACATAAAAGAGAGACAGGTATAAATTCTTGTAAAAACTTCTTATAATAAAACAGATAATCTTAAGTTACGTACGCGTTTATGTGTACAAAAAGGTTTCGAACACAAAAACTCAAACTGATATTCTCACGACACTAGACCGACAAAAAGTAGATAGAAGACATTACGAAGTGTCATAAGAACCCACCCCAAGACAAAGTCAATTAGATCCTCGCATTCTTCTGAATTACTCTCGACAGAAATGTCTGAGAAAAACCGTTAAAAGCTTCGTTTTCATCCGTTTATATGTTCAATTTTCGCGCAAATGTACAAATAGGATACAATTTTAAACCTTTGTAGACCGTGAAAGTGTCCGAATATATGGAAAATACACTGACGGACTCATAAACTGCATCAAAGTTCAGGATTATTTTTAAAATGATTTTTTAATAAGTATGATAACTTTTTAGATTAAATTATATAAATATGGAAAGACTGGCTCTTAATCTCAAAAAAAAGGAAAATTTAAAAATAGAACTGCAGTAAAACAAATGAATATAGCCGGGAAAAGAAAATTTACTCGTAGTATCAGATTTGCGTGTTATTTATAGCAAAGTTTTAAATTGATTATCATTGATTTTTTATTCTTTTGTCAATTGAATTATTGTTACCAGCAGAATTGTTGGGTTAGTTTTTTAACTCATCGAGAGTTTTTGAACCATAATATGGATACTTCGTCCGAACAAGCGGCTCAAATTGTAGCATTGGTGCGGGAGGGCTTGGATCAACGAACGATTGGTAGAAATTTAAATTTAAACCAGTCTACGGTTTCTAGAATATACAGAAGGTTTGTGGAGACAGATTCTTACAGAAGGAGACGTGGTACAGGCAGGACTCGAGCAACCACCGGTCGTGATGACCGATTTATTGTTACAACTTCCCTGCGAAATCGTTTCCTCACGTCTGTTAACATCAAAACAGAGCTTAATGAAGTGCGTGGAGTAAACGTGAGTGCACGAACAATAAGAAGAAGGTTAAAGGAAGCGGATATCACCCCTTTTAGACCAGCAAATGGTCCAAAGTTGTCTGTAGCTCACAGACAAGCTCGCTTAAGATTTGCGCGTGATCACCTGAATTGGACAGAAGAGCAATGGACCTCCGTATTGTTCACGGACGAGTGTAGGACATGTTTATATGGTGCAGATGGTCGCAGAAGAGTCTATCGTCGACGTGGGGAGCGATATGCTCAAAGTTGCATTGAGGAGCGTGTTCCTTTTGGAGGCGGTTCGTGTATGGTCTGGGGTGGCATATCGATGAACGGGCGAACAGAACTTGTGTTTATAGACATGGTCCGTCAAAACGGTAATAGAGGGGGTTTGACTGCACATCGCTACATAACAGAGATCTTAGAAGATCACGTGGTGCCTTACATGGGATTCATAGGCGAAAATTTTACTTTAATGCAGGATAATGCCCGGCCGCACGCTGCTGCACAAGTTCGACAATATTGCGAAGAGGTTGGGATACGTACAATGAATTGGCCAGCACGCAGCCCGGATCTTAATCCCATTGAGCATGTTTGGAACAATTTAAAAAGAGCTGTATATGCGAGAAACCCTTTGCCCACGACAGTGGCAGCACTAAGAACAGCACTTTCAGAAGAATGGGACAATATTCCGCAAGATCTTTTAATAACCCTAATAAAATCTATGCGGAACAGATTAGAATCCGTAATAAGGGCACGTGGAGGTAATACACCTTATTAAAACATAAATAAACCCTTGCATAAAGTTTGTGTCTATTGTTAAAACCAATTTTTTAATTAAACCAATTTTCCTTAAATTTCTGTTTTTCTTCAAAAAAAGTCTTAAGGTCCTTTCCAGTACACAAACTTAAACTTAAGGATATGACCCTACACTGTTTTAAAGTTCACGAACCAATCTAGAGGTTTCAATTTAAATCTGTATAGAAAGTTTGACTACTTGGTTAAAATATTTATTTCAAAGTCGTCTATTACTTTGATGCAGTTTATGAGTCCGTCAGTGTAATTTGCCTTGACCTTTTCAAAGTTGGTAAGGTATTCAGGCTCAAATATTTGGGATGTAGAGCGATATTATGTCGGACCGTGAAGCGAAAACATTGTACGTACCTATCTACAGAGCTATCTAACAGTAGGTATTTATTTTTATCTTATTACCTAAGTTCAGCCATCAACGCACCTCTCGCCACCGACAGGGAGTTCATCCTCACATCCTTGCACCTCAAACATGCCGTACCGTAAGATTCCAGAGGAATTTTTTACCACGGACGATTAGGCTGTGGAATGAGCTCCCTGCCGAGGTTTTCCCAAGATACTTTAGCATGGGGTTCTTCAAGAAAGGAGTTATAAGGTTTTTAAAGGGTCGGCAACGCGTCAGTGACACACCTGGTGTTGCAAACGTCCATAGGCTACGGTAACTGCTTACCATCAGGCGGGCCGTATGCTTGACCTTGCCCACCGGGAGACCTCTAGTGCACAGCTGGAAGGACATTCCTTCCAGCTGTGCACTAGAGGTCGCCCGGTGATCTAAATTTAGCCTTAATTGCTTTCTGCAGTCCAGGTCTCACACTCCTCACTCCTCAGGGGAAAAAGGCACGCACTTATATATAGATTACTACTAAAAATCCACTTAAATGAATCAAAATATAATTAAAAGTTAGTTGATCATCATCCACTTTGGACAATGACGATCTGTTTACGAGACGCATAAACTAAGATGGTTCGCGTTGATGACGGCATCATCGTGTATATAGCAACAATCATTATACACTACAAATAACTAATAGGTACAGGTTTATCCTAACACATGGCGTATACAGATGCAGCAGATAGAACTAAAGACAGTTTATAGAATAAATTAATTATGTTGACAGTATAAAAATACCACAGCGGTCTTGAGTTGACCTTGTTTCGTCGGTGTACCTTGTTGAAAGCTGTAGAAATCTTAGTGAGATGGGGCTACAGCAGTCCTTCGCTTGAGAGATGATAAACATCACCAAGTACAAAAAAACGGCAAATACGTTTCTTTGAATTTTTGTTTGTATTTCATTACGATTTATGTTATGTCAGAAAAAACAAATTAACTACGTCTCCGTATAAGATAATAATAAAATATACGGTTTCTAAAACATGCAGTTTACTACATTGATGATATCAATGTATATGTAATGTAATTTCTATTATTATTAGTATTATGACTGATATGATTTCTTAGATTAACGCTACATCTAATTGTGAAGACCTATGGCTCTCTGTATTTTTATATATGTTACATTGTTATTTTAGGTTTAGCTGTTCCTTCGAAAAATAAAATATAGGTTGCTACTATTATTGTCTGCTTTGAGGCGACGTTTTTATTTATTTGTATTTATACGCACTAGTTTCGCTACGGTTTTTTATGAATTTTTGTTTTATAATGTGCATTGTTTTATACATATAAACCTTTCCCTTAAATAACTCTATCTATTGCTGAAAACTGCATTAAAATCCGTTGCGTACTTTATATATATATGTAGATCAATTGGTAGTCTAAATTAGGCACAATTACCTAGACAGAAATACATTCAACAGATAGGTAAGTAATATATAAAGGTGTTCATAGTTCTATCTAAAGCATTACATCCACTTGTAGATAGTGCATGTCGTGTTAATATTATAGACGCACGTGCTGTTAATACTATCTGATTTATGTTCTGCAACAGTATTAATAATATTTCCTCATAAATACCTGAGTTTATATATTATTGCATACACGTTAAAGGCTAAACACGCACACAAGTCTCGTATATATAAAAAGCTTAAGATATAATATGCGTGAACCTATCGTTAGGAGCGTGATGCATCCGTGGATTGCATAAATAATAATAATTTAAGAGTTTATAAAGCCTATTTAAAAGCCTTGGGGGTCCATTGGGTGCATTATGCACCTGCTGTGCACAAGGTTGTGGGTTCGATTCCCACAGAGGGACAAAACTTTGTGTAACCCACAAAGAGTTGTTCTGAGTCGGGTTGTAATTTGTGTCCGTTGATTGTTTATTTTTAAAGTCCCCCGCAACACAGACCTTGTTCTGATTATGTCTTTTAATCAGCTCCCGTACTAGGAAGTTGATCAAAAGACATAAACCGTTCCTAGGTCCTGCTCAGTGCTTTAAAAATAGGTACCACTGAAAGCGTTTTCGTTAATTTTGCCAACGTCACCACGATCCGTCTTCTTAAATGAAGTTACTTCAATTTAACAACTAATACGTGTTTGGAAAATGTACAAGAAGTCTTATTATTTGTAGTAGAGAGGCCAATGCATTAAAAAAAAGTTTTCGTAGGACTGAAAAGGTTTATAGCGACAAGTGGTATCGTTGGAATCGGTATGGTCTGCTGATACTCAAACTGCTTGTTGTCGCTTTCTAAAGTGGTGGAGGGGGTAGCTATGACGTCATTTCTGACGTCACTCCTGGTTTTAGATTTTGTCGATTATTGCTGTAACTATTCATCCGATTTAAACAATATGGGTATCAAGTGACAGGTAATTAAATTCCTAACAAAAAATGCACAGCAACTTTTATTGTAGGTATTATATTTTTAAAGATATTTTATAAAAAACGGCAAAATGCCGTTTTTTTCTGAACATAAAATGTTTGGTGCGCAATAAACCTAATTAATATAAATATTAGACCAACACTTGGTCAGTAAAAAAAATAGCTATATTATCGAAGTATACAATAAACTTTGAATAATGTAAATTGCTGTAAAAACAACAAAATTATGACGAAATTAAACGCCGCCATGCCCAGCGCAAAGACGCGAGCCGGCGAGTTGTTTCAGCGTCAGACGCTTATAAGCGATGATTCTGATGATACGTACTTACGTACATTTGCCAAATCATTGCCTATGTTAATGTAAATTTCAGAAAGTCATGGCTTTATGTATTGGAAATTAGTTGATTTTATTTTATGTATTAAAAATCAACACAGGCACATAGGCAAACTTAATGTCAATAAAATTTTCTACCAGTCAATCTTAGATTGTGCAAAGATAATAATAAAATCCATGCAGGTGTTGTAAAAAGAGCTTATAAGTAGCAAAAATGCTAAAAATATGTATTTAAATCATTTAGGTACGTACTAACATATTTAACGCATATAGACCGAAAACGCTCATTGAGCGACAATAATAATTGTGTGTTCATTTACGCTCTAACTCTGTCGTGAAAAGGTTGCATCGACTATAAGCATTATAGGTTTTCTATGTTGCCATATCGCGTTGTGGTCATATACAATAATAATATTCAAGATAATATACCTATGAACTTCGCTATTTGGTCTTTCTGTGTTTGCCACTATACGTCATGAGTGTTTTAATTAAACCAATAACACGAATGTCGCGATGTGAATGTTTTTCAGTTACCCCAACCAATTGTGATCTGTTTTGTTGTTACTTATTGAGCCTTTACGGTCCTTTAGCGAAACATTTATTTTATTACAAACTTAACAACTATCATTTTTACATAACATACTAGCTTCGCGGTGCCGGCGTGTTAGAATACCACCATTCCTAATCATCTCGAGGGTTTCACAAAAGGGGAAGGATCATGATGCTCTATAGGTATGGGGGGCAGCAGCACCATTTTTAACTATATTACCTATCTAAGATCAAAATGCGGTCATCAATCTACATTTCAGGCATGGTGATTATTCGCAAAACCTCGTTAACGACAGACACAACACTACCACGGCCTCTAGTCACCGATAGCCCCGCTAATCCTAGCTACGGTAGTGATCAAGGGTACGGCAGGGCAGGGAATATTAAAAATCCTCGACAGAGAACCGGCTACCATCCCCAACAAGGACTGGCCCTAGTGATATACAATGCACGCACGTTGTGATCCGAAAAAAAAGATGAGTTGGGAGAAAAACTAGATTAAAATATAGTTGGACTATCTGAAGTCCTTGAGCAGGACTCGATACTACTTGAATCTTGTTCTACTACCGGGAGGACAACTGTCCCTAGGTGATATCGGGTTTATCGTCCACAAATCCATCATAGACAACTCCTTACCATCAGGCGGGATCCGTATGCTCTTTAGATAAGCATGTAACGCCAAGACCATCGAAAATGTGTCGACTAGGGTAGCGTATCTTGTGCTTAAACACCAACAGGTATTCACTGAATTCACGATGACGAATTTACGAATATATTGGCTAATATAACTATACAATACAATTTTATTATATGAATAGTTATTAAAATGAAAGTAACTTAACCTAAACTACCGCGAATTATTAATTATTCACAAATTTATATGTAGGAGACAAAGATTAGCATTAAGACTTTATGGAAAATTTTTGAATTTAATAAAAAAGCCTTTATTTCATGAATTCGAAGCCACAAGCGACTTTATCCTGTCATTGAACAAGCAAATATTATGGTAATGTATCTGTTATCAATGGGGTAAGAGGCACACTAAATATTAACTAGACCTTAAAAAAGTCTGGTGTAAAAAATGGGTTGGCAACACGCAAGTGATACCTCTGGTAATGCAAGCGTCTATAGGCTACGGATACTGCTTAACATCAGGTGGGCCGTATGCTTGTTTGCCACCCAAGTAGTATAAAAAAAAAAAAAAAAAAAAAATGTCGGTTGATGAAGTCTAGGTACCTACGTGTTGTAAATGTTCAGCTCTGGTAAGTCCACAATCACTTTTAATGCCTAGAAAATCATATATAAATGACGGGTTTTCGGGACAATCCCACCCACATGCCAACCGCTGTGACTCCTGTGAGCCCGGATAAACAGCGGAGTAACCAACTGATACACCGAGTTTTGACACTCGTGCGTCCCGTGGACAACTGTACCTACTGTCTTGGACCCCGCAACGAATTTAATCAGAAGTAAATAGATAGTTAGAAAGAAAAGTTTCCACTTCCCTCCACGGAGAACCTTAAACTACGGGACCTATGGGAGCTAAGTTTGATTGCTATAATATGTATGGCAGAAACGTTTAAATGCACGGAAATTCCCTCCAGCTGAGAATCGCCATAGTAGGCCACTCCAGACGATACATGTAAGCTGTTCAACATAATAGTACGATCATTATGCCAAAGACTACACTCCCAGAGTATGTGATGAGCAGACTACTCCTGATCGGAGCCAGGTGTTGAGCATTGACAGTTCGGCGAATCAACTAGCTTAAATGAGTATAACTTGCTCCGAAAGTTACCATGACCCGTAAGAAACTGAGCGACACTGTGGATCAATCTCCTCAACCTTCAAATGACGCTTTTAGAAAAAATATCTTAGCTCAAACTCTCAATTTATGAAGGTTTAGCCTAAAATGAGAACCCCATATTTCAAGTCTTTCAGAAGCTTTTTAATTCCGTAATCGTCGAATGAACCTAGTCTAAAGTATGGAAGATATGGATAAGAGGAATAGAGCATCATACTAGTGAGCAAGCCCAACTAGGGAAGGACCTATACCTTACAGAAGACCATAAATAAATGACTACACACAGCGGTGTAGGTGTGTTCCTATCGTTTCGTCTACTATACTATCGTTTTAACGAACGTTTTCCTATGCCAGGGAAATTGCATTATGAAACACTGCTTAATTTTGGGTCAGCAACACGCTAGTGATACCTTTCGCATTGCAAGCGCTCTTAAGTTACGATAACTGCTTACCTTACGCTTGTTTGCCACCGTAGTTGTATAAAAAAATGGACCAGAAGAGTGGTGGTTCTTTTCTTTAAAAACCACACCGTAATAAAAAACTAGACCCATTTCGCTTCTTAACCATATCTACAAATTGTTCTCCCAGGGTTATCGTGATTTGTCAGTAATTCAGATTTTTAATAAAAAAAATAAAAATCAACTAACTTCGCTGCATAAATCCATGAATTACTGAAATATACATTAACACATGGCAATGATTAGACAAATGCATGTACGTACATAAATCATCGCTTGTAAGCGACTGACGCTGAAACAACGCGCCGGCACGCGTCTTTGAGCCCGGCATGGCGGCGTTTAATTTCGTCATAATTTTGTTGTTTTTACAGCAATTTACAAAATTCAACTACGATAATGTAGCAATTTTTTTACTGCCCAAGTGTTGGTCTAATATTTATATTGATGAGGTATATTGCTCACCAAACATTTCGTGTTCGGAAAAAAAACGGCAAAAAAGTTACATTTTTTAAAATATCTTTAAAAATATAATACCTACAATAAAAGTTGCTTTGCATGTTTTGTTAGGAATTTAATTACCTGTCATTTGATACCCATATTGTTTAAATCGGATGAATAGTTACCGCAATAATCGACAAAATCTAAAACCAGGAGTGACGTCACAAATGACGTCATACCTATCCCCTCCACCACTTTAGAAAGCGACAACAACCAGTTTGAGTATCAGCAGACCATGCCGATTCCAACGATACCACTTGTCGTTATAAACCTTTTCAGTCCTACGAAAATCGTAAATAAGCGACTTTTTTACAATTGGCCTCTCTACTATTGTGAGATTAGTTCGCTTCAGTAAGTTTGCATCGCCGCCTACACGCTGAAACTCACCCGAGAGCGTACGAGACTCCGAAGTATGCGGAACACAACATTTCAATAACGGATATTATTAGGCGATGTCAAACTGGAACTGCTTGTTTATCATCTTGTTAATGTGTTTTATGTATTTAGTTACATTTATTAATATAAATGATTTTGCATGAATTCAGAATGGCGTTTATATTAAAGTAATCTTTGGCCTAGAAATAGTTAGAGGGTCGCAGTCGATGACTACTTTTTAATTATGATATATGTAGATACTAGGGACTCCAACCGCCCTCGCTTCGGTTTTTATTTCTCTATTAAAATATACATGTTTTATACATATAAACCTTCCTCTTGAATCACTCTATCTATTACTGAAAACTGCATCAAAATCCGTTGTGTATTTTAAAAGATCTAAGCGTACATACAGCGGGAGCGACTTTGTTTTAAAGATGATATGCGAGCGAAACTTAGGGTTTCAATAAAGGTGCTTTTTTATACTACTTGGGTGGTAAACAAGCATACGGCTCGCCTGATGTAAAGCAGTAACCGTAGCCTATGGACACTTGCATTACCAGAGGTATCACTTGCGTGTTGCCAACACAATTTTTACACTAGGGCTTTAAGATGGAAGTAACCCTACGATAGGAATATGTTTCTTTTAAAACGCATCCCTAAATGAGCACTAGAGACCTGTATTCTCACACAGGAACACAACTACACCGATGTGTGTAGTTATTTGGCTGTGGTCTTCTGTAAGGTGGTGGTCCTTTCCCAGTTGGGCTTGCTCGCAAGTATGGTGCCCTACCTCTCTTAAACTGGTGCTAGTATAAAAGATTCAACAGTGAGTAACAAACGGTGTAGCTTGAGTTATGGGTTCATTTACTTCAACAACTAAATAATAATTTATTTTGTATTTAATTACTACAGCTGTGCGAAATAAACGTCGCTTCAATGGAAAGCTATTACAGTTTGATGAAAAGTTTTTCGCCAAATTGGATCCTTTTGGATATAATTGACCTAGCTTTAAATAAACAAGGCATTCATTTTACAAAAGATTTTACTGTTAATTTGGCATATAGAGATACAGAGGGGATACCTCACCGTAGGATACGATGCATTACTATTAACAAAAGGACCAAGCAAGTAAGCCAAACTTATTTATTCACATAGATCATCATATACATGATAGGTACTTATGATCATCATAAAAACAATGTATGTAATTTATATTCCCTACCGCCAATTTGTTGGTAATTGAGCTACGGTAACTTCTTACCGAACCTAGAGAAATACCTATCAAGGTCAGATTGACCTTGATATTTATGAATATATATTGTAAGTTTATTCAGATAATGTTTTACGATTCTACCATTGACTTCTGGATTCTTTAACGGTACCCAAGCTATCCTTCAATTTTACTACCACCCTATCTAACGAATAAACATAAAGAAGCAGGGACAACATGATACCATCACATGGCTATAATAGTTAATATATAATGGACTTAGGAAGAGTCCGAGAAAAAACATTGTAAATAAAACAAGTATGGACAAGGTCAGGTCAGAATCGAGTGTTGTGGAGGCATATGTCCAGCAGTGGACGTCTTTTGGCTGAGACAGAACACGTAAAGAAAAACTATCAAATTTTGCTTTATATACCTAGTCCGCCCATGTACAAGCTTAAGCTTAAGTTTTTTTTATATATACTACCACAATGACAAACAAAAAGACTAATAAACAATTGGCTGTAGGGAAATAAGCAATGACCATAATTTGCTTGGATGATTGCTAATAAAACTTGATGAAGTAGAGACCCTTTAATAGTACGACATAATAAGTTTGCTACTATTTATCTCCAAAGGATTTCTTCAGGCACTTGGACCTCTTAGGATATTTCGTGCGTTCCTCTTCCATGTTATTACTTAGTACCTCCTATGTGTCATCTTTTTGAGACGCACCCAAAGTCCTCTTGTTTGGAAGACGCCTGATCCAGAAGGCCAGAATTACGCAAGACAAGAACACGTAAATAAAATCGAATGAAATAATGCATAAATGCAGGATTAAATCAAAACACTGTAAAGGTCAGCACACACTATGTCGAGCGGCAATTTAATGCAGAAGCCCTGATGCATTGGCTTCGTATTGTTTAACAAGCCGCATCGGGTCAACACAAAACATGCGAGTGATTCATCACGATCTTTGAAATGCGACGCGATGCGTTGCGGTACAATTCGTAAAGGCGTGCGCATAGTATTGAGGCTACAGACGCTCAAGAAGCTTTTTCATACCCGAACTTTGAAGAAAAAAATTTTTTTTTTGACATATACAGACTAAAATGTCTTAACTTGCTTTATATGTCACAATAACAATATTTCTTCTTCTCTATTACTAACTTATTTGAAACTTAGTCTTCGGTTGTAAAAAGATTTTACCAGAATACATAATATTTACAATTTTACATATATGTAATATGTAAAATTCCAGGCAAGCATGCAGTTACGAAGCGGATCATTTATAGGGCTAAACACTTCGAATTACATGAATAGAATAGTGTAGTAGTAGTAAATATATATAAATAGGACGTGGTCCAATGTTGTAGTTTGTATGCCTACCTCCGTCTACCAGCTACAATATCATGCTTTAACATCAAACCACATCGAGGTCAAATGTGCCTCTATCCACAACAAAAATAGAATCAATATTATCATGAAACTTGTCGCAAAAGCTTTTGCGGTTTTAAAGTGAAGACCTATAAAACGATATATCGGTTAGTTAACTACCAAAACAATCAAGTTGCCTACTGAAACATTACGCTGGTGTTAATCAGCTCTAATATACAGATATAATTTCACCAACATCAGTGTGTAGTGATCCTCAGTTCGGCGCCTGGCTCTCAGCCAAGCGGTCAAGGCCACCCCACGACGCAGGTTAGTGGTAACGCTGTAAATTTCGCTGATTTACACGCGCTGTTACTCTATCACCGGTGGTCGTTGCCCGACAAACATATGTTGTATAAAGCTTTGTGCAACAAACGTCCATCCAACCATCATCAGTTGATTAAATATATTTTACAAAAGTTAGATAAAATATCTGTTACTTAATCGCACCAAGACGGCTGAACAGATCAAGGTGAAATTTGACACAGAGATAGAATATATTATAGGTACTACGAAAAGGCACGAAATTAGTATTATATAAATAGAACCAATGTAGGTATTTATCCAAATTCGTTTACAAAAAATATGTAGTCATAATAGCGAAAGAAATCATAGGATTTGAAAAGCAAAACAACTCTGAATCGTATTCTCCACCCCCGTACACAAAAAGGGATGAGATAAATTTGAAGCTATCTGTCTGTAAATCGCAGCGCCTCATGAATAAACTGATTTCAGTACAGGTTATATAAAAGGTTGTGTTATTGTGTGAGTCTGAATCGTGTTCATTTTTTTAAAGGTATCATGTATTTTGTTACTTGACGTTTCAGTCGAATCGCAACGACCGTGGTCACGCACCTTTACTGACTGTTAAATGCATATCATTTTTATATATTGTCAAAGTAATAAGTGGCTATCACCAAGCGGCTATCTACAATTAACAAAGAGCATCCATCCAAGCATCGTCTGGAAAAGCTCTTGATTCTGGTCCGAGTGGAAAAAACGCGCTCAAACCAACATGGTCTGACACCATTAAGAAGACTGACGACGGTAGCATGTATTGTGCGGTCCACACTTCAGAAGACTACATAGCTTGGAAACGCATCATAACGAGATGTGAGAGAACGGCAACGATAAATGATAGGCCATAGAGCAACAACAGTGTGAATGTACCTTTACCTTGACAAAAAAATTCTATATTTACTTTACACATAAAACATTAGCTAACAACACAATATCGACGTCGCTCACGTACTGTGTACGGAGATAAACAGAGCCTGTATTATCTCGTACAATCGGTGAATCATTTCGATAAGTCAACAAACATTCGGTGCGAAATCGATCCCGTGATAACAATCACCAACTACCTACTAGTAACATCCCTACATAAATTATGGCTATATATTAGGTATATTTACGTGTGCTGACGACGTAAGTATACTAGTTTATGAACGATTTGTTTAAATAAGGGATTTTAAATAGGTAGGGCACCATACAAGTGAACAAGCCCGACTGGGAAAGGACCAGGCCACAACCAAATAACTACACACAATGTAGTAGTTATGTTCCTATGTGTAGCACAGGTTCCAGCGCTCATTAAGGGATGCATTTTTAACAGAACATTTTCCTATCCGAGGGATACCTACTCCATCACTAAAGAGTCAGCTACACGCAAATAATGGTAATAGTAGTTACAGTAGCCTAGTATTGCAAGCGTTCATAAGCTATGGTATGTAAGCAGTTACCATAGCCGGTTAAAAAAACAGAACACTATCTCGGTAGTGTTGTGTTCTGCTGATGAATGGAGTTTGCAGAGCTCCTTGAAATCACGACACACCATCACAAATCTCTGGTGTTAAAAATATATGTTCAAGAAGAATGAGCCTCCTGGGACTGACATACCCCGAACCAGAGGACTACAGGCCCCCGTCAAGGATGTACTGAAACTCATGCAGGAGATATACAGGGACCAAGACGTAGGGTGAGCGGTAAGGTAGGGGCATGCACAAAAGACCCCAAGGGTCGGAGTACTCTGGCCGAAAGGACAGGACAAGGACAGATCATACGCAATTGATGCCCTAAGTATTGCAGGCGTTCATAGTCTACGGTAACAGTTTTCCATCAGCGACGCCAAATGCTACATTGCTACTTTAGTGTTAAGTATAACAAAAAATACACAAGATAGCAATTAATAAATGGCTTGTTTAAATTAAATGTTTATTGTTCCAATAGATTCAAGTTATCATAAAGTTTCAAAAACTTACTCAAAACACTTAGTACTAAAACAATTCCCTGGCATTTGTTATTGGTAAACTTTTTGGTTTCTAAGAATGAGTTATACCTATTTAAAGTTTATGCTAAAGAAAATGAAAATTAAGAAAATGAGTAAAAGGCTGTTAATATTTGGTTAAAGCCGTGATACAGGCATTTAAAAAAATAAATGAATTGTTTTTATAACTATCTAAAATACAGTTAGGCTATATTATTAATGTTTTATTAGGTTACGTTATTATCCAAAAGTTTTTCCTGTGCAATAGAAACCTGCATTAGTATAAACCTAAAGACTTCTGTAAGTTTTTACACCCCAAATTCCTATATTTCTAACAGACCTTTCCTAAAGATAGGTAGTAGGCAGACTTAATGGAGTATAAACATATTTAGGACACAAATCCTCGCCATTGTGGGCTGACCCCCGCGTCTAGACAGCGGACTGCGGACCCTCCGTGTACACAGCCCTATGTCTAAGTATGGCGATGTGTGGTACCAGTACCGGCGGTATAATTGATTCATAAATAATTTGTAAAAGAAGAGAAAAATGCCGTCCAGTAACCACGATTTTCTCTAAAGGTTAAGTAGGTAGACAAGCATACCACCCGCTTAGTGGTAAGCAGTAACCGTAGCCCATGAACGCTTGCAATACTCAAACCGTCTCAAAAATTTGTAACACCAAAGTTTGTGATGGGATATCCCTGGGATGAAGACATTTAATTAAAAAAGCATCCCGTAATGAGCTATGGCTGCACATACACATAGGAAACACAACTACACATACTACTATGTATTCATTTAGGCTATGGTATTCTGTAAGGTGGAAGTCCTTCTCCATTTGGGCTTGTTTGTTGGTTTGCTTGAATGGTGACCTGCCTCTCTTAACATTAACCTTTGTGTTGAGAGTGAGATGATGATACTCTGCGGTGGAGTACGCTTGCATCTAGATATTAGACATAGGTTTGAGTTTGGACTGATATTTGAAGTTTCACGGATCACCGGTAGTCTGGAAACATCTCAACAGTTAACAGCCAAACAGTAATATTGTGAGTGGTTTCCCTCATTGTTTTATATCAAAACAATACAAGACGATTGCAATAATAATATTTATATCTTGATACATAAACAAAACAAAGTAAATGCTTCTGCTAACGTAACCAGTCAATTACGATAAATACGACAATCTTTATTATTATAACAAAGTTGAAGAATTTGCATGTTAAACAAACTTAAATTATCTCGAAAAAAGAGAAAAGAGTGGCCCGAGTTTCTTGCCAATTCTTCTCGAGGCCCTACCATAGTCAGCGAGTTTGACTTTGACTTTGAAAAGTACCATTCCGATATTAAAAAATATACTGAAAGAAAGCCAGAATATTTAACGAAAGCTATATAGTGGTCAAATTAGTGACAAAATTGTTCGAATAGCTCATATAGGTCTATGTCGTGATCTAACGACTGTTAACAGTCAGCGCCGTCATTAAACGTGCTCTCCGGAGTACAGACACGCTGAGATAATATACCAATATGCAATCACCCACGGTTTGCCCTTGGTAGCTTAACACGTTGATTGTTTATAGATTACCGACTGCACTGGGGTATAAACGCAAAAGCTGTAATAACGCATAATATATATCGCTAGCAATCGAAACCCACCCTATCACACTCCCCATGTGGAGGGTTCGGTCACAGGTGACCGGCTGTAGCTTTTGATATGCAATTGGATTAACTCACTTTTCATTTTTGTTTCCTTTCATGTGTTATGTATGCTTTGTAATGGCAAAAATAAACAACAGTGACAGATTTTTTAGTACGAATGAATTATTGCAACTTGTTTTTTGAGAGATTAATTTTAATTCCTAAGGTAGCAAAAAATTATACGACCCCTCTTGTTTTAATCTATACTCAATTTTATAAAGCTGAAGTGTTTGTTTGTTTGGTTGAACGCGCTAATCCCAGAAAGTACTGGTTCGATTAGAAAAAATATTTCTTTGTTAAATAGTGCATTTATCCAGGAAGGCTATAGGCTATATAACATCACGCTATGATCAATAGGAGAGGAGAAGTAGTGAGATGTTGCAAAATAGGGGAAATGATTCCAAATTACCACGCGGCCAAAGACACGGGTGACCCCTAGTATTTATATATGCAAATGGTCACATTCCCCTCTCAAAAAAAAAAACCACTCGAAGAAAGTATCAGGATTGGTCCTAATTTAACGATTCCAATATTAGTTACAGATCAGTTTAGAATAAATTAATTGTTTACATGACAGCCCTCCGTTGCAATATACCTCATACAATACACCCACCAACAAACCACTCTATCACTGTACAAAATGGCATATCCAGTAAATAAATGGCTCCCGGTGTATTTCCGAAGATATTATGTTTGGTGCAAATAGTTCTGCAATGGTAACTAACGATGTTATTTTGGCAGCCGACTCACACACGACGCTAAATGAAAACTTTCCCAAAGTTTGACATTTCATGACATCGAACATTAACAAACAGTAACACAATAAAGCAGTTTTAGATTATGCTTTGGAGAGTTGTACCACAACATACTTTGATTTGAATTTAACATTATGACTGTATATTGCTTAAAGTTTTGGTAACAAACACACTCATATTTTAGATGGAGCGTGACGGGTAACAAGACTGGCACGATTTCAGACTCGGGTAATAGCCAGATGAATGATTAAAGAGTTCAAATGATGTAGCTACCGTTAGATAAATGGACGATTGGAGCATAATTAAATAATTTGCAGCCATAATAACAGCGCTTCCCCGAAGAGAAAATCAGCATCGTTATCAGCAGAAACACAATAACTAAGTAATGTTATTTTAAGCTTATTTAAAAAGAACATATTTTGTATCACAGAGTTATTTCTAACACAAAACTCTGCTCAGTCAAAAGTTTAAGGGTTGGCGTCATATGTGTAATGCAAGTGTCAAATGTCTTTTTTTTATTGTCCTATCTTGAACCAGTAATTTCGCGCCATACCTCTTTCAAAAGTTTTTTGCAGTGATCAAACTCTGGATCTCGACATGAGCTTATACATTTACCTGCTAACTAATGAGCCAAATAGAAGCATATAATAAATGAATCAAACTCTCGAGCAATCAACTATAAATCATGTTAGTGCAAATCGTACTTTCATGAGCTTAGTTTTAGTGATATAGCATATAGTGTAGTATCACCATTAGACTAACGAGATCATCTTAGATTAGACTAACTTTCATACAATAAATTTCTAATTAATTATGGTTAGCCGGTGGAAAAATAATCCGTTGTACTAAATATATGACATCCCGTTCACACTATGTAATGTTACGTTGAGTAAATAACAGTAAGGATGCGCCTGCCATATTCTTGAGACGCAAGCGGCAAATTGTCTCACAAAAACAAAACCCAGCTGTTTCACTGTGTCGAAATGTAAACGAACAAACTTTTTAACCGCCGTCTTATCTACGTGTACACTAATATTATAAAGTAGTAAAGTTTGTATGTAAGGGGTAATCTCCGAAACTACTGATATGATTCTAAAAGTTTTTTGGCTAGAAAGTATTTTTCAAGAGAAAATTACACTGTCTTCAACGAAAAAAAATTATTATGAAATGTCTAAGAAATTTAAACCATCAAAAATTCTAGTATATTTAATAAAGAGCCTACACAGTAAGCAATATACAACTTCTTCAATCATTTATTAGCAAAATTTATCGGATATTCTAATGCCAAGCAACTGGGCATCTTTTACTGTTAAATAATAAAGGTAGAAAATATAAAAAATACGGTAGTTTCAAAAGGAGAGACAGCCATTTAAAATTAGTTTCCCAAATATTTTTATGTACCAATAACGTTATTTATTGCTTTAAATGTATATTGCTGATATTTACTACGAGTACCAAAATAGTGCATGACAAAGTAGTACCTTAGTGGCAGGTGAGCGGTGAGCGGTGAGCAGTGAGCGGTGAGCACCTCGTGGCATATTATAGTTTTACAATCATCGTAAACCTAAATACCTGTTCGTTATTAGATTTTTGCGTCGTTTAAATTTATATTTGGCTGTCAATGTGGAAGCTCAATACTAAGTACCGATACTAAAACAAATATGCCAGAAAACTAAACACGATAAGGCACGTTTCGAGATTAAACTATAATTTGGCATTTCATAAATTGTATAGTTGAAATAATAATTGCCATAACAACTAAGGAGTCGATACTTGAAGAATGACGCAACGATTATCCACAATTTGCAAAGAGTGCTCAGCTTTTTCAGACTTATTATGCGTTTACCCAAGCTAGACTAGCTTGGGTAAACGCATAATAAGTCTGAAAAAGCCTGAAAAGTTCTTGTTCTGGGCCGAGTGGAAGGTACTGCGCTCAAGGCAGAGCGCCGGCTAGATGGTCAGCAGGTAGTACGTACCGTGCGGTCCACACTTCGGAAGACCGCATAGCTTGGAGATACATCGTATATGGTCGCTATCAGCATTCAAGGGAACAACGACGATGTTGATAAAGAAATCGTTGCCTTATGAATATCTAGTTAAAATATTCAGTTTATTAGGTGGTGGAAAGAGGTGTTAGATACAGGCAGCCAAGAATAGTAATAGTGAGGTTTGCGAGACGCCCTCAGCCATGTTCATTTATAGCAGTGAAAATCAATATCCACGGATGCTCAGTAATATTTTAAATAGAACAAGGTAGTCGCAGTCACATCCATATATTGCTGCCCGCGTTTTAAACATTCTATATATTCAAGACTAACTAAATTAGTATTAATTTCGTAATGAAGAATTTTTATATATTTTTATGCATCTACAAAGTAAATATCGTACTACGTTTCAGAACACCCGGTAAAGGGACAGTGATTCAAACAAACCTTGAACAAAAACGCAAAATATTTACATGTGTATATGAGAAACAGTTAATTTACGCAACGAGTGACAGTGGCCGAAGCGACGGCGGCGGCCGACGCTCGGTGCAGAGTGAAGAATAAACTTGAACTACATACATCGTGGAGCCGTGCCAACTGAGTCATCAGGCTTCCCCTGTGAATCATACGCGACTAGTTGTGACAACCACGTATTTTTACTAACAATACTGTTCGTTTGGGACATAAAATGCTATGAAGCGTTGTGGAGATAGTCTTACAGGTCGATAGTTATTGGTACAACATTGCGTACAGGACTATAATAAGTATAAATATCTTATGTATCATGTAATAATTGATCAAAATGAATAAATAAGTTTGACTAACAGAAATAACTAAATTTACAATTATATTTTTTTTAAATACCGTTATGTGGTAGGTACCACATAACGGTATTTAAAAAGAAAATGTACTTTGCAGTCGACAAAAATCTTTAACTTTACAACGGCTTACCGAATTTTGATGAAAAATAGCTAAAAACCTTCCGCATTTATTAGGCTTTTACACAAAAACAAATACATTAATATCGAAACACATGTTTTGCCGCTAATTCCACAGACAGACACAAATAGGCGCCTAATCTATAACACTTCTAATTTTTCGAAATCGAAGGTTAAGGGAGAAGTTACGAAATAAGAAATATATTTTTACTAAAATTGACTGATGAACCCACATTTTTACGTCAGTACCTTTCATGGACTTTCTAGACATCCAGGACAAACTTGTACTAATAAAGCATCCTCTATATAATATGGAGATTAAACAGCACGAAAGCTAAAACAGTGTAATTATGTTTGTATTCCAGTTACGAACACAATTCATCCAACGAATAGAAATGGAACACTACGATTTGTACACATACGAGATATATTATGGGAAGGTTACTGTTATCTTGCTCCCGGACATTAAAAAAATGCGCAGTCTACTAGACACTGATAAGATAGATAGCACTCCTAACTCCAGAGGTGTACGCAGAGGAGTACTACACCTAAGTTTCGCTATTATCGGCCAAAATCCCAGATTCTGAGTGCATTAATTAGGAGATACCTGAGGACGTCAATCGTGTGACGAATTATTTATTTTTTCCTTTATGACGAACTTTACTTGTCGACAAAACGCTTGTGTCATTCAAGCCTAAATCGATCGATGTGTTAGTACGCGGTACGTACTCGTATGTATGACATGGAAGCAGAGGAACCAAAATAGTAATGTTTGTGGATCGGCGGTGATCCCGATCGAGTCCCGGAAATGAAGCGGCGCGTGTGCACCGATACGTTGTACCGACAGAGTAAACAACAACAATGTACCACCAGTTTATTCATGCCACACGATAGAGGAAGTTTTCAATTCAACTCCAAAAACTACTCTGTCACAAGCTTGTACAAGCATTCAAGATTTATGCACTACAACTTTTGCCTTCGGTTTTACTAGCTACTTGAACGTAGTCTGTATGAATTTCGAACTTTCCAAATATGTATAAGTTGCTCGATTGTGTTAGGAAAAAAGGAAGAAATAAAACATTACCTATCCTATTTCTAATATTATATGGCAGACCTTTAAACCCTAGTTTCATCAACTATATTTGGCATATCCATTAGACAAATTAACATACTTTTAAAACAGTGTTCATTGTCAGATGTAACTAATTTGACCTTGATTTTTAAAACCAATGATTTCAGAGCCATTTTCTATATCGGTGAAACTAATAATTTAATCAAAATGCATATAAACAGGAATAGCTCTATTAGATACAGACACATAAAAATCTTGTGGTTAACTCATTAAATGAAAAGGAAACCACATAAAAGATGCGAAAAAAACTTAAAAAGTAATCTTGACCAGTAATCAAAACAGAAAATTTGCAACGACTTCCTTATGCACTGGTTTAACGTTAACGTGTTCACGGGGAGGTACAATTTTGACACGGACATTATGCGATACATAGATATATTTTCCGACTGTACAAGGCTGCCCTGATTCAGAGATTATTCTAGTGGGACCACTTTTGTCTCTCACTCCCTCTAAGCTCTCGCTGCCCCCTACCTCCCCGCTAAAACGACTGAAATATCTAGCGTCAGTTCTAATTTAAACATTTCACTATTTAAATGTTACGAAAAATATAAATTATAAATGATGAACTTATTCTGCATCCAGTACTTTCTATGTCCAATATTTATTTCAAACATAATAGTTTGGAATCAAGACGTATATCGGCCAGCTGTGATGGATGACTGACACTGAATGGTGGTCGTTAACTGATATCGCAATACGACATTAACTTTTATTGATGGTTAAACGCTAATTGGTTAAACAGATTAAAAGGTTTAAGATTACGTTGATTGCTATCGGCAGTCTGTAATGTCACTATTATCGTATGTTTGTGTGTGCTGTTCTAATAACGTTTTGATGAGTAGTAGAATGTGGTAGAATTTGGTAACTTTAAGACAAATTACGCGAATGAGTCACGTCTGTAATTCACAAAAGTTAGCTGTGGTTTATAGTTCTGGGTAAAATAAATTATATTAACGCAGCATTAGTTATATTAACGGGGTTCACGAAATATTTGACTAGTAGATCAAGGTATATTTAGTATTCAACAAGAAGGAACAGTTTCTTACAATAAGCACAAGTAAAGAAATTCTGCAAAGTTAATATTATCAATTTATCACAATACAGTCATTCAGGTCAGTTCTTAAAATAGTTTTTAAAAATCGACCAGAATGACTTCTTGACCCTGAAATCCTATTTGATACTCATATAATACATAAATGAAAACATTTCTTGTTTTTTTTCTATCAAGGGAATCTTCAGTGTCTACAACTGCTGATCGCATCAATACCTATGCCTCTGTCTAACTATTCGAGGAAATACATTCGCAATATTATGTTTACACTCATGATGCAACATCATAATTTCATACTGAAAATATTCATGTTTATACCAACGATCTGGCACGCGTCCCAACATTTATTGTTACAGCTTTTATAATGTACACTCAAGTACAATGCACCTCTTCAAGACAAGGTCTTCGCCAGAGATCAGGTTGCGACAACCTCTGGCATTCGGCCCGGAGTGAATGCAACGTTGGTCACAGTCAATCATCTGTGTCATCTACCATCAGTTGTTTTACACATGTTCGTCTTGTACTAGCCGTTAGTCATACTTTGTATTATGAATTAATTTTAGATGGCAATTAATATAATGTAAACTAGCTCCTCAATGTCAATTTTATTATTTATAGCAACACGTCCCGGATATTTATTAAGTTTTTGTAAGGGTACTTTAATTTTATTTAAAATTAAATATAGCCTATGTTACTTGCTGATAATGTACCTTTCTATAGATAAAAGAATATTTAAAATCAGTCTAGTAGTTATTGTGTGAAGGAGTAGCAAACATTTATCGTCGAAAACTTTCCTTTACAATATTTATAGTAGAATGTATTTTAAGTTTATAAATCCATTCACTAGGGAAAAATACATGTATTGCAGTTGATTTTACAAACATTAAAATCAAAGGCTCAAATCCAGACTTGGGTCAAGAGTCTGACGCTTAGATTTAACCAATGCGCAATCACTGCAATTGACAGATATATCTTACCGTGCAGCAATCCAACTTCTAAGATTGCAGATTCGCTGCACATTACCTACACTCGTATGCTCTTAATCGTATTATTCTGGTCGTCTTGGCGTCGGCGCCTAACCTCATCAGATACGGCAGAATACCTAATTGTGTACATAGCGAATGTCATGTGACCTCAATCCAAAACACTAACGGTGCTCTAATATTAGACCAGTATCGGCATTTAATTCAAAAGATTAGATATAATTAGTTATCCTGGCTGATTGATCGACTGACTGATTCATCAACGCAGAGCCTAAATTGAGGACACCGTACTTGGAATCTTACGCAATGATTCCTTAAATGATGTAAATGAGCAATAAGAAATCTATTCTGACAATTCAATAATCAAAAAATGGATACAAAATTGTATAAAACGGACGATCAACATTCCGACTACAAAAGCCTAGAGTACCTCACTTAAAACTCGTTGTTAATGATAGAAGAGACTGACAACTTTGTATATTATCCAAGACTCCGAAAGATAATTTGCAATAACTGAGGCACCCGCAAGTTTCTAAACCCGAGCCGTTAAATGTTGCGCCTGAAGCCTATAGACTGGTTTAATATCTGACGATTATATTCTGGAGTTTCAAGGTTTAGGATACGAATAAATCGAGAGACGAAGAATCAAATTTTTATCAATAATTGTATTTGACTAAAGATTGTAACTATCTGGCGAATTAAAAGAATGTCTTGAGTTTTTTGCTAGATCTTCTAGTAGTCCACCCTTGCCATTAAACTAGCCGAAGGATAAATTGGCTATCATCATTGTTCTGGATTAGTTGCTACATTCATAAACTACAACCTTTATTAATGTTACTTTGTTATCTAAATGCAACTGAGGAATGCCAGAACTATCATCGTTTACTTTCTTCTTACCAAGGCTAACCATTTCATCAAACTACACAATTATCGCATTGTATGTAATGACGGGAACTATAAACGGTGCGGAACACCAGTCTATTTGCGCACTTCCGCAAACGCCATTGCCACTGCCAAACATCCACTGGACATGTGCTCTAACAAAGAGCATTTAGAGAGGGGAAATAGTGGCCGTTATACTTTACTGTGCTTAAATACTTTATATATAGAGAATGTGCTGGAAATGTAAACATTAAAAATTATCAGTGTTATCCTGCTCTTTGCTGTCAGTCGCAAGTTAGAATACAATTATTAAACAGACAACTCCTGCACTAGAGAACAAGCTCTGTGTCGCGGGGGACTTTACAAACATACAATTAACGGACACAAATAACACCCAGACTCAGAACAATTCCTCGTGGGTCACACAAAATTTTGTCCTGTGTGGGAATTGAACCTACAACCTCGTGCACAGCAGGCGCATACTGCGGCCACTGGACCACCGAGGCAGTCACAATAATGTCCTCTTGACTAAATATCCGTCAGGGCGGCTAATCTCGACGGAAACTAGCTATCAGCGCGGGATATATTATAAATCATACATCATAAATATAAAGAATACAGATGCGGAATTTATTCTCTCATTCTCATAGTCCGATGGGATGGCAATCCGACATGAGTGGAAATAAATCAGGCTAACCAACAGCTTTACGTGTTTTAAAGGCACATGGCTCTAAACATTGGTAATTTACAAACTTGGGGACTTGGTAAACTTGACAGAAACTCCAATATTTATTCTGGACCGACCCGAGAATCGAATCCATCGATAAGACCAACGAGGCAGGGTTACACATAAGCGGACCGGCATTAATCCGCACAGTCGAATCGTCACAGATTCGGGGAAAATGCTGAAGAAATGAAAAATACAGCCGACCCAACAATATTATGTCCCTGCTAATCCTTACGTATAAATACATATAGCAAGGAAAAGTGAGTTATACAAATAAAATAGTGGTAAGCCTTTCTGTAGAGGTTGACTCTGTTAACGGCACTGCAGATATACTTATGTTGAACACATCGACAGTCATCTAAACTAGACACAATTGTACAATTCTTAGTTTAATATGAAATGCGAGAGTTGGTAATGACGAGCGGCTCGTTATAGACCTGTCTCACGCTGCAAGAATTCTAGCCACAGCTGTCCGGCTAATTCGTACCCCCAGTAGAAAATGTGACACAAAATGAAAAATGACACTGTAAATTACACTGTATGCTAATTATCTAAAGATGAAAATTTTTTGAACAGAAGCATCTTATCTTATGTCATTTTTCTATTATGACTGCACGTGTGAGGAGATACACTGTAGCACTTCGCCATTGGGATAGCGATTAGGACAAATATTTGTATGGCCTATAGGTTGTTCAGAGTCTGAGTGTACTTTACCGTGAATTTAATTTTTGTATTTATAATATATGCGATACAAGGGTTTTCTAATATAAAAATTGTCTAATCTGTACATTTCCATCATTCACACGCTGTCTTGAGTACGCTTTTCAACTCTTTGAATCATAAAAAAAACAGAGAAAGAGAAAAGATTTTTTTTTATATTTCCTTAAACACGAACTGAAGTCAAAAAGTGCCATGATAATATTCAAAACATAATACAGTGCGAAGACTAAAAATAGACGCAAGTTGTATGATTAATGTGTGTGTTATGTTAATGACACATTCACATTCTAATGCTTTGTCCAGATAGAGTATTGATCCGAATAGAGATGATGTGTCAGCTAGGAATAACTCAACCTCATGTTGTTCGCACACTTTATTATTAGAAGAGGCTTTGATTTCGTTGTAACATAGTACATCGGCTGGCCTGTTGGTCTAGTGGTTATTGACCCGACTGCTAAGCCGGAAATCGTGGGTTCGATTCCCACAAAGGGCAAAACTTTGTGTTCTTCATTAATGTTTGTGCCGAGTTGTCTCAAAAGATGGGAAAAAAAAGTCTTTGGGGACTGCCGGGAGAAGTCAAATTTAAGTAACTTGTGAATTGTATCGTCAAGCTTTTAGATTATTATTTTTGAATATAGAAAGCATTAGGTGACGATGACGCGAGTTCCATGTTTTTTGTAACCTCAAAAAGTGCTCAACGATAGGTTTTCACTTCAAAAACATTGTATAATAATGTAACTCCTAAAATAACTGCATATCTATAAACTACGTGTGTTGCAATCAATTGGGCATAAAACAACCGTACATACCAACAAAGCTGATTACTAGTGAATTAAATCTGCGTATTCACTCTAGGTTTACCATAACGTAGAAAATTTACAGATTAACAAGAACATATAACATGTCGGTAACATGCGAGTGATACCTCTAGTTTTGCTAGCGTCCATAGGCACCATTAGGCAGGCTTTATGCGTGTTTGTTAATCCTCTCGCTCTCTTGATAGAGGAGACCCGTGCCCAACAGTGGGACATATATGGGTTGTTATTATATGCATGTTTGCCTTTTTGTAGTAAAAGTACACCTAGACTTAGAAGAACTATTTATGGATGTCACATAGTTTTGTTTTGGGGATTGAACTTCTAACACACCTTTCTGTGATATCTACATGGTGATATGAGTACTTTGATAACAACACCATCGGTGCAGTCATTCATGTCCGAGTAAATCTGAACGTTTGGTAACATTGAGTGGAATAATTTCAGAACGGTAAGCGTTACGCCACAACGATAGTAAAAACGCAATAAAATGGCGGCCGTTACATTAGCAGCCAGGTGATCAATCGAAACAGATGCTCTGGAGTATGCAGGCCATGGCTCTACTTCTGTATGTCCATATCGAACATAAAATACAAGATTAATGAACATGATCATAAGAATTGTGATCTAAATATATTAAATTAAAAAAATTAATATTAAGGGTTTGCTTGCCTGACTTGGAAAGGATCTCCTATTACAAAAACGACATCCAAATAACTACAGAAACACAACTACACAATGGTAGTTGTGTTTCTGTTCTTAAGTACAGATTTCATTTCGAGACGCGTTTTAACTCAACGTTTCTTCTTTACCCAGAGATACTTTATCTCTAAATGAGACGAGGCAGAAAATTTAGGGGAAACTGTAACACACAGTAAAGAAAGATTCAGTTACAATGCACCAAATAATTGACGAGATATCAACACATCGAAATCTCATCAAAATTGTCGATGGAGTCTTCAAAAATGTCATACCGGAAATTACATCGCCGGGGATCGATCCCGTATCGGCACGTGTTTTTTCCCTCACGTTACCGGACGGGCAATTATTGGCAAGTCTCGGCACAGACACAGCCTGTATCTAACTGTGATATCTTAACGAGATTCTATTGTACGAAAGCGACTGTGCGAGAGAATGAAAGAAGAAAATTAATGGAAACTGTGGAAAATGCAATTATCTACTATCATTGTTGTTTTAATTTTAAAGTATTGATATTTACTGCGCGCTGACAAGACTATTAACATTAGGTAGGTTTAATATACTACTATAGCTAAACATTGGGCTGCCTGAAAAGTTCGCTTCCCTAGAACCCGATCGCTTAACCAACACGTTTATATATTTATGTTATTTTAGCGTTTTATATATAGGTACTTTTGATTAAATCGGTTGTCAGTTCCAAGTCAGTCTGAATTACCTACTTATCCTGTGCCTTCCGAGCATCGTGTCATGTGTCACCGCCGACTAATCCTGGATTACAGGAGTAATAGATGTGAGATGGCGGGTATCACTTAATCCTCTACATGCACCTTGATATTAGTTTAATGTTTGGATTAGGAAGGTATATTGTAACAAGACCGATTTTCCAAAATTCAATAAAGTACGTAAATTAACAGATTTATATTCTCAAACAACAAACAATACTGTTATATCTTTATACTAGGGATCGCCCGCGCCTTCATCCGCGTGGTAATTTGGAATATATTCCCTGAATTTGCTCCTATTGATTATAGCGTGATGTTATATAGCCTATAGCCTGCCTGGATAAATGCACTATTCAACAAAAAAATGTTTTTTTCTAATCGCTCCAGTACTTTCTGAGATTAGCGCGTTCAACCAAACAAACAAATAAACTCTTCAGCTTTATAATATTAGTATAGATATAAAAATGAATCCCTATTTCCCTTGGTCACGGCATCACGCGTGAACGGCTGGACCGGTTTAATTAATTCTTTTTTTGTTGTGTTTGTTGTCAGGAGGATTCTTATGTAAAAAAAAGGAAGTTGCGCTGAAAATAGTTTAACCCGGACAAAGTCGGGGCGGTCCGCTAGTTTACTATGAAATCTAAGCATATTACATAAAGTCAGGACCGCACTAAAATATAAAAAATAATGTAGTGAAAGTCAGAAACGAGTAAATCACGCTTATTTACCCGCTATTTCGAAATAAAATACATCCCTATGTGTAAAACGCCCTTCTGTTACACGTTTTATATTTTAATTTATGAGAGGTAGGGCACCATACTAGCGAGCAGGCCCGACTGGGGAAGGACATCCACCTTACAGAAGACCACAGCTAAATAACTACACATAGTCGTGTAGTTGTTCCTGTGTGTGAGTACAGGTCTCCAGCGCTTTATTTAGGGATGCGTTTTGAAAGAAACGTGTTTCTATCTCAGGGATACTCCCATCATAAAGCCCTGGTGTTAAAAAAATGGGTTGGCAACACGCAAATGATACTTCAGGTATTGCAAGCGTCCATAGGCTACGGTAACTGCTTAACATCAGACGGGCCGTATGCTTGTTTGCCACCTAAGTAGTGTAAAATATATATATATATATATATATCATGCTACTCCCACAGGTACCTTCAAAGGGACCACGTCTCGTCCAATTACACGCGCGCGACACATGTCCTGTAGTCCACAAGTGGCACAACAAGCCAGGAATACTAACTAGGTGTGGGTTTGTGAGTAACAGTGGTCGTGCATGCTATACTAATAGTCACGTACGTGCCTGACCTTCAGCTATCCTCAGGGATACTCCTCAACCGTTAAGGGTATTAATTATTTCACAGAAAGAGATAAAAAAAATACTGCCATGATGGTCTAGTGTTTAGTGACACTGACTGCTAAGCCCGCGGTCGTAGGGTCGATTTCTACTCACAGCAGATATTTGTGTGATAAGCACGATTATTTATTATGTGTCTGGATGTAATCCTACTAATATTATAAATGTGAATGGAAATAAATGTGAAAAAAAAATGGATGCATGGATGTTTGTTACTCTTTCACGTAAAAACTACTGAACGGATCTGGACGAAATTTGGCACAGAGTTAGATTATGGTCTGGAATAACACATAGGCTACTTTTAACACCGACAACCTCCACGCAGGCGGAATCGCGGGCAACAACTAGTTTATTTATAATATTTACATAACTATAATTAGCAGATGTCTGATTGCCTAGTTTGAGATCAGATGGATGTGTGCTCCAAGTTGTTTTTATACCATTTTTGACTAAGCTATTAAAAACAAATTCTATAACACTGTGTGGCTTGCCAACTATCTCTGAGTAAAAGATCACATTGATACCTATAGATCTCAATCAATCTGCATGATTCCGTCCCCTGCTGGACAAAGGCCTCTCCTAATTAAACTCCTAATGTATCCAGACTCCTATAGATCTATCTATCAGTAAAAGAAGGACAAAACAAAAACTATCGCAATTAAAATTGCATATTAAAATAGTCTTACACTGGTAATAACGCACATCAACTTAATATTCCACAATCATTGGAATGTAAGGCGACATATCGACAGGGGGTATACAGGGCGGGTAACACCGACCTTCGAGCTATCGTCACGTACTACCTCGACCTTGTTCATGCAGCTGATGACTTAACTGGGTAGGGTTTCAAGGTCACCAGCGTTATATAAGGTGTCGTTGATTTTAATAGAAATTATTATCTCATAAAAAAAACTCTAAATATATTAAAATAGAATGGCTATTTTAGGATTTCAGATCAAAATAGTAAAACAATATATAAAAAACGTTGACATAACCAATTAGACCATCTGTGCAGTACCACAGAATACTGCAGTACAGTATTTTTATTTATTAAACTTCATGCACATAGGTACATAGGCGGACTTAATGCTATAAGCATTCTCTACCAGTCAACCTTGAGTGGTGCAGAGATAATTGAAGTAGGTGCAGTAAATGAAGTAGTTTTAACTGAAATTGTTTAACTAAATTAAATAAAAAAAATTAACAATAAATACATAAAATATAAAAATGAAATAAAAGTATACTAATATATATATATTAATAAATAATATATATGATATATATATATATATATATGAATACAATACATAGTTAACGAGATAATTCCAACAAATTTTCAAAGAGGAGAGCCTTAACTTTCAGTTTAAATACAAAGCGGTTAGTGGACATCCTGATTTCAAGAGGCAGCTTATTCCAGAGAAGAACCGCCTGGATCACAAAAGAGGAATGGATAAATTCAGTTCTATGGGAGTGACAAGTAAGGAGAAGGTTATTCGACGAGCGAAGGTTTTTATCGTGAATAGAGCATAGAAATTGAAAGTATGAAATTAAATAGGTAGGGGGAGAAGGAGAGTTAAGAATAGCATAGAGAGTGGTGAGAGCACGCAAGCTACGGCGTTGACGAATGGGTAACCATTTTAATTCAGAACGAAACGTAGACACATGGTCATACTTACGAAGATTAAAAATGAATCGAATGCAGTTATTGAGAAGACGGTCATATTTGTAGAGAAGATCTGCATTCAGGTCGTAATAGCACACATCACCATAGTCAATTATGGGAAAGATTAAGGTCTGCACAAGCATTGTCTTGGTCCTATAAGGGAGAAAGTTTTTCAGACGATAAAAGGCACGAAGTATTCCAGTAACTCTCTGGCTCACATTGGCAACCTGAGCCTGCCAATTGAGAGTGGAATCTACAAACAAGCCAAGATCCTTAACGACAGGACTATAGGGTATTATAAGATTATTATAGAGGAGAGGTGGCAGAGTTCCAATGTTCAATCTTGCCAGCATACGGTGACTACCTACTATAATAGATTGACATTTACCTGGGTTTACCGATAAGCCAAACCTGTTAGACCAGATCTTAATAGTTTCAAGGTCGCTATTTAAATTAGATATGGCTAACGTCACATCCGCTGTGCTAGCTTGTGAGTACAACTGCAAGTCATCAGCATAAAGATGATACGCGCACTGAAGATTTGGTGTTAAGAGATTAATAAAAACTGAAAAAAGTAACGGGGAAAGAATGCCGCCTTGAGGAACACCAGAGCTAAGTTCACACCAACTTGATGACGTGTCATCGAAGCGAACTGACTGCTGGCGCCCCTGAAGATATGTCGAGAACCAATCCAGTATTAATTTGTGATTCGACAAATGTTTACGACTTCGACATAGCCATGACTATCTTATCAAAATAACAACTTCCAATAATAAATTCCACGGTTTATTTACGTAAAGTTTGTTAAGTTAATTATATTAATGGATATGTTTTTCTGTCACGTCTTCGTATAAGTAAAGGACAGTAGGGGAGCGAGTGGCTCTGGCTCTAGCTGTGACCTCCACAGTGAAGCTTGCCCTTGCCAAGAATTAGAGAACCTTGGAGATAGCTGATAGTTATTAGTGGCAGTCGAAGGTTGCTTCAAATTATTAGTAAAATACAACTTTCCTTATATCTATATGCCGATGGTAAGCAATTTATCTAATGAATTATTAACGCCGACCCTAATACATTGGTTTTTTTAAGAGAGGTAGGGCACTATACTAGCAAGCAAGCCCGACTGGGGATGGATCTCCACCTTACGGAAGACCACTGCCACCACTTCCTATCCCAGGTATTGCAAGCATCAATAGGCTACGGTTACTGCTAAACATCAGGCAGGGTGTAGGCTTGTTTGCGTCTCAAGTAAAATAAAAAAATAAAAATTGTTCTAAATCTTACAAGTACTGGAATATCACTAGCTACAGCCCTTTACCTTTCGAACCGAAAAAATATGTAGTACACAATAATCTATCAACGGAATTGAACCGATGTTTTTGGTGACATGTCATTACTTTTAACGGCATTAGTTGGCAGACGAAGCCGAAGGCGAGACGAATAGAAAAGAACATATATAATTATGCTTTTTGTCTGTTCCACGTCGGTAAAAGTTAGCAAAGTTTTCATTTGAGAAACGCAAAAGCGCGAGCACAAACGCGAGCGCCATAATAATGAGGCAATTCTAATAAGCTCGGAACGCTCTGACTAGAATTAAGAAGGGAAAGAAATATATTTTGTTAAAAAAGATTTACATGCAACAAGTCGGTTAAAATTAAAATATTTTCCACAAATCTTATTTATAAACTAAACCGGCACCTACGTAGAATAACAAAACGCGGTACTAGCAGTCTACAGACTAAAATTTTACTTTGTCTTTCTCTGCATCATAAAAGTAGATTGGCATTAAGTCCGCCTATTTACATTTTGTATAGTACCTGGATGACCTGATGTTATTTTTATTTGGAAATTAACGTTTTCTAAAAATGAAACTAATCTATTAATCGCCCCCGAAACCCCCTGCATATTAAAATTCATGAAAATCGATGGAGCCATTTCCAAGATTCAAATTTTAAATCCATACTAATATTATAAATGTGAAAGTTTGTAAGAATGGATGGATGGATGTTCGTTACTCTTTCACGTAAAAACTACTGAACGGATCTGGATGAAATTTGGCACACAGATAGATTATGGTCTGGAATAACAAGCAGCGAAAACCGACATCCACGCGAGCGGTGCCGCGGGCAACAGCTAGTATACAATAATTGCTCGTATAAAGGTATTAAATGAAGTTGAAGTAACTAAAAAAAATCTCATTGGTCAGCACATTGCTTCTACAATTATCTCGTGTGCCGTATTGTTCACCAGACCATCACTATTACTACTATATCTAAAACAGTGAACTTTACTACCACATGTGCACAGATGCCAGCTTTACAAACAACTATGAGCTTCTCTGGACCATTACTACACAACACACCCCCTATGTCGGGGGAGGACTTTACAAACATGCAATTCACGGACACAAATTACACCCAGACTTGGAGCAAATATTAATGAATCACACAAAGTTTTATCACGTGTAGGAGTCGAACCAACGATCTTCAGCTTAGTAGTACGGACTTGAACCAACAAGCCAGTCTAAAGTATTATTGTATATGTATTTCAAACTTATAGTTACTTTCTAGTTATCATTATTATATTTAATTTGCAATAGGTAATCAAAAGTGCATGTACTGCAATATGAGCTAGACATCTCTGTGACTTTTCATTTCTTAACGTGCACAACAATGATGTCACGCACGTGTCACCGATATCGATAACCCACATTACGTGGACTCGCTGCAACCGCGTTTGCGATAATCGTTATAGAAACAACGCTGAGGTAATCATTATATCATTGAACTGTGATTAGATACGACCCACCCTCCAAGATATTTAAGTATAGAGCAGCTTTTTATACTACTTAGATGCTAAACAAGCAAACGGCCCGCGTTATGATAAGGAGTCATCATCATCACATGGCCTTTTCATCTATAGCAGACGATTTATGGTGCAAGGTCTACGAGGCATCGCTTTTGATGGCTGAACAGACCGATGCGAGAACGACATGCTCTACCACAGGCTTGACAAGAGAAATTTACGGCAGCTGGTGAAGCGCTAACTTAGGTCCTAGAATATGCACAGTTGCCTAGTTTAACTGCACTACTTAAGCAGAGGCGTCTGCGCTGGCTAGGGCATGTGCACAAAATGGAACCCACTCGTATACCACGCCGTGTTCTTCTGATAAGGAGTAAGCGTAGCCTATAAACGCTTGCAACACTAGGGGCATCACTTGCGTGTTGCCAACTTTTAACCTTTTAAACATGACTTGTAGTATCCTTCGTATAGGAAAACGTTTTGTCGAATATTACAATTGATGACTACTGATTCGTAAATATAAAATCGATAAATTCACAAATTGTACCTCCTTGTACATCCATATAGTAGACAATGGCCACGTTTATAACTCATAAATATTAACGATAAGGCACCCAATGGGGCTGGCAGGATATAAATCTACCATCCGCCTCCCCAGTTCAGCCATTAGGACTATAAACTGGTGCACTGTGAGATATTCATGTCTTTCGAAGGAATCTCTGTGATAATAGACTTAGACTGCCTCGGTGGTTCAATGGCCGCAGTATGCGCCTGCTGTGCACGAGGTTGTGGGTTCGATTCCCACACAGGACAAAACTTTGTGTTACCCACAAAGTGTTGTTCCGAGTCTGGGTGTAATTTGTGTCCGTTAATTGTATGTTTGTAAAGTCACCCGCAACACAGAGCTTGTTCTCTAGTGCGGGAGTTGACTTTTTTAAAAAAGAAAAAAAAAGCAGATACAAATACTACATAATACGTGTCAGTCATAAGACAGCCTGTCCTGCACCTTACAGAAGACCACAGTTAAATAACTACACACAGCGGTGTAGTTGTGTTTCTGTGTGTGAGTACAGGTCTACAGCGCTCATTTAGGAAAGAATCTATTTTAGAATCGTTTACTTATTTCAGGCGTACTTCTATATATCTATACTTTCTTTTATATTACTTGGTTGGCAAACAAGCATACGGCCGGCCTGGTGTTAAGCAGTTACCGTAGCCTATAAACGCTTGCAATACCAGAGGTATCACTTGCGTGTTAATATGTTTCTTTCAAAACGCGTGCCTAGATGAGCGCTGGAGACCTGTACTCATACACAGGAGCACAACTACACCGCTGTGTGTAGTTATTTGGCTGTGGTCTTCTGTAAGGTCCTTCCCCAGTCGGGCTTGCTCATAACGTCATACTTTATCCAAAAAAACTTTGGTAAACTCTAATAAACATTTTAATATATCAAAAAACGAAAGACGTATATTCTTTTAGTTATAGCCGCCTTTAGAAGAATTTCATTATTACACTAGACAAGAGAATGTTACTAGCCCAAAGGATAGCCCGACAGAATTGCTCATTCAGTACTAAAAGTTACAACTGAAACCCTTCCTATAATGTAGCTCTAAAAATCTGGGTAACGACCTACTATATGGGTCATAAAATAAATTAAACTGCCAGTTTACTAAACGGTTATAACATTACAAAGAAAATTTTGTACTTACTAAAATATATTATTGAAATTGATCTATTTTAAACCTACAGAATACAATATATACATATTTGACGAGTTCAGACAGGCAATGCTTGAAGATCTATAAATACATATTTGTAAATATTTGTAAATCATTTGTCCTGACAGACTATCAACTAAATCTAGAAAGTTGATATTTTGAACATAGGTTTAACGTTATAACGTTTACTTCTGCTAGGAAAGGTTATTTTATTTAACCTCTAAATTATATAATATGTATTGCACGGGTTATTCATTAAGTTTTCTTAGGGACCCCCTTATATATTACCTATATAATATTATATCCCTAATAACCGCTGATAATGTAGCTTTCTAATGGAGAAAGAATTTTTAAAATCAGTCGAGTAGTTTTTGAGTTAAATGATAACAAATAAAACAAAAATGGGTTGGCAACACACGCAAGTAATACCTCTTGTATTGCAAGCGTCCATAGGCTACGGTAACTGCTTAACATCAGGCAGGCCGTATACTTGTTTGCCACCCAAGTAGTATAAAAAGACAAATCTTTTCTCTTTATAATATGACGCATTCTTTTAATAAAACAATCACTCGGGAATATATCAATAACTTTAAACATTCATATGTGTTACTTCGTATCGCAAATGAATAAACGACTTGATTGTATACGCTCCACGTCCCATTATTAGGTACAATTCCGAATCCTAATAATATATTCTCGTAATTACAATAAACATCCAGACAAATATGAAACACTCAAGCGAGGAAATGTTAAGAAAACATCCTGGTAAGGCAACACGAGGGGAAGTGAGCAACGCCGCGGGAAATTATTAGTGGTGACCTTGCGTGATGTAAGCTTGTACGACGGATACTGTTCCGGACAAAGATAGATAGTCAAAGTCAAATCCAAACTCATTTATTATGTATACATAAGTATCAAATACATGATACTTATGAACGTCATAAAAACAAATGCCAGCATACTTTTTTCCTACGGCCAATTCGCTGACTAGGGTAGGGCCTCGAGAAGAATTGGCAAGAACTCGGGCCACTCTTTTTAATCGCCAGAGCATAACATTCAAAAAGGGACGGAAACCAATATACCATACAGAAATGAAAGATAGATAAATAAACTCTTTGTTGTACACCAATTATATATTGACAAATACATTATTAAAACTCAGTTAAGTACAATGAGCGGCCTTATCACTAAAAACAATTTCTTACAGGCAAACTTTAGATGGATAGAAAAGAAAGTTAAATATAATAAAGATAGATACAATTTATTTAGCCTGTATAAATGTATTGCCACTTATATAAATAAAATATTTTACTTATTTAATTATTTATTCTTAGCAATATAAGGCATACACCATACTCTGTGTAGTTAGTATTAATGAAGAATGAATGATGAAGGCGTGTGATTGAGACAACTGGGCGGGACTAAGGGTCTACGGCGTAGAGGTAACTGCTACGAAAGCTTAGGGTCCAAGCCTTACAACAATTCCTTATTTTGTATAGTAACAGAAATTAAACCATTATTTTAGTAACCTTCATTAGTTTAAGTGGTAAAGTTATCTAATAATAACAATAATGTTCACAGAACCGAAGAAGTATAAAATAATAAAAATCAATCATCCATGGCGCAACCGCGGTGAGCTTGCTTAACTTCGTCAATCTATCAATCCGCGAGCATACCTTCAAAAGAAAGTCACACCATCAATATCAACTATTTTACACTGAAAACATGACCTTCCCACACAAAAAGCGTTTAGAAATAAACAAAAATAAACGCGACAAAGTCTTACTTCACATTTTTAAAATATTTTAACGTTTAATTATGTCTGTGGAAGACAGTGTAGAGGCGGGCGACGCCCCAGGGGAACATTAGTGGTAACCTTGACCGCGTGACGTCACTGCTTCCCCGGGATAAGGAGATTTCAAGGTCGTTTAATCCACGGCTTTTGTTTCGTCTTTGTTCGACTCTATAATGTAAATGCGATTCACAAAACTCATTTTGTAAGGAAAGAGTTTTTATTTTTTGTTTGTTTACAATTCAAATTGGGATATTTATCTATTATATTAGCTCAAGTCGCCTAAAGGCCTATTATCTAATCTCATAATAGTAACTTGACACGCTTTATTTTTGACTGCAGAATATTTTTTCATTCAGCGTAGGATTTTCTAAATTGTTTTGAAAACGATTGATAGGATGAACCGTGCACCTTTTTTTTTTTTTTATACTACTTGGGTGGCAAACAAGCATACGGCCCGCCTGATGTTAAGCAGTATCCGTAGCCTATAGACGCTTGCATTACCAGAGGTATCACTTGCGTGTTGCCAACCCATTTTTTTACACCAGGGCTTTAAGATGGAAGTAACCCTGGGATAGGAATACGTATCTTTCAAAACGCATTTCTAAATGAGCGCTGGAGACCTGTACTCACACACAGGAACACAACTACACCGCTGTATGTAGTCATTTGGCTGTGGTCTTCTGTAAGGTGGAGGTCCTTCCCCAGTCGGGCTTGCTCGCTAGTATGGAAAACCTACTTACTGATCAAATTTGTGTTACAGAAGCTAAATAGGATAAGTACCAACGTCATTGCTGTTACATCAAACACTGTTACCATATAAACTCAAAGTATATAGTGTATTTGGCGACGTATGAAAGCAACCTTTGATTAAGTACACTGTCTAGAGCTGTAATACCACTCGTGAGCACTGAAAATTGGCAACTTTAGTAATTTAATGCAAATGACTAGGTACATAGCGTACAATTTTGACTTAATATGTTCAAGGTCAATGCGTCAATTTGGCTAGGTCACCCATCAAATATCATACATGATGGTTTAACTTCAAGTATGAAAGACAAAGTTCAAATAATTTGATTCGAATAGAACAGAAAGGAAATGGGATTTGACGTAATTTTATGACATTTTTAACCGACTTCAAAAAGAGGAGGTTATCAATTCGTGTGTATTTTTATTTTTTTAAATGTTTGTTACCGCATATCTCCGTCATTTATGGACCGATTTGAAAAATTATTTTTTTGTCTGACTGGACATACTTCCAGTTTGGTCCCATTATCATCAAAAGAAAGTTTTGATGATGGTATCCATGAGGAATTGAGGGAACTCCTCAAAAGTTATAGGCACACATATAGCAATTTCAATATTTTTAACAACTAATCAATCATTTTCATTCAGAAAGTGTAATTTGGTGAAGTAAAACTGATGAAGAAGACCACAGATGGCCATCTGAACTTTTCAATAATAAGTATTTTACTGATGGCGATTAAATAAGTTTCGGTTATTGTTGCTAAGCAACTATTAATAAGAAATAATTACGTAAATGTATTGAGCGCGGATTGCACAGATTAAATATTGCTTTTAATACCTACTTGATCTGTGTTCAGCCCGACGCTCAGTCGATTTTATTCGATTGTAACAAACAAATATTTGAAAATTTTACAACTTGCCGTACTGAAGTCGGTTTTTTTTTGTTAAAATTATATCGTAAACATATGTATGCCTCTTGTCTAGTGGGGCAGGTTGGCTACTAACCAAACGATAAGAAGAAAATGAAAGAGGGTGCAAGTAATAACTGCCTTGGTGGTCCAGTGGCCGCAGTATGGGCCTGCTGTGCACGAGGTTGTGGGTTCGATTCCCACACAGGACAAAACTTTGTGTGACCCACAAAGTGTTGTTCTCAGTCTGGGTGAAAATTATGTTCGTTAATTATGTATGTTTGTAAAGTCCCCCGTGACACAGAGCTTGTTCTCTAGTGCGGGAGTTGTCTTTTAGGATCATAGACTACGGTGGCTGCTTACCAGTAGCCAAACAATACACCTTCACCTTAATGCTATAAAAAATAAGAAGACATTTTTATTTCTCATCCACTTATGTAAATCCAGTGAAAAATCTTGTGTGTTGTGCCTGACATCACGAGATACTGGACGGTGTGGAGGCTGTAGAGCTCTCTTGACGTCACTTAACAAGACGAAACACTCTCGTAGAATGTGGAAACAACATCTATTTGCGACAACACTACACTAGGTCATATTATTTGTGAAGTGGACTTGAAACATTGTGGGTATGAAAATAGTTAAGGAAAAGGGTGTAGCGGGATAGTCTTTGAAAAAGTGCCCCCAAAGCCTGGACTTCGTATCTACGACCAAACGATGCCTTATATAGGGCGTGTAAAATGTATACAGTTTCAACCCCCTACTACCCCCCAATCGGCTACGACACCCAATTGTATCTAAAACTGTTTTAATTTTTTTCACTGTATCTATGAAACTGACTGATCTCAAACTTTGTACAAATATTGCTGTGACATAAAGTAATACTACAAAAAATCAACAGCTCTTGACGACACCTACCTTTGAAAAAATATAAGAATAAAAAATTGAAACATCCTGTAATGTGACTTTCTTTGGTGGTACAAACACAGTTTTTTTTTCAAACATGCACTGACATTCAACCTACGAGATCCTCAAAATTCGCTAATCTATCAAAGATGGAACACTGGTAAATAAATCAAAGACTGAATACGAATTTATTTTATAAATAAGAACGTAGGCTATGCAACCTATTTAGAATAATTCAAGTACGATTACATACGTAAAAATGTTTAGTTGCTAGTTATAAAATAAATTCGTATTCAGTCTTTGATTTAATTACCAGTGTTCCATCTTTAATAGATTAGCGAATTATGAGGATCTCGTAGGTTGAATGTCAGTGCATGTTTGAAAAAAAAACTGTGTTTGTACCATCAAAGAAAGTCACATTACAGGGTGTTTCAATTTTTTATTCTTAATTTTTTTCAAAGGTAGGTGTCGTCAAGAGCTGTTGATTTTTTGTAGTATTACTTTATGTCACAGCAATATTTGTACAAAGTTTGAGATCAGTCAGTTTCATAGATACAGTGAAAAAAATTAAAACAGTTTTAGATACAATTGGGTGTCGTAGCCGATTGGGGGGTAGTAGGGGGTTGAAACTGTATACATTGTACACGCCCTATATAAGGCATCGTTTGGTCGTAGATACGAAGTCCAGGCTTTGGGGGCACTTTTCCAAAGACTATCCCGCTACACCCTTTAAAATAGGTAAAAAAGGCATAGTGTCCCACATATTGTACGCACGTGTAACTTAATGGTTTAAGAAGTAAGGTTGCCTTTAACACTGTGAAATAAATAAGTACACACTCGTAAATCATACTAATCGTACTAATATTATAAACGCGATAATTTGTGAGGTTGTATGGATGTTTGTTACTCCTTCACGGAAAAACTACTGGACCGATTTTAAGGAAACTTTATAATGTTATAACTTATACATCAGAATAGCACATCCTACTAATATTATAAATTTGTAAGTATAGATAGATGGATGGATGTTTGTTACTCTTTCACGTAAAAACTACTGAACGGATCTGGATGAAATTTGGCACAGAGATAGATTATGGTCCGGAATAACACATAGGTTACTTTTTACAGCGATAACCGACATCCACGCGGGCGGAGCTGCGGGCAACAACTAGTAGGCTATAAGCTATGTAAATAAAGCTAATAAGCCTGATGACTGAACGACCTGTTGGTCTAGAGGTTAATGACACTGACTGTTAAGCCGGAGGTCGTCGGTTCAATTCCCACACAGGACAAAACTTTGTGGGATTTATAAACTCGGAAGAACAAGACACAGATGTGTCTGTGAACGATATGTTTGCAAAGTCACCCGCGACACAGGGCGTTCCCTAGTGCGGTAGTTGTCTTATAAAGAGCTAGAGTTTAGGTATAGTTCAATAAAAGTATATTTGACGTTTGGATATCATTAAGTACTTACTTAGATTAGGAGCCTTCAAAATGACTTTATTTAAGTAAGAATCAAATTCAGAACTCCATTTTAAAACTAATAAGGCAAAAATGTAAGGCAATTTTCAGTGAGAAATCACTTTGCAGTTTTAAGTAGGAAGGAACCTTTTCCCAAGTTAGTTAGGAGGTTTGTTAGGCTAGTAATTGACCTATATCTCAACTCACTCGTACACTGCTTCCGGGCTATGGCTCGGCTAGATCAAAAGCCTATTAAGTTTAAAAGCCTTATAAAGTAAAGCCTTAATTTACCGTGAGTAAATAGGAAATCAGTAACAAAAGGAAAGGTAATAAAAATAAAGCAAAATCTTTGGAAAATTGTATAGGGGTGTACTGAAATCGTATTTTAACGCGAGTTCATTACTTATTAAGGCGGGTTCCGACATCACGAGGCAGCCTCATGATGTGGAGACGCGTTTGCCTCGCGAGCCAATCTGAAAATCACCTGACTGACAGACTGCGTGCTCAATGTTAGCTCCAGAGGAGCAGCCTCATAGGTCCCATCATATATTTTCATAACGACGAAAACAGACTTACAAGTCCAGATATGAGTTTCTTTATCCTAACTATAATTTATTATCGAGTTTTAATTGCATTGTAATTAGTTATTCAACTCGATTCTGTATGTAGTCCGCTTGTGATAAACTTCTCTCGATGTAAAAGATCGAATTAGTACTAAACTGAACGTCTTAAGCTGTAATTAGAAAAAACAATATTAGTATCATACAGCTAAAAATTAATCGATAAGATCTACAGATATACATTTGCTAAGTACTAGACAAATTATATACATCTTATGGACCCAGTATGACTGGGTGTTTGTTGCCATTGTTTTAATATAGCAAATATTTTAGTCATAAAAGCCAGGTTTAAACAATCCCTATATTATATAATCCTTCTAACTATCTAGTACAAAGGATCCAAAGATAGCTTTAGAGCCATTTAGAGACAGATAAAATCTTCCCTATAGTCTAGTCTCGATAAAATCTATTTGTATCAACGCAAACTGTAACCTGGCGTCAGACAATCTGGTCGCAAACCAGCACATCCATATCTACAGGATGCGATAGCTGCATCCACTGCAGATAACGGACATTTCACTTCAATGTGAACCTACCACCAGCGGTCCTGTTTAGGAATGTTCTAGTACTAAACACATATACACTCATCACATTAAAATAATGTGAGAGTAACGCTGTTTGATCTTAATGAAATTTGACAAGAATAGTATTCTGGAGAAGGACATAGCGTACTTCGTTCAGTGATAACCGACATCAATAATGTTATGTAATGTTTGTGCCTCGGTATTGTAGTAGCAGTACATACGACTGTTGAATTCATTTCCGAATTTATATGTCAAGTAATGCTATCTCTAGGTGGACCGACGACCTAAAAAAAGGTCGCTGGGACGGACTGGATGCGGAAGGCGGAGGACCGTGTGCTGTGGCGCGAGTTAGGAGAGGCCTATGTCCAGCAGTGGACTGCGATAGGCTGATTGATTGATTGATTGAATACTGTCGCCCCATGTCGAGTAATGCTGTCGCCCCAATGTCTGGCAATAGGCACGGAATATGGCAATTACCCAACCCCACATTATAAAAAAACTAAACATAACAGGAAACAGAACATAAGGTTGCGGGCAACCGAAGGGCGAGGTCGGCTCAGGATCGAGAGTTGTGGAAAACCTTGGGGGAGGCCTATGTCCAGCAGAGGACGGACTTTTGGCTGAAATGATGATGATGATGATAACAGGAAATGTATGTTAGATACCTATGCAGGTCTAATTTACGAACAACTACGGGTCTTATTCACGTCTTCAAAAAAACTGAGCAAGAGTAGAGTTAGATTGATTTTTAGGCTCATTTAGTATATTTCGTCAAATCTTAGCTACAAATCATACTCAAACTTAACCCGGCTGGCAAAGCAACTCAATCATGATTTGTATCTGATAATACAAACTGCCTTGGCGGTCCAGTGGTCGCAGTATGCGCCTGCTGTGCACGAGGTTGTGGGTTCGATTCCCACACAGGACAAAACTTTGTGTGACCAATGAAAAGTTGTTCTGAGTCTGGGTGTAATTTGTGTCCGTTAATTTTATTTAAGTCTCTCGTGACACAAAGCTTGTTCTCTAGTGCGGAAGTTGTCTTTTAAGAGAAAAAAAAAAATAATACATGATCGAAAGAAGTGACCACCTGACAGCAGATAAGTAATAAACCTAACATCCCACCTGGTCGTAAACAGTTACGAAAGCTATATAAAAGCTATCGTGTAAAGAATACGGCATTTCGCAAACATACTTTATAGACAATAAACAGTCGTCAACGACACATACGAGTATACAAATCATAAACATCATTATAAAGACGCAAGCATATCCACATCAACGTGGGTGAACACACCGCATGGGATAATCTTGGCAATATCGATAACGATTTTTTTTTTTTTCGTTCGTTTCGTTCGTAAGCCTAAAAATAAGGGAGGTAAGTTAATATAGCTACTTTTTTCGTGTCAGTCGTAGGACTACACGTCACAAGTAAAAAATTTTTTAGTTTCGCAAACTTATAAACACACATATTTATATACTCGTCTGTATTAGGGCGTTACGGTCACGCAAGTTTAGTACTTTTTCCATATTTCAAAAGTGCACAAGGTGCACTACACAAGTACTTTAAGAATTCAATCAATTTAATTACTGTTGTTTTTTTTTTTTTTTAAATTGGTCATAAAAACTTGACATATTTTAATAAATTTTAAAGCCTTTTACACATTTTTTATTCTAGGGGTCGCCCGCGACTTCGTCCGCGTGGTAATTTGGAATATTTTCTCCGATTTTGCAACATATCTCACTGCTGCATCGCTCCTATTGATCATAGCGTGATGTTATATAGCCTATAGCCTTCCTGGATAAATGCACTATTCAACAAAAAAAGATTTTTTCTAATCAGACCCATACTTTCTAAGATTAGCGCGTTCAACCAAACAAACAAACTCTTCAGCTTTATAATATTATATACATATATGTGGTATAGATTCTATCTATTTGTTCGTGTTAGCACACTGTATCTCAACATACAGTGTATTGTACGTGGCACGGCACTGCTTAATGAAGTTTTCACTTTTAAAGAAAATTAAGGTCTATGTCTACATGCAGGAGCTAAGCAACAATATATCTACGGTATACTCACCAATGTTTTGTACTAACCTTAAAGAAGGTAATCAACTGAATGACATTTTAACAAACATCGTAAAAATATCATAATAATAAACTTAGTGTTCAATTTCAGGGGAGAGAAGGTACTGAAATAATGTAAGGGTGGGCACATTTATAGCGTCAAAATCGTAGAAAAGTAACGTTAAAAGCAACATCTTTATAGCTATTTGTGGAATCATAACCTAAAAGACATTTTCTAGTAAATATCATATACCTAGTCTAATAATTGAGAGTGGATATCATTACTCTCGCGGTGCAAACAGAAGGGTGTTATAAGTTTAATGTGTGTATCTGTCTGTGCCAACGTAGCGGCAAAACGCAAGGTCCAATTTGAATGCGAACATCTTTGTTTAAAAGCTTATTTAATTGGTGTGGTTCTTAGCTGTGTTTTATGTGAATTGGATAGGTCGTTTTAGAGTTATACGCTTTGTATACACAAAAAACATCTTAAAATATGCAGTTTTGGGGAATTCATTATATTTTAATAACTACATATTATGTACGTATACAACAAATTTAAGTCAGTTGAACGTGAAATAATGTATTTTTATTTTCAGTCATCAGCCATGATCACTATCGCAATGCAAATCAGAAATTTCCATTGTAAAGACTATAAAATCGATTGATTCCATTATTTTGGTTAAAAAGAAGCAAGATTATATTTAACGTACATTTAGTTAGTATATAAGTTACAAAGATCCTCAAAGCCTGCACAGAGTCCCCGGACAATTTGTTAATGAATCCTGATGTGGAAAGGGAGGTTGCTAATAATGCTTGTTTATTACAAATGGGGGAGTTACATTAACATCGAGTTAATTATTAAACATTACAAAAGTTAGGAAATACGATTTGTTTATCCATGATGAGGTTTCTTTTTATTATAAATCCTACTTCCTTCTCATATTATAAACGCGCAAATTTGTAAGTATGGATGGATGGATAGATGTTTGTTACTCTTGCACGTAAAAACTACTGAACGGATCTGGATGAAATTTGGCACAGAGATAAATTATGGTCTGGAATAACACATAGGCTACTTATTACAGCGATAACCGAGCCGCGGGCACCACCTAGTGTAGTATAAACGCGACAGTTTGTGAGGATCGCTGTTAATAACCTCTTCACGCAAAAACTACTAAACGGATTTAAATGAAACTTTACAATGATATCGCTTATATACCAGAATAGCGAGTAGATAAGTGCAAAATATATTTTTTATTAAAAAAAAACCATCCACGCGGACGCGAGGAAACCTAGACAAACGTCACTACTTATGCATGTTAAAGTTGAAGCTTTTCACTTATAATCATGCTTTTACCAATCTTCTCAAAGTTAAACCAAATCCCCTTTTCTAAAACTTCGCAATGCCTTTACAACTCAAAATAGAAAATTCATATAAGTCATTTCAGAACGAAAATTAAATGAATACTAAAAATGTCTGACACGAATAACCTCGACAGGCATGCAGCCACAGTTCATATACAAACTTTTGTGAAGGAACTTTGTGTTGCGTTCTTTCATTCCAACCATGTCAAAGTTAGGTCGCATACTTTAGTACTTCAACATTTAAATTATTTGCAATGTATATTTTTAAAGGCACGCGTTTTATAAATATCAAAGCCAATGTGACCTGGGTAGATAACAAATTAGGTAGGAGAAAAGTATAACCAGTTAAGAAATAAAGACCCTGAGCACGTTCTCTGAAATGTTTTTCAAGAAATTCGTCAAGAAAATCTAATGACCTTTTAGGCTATGAAATAACGTAAACAACAAGCACTTAGGTTTTTCTGTTATATCTGTGAATCTTTGGTAGATTTCATGCGTGGCTAGATCGAAAAAGATGACGACGACGTCGAATGACGGGGTGACTGAGACCAACCTACGTGTATATAACACGTAGGTTGGTCTCAGTCACCCCATACATGTTAGAAAGAGCAAGAAGAGCATATAAAAAAAGAACTCCAGAAGCATGTGTCATTGATAAATTTAGGAGAATCTGCAACTACAAGTCACGTCCTCCAAATCAGTGATATCTGCTACAAAATTCTTCCTATTAAGCTGTGCATCATCAAAATCTTTTTAAAAATATTTTCCTTAATTAATTGACCTATAACAACAATTTTTGGAGAACTTTTATATTTTAATTTGGTCTTATCTTTTTTATCGAGTGGTTAGTTTCTAAGCAAATAGGCCTCTGTCGTGATCTATCGACTGTTAACTATCGGGACCGACATTTAAGGTACCCTCCGAAACTCGATCAAATGAAATACTTTTATGCTATGGTCACCCATCTATAGGATAATCGCACCCTTTGTAGCTTAACCTGTTAATCGTTTACCGACCAGCAAGCGCACTTGGCTGGGAGCTCCTCAATATTATTGTTTAACATTCGAACTAAACAAACAAAAAGAAATCTATTTCATTGTGCAATACCAATATCTAGGAGCTTTTTTATATCTGTATGCTTTAATCGCAATGAAGGCTATGCAAATATTATCCAATCTATCGATCTGTCTATGTGTGCAGCAGGCAGGTAGCTAAATATAGGTGGGTAGTGCGTAATACATTGCAAACACTGACGGACGGTCGGACGCGCGGACGTAAGCGTTGCGTTGACTTAAGTTAATCGTACATTATACCTACACTACGTCAACAGTATAATACGGCATTGAATAACAAGTTTGCGATCCACTAGACCAGAAGTTGGCAAAAAAAAGCAATACGATTCTAAATAATAATGAAGTAATATTTGTCCTACTGCTGGACAGGGATCTCCTTTCCTCTATCAAGAGAGCTGATAAGGTTTGATGCCTTTATGCACGCTGGCCTAATGCCGGTGGATCAGACAAGCCTTTATATTTTCTAAGACATCTGGGTGTACTCGATGTTTTTACACCGTTGGAAAATAATTAAACATTTGATTATTATAAGTTCCATAAAGCGAAATTCACATTGGTAAGCACTGCCAACTGGGCTTAAACTCACACCGCATTTAGTAGGTAACTTTACGCGGATACAACTGCTTTTTCGATTCAAACACCCATCTTGATAGGTAGGCACTCTGTTTATTTACCCGCACGTTATCATTTACGGTAAAGAAACACTCATGGGGTTTGCTTACCACTCCACTTTGTTCAGTATCAGTGGGCAGTTCCCTGTAGTTTTTGTTTAAAAGTCTGTTTCACTACAAGGAACACTTTATTTCTATATTATGCCTAGCAGAAATATCCGGAAAATTAGTTTCATCATAATACCTAACATGAGAATTTTCCAATAAAACCTGAAAATATATTGGCAATTAAAGTATTAAAATGTACAGGAATAGCAGGCTCTAACGTTTAAATCTAGTTACTAATGTTACTATACAATCGACGCCTCACGTTTTTTTTTTTTTTTTTATACTACTTGGGTGGCAAACAAGCATACGGCCCGCCTGATGTTAAGCAGTATCCGTAGCCTATAGACGCTTGCATTACCAGAGGTATCACTTGCGTGTTGCCAACCCATTTTTTTACACCAGGGCTTTAAGATGCAAGTAACCCTGGGATAGGAATACGTTTGTTTCAAAACGCATTCCTAAATGAGCGCTGGAGACCTGTACTCACACACAGGAACACAACTACACCGCTGTGTGTAGTCATTTGGCTGTGGTCTTCTGTAAGGTGGAGGTCCTTCCCCAGTTGGGCTTGCTCGCCAGTATGGTGCCCTACCTCTCTTAAACTCTCACGTACTTTTTGATTGATAAATGCAATATAACGTTATCATTATACAAGTGCATATTGCTTCTACATAGATAAGTATAAAGTAATTATCAATTTCAAAAAGGTTATAATATGCAAATAATCTGCACTATTCAAATAATCTGACATTTTGAATACGTTCATGATATGGGAATGAAAGTATCGTTAGTTATTATTTTTTATTACATATACATTGACACAAAAGTAGCACCACATCTTTAGTTAATTTGAAAATTATAAAATAGTCATCGTATTTTATAACGAAACTTATCTTATTATTATTAAATCTGTAAAAACAACCAATGGCCTGTTCGATACAAAGTCCAACGTGATGTATCCCGAAACTACATACCTATACATAGGCATTATGTAACTACAGTGCCTAATCGAATATGTCCTTAATAAGGTAGTCACAATCTATCTGCCTATTAGATTCGGTTCTATCGTAACATTGACGAAAATGTTGTACTATTATGGTAAATTTTATATACAAGTTTAATCAAGACTATTTCCTAGAGGCATTCTGTTACCCTACAGGCTTTGCTTATAAACAACTAGATAATATTACACCTCACCCTATTTTCTAAAGGTGCCTAACCACTAGTGCGGCAAGGCGATTAGAGGCAAGGTAATTGTGTGTATGTGTGTTCCTTACGCGCGAATTATAGAAGATTTTTTTTCGTGGCAAAGAATGACATATTTATTAGTATAATATTGTATTATATTGCTATTCAAATGTGTTTTTTATAATATAAGATAGCAGTTTAATTCACCGCCTCGTCTAGCAGCCAAGATGATGAAAATCCACCTTTATTTCATAGCTTCCTACAAACAAGTCGCAAGCCGCTCCCTTGCCAAAATGTGCGCATCGGGCGGCAATACGCGGCAATAATGAAATGTTACACAAACGCTACGTCGGCGTCGACGTGAGGATGGATGATATTGGGAAACCTGTTCTGACGTCATAACCGTCATTAGGGTGTGTCGGGGTGGATAAAATGATTTGAGTAAAGAATAGCATGCAAGACGCAATGTTAGGCATGTTATCACAATGAAGGATTCTAAATTGGCAAATCATACTTAATATTATAAACGCGAAAGTTTGTAAGTATGGATGGATGGATGGATGGATGTTTGTTACTCTTTCAAGTAAAAAATACTGAACGGATCTGGATGAAATTTGGCACAGAGATAGATTATGGTCTGAAATAACACATAGGCTACTTTTTACAGCGATAACCGACATCCACGCGGGCGGAGCCGCGGGCAACAGCTATAAACATATAAATGAGTCGCCTGATGGTAAACTGGTAGACAACATTGACGTGTTACCGACTCTGAGACATTTGTTTCGAAGTTTCACATAGGTATTTTAGATACGAACTAGCTCTTTCATATCAGCGTTTGCTTCGAAAATGTCATTTTTAAAACTAAATTTACTAACTTAATTATTGAATACTTTTCTGTTATGAACGCCGATAAAATCTACGTCAGCTATGTACTTAATGTTACTTGAATAACAAAACTTAAAAAAGATATTTCTCTGAAAGGAACAACAATATAAAGTGTTAGTAACAAAGTCGGACACCAAGTCACAAGTTCAATGTCAAACAAAACTTTATCCGCTATAGGGGCGCTTTCACAATGAATATAATACCTACATAATATTATCTATAAGATACTTTGGCACGCTTTACAGAGAAGGGCAATGTGGGTAGCAATAACTTGGTTTACTTTGAAAGATAGGGGCTCAAAGCTAAGTAATAGCCTCGCGGATTGATCGATCTGCGAGCTTAAGCAAGCTAGCTGCGGTCAGTGCGTAGATGGATAATCATATTCTTATTAAAGCAGCTCTATGGAGGCACTAGACTACTAACGTCACGTCGTTAGTTTAACGCCTGATCACCCTTGGGTCTTAGATCAATAGACTTCAGTGAAGGAATAGCGATTTACCGCGCGCCGCGATTCCGCGACCAATATTGACCTGCCTCTCTAGACAAGTGGCATAAACGTTAGTCGAATCGAAAAGTCAAAGAAGCAAATGTATGGGATTTAACGTGAGTTTACGACATTATTATCGTCAATTTACGTCAAATCCCATACATTTGCTTTTTTAACTTTTCGATTCGACTACCGTTTATGCCACTTGTCTAGAGGCTCAGGACGGACTTTTATAGAACACAAAAAATTATTAATGCACTTCTATCGGAAATAGATTTTTATTTCACCGAGATTCACAAGTTGGCCTTGCATTATACATAGATTACTGTAAATTTCTATTTAAAAAAAACGGTTGAGCGCATGAAAATATATTATTATATAAACAAACATAATTGATAATATCATTGGAGTTATAGAAACCTAGATAATCTCGAAAATTCCATATTTGGATCTTTTGACCTTAAATAACTGACGACGCAGACACGAGATTCTATGAGACTATTGAGAAAACTACTTCTACAACGCCGAAATGGAAGTGTATATCTACTAGTTTCCTGCTTATTATTTCAAATTCCAAGGTAAAATGTTAATTTGACTGGACTATGTTATAATCTTGGCAAAAAATGTATGCACTATAATTTTTATGTTTGCAACAACTTTTTATTACCATGTTATTGAGCAAATAAATCATAATCTTTGCTGACTGACGATCAACGCATAGACAAAACTAAGAAGTCTAGAAAGGCTTTATTTTATTTTATAACGTAACCTAAGATAGGATTTTTGTATATAAAATCCCAAAACGGGTAAAAAATCTTATATCCAAGCGGGTTAAGTCGGGGCAGGCGGCCATTTTTGTGATATTAAGTTACTAAAACATTTAATGTTTACATAAACCCACCCTAAGAACAGTTATATTACCCGCCATAAATTTTCATGCCACCAATATAAACGACAAATTACCAACATAACATGTAAACACATCCTTACGATTAAACAAAGTAGTAACAGAATCAATCTAACAAAAAACGTGCTACTATAAACTTATACAAAACAAAACTATAAAATACTATAACAATGGCTAAGTTAGGACATAATCGGCGTGTTTACTTCCATGAACTTGACATTAGATTAGGTCATCAAGGTCACGGGAGAATCGATTTGTTTACTATACATTGAGTCGTTTGAAAGACAATGTTGTTTTTATTAGGGTTGTAAAAGAGAAATGTATACCGTGCGATGTCGTAATGCGGATACATTTTATAATAATTAACTGAGCTTACTGGGCCTTTTCAGCAAAGTTTGAGTAAACAACATTGCGAAATAAAAATCACAAGGATCAAGAAATTTTTGAGAAATGCTTTGTTGTGAGCACGAATCTGCCTATTCCTTCTACCAAAAATTGAATACATACCCACTTATTATTGAGGGTGGGCACCCTTTACTTTCATTGTCTCAGTAAGATAATCAGACACACACATGACGGCAGGCAGAACAAGTGTATACAAATGTGATTTCTTCTCCTTAAATGTTTGAATAAAAAGCGTCACTTTTTTAATAATAGCTTGTAACCACCTTGCTCTCCGAGGTACTCGTAAGTGAAGCGAAAGTAACAGTCCACTAACATGTATCTGCGCAGACGCCATTCAAAGGTCACCTTAGATAATACTGTAAATATGTTGATAAAATAAAATGTAACCCATCCGGCAGATATTTTCAGTCAAGGTCACACGTAACATCCCGATAGCACAGCATTATGTGACAGTTAACAAGCAACAACATATTATATTTATATGTTATTATACAAATATATAAAAAAACGAGTTTACTTCAAACAATTTTATATTTTAGGCAACCATTAACGACATAACTAGCTTTTGATCATAATTATGGAAAATGTTGTGAAAATTCTTGTGGAGGTCTAAGTTCAGAAGTGTCACAGAAGTAGAGAAAGGCCGAGACAAAGATGAAGAAGGAGACTCAGCCTGCTCCGAATAAAGACATCGAAAAGTGTTCGTTCATACAATCGATTTGCCGTATCTCATACAAGACCATAGACGTATATAGGTGCACGTCTACGCGTACGCATCATAACTGACGAAGCATAACAAAGAATCACGCCTCATTCTTAAAAAAAGGTTTTAGATCTAGGTCTAATAGGTTTGGAATAGGGGCTTTTTATTAACTTTTTTTTTTCACTTTTTATTTGACTTTAAGCAGCAGTACCATTTAATCAACATAAATTAAGAATTTTATAGTGGCGAGCATCCATAGCCTACGAAAACTTCTTACCATCAGGCAGGCCTATGCTTTTTGCCGCCATTAAATACTGAACATGTTTTTAGCATTAAAATTAGAACAAAGTAAACAATCATAACATTATAAGTAATTAAATTCCAACGCGCTGTATTCGTGTAAACTTAAGAAAATAACCGGCATATAATATTGTGTAAACTGAACACTATTTAAACAAAAAAAGTTATAACGAGAAAGTGTATAAGTTTACTTTAGTGTAGTGATGGTGGCCGGCTGCGTCACAATGCAGTCGCCACGCGCTATACTACGCCTATATGGAACCGCGCCATAAAACCCGCCAGACTAGATCGATGTTGAAAACATTTAGTTTTTCAGTTCCCAAGGTTAACGCTATAACGTAACTTTATCGTTGTCATAGTAAAGATTATTTAAAATGAAAGCTCGCGGATGGTTTGAGTAAACTTACGAAGCGAACGTTGATAGTTTTTATGATCCCACCAAAACACGCAAGAAATTTGCTGATTAATAGGGTAAGATAAGAGCCCTTGTACTTTGCAAGAAGAAATAAAAGAATGTGCTTCTTTCTTACTTTTTATTCCATTAATTGTTTTCAGCTACAAGACCACCCTTGTTTCAATTTGTTTTGTAATCAATATGTGTTTTATTAAACAATTAAGAGTTATCGATCTATTTATCTAGCGAAAAAAAAACGATACTCTTTGCTCTTTTGTGGAAAGAATGTTCTTACCACTGGGAAATAAATATCTAGCAAACAAACTAAGTATGTGTATCTATCAGAAGCTTAACTTCATCTGAATAAAGCCGCACAATCAACCCCAAAACGATGGGTAGTTACATAACTCAATCAAACAAACCAAGATAAGACTACATATAAGGCACTCGTAGTTATATAACGTATATCTTTTTATTCCGTTATACATGATGTTATAAAAACCACCACGGTGGATTAATTAAAGTGTCAATTTAGTTTACATATAGAATAATACGACATCGACGAGAGGTTTTTTCCTTGCTGACGTTAGAAACTTCATTAGATTTTCCATTTTCTTATTAAAAAAAATAATCACTATTAAGGCAAGATTCGTTTAAATAGAAGGAACTTTCCAAACATAGTGTAGCTTTATTTTTTAATCAAAATGGGATCTGTATTTTCAGAGATTACTACTACTACAGTATAATTTGGTTATAGCACATCTAGACTTACGAACAAATTATACCTTTTTAAATATAATTTTAGATCAACACTATCTAAGAGTTTTTTTGTTTGTCATGCACAGAACAAGTACTGGACTGATTTTAGTGTATATATTTTCTCTTTAAAAAACAATGGCCACTGATGCTAAGTCAGGATAGACCATATCTAATGAAAATAATATATTTCCACACACATATGTGTCATACATCTAAACCCTATTCAGCCGAACCAGCTATTAGCATCCCCGTCACTCTGTTTCGTGTTCTCCACCCATCCGTGCCGTCATGCGTCAATAGCACATACAGTGATTTACAATTTATATTAAACTCGTATGTTTTACAATTGTTAGGATTTACGCCCTTGGTCAATGTTTAACTAAATTTGTAATTATTTCTGACTCAGCATTGGGCATGAAGATTCTTTTAGAGTAAGACTAGCTGACCCAGCAAACGTTGTTTTGTTACTAAAATAGTAAGGGTTGATCGTAGAGGGATGAAAATTAAGGGTTGTATGTATTTTTTAATGCTGAATCACAAAAAAAAAATAAAAACAAAAAATTATGTCTAAAAAATTAAATAAAAAGTTTAGGGGTTAACATTTAGGGGGGTAAAAAATAGATGTTGTCCGATTCTCAGCCCTACCCAATATGCACACAAAATTTCACGAAAATCGATCGAGCCGTTTCAGAGGAGTTCAAAGTCGAACACTGACACGAGAATTTTATATATGTATTAGATTTAGGTAAGCTGTTTCCAGATTTATGTTTACCTAGCTGGATGTTATAATTATAACACCCAGTTAAGTGTTGTGTTGTGGGTGAAGTTTGATTAAAGAGGTGTGCTAATAGGTTTTCATGATCTTGGAAGTGACATTTTTTTTATACTAGTAACTCGTAGTTTGCTAACAAACCTTTGTACTATTAGGCATGTTATCTCCAGTTTTCGTTATCGAGAGCGTTTCCCTTCCAGTATAAATTCAAACTATACACTGGTTTATTGGTTTGGCGATTAAACAAAAAGCACTGGAGTAAAACACTGTCTGCATTTAAGATTTACCAATAAAAATATTATAGCTTGTTTGCTTTGTAAAGATTTTTCGCAAATGGGTTTTTCCGACTTTATTTATTTAATACAAATATTTTCTTTGTTATTCAAAACAAAATGTGCCTTGTTTATTATTTGTACAATTAATATGCTTTCGAGCTGGCAACTCCTATAATCTTATAATATATACAATGTGATTAGTAGGTTTGCCATGGCGCATAGTGCTCTGCACCACAGGTCTTGTTGGAAAGAAAGAAAAGCATTTATTCGAACATACACATGATAACAGATGATGGTAAACAAATATACTCATAATAACACCACAAAAAAATATCCTGTGTGATGTCAGAAAGGGTCCTAATCTCAGCTATTTGCTATGGCATTTTAAACTGCAGAGCTGATTTCCTGATCAGGCCTTAGTTAAGTCGCAGTCAGTTATATAGATGAATAAATGGATAGAAAATTCTTTATTGTACACCACACATTTACCAAGTGTTGAGCAGTATTTGGTTATCGACCATCAAGTGACACGATTGATTTAGTCAGTGAACTTGTACCAACATTAGGAATATACTACCCATTCTAACATAACACAACAGTGACTTAGTATTTTCCTTACATACATATGTAAGTTATACTAAAGTGGCCTATTCTTGGAAGTAAATCGCATACAATAAAGTCATTAAATAGGCGCGTAACTGCGAGAAATCGTACCTTTGTAGTTGGGAACGAACCCGCGCTATCATTTCCTGTTAGCTTTTGAGCAAAAGGACTGTTACGTCTTACTGAGAATTTCAATCAGGGTAAGGGTAATATGTACGACAATTATTATTTGCTTGGCCACACATATCTACGCTAATATTATAAAGAGGAAAGATTTGTATTTTTGTATGTAACGAATAAATTACTACTCGTCCGATTAAAAAAAAATCGCAATTAAAATCTACATTATCAGCGGGTAACATAGGCTATATTTTATTGAAAAAAGCCGGGACGAGCCAATCCTACTACTACTAATATTATAAATGCGAAAGTTTGTAAGAATGGATGGATGGATGGATGGATGTTTGTTACTCTTTCACGTAAAAACTACTGAACGGATCTGGATGAAATTTGGCACACAGAGATAGATTATGGTCTGGAATAACACATAGGCTACTTTTTACAGCGATAACCGACATCCACGCGGGCGGAGCCGCGGGCAACAGCTAGTTAGTAGTATTTACATCAATGTAATATGATGAACCCAATACACCAGTTCTTACATTCGTCGTGGTCGTGCAAATCTCATTCAAGTGACTAACACGACCCATATCCAGCAGTGGATGACTTTTGATCGAGGTGGATGTAGGTGGCAGACATACACGACAGGAAGCATGATGGAAAGGTGAACATTTTGGATGGTATTTTTGTATGACACAATAAAATTGACAGTTTTGCTGTCATATGTTTTCATAACAACAACAAATGCTGCATCGAATATTGACATTTGTAATTAGTAAATTATAATGTAATTAATAATTGTGACGGGTCGCTTTTTTTATACTACTTGGGTGGCAAACGAGCATACGGCCCGCCCGATGATAAGCAGTTACCTATACCTGCAATGGATACCTGCAATGCCTACTAAGATTATCACTGCCGTGTTGCCAACCCATATTTTTACAACAGAGCTTTAAGATGGAGTATTCCTGGGATAGGAAAACGTTTCTTTCCAAACGCATCATTAAATGAGCGCTGAAGACCTGTACTCAAACATAGGAATACTAGTTCTTTGTCTGTGGTCTTCTGTAAGGTGGAGGTCCTTCCCCAGTCGGGCTTATTTACCGCAAAACTAAATACGAGTATATGTTATAATATCCTAGGCAGAATTCCGTCCCAATATATACATAACAACCCCATGACCATCTAGACGATAAGCTTAAGGTACCAATCTATTCCTAAGTAATGAACGAGAAAGCCGGCCTTGCCGTAATCTATGAGCTTTAGTGTAAGCCACTATTTTAATGCTAATTGCTTTCTGCAAAATAGATCGTTCCCGAAGGTATTATGAACCTATATTATTATAGGTAGTAACTTTTAACATTAGTGATGGGACAGTTAAAATACTAATTTAAATTATAGCTCAGAAATACTAACGCGAAACGGGGTTTACAACAATCATGTTAGGATAGAACTTCGTCTAAGTATCTTTCCGCTAGAATTGACTAAAACAATCCTACATCCTACTAATATTATAAATGTGAAAGTTTGTAAGTATGGATGGATGAATAAATGTTTGTTACTCTTTCACGTAAAAACTACTGAACGGATCTGGATGAAATTTGGCACAGAGATAGATTATGGTCTGGAATAACACAAAGGCTACTTTTTATAGCGATAACCGACATCCACGCGGGCGGAGCCGCGGGCAACAGCTAGTAAATAATAATTTGATATACTATCACCAATAAGTAAGGAAATAAGTCGAGGTAGCCGAAAGCTCGTGATTATTTTGCAAAAAAGTGTTAAAAACGTTTGTCGAGCCAATGTTTTCGGTGTATTTTTTTTTGTTCACACAAGTTGCTGTCGAAATCTAAATAAAAATATTTTAAGTGTCAGTAGATATACATAAGGACTATTTTTGCTTGCACTTACACAATACTTATGATACGTGCTACAGACAGACACAGACTTGTATACAATACAAGTTACGCATATATATAAAATTATTCGTTACGATAATGTGCACAAACTTCGCGATTTCAAATTACTATCGATTAATGTTGACCTTATTATCAACAATGATAAAACTATAACCTTCAAATTACTTGTGAAAATACTTATCAACCATACGTCTATTTGGCGGAATATAAACATAACAAATCGCCAAATTATTATCTTACCAAAATACATCCAAATATGACCACGAAAAAAACAATAATGGAAAATTACACTTCACTTAACTTCTTCGAAAAACGAAACACAAGAATTCTAAAACGAAACACTTTTTTCTAAAATGTTCAAAACAGATTTGAATTTCGAAACTCGATGCTTTTATTAATCGAAAATGTTGAAAGCGACGTAAAACTGTTCTATTTGCCGAAAAAATCGCGGCGTTCTTTTAATATTCGGCAAATTGCCGTAATTTCTATGATTCGGGTGAAATACGCGCGAGTTTCAGTGGATGGGTATAAATAGTTGTGTGTATGGTACGTCCGCGCGGCGCGACTCCCTCCCATACACTCGGGAGCTTTCAGTTTCAGGCCGCCCGCCGTTCGAGGGATGGAAGCGAGTTTAGTGTGTGCGTCGAGCGCAATGACAAGCTTTATACTTGACGAGTCGACTTGTATTCAAGTGGACTTATTTGGCGATCGTTTCAATTAAGTGTGGAGATTAATTAACGTTTAAGTATTTTGGTATAAATTAGAGATAAACGACGCAAACACAACTTTAATAACTTTTTTTGATAAATATTTTTAGCATTTCGTTATAGAATTCGCTCAAATATACTTAAATATTAAACCAATGTGGAAGAAGTCAAACCCGGAGCAGGATTCGAACCTGCGCCTCTCGGGTTCCGGCCCAGCGCACTACCTATTGTGCCATACGAGCTCCTACTCCGGAGTTTTTTTTTGTGTCTATGAGTCAAAACAAAATCAACCTTCTAATTCATGCATTCTTTCTTCTTCTTTCGTCATAAGGTACTATACGTTGGATATTTTCATATCGAAAAGATCAGCAAACAAGCTTACGACCCTACCGCCTGGTTGTAAACAGTTGTCGTAGCCGATGGATGGGTAAATACTTTAACTCTCTCAGTTACTAGGTCAAATCGAGATCATAAAATCGATTTATTTTTTACTATTGCAAAACTAAAAAAATCTTGTATTCAATTTTAATCTCAAATTTATTCGGTCAGAAAAGTTCTACCAGGTTTGAATGCGCTAATCTTAAAAACAAGAAGTTCGATTTGAAAATACATTAGATTTATTTGGTTGATTTATCTTCATCATCTCATCATCATCTCAACCCATAAACGTCCTACTGCTGAGCACGGGTCTCCTCCATACATTTGGAGGGATATTAGCCTACTATACCACGCTGACCAGATATGTTGGTATAAGGTTTTGTTTAGAGCTTTCCCTCTCTTGCAGTGAATATTGTCTGTCTGCCTCACTTAATCCCTTAGTCGACTCTTACGACACCCACGGGATGTAATGGGGTGGTGACATTTGTATTCTTAATCCTTCATCACACGGACATTTACCTTACGCAACATTAAATAAAAAGTCCAAAGTTGATTAAGCTGGTACAGTTTAATCAAACTCATGGGTCAAGTACATTTTTATATCACTAGGTCACTATAATATAATATCTAGAACACTAAAATTATGATAACAACGAATTCGACTTCAGTAAGAAACAGATTCGTTGAAAAAAAAAAAACAAACTTAATATACCTAATCTTAACTTCGCACTTTTTTTCTACGAACGGGTAGGTAGAGGTGTATAGCACAATAATTTCGGCAAGATAACAGGGACTACTCTATTGTCATAAGTGTCATGATTTCTAAATATAAATAAGATTTTTGTAATTATAAATTAATAATTTAAAGATTGATTTGACTCAAATTGTTCTTATAATGCTTTAAATAAGTTTCTCAATTGACAATTAACGGAGTTGTATTGTAAAATATAATATTCAGAGAGATGGTATTGGTTTTACTTCAGTTCTTACGGAGCATCAGGATCGGGAGGTTGTCTCCTGAAGTGCTAACCTAGTATAACGTTAAATTCGGTATTGTGTAATACAGTATTAAAGTATGTTATAAGTTAGTTTATAAGGACGACTAAAGTGAATGTTTAGTTTAGAAATACAGACATTTAGTACCATATAACGTGTATTCATTTCATAAGCCTGTCACAAATCCTGACTGTGTTTCAATTTAGAATGTTACGTCCGACTATAATATGGCGTCACCACACCGCAGATGATAATAATAACATAATATAGTTAGTAACCTACACTTAAGTAATACATTATCTCATTTTATAATTATAATACTTATGTTTGTAGGTATCTAACAAACTACATTATGCTACATAATAATAATAATAATTGGGGAAAGAAAAGCTTCATATTGAAACATGTATATTGAGTCATGTATTTTATGTTTTTATTTGTATTTATTTGTAATAATATTTAGTTTATACCTATTTGAATAATATAATATTAATAGATATCTATACCAATATTATAAAGTTGAAGAGTTCTTTTGTTTGTTTGTTTGGTTGAACGCGCTTATCTCAGAAAGTACTGGTTTCGATTAGAAAAAAAATTTTTTTGTTGAATAGTGCATTTATCCAGGAAGGCTATAGGCTATATAACATCACGCTATGAACAATAGGAGCGGAGCAGAAGTGAGATATGTTGAAAAATCGGGGAAATGTACGTTCCAAATTACCACGCGGACGAAGTCGCGGGCGACCCCTAGTATTATGTAATTTTCACAACTGAGTAATTCCAATGGCGCCCAAAATAGCTTAGTTTGGGGCCAAAGAAAACCTCAGTCGTATGATGTATTTAATTAAAATAAATTTGATTTGATTTGAAATTTGATTTTAAAACGTTAAAATAGTGATCTCTTTTCAAATATATGACACGTATTCACTAGTCAACTTCCCTTCAACCCCCCAGATGTTCACCACAACAGAGTACAGAATCCCAAAGCAATTAGGAATCAATAATATATTCATGTCTACCGTTTCTCACTGGCGTAACATAATTACACTAGAGCTATTTATAACGTGAACAAGCGACAAACACAACATGACCCCTCGCACACTTTGATACATCAACAAAATGATATTGAACAGAGGTCTATGTTAAATAGTCGACGGTACTCGCCACTAAAGTATAACTAGAATGACTTGTTTTGATTTGTTTTGAATAATAAATGCATAGATTCTGAAAAGGGTTAGCTTTGTGTGATGTGTTATGAGAAAATCCTATCCTATCCTACTAATATTAAAATGTGAAAATTTGTGAGGATGGATGGATGTTTGTTTCTGTTTTACGTAAAAACTACTGAACGGATCTGGATGAAACTTGTTTTTTTTTTTTATAATACTTGGGTGGCAAACAACCGTATGCTCGTCTGATGTTAAGCAGTAACCTATGGACGCTTGCAATACGAGAGGCATCACTAGCGTGTTGACAACCCATTTTTTTACACCAGGGCTTTAAGATGGAAGTAACCCAGGGCATGGGGTCTCATCAGGAACAAATCAAAATTAGTACGAATAAATACCAATAGATGGAGTTACATATATCGATTTGTTATTTACGTTTATGTAAAATTCAAATCTGGAAGAAATATAGCTTGAAACATATACGTACATATTTTAAGAAATCCTACTAGCATAGGAAAAAGAAATAAAGGGCTCATAAAACAAAATTACAATTATATATTTACAAATTTCAATAATGTCGCCGTAGTCCTGGCGGCAGTATTTTGTACTACTAAGAAGTTGAAACTTGCGAGTGACTTGTGAGTAATGCCGCTGGCGCTGTATGCATTTTCAGATTTTTATAAATTAAAATACCTACCTCGTTTTGAAGTTTAATGTTGGGTCATACTACTTACTCGAAGGTATAAAAATATATAAAGCTATGTGAAACAGTGACTTATGTTAAAAATAAATAATACGGGCATATGTTTTTTTCTCTCAACAATAAACTTTAAAAATGTTTTATGTTATCAAAGTTATCAACAAAAATATTGCATCCAAGATATATAAAATATTTATAATAAAATATTTTAAAAACTAAACAAAAACTAAATACAAAAAATGTATCCGAGGTTGGGATTCGAACCCGGTTCGGCCGGTTCTACGGCCGGTACGGTGCAGCGGGCGGTGCTACGGTATCGTACTGTGGGAAAATTACCTATTTGTGAATTCAGACTGATACTAAATAATTACTGTTTTACTATATTTTTACAAATAATTCAAAAAAATATTATCTGATATAAAAACCATCTACAAAAAACAAATTTCAAAAAGTGGACATGAATCTGGGATTCGAACCCAGTACCATCGGACTGTTGGACTAATACCAAAGAATGCTATAATTTACTCCATCCATTATTGACATCGACTGGCCTGTTGTACTAGTGGCACAGATTACTAAAGAGTTACTACGTAACTAGTGGTTAGTGAATCTAATCCATGAGGGTTCGATTCCCATTCAGGACCAATCTTAGTGTGATATGCTCTGTCTGTCGTCTGAGGCTGTGCCAAGTTTGGATTTAGATGGTGTGTGAGTTGTCACAAAATATTATAATTAACCTAATTTGACTAAGACAGAAACAATTCAAACAGATTATTTGTTTATTTGCACTGATAAATTAATTGCTTATTATAGTTTCACGAATATTCTTTTTAATAAATCAATTTATATTATAGGTATACCTAATATAAGCCATCAACAAAAAAATAAACTTAGGTTAAAATTGTTTAGCCCGGGCGAAACCGGGGCGGAGCGCTAGTTAAATACGGAAGCAAACAATCAAAATAAGTATATTTCGTAAAGCGCGTGACCTTGAGCGAGCAAACGTGGCCCGAGCCCGAGACAATGAGTGATACCTACCCTTTATGGTCGGTAGATCTATGTGAGTGATGAAGTAGGTGCCTACTATATCTTGTGAAAAATATAATTTTAAATAAAGTGTCGCCATCTGTTGATTTTATGTGTATGCACGTAATCTGTTGGATACAGACATCTACAGATAGATAGATAATTAAAATTTAGCCCGAAGGTTAGCCCGAGTTAGCGGGGAACCATTTCTTTGTATGGGATGGGGTATCTGTACTAGTATTATATTATCTGTGCCCAGGGATAGGAATAGGCTTCTTTCAAAAAGCATCCCTAAATGAGCGCTGGAGACCAGTCCTCACACAGGAACACAACTACACCGCTGTGTCTATTTATTTGCCTGTGGTCTTTGGTTAGGTGGCCCTTCCCCAGTCGGGCTTGACTTTGGATAGAGTCTAGTCTGGAATACCGAATAAGCTAGGCCAGGAATTATAGAAAACGAAACGTGGGTGAACAGATGAACAACAAGATGGACCGACGACCTGACTTTTCGATTTAATGTATGGTCTTGTGTTATTATTATTACCATTCATAATGTTGTTGTGTTTTTTTTCTCTAATTGTAAACTGGAGTCAAAGGTTTAAGCTGAAAAGCAGCGCTTAGTATTCATTTTTTTGGATCTAAGCATTATGCTGACGCTCGAACCTTTTGCTTCCGGTACTATAGTTATTTGTAATCTACTTACTTAAGCTGTAATACTGGTAACAATAAACTCTATTCTATTCTGATAAAGGTTGCGGGCAACCGATGGATAAGGTCGGCTCAGGATCGAATGTTGTGGTGGACATCTTTTCGACGAGATGATGATCATAATTATGCTTTTGATTGTTGTCTCCATGCTTTTGAAGCAATAGGTAATACATATTGTTTATTTCCTAGTCTATAAAACCCTTTTTTTCGTCTCCCTCCCTTTTCTACTTATATTTACACCTATACAAACTGTTATTAAATATTATCAAGCTACCTGACTGTTAACTCACGGTAATAACAACGGAGAATGATGTAGAATACCTAAAAGTGTAATATAAATCGACTTACCTATGACAGGAGTCAACGTCTGGTCCCAGGGCGGGTCGTCTTCTGCTTTACGGAAACTCCTTTCCACTGTCACAAAAAGAAAATACATAATTAGACATTGAAATACTAATAAAAAATTGTTAGTACGCTGGGTCGGAACCCGATAGGCGCAGGTTCGAACCCTGCTCCGAGCCCGTCTTTTTTCACATTGCTGTAATATTTAAGTATATTTGAGCTATTAAATATTTTTAGCAAAAATTAACTACCGTCGCCATGACGTTCTTGGTTCGATTCCATTCTGGATCTCATTTACAAGACGTTTCCCTACTGCTACCGAGGCAAACAACATGTAATGCCACTGAACCAACCGTGCATCTGTAGATCACACAATTATTTGTTCCTTGGGTGGATAGAACCCACTACACCGCGCCCAGTGTACAAATGGTGGATGCAAATCATTCAAAACCTAACTACTAACCTATCCTAAGTACTAAACGACAAAAGTAGTATGTATTGTGTCTCGCTTGCACTACTAAAGTAAGTAATCATTTGTCAATCAAATGTTTCGTAAAACATACTTAAGTGGTTACCTCGCCATTTACCACTGCGTAGGATGTTGTGGGTTCGATCCCCACACGCTTTTTTTGTGATCCACAAAATGGTTGTCCCGGGTCTGGGTGTACTTTTTGACCGTTAATTGTATGTTTGTAAAGTCACCCGCGATTGTCTTTAAAAATAGAAGAATAAACGAAGACGAAAATTGTTGTTCAGTCTGCTTTGTGTTCGTTATTTGCGTGTCTTTAATAAAAAAAGGTACTTACTGTTGAGGAAGTGGCCCGTGCCTGACGCCTTCCTCGATTTCTTGTCGTTAGAGTCCATGTCTGCAACAAATTATATGGTTATATATCGTTTTTAGTTCATTTGACATCTCATGATTCAAATTGTATTTATAACTAGCTTCCACCCACGACTTCGCCCGCACGTACAATCCCTCGGGAACAGATATATTTCCGGGATAAAAAGTTTTTACAGCGATAACCGACATCAACGCGGGCGGAGCCACAGGCAACTGCTAGTATGTAATAAATAATTTCGAATTTGAATAAAACATGTGGTATACTCACTGGCAGGTTGATTGTTATGATGAATACGTTCCATGAACCTCGATATCCTGTTGTTGTGGTGTTCGCCGTCCAAACAACAACCTTCCTCCACCGAGCGGGCGCACGACCGGTGTACTCGCAGTTTGCAGTCTATCAACATTATACATTCAACAATTATTAGATATACGTATACGTACATCATCATCATCAGCTTATCGCAGTCCACTGCTGAACATAGGCCTTCCCAAGTGCACGCTACCTCGCACGATCCTCGGCTTCCCACATCGCACGTATACGTGCACGTGTACGTGAATTTACACGTTTTATTCGGATCGGCTACTTATCTTTACTTTTTTTGTCAGTTAAAATAGTACCTTGACTGTAAAGATATTCTTGCTAGTGTATAGGGTCACAAAAGGACTCTAGAGAAGTGCTACACTAACAGCCCATTCCCACATAATATACATTGTATCACGTCTATTTCCCAAAGGGATAAGCAGACATGTATGATACCTATATTTCGCCAGCTATGCCCAGTTGGAGACAAACCTATTAAAGAACCCGAAGATAACTCGATCGGGGTATAGAATCTGTGGGATCTGCACATCAGTCATACGCACCACCACCATATACCATAAAGACAGTTTACAGTTTACAATCTTTCAAGATACATGTCTATATTTCGATAGCTACCTAAATCTAAAGTCCTAGGTGTCAAGTTAAAACAATATTCACCTGTACAGACGTAGGCCTGCGGCGCTAACCCCCAGATGATGTGATCACAGTGATGACAGTGACCCACCGACGTCAGAGCTTGCAGCTGTAAGTGGTGACCTCGCACCACGAACTGGAACAACACAACACTTAGTACTGACCATTCACAACAGAACAGTGTAGGATTATTTGTTTGACAGGTCTTATAGTTTTACACTGTCAGCGAAATGACATAGGCAGTCAAAATTATACTATATGTCAGCGAATTTGCCTGCCTACTTACTTAGAAGAATTGAGAAACTCGAGCTTGCTTGTAGCTGAGAAGAGCTACCAAGAAACTTAGTTTAAATTGCAAGATAACTCAATGCACAACATAACATACTGGCTGACATCGGTTTTTGTATTTCCTGTTACATTCAACTAATAACTTTCATCATTGTTGCTATGCTAAATGATGTATATTTAAGTTAGATAGCAACAATTATGAAAACTAAAACATATAATATATGTTTTAAATCTTAGGATAAACAGAATATTATTCTGTTCATCCTAAGATTTTTTTTATACTACTTGGGTTGCAAACAAGCATACGGCTCGCCTGATATTAAGCACCTTTTTTTTTTTTTACCGTAGCCTATGGACATTTGTAATACCAGAGATATCACTTGCGTGTTACCCCTTTTTTACAACAAGGCTAAGATGGGAGTATCCCTGGGATATGAAAATGCAACCCAAAATATGCGCTGGAGACCTGTACTCACACACACACAGGAACACAACTGCACTGCTGTGTGTAGTTATTTGGCTGTCGTCTTCTGTGAGGCCCCTCCCCATACGAGCTTGCGCGCTAGTATGGTGCCCTACCTCTCTTGGTGTTGGGAAGAGCCTTCACAAACTATCTGGGTGACCTGACGGGACATATTTGGCTGTCACTTAGATAGTGAATACTCACAGGTTGTTGGTGTTGTTTAGTGATCTGTTTGACGCGTTGTTTGTACAACTTGTCGCGGAGGAGGAAGGAGGCGCGTGACCCGCCCACTGCCGCCGCTACTGACGCTGGCCTGTGAAACATAACCTAGCATTAACAAACAATTATTGAATCAGTCCACTGGACATAGACCTTTCCCAATTCGCACTCTGCACCTAATCTTGCCAGGTCAGGTCGGAAGTCGTAGTCTCTATTAGACCCTTTGGATGGACCCCCAGAGACCATCACTTCCTCGGCAGATATAACCAGCACATATTAACTTGAGTTTGTTAAATCTGCGTTTGCTATATTGGCAACTTTAGTTTTTTATCGGATAACCTCAATGCAAAGTTGAGAGATCTCGGGTTTGTTTTTTAGGTCGGGCAAAGTATTATTGTTTCTTTTTTCTGTTTGGAAATTGTGTAATCAGAAAGTTAGAGAAATCACGTTAAGACGTCGATCTTGTTCAATTAACATCCCATCGCACTATAAGTGAGGTAAGTAAACTACTACTACCCACGACATTATTATAACGCACACACTTGTGCACTAAAATAGTATATAGATAGTTGGTACTATTGAGACTAGCCGCTGTAACCCAAACTCGGTCTAAGACTATCAACTTTTCGGTAGGTATATAAAACCACCAATCACAATACTCAGTAGGTATAAATTTCCTTATACTAACGTAAGTAATGTGGTGTTATATTATTGTGTCATACCTAAATCCTAAATATAATAACATGATAATATAAACAGTTGATGGTCATGGCCTATTATTATTAACAATAGTTTCCTTCTCACATTATTATACATCAGTTCCTGTCTCAATATAAACATTGTCAATTTATAAATTTGTAATGACAGTGGTGTGTTCGAAAATGACTTATTTGGAAAATAAAATATGAGGAATGAGTTCGATCCCGTCCTGCTCTACCGGGCTTATCTATACTAATATTATAAAGCTGAAGAGTTTGTTTGTTTGAACGCGCTAATCTCAGAAAGTACTGGTTCGATTATAAAACTTCTTTTTTTGTTGAACAGTGCATTTATCCATTAGGCTATATAACATCACGCTATGATCAATAGGGGCGGAGCAGTGGTGAGATATGTTGCAAAATCGGGGAAAATATTCTAAATTACCACGCGGACGAAGTCGCGGGCGACCCCTAGTACAATAATAAAAGACTTGAGATCTCGACGCACATGTATAGTGACACAGTTTACTAAAGACCATGATCTTGTATTAGCCTTTCTAAGGCTCGAGTAAGAGTAGGGAAATATCCGTGGAGTGGGAGAACCATGTGACTGACATAGCTTGAAGGATTGTTTCAATTAAGTGTCAATGGACAAGGCGCATAGCTGGAGTGGCGACCATAAACTAGAAGCAAACAACAAGGTGGGCAGACGTCCTGGTGAAGGCTAAGGCCTGATGGATGAGAGCAGCTCAGGTCTGAATGCTATGGAAATCCTTAGGGAAAGGCTATGTCCACCAGTGGACATACTTCGCCTGAATTGATAGATAGACCCGTAGAGATGAAAGACAAGATACCCTAAGACGACATAAAGTTCAAACTCTAATGATTTGAATGAATTTTGATTGAAATAAAAAAATATTTTGTTGTGTCAACGATGATTAATAGCAATGCCAATGGCGATTATTCTAACAATGTGACATTGCTTAATAAAAGACTAGCGCTTCGCCCCAACATTGCTCTGATTAAAGAATCCGTTTTTAGTGTTCACTTTAGTCATTTAAAGAACTTTTGTGCTAATTTTTTTTTAAACAACTCCCGCACTAAAGAACAAGCTCTGTGTCTCGGGGGACTTTACAAAAATACAATTAACGGACACAAATTACACCCAGACTCGGCACAACTCTCTGTGAGTCACACAAAGTTTTGTCCCTGTGCGGGAATCGAACCCGCATACTGCGCCCACTGGACCACCAAGGCAATCAAATGTCAATTTGTAACCACATTGGATTGGACTCTGCGTTTATAAATCAGGACAAGTAATTATATAAGATTGACAGAAATGTAGATAATAAATAGTACCTCAACAACTGTAGATACCAAATAACTTGAACAAACCCGCATAGAGCGGCTAGTTTCCAACAAATCCTTTGCCACGTCAATGAGCCACACATATTATCATGTCACTGTTTGCGCTGCATTCCCTTCTCTTAGATTTTTATGTTTGTGCTTGCTATTCTGTTATAAGCTATGATATTGTAAAGTTTTAACAAAATTCGTCCGTGAAGAAGTAATACACATTTATCCTAACAAACTTTTGGCGATCATAATATAAGGATTGTGTAAAGAATATTTGTTTAGCTACACTCACTTGGTTATTTTTAATTTTTTTTTCGATTTAACACTTTTAGGCGACTGCCACCAATGGCGCCGGACCTCCAATGCGTCGTAATCACTGATCTCCACATTAACCATTGTTGTTTAGTCGATGTTACACACAGGATTAATAAATATTACAGGAAATCATGTCAAGGAAAATGTTACAGTGAAGCATTTGGTTTGTAAGTGAATTAAATAATAATGTATACTACGATAATGTGTGTTGTAAATAATTAAAATTCAAAATAATATTTAAGTTTTATTATGTCGATATTATTTTTTTATATTTATCTTAGTTTATGTATAATATTAATAATATAATAATGTTGTTTTATTTGAACATCTTATCTGCGCAGAAGATATTATAGGGCACAGGCGTGTGCGCATATTTCTTCACATTTATAGTTTGGTGGAAAGACAATCGACACGACCGTAGAGAGATCGGGTGTACATAACACGGGTATAAATTAGTTATAGAAAAATCTTATCTTATAGTCTGGAAGGTAATCTGATATGATTGCTGAGATTGGATAACATTGGATTGACGTGCTTTCTGAGCATGGTGTTGTAAAATTACGAAAATAATCGTAAATTTTTGAATTTAATTAGTATTTAGTTATTTGTAAATACATATCGTATTATCTATTTTATTTGGGTGTCTATAGAATATGTTACATTTGATTAATAGGCATGGTAAAAGTTAAAAAGCATTTTGTTAAGATATGTTCGGCGTGTGTTAATTGCGCGTTGTTTGTTATAACTTGCTCCTCGTTTTACTTTCTGGCGGTAATTCTATTGGCTTGACCGTTGTGTGTGAAAAATGAGTCAAAATTGTGTGTACATGTAGTTTAGCGTCTCTCTATATATGTAAACGATTAATATAATTAGAAGTTTTTTTTTTTTTTCAAGAAATAGGGATTACCATGTTTCAGAAATAAAGTACATTGAGATTCACTCCCGAAATGCTATAGGTGAAAAAGATAATGTATTAATATTAAGTCATAGTTTACCTGCAGTGTAGACAGAGCGCGGCGGCTATCAGCGCAGCCAACAACGTCTGGTGCGTGTCTTGGTGCACTTGCGCGTGCGCGTGCGCGGGCGAGGCGGGCGCGGGAGGCGCGGGCGCGTGCGCGTGCGCCCCCGCCCCGCACGTGAGCGGCGCGCCGCGCGCCACGCCGCGCAGCACGCAGCACATCAGCTGCTCCACCACCACCTGCTCCTGCGGGACAACACGACACGCGACACGTCACTACATGACACTACTGTACTGTACTACACACGGCATGCCACTGTGTAAAGTAGTACGGAGGCGAACCATACACTACGTACATATAATATTTATTACACAACATACTACATAACTATGTAAAATACTACATACAGTCACTACTAGCAATTATAATGCATTGAAACGTTAAGATAAACGAGTAATAGTCTGGAATTGTTTTCAAAAAGCTATTGAACCTATTTAACATTCATATATTATTTTTTGTGTACCCTATATATAGTATGTATACCCTATACCATAATATTTACACACCAAAACTGGTGAAAAGTCATAATCCGACACCTTGATTTTTTCCACTTTTCTTACAAATAAATAATAATAATTAATTTCTGCCAAATCAAAACAACTATAGTTACCTGTGCCTTGTCGACGTCACACTTATCTATGACGGCGTCCTCGGGCCCGTACAAGGTACCGAGGCCCACCTGCCTCTTGACCTGGAACTCTGTGAGCTGCTGACTCAGCTCGTCCTTGGCCTTCTGCCGCGCCTTGCGGAACACGTTGCGAAGGAGCTCCTCCTTTTCGAATTCTACAATATAATCAAACAAAAAATAAAACTTTAACACGTATAACGACCGAATAAATACTGTAAAAATATTTCTCTATTAATCGATCCATCAGACATTAAAAAATAATAATTGAATGGCTAATCGAGTATCGATTGCATAGATAATTATAAAGTGAAAGTCAATGGAGTAGATTTTTGTAACATAATAATCGATCAACCATCAATTAAGTAGACTTTTGTAAAATGATAACCAATCGAGTAGATTGTTGTAACAAGATAATCATTCAAGTAGATTATTGTAACATAATAGCTATAGTCAATCTAGTTTCATGATAATCGATCGAATAGATTGTTGTAATATGATAAGCGATCGAGCAGATAGCTGTAACATGATAATCGATCGATCAGATTTTTGTAACATGATAATTGCTTGAGTAGATTGTTGTAACATGATAATCAATTGGGCAGATTGTTGTAACATGATAATCGATCGAAAAGATTGTTGTAACATGATAATAATCGATCGAAAAGATTGTTGTAATATTATAGTCGATCGAAAAAATTGTTGTAACAAGATAATGATCAAAAATATTGTTGAAACATGATAATCGATCGAGCAGATTGTTGTAACATAATAATCGATCGAAAAGATTGTTGTAATATTATAATCGATCGAAAAAAATGTTGTAACATGATAATTAATCGATCAAAAAGATTGTTGTAACATGATAATCGATCGATCAGATTTTTGTAACATGATAATCAATCGAGAAGATTGTTGTAACATGATAATTAATCGATCAAAAAGATTGTTGTAACATGATAATCGATCGAGCAGATTGTTGTAACATGATAATCGATCGAAAAGATTTTTGTAATATTATAATCGATCGAAAAAAATGTTGTAACATGATAATTAATCGATCAAAAAGATTGTTGTAACATGATAATCGATCGATCAGATTTTTGTAACATGATAATCAATCGAGAAGATTGTTGTAACATGATAATCGGTCGAGCAGATTGTTGTAACATGATAATCGATCAATCAGATTTTTGTAACATGATAATCAGTCGAGCAGATTGTTGTAACATGATAATCGATCAATCAGATTTTTGTAACATGATAATCGGTCGAGCAGATTGTTGTAACATGATAATCGGTCGAGCAGATTGTTGTAACATGATAATCGATCGAGCAGATTTTTATTACATGTTTATCGATCGATCAGATTGTTGTAACATGATAATCGATCGATCAGATTGTTGTAACATGATAATCGATCGATCAGATTTTGTAACATGATAATCGGTCGAGCAGATTGTTGTAACATGATAATCGATCGATCAGATTTTTGTAACATGATAATCGGTCGAGCAGATTGTTGGAACATGATAATCGATCGATCAGATTTTTGTAACATGATAATCGATCGAGCAGATTTTTGTAACATGATAATCGGTTGAGCAGATTGTTGTAACATGATAATCGATCGAGCAGATTTTTGTAACATGATAATCGGTCGAGCAGTTTGTTGTAACATGATAATCGATCGATCAGATTTTTGTAACATGATAATCGGTCGAGCAGATTGTTGTAACATGATAATCGATCGATCAGATTTTTGTAACATGATAATCGATCGAGAAGATTGTTGTAACATGATAATCGATCGAGCAGATTGTTGTAACATTATAATCGGTTGAGCAATGCCTACAGAACTACAAGTTATATAAAATTCACAGTCGTTTAAATATTTAAAATAGTAACATAGTACTTACCATTGACTAATACATGTTCGATTTCATTCGCCATATTTTCATCTACACCACTTAACTGTAGTACCTATAACAATAAAATGGAACAGGGTGAGAGTTGTTGATATGTGTTGTGTTGTGATGTGTTGTGTCGTGTCGTGTTGTGTACTGACCGCATTAGGCACTAAGAAGGTGGAGTGTATCTCGTAGGCCCAGCGCCGCAGCGTGTGCGTGTGCACGCCGCTCGCCGACCGGTACCCGTCCGTCAGTACCAGCAGTAGGCATGCGCACGCGCATCTAACCACAAACAATACATTATTTATAAATAAATAATCATTTCTTAACACAGTAGTTACATCAATTCTACACAATAGTTTTTAACAAATTTTGAGAGGAAAAGTAGGAATTGCAAGTCGGTATCCAACCAAATAAATAGGTATTGGGAGTGACCCTAGCTTATACTTCCTTATTGGCTTGGCACAGACTTCAATATATAATTTAGTTATTTTGGGTTTTATTTATTTATTAAACTTCATGCACATAGGTACATAGGCGGACTTAATGCTATAAGCATTCTCTACCAGTCAACCTTGAGTGGTGCAGAGATAATTGAAGTAGGTGCAGTAAATGAAGTAGTTTTAAGTGAAATTATGAAACTAAATTTAAAATATATATATATATGAATACAATAAACAGTTAACGAGATAATTCCAACAAATTTTTAAAGAGGAGAGCCTTAACTTTCAGTTTAAATACAAAGCGGTTAGTGGACATCCTGATTTCAAGAGGCAGCTTATTTCAGAGAAGAACCGCCTGGATCACAAAAGAGGAATGGACAATTTCAGTTCTATGGGAGTGACGAGTTAAGACGAAGGTTATTCGACGAGCGAAGGTTTTTTTATTTATTATTGAAGAATATAATATAGCAAAATAGACTTTAAATAAGTTTTTACGCAATATTTTACTACCTTCGCTCTCCTAGCAGCCAGTTGAGTAACACAGCCGTTCTCGCTTTAGACTCACGAACTGATCGCAAATTTGAAAATAGACCCGAGTAAGTCGAGTTGTCCTGTAAATAAAACAATATTCATAATTAGAAATAAACTATGATTATATAGAACTAAGAAATTTATTGAAAGATGAATGTAACTTACAGATGCAGGTGAATCATCTTCCTCCATTGATATGATAGCTCTCTGTGGATCCGAACATGGCTGAAAAAGATAATTATATAATTTATAAATATCGACTGTATAGGGTACGTGACGTAGGCTCGAGTAGTTCTTTGCCTAGTCTGTGCTGACCGTTTTTTAATAGTTAACAAAATAGCTTATCACCTGTGTGTTGGTGTGGTAGGGTGGCGGCGGCGTCCCGGGCGGCGGCGTGTCTCGCTCGCACCACTCCTTGTGCAGCGAGGCGCCCGCCAGCCCCACGCCCACGCCCCCGCCCACCAGTGGGGCGGCGAGCGGGCCGCACACCGCGGTGCCCACGGCCGCGCCCAGCCCCACGTTCACACCAGACCCGCACAGTGCTGGAATCGTCCACAATATTATTCACAGTGACCACAAACAAGCTAGTCATGGCATTTAAAGAATGCTAAGTTACATTCTTATTTCCGATATTATATGGGTGATAAATTTAAAAGTCACCAAATCGGCTTAGTTTGACAAAAAAAAATGTTGGTTTTTTGATTGTAGGTTATTAAAAAATGTTAATAACCTAAAATCAGCTAAAAACACAATTAATATTTTGAACCGTCGCGTTGGTCCAGCAATAATAAACTATCTAAAATATCCTGACGGCTGCGCATGTGTCAAGTAGTCACGTCAAATGCCTTCCTATAGCTATTACAAAAAATAACACAATATAATAAATATTAACACAATGTGTTAATATTTATTATATTGTGTTATTTTAGTAAGATATGACAAAATATGAATACAACAATATACTCACATCTGGTTAAGTCATGGTCCAGCTGTTCAGGAGAAGAGCGACTCCTGACGTGCAGCACAGGCACGCCCGTCCTGTTGTCAGTCTGTGCGCACACCACAAACTCGTGTTACTAACATTATACATTCATTACATTACATTACATTTAGTAAAGTACTTTGGAACTGGCCGTATACATTAATCCTTCAGGAAATCTTAAAAATTATTGATTCAGTCGCGTGTCAATGGCAGACCTTAGGCTTTTATAATGTGAGGTTTTGGACAAGATGTCCGACGTAGACAAACTCACATTACAAATTAAATTAAAACATGTATTTCCAATTCCAAAAAACTTGTTTTAAATTCGTATTTAATAATTCATTGCAGCCTTACTAACCAATATAACGATAGACATAACAATAACATATTAATCAAAATGGCATTTACCATAATATTATAACAATAAATTAGAAATGTTACGTGATATATGTATGTATATATAATATATAAATTTTAGTCAGTTACTGATGTTAGTTAGTAAGGCTGAATGTCTTATATGAATTGTGTTAGTTACAATTTGAAATGTTATTAACATAAATAAATGCTTTAAAGCATTTTTAACAAATAAACACATATAGTAAAAAATGATCTTATCTATATTATATTGTATATATTTGTATAATTTATATTAATTTTAAATATTTTGCCTACCTGTTTTCAAATAACTATTAAAACTATACATCAAGAGTAAAAAAAATATTTATATTTAATTCAAGCATTAAAGAAATAATGTAAAAGCATGAGCGATAATAAAAAAGTAAAGATATAAAATTTAGCATAGAATAGATATTTAGGCCGATCAGATTAAAGGTTTTTTTGTAGAAAAACCATCACCTGTTTCAACGGTTGACTAGAGTTTAAGGACTTGTTCCAATAATCCTATGGATTTTATAATAATATGTATCTTATATTTGAACCTCAGAGTAATCACATATAGCAAAACAACTTGCTACTAGATTTAAGCATAATGTTCAACTATTTTAAATATCACGTGTAAATAAATTTCGAATGTGAGTGTAAATTATGTGAAATACCTTTGTGAAGTGACAAAATTTGCGTTAATGTTAATTTGTTGCATTTATGTACTCCCTATGTCCCTCTAAATAACTATGTATGATTTTTCTACATAATGTCTTTTATATAATTATTCTGAGGATCTTAAAAATTCAAATTATATTTTATAAATGTTATCAAGTGCCAAAAACTCTAGCCTTATTTTACCTGTAGAGGTGGCGGTGGCGCATTCACAAGCGGGTAGCTCATTTGCAACGCGATCGAATTAGGCTGCGGCCCCTCCAGTTCTCCATCCAAAGAGTGCGACGACATTCTAAACTGCTGGTGCTTCTGTTCATCATTATACGCCGGCATTGACTGATGCATCGGAAACTTGCAAGGGTAACATCTGTCTTTGTAATACTGCTTGTGTGATGGCGATGCAGAATTACATGGTTTAGCCAAGGGGTTCATGGGTGGAGGACTCAATGTTGGACTGAGGGGGTTGCGCTTCGGCCTTTCTATCGACCTTGGAGGTAGAGGTGGCGGTGTAACATTATCCAGACATGTCGTCGGCACCATGGGCACGGTATTATTGTGCACGTGTCTTCGCTTGTTGTTCGACTCGTCCGAGTTCTGCCTCACCAACGGAGGGGTGTTCTCTTGGCTTGTCTTGTTACGAGCCTGGCGGAGGTTCCTGAGGCTCTGACCGGTGAGGTTGGAGAGTGAGCGAGGGAGGCCGCTGAGGAAGCCGGTGTTGGGCAGTGGTGACGGTGATTTCTCCGCCGGTTTGCGAACAGCTAGCCGAGGTGTGGCGGGGGCGGCTTCCATCGGCTATATAGTTATTGTAAACGTAAGCGTGTATAAAACATTGCGTTTGTGTATTTGTGTAGAGATTTGGTTTTGCTTGTGTTTGATTATTGTAACTACATACTTCAAAATGAATCTAACTACATGGTGTTTTTTACGTAGGTAAATATATATAGTCTATCTTTATTTTTATACTGTGTATTTGTGAATGAAACCTATATTGTGGTATAATTACTACTCATTACATACATACCAACCACTCAAAGTAAATCTAAACCCGAAACGACTACTATCGTATTTATATTCGGACATGAATGTTCAGAATATTTTTCATTAGTTACTGTGTTTTAAGTTATCATGGAATGTATCGTCAAACTCTTGGGGAACACGAGCTCGCAACATTGACAAGTGATAACATCAGACTAGTGAAGGCTGGTACTTTATCCTTGATTTGTATGTAAGTAAAGCCCACGATGGATCTTTTACTAATTCAAGAAGTATACTTTTGACAATAACCGATTCTGTTATAAGTGTACAAAATATATTCATTATTTTTTTATAGTAAAACAAATCTGCTCTCTTGATACAGGAGAGGAGACCCGTGCCCAGCAGTGGGACATATAAGGGTTGATATAAGTATAGTAAGTACAAAAATCTCAACACAATAGTGGTGGTGGATAAGACAGGTAGGTATAGTGAGAGTATGCAATGTTTATACATGTCCATTACCCAATAGTTGTGAGACGAAAGTTACTTGTATATAATAAGCATTATTGTCCTCTGTCTGGTGCTATGCATTCTATTCATGTTACACATTATTGATACAGCTTTTTTTTATAAAAAATCTGAAGCGTGTTAAAAAAATCATATTTATGTCATCCTGTAAGTATAGTAAATAATCCCATTTATTATATCTTTTTATTCCGAAATGTAGCACTCGGTACTGGCAATACTAGTCGTAAACATAATCCTAACGTACTCCGTGCCTAACACACAATATTTAAAAAAATCAATGCACTAACATGGATATAAGAATACTGTAATATATAAAATCTTACAAACAACAAGATAGAATAAAAAATACTTTTTAGAAAAAATTGAAGCTAAAATTGTTAAAAAAAAAAACAATGAAAAAAAAACCACCATCGACATATACATATAAATGATAAACATACACACTGTATGGAGTATGAGACAACCCTGGGGATGACGTCACACATAACATAGTAGGTATAACACGAACAAGCATGCATAGAAGCAGACACAGTACACATTAGAACCGTCTCGTCCCGTATTAGCCTGGTTAGTGAAGGACATAGCTCTTGTATAAACCACCTTAACTTAATAATAACATATAAAAAAATATATGTGTGCGTCTTCTATCCTAACTAGAGACAATAACAATGTATTATTATATCTCAGATTTGATATATTTTTATTGTTAACAGTTGTTAGATCACCAGAAGCAGAAGCGTATTATTCCTCTCAACCAAAAGATAATTAGTCGACCTGACAACTCTGTCACTAGGTTGGCCACTAACCACTCTATAAGGAAGACTGGTACTAGTTATAGGATTATTATCTTTCTATATAAAAAAATGAATCCCCCAAAAGTATTAACGAGCATAACTACCGATTGACTGTACCATTTTTTTTTTTTTGGGGGGGTTTGTTATTGTCAGGACAAGGTTTGTATAGAAGAAAATTGAAAGAAAAAAAAATATGGCGGTACTATTCGCCGAATCAACTGGTTTCAAATAAATTTAAAATACACACGCACACACACTTAATTATATAGTTATGTATAAACTAATGTCATCGTTAAGGCGCCTTAAAGAAGAGCTACACCATCGCCTTGTTATAATGGGACATAATTATTATTTATGTTTTATAATGACGCTTCACTTTCGCCTCTCAATGTATTACACTTGCGGCCAGGATGTTGTACCAACATATATACAAACATTTGTTATTGTTATACGGCACTGTATAAATACAATAAAATATCTCGTAAGAATCAAATACAAGATCGAACGTCTACATGTCTCATAAATTAACATCTTTACTACAGTTGTTAATTTAAAAGGGATTTTGTTTGTTTATATTTTTGTAACGTCAAAATGGTCAATAAAAATTGACTTGATTTTTTGCAGAAAGGATTGCATGTAATTATAAATTCGCGAGGCGTGAAGGCCTGACCAATAGTTACTTTGAATATAATTATATGATTAATCTTGAAATAAACATGCACCACATTTTTCTGTCGCAAGGAATTTTATCTAATTAATATTTAGAAAGTAAAAATTCTACAAGATAATAATCGAAATTACACGAGAAACTACACGTATTAACAAATAATCTTATTCTATAATTTTCAACGTCAAAATATAATTTAAATTACATACCAAACTTGAACATTAATTTGTACAACTTATTCATAACGCCGAATTAAATCATTTGGTATTTGGAGCAGAGAAACCGTGTCCCGTGTCCTTTGCAACGTGAACAGTTATGAGGGTCCGATTTATCGGCCCTTTAGTGTACGTACACTAGTGAATTTATAATGAGCAATACTAATGTTTTTAGTAACATAACATAAACATATCGGAACTTGGCTTTAGAGAATGTTGAATAAATTCCAACGAGCTAATGTAAATAATATATTATGTACTTTAGTTAATTATAGGACTGTTAAGATTTAGATTTAGCCTAAAGTTTACTATTATAAATTATAAGGACGCATTTATATTGTATATTATTATTTATTATAAAATATAGTGTATCCCATGACCACTTGAAATTACGAAGGGCATTCCATTTCAACCTAGCACTGTAGTATGAGGTTTCTATACTCAATAATTAGCTGAATGGTATGATCTATACTTGATTAAAAAAAAATATTATTAGCAATTTTATTTTGTATATGTACATTATTCTGGCCGCAAGTGTAACAAAAATACACATAGAAATAAAAAATACAGTGACATATCGAAAAATAAAAAATTTGGCTGCAACATAGTTACAAATAGCTATGTGACCAATGATCTAATTAAAAAAGAGTGTGATGCGCAAAATAAGACTGTATAGTAAAGACAATAGGGTGTAGGTATGTTACCTGTCCAGCCATAATTGTGTCTATCTCATGTTGTAGTTTAGAACATCTCTGTTCGGCTGATTGGAGTTCCGCTTGTTTGCGAACGTCTGGCACTTTGGAAATTTCATCTGAAATTTATAAATAAGTTTTTTTTAACATCTTTTAGATTTAACAATACGTCTAAACTTTAGCCCCGCACGTTACATTTAAAATCTATCTATACTAATATTATAAAGCTGAAGAGTTTGTTTGTTTGTTTGGTTGGTTAACCGCGCTAATCTCAGAAAGTACTGGTTCGATTAGAAAAAAACTTTTTTTGTCCAAGAAGGCTTTAGGCTATATAACATCACGCTATGATCAATAGGAGCGGAGCAGTAGAGAGATATGTTGCAAAATTAGGGAAAAATTGGGTTTGTTTGAATGCGCTTATCTCTGAGACTATCCGTCGGATTTGAAAAAATATTGGTGCATTTGATAGCTCTATTCTTGAGGTAGGTTATGTGTTAACATGACGCTACTACATAAGGAGAGCATGGCAGTAACCGTAGTAACAATAAACGTGGGCGAAATACAAAATGAATGCAGATTAAACTACCGAGTATATACTTAAATATTAAAGCAATGTGGAAAAAGACGAGCAGGACTCGAACCTGCGCCTCTCCGGCCCTGCGCTCTACCAACTGTGTCATCCGAGCTCCTACTCCAGAGTTCGAATTTGTACACCGCTTATTTACGTCTTGGAGTGACGTCAGCTTCATTCATCATTCTTTTTCCACATTGCTTTAATATTTAAGTATATTTGAGCTGATTGCATAGCAAAAATGCTAAAAATATTTAATAATACCGAGTATATGCCATCGACATGGTTAGATATATGTTTAATATTCACAAGAATTATGACGCCACATATAACATAATTGGCGAATAGCCTCTAACCTTAAGCTAGACACATCCTCACTCATTATTACACTTATTAGCCTTGTGATTACTAACATAATTACACATTAATATATTACATACATATAATTATTTCAGTACGCAGTTATTGAACACTCTTATTGTAAAGATAATGTGAGTTTGTTTATTTATTTGCACATAAATTGCGTAAAATAGCGGATTTATGCCAAAGGCATTTTCTAGCAGTCAACCTTTGGATGATGCAGAGAGAAAATTAACAAAGGAGGACCTAATACCAAAGACATTTTCTAGCAGTCAACCTTTGGATGATGCAGAGAGAAATCCAACAAAGGAGGACTTAATACCAAAGGCATTTTCTAGCAGTCAACTTTTGGATGACGCAGAGAGAAAACTAACAAAGGAGGACTTAATATCAAAGGCATTTTCTAGCAGTCAACTTTTGGATGATGCAGAGAGAAAACCAACAAAGGAGGACTTAATACCAAAGGCATTTTCTAGCAGTCAACCTTTGGACGATACTGAGAGAAAACTAGGTAGGTGTATTCAACCATAGTAGCTACCCACTTAAAAAAAACTATTATTTATTTTGAAAAGACACAAAAACCTCTCGATTAAATGGTAACATTATGTTTTTGCCGTCTATATGTTTACATGGAATATCCTTGAAAATATTAGAATGTTTAAATTTAATGAATTGGCAATACTAATCTGGGGAGAACAAGCAAATTAAATTATCTTGCAGAGAACGAATCCAAGTGACATACAATTTCTATAACAGATAACTGTTCTTAATAATTATGTATAATATACATTCATAATTCATGAATGTCCTCCTAGCCAAATTTCAAATCGCAATGGAGACTAGCTATTTGCGCGGGCGATATTATAGTGCACAAAAGCTTCTTTCTTGCCCATTCTTCTTGAGGCCCTACCCCCAAGTCAACAAATTGGCCCTAGGAAAAAATATATGCTGGCATTTGTTTCTACGACATTCATAAGTATCATATATTATGATCTAAATGAGTAAATGAGTCTGACTTGACTGAAAAGGGTGTGCACAAACACTGGTTTGCACATTGATTGCACGGCAATCCGACACGACCGGAGAGAGATCAGGCGTAGGACGTTGGTTCTAGGCCTGATCTCTCTGCAGTTGCCTCTGCAAAACTTCAAACATTGATGTGAATTTATTGACAAAAATACTTTAAATCTATTTAGGTCGCGGGCAACCGATGGACAAAGTCAGCTCAGGACCGAACTATGTGAAAAACCTTGGGGGAGGCCTATGTCTAGCAGTGGACGTCTTATGGCTGAGATGGATTTTAAGCCCGGCCCGGCGAGGACCCACCGGCTGATTCTCTAAGAAACAGCGATCGCAAACTGACAGTTGTGATTGCTCGGTGACGGCACACACGATTGCTAAACGTCAAAAAGGCTCGGTTTTCGCTCTTACGGAATACCCCTGCCGGTTACTCGTGATCAGCTGTCGCACTAAACGACCACTAGACCAATGGGGTAGTTAATGCATACTAATATGAAAGTAAGGTAATAATAGCTAAGGCATACATACTTCGCAGGTCCCGTATAAACTTCTGTTCCTTCTCCAACATCAGCCTCACCGTGTGCACCTTCGACACCTCCAGCTGACGTTGTTTCTCCGACTGAAAATTAAATACACACCATAAGTTTAATTTATTAAATACAATAAGTCTTCTCGAGCGACTATAACATGGAGTTTCTTCAAGATAAGTTTTAAGAGAGGTAAGCCACCTTACAGAAGACCAGTTAGTTTTCCTGTGTGTGAGTACAGGCTTCCAACGCTCATTTGTGCATGCCACCTAGCACGATTCTAGGTTTCTCGCATCCAGCTACTCCAGGTGCGAAGATCATCGCTCCACCTCTACGACTGAACGGTTGGTTCAGTGGCTTTACTGGTTACCTCACCATTTACGACTGCGCGGCGTGTAATGGGTTCGACACAGGAAAAAAAGTGTGATCCATAAATGGTTGTCCCGAGGCTGGGTGTACTTTATGTCCGTTAATTGTATGTTTGTTAAGTCCCCCGCGACACAGGGCTTGTCAGTAGTACGAGAGTTGTCTTTTAAAAAAAGATTGAGGGCATCCTACATTACGTTTGCCGAGCCGCGGTCTCTACTCTAGAACTCGTCCAGTGTTCTTTACACTACAGTTATTTCACCAAACCTAAATTTGTGACTAAAACAGTACAACATCGTTTGATTTTCTATTGATACAAACATGTGATAAAGACTTCCGTGTTACGTCACCACACAAATGCTATATTTTGTGTCATCCTTCAGTTGTTACCCACACCTGTCCAAACATTTAAAGTTTAAGGTCGCGTGCCTCCGACATTCGTACAGTTGTCGTTGGCAAATGTCTCATCTTACTTTCTTTATGAATACTAAGATATTATATAACATCATCCCTTTTTCGCAAAGGGGGTACAGGTATGTCTTCTTCTTTTTTTTTTCTTTTTTAAAAAAGACAACTCCCGCACTAGAGAACAAGCTCTGTGTCGCGGGGGACTTTACAAACATACAATTAACGGAAACAACTTACACCCAGACTTAGAACAATTCTTCGTGGGTCACACAAAGTTTTGTCCTGTGTGGAAATCGAACCCACAACCTCGTGCACAGCAGGCGCATACTGCGGCCACTGGACCACCGAGGCAGTCAAAGTTTCATTTTTATTTTTAAGCTTTCACTTAATGAGCATTGAAGACCTATACACAGCACTATGTGTAGTTATGGCTGTGGTGTTCTTTAAGGTAGAGGTCCACCCCCAGACGGGCTTGTTCATTTGTATGGTACATTACTTATCTTAAACACCAAGTTTCGCCTGCTATGTTGAGCTTCTTGTACTCGTAATATGAGACGAGGCGACAGTATTGCCTTAAACCGAATACAATTTCTTCTCGCCGATACCAGACACTGAACAATAACTTGACATACATATCTAAGTCTAGACTAGAGCCATCTCAAGTTACTAAATAATTAATTATATTATAATAAACTAGATATTTCCCGCGACTTTGAAAGCGTGGTGCTACAGTAATATATAATAGCAACCTATATATATCCCACTGCTGGGCACGAGGCCTCTCTCCTCTATCAATAGAGAGAGAAGGTATAGGCCTTAATTCACACACGCTGTCCTAACCTAATGCGGGTTGGTGACTACAGGAATACATAATGCAAAAGCTGTACTAGATTTGGTTACGCGTTGATGGTACTTTTTACGTATGTGAGTGTGTAAATGCCTAATCAGGAAGCAGTCTTTAAAATACAAAAAAGAAGACACTTTCTTAACGATACGTACGTTGGTATCGTAGTAATTAAAACATAGTAAACATAGTATTTAAGAATGTAGTAGTACAATCAAAACTATAGTAGATTACTACATATAATCACAACAAACAATTGTTATGTACACATTATGTTCAATCAATCATAGATACAACTGCAACAATTAATGATTATAAAACACTAGTCTATCATAATGTATCTCTTAGTAATATAAATAATAACCAGTTAGGCCACTGAACAGGAACAGGTCCCGTCCGATAAAGAGGAGATTGGATCTAACAAAGTCGGAGACGTGGTTAACATGGATATCATCTCTGCCTAACCATTTTGAGCAGATAGCGTTATGTTGTTTTTATGCTAATGTAAGTAGGTACATATTATGTACTCCACTTTTATTTTTGTAAAGACTTCCGTACTAGGGAACGCGGGAGACTTTTTACAAACATACAATTAAGGGACACAAAGAATCACGCAAATATTTGTCCCTTGTGGAGATCGAACCCACAACACGTCGCGCAGTAGTAGGTAAATATGTGTATAAAGTATAAACCGTGCATTCTCTTTAACCTTTATCTAATTCTTATAAATCTTATTCGTTCTCTCATTCTTTGTATCTACCACTTAGACGGACAGAGAAATTATTTATGCGGTAAAATCTTTTTAGTAGGTAGGTACTTGATTTAGTTATTTTTTATAGTCATTTATTTTCCCTCTCTCTCTTGATAGAGGAGAGGAGACCCGTGCCCTGCAGTGGGACATATATGGGTTGCTATTATTATTTTTTTAGTAGGGTATAGGGTAGCTGTATTTTTCGACAAAAAAGCAAAGTAACATAAACAATTAACTTCGTTTAACTCTCAGACAGTATAATGACGCACGCAAACACAAATCAGCTGAGCAGTGTCCCAAGTTTCACAACACGTCCTTGTACGCATCACGCCGTATGATTTTACAATACCTACATACATATATATGTATGTATATATCTACTCGTATATACAAACACACAGACTATTGCATTTCTCGCACTGATAACGTACAAGGTCTTAGACGTGTAATGTGCTTTAGGTATTCACTGTTTTAATTAGGTTTCTTTTTATATCTACTACTGTATAATATTTACATTAGGTAGATTTTTTTTATACTACTTGAAACAAGCATACGGCCCGCCTGATGTTAAGCAGTTACCGTAGCCTATGAACGCTTGCAATACCTACCAGGGGTATCACTTGCGTGTTGCCGATCCAGTTTTTTACAGTAGGGCTTTAAGATAGAGTATCTATCCCTGGGAAAGGAAAACGTTTCTTTTAAAACGATTTCCTAAATGAGCGCTGGAGACCTGTACTCACACACAGTAACACAACTACACAGATGTGTGTAGTTACTTGTCTGTGGTCTTCTGTAAGGTGGAGGTCCTTCCCCAGTCGGTTTTGCTCATTAGTATAGTGTCTTACCTCTTGATGTATATAAGTATGTTAAAAATCTTTAATGCAATGTCAGTGCAATTTATGGATTATAACTATAATCCAGTGTTTCATGTCGCCTCGCCAGTAATGACGACTATGTGTGTCATCTTATATATTCTGTTTGTTTCTATCTTTCTGTGTTTATATATTATTTATTATTGTAATGTGCAATAAATCATTTTGAATTTGATTTGAATTTGAAATTCAGTTCAAATCCCACTCGGACTATATGTACCCACACACCGAGTACCACTTAAAAATCCTGTGAATAGATTTAGGGTTTTTTTTTCAGTAGGTACATTGGTACGCGAGATGAAATAATCGAAGGAATAATAACATAATAAACCATTGAAAGAAACCTGCTAAGTTCTCCGTAGTAAAGAAGAGCTTCGGAAAGACAAGACATAATTGCAGATGGGTGTGCAGTTACACTTACATTGACAGGCACAGGAGCTGTGATGGGGGTTTTGTGTCTGGAAGCATTCTGTTGAACAGTCAGCATTGCTGTTGGGTTCGCTGTAACATAAACAAATAAAATTATAGGATACATGTACCACCGATCGCGTTGACTAACAAATAAATAAGGATTCATATACGAACAAAAGTACTTTAGGGTTAAACACCTCGGCCGCAGAGGGATGTAAGAAGAGCACTTTATTATTCTGCAGGTATATTATGGGTATGTTTGTGAATTTTCATGACTTATGAAATGTCAAAAGTAAACACATACGTTGCTGGCTCTTCCTCTATTATACCGTGTAGAATATTTACTTTATCTACAGTCAAACTACTCGTAATAAACAAAAATCCCAGTCACCCCGCACAACTTATACATCAATGACGACAAAATACTGTTTTTCGAAGCGAAACGTCGTGAGAGTTTTAACGATGGCATTACAGTTTTTATGGAGCTATTAAAATGATAAATATTTCACGTAGCATCCACAAATTCTTTCGTTCATCACAACATATATTGCAGTCGTCGAATATCTTTTCAGCAGATTAGTATTTTAATAGGATTGAATACTCTCTATTAATGGTAGATATGAATAGTCAAATATGTATAATATATCTGGATATCTGGATGTAGGTTACCTATTAAATTACAATGTGTACTAAAAGCTTCTTAAAGAGAGGTAGGGCACTATAACAGGGAACAAGCGCGACTGGGGAATGACCTCTGTGGACAGTTCCTGTGTGTGAGTGCAAGTCTCCCGTACTCATTCAGGGATGCGTTCCGATAGAAACGTTTTCCTATCCCAGGGATACTCCATCTTCTTATACTTGTATAGACCGCCTGATAATAAGCGGTTACCGTAGCCTATGGGCGCTTGCAATACCAGAGGTATCACTTGCGTGGTACCGACCCAAAAAATGAACACGAGAGTACTATGATGGAATGTCCCTGGGATAGAAAAACGTTTCGTTAAAAACTCATCCCTAAATGAGCGCTGGAAACCTGGTGGCGGTCCTTCCTTGCGCTTGTTGAATTGTATGATGGCCTACCTCCCTTAAATTCAAACAATTCGTATGAACTACCACTGGTACTGATAACACTACTAATCCTGCTAATATTAAAAACGCGAAAGTATGTATGGATGGATGGATGTTTGTTACTCTTTTACGTAAAAGCTACTGAACGGATCTGGATAAAATTTGGCACAGAGATAGAGTATGGTCTGGAATAACGCATAGGCTACATTACAGACTTTTTACAGCGATAACCGACATCCACGCGGGCGGAGCCGTGGGCAACAGCTAGTGGTTTATATTTTCTAATGGGACGAAATGCTCTCGCTTTCTGACGGAGAATTCACTCTCGCCTTCTGACGCCGGACGTAGGTACCTACTACAAGTTAATTATAATCAAAACGAAAGAAGATGCAATCTGCATTGGCCTCTAATATATAAAATAATATTCTAGAATAACTAGTGTAACCAACCGTCTTGGTACTAAATGGTTACAACTGATTTGAACTAGTTAGATCAATCACTGGTTCGAATGCATACAGCCATACATATCAATAAGTATGCAATTTACGAGCTGTGAGAATGTTCATGACGTAACTGCTAAACGACTAGTTAGCTCGCACTTTTTAATGCTCAATGTATTAGGCTAAGTTCACATGAAACGCGCGTTTACGAGCGACGAGAGATCATATGACGAGCGCAAACGCGCGTTGCTACTCATCACTATGCATTATATTATCAAAATTGCAAAAAATCTAAACAGCAAACGTTAACGCGCGATCGCCTGCGCCTAGATACTTTTTCTCTGAGCGTTGCGTCAACGCGCGCAAATATCTGAATCCTTAGACGCGTGATTTGAAAACGCGCGTTAAAAATGTTGCCATCTGAACATAGCTTTAACGCTATGTTTATAACTATACCTATTAACTTTGAATCCTCTTTTGTTACGAAAATAACTCAAGCCATTCAGGAAACGCATAAATCATTCTCCTAAATATGTTACGAATGTTATTGTCTACCTACATTCCTGTCTAGATAATATAATTCCTGCAGAATTGTATTGTATATTCCAATCCACTTATATATAGGATACACAATACCCTCCTGCATATGAAATACATTTCATTATTTTATAGAACCCAGCTGTGTCGCAAAGAATGCATTGTTTTATTATAAAGATAAATTTAAATACTAATGCAAACATCCTAATATCTCTGGACTGCGCATGGAATTTCTTTTTCGCATTTTGCCTGCTGAGATATCTTTGAGGCCTTACCACAGCAAGGAAACCGTTTCGAATTAATAAACTAAATGTAGGTACTTAGGTTATCCTCCAGCATCTATGGAGCTACCACCAGCAATCAAGCAGCAGTGCACCAGCACTGATTTTGGTTGGTAGTTTAATTGGAATTATTTTCGAAATTTGAAAAGAAACCCGTTGTCAGTCAAATTTTAGTTATGGATATTTAAAAATAAGGCATTTTAGTTAAAAAGGCATCAGGGCTAGTGGATGTCTTTTAGTATAGTGTATCCTGGTAGTACGTACCTCGAATCATGTGCACGACCTGCTGGTGAGTGTGATGATGTACAGGTACCGAGTCCACGCGCAAGATCCTGTCGCCAGCGCGGAGTCCCGCGCGCCACGCAGCACCGTGTTCCTTCACTGACTGAACGTATACCGGATTGTCACCTAACATATAATGAAAACAATCATAAGAACATGAAGATAATGAATTAACAATATAGTGCCAACAAGCATACGGCCCGACTGATGGTAGCAGATAGCATTGCAGTCGATGTGGACGCTTACAATAGAAGAGGTATAGCAACTGTGTTGCATTTATTCTATAGTCTCACATGCACAAGATTTTTATATCTTCCTTCAATTTGACTGGCCTGTTGGTCCAGTAGTTAGTGAAACTGTATGCTAAGCTGGAGGTCGTGGGTTCAATTCCCACATGGGACAATTTTTTTTGTGATAAATGTTTCGTTTGAGTCTTAAAGTCCTCCGCGACACATGGCATGTGCAGGAGTTGTCTCTTAAAGAAATAATTTAAAATACTAACACTGATACAATTTGGACACTGTTTCTAACCGGTAGAACTATAATATATAAAATACTTGCGATGTAACCGTGTATACGACCAAAACAAGATGACCCTACTACCAATCTACCACTAGAAATATTTTATCACATTATCGCCCAGGGACATCACTGGGAAACCCCTAGGCGATGTGATTAAATATTTATTTTGTATCTTTTTATATTATAATAATATTCTTAATACTGTACCTACGCTAATTAAGTGAAGTTAAACAGAATCCCTCTATACCTAACCCCTTCATGTTCAATTTATCAAAACATGTATGTCAACAATCCAAAAAACGAAATCACAAAGCACTTTGTCATAAATCAGCAGCACAAGTGCATACAATGCATACTAAAGTAGTAAACGCATGCAAAAACCGTACGACCATCAAAACTAACCAATAACATATTCAACCCATGTATAAATACCTAAGAATGGAGTAGACAGCGACAGTCAACACTTGGCATCCACCTTGAATGCGATTGCATGGCTTTCACTTAGCCTGACAATCGATTAGCTATCTGTGAGACCTATTGAAGTTTGCTGTTCAGCATTTATTAGCATTACAAATTTATTTACAATTGTATGCTGGTATTTTTACTAGTACTAGGTACCTACGTAGTATTCAAGAGAGGCAGGATACCATAATCAAGCAAGGCAAGCCCGACTGGGCCCGCCTAACAGAAAACCGCAACCAAATAAATACATCCACTGGCGTAGATGTGTTCTTGTGCTTGAGTACAGTGTTTTTTTTTTTTACAACTCCCGCACTAGAGAACAAGCTCTGTATGGCTTTACAAACATACAATTAACGGACACAAATTACCACCAGACTCAGAACAACTCTTTGTGAGTTACACAAAGTTTTGTCCCGTGTGGGAATCGAACCCACAAACTCGTGCACAGCAGGCAGTCATCTATTAATACGTGAAGGAAAAACTGCACCTCCCCTTTTTAGTAGCGCCCACGGAGGAGTGATTTGGCACAGTTAAAGTTCATACGGAAGACTGCAGAATTGTAATTACGGTCGAATTTCGACCACCCGACGACCTTTAGTTAAGATAATTGTGCCATGCGCGTTAGGAATTACAAGTATTGTATCAGCAATACGCCAGTGTTACCATTAGGTGAGTCGTATTCTTGTTTGCCATCTGAACAGTATAAAAAAGGTTTGGCCATCATCGATAGAAAATGAGATCAGGTTCAACCCCCCTTAGAAACAAATTTATACACCCATCTAATCATTTTTGAATAATCAGACCTATAGAGTAATGGGCAAAATCGAAACTAGCTGCATAAAACCTAGCAACACTAATAACGATCCAAACATTAAGAAAGCACCATGCACCATGCAAGTGAGCAAACCCGACTGAGGACGGACCTCCACCTTAAAGAAGACCACAGCTAAATGACTATACACAGCGGTGTAGTTGTCTTCCTGTGTGTAAGTAAAATGTCTCCAGCGCTCATTTATAGAAACGCTTTGAAATAAACGTTTTCCTATCCTAGGGACACTCCATCTTACAACCCAGGTTTAAAAAAAATGGGTCTGCAACACGCAAGTGATACATCTGGTATTGCAAGAGATCATAGGCTACCTAACTGCTTAACATCAGATGGTCCAATGTGGAGGCAAGTCTAGTGAACATGCAATACCACGTTTATTCAAGCTAAGAACAATTTACGTATAGTATGTCGAAACAAAATTAATCAAACAACCAATTGGAATGTGTTGACAGTGCCAATTATTATAACAAGGTGGAGATTTATGGAACTCATATTATTGTATATAAATACTTTAATACTAATATTATAAATGTGAAAGTTTGTGAGAATGGATGGATGGATGTTTGTTACTCTTTCACGTAAAAACTACTGAACGGATCTGGATGAAATAAGGCACAGAGATAGATTTTGGTCTGGAATAACACATAGGCTGATTTTTGCAGCGATAACCGACATCGATGCGGGCGGAGCCGCGGGCAACAGCTAGTATATAAATAAAGGAAGGAAATAAACGACAAACGTGAGGAAATTTAGTGTTTCGATCATAGTGAGTAATAACCACTATGAGTAATGTATTATGAAATCTGATGCTAGAAAAAACAAACAGTATTCCATATAGGTTTAAGTAAGCAGTGCTCTCGCGGGAGGCTGGCTATCTGCGCAGGAGATATTTTAGTGCACAAGTGTGATGCATTCACACTCTCATCGTCCAATCGGAGAGAGATCAGGCGTAGAACCAACGACTTTACGTGCTTTCCGAGGGACAAGGGTGTATACAACACCAATTTCCAAACTTCGATGTATTGTGAATTTGTTAAAAGAAAAAGCCGTAAGACTAATCTTGTAAATGAATCTGGGAATCGAGCCTGTTGTAAGTTCGACTCCCAGATTCATTTAAAATCCAAGTTACTAAGGCTCACCGCAGACGGAACGGAGCGCAGCGGAGAGGATTTTATTAACGCACTTGAAAACAAACTTTAAAATGATAACAATAAAGTGCATAAATGCTTGAACCTGACAAAAAATGCTCGCGCGTCCATATGCGGGAATCATACGCGATCCGTAAAGGAAATGCCCGATTATTCCTCTTTGTCTGCGCTGACCCTAGGACGTATTCGCGAATAGTTCTAATGGTGCATCCAGGACTGTTCTACGCAAGTCTGGCCCTAAGTTTTAAGTAGGTATTAGTGGAGGTAGTGATAGTGTTCATACCGGAGACTTTCATGCCATATCCATGCTCGTCGCGTACGACGGTGACGGTGAGCAAGTCGTCGCCGCCTGGCGAGCCCGCCCCGCCCAGCATTACCTGCAACAACACCCAACAGTTTAGTATGATAAATATATTTAATGGTTAGGCATAATTAGTATACATATTATAACGTCTGGCTCACCACTGATGTGTTACATACTATCTATATACATCGCGACTAAATTGTAGGTACATATTTTACATCAGGGACTCCCAAACTGGTCTATTTCGCCCCTTCGGGGTCGAAATCGGTTTCCTAGTGGTCGACATAAACGAAAACCGATTTTGGGGGTCGACGAGGTCTAAAAATCTACCCCTATAGTTAGTTATATAGCAGAAGACACTGACCTGACAAATCAGCGCTCAACCAAAATTCTGCACGATATGGGCGTTTTCTAATAGGCTAACGTCCACTAACGATAAATAATAATATATTTATTAATTCTCTCAGAAAGGCTAGTACATACATAAATGTCTTATTTTTAACGAAAACACTTTAGTCCTATTTTGTCTGGTCAAGAATTTGGTGGGATATTGTTCGTAACAATATAATAGCAAGTTTCTTTAAAAAAAAAAGACAAGTGTGGCACTCGGGGACTGCCGCGGTAAAGCTATTGCATATTTTTTAGTATGATTTTTTTATCGAAACAAATAAAAAATTACTTTACAGAATTATCTAAATCATTTTATTGTATTCTCAATGAATCATAAAAATATATAATAATAAAAATAAATACTTGTAATAATTCCTTAAGACTCCTTATACTATAATCTTTTTCACATTAATATATATTCTCTTAGATCAAAACCTCCTTACACAAATTTGACATATTATTATTGGCCGTTTAGAGAATTAGTCATTCAAAAAAGTATCACCGCTGTGCCGGTCGGTGTGAGGGGTGTTAGGTTAATTATTTTCGTTACGGAATTTCTGAATTCGGTCTCCACGCCCAAGGCCCGCGATAGAAGCTATGCAATAGCTTAAAAATCCTCAGCAAGGTGATATAAATGAGGTAAATCATAACAAACATACGAGAAACAATCGCTATACTCGTATAAAAGAGTTATAAGTAATTATGTAAATATTCGCATCTAAACTGTCGTTTAACACGAGAATCGTGAAAACACAGCTAGAGAAATCTACCGGTTCAAACATCCAAACCCATATAATGGCAAGTTTTAAGCTGATTACAAGCATACAAATTTAATAAGTATGTATAATCGGACGCGTCAGTTTACATATACACACAGAAATTATCTCCAACATGTTGGGAAATTTGTATAATGCCAATAATAACGATATTATATTATGCAGATACGCGACGTAGGTATTTAAATTTTTAAGCATGCTGAACGATGCAGTCCGACCGCACACATACGGTGTGACAATCATTATATCTGGAGTTTTAATGCTTATCAGACTATCACGTGACACTTATTGCATTTTTCAAGTCGGGGAATACCCTTGAAAGGGCGAGCTTCGTTAATGATTTTTGAGATATTGTTACCTTTTAGATAAGCGTTGTTCTTTTAGGAGTGGGCGAGAGCTAGGCTTAGATATTTACACAAAATAGCGAACAGGCCATGACGACACAACGGTCACAGTACCTGTATAATAGGTGAAGGCAAAACAGAACTCAGAACGCAAATTTCTAGGCCGTTTTGTGCGATTGGATTTATTTTATTTTAAAGACTATAGCATGGGGTTCTTCAAGAAAGGAGTTATAAGGTTTTTAAAGGGTCGGCAACGCGTGAGTGACACCCCTGGTGTTGCAAACGTCCATAGGCTACGATAACTGCTTACCATCAGGCGGGCCGTATGCTTGTTTGCCACCTTGGTAGTATAAAAAAAAAATTAAAATAACATCACGCACTAATTAATATCGTGCCACATATATGACGACACTTATTTTTTGTATTAATGTACTTACTTTGTTTCTTTGCATCATGTATTTGAAATTATCATCACTTTTAAAAGTGAAAGTTTATGATTATGGATGTTTGTTCCTGTTTCACGTAAGAGAGGTAGGGCACCATACTAGCGAGCAAGCCCGACTGGGGAAGGACCTCCACCTTACAGAAGACCACAGCCAAATGACTACACACAGCGGTGTAGTTGTGTTCCTGTGTGTGAGTACAGGTCTCCAGCGCTCATTTAGGAATGCGTTTTGAAAGAAACGTATTCCTATCCCAGGGTTACTTCCATCTTAAAGCCCTGGTGTAAAAAATGGGTTGGCAACACGCAAGTGATACCTCTGGTAATGCAAGCGTCTATAGGCTACGGATACTGCTTAACATCAGGCGGGCCGTATGCTTGTTTGGCAACCAAGTAGTATTAAAAAAAAAAAAAAAAAAAAAACGTAACAACTACTAAACGGATTTGGCACAGAGATAGATTATTGCCTGAAATAGTACAAAGGGTAGTTTTTATCGCGATAACCGACATCCACGCGGACGAAGCCGCGGACAACAGCTAGTTTAACATAACAAATATATTAATTGATAACTTCAATGCATCAAAGTAGAGATGGACTTTCAAACTATCAACTTGTGTCGATTAATCAATGTTTGTCATTCCATACACATACCTGCGTACATTCACACCTATTTCCTCTGGGAAATGTAGAGATTTCCAGTACTAGAAACGTTTTCATATTGGATCGATATTTAATTCAAAAGTTATAATGTACTTTGATACAGAAAGACTGACTGATTTTAGATTAGAGAAGCAGCATATTATCGAGAAAGCCTAACTTGGAAAGGACCTCCACCTTGAAGAAGAATCAGTAAAATATCTACACACAGCGATGTAGTTGCGTTCCTGTGTAAATACAGGTCTATAGCGCTCATTGAGGGAATGATGCGTTTTGAAAGAAACGTATTTCTATCCCAAGATACTCCATCACAATGCCCTGATGTGAAAAAAATTTATGAGAAACTCGCAAGTGATACCTCTGGTATGCTAAGCGTTCATAGGCTACGGTAACAGCTTAACATTAGGTATGCTTGTTTGCTAAACAAGTAGCATAACAAAACAGGTTTGTGTTTGTCAGTGTACGTAAATAATCAAAACGAAATATGAATGTTACTTGTCATTCATAAAGCTAATATTCTATCAACCAAATGGCGTAACTATTATTGCTAAAATGGCGAGTGTATTACACAGCATAATCGACGACCTCCACCTCGCACCTCACACCGATGTACGATGTAGGTATGACATGTGAAAATATCATAAAAGCGTTGTTAGTCACACAGGAAGACCCATCACGGACATAAAACACATTTCCTTTGACCGAAACTGTTTACAAATTGTATGATGTAACACTTATTATGTAAATACCTAAAGTTTTATTGTTACATGTATACTAAGCCTGCTAGAGGAGTAAGCAGAGACTATAGACTTTCCACCGCATTACTACGATAACGCATATTGTGCTTGTAGATTCTAGGAATTTATTATTAGGTAGATTTATAGATAAGTAAATGGCAAAAAAAAATTAACTGTTAATCAAACTTATTATTCGCCTGGTGATAAGCATAACTTATCACCAGGCGAATAATAAGTTTGATTAACAAGGGTTCTTCAAGAAAGGAGTCATAAGGTTTTTAAAGGGTCGGCAACGCGTGAGTGACACCCCTGGTGTTGCAAACGTCCATAGGCTAGGGTAACTGCTTACCATCAGGCGGGCCGTATGCTCGTTTGCCTGTATGTCTGGGAACAACCCGCTGTTGCTAACAGCTAAAAAGACAACGTGCCTCCTGCTGCCAGAACAGGGCTTACTTTGGTAGAGTTTTTATTGCAGTCTTCTGTTAGACGAAAATACAGCCATGATCTTACATACCTATTTAACAATACATTTTTGTGACATCTATACTAATATCATAAATGCAAAAGAAACTAGTGGCAGTATGTACTAATCAAATGATTTATCATCTCCTAACGGTGCAGGAAAACATCGTAAAGATACCCACATGTCTTAGAAGAAATTTTAAAGACATGTCTGATTCAACAACCCACATTATGCCAGCGTGTGTGAATTGAGGCCTAAACTCTCTCTCTTGATAGAGGAGAGGAGAGACCCGTGCCCATTGTGTGTGTTTATTTGTTACTTTTTCTAATCTGGGGAAATGCAATCCTATGCATTCCGCCTCTTCTAGGGGAACAAACCATCTATCATATATAGGGTGGTGGTAAAGGCACTGCCTGACTTTCCCCAGTGCCCTACCAGTTGTCGAACCCACAGTTTTCAGTTACAAGAGATATCACACAAACGTGCAGTTATTTAGGTGCGCGTGCGCAGTCTTCAGGCGCGCACGCAACATTCGTGCCTTGTTTGTACATAACAATTAACATTACATTACACGTTATTATTACATTGGTTTCAACGCATGCGGTTACATAATACCTCATTATTGCTATCGATGCAATGTCACGCACAGGTATATGACACTGTTAGTGAAACAGTGGCTATGATAAAATTATGGTGAATTCGTTGACTTGTTTAGGGACTTTGGAATCAGATACTTAGTAATGTCCTCCTAACCGAATTAAGGTCACGGCGGCTAATCTCGACGATGAATACCCATCTAGTGCACAAGTGTGTGCGCAAATATAAGTGCACTCTTTATTCCCTCCCCGGGACCTAGTGATCAACAGTCACGTATATCGCCCACTGAGCCACTGATGCAGTCATCAGTCAATAATTTGCTCCATTAAATTATTTTCTTCTCTTCCGATTACGATTTTGGCATTTAGTGAAAGAGGTACTTAGATGTATTTTATAATTTGCATTATAATAATAATATTTGACCATAGATGTAAGAATAGAATTAGATTTCGAAAAAGCTTCTATCCCTTTCGCCGAAAGGGGTGAAAAGAAAGTTTTTCTTATCTAAATCTTTGTCATTAGTTCAGCTTTGTAAATCTTATAGCTCTGTCTGTGCTTGAATGAATTAGTAAGTCAAGACATGTAATATTATAATTACGTATCGATTACAACTACACTCGGCCTAATACCGTAACTTTTTAATATCTCAGACATCCGGCCAAACATAAATCACACAATCGATCTTAACTAGATGAATTCCTCCCATTTTTATAGCTAAGCAGTTATCCTTTATGTTCACCAGACAATGCATTTAAACTCCAATCAAGACACACCGACGTTCCTACGGAGTTACGGCATAAACAAAACAGTATTAAAGTCAAATCAAAGGAGACCCAAGTAATATATAGTTTTCATTCTCGATAAAACGTGTGAATTTAATTCCCTGCGTAAATGTAAACAGGAAACGCATAAGGAATGAAAAGCCTTCACCAGACGGACGCGTTATTATAGATTATTATTATCGTGCGATAACTGTTTTTTTGGATGCATAATTACGACCTCACCCCTGCTGCGATAATAATATGTAAAAACACTTTGGCCAATCTCAATGAAGACTAGCCATCGGCGCGATACAAATATAGTACAAGGTGTTTGCGCAAACTAGCAGGGAACAGAGTGCACCTGGAATTCTCTCACTCTTAGTGCGATGACACGACAATCCGACACAACTGAAGAGATATCTGAGGCAAAAGCAGGTCTCAGTATCAGTGAACTTTAAAAAAAATGGTCAATGACTAACCACGGCTAGCTTGATTAACTACGATCTATCGATCCGCGCAGCTAATACTCAGCTATGAGCCCCTCAAACGATAACGATGCAATAATAACGACAATATACAAATAGGACGTCTGCATTCTTGTGTCCTGTGACATTGCAATATCTATTCTTATTACGTTCTATATTAGGACGCATGCGATCTTACAATATCACAAGTAAGATGCACTTGAAATATACGATATATGTATAGAATATATATCTATAGTATATTGCGATAACATTCGCGACAGCTGTGTGGAAAGGACGCATTACCACAAGAAGGCATGCTATAATATCAAGCGATACTAACTCGTCAGTGTGGTAGAGGCTTAATACTGAAGTTCAACACACATGTAAACAAAAATATACTATATGATTATAATATAGAGTTGATTATTGCGTAATTGTTATACAGCATGTTGTTATAAAAATAACTTTTAGTTTTGTTTGTGTTTAAGAGCGTATTCACAAAATAGCGCAACTACAGATTAGGTAACTATCGGTCGACCGGCCGCGTGCGCGTGGCGAGTGCGCGTGTGTGCGTGATCCTCGCACACATACATTGTTCGTGAAGTATGTTCGGCACAGTGCAGGGTGCGTAAACTTTATTGTTATATTACGGTAAGATTTTTGGTGTTATAATAGGTATTTGTATTGTAAATTTGTAGAATATGTTATTATTAGAGAAGTAAAGGAACACTTTGGCATACCATATCTATTCTAATACATATTATTATTATTATAAATGCGAATGTTTGGATGAATTGATGTACCTAAGTACCTATGGACCTTTTTCTTGCTTGTTTCTGCCTGGGGTTGTAAGTGCAGGTGAAGCCGTGGGTGGAAACTAATGCCATAACATGATACCTAGCCTACAAAAAAGTAGTAGGTCACTACCTACCTACCTGCCTGGTGGTTTTTTGTAGACTAGGTAGGTAGGTACAAAAAACAAAAAAGGATCATAATATTAATACACCACAGCGAAATTATTTATTTATTTAAAACTTTATGCACAATCGCACACAGGCAGACTTAATGCCATAGGCATTCTCTACCAGTTGACCTTGGGTGATACAGAGATGAACATAGTAGGTGCACTCAAAAACAAAAAAAAATGGATAAAACAAAGAAACAAATTTAAGATAAGGATATAGATTCAACAACATCTAAAAAAAATATAATGAATATATATGCTGTGGTATATATAATATAATAATATAAAATAAATATACCTACTTACATAAAATATGTAAATATAAACAAAATTGTTATGAAAGTGTTAGACGTACTAATTCCGGCGATTCATCAGCGAGGAGAGCCCAAACCTTCACCTAAATTACTACACACAGCGGTGTAGTTGTGATCTTATGTGTGAGTACTCCTGCGTTTTGGAAGAAACGTTTCCTATCCCAGGGATACTCCATCATAAAGCCCTGGTGTTAAAAAAATGGGTCGGCAACACGCAAGTGATACCTTTGGTATTGCAAGCGTCCATAGGCTACGGTAACTGCTTATCATCATTATTATTTTATTTTATTATTTTAATTTTATTTTATTTTATTTTTTTATTTTATTTTACTTATTTTATTTTATTTTATTTTATTTTAGAAAAACCCAATATCAATTTTTGGCCCGACCCGGGAATCGAACCCCCGAACCTCGTGATCAGCAGTCACACACATCCACCACTGAACCTAACGTTACTCTCCTTCGACAGTAGTAGGCTTGTGGGTATCTTACACTACTTATTTACTACATATATGTATATTTAACAGAATTAGAATGTGATTTTAACGTAAGGCTAAATAAAAAATAAAATAAAATAAAAAATCGGGACCTCGTATTTTATTCCATTTTTTCTATTTTATTCCAATTTATTCCATTTTATTCCATTTTATTCAATTTTTTCTATTTTATTCCAATTTATTCCATTTTTTTCCATTTTATTCCATTTTTTCTATTTTATTCCAATTTATTCCATTTTTTCTATTGTATTCCAATTTATTCCATTTTTTTTCATTTTATTCCATTTTATTCCATTTTTTCTATTTATTCTATTTTATTCCATTTTTTCTATTTTATTCCAATTTATTCCATTTTATTCCATTTTTCTATTTATTCTATTTTATTCCATTATATTCCATTTTATTCAATTTTTTCTATTTTATTCCAATTTATTCCATTTTTTTTCCATTTTTTCTATTTATTCTATTTTATTCCATTTTATTCAATTTTTTTTTTCATTTTATTCCATTTTTTCTATTTATTCTATTTTATTCCATTTTATTCAATTTTTTCTATTTTATTCCAATTTATTCCATTTTATTCCATTTTTTCTATTTTATTCCATTTTTTTCCATTTTACTCCATTTTTTTTCCATTTTTTCTATTTATTCTATTTTATTCCATTTTATTCAATTTTTTTCCATTTTATTCCATTTTTATTTATTCTATTTATTCTATTTTATTCCATTTTTTTTTCATTTTATTCCATTTTTTCTATTTATTCTATTTTATTCCATTTTATTCTATTTTATTTTATTTCATTTCATTTTATTTGCCCGACCCGGGAATCGAACCCGGGACCTCGTGACCTCGTGATCAGCAGTCACACACATCCACCACTGAGCCTAACGTTAAAATCACATTCTAAACATAAATCATTCAATTATTTGACAAAAGTATGACCGTATAAGATTATCAGTCGTAAAATAATAACATTAGTATGATACGAGTACTGTACCCACTGTTGACGATATCTAATAAATTACGTAAACTGAGGTTCGGCGGCCAGGAGCGCGAGCGACATAGGTCCTTCCTCTAAAGGCGCACGCGCGGCACTGAATCATGCATCATGTCAGTGTTGCGAACTTGCGAGTTTTATACGTTATGTTTGATCACATATAACAAAAAAAATATACTATGAATTAATCAGAAATATATTTTATTTTCAAGATAAAGCACTATATTTTGATAAGGTGAAGTATTTTTATGCTTTATTTTATTAATTTAAAGTTGGCTGCATGTTTTATAACACGCGATTTTTGACGAATTATTGTTGGATAAATATGTTTGTTGATCTCTAAACCTTATAAAATCGCAAATTATTCATTAAAAAATCACTTGTAGACTATATGCTTAGTACTTACATATATGTTTTAAAGTAATAGGTATAACCAATTCTTCAAAATATGCTGTCTGCGATGCCCCGAATTGCGCCATTACGAATTCGTGTGTTGGAAAATAATTATTTAAAAAATAACCAACCACGTTAGTAGACTTTGACTATAGTTAGCCCCTTTGTCAACGACATATCTATAACTAAACCTTGGAAATTGAAACCTGCATCACTTCATAGCCGAGAATTATCACTTAGAAAACTGCGTATTTTTGCTTATTTTACTGAAAAGTGTGAATACGCTCTTAAATAGGGAGTTCATTGAATGTTTGGACTTGATGTCTGTTCTCTGATTGGTCTAAACATGATGCGCTGTGGATCTGTATAAAAGTGGTAGCAGATACGGTTTATTTCATAATTTTGATACATATATCAGATATTGTAACATCAATTAGCCGGTCTATTAATTACGTAGTGCGTGAGCTATATCAGATTGTAATTAAATAAAAAATCCTGCTAATATTACAAATGTGAAAATTTGTAAGGATGTATGGATGTTTGTTACTCTTTCACGTAAAATCTACTAAACGGATCTGGATGAAATTTGGCATAGAGATAGATTATAGAGTGCAAACTTTTTATCGAGATAACCGACATTCACGCGGGCGGAGCCGCGGGCAACAGGTATTTCTTAGTATGTTTACTGGTCTCAAAAATAATTACCAAGTAGGTATATGTATATTATATTATTTAATTTAAGTTGGAAAATGTAATTTTATGGTGTACAATAAAGTATATTGTATTGTATATAAGGGTAGTGCCTTTTTACAAGGCTACACGCAAGTAATGTACCTGCAATATAAGCATCAAAAGCGTATAATGCTACAGTACGAGTACATGCACGCCCTCTATAGTATAACTTGCGAAGCAATATCACGTTAGAACAGTTCAAAAAACGACAGTTATTATCACATCACTACGTCACTACTAAGATTACAGTATGAGTAACCGCAAAAGGTTACACTGACATAATCCTTAGTTACTCACCTGACACAAATGTTTATAAAGCTAAATAACAACCGAAACATACTGCTTATAACTTGATATATAGCAGCGTAAAGCTTTTAGTTGGTTTTCATTATTCGAGTGATTTTTTTAAGTGCAGCAAATTTTTGAGGAGACCGCGATTTGGTAAACGTACGATAGGTTGCATCCCGGATAGATGGACTGATGACCTACTCCTGCTGGGGTAAACTGGATACTGAAGGCCGAAGACCGAATGTTGTGGCGCGAATTTGGAGAGGTCTGTGTCTAACAGAGAACTGACACAGGCTAATTGATTGTTCTGGCATCCTAAACATGCTCTATATTTTTGATGCCAAATAGTAGGTAAATCAAGTATTAATCAGCCTATTGCAGTCAATATACAGCAAAAGCTGCATCCAATTTAAGCTATAACACTTCGGTCGAACTCCTTTCGCATCAAGTCTTTTTATTTTTTCTTTTGCTTCATTAGTTCCTCGGTCAACATAGCCACGCTGGCTGGCTGTAACTCTCACACCAGGTATTTTATTTAACCTCCATGGCACTAACAGTAGAAGTAGCAAAGACACTAAGTACATCATTTCTAGACTGTACCTCTACATTTTTTACAACTTCCGCACTAAGGAACCCTGTGTCGCGGGGGACTTTAAAAAATATTATTAAGGTCACAAAGTACACACCCAGACTCGGAACATATATTCATGGATCACCTTTACTACTAGACCACACATGCAGTTTTATATTGTAAAACGACTAACAAGTTTTAACATGTTAGAATGAAAAGTAAGAACCCTAGATGTACTAGAATAGCTAAACGCACAAGCCGTAAGCCTGTAAATAGAGCATAAAACAGGGGTAAGCCTCCGTTCACATTAAAACGACCCCATTTTACCCCAACAACTTGACTATTTAAGTGTTAGAGGGGACGCGGGTCACTAGGCAATATGGCGTTAACTCGTCAGAAAGCTTCCAACCCTTTCTCTGCTATGCTTCTATAGTGCGTAGGTAATTGTATGATATATTGAATTGGAGCATAAAATTATTAAAATAATATAGCGATGATATTCCAACGTAGGGGTTAACTTGACCTTTTTTATGGGTCCTCTAGGTTTCAATCACGTAATAGGTATACGTGTTAAAAAAGTAGCAGACTCATCGCGCTTTTTTCCTGGAGGAGTAGATAGAGATGTATCATCACATAGACACTAATGTTAGGTACTTAAGCGCCATGTAAAAGGGCTTATTGTTATGTACCTACTGTAACATGAGGGTTTGCTTGCTAATTCTTCATAAGACCCTACCCTAGTCAGCGCATTGGCCGTAAAAAATTGGTCTGATGAAAACAAACCCATTTTCCGACGTTGCTAATAAATATGTATGTAATAAATCTTTATTTCTATAAAAAGTAACACTAAATGTTTCCTTTTATTTCAGAATTTAAAATGTACCTATAGATACGCAATAAACCAGTGTAGTTTAGTAACTAAACATTATTAATGCAATGCATATCGGCAGATGCCAACCACATAAACCACGAATTCATGTTAATGATTACATATCCCACTTATAAACGTGAAAGTTTGTAAGTATGGATGGATGTTTGTTACTCTTTTACGTAAAAACTACTGAACGGATCTGGATGAAATTTGGCACAGAGATTATGGTCTGGAATAACACATAGGCTACTTTTTACAGCGATAACAGACATCCACGCGGGCGGAGCCGCAGGCAACAGCTATCATAAATAAGTGAACTAAATGTCGCCCGCGTGTATATTGATGATCACGTCTACAACTATAACTACATCCTTTTCCAGAATACCATTTATCTTCTTGCCGAATTGTGTTTAGTCGTTAAAAAGACAGAATTACTTTCGCATTAATTATTAGGGATGATGCAATACATTAATTTTATGCGAAAATCTTTAACACCCTGACGTAAAACTTATTTAAAACCTCTACGCAACAATATCGCTACAAAATATTAATTATCTGGCGATCATGCGCGACTTATGCGCGGGCGCACATCTTCTGGGAAAACATTAATTTTGGCAGCGCACGCGCGTCAAACCGCCATCGCGCCACAATGACAGTGGGAGACCATGCCAAAACACCACTGGACTCACTAATATGTTTAGATTTTTTTATAATTGGCGTGCCCCAGAATAGATATTGTTATTAAAATTTGTCTTCCTGTTTTTAAGATAAATTTATATGAAGTTGACAGGTTCCATCACAGTCCGCTGGACATTATGACAAGGTATATCTTGAGCCAATAGGTATTTGCACAAAAATATAATATTGTCTCTTATCCATTTCTGTCAGGCTCATGTTAGCGTGCATATTCCTGTCGTTTTGAAACCGAACGGCTTGGTACATAGTCATGACAGGCGTCCTGATGGCATGACTCTCGGTTTTTGGAAGATGAGAAGGCCTTTAGTGTGGGATGCTTCCTGTGTAGACACTTTGGCGCCTTACCATCTTCCATTGACTGGCATAAAAGTGGTTCGGCCGCCACTACTCAAGACTGTCTCTAGCGGGTCAACGCATTGGTCTCGCGATCCAGCGTGGCAATAGGGCTAGCCTTTTTGACACCTGTCCTCAGAACTGCGACCTTAATCAGATTTTTTATTTATTGGTACGTAAATACCTTTAAAATACATTATCTGATTGTTTGTAAGTAAGTTACTTTTATTTTAATAACTATTCTTGTAAATATTTTATGTTGTATTGGTGATCTGTGTTGATTCTGATATTAAAACATACATTATCACAACTTAAAATTCAATAATTACAGAACAATATGAAGGTATACGTTATGAACATAACAGGAAAGCTAGAAAAATGATGTCAGCAACTCTCTACTCTACCCTTGTCAGCGAAGTGGCCGTAGGCAAATGAGCCATAAGAACGCCTGGCACGACAGCTAAGTTCATTCTATCTAAACATTCAAGAAATGCAAATATAAGTTAAGCAAGCGAAGTATGACGTAAAGTAGGTGAGGCTTGTACGATAACTTGGATTGATTGATTGAAGATTTCAATAGTACCTATAGTTACGACAGACAGACAGACATACACACTGCTAATAAAGTATCAAAATAAGTACTAGAGAGGATTTAGCAAATGATACAACCTTGGCCGGAATAACCATTTTAACGAAAAAAACAATCGTTCTTTAGATAAGACTAATCAATTAATTTATAGCTAGCTCTTTGTAAATATCAAAGGTTGTATCAATGACTTACAAACATACGAGAGCGTAAGTTGTAATACATTATAGATAAATCAATCTAATATCAGATACATTATTATAATTACTTTTCCTGACTGACTGATTCATCAATGCAGAGCATAATCCGCTGAGGCTACAACTAACTTTAAATTTTGCACTAAGTTTAATCTCTAAATGGGGGAAAACATTTTATGATCCAAAGACGGGGCAGGCCACCAGTAAACAATATAAAAACAAATCTTATATCTATATCCAGCAGTGGGACGTTTATGGGTTGAGATGATGATGAAATAAATATATTAATACGTAAAGGGAAAACTTTGTATCGCTTTTAGAGCTCATTGCGCGCATACAGAGGTGGGTGAATTGGCGTAGTTAAAATTCACATGGAGAAGGACTGGAAAAAGCAATTATGGTCGAATTTCGACCACCGGGTAGCCTCTCGTTTATATTATTAATAGTAATATTATGTATAAAGCCTTTAATTCTGTAGTAAATTCGGATAATGCACCGATAGTATAAAAAAAAAATGTTATTCGTGCTTTCAAAAAGATCAGATCCATTGAAAGTTCGAGCTAAACTTAGTAGAGTAAATAATAAAGCAATCTTCTACAGGCGGACGCTATCCTAGATAATTTAATTGAACTTCCATCTATCCAATCGTAGAATCGTATTGATCTTAAAAGGCAATTTGCAGTAGAAGTTCTTTTTAAAAGAAATAAAGTAAGTGTTACTTAATCTATTTTAAATTCATTTTTTACAATTGAGTGCAACGGGCAAATAATTATATATAATACTTAAATATAATAATATTAAATTTATAGTTGTTGTATAGTATAAAGTAAAAAGATAAACTTGCTGTAAAACTATACTATCCTAACTGAACCGTGCCCATTTCGTTGGGCATTTTTCGGGTTAACAGCATATGACACTAACAAATAAAGTGGCTTTATATTAGTAAAATAAATTTTAAAATCGGTTCAGAAGATCCAGAGATTACCCCCTTACAACCTCACAAACTTTACCTCTTTATAATATTAGTATAGATTACTCCAAAATCAATTGCAATAAAAATGCACTTCACCATTTACTTGTCTGGAATTCAACCATGCCAAATACAACGCTGAGTATGTCCGATACAGCCAGTTTCGCCACATAAAATTCGATTACTCGCTATACATGACTTGCTTGCACTGCTATATAAATATACACGTTATTCGTCGCCTATTTTTATCGTAGATGCTCATATCACGTTAAATAAAGAATCCAAATGAGTAATACTTTATCAAAATTAAGTAATAAATATCGTACCGATAAGTTACGATACGATACGATAGTAAACGTAGATATAATTATGCGATTACGCTAAAAGCGAGCATCACACGATGATTGATTAATTACAATTTGTAATTTTATCATTATTGATGACCTGAAGATGGCATCATAAAATAATTATGCCCATGACTGATAGACGAGGCTAACATACAGTGTCAGTAGACCGATTGTCCCAGTTTTTCGCTCAGATTTGTAACATGAAATTGCAAGTAAGGAGGGAGACGTATTCAAAAGCATGACTTGCAAATGCAATCCCAGTTTGCAAGCGAGAAACTATTTTACAAAAGATCAAGACACTTGAAAACGAGGAGAGAAAGATGAAAGCAAGTTATTTTCCTCAAAATAACATAAATTTCTGACTAACTCCATCCGATACGAAACATTACCTATCAGTAATACTGATAGGTAATGTAATGTAGCACCTTATCTGCCAGCAAATTGAACAATAGGCAAATTGGTTAACGCGAAGTTTGTTCATAAAAATAATTTACATATGATTCAATCAATATTCCGTAAATGTAGTTATTTCGGTCCTGAACAAATGATTTGCAGCATTATCAATAAATTAACCATCACAACTTAATTAATGATTTTCCCTTAACAAGAGTATTTTCATATTATTATAATTTGGTAAATAAAATGATTTCACACATTCACAATAAAACTGAACGGACAAAGTTCCATGTAGCAGCCAGCACGTAGTACCTACATGGTGCATTGTCACAGCGCAGACGGAGCGTCGCCGGGCGTTAAATAAAGATTTTATCTGCCGCCGGCCGCGACCATTCAACGAGGGAACGTGCTACCGCGGATTGTGGACACTGACGTTTGTTTATGTACCGTGTTATTGCGATGAGTGAATATTAATCTACCTACTTAACCTGCATTGCACTTGCTACATTTCGAAAGGATTTCAAACAATTATTATTTCATAAGCTTTCGATTATGAATCTTAACGTAGCGCTACGCTTTTATCAGAGTTCAGAGTTGCTTTTATTTAAATCACTATCACTTTGTTACATTCTTACGTCTTGAGCAGTAGGAGCCTGCTAGCTAGTACACATTTTTTGAAATAAAATAATACCTACTCTACCTGGAGCCTCAGCAGTTCAGCACGCACTCAAGCGTACCTACGTACAACCACATTAATAGTGTAAGTAACTTTTAACCCTCAATATGTTTAGCTCCAGCGATGACAGTAGCTTCGATAAAGAATCTGTATCTTTACAGGTGCAAATTTGTAGTACCATTAGTAAAACCGTGAAAGTTTCAGGTGCGTTAAGTAGTTAGAATATAAATGGCTGACATAATTCTTAAGAAGTAGAGGGTTAAGAATTATATACCGGTTAAGTTGGAGCATCTCGACTGAGGGACTGTCTCCAAAAAAACTTAACACTGTGTTTCTGCGCTTCCTGTGAAGGAGTAACATTGCCAAAGTTTTTAAATAGGTTGATATGCTGGCAATAGCTGTCCGTGTACCGACGCCTCATGGGCTCTACGGGGACTTGGCAGAAGGAACTAAAGTGTATTCGCACTTGGGACAGAAGACCACAGCCAAATAACTAAACACGGTTTTTTTTTCTTCTTTAAAAAGACAAATCCCGCACTAGAGAACAAGCTCTGTGTCGCGGGGGACTTTACAAACATACAATTAACGAACACAAATTACACCCAGACACAGAACAATTCTTCGTGGGTCACACAAAGTTTTGTCATGTGTGGGAATCGAACCCACAACCTCCTGCACAGCAGGCGCATACTGCGTCCACTGGACCACCGAGGCAGTCAGTGGTGTAGTTGTGTTCCCTTTGCGTCAATACAGGTCTCTAGAGCTCAAAAATCAATTTAATCCTATTATCATATTTATGAACGTGTAATTGCCGTAATTGGTAATTTTTAGACTTAAACTTTTACTAGTAAGTAGGTTGATACATTATGTAGATATTTTATAATAATCTTCCACTTTCATCAATGGCGTAATTCGTCCGGATCCGGTGACTAGTTAAGTGGTTCAACAGTCGCGTACGCGTAAGTAATGTACCACTAATGTTTTTATTGTCCGCATTCAACTGTCTACCAACAATACACTGGAAATTATTAACCGTTTGTATTTTAACTGGCCGCGTCGGATGATCGTAATTGCAAAAGTCAACTTCTGCACGGAACAAGCCCTGTGCCGCGTGGGCCGGGACAAATACACAATTAACGAATACAATACACCTGGCATCATAATTTGTGGATCATATGTCATCAACCCTGCAGTTTTGAATCATCATCGGCGGGCCTTATGCTTGTATCTTACTTTTATCCTATAAAAAGAATATTAAAAAAAACATAGCTACGTATTTCAAAAGTAACATTTTGTGTGAGAATTTTCACAAAACTAAACAAACAAAAGTGCCACAAATCTCGTACAAACTACGTTATGGCGTGCCAACGTTTTGTTACACCACAAGTTGGCATGGTGAACTCCTAACTATCCTTTAACGTCCAGACAAACAAACGCTTATGTAGTCTGGAACTGGTGGCATGTGGCGCACTGCGGTGTTTTTGTTCCTTACATTATATACCACCGCGCACCGCTGTAACTCGCTCAACTGAGCTCATTTATTATTAAATAATTTAACAGCTTGAATTTGTAATTGCAGTGGAAAAGAAGTCTTGCTCGGACATTTATTTCGTTTTAACTGTTACTCACTGAAAATGTAGATTACTAACAAGTAATAGTTGAAGGATTTTTGTATTATTGGATCAGTAGTTTTTGAATTTATTCATTATGAACAAAAACTTTTTCTTCATAATATTAGTAGGTATAATTGGCGCCCTCACGCACATTGTTCGCATTGAACTATAGCACGAGTAAAACATTCCTATCTCGCATTATTCAGCTGATATACTATTATTATTATAGATTGCTAGCCGCAAAAAACAATAAACTTTTTATTTGTTTACATAAATTGCATTTAACTTTAAAATAAAATGACCACACTAGACACTAAATCCGCAAGATTACGTCTCTTTACTTGCTATGTATAGTTGTCTAGCAGTACTCACTTGTGTAGTACTCACATGTCCGTGTGGTGACGGATTAAGAATACAAATGTTACCACCCCTTTCCATCCCGAAGGGTGTCGTAAGAGTCGACTAAGGGAGTAAGTCAGGCAGACAATATCCACTGCTAGAGAGGGAAAACTCGAAACAAAACCCTATACCAACCCGTCTGGCCAGCGTGGTATAGTAGGCTAATATCCCTCCAAATGTATGGAGGAGACCCGTGCCCAGTAGTGGGACGTTTATGGGTTGAGATGATTGACTCACTTGTCAAAACAAGGTGCATTAGCAGGGAGCCATATCCAGCTGTAGCACAGTCCACAATAAAAAAACATGATTATATCATCACCCACCCACTTATTATTTACGTAACAACATTACATACAAAAACAAGTAGATGATTAAAATCTCAAAACAGTTTTATAGTCTACTAGTTTCCGCGCGTGGCTTCGCCCTTTTATTGTGTATCGATCTACGATTAGGTGGTCAGTGCCATCCACCTATTTCGCTTCAATAGCAGCAGTATGTTCTACTACTTTACATCATTATTGTATCTAGGGAAGTGACTATATTTAAAAAAACCTTTCAATTTTCAATGATACTTACATACATTGCAAGTTAAATAAGGGCTTCTAAAATCTTATTTTAGGGACGTTTTAAGATACATTTTAAGACGGGTTGTATTGCTTCACTTAAGTGGTATAATCTAGCTCTAGTTTGACGAAAAGGAACAATCAAACATATTTAATATAACTAGTTATTTATAGGCCACACGTAGGTATCTCTTGACAACACGTACGTCATATTCATAATGACTACGTTACTAAACGAACGATGTCGTCATTTATACAACAGAATTTAGAATCATTCTGGATGAGAGAGGTGAGATGAGTCACTAGAAATGCAGTACAAAACTAGAATACTATAAGATCGCTAACATCACGTTCCCACGGACACACATGTAGGGCTGATGCTTAATATAATGTTAGTAAACAATCAGCAGATTTGGGTCAGTTTTTGGAAATTGTAGAAGCACATTAATTCTAAGAATGGTAAGGCACCATACTAGCGATGCGTTTTGAAGGTTTTGAAAGAAACGTTTTCCTATCCCACGGATACCCCATCTTAAAGTCCTGATGTAAAAAGAAATGGGTCGGCAACGCAAGTGATACTACTAGTATTGCACGCGTCCATATCTCTATGCTATCTCTTAATATTTGCCGCTATTTACTGCTCTTGCGGGTTAGGTACATCTGACGGTTACAGCAGGCCGTATGCTTGTTTGGCAGCCAAGAAGTAGGTAGAAAAAAGCATTGGACTTCCTGAACAGTCTAAATAAAGGTATTTTACAAAAATATATGTCTTTACGTTGATTGCTTCTTCAGCGTTACTAGTTTTGATCAATGCGTATCGACATATTCCACACCCAGAGTGGCAGAGTCTAACGCACGTGGGATTTTTAACGATAAAATTTTAATCTTACTTTTGTACTTCCCGGTCATAACGTAATCTTTACCGATAGTGAGGTATATTATATTTTGTACTTATTTTGTTATGTGGTCGAAATAATAAAGCTTTATTATTATATTATATTTAGTTTAAAAGTTTGAATTTAATTGAACTAGGACTCATCTCATCATAATTGAAATAGTAGTTATTGTAACTAATATTTAAACTTTCTATTATAGACAATAAGGTGCCACAACGTGAGTTTGATCGTTAGGAGGTAATATAGTAATGATTGTCAAATAGGAGTGTAGGTTCGTTTATATAAGTTATTTTGATGGTACTATTCGACTATTTGAAGAATACCTATGTGTTATATAAAATTAATGCCAGCCCTATCATACATATCGCTAAGGGATCAATGTTGAACGAAATAAAACTAATACAATGACTCATATCAATTTGCATTTTTGCCCTGATGGTTCTTGGTATACCATCTCGCGTAGTCATGAGATCACTCCATATGGAACGCTATCTATTGGTTATACTTATAATATTACATTCTTCATCATCGTACATAATATTTATTTATAAATTCTTCAAAACTTACACGAATTCATTTTTATAGATAAGATAAAATTATGCATGTATAATGCATAATTTTATCTGTGCGACATTTCCCTTGTTTTTAACACACAATGAGCATCATTATAGCAGTATCATTTACTTATCTATTTTGTCATTCAATTAACAAACAGTCGGCGTTACAAAGCCGTGTGAAATAAAAACAAATCGTTATCACGGCCCGCGATAACCCGAAGACAACGACGGAGACGTCCGTCCGCGATGACTCATTGCACGGGAATGACATCGAACGCGCGAATACTTTTCATATTTCGTTTTTTTTTCTGTCGCATTTGTTGCGTTTGACAGCAAGGCCATACAGCCAACACGTTGAACATTTTTTGACGTAACAGACAAACTGGACGATGTAATCATTGTAACCTCGACGAGGTTACACAAACAGATTATTATTTGTTTACGCGTTTGTCGTTTGCTGGATAATTAATTTAACGATTGTAGGTATAATAAGGTCGAAGGGGCACTGCGTCTTAGCCTTACACACCCTATTAATCACGTGAATGGACAAAGTAATCCATGAAAAGTTCCTTGACTCCGTCGCCAAAAAAAAACCTTTCATTGCCGATCTAAACGGTAATTCCAATCCACTAACCCATAACTGGTTTAGTTACAACAACTAGTCAATAAAATATGTAAGTTTGTATGTGTATTTAAGCGAGCCGGTGCGATAACTCGCATAGTTGGTAAATGTCTTACACTGATATAGGTCAGACAATTAAACGAGTTGAATACTAATGAGATTTCTACAACGGTAAGTATGTTTTTTTTTTGTTTTCGGCGACTTGATGTCTGACTTTGTGAACCCATGGTGTAGGCAGTAAGCAGAGTGTCTGGTGTTTAAGAAGTCTTTAGTGCAAAACGAATTGAAAATTAGAGTCTGTTGATGATAAAACAATAAAATGTATAAAACATAGCTATTATGACCCTAGAATGAGATAACAGTTTCTAGGAAAAGGTAATATTATCCAATAAAAAATTGTTCATTGACTCTGTCGTGGGCATACTAGACTTTGTGTCAGCCAAACAATGTCAAATCAGTGACCATTATGTCATTAGCATTACGGATAAAAAAATAATCAAAAATAATCACTCTGTACTCCGAGATAAGGTTCATAGAGACAGCAGTACGCGAGCTTATCTTGCGCGACACTCCTAAACGACATGACGTATACATTTACTTAGTTAGAAGTGGGTTACTTAAGATAGTGTTTCAATAACTCGAGATCGGAATACTTAGAATCGTGATAAATAATAAATATCTCATTAGAATTACCATTCTAATGAGATATTGATTATTGGTCAGTTTATATAAGATACTATGCGTGTTGGATTCAGTGGCTTGAATGGTTACTTGTGAACCCTTCCCTATCCCAGAAACACGGAACAAAAATGGTGTGATTCATAAATGGTTGCTCCAAGTTTGGGTGCACTTTGTATCCGTTAATTGTATGTTTGTTAAGTCATCCGCGATATAAAGCGTGATCCCTAGTGGCGAGAGCTGTCATTAAACACAGAAAAAATACATGAAATGTAATTTGAGGATAGTTGGGTTTACCACGCGATTCGAAAGATGATCTAACTAATAGGTTTGTCTGAGTTTGAAACCCTTCCGAGTTAAATCGTCGGTCGATAGAGTCGGTCGGGACAAGCTAGTGAACCAATGAGATAGGTCGGTACTTAAAAATTCTTTACTAACCAGCGCGATTAGAACGATCAGATTGGAAGCCCGACCAAGCAATGTAGTAGGCAGAAAGTTTGATAAATTATGATTTATATTAAAAAAAATATAATTAAATGCGTAATTAATTACAGGTATATTATTACTCTTTTGTGGTTATTTGCAAAATTAAAGTTTACATTACATCGATACGGTCAAATTTATGAATATTTTAATGTTCAAATAAACCACATGATTAAGAAATAAAAAAGCTAAGCTGGATGATGATGTCTGTGTTACTAAGCCAAATGAACAACTATATTTACATATCTGTCAATAACATGTGTTGATGCGTCAAATGCGGCAACCGAAAAAGTCAATATTTATAATGGTGAATTATAATATAGTCTCAATATTAAACAGATATAGAAGCTCAGTGGCCAGCACCCTGGAACTACGTTCGGGATATGACAATAGGCTTAATAAATATCTGCTTACGATTTCGGCGAAATGGTATAATGCATTGTAATGTAAACACTGATAGACGTTATCTACACTTGTAGTGCAGATAACTAATTTACCTGTTTACATATTGCGAATCATTAAGTAAGCCTTTGTTGAGTAGTGAACTTAATATGAGCTAAGAAGATTATAATTTAGGATGAACATTTCGTAATAAAAAGCTCAATTTGACAAACTTAACAATCTCGCTACAGTTTTACCTGGAAATCAGTACAAAGTCGACGAAATCATAAAATGTTGAAATTGGATGAGAACCAAAACGGATTAGCAGAAATCGTAACGTCTTCAAATAAACATAAAGTTTTAGGCAATTTTACGTGTAATTGTACTGTTTTCTTCTTATACGTAACCGGTATTTAACTTTAAAGGCCCCTTTCGTTGATTTAACTACTCGCCAAACTATTTATCTCACATCTCTTCTTGAAACGAACATAGGAATAGGATACAAGATTTTTATATAGAATTATGTAACCTTCGCTAACAGTTACGGAGAAATTAATCACTTTCATAGTACCTCTCTTTATTAAAGCGAATAAAGAGTCTCTGTCCTTTTCTTATCGTTTGCGGAAGAAAGAAATGCAGTTATATAAAAAATGATTTCTGATATGAATTAGAAAATAACAAATCAATTCAAACAATCAATCAATTTACTAACCACACTCTTATAAAGTTTACTTTGCATCATAAGTATCAATTTACAACCCAATTTCCGAAAACTTCTTAAAAAGGACATAAAATTAAAATTTGCATATCCCTACTAATATTTGAAATGTGAAAGTAACTCTGTTGCTTCTTCGGGACTAAACGGCGGAACTAATCTTGATGAAATTTGACAAGGAGATAGATGGTATCCTGGGGAAGGGCTTAGGGTATATATTATAGGCTTTTTATAGCAATAACGGACATTTACGCGGGCGGTGCCGCAGGCAACATCTAGTTTAAATATATGTTTGATCGTGTCAGGGTCGGGATCCTTTATCGGTTTCGAGACACATGTTTAAAAGACCTTCCGAGAATAGTTCATGTAATATGCTATTCTTGTATGATACGACATGGACGACAGCATAATTACCCTTTTGATAAATGCGGGTAGTATTTGTGACTACATGACATCATTTCTTGGACAGATTTATACCGTATTTTTTTCTATAAACACGCTGTGAGCACAGACGTGATCTAGTACAAACTAAATGTTGTGGTTGTTGTTTTAAACGTATTTTGTTTTTAATTTTAGGAGAAATAACTTGTGGGATTAACTGAGCCTCTACTTCAAATTAACAGAACTCGAATGACGACGAATTGTAACGGTTTATTATGTATTTAACTTATTGCGTTTCGGACCTAGTGCGTAGAATCGCGATGCAACCACATTTAACAATAAAATCAATTATTATAAGTCTGCCTGTTTCTTACAATTTCACCTCATTACTCTTTGCACCACAAATTGGCTAATATCTACTCTAGGTCATTATAAAATACTATCTTGAGGGAACTTTGAATTTCGAATGTACAAATTATAATCCTTAATTTCTCATTTAATAAGCGTTAAATATCATTTGCCACTATATTGTATCAAAAGAGCGAGTCAACGGTTTCATTTCAAAGCAGATTTCCTAAGAAAAGCAATCTTCTACTGATCTACAAAAGGATATAATAACATTATAGCTCCATTAATATTTGTTCACAAACCCCAATAGGACCCGGTAAGTCCTTCGTTCGACCCCATTTAGCTTCATCGTCTCAAATCCTTTGAAGGTCACTGACCTGTCTGCTATGACCGGAGATTCATGCCTTAGTTTAGGTGGATAAAAAACATTGGTCGTTTTTATGTCAGTGTGTTTTTGCAATAAAAATGGCTACTACTTGATATTTTTGCTTCAGAATTAAATTTATGATGCGGTTTTTTCTAAGAGAAGTAACATTGCAGATGCGCATTAAATTCGTCGTATTTCAGCCTATGAGACAAAGATCCCCGTGCAGCTAGTAAAATTCTTCTCCAAAAACTTGCTTACCAATAAAAACACAACACAAGACCGGTTCAAATTCATATTTATAAATAGTATATTAATAATGCAAATCATTTTATTATGATCTACACTAATATTATAAAGAGAAAAGATTTGTATGGTTGAAATGAAAGAACTCAAAAACTGCTGATTTAGTATTGATTCGTCATTGACATTGTTTTTTTATTATTTACATTTCTCGTACAAATTGTACAATAGTCTGCTATATATATGTATATAGGACATAGCACGCTCTAAATTTAAACTCTAATTTTGTTGGAATACCCAAAATTTCTCATTGAAATAAGTGTACATTTCGGGAAATATTTTTAAATGCACCTCAAACTTGCCGTACCGTAAGATTCCAGAGGAATTTCTTACCACGTACGATTAGGCTGTGGAATGAGCTCCCTGCCGAGGTTCTCCCAAGAGACTATAGCATGGGGTTCTTCAAGAAAGGAGTTATAAGTTTTTAAAAGGTCGGCAACGCGTGAGTGACACTCCTAGTGTTGCAAACGTCCATAGGTTACGGTAACTGCTTACCATCAGGCGGGTCGTATGCTTGTTTTACACCTTGGTAGTATAAAAAAATAAAAAATAAGTGTGGCACAGCAACAGGGTTCCTTGCAGCTGATCGAAAAGGTTGACTCAAGACTGAAATCTGCGGATATTCATAGGAGAGTCCCATGTCCAGGAGACGTCTATTGTGCTTTTTTTTTATTTCACACTAGTTGAGAAAATGTAGTGCCAATTGACCACCGGTGCGGTGGTGCGATTACGAGCTTTAATGGTTCGAACAATGTTGAATATTTTATTGTCTAAAGCCATAACTACTAAGTTAGTATAGAAATCTGACGGCCGAAAGCGAAATGTGGAACATTGTTTATTTTAAGCACCCGCTTAGAAAGGATTTTTGAAAATTTAAACGCTAAATAAAACTCAGTCGAGGCGGCCCGATGTGGTATAATATAATATTATATAAAAAATCATAACAGGACAAATAACCTAACACAATCACATCGTAAGATACCTGCAGGATGATAGGATGAGTTAACCCTATTTATAGTCACAAACTAATTTATAGTTTCACCGAATGAATTCTGTACTACTTTGCACTTTTATTTCATAAGCGTAAGTTTACCAATTATTATAACTATAATGGACAACGGGTCTAAATCGCGTAATGTTTTAAAGGTTTTCATACCTTTATGCCGGATGTTCCTTATTGCAAGGATCAGTGCAATTACTATATCATTCTTAATTTTCTACTATATTTCGATTTCAAACATAAAGAGTTGTCTTAATGTCTCCAACTCGTAAGTGATGTTTTTGGCATTGGAAGTACACGGGAACTGCTTACGATCAGGCAGGCTGTCTGTATGCTTATTTGCCGCCTGCTACTAAAAAACCGCTTTGATGCCAATATAAAAATTTATATCTTAGGCATTTCGCTTTTAGATTTAATATAAATATTGCAAGTGTGAGCGTCAAACAGACGCATACCTGTCGATCAAGCATGGCGGCCCACATGCTATGACTAGCAGCGCCCCGCGGTCTCACCCGCGTTAAATTTGGATCGCGTCCCGTGTCATATTTATTATTACTGCCATAACCCCCTTAGGTCTTAGCGTGATGCTAAATAGCCTATCTTACTCAAAAAATGGGACATCAAATGCAAGATTTTTTTCTTATGCGACTGGTAGTTCCAGATATTAGCGCTATCGAATAAACAAACAAACAAACAAACTGTGCCTCTTTCCTCTCTCTCTCTCTCTCTCTTTATAATATCAGTATAGATTGTGTATTCAGAACTAAATATAATAACACACGGCGGTTGTAGAGTCGCAGAAACTAAAACAACTCGCGAAAATATTATATTTAGGGCGAAGCTGAATATTTAGGAATAGTTTTAGGTTAAAGATAAATATAATTGCTAGAGTAAGTCGGCTATTTTTGTTTGGACTTGGCCGCCTGAATTTATGTTTGTCAACATAAGATCATTTTATTATTTAATCGCGAATCGTCCCGGTTTTGCACGGGTCATTTATCCCGTATTTTATTTTTTCGTTAAATATAGCCTAAGTTACGCTGATAATGTAGCTTCCTAATGGAGAAAGAATTTTTAAAATCGATCGAGTAGTTTTTGAGTTTATTCGGTACATACAATAATACAAATCTTTCCTGTAGATTTAGTTTACCTTTTTATACTACTTAGGTGGTAAACAAGCACTACTAAAGGTAAGCAGTTGCCGTAGCATACGGACAAGCATCACTCATTTATCCTATACAAAGAGTAATTAAGTGTAATAGGAAATATTTATTTATCCTACACACTCTAACGAATAAGGCTTCAGGTCAATCCACCATTGAACTCATCTTAGAGATAACCTAGCCCATGGAAAATAAAAACATATAATACCTAACATACGTTCCTTAAAGGGGAAAATTGAGGCAATAACATCAAAAAGCGCCATTTATTCTTGAAAGGCAATTCTAACGTTGTCATTGTCTAACTGGTAGAGTAGAACAGAGATGGCATGAAAATTACCTTGCTAAATTTGTATGATGTAGGAAAGGGAGACTTGAGAAAGTAATTTGTATTCATATCGCAGGGGGTTGATAGTACTTCCCCTACGGTATGAATAAATTCACAGTATAAACAAAAACATGTACAAATTGAGTGAACGGGTAGCAGTGGCTACCTCGCTGTTTTCCACTGCGCGGCATAATGTAGGTTTGATCCCCACATGAGAAACAAATGGTGTGATCCATAAATTATTAATCTTAGTTGTACTTTGTTTCAGCTATCTATGTAATATAATTATCTTGAGAAACAGGGAAAAAACTAGTATTTAATACAGTAAAGAAAATAAAAACTCTTTATTTAAAAAATGAAACCGATTTCAATAAAATATCATCGATGTGTTTACAATTTTTAGATTTTTGTTGATATTTTAAAAACCGCTTGATAAAATTTAAATGGTGTTCCCATAGGAAGTATACCCTTTGAAACAAAGAATTTTCCATATCGGTTCAGGTGTCTTCAAGTAATCGGTGAACATGACATAAAAAAAGATCCCGACAAATTGAGTCTTCCTTTTTTGAAGTCGGTAAAAAATCAAGTGGCATGGCAAAACAAGATGCAAACCAATGCCAAATGAAGAAATATATCTATTAGTTAAAGTAATTTATATTCATAATTCACATATTCGCTTATCATACTAATTTATCACAATATTAATGATACAGAGGTAAACCCATGCGGTCAACCTTCAGATATTAACCTTTGAATCATAACTTGACCTATATTTATAATTCTACAGACTAATAAACTAATTTACTACCTAGTACTTACTAGTCATTGCGAAGATATACTAATATGTTTACCAAGGTGAAGTTTTAGGATAAAATAACTGTTCATAGTATGAATTTAGTTTAAGATATATTTGTGTAACGTACAAATAGATGTTCCGGGTCTGGGTGTTTTTAGGTCCCTGAATTGTATGTTTGTGAAGTCCTCTGAGACAAAGGACATGTTTCCTAATAAGGGAGTTTCACGCAGTCGGAGTTTTACAATGTACGATTTCCTCCATTATGTCTTTCTTTAAATTGATATGTAAAAAAACTATAATCCTATCACCAACTTTTATTAAAATACGTCCCGTAATTTTGAGTTCGCGTTTATAATAGTACTAGCTGTTGACCGCGGCTCCACCCGCGTGGATGTCAGTTATCGCTGTAAAAAGTAGCCTATGTGTTATTCCAGACCATAATCTATCTCTGTGCCAATTTTCATCCAGATCCGTTCAGTAGTTTTTACGTGAAAGAGTAATAAACATCCATCCATCCATACATACAAACTTTCACATTTATAATATTAGTAACGATTCAATCCAACATACACTTTTAGATCCTAATGAATAATATTATAATAAGAATCAAAGCTACTTTTCTACAATCAAACATTAGCAAATGATATTAGTATAAGTCCAAGACGTGATAAATAACTTGTCTGAACGGCCTTGTGCCTAAAATGTACGACGACACATTTCAAATAGTTTTAAACGATTACTTTTATAGAGGCGGAGGCCTGAATAACTGTCATTTTATGTGGCCAGTCTAGTCGATTGAATCAGGAACTCTTTGTCGTTATATTACTAGTCAGGCAAGCCAAAGACAAAGGTAGTACTTATTTATATAGATACAGTCAAAATATAAAACACAGAATTTAGCATAGTTGTCTGCTATTTTTTTTATGTATGAGATACTTTATACCCTTTATATGTAATAGCGGCACGTCCGTTGTTTTGCACGGGTGGTCAATTTTTAAGTTTGCAAAGGGATCCCTTATTTTATATTATTTAATTTATTTAAGTAACAAAATATAATTTATTTCAGACAGATGCAGTGCAGATGCAACAATTAAGAGAATACTACTAACTTCCGACTGCTTACGTGGTTATTTTTATACAATTTGTGTAGCAAACAAGCATATGGCCCGCCTGATGTCAAGCAGTTACCGTACCCCTATGGACGCTTGCAACACCAGGGGTATCACTTGCGTGTTGCCAAGTTGGACCAAACATAAGTGATATATGTGAGATGTGTGAGATACGGAGATAAGTGTTAACGAACATAGTGAAACGAGATTTTTATGCCTTTCTATCCCGAGTTAGATCTCGAATCAAGTAAAAGGTTACCCATTATGTTATTGTCACGAAATGCTTAGTACGCCCGATTTTACATACCAAAGATATCTGGCGAAACGTGGGCGTTGATAGTATACCTCTGCATACCTTTTCCGGGAAAATCTGTGATGTTTAATGTTATACTATGCTGTTTATATTTTAATTATTGAACGGGAAGTGGCGTCATTGATTCCAACAGATCTAAAAGCTGCTACATACTCGCTAAAGGCGCTTTAAATAAGGACGGAATTCGCAATTTAACTGCAACATACCTGATTATTAGTTATCGATAGCAAACTATGCCAGTCACAAGGGAACTGACTAATTAATGTACAACGTAGGCGTAGCTATCAAACTGTCCATATTACCTGTACCAATAATGCAGTTTATGGTACAAACAACATCCAAACAAACTGCCTTGGTGGTCCAGTGGACGCAGTATGCGCCTGCTGTGCACGAGGTTGTGGGTTTGATTCCCACGCAGGACAAAACTTTGTGTGACCCACAAAGAGTTGTTCTCAGTCTGGGTGTAATTTGTGTCCGTTAATTGTATATTTGTAAAGTCCTCCGCGACACAGAGCATGGTCTTTAGCGCGGGAGTTGTCTTTAAAACAAAAAATAATTATAAATGGGAAAGTGACTGTTCGTTTGTTACCATTTCATGTCTAAACGGTTGAACGAATCCTTATGATATTTGGTAAGGAGATAGATAGTATTCTGGGAAAGTACTTATGGTACTTTTACCGCGATAACAGACTTCCACGCGAGTGAAGTAGGTAACAGCTAGTCAAATAATATACAACAGTTAGGTTAACTACCATTTTTATTCTTATTCTAGAACGAAATGGCAATTTCAGTTTACTTAACTCTTTCAGCCACAGTTTCATATAGGTAGCATTAGAAATGAAACAATTGATTTTTTTGTATGAATATGGTTTATATAATAAGAAAAAACTATTTAAAAAAATATATCGCATAAGGCTTTCAAGGAATGAGGTGGTTAGCTTACTAACCACCGTGGCGGTTGGTATAAAAATAATCAAGAAATGTGTTATAATTTACACACAAAAATAATTAATAACTTATTGTTTATGAAAATCTTCAAAACATGTTTTATCTTTGCGGATGCAAAGAGGGTCTTTGCAGGTGCAGCATTGCCATACAGTGCGTGCTGGGCTTTTTTTGTGCTGCATTTTGCAGATCTTTGTGATGTAGATCACTCTGGCTGATGCATATTGCTTTCCAAACGTAATTCTGTCGGAAAAGGTGGCTTGTGTCGTTTTATCGTGTTCTTGAATGGAGACCGCGGCTCGGCAAACGTAATTTAGAACGCCCTCAGGCTAGGTGGAGCGACGATCTGAGCAAAGCGGCTGGGAGTAGCTGGATGCGGGAAGCCGAGGATCGTGCTAGGTGGCGTGCACTTGGAGAGGCCTAAGTCCAGCAGTGGACTGCGATAGGCTGATAATGGTGATGATGATGATGTTTTATCTGTACAGGTAATGGAGAAGATGGTGCAGAACTACTGTATGAGCGTTTAGAGGCTACATTGCGTTTCTTTGCTTGAGCCGGTAGTAGGATCCCCTGGTAGACATTTCTACGAAAGCCTTTCGTTTTTCTAATTCTGGATGGTGTTCTTTCTGAAGTTCTTTACTTAATAGGAGTTTATAACAGTTCAGTCCAGAAAATGAAAAATATTCGGTGCCACCATTTGTGGGACTTTCTGTCGATGGCATAAGTCAACTGGTCAAACTTATCAATCTTGTTCATACCACTGTTATATTTTATCACAGCATCAGGACAAGCTACCTCGTTTCTGTCACCATTACATTCCCTGCGAGTAACGACGCCTGTCTTAGTTGGGTCTATATAGTTCGTAAGGATATAAACTGATCTTTTATATCCTTACAAAGTATTATATACTCACCAAGCTCTTCCATCCTATAACTCTTCTTCCACTTTGGTTCCACTACAGTAGTTGGAACAGATGGTTCTGTAACAGCGGTAGTAAGTACATGTCTTCCTGCCGTACTCGCAAAATTGGACAAAGGTGTGTCACCCGAGTCAGAGTCATCATCATGTTCTTATCTTATGTGTTAAATAGGTATGTCACCAAGCACCATCATAAATTCCTGCTCATAGTCACATTCTTGGTCTGATTCCATGCTGCAGATACTCTCATCATCCTATGGTACATCTTCCAGAAGAATATCGTGTATATATCATTCACGAAGTACACGCGGCATTATGTAAAAAGTCAAAACTGTATTATACAATTATGTACATAAAATAGGCAAAATTAAACCTTCTACAGTCACAGTGGTTAGTAAACTAACCACCGCATTAATTTCATTATTTCTAGAAAAGTACAAAAGAAAATGTTTATTGTTTTTAATAAATCAATCAAATAAATACTAAAGAACAAATAAACACCAAAATTATAACATAATATACATTCTTACCTTTTTAATCGAATTTAGAAATGCTCGGATCTAAAAATTCCACTATACCACTTTTTCAAATGAACGTATTTATTTAATCGACGCACTATAATTCCAATGTGTCACTTTAATTTATACCTTAGGACTTACGAAGACATAGTATTTAAACATTTTTATAATAGATGGGGTTAAAACATGCATAAAAAAATCGGGAATAGGTGGTTAGATAACTAACCACTAAACCTGAAAGAGTTAACAGTTACAATTACTTTTTTGAACCTAAAAAAACAACTAGGCTTTTTTTTTAAAAGGCAACTTCCGCACTAAGGATCAAGCCCTGTGTCACGAGGGACTTTACAAACATACAATTAACGGACACAAAGTACACCCAGACTTGGGAAAACCATTTATGCATTACACAATTTTTTGTTGTTAATTTGCAGTTGCAGCAGTTAATTGTATGTTTGTTCCCTAGTGCTGGAGTTGTCTTTTAAAAAAAAAACTTTTTCATGAGATTGTCCCATTCTCAAGCTTGACTGCATAGTTACATTTAGTTAGGCCCAATCTGAGCATGATAGCGAACCAGATTAGAGAGACAAGCATAGACGATATGATATCAATGAGATAGCTACTGAGAATTAGAATGAGTCGAGTATTCTTGTCGCATATGTATAAATAGCTGCATCATTATGCACGCGGTTTTGCTCTTGTTGAAGATGATTATTAAAATGATTTATTCCTACATGTAAACATAATATCAACTAAATTTATTTAGCTATTACCAGCTGTTCTGTTTAGTTTTAAAGGACACCGTACGAGCTCACAGCCCGCCTAAGGAAGGACCTGCAATTTACAGAGGTCCACAAGCAAATGGTACACACACTGGTGTAGTTGTGTGCCTGTACTTGAATCGATATGGTATCGTCTCTAGTCCTTACTTAAGGTAGGTAAGGTATATTTAAATAATGTTTTCTTTATATTAAAGTTACACAAAACACAAGTGAAACATTTAGGTAAATAATAGCATATCATTCTAGGAATGCCAACGCGCGAGTGATGCCCTATTAAACCCTCATAAAACTCATTAAAATCGGAGCATCCATTTGATCGCTACAGTGCCACACACAGACATAGAGGCGTCAAGCTTATAACATCCCTTTTTTATCATGTTACCGATTCAAAAATAGAAGCTAATTTAGCCAATGAAATCATAACAATGTTTTGTAGATGTAAGACAAGACAGACACACAAACTAAATATAAGGCCTCTAATAAAAGCAAAAAAGCGACGTGTCATTGAACTTGAGGAAACAAAATAAGCATTTGTCGTTATGATACTGTTATATTATTAGATGTGCTACACTGTACACACTTCAGAATGAACACATCAATATTCGCTACAACACTTCTTATTACTTCTTTTTTTATACTACGTAGGTGGCAAACAAGCATACGGCTCGCCTGATGGTAAGCAGTTACCATAGCCTATGGACACTTGCAATATAAAAATTAATTCCAGGGTTTTATGATGGAATTTCCCCGGGATAGGAAAACGCATCCGTAACTGAGCTCTGGAAACCTGGACTCACACGAAGGAACACAACTATACCGCTATGTGTAGTCATTTGGCTGTGGTCTTTTGTAGGGTGAAGGTCCTTCCCCAGTCGGGCTTATCTTAGCACTAGCGGCCTACCCCGGAAGGCGCGTACGGGTCTCCCGGACAGCTGTGAAGCCACCCTTATACTTATAACTGCAGACCTTTGCCTGCGACTTTGTTGGCGAGTTCACTAGCAAGCTGTTATAGTACAGGCTTTATCGCTAAAAGCAATTTCTTGAGGTTTATTTTATGAATTAGTATTGAGGTTGATTTAAGCTATTTTTTTTTGCCTCTAAAGAATTTACGCTGTAAGTTTAACCCTTAGTGGTTAACAGTCTAAACCAAATTTGATTAATACTCAAGGTAAAGATTTATATCGTCTAAACTTTACATAACGCATTGCTTAATTAATAATCAACCACTTACTTTGTTATGAATACACATACTTTAGTTGAATAAATTAATTTTGAAACTAGAGAACCACCTAGACAACCATTTTAAAACAAACCAAAAATTTGCATTTTTGTTTAAGAATTAAAAGATGGCTTCGTTTTCGCCTTTTTGGATTGCCACTTACACCGTTACCCTTAACGAGTTAAATTTGTTGACAGTATCCATCCATCCATCTCAGCCGTAAGACGTCCACTGCTGGTCATAGGCAGTTGACAGTATACTAGGATGAAATTGTATTAAAATTTATATTATTCTTATTTCGACTTATAATATAATTTGACACGTCAGACATAATGTCAGGTTATAATAGTGTTCTGTCATTCGCGGCAATTTTATCTCAAGGCTTTTTCCTCAAGACACTGCCTAGACCAATTGCTTTTAAGTAGCCAGTTGATAAAAATAATTGACTGCAACCTAAAACTACAAAACTGCGTCCAAAAGTAAGACAACAACATATCGTCGCACCACTTTCCCAGGACCAGGACACAATTCCATATTCTGCTGTTTCTATAATTATATCTTGATAGACAAATCCAAGGCCTCCAACAAGGTGGACCGACGACCTGATAAAGCTTGCGGGCAACCGATGGACTAGGTCTGTTTAGGATCGAGAGTAGTGGAAATCCTTGGGAGAGGCCTATGTCCAGCAGTGAATATCTTTTGGCTGAGATGATGATGATGAGACAAACCAATATAACTTTACCCGAGCCAGTAAATCGGAACCAGGACCTTACGATTATTCCACAAACACGAACATTAGCCTACAAGTTTATGCCGCGGGAACGCGGTAACCAACAAGACTAAGATCTAAAGTAAAGCCGCAGGTCAAATATATGGCTTCGTTCTCCGAACACGAATGCAAATTAAACCCAGGGGTCCATTAATAAAACGCAACCTCTTTTTTCCCTATAATTTTGTATTTTTGCGCCGCATACACAAAATTACTACCAAACAGTTGCTTTCAGACGAACCGAGGTATGTATGTCAATTAACATGACCTTACAACCATACGCTATTAAAATTTGCAAGCCAGACTTTTGCAGGTTTAACCGACCTAATTGGTGATGCGAGAGAATCATAATTAATCATGTATTTTCATGGAAATGTTAGCGGTAATATAATAACACATGGCGTGATAGATCTAATGAAGCCTTGGACGAAGCCACGCATGGATGAAGAAACGCGCCAGAAACATCTGCTTCCTTTTTACAAGCGTCGTCCTTAATTACGTGAATAGCAGTTGGTAATTTAGGATTGCACGTAGATCTTGTGTAAGGTGAACTGCACCAAAATATGCATTTATATTTCACAACGCATACAATTAACAAATTTTGAAAACTTTATAACTATTCTTTGTAAGTACTAAGATTTTTTAACAAATATGATTACTTAGTGTCGAGTAATTTATATGTTTTCCTACTGAAAGTGTTATTGCAACAAGCACAAATATAAGGTTTTTGAACAAAATGATGGCACAGTACAGCTGATTGGAGCAAACCAACTGGTGAAGTACGTAAGATTTCCTGAGCCCATTGGAGAAGCGTCCACAGCCTTAGCCTAAACCCCTTTTTACATGATTTTTTGCAACTGTCAACTGGTACGAGTACATTTGTAATTATACGCACCCATAGGCTGCGTTAACTACTTGCCACCAGTAGAGCCATATAGTGTATCACCGTAGGTAAGTAAATATATAAGATGGACATTGTGATCAGCTAACAAATAAAATCGAAAGATACAGTCTTAAGCTTAGCTACTATAGTTTCGTAAACATATTTCTAATTAAGAACTGGTTTATTATTGTATTCATATAATTAGGTGCAACGTCAAACTGTAGCGAAGAAAACAAACAAAAGCAAGCTCGTTTCGCTAATGAGTTTAGTCCTGGAGGAGAGGACTTGTTGTTTGTTTTTAACACTAAATTCATAACTCTTAACAACTAATAAGTTTACCTTGAGCTTCTTAGTGCCTTCCAAAGACAAGAATATCAAAGAATCATAATCAAAGAGATTGTTAGCTTATATTGAAGCATCCTGACTGAGGATTGCATCCAATATCACCTCCTACTCATACTCTTTGTGCCCTTCCACCTCAGCAACTGATAACTAGCGTCAAAATAGCGAAATTCTCGGCTATTACAATTCAAATACTCGACGTACCATCGATACGAAGATGGCATGCGAGCACCTCAACCCTACAAAAGATCAAAGCAAATACCAAAACATAGCTTGAAACAAATGATCAATAAAACTTACCCTCAGATAATTCCATTGTTATAGACTAGGAAATGCATAAAAACAATAGAAATATTTTACAGGTAGAAGATGTTTACATATTGTCTCATGCTGACTTAAATATGATAGCAGGTAGTGTAAGTATTGTTGTTTTTTTAGTTCCTTTATCGCCAAATTGATGTCTATATCGATTGAAATATTAGCTATGTGCACTCCGATAAACAAGAAAATTCCAATCAGAGTAATACCTCAAATGATAGATTTATCACAATCAAAGGCCGAGTTTGTCAATATCTGGTAATACAATGTTCCGCGCTTGCGTCAGCGTTGTATTGCGCATGCGCACGCTTGGCTCATCGGACGGCGCGCGCGCACACATGCAGCTCTCGCGCACCGTGACATTTGTTTACTATTAGCTAACGTACATTTACTTACTTGCTAATACAACTGATGCGGGATTGAATATTGATTTATAGACGTAATATCCCCCTTCACTTAATTAGTTACTAGACACGATACAAAAATATACTATTTATGTAGAGTTAATGTCAAAGACCTATTTGCAGATGTGAGGTTACAGTGGTTACATATAAACAATAGTATTGTGGGTTCGATCCCTAAAGGGAAAATATATTTGTGTAATCCAGAGACTTGTTACGAGTCTGGGAATTATACTTTTGTGTGACCCTAAATTGTATATTTTAAAGTCTCTCGCGACTTGCAACAATGTACGATTCCTAATAAGGCTGTTGCCTTTTAAAAATTACTGAAACTCACTTTTACTTAATAGAAATATACCACTCTACCCAAACCTAGGAGGGATTGAACTCAGGACCTCAGCAGTTGTACAAACTACCATCGCTCAATTGACGTAGTCAGCAGTCAGTTACACAATACAATGACGTCAAACATATCGTTTATCTAAAACTACCCACGTAAAGAAACGAGAGCTTTTTACAAACAACGCGTTATTAAATGATTCCAGCATTACTTTCACTGTTTAACTTACAACTAAATATTAACATTTATTTAATAATGAAAATGAAACGTATCTACGCAAAGTGATAAAAACAGTATGTATTGTTGTTGATGATTAACATATTTGTTTGTTTTATAAAACGAACTTATTTAAAAACGAAACCTCTATTTGTTTCGACCGTTGTCTACTCTGGTAAATAAATTAAAACATTGTGGCAGCTCGCATCATAGGTCCAAATAATCCAAACTAAGTGATTAAGTAATTTTAAGATAGGCAGGCCACTATCCTTATTAATATTATAAATGTGAAAGTTTGTAAGAATGGATGGATGGATGTTTGTTACTCTTTCACGTAAAAACTACTGAACGGATTTGAATGAAATTTGGCACACAGATAGATTATGGTCTGGAATAACACATAGGCTACTTTTTGCAGCGATAACCGACATCCACGCGGGCGGAGCCGCGGGCAACACCTAGTACAAGTGATAAAGGCCGACTGGGGAAGGATCTCTCTACCTTACAGAAAACTACAGCTAAATTACTTAACACAACGGTGTATTTGTATTGCTGTGTTTGAGTACAGGATTCCAGCGCTCATTGAGGGATGTGATTTGAAAGAAATATTTTCCTATCCCAGAAATACTCCATCATAACATTTTTGGATCTGCAACACGCAAATTATACCTGTTAATCGTCCATATGCTACGGTAACTACTTACCATTAGGTGGGCCGTATGCTTGTTTGCCACCCAAGTAGTATAAAAAAATGAGCTTACTTTTAATCGCATAAAAGTGCGTATATGTGAGCGAGATGTATGTTAAATTTAGCTGTTGCCCGCATCTATTACCTTGCCAAATTTAATTAAGATGCAGCTATTTGGCCATGCTTTTACATAATAATAATAATTTATTCATCAAAATAGGTACAAATTTTTATACAAGTTTTACAAAATAATAAAATTATAATAGTAGCAGGGACGAAATGCGACCATAAGTAAAAACAGATGCATCAGCATTGGATAGGTAGATCAACAAACCGCCACTTGAATTCATTCATAATCCTCGTCTCCCGATTTCAGTAACAATATAAAGAGGTCAACAACCCTTACGACAACATGAAGTCTTGCAAAACACAAAGGCTAACGACATTATGTGACGTCACATCGAGCCCTTTTCACTTAGCTACGTTATATTGTTTGTAATGCACGTATTGTTTCTATGTGTATGATATGGTATAGATAAACAAGGTCAAGCAACCTGCCGCGGCTAGGACGTAGACGCTCATTCGGAATTCATCGGATTATCAAAAACGGTCGCCCATCTTTTTACCTAAATGGTAAGCAAACAAAGTCTCTTTTTTAAAGAAACTTTTCTTCTTCCAGGGATACCGCAACACAAATCAAATTATGGATCGGCAATTACATGCGTTCTTGCCATATACTTTTGCCACCTAAATATTAAACAAAAGATGGGTGACCGTTTTTCAAAAACAGATTAAACGAAAACCGCACGGCTTCTGCAATCTTCGAAATGTATGTAAGGTGGTTGGTCTTGCACCTTGTACCTTAGGCGGTGTCAAGAATTGCCGTCCCATCGGACTATTAGAATGCACCTGTGTTTGCGCATAGTCACCGTAAGCGAAATCGAATTGAAGTACATTATTATTTATGTAAATTCACATGTCTCGTTTGTAATCATGTTGTGTGTATGTGTATGTGTGTATGTTCATAAAGTAGACAGTGCTTTTGTGATATCATCATTGACGTCATACAAAAATATGTTTTTGTATGTTGATATTATGTGCATTATAAAAAGGTTAACAGGTAAAATTACCTTTTAATCTATATCTTTATCTAAACACAGGCTGTACCTCGAAGTTTCACCTGCGATAAATTTAGATTTCGTCTCGTGTCACGCTTATCGTTAGTGCCATGCTTCCCTTGGATCATAGCGGGATGTTTAACAGCTTATAACCTTCCTCAAAGTCAAAGTCAAACTCATTTATTCATTTAGATCAAATACATGATACTTATGAACGTCATAAAAACAACTGACAGCATACTTTTTTCCTAAGGTCAATTCGCTGACTAGGGTAGGGTCTCGAGAAGACTTTGCAAGAAACTCGGGAAACTCTTTTTAATCGCTAGAGTATAACATTTACAATTTGGTAATCATTAATTGGACTGTGAAACACAACACAAAAAGAAATTCCAAATCCGACAGATAGTTTCAGAGACTAGCGCGTTTAAACAAACAAACTCTTCAGCTTTATTAATACAGATACAGATAGATAGATATGGATGATGGTAACACTCTCAATAAAGTGAAATATTTTGGCTATAAGGAGCACGTAAAAATCGCTTTTATTTCGGTATGATATCATCACTATTCAGGGACAAATAAAATGAGTAAAGGGCCATAAAAGTGCCAATGGCATTGGTTACCTGGTTAGATCATCAGTATATCGGAAAGGGCGATGACACCATTATAAAGGTGAATGAAGAGTTCGGATCGCAATCAAAATAGACCAAAGTCATTTATAGCATAAATAAAATTGGCAAAGTGACAATTGCCAAACAGACGTAGATACTATTCTGATACCTTTTTCCACCGCGGGTAATATATCCATGTGGTAATATGGTATCATGGAGCAGCTGCCACAAGCTCAGATCTTCGTTTGTATATCTATTCTATCTAACAAATGTCAATTTGTTTGTCAGAATATAACAAAACGATTTTTTCTATGAAACACGTTAAGTCTTCAACAGTCAACAAACTAGTTTGTAACTTAACAGATGAAACTTTTGACAAGCCTGTTAATTTTCGACCCAAATAAATGATTGATTGATTGACATAATCCCCAATTCGCATCGGTAACGTTAACGAGACATCAAAAGCAACACACCGTTTCGTATTCATAGCATCGAGTCGGTTCAATCATTAATTACTTGTTTGTGAAGCATTTTACTGCCTATACGAAACACGCAACACGCAGTTCCAACTACAAATTCACGTCTTACTTTGAATCTTGTATTAAAATCATCAAGCGTTTAATATTACCAGCTATATGCAGAGCTATTAAACGTATACATAAAGTACCGAGCGCCCTGTAATTACATTAAAATACTTTTATCCTTTCTACCGTGCCCTGACAAGTAATGACGACGACATTTCACAATCTGCTTATGCACAAATAAATTACTTTGTATCTGTAGGTAAAGAAGATACTGACTGTCATATGAAAGCACTCTCAAAACTTTGAAGCTAGAAGTAAAAAAATATACACAAACATTACATAGGTTACGTAGGCACGTTAAAGGTTTCCCGGTATTCCCACGGGAAACAAAGAAAACGCGAAACAAATCGAGGGAAAAAGCTAGCAAGCTCTTCTTATAAATCTCAACTTCCTTTTAATAATCGTTGGAACAGAAACGTCGTAAATGAAAACTCTACTTTTTAAATAAGTAATAATGATTTTTCATGACAATTATTTGCAATATTTCCACGTTTTAATATTAAAAACCTTTCAGCTATACCAATTTTTAGTTGTAACGTACACATTATCTGCTGGATACCTAATTTCGAGGTCATCTCTATGAAATATTTTCCATTTTGTTTAATAGATTTCGCTTCCCTTTAAAACTATTTCGCTGCCAACAATTTTTTATTAAAGAAATAAAATATGTTGTGTTGACAACCGTGACGAAAGATTTAATGGAAAGATATTAGCGTTAGAAAAGTTAGTAGGTATGTTTATAAACGTCGAAATCAAAAGGGAGCCATTATTTCGATCTTGAGGTGTTACTACTACGTGTAGAGAAGATTTTACGACCAATATTTGTAAAAAAAACTTGATAGCACTCGGATCTGACGTCCTGAGGTCATAGCCATGGTTGGGCGCAAAGATTTAATATACCAGTTTCATTACTCACGCGTTACACAGGGAGACATTTTGTAATTAAGTCTTAAACAGGAATTTCACTAGTTACAGCAACTCAGCTGCAGCATAAAATGCTGACTTATTCTACCGGGATAGCAGATTTTTTGTTTTGCTATTGAATGCAATGCCTATTTGTATTATTATATGATTTTGTTTATCTACCGTTGTGCTGTGTATGTTTGAATATGTGTTTTTATTACACACAAGTTATTGATAGAATAAGTACTGCGTGCGGTGATAAACCAATGTAACCCTTATTTATTGCCATTGGTGGCAGACGAGGTAACAGCCCATCTATGCCAGGACAGATAGATAAGCAGCTGTCTACAATTTGTTTGTTTTGTTTTTTAAAAAGACAACTCCCGCATTAGAGAACAAGCTCTGTGTCGCGGGGTACTTTACAAACATACAATTAACGGACACAAATTACACCCAGACTCAGAACAATTCTTTGTGTGTCACACAAAATTTTGTCCTGTGTGGGAATCGAACCCACAACCTCGTGCACAGCAGGCGCATACTGCGACCACTGGACCACCGAGGCAGTCAATTTAATTGATGTTCTCTTTAAAACTCTGAAGTTGCGACATATAGTAGCGCTAACCGCAACAGGTACAGAAATAAATGCTGTTAGTGAACTGCGCGAAACGAAATCGTTTCCAGGTGGTACGGCTAGGAAATTCTGCTGCGAAGTCAGGTAGTGTATTGGTAGAAAGGTGATGATGCCACAAGATCAAACAGTTCCCAGGCCATTGTTGCATAAATATTGTTGTAATGTCTCCCTTTAAGTACATAGTCTTAATGGTTCCGATCTCGAAATGTAACATATTGTACAACAAAGCATCAATAAACGTCGTATTACTGGCCTAAGAATACGGTGGCAGTCGCACCCCTCGTAGACTCACGATACGGATACTAACGGGCAATTTACACTAGCTACATTTTGTTACACATTTTCTTAATAACTACGAAGGTAAGCGACATGTCCACCACCAATCTTACACATAGAAATACAAATAATTTCTATGCTTAGGCTTAGGCTCTTTTTAGGCTTTATATTAAAAATAGAAAAGAGCCCTGTGACAGGCCCATGTCTACAGGATATCCGAAAGACCTACTACCGCTTCTATTAACATGTTAAATTCTATTGCTTAAATACGAAGCAAATAGTTTTTACTGCACCGTCACTGATACCACAGTACCTACCTGAGTGTCGCAGAAGATTATATGTTCAGCACAGTCAAAGGCTTTTCATAGATCACCCGTATCTGTGGTAGAGCAAATCTTTGAAAAACTATATAGCTCATCATGTGGCCTTATTTATTCACATACCTTTGGATGTGTCAATAAGCAATAACTAGCTGCATGCAGTAAATTTGTGTGTAAGTAAAAAACGATTTACAAAATCAAATAATTTGACTTGCACAACTTGCTAAGTAACAAAAAGTGACTTGTTTGCAGAGGCCGTTACAAGTGCGCGCGAGTGTCCGATTTCATTCATCGCGGCGCACGCGCACAAACAAACAACAATGAACGCTTGCGTGTACTGTACTCGCGAGGGTGACTGTGAACTTGTTAAGAGCTGCCCACCAGTCCGCGGTCCGTGCGTGTGCGCTTCTTTCACTACTCAATCGTAGATTAGAACATCTGTGATAATTACATCTGTACGTATTCAGACATTTTGGAGAATTTATTTCTAAAGTAATGATAATTTTTTATTTAGTGCCGGCAGCACATGTGGGTAGTGGTACTTATTCTTGCAAATACTGAGGAATACCTTAGTATTTAACGAAAAATTACGTCTTCAAAAAAGTAGTAAATTTCTCTCTATGACACAGTGGCGATCTTAGCGCGGCACAACTACCGTGCTAAAATTGCGGGTTCAATCCGAGCGGTTAAAGTGGTATTGATTAAAGTTCAGTTTTAGCCGGAATCTGGGTTTGAAACGTAGATATCACATCTACACCTATACCTACCCCTACAGCAAGAAAACGCGTGATGTTACGGTGACATAACATATCGTACCTATACCATCGTATAAGTACGTACGTACATGGTTTAAGACCTTTATTCATATGGGTGAGATATATATGGGTTACTATTACTATTAGAATCCACCACAGACCTAATGACCATGTACAGCCAAAGATTTGTTATTAATTGAGTCCACAATATCCGTATGTACCTTCAAGTGGCGCTCGTTCTTCTCAATTACCAGTCATTAATTTGATGACGTCAAGCTCTTAACTCAAGTCGAGATGTCTCATGTTATTACAGAGCTTTGTACTGAAACTGATCATTACTTGTGACTTATTCACGTAAGTAAAACTCTTCCTAGGTAATATAGAAAGAGAATAAACTGCTGTTGGTCACGTGCTACACATTTCATAATAATTGAAATAAACAATCAATATAAATAAAACAGTATAAATATAATCTATTAAGTATGTACGGTGTAGTTGTGTTTCAGTGCGTGAATAAAAGTCTCGTTCAGAGATGCGCTTTTAATGAAACGTTTTTCTATCCCAGGGATCATCATCATTAAACAGGGAGATTACGATTTTTTGGGTTTGTAATACCATCGTCTATAGGTACGATTTCTGCTTGCCGTCCGGTGGTCCGTATGCTTGTTTGCCACCTAAGTTGTATAAAGAAAACAGAGCATAAGGTTTGTGTCTCACGGCTATAACAACCAAATGCCTATCGGTATTCCGTTCAACATTTGCCTAGCTGCAATGCCTGCCGCTGGTTTTCAACTAAAACCTATTTATGTAAATGACATACGGATGCCTATCCATGCGTTACTTATGGCTCTGAAATTATCCATCTGTTTGATTTGACGCCCCGTTTTATACTAAAATATTTTAATAATTACGTATTGTAAAACAAACTTATTAGGAAAATTTTAAGTTTATAGGCTTGGTGACAATAAATCACTGAATGTTATTTATCCTTGATCCACAGCGTATTATCACTGGCTATAACTATGAAATGAATGTCTGATTATAGCTATGGCGGAATGTCGATGGCGTATATTCGGTTCTCGAAGTCGCCAGTATCGAATGTCTTCAAGTCACAATGCGATATCGTCATGGCCTAAGACTTATCTTTTTCTTAAAGGGGAACAACTAGTGTAGCCCGTGTGGGTGTAGGTAAAATTAGTTTGTATCATTTTTAAGTTATCGTGAACCTAAAATGGAACGTTTTAATCGGATGGAAACGCGGCCTCAAACGAAAAGTTCCGGCGGAAGAATTCATTAATTTTTTTAGCATTAAACTGTACTGTGGTTATGAAAGCTTTATTAATTCTTCACTTCACTTCAAGCCTTTTACTCGAAGCGGTGGACATAGTTGTATGGCCCACATTTTGCCAGCTATTGCCTCAAACTAGACAACACCAGGTTTCGTGCTTCTAATTAGTAGTTACTGTTTCTTTTGTTTTCTTATGATAAACGGTTACAGTCAGATGGACTGCGTGCTTGTTTGTACACTATGTTGGTATAAACAACAATTGGACGTCAGGAATGGAGCGACTAGTAACTGATTACTAAGTCAAAATAAACTATACTTAATACACGAGCAAAAGTTTATACAACAAAGATTTCACAAGATTTGACACGGTAGCCGTTGAATAACAGTATATATGTAACAATTAGGCTCGCTTAAGTAATAATTCTCTCGGCTGTTACCACAACGCCATGAGAATCTGCACCACGGAACACCATGTTCTATCAACTTACATCATTATTTATTATCATCTTTAAGTGTCTACATCAATTGGCAAACAATTTGCGATCAACTGTACGCCTAATTACAGTTTCGACCATATTTAAACGAGACACATGTGAAGTGTTTTTTTTGGTCGGAAAATGAACATACGGTACACCTTACGTCACCGACCACCAAACATTTGTTCTCCTCATCGCATGCGCAGGAATTTAACTGCAAAATTTTATAGCCGCAGCGGTGTAGGCTGTACGTTAGTAAATCTGTCGGAACAAGTAATTATATAGGTATATTTGAACTACTTATTTAAGCGTATGTATAACCATAGTAAGTACTATTTAATTTTACTTCACATTCAATCCATGTCGTGCATTGATTGAGGAAAAATTGTCGCATTAGTCGTCAGTATATATGTACTCAATATCTACCTACTTAAACATTATTATTGTTAAATTAAAAAATAACTATTGTATATAACATAAATACTCAACAACAATAATATAAACGATGTGCATAGAGTCCCGACTTGGACGTATGATTATGAAAGTTGAGCTGATAATTATGATGGAGATGAGCTATCAAAATTAGTTGTAGTAGAAAAACTTAGTGATAGAATAAAAAAATGTGTAGCAGAAAGCATCGTAGTGTAAAAGAGGTGACAAATATAGTGTCATAGTTGTTTGGGCATGTAGAGCAACTAAACGAAGGGATATTGACTATTTTGCAGTTGAAAGGTTAAAAGACAACCAAAAATAGCACGTACAGAAGAAATTTACTGTGTGCCGAGTCAGACTGGGCACGTGTGTAGATAATAATTATTTATTAGTTTATTAAGAGGAAAACAAACGAAACCAAATACAATTAGGTAGGTATTTCAAACACACAAATAATAAGTAGATGTGGATGAATTGCACAAATGTTGTGCAATGAGCTCCCCCTGCCGAGGTTTTCCCAAGAGACTATAGCATGGGGTTTCTTCAAGAAAGGAGTTATAAGGTTTTTAAAGGGTCGGCAACGCGTAAGTGACACCCCTGGTGTTGCAAACGTCCATGGCTACGGTAACTGCTTACCATCAGGCGGGCCGTATGCTTGTTTGCCACCTTGGTACCTAGTATAAAAAATAAAAATAAAATGGCACGCACGCACGCGGATCGACCCACGGTGCTCTGGACCTCGGCAAGCAGTCGCTTATCGAAAGCTACTTTTGATACGCCAATCCGTATGAGTAATACCCTAAACCCTATCATTTTTAGTGCACTTTAGTGTAATCTTTACACAATCTTTTATAGGGACACGTGCAGGATGAAAAAATGAATTGACCCTTATTCTGTAAATATACACACAATAAAAACGTGTAGAAGGGGTCTTTTATCAGTATGCGTCATCAAGTTTGATTCATTTAAGTGTTTACACGCATCAAGTATGCGATCAGTGCCAAGCGAATACATTGTGGAAGAATTTCACACATTATAATACTTACTTTCACAAGAGTATTTGGGTTTAGGGTTGGTGGTAAAGTCTTTGCAATACGAAAATTATTTTGCAATTCAAAAGTAGTCTCTTATGTAAAATATATAGAAGCAGACCTTTGTAGAGAAGAGGGATCGCCTATAAATATGTCGATATCCAGCACAACTTCAGTAAAAACTATGGTTTGTGCAGTTTTGGTTAGAAGAGTTTACGGCTAGTAAAGTTCCTGTGCATGTCTAAGCTTAAGAAGGTACAAATATAACTTGTTGTACAATAAAGAGTTATCGTCTATCTAGCATTTTGGACTATTGCTAGCGAGGTAGGAGGCAGTTTTCCACATTACGTCATCGTTGGGAGGTTAAGGGCTACTTGGATCATGTGGTTTTCTGAGCAATAGAGTATTCTTAGACTTTCTACAAAAAATCTTTCACTTCTCAAAAGCTTACACTATTCGCTAGTATACTTATACTGCTTTAATCAACATAGGCACACTAACACGAGCCGAAAATACTACTAGAAATGATCTTGTCATAAAAATGAAACTTATGACAGAGCAGCAATTCCACGAATAACAACGAAATCCTCACACCACTTACGTAGTAATTAAGTACTTAGATATTTCACACAACGCACACAGACACAATCTAAGGACTCACACGCACATATACACGTGTCGTCGTGTGTACAACGCGTGAAGGGCATTAACTAAGGAAACTGGTTTCTCTAAGAGAACAGCCACCATCTAACTGTTTTATAACACATTTAATTTGTTACTATTGTTCGCTGCCACTTTATGGGGCTAAAGTATAATTAAAACGATAAAATATACGTTATGGAATGGACGGACGAGTCAAGTTAACGCTTTATAGTTAAGACCTTAAGCTTATAGTGTTATGACAATAATTTGAGTGCCCTGTTATTTAAAATATATAAGGGGCTCGTAGCTTTGGCATGTGACGACGATTTACTAATCTGCGAGGTTTGTTTTGAATATAATAAAGAATTAAAGCTCTGAAGTTTAAACGGTTTTTGTCAGCATAATCATATGCTACTTGACAATACTTGCCCTTAGAGTAAGTTTATCCGACTAATAACCAAAGCGAGCCGGCGGGCCCGGCTATCTCAAGAAGTTGTTTTTAGCTTGGCAAGGCATTTCTCAAATGGATGTCTTATTTCAGTGTGATAATTATAATTACAATAAATAGGTTGGATGCAGCAGGCGAAAGGTTGTTGTGGCCTAAAGATGCGGTGGCAATGAATCTTATATATAAAAATGAATCCCTATTTCCCTTTGTCACGGCATCACGCGTGAACTGCTGTACCAATTTCAGTCATTCTTTTTTTTGTGTTTGTTATTGTCAGGAGAAGGACCTTATGTAAAAAAAAAAAAAAAGCGCTGAAAATAGTTTAACCCGGACGAAGTCGGGGGGGGGGGGGGGGGGGCTAATTGATTTATAATAATATAACTTGTTTTTCTATATTTCTCAACAGTAACAAAATCTACAAGTACTTAATACTAATAATAACATCTATACACTTGCACTTGAGATTTATATCTGATAATGATGCATAGTTGATAAGCAAAGAAGAAAGTTAATGTGTTATTTAAACAAAAACTCATTATGTATGTATAGTATGTACCTATGTATAGTAGGCTTATATTTGCAGGGTCGGCATGCATAAGTGATACCTCTGGTGTTGCAAGCATTTATAGACTATGGTAACTGCTTAACATCTTTGCCCCCTTAGTATAAAAAAAACTCAGTGCAGCTCTAGTCTGTCATAAATATAGTCTGCCCTGAAAAACAGAGGTATTAACATTTTAGAATTCCTGAATATATCTTGACAGAAATTTTAATCCTTCTTAATATCCTACCTGAAAACCAAATGGGACTCCAGTACGGTAATAATACACAATGCTATTTATCCACACAGACAATTGCAGATAACTCAACAGTTATTTTAGTTTTAGTTATTTTATGAATTTATATTCAACGGAAATATTTAATTAATTACCCTTTGTTTCTAAGTACACACTTAACAGTATTCTTTGTAAAATTCAATGTCATACAGTCACTAGATATTTTACATATAACAGAAAAAAATATGTACATATATGTTATAGCTTATTAGGTATGTTATTTATATTATGTTTGTCATTATAAAGTTTAAAAGAATCCCATGGCATTCTCCTTTAAAGTCTATATTTCATTTTCTTATATTTTTTTATAAGAGAGGTAGGGCATTGTATTAACGAACAAGCCTGACTGGGGAAGGACCTCCACCTTACAGAAGACCACAGTCAAATAACTACACACAGTGGTGTTGTTGTGTTCCTGTGTGTGAGTACAGGTCTCCAGCGCTCATTTAGGGTGTTTTGAAAGAAACGTATTCCTATCCCAGGGATAGTACCATCATGAAGCCCTGGTGTAAAAAAATGGGTTGGCAACACGCAAGTAAACTTAACTAACTGGTAACTGCTTAACATCAAGCGGGCCATATGCTTGTTTGCCACCCAATAATAATAATATAGCATTTTGAAAGAAACATTTTTTCTATCTCAGGAATAGATAGGAAAATATTTCTTTTAAAATGCTGCCCTAAATGAGTACTCACACACATGAACCGCTGTGTGTAGTAATTTATCTGTGGTCTTCTGTAAGGTGGAGGTCCTTCCCCAGTCGGGCTTGCTCGCTTGTATGGTGCCCTACCTCTCTTATAACTTACTCTTAGCTGGTATTAAATGGCAGATGTACTAAGCTTTCGCCATCCACCATATATATCTGTTCGAATCAATTTCAAATACAGATACATAACTCTGGTTCTAAAATCTAAACTGGATAATAAATAAATATTTGTGTATTCATACACCTGTTACAATGCATTCTGCTTACAATACTGCATAATGTATTATATAACAAGGTTATCTTGCATCATGTACACATCTTATTGTAGTTGTTTTACTTCCTCTTGTCTTTAACATGTTAGTTTACTTTGTTGGTTTTATGATTTGCTTATTTGTTACTGTGAGTCATCATCATTAAATTCCCTACGGTTATAAATGCAAAAGTAACTTTGTCTCTCAGTAACTTTTCTATGAAACAGCAAAACCATTCTTAATGAAATTTGGAATGTAGATAGATGGTATCCTAGGAAAGGATATTGAGAAGAGCAGCAGGCATCTAGGGCCTTATATAATATCTGGCAATTAAAAAGAGTGGCCCGAGTTTCTTGCCAATTCTTCTCGAGGCCCAACCCTAGTCAGCGAATTGGCCGTAGGAAAAAAAAGTATGCTGGCATTTGTTTTTATGACGTTCATAAGTATCATGTATTTGATCTAAATGAATAAATGAGTTTGACTTTGACTTTGACTTATAATGTAAAATTGTCTATGTACACTTTGCACTGCCGAATCCCTTTAGCAATGCTGATGAACCATGAGGTATGTGTGAATACCCTCAGTAAAACGCAGGGGTGATATGTGTCAGGCACCAAAACCCAATTGTGACTCACAGGAAATTTCTGAATTAATCAGGATTTTTTCAAATAATTAAGTAGTAAAGTTAAATTTCATAAATTTCCTGATTCCATCCCTGCACTTTCATACTCCTAGGTCAAGTCTAATTAAAGCAGTAGCCTAGTTATTTTTATTCTTAGAAGATTCATAGATTATTAACTGGTTAAATATAATATTTTCCTTCTTAAAACCCGCTGTCCTTATTTTAACTATAGCTTTTATGTTAAAAAAATGTAGGTAAGGCACAGTAGGGTTCAAAAGTTCAAACAGTATAGTATGTTTCTATAGACTATATCATAAGACATGCCCAATGGCATGCAGTTACCATTGTGGTACAAAAATTATATTTATCTTATCGACTGGCCTGTTGGTGTAGTGGTAAGTGACTCTGACTGCTATGCTGGAGGTTGTGGGTTTGATTCCCACCCAGGAAAAATCTTTGTGTGATAAGCACGATTTTATCTATAATAGGTATGTAGAAATATATAAGTATGTTTACCAGTTGTCTGGTTACCATAGTACAGGCTCTGCCTAGTTTGGGATCAGATAGCGATGTATGACTTGTGCCAACAATATTATTATTATATCTTCCCATTGTTTAGGAAGATCTGCATAACATAAAAATTCTAGCATTTAAAAGTATTCAGCATACATTATAAAAATAAACAATACAGATACTTCCTTTATTATCACACAAACATCAAAGGAGACTTGGCAAGTAGCCAGATTGCATATACATTATGGTATCACCAACATATCATACATACAATATAATCATTCTTTACACACTTTGACAATAATTATTCTAGAAACTTGTTTAGGTTTTCAGGGTATGTGAATCATTGTTTTGTGGATAAAATGTTCAATGCAAACTTAAAATTTTAATTTTGTTAAAACTTTTTATAATAAATGTACTTAAGTTAAAAATAGTAGAGAGAGCAAAAAGATGTGCTATTTACTATTTCTTTGACAACATTGGCCTGGTCCACTTAACACTATCCTTTGGTAACTGATTTTCTAGTTACTTTACGTATGTAAAGACTAGGACGAGAATCGTGACGAAAACAGGGACAGGGACACTGAGTGGAATTGTGTTTGTGGGCACATGTGTGTTTATTGAATAATATCATTTATGTAATTATTATTCTAAAATACAGGAATATGATGTCACTGTAGCATACTCCGTGAACGCCGCCTACGCAACTTTATGTCACATTTAATATTAGAGAAACAGCATCTAATTGTCACCGCGCCATCGACCTCCGACACGACCACAACTCTACAAATCAGACATTTCGTAATAGGTCACCACCAAAACAATAATACGCGGCACACTTTCGAAGGGATAGGGAGTGACTTAACTTTAGCATACCAATAACACACTATCTCTATCGTGCTTCCGCTAAAAACAACTATATCAAGCGAGACAAAATACTGTCAAAACTTTACTAATAAAACTATTTACACACATCACAAAACTATTACAAACTAAGTTTTATATATAAAAATGTATGTAGCGAGTAAACTTACTGTATTCAAATGAACATAAATCCAAAACAGATGTCAGGGTGAATTTTATTGACGAAAACAAGGCACAAAACACTGACAAAACACCTTTTAGTTGGGATGTTTGATCACAATGTGAGCACTTAAGTGAACAAAGCATGCACTAACACTGAGCACTATGAGAGGACGCGACACTCGTATAACAATGTTTATTTACGACGAATAACACACGACATCACGCATTTAAACCAACACGTCTGTCGTACCACAATGAGTTGCGGCCATTTTGCTCGTTGTCCAAAAAGAAAGAGATGCACTTTCCTTGCCAACCAATCGAGAGAGGTGTCAATCAATCTCCTTGTCTCTATTGGCTACAAAATAATACCACAGCTTATAGAAAGTTGACTAAACACCACAGAATAAAAAAACGATATAGCGTTTCGTTACTGCTTCGATTTTATCACAGATTAGTTTGGTTATAAGACATGTTGCAGATAAAAAGTAAAAGGTATACTTCTTTTTAAAACAAAATAGACAACAGCTACTCTTTTTTTAAGTGCGCTGATTTTGATTAGGTCGGAATGTCATCTTTTTTTATGCATGTTCTTGTATTTCTATTCATGTTAACTATTTTTGAATATTAAATATATTATATATTTTTTTATAAAGATTATACACATACATATTATAGACATGAATTTTACATGGAACTTCAGTATTTTTGTAATATTTTTATGGCTCGCAGTAAGTACCAAATCACAAATCTCAGACGTCCATTATCTTAGGATTTCCTCAGCTTTCCATTTTAATCTCTTTGTCCATCGGCTGCCCATCGGGTCGTGCGTACGTGCGTGTGCCTACGCTGTCTCCCAGCTCGAGGTCACCACGCTAAACTTAGGTCTTTCCTTCGTGTCGATGGTACGTTGAGTTCAGCTACATCTATGGCGTTATCAGTGGCTGCAAGAAAAGAGCCTCCACGAGCATCGTAAAAAAACGGCACCAACCCACAAAACGTCCGGCGCACCTTGGACACCTAGTACTCGATAAAGCAAGAGTCTAGGTGAGTAGTCCTTTCGCCACTATGCGATGGTATCTACAAAACCAAGACTTAGGATATTTTTAAGTATCGCATGGTGCTGAAACGAAGTAGTGAACCCACCATTCGTTCTCAGTAGGTACAGGGTGCTATTCATACGGTGCGAATTTACGCATCTTGGCAAAGGATCTAGGCTACATAGGTACTTGTACTTACGCATTATCGTAGGTACTAGTGATGCGCCCTGAACCTTAAACTCGTGCGCGACTCCTTAACTGATTTAACTCATCTCGATTTTTCTCATTAATATTTCATTTCACCTACCAAATTTCACGACGCGATGTTCCGATCAACGATGACGAGTTATCGTTCAACAAATATTCAAAACATACAAAGACCAGATCGTTCCAGTAAACTCGGAGAATTTCGTTCGCTCGTTCCATTACGAAATGTTTTAAAGACAACCTGGTACCGCACTAAGGACAAGCCCTGTGTGGGGGACTTTACAGACATACAATTAACGGAGACAATGTAGGTAGATTCAGACTCGGAAAATGATTTGCGGATTTTTTTCCCGTGTGGGGATCGTACCCACAACACGCCGCGTAGTAGTAAATGGCGAGCCACTTAAGCCACTGAACCAACCATGCAGTCATTAGAATTAACATGTTTATTTTAATGAACACGAATGTAATGAAGTAAAATTTGTTTGTGTTTGTTTATTTGTGTTGTGGGTGAATGAGAGCTAAAGCTATAGCTCTATTATGTAAGGTAGTTAGTTTAGGCGTTCGATAAAAAGGTATTTAAAATAAATAGGTACCTACTACAGTTTATTTTTATACAAACCTGTGTCGCAATCTAATAATAATGTCCTCCTAACCGAATTGCGGTCACGGCGGCTCATCTTAACGGAGACTTGCCATCTGCGCGGGAGATATTATAGTGCACAAGTGTGTGCGCAAACACAAGTGCACTCTTTATTCCCTCACTCTCATAGTCCGATGGGACGGCAAATCCGACACGACCAGAGAGAGATCAGGCGTAGGACCAACGACCCGGGAATCGAACCCGGGACCTCATGATCAGCATTCTCACGCATCGACCACTAAGCCACGGAGGCAGTTAGTCGCAATCTATCATACCCATAGCAAGGACGCCACTTGACAAAGCGAAACATAAGTTACGAAATTGACGAGACGGTTGTCATACTCCAAAACACGCAACAACATAACCATGGTAACTTACCATATGTTTGAATGCCACATTAGTGTAATAATAACACAAACGAGAACCTAATTTTATGGACCTATTCATTCAGTTTCAGGCCATCGCATCACACGCACTATACAGGTTATCTCACACTCTAACCAGCACCTACCTTCATGCTGAAAGTGAAAGAAAGCGGCCGGCCGTAATATTGGTCAAAACTCTCCTAACGTCTTCTCTATTATTTATTGACAGTTTTGCATCAAAGAACTAGAATGCAGAGTACCAATAGATTCGCCCATAGGTGATACAGGAAGACTGTCAAGTGTGATCAGTTCTGTGGGTAAGTGAAAATATTGTTTCTAAATAGACTATCAGCCTTACAAATAAAAATTTGTTATATCACATTTATCTCATTCTTATACGAGGTATAGTTATACGAGTTACAAATTAAGAATAAGTCAAAAATATTTTTTAACAAATAAAGCAGGTATTACTTTCGTATAACTATTTATCCGTTATGTCAAATTGCACGATTTGGCAACAGCACCACCAAAGAGAAACTTCATAAAAAAACATTTTTTGTCTATGACAACTGAATCTATTTGTCAACAAAACTTTTTTCGACAGTTTTTAATTTTTAAATCTCATTGAAATTTTCCATAACATGAAGATGTTCGTTTATAGTATGTGGCATGTAAATGTCATCGATTTTTTTCTTTAATATAGACTGCTGAGTCAAACCGTGAATGTCCACAGCATTTTCTTGCACTTGAAGGAACAAGGAACGAGTAGGTAGTTAAATTTGTGAAACTGATAGAACAGATTTAGTTACATGTGTGAATATCCAAATGTTTTTACCTGACGGGGACGTAACCCCATATCTCAAAGCAATCATCAATTGTAGAATAGAAGATAATCCGGGTGGATTACCTTCTATTCTCCATATTGAGATATCTACCAAATAATTTATCCAAAAACATCACACCACTTTTAGAAAACCGATATTTTATTTGACTTATCTTGCAGCCTGTATTAAAACAATGACGTTATTTACTTGTTCTACTTCTTCTATTGCTTTTAAATCCATTTCTTGAAACTAAAAAAAATATAAAACACGTAAACAAGCCTGAAACGTGGTATTTTTATGATTATACTAGGTTTATACTAGGGTATGGGCGCGTATAACTTCGACATAACGATTGTATGGACAGAAGTGTCAACGCTATACTTGGTATAAGCTATACTTTGTTTATTTGTAGACATTTTGCTTATTCTCGAGTATAACTGTTATACCACGTTTATTTGTAAGGCTGTATAAGTATTTTGTTACTAACATATGGATTGTAATTATCTGTGAAATAAATAATTTGAATTTGAATTAAATAATTTTAACAGTAATAACCGACTTCAATACGGCAAGTTGTATAATTTTCTAAATATGGGATAAATTCTTTATGAGTTTCACTTCACCAAATTGCCCTTTCTGAATCTAAATGTTTGATTTGTTGTTCGCCTGCTTCTATTCCTACCTTCCTGCAGGTGCCTGTCCCTGTCAGCACTTTGATGTCATCTGCGCTATTTGAGTATCCATATCCCTCTTTAATGCACTTTGGTGGTTTTACGACAGTCTTAGATATTCCTTAATGCCAGAATATGAGGAATATGGAAAAAATAGATTTCTAATACAAACTTGTAACTGCTATAATGCAAAGTTCAACAGTGTTGACATCTTTAATGTCAAACTCTGTGAATTCAGATCTCTGTAAAAATAAGGAATAACTACCTTAATTTAATTTAATGTTGCCTACTAATTGTTTACTAGCTTATTATTAGAATAGAATAGTTAACTCTTATTTTCGTTACATAATTTAGTTTTTTATTTTTAATCGTATTGAGTGGTTTAACTGCAACTTGCCATGAAGTGCAATTTAATTGTTAGAAAATTGATTGGTACGACATTGCTAGTACGAAATGCGTTTTTGACCAGTTGCGTTTCTGACAACCTGCTACGAATCCATATTATTCTTTCCTATTGTAATTATTGTACTGTATGTTTGATATACCGCAATTAAATAAGATATATAAATTATTTATAAATCATTAAGATTTTGTTCCAATGCAACCAACATGACAAAATTTAGCCACGTAGCCAACAGCTGCACAGTTAAAAAAAGGATTGGACCTTTATTAATTTATCCAGTCACAATGCGGTCACCATACAACATACATAACATAGTGGTATTTCATCTGAACGTCTCCGCGCTCCAGAGGGCACGTTAAAAGTTGGTCCCGACTGCATACAGTCGTTAGATCACGACCGACGCCTAAATATGGACGATCTAAATAACTTTTGTCACCAGGTAGGCTAGTAACCAAACGATAAGAAGTCACAATATTTTTTTCTTATAGAATTACGACAAAGATAAAAGATTTCCTCCTTGAATTACGAAGTATTGTGTTTTTTTGAGTAGAGGGTACTCAAACTGTCAACAAAATAAATATAGAGCTCTTACTTATAATTGAATTTAAAAATAGTTTAAACAGTTTATTTATGTTTTTGTATATATAATTTAGTTCTCTAACCTCAATTGCACTCATTTCCTTCATCAACATTCCTCTGCATATCGACACTAAGACTATTCAACACAATGGATCTATACACAAAACTTTCCACATGTATGGAAGAGCTGTCATCTACTTTTACCTCGAGGATGAAGCAGTATGAAGAGGACTTGAAGAATGCCAGCAGTGAAGCAGTCACACACAAGTCCATTGCTAGCCTGTCCAAAGAGTTCACTGAATTTAAGGGTCTCATTTGGAAGACAATGAGTACTTTAAAAGCTCAGATGGAGTTATTAGTGGTGGGCTTGGACCGACATGAGATGGCGTCAAGATCTAAAATCCTTCTTGTCCATGGCCTTCCTGAAGAAAAACAGGCTGATCCCACACTTCAACTTGTGAGTATGTTGACTAATAAAATGCACATGTCAAACATTGAACACAATCAATTTACGGCTTGTCATCGTCTCGGTACCAACACAAATAAACCTCGGCCTCTACTGGTGCGTTTTGAAAGCCGTATCCTTCGAAGTGATGTGTGGCGGAACAAGGCTAGACTAAAGGTTACTGGTCTAACACTGTCTGAATTCCTTACTAAACCCAGGCACGAGGTATTCATGAATGCGCGGAAGTATTACGGGATTAAGCAGTGTTGGTCTTCCGAAGGCAAAATCGTCATTCAAGTTTCGCCTAAATCACGAAAGAAGATCGAATCAGCGGCTGAACTACGTGCCCTGATCGCTCAATTCCCGGTGGCGGAAAGCGCTGACAGCCGTGCTACATCTCAATTGGCTGCAAATTCAGAGTCTTCAGGGGTTGAGAAGAGAACCCGGAAACCTGCAAAGTAATGTGATACCCCCCGTCTACTTTATTTTTCTTTCGTAGTCATAATATTTTTGTAGTCGCTAATCTAAAATCTTGCAATATTGATTAGTCATTCTCAATTCTCATTACTGACTTTGACAAGTTTGACAGCTGTTATCTATGGTTTCGGTTTACTTCAATTGGATATTCATGTTCATTCACGTCAAAACATAATATTATAATTTCATTGTTGGATTGACTCTTAGTCTTTTGAGATAATTTATGTTGTGTTTGTTATTTATTTTTCTTTCTCTTTTACATGCAATTTTTGAGTGCATGGAGGTTTAGAGTTTAATATTTTTTGTTTTTATATATATATATATATTTTTTTTTTTATTTTTTTTTTAAATTTGATATCTTACTATTATTTATTTATTTAATAAATACGGTTACTTTATATATTTTATATACTATATTTAACTTACATATTTTATGTCTGATGATACTGATGACAATTATGCTTCTTGTTCGTCTTCTTGTGCGTCTGACCGGAGTTTTGCTAGTGCATTTTCCGATGACGACTCTCTTCATCTCCGTGACCAACTTCATTCTACCCTTTCAAATTCCAATAAGTTTTTTAATGTAACCCACATTAACGCGCAAAGCGTTCACGCCCATTATCCTGATCTTGTGTCTTCTTTTGACTCTAAAGTGGTTCATGCTGTCCTTATTTCAGAATCATTTCTCAAGCCTGCTCTCCCTTCTACACAATATCCCTTACCTGGGTATAAACTTATTCGTAATGACAGGACAGGCAAGGGATACGGAGGAGTTGCCATTTATCTTCGTGGAGATTTAATGTATAAACCAGTTGATCAGTCTCCAAGTGAGTACTCCAAATCTGCTGAACATCTATTTATTGAAGTTGAATTTCAACACACAAAAATACTTTTAGGAGTTTTTTATAGCCCTTCATGCCATATAGATTATTTTACATCCTTTGAATCTAAGCTTGAACATCTTTCTTCTCTGTATGATCATATAATTATCCTTGGAGACTTCAACACTTGTCTTATTAAAGATGATACACGTAGTCGTAGACTCCTATCTCTTGTCTCGTCTGTCAATATGAAAATTCTTCCTCTGAATGCTACTAACAGGGCTCCTCACTGTACTCCTTCTCTTTTAGATTTAATCCTTGTTTCTGACCCTAGTAAGGTAGCCACACATGGACAACTTTCTGCTTCTTTCTCTTATCACGACTTGATTTTTCTTTCCTACAAAATCCGTCCTCCTAAACGCAAGAGTAAATATATTTCACTTCGCTGTTTTAAAAACATTGATCTGGAGCGTTTGAGATCGGACGTGGGCAGTATTGATTGGTCTTCTGTTTACAGCTGCAATGACATCGATAGTAAGGTGCTTGCCTTTAATCAAATTATTTTAAAGTTATATGATACACATGCTCCCCTGAAACGGGTTCGAGTTAAGCACCTTCCTGCGCCATGGTTGTCGAATGACATCAAAAAACTTATGGCTATCCGGGATAAAGCAAAACGTAAGTACAAAAAGTCTCCTAGCGAGGACAACTGGGATGTTTTTAAAAAGCTCCGGAATCGCTGCAGTCGTCTGTGTAGAAATGCTAAGAGACGCCATGTTCATAACTCCATTAAAAATCTCAATACATCACAAGTATGGCAATTCTTGAAGACTCTTGGTATTGGTAAGGTTTCACTTAGCACTAGTTGTGGTACTGACATCAATGTGCTCAATGCACATTTTTGCAAGCCTCCTGTTACCCTTGATGCGAATGTGAAATCTTCTACTCTAAACTATCTCTCTAAACTTCCTCTGCCGTTAAATACTTCTTTTCATTTTGATCCAATTGCAGAAAGTGTAATAGTAAAAACCATCCGTTCCATTTCCTCAAAAGCGTCAGGTGCTGACGGGCTGCAACTTCAAATGTTCCTTCCTATCCTCAACCAAATTGCACCAGTCATCACCCACATTGTCAATTATTCACTCTTTTCGAATTCCTTTCCTTCATCCTGGAAAAATGCCCACGTATTACCGCTTCCCAAAATTTCCAACCCCACCTTGTTATCCCACTTTCGACCTATATCTATCCTTCCAATCCTATCCAAGGTACTTGAGAGTGTTGTACAGAATCAGCTGTCACATTACCTCTCCTCTAATAGCCTGTTAAGTCCATATCAGTCTGGTTTCCGTTCTGGCCACAGCACTACCACTGCACTAGTCAAAATAACTGACGATATACGACTGGCCATGCAGAATAAACTTCTGACGGTACTGATACTCCTGGATTTTAGCAGTGCGTTTAATTCAGTGGATTTTGACATTCTTTTAGGTATCTTGTCCTCTCTCAATGTTTCCACTTCTGCAATTGGATGGTTCAAATCTTATCTTCAGGGTCGCTCCCAGTCGGTGCGCTTGGATGAGCAAAGCTCTGACTGGTGTGAATTGACTGCGGGTGTACCACAGGGTGGCGTCTTATCTCCTCTTCTCTTCTCCGTTTTTATAAACGCCATCACTAAAGTTATATCTTCTCACTATCATCTCTATGCAGACGACTTGCAGCTTTATCGTCATTTTAAAGTAGAGGAAGTCAAGGATGCTATCACTGCCATCAATAATGATCTTGAACACATCCATAGCTGGGCTAAATCTTTCGGACTAGTAGTCAATCCTAGTAAATCACAAGCTCTCATTATTGGTGGCAGACAGATGTCCAGTAGGGTGGATCACCAGTCTCTTTCTCCTGTCCTCTATAATTCAACCCCAATAGTTTTTTCTAAAACTGCAAAAAATCTTGGAGTTATTATAGATAGCAACCTATCTTGGGAAGCACACATTGCAGAAGTAAGCAGAAGAATGTACTGCTCATTTCAGTCTCTTAAACGTCTTCAGAAATTTCTACCTTTCGAAACTAAAGTTACTCTTGCGCAATCTCTTCTACTTCCTCTCCTCGACTATGCTGATGTCTCTTTCCTTGATGCTAAGGAGGAACTTTTAAATAAACTCGAGCGTCTCCAGAATCTGGGTATCCGTTTCATTTTCGGTCTGCGAAAGTACGACCATGTATCGGAATTTCGAGCCCGATTGAGGTGGTTACCTATTCGGAGGCGCCGGGACTCCCATATCCTTTCCCTTCTTTTTTCTGTACTTCATAATCCCAATTCTCCCACATATCTTCGTGAACGCTTTAGTTACCTTATTCCTAGGGGTAAGCCCTGTCGTCTAGCTTCTTCTCTTCTCCTACGAACCCCCCTTCACTATTCTACTTGTTATCATAATTCTTTTACTATTCATGCTGTAAATCTTTGGAATTCTCTTCCACATTCCATACGCTCTAGCCCTTCTCTGGACGTATTTAGGAGGAACGTCAAGGAGCATTTCCTTTTAAAATAATTGTGTCTATTGATTATGTAAGTGTTTATATGTTTATATGTATATATATATATATATATTTATATATGTATTTATTTATATATATATATTCTGTATGTATCTATGTATAATCTTATGTATGTATTATGTTATAATATATTTGTTACCAACTGTTCTTTATCAAATGTACCTACACTTTGTTTACCCTTGGTTTCCTCTAAACTTTCCACTTCTCAGAGGTTTGCTGTAAGAGAACTCAATTTTGAGTTAAGCTCGCCTTTGTACATGATATTAATAACTATGTAACACTATCTGTATTTCTTTTGTGTACATTAAAGAATTAAAGAAGTATCCACAACACAATGTTACGCTCCAAAGTATGCATGCTGCTATAATGTTTTTAATCCATAACTTTTAATTTTGTTTTTAGGGAGTGGTGACAGAATTACAGACACCTTTGGCAACCTTGGCTCCGTCCTTAGTACATTTATGGGTAACATATTTGGAAAAGAAAAGTTTATGTCCTTCGGAAAGTACTCTAACATAGTTCATAACTTGCGGCGTCAAGATGGCGATCCTTGAAATGTAAAGATGAGTCTTGTAAGATAAACGTTGTAGTTGTAAAGAGGTCTGTTGTTTGTTGAGTAAAATTAAAGACATGGGGTACATATTCATTAGGGCTTCTTATTAAATTAAATTTAAGCAGGCCTATTATGATTGCTTGACGATGGGTGCATTATTATTGATGTAGAATGTATGTAGATTCATTAGCGTTCGATCTTTGTTACATTTGTAAATAATAAATAATGTATAAAAGAAAATTGTTTTCTTATTTTTTTGGGAACAAACAACGTGCCCATTCCTCAGCATCGCCCAGAAATGCAAAACAGTGATAGCAATATTATTTCTTAAAATACGGATAAAACAAAAATCATTACACCAAAGCGGTATTGAAATTAATGGACATTTCAAATACCTATCACAAAGGAAAGGTGCGGCGCCGGTTTCACTGTCGGGGGCCACTGATTCTCGAAAGCGGGTTTCCCCGTTGTTATGCCCTTGAGAATGACACTTCCACCCCCGAGGATATAGCTCTGGCGACCACTCTCTGACCGGCCAATTAAGGCAAGCCCGAATTGCTACCGCTACTCACATTCAGCCCGCCACAAGCTGCCCTGCGCTGCGGTTTGTTTGCTGTTCAGATAACCTGATGATACATTTTTTGTTTATATCACAAGGATTTTAAGAGCTACTATAGTCTGCTCTCCAAGATAATCCCATAAAGAGGAGGAAAACGACTGTCCCACAGACAGTCGTTATATTTATTATTATAAATAATAATATACATATGTATAAGTTTATATTTTAAAGGTTTTGAATTTATTGACTAAAATAATGACAAAATAAAAATCTATACTGCTACATGCACATCTTGGAGACAGCCGAAATCGAGACCGATTTATCGGCACATTGCAGCATTCCTAGTCTATACAATTGTTACAGACCATCTAAAAATGTCTAAATTTAATGACTTTCTTGTATTTAGTCCACAAAAGCCATATTCAGCAGCAATTTCTGTTTCTTTTCAGGATTTTGGTCCCGATTGCTTTAAGAAGCTTCATAGTATGGTATTCATGGTATATCTAAATTAAGTTATACTCTTATTTATAATTATGTTGCTTCTTCAACCTGACTTTGTAAATGATACAATCTGCTTGAGGCATCAAAATGGCGTTTCCTATGTCTTGTTAAACATATTTGTCCTTTAAATTTACTCTGACAAATGTCACATTCCAAATTGGGTTCAGTATGCCGTTTCATATGTTCAGAACGTCGGGATGCAGATAGGAATCTCATATCACAGTGGTCACAATGGTAAGGCTTTTCACCAGTATGGGTCCTGGTGTGATAGAGCAGTGATGTTTTTGTAACAAACTTTCCTCCACATATGTCACAGTGAAAGTTCTTTTGTTTTGTATGCTTTAATATATGATCGTTCAACTTACTTATAGAGCTTAGTTTCTTCCCACACCAATCACATATCAATGCTGTACCATTCTCATGTTCTAATCTAATATGAACACTTAAAGCTGCCTTTTGTGAATACTTCTTATCACAATAACTACAAGTAAATTTCGCGTCGGCATTTGATTTCCTCATTTTCTCACACAGTTTTTGTTCTATATGATTATTGAAAGCTTGCTTCCCTTTATAACTCTTTCCACAAGTTTGGCATACAAGTTGTACCTTGTGACTTCTTTCATGATGTCTAAGGGAGTATGTGTTGTTGTAGGTCTTACCACATTGGCTACAGACAACAGTACGATGACTGTCTTTAGAGTGACGATTCAAAAACAATAAGGAACCAAAACTTCTCGGACATTTAGAACATGTGAAGATTTTAGGTGCATGCACTCTAAAATAATGTTGTTTCAACTTAAATACTGTAGGATATTCTTTCACACAATTTTTACATCTATAATTATTATTATTACTTTCTTCATTAGGCATGCTAATGTCTGAGAGTTGGATAGACTGTAGGGTCTCCTTGTATTTTTTAGTGAAATCATTTTTATCAGTTATGCTACTGTCATCTGGTTCATATTCAAAGTCTATAGTTATATATTGACAGTCATTTTGTATACTTTTTAAATCTTGATATCTTTGTATTAATGAGGCTTCATTCCAGTAATGCTGTTTTTCATCATAAATACAATTACCGGTATTATTGTTGGGGTCCAAATCTATAAATAATGACTTGTAGCATTCTTTGTCCTCTGCTACATTGTCAACATATTTGTGAAGGCAATTAATATAATTAGACAAGTTCTTAACATTACTCTTACACGTCTCAATGAACTTATAACTATTGATTGCTGTCTCGGTGCATTTCCGGCAAACAGTATTTGTGGAGAGACAGTCTAGTACCTGTAACACACAAATATATCTTAAAGACTACAAAGTAAAGTCACTTATTTATTTTTAGTCTATAGCGATAGCTTTTAGACATTTGATCCTCCAACTTGTGCTTAACCACTCATTCAGGGATTTTGACATTTACGGACAATGTTTCTTAACTAAAATTAAGCACATGACCAAAACAAGTTGTCCTAGAAGACCCATAGATAGTTATTATTTGGTTGAAGTTGCAGTGAAGGTACTCACTTGTTCGCCTAGCACGGCAGAGAAGATTTCATACAAATCTTCAGCACTATCAGAGTTTAAGATAATTTCATCTTGCAGGATATAGAACTTGTCTGCAATGATTTGAAAACACAAACAACAATAGTTCAAATCATCAGATATTATTTTGCGGAGAAAAACGCGTAAAGAAGACATTGCAATAAACTATTTAGACATCACAGACTTTATACTATAAACATGTACATATCTTATCAAATTTAATTCAAGTTAATTTATTTATAAAGAATAATACGTAAACAAACATCGATTTAATTATACGTTGTTTTGACTTTTACCAAACGTCAAACGAACGATCAGATTGACAATTAACCAGTGCTGCATCCAAACTAAAAACCGTTAAGCAAATCGACTATAAAACTAGTTGTTTATAAAAAACGGAGGGACTCAATCGTCTAAATGATTTGAATCTTAGACGTCATTTCTAACAAGGCAACGACTTAAGTAACTAAGTTTTACCTACGCAGATTAATAAAAACATTCTTCATAGCGTTTCCACAGTACACATCGTTCGGATTTATATTGTCATGATTGTCGCTATGTTCAAAACATAGCCACATTGACGGCATTGTCAGAGGCCATCATCAAGTCCTTCTTTATGCAGGACACTATACAATCTGTCTCTACGGGTGGAATATGGTTTGGGTTACAACAACACAATATCCCAGCCCAGATTTGTACCGTCTGTGAAACACCACCTGAACCAATTATATTATAAGTAAAAAGATGTAGCCTAGCTACCTGCACAACATTCGCTCTTCTATAGTGGCACACATAAATAACTTAATATTGCAATACCATTTGACGATAAAGTAGGATGGCTTAAGGTACCACTGATGTCATATCAGGTTCCAGTGGTCCACCCGTGAAGGCGGGTGTAGGTGCACAGAGGGGTTGAGTCGGTATACCGGCCGCCTACCACCTTTAGGCCGGAGAGTCCGACATAACTGCCTCGCTTCCTCAGGTGGGGTGGTATGCGCAAAGAATTTCCCCTCAAAAAAAAAAAGGATGGCTTAAAGTAATCCATATGCCATAATAGGTACTTTATCATCTAATGGAATCTCTTTTTCACTCACGATAATTATATCGTAGATAAACACAATTCTATATTGGCCTACAACCGTGCGTTGGATTTACAAAAAGCGTTACAAAAACATTCACTAAAAAAAGCGTTAAATTTGAAGTTACTTGAATTTCAAAAATTAAACATAGCTCAATAAAAAATGTCACGTTTTAGCGCTGACGTGCAAATAAATAAGAATAAGTCTGTTTAAGAAATCGATTTGTTTCAAATTAGCACTTTTCTGACTCTTGTCCGAATCAAGTCTAATTTATATAAATATAAATAAATGTTGCTAAGCGCAAAACTCGAGAACGGCTCGATTCGGGTAATAAGATACACGGAAAGTTTTAATAAAACAAAATATTGCGTGGAAAATAGTAAATGTTGAGATGATGTTGGCAGCCCAACATTTATGAACTGTAAATGATGAATTATACTTATAGCCTATAGTCTGTAGTCTAGGCTCAAAGCTCAAAGTTATGTAGCGCCATCTAGGAATGGCTCTTCAACCACTCCAAAATCCTCCATTGATTTAAGGTCAGTTCAAGTCAAAGAAATTCTTTATTTTATATAATTACAATTATTATTTTAAAATTGCCTATAACAATTTTACTCATTTATTACTTTGGTTTGGTCTTATCAAAAAAATTACAACCGATTCTAAATAATTTGACAAAGAGTCAACGCACGGCTCGCTCCGCGCCGCCATTTTAATTTCATTCATGGATGTCGCGTCAATGGATGTCGGGACTCAAGCCAAAAGCAAGTTCTTGAACGAAAAATTTTAAAAGCGCGCATCTTTGAACCGGTCAACATTTACAGAATCCTTTACCTATTTTTATTTTCTATTAATATTGAACAAGTGAAGTTTATGATAAATTATGATCGACGATTCGGAATTGAATCTATTGGTGTCGAATGTTCTAAGTGAAAAGCGTTACAGTCATTGTAGGTTATGCTTGAAGATAATCCATGATCATTACGTTCGTCTCCAAGACTGCGTATCGTTAGAGCCCAATAGTGGGGTTTTTCAAGAATTGTCTGAAATTCTCGCTGAGCTATTAGGACCAGAGGCAAGTATTTCAATATTGTTTTTAGACATGAGCTGTTATAAACTTTTATCATTTATTCTCCTCTTCATCTTTTGTAGTAGGTCTACCTTGTTCAATATTTGGCATAAAATCTAAGTTTGTAGGTCAAGTCTAGCCGCAGCCAACATCGTAAGAGTGTTGTTTATATTATGTGCCAAACTGTAATTACACCTTTACTTTGCAAAGTTTAGTTACTTAGCTGGCTGACCTAGAGTTACCTTTTGTAGACCCCTGTCCCTGCTAACATTAAAATAGTCTCAGATAATTATTACTGTGATAATGCCAGTATCACTGATTGTTTGTATCTTCTGTTATACCTCAAGTTATTCAAGAATATGTTTAGGTCATGCAATCATGAAATATTGGTTGGATTTTGTATAAATAATGCAATAATAAGTTTTTACATTAAACTATTTTCAGATCTGTGAAGATATTGTTGGGTTAGATGGAGTATGTATGGAATGTGTGGACAAAGCACTGGAAGCTCAGAAATTTCTCCTCAACTGCAAGAACTCTACACAAGTTTTGAACAATGTGTTTGATAATCTCACCAACACATTAGATATTGATGTAGAGAACGCTGACTCTGACCAGAATCTTTACATTATTGTTGGTGAATATGAATCTAAACTTATATTAGTTAAGGATGAAGGTGATAAAACATCTCAAATAAATTCTGATATATTTAATTGTACTGATTGTTCTGAACAATTTGAAGATATAGTAGACCTAAAAGTGCACAATCTAACTACTCATGGAACTTTCACATGTGAGAAATGTTACTTGACAACCACAGAGGATACAATATTGAACTCTCATGTGAACAGCAAGCACATGTACAAATGTACTGACTGTGATCTAGAAAGATGTACTGAGGAAAGTATTAAAAAACATCAGGATAAAACTCATAGGGCTTATGTGTGTAAGGAGTGTGGCAAATCCTTCAAGGGCTTGGAGAAACTGCACATTCATGAGCAAAAACATATATCTAAGAGTGAGTGCCCTAAATGTGGAAAAAGTTACAACACCAAGGAGTTCTTTCTGAAACATGTCAAGTTATGTCTTGAAGATCTGCTCGATCCACACCCAATGAGAAGTAAAATTAAGAAAACTTATTTTTGTGATAAGTGTGGCAAGGGATACAGTACCCCTGGTGGTCTGAGAGTTCACCACAGATTTGTTCATGGCAATGCCAAGCCACATGTTTGCAAGTTTTGCAATAAGCACTTTACTGCTCCAAGCTATCTAAAAGTTCACATGGTAAAGCATACTGGTGAGAAGAACTTTAAGTGTGGTCTCTGTACACGAAAATTTGTGTCAAAAGAGGCTTTGTTGTACCATACTAGAAGACATACAGGTGAAAAACCTTACAGTTGTACTATGTGCGATGAGAAATTTGTTAACTCTTCCGCCAGGGCTGAACATATCAAATTCAAACATGTGGGTCCTACACTGATGTGTGAGATATGCTCTCGGAAGTTTGTCACAGCAACATTCTTGAGGCAGCATATGAAGAAACATCACGACCCTGCAAATAAGTTGTATACTGGCAGGAGCTTGATTCCTCCTAATGTGCCAGCTGTTGAAAATATGCGTGTTAGGTTTATAGATTGATATTCAATTGTCCTTGATTGCATCAATGAAGTACCCATGTCTATTTGGCACAAGTATACATTATTTGTTGATTACTTGTAAATGTATTTGTTCATATAAAAGGCTAAATTTTTGGGCAATATTAGTTAATTTGTCATAATAAATGTGTATTTCGTATATAAATTTAATGTGTCATAAGTACTTTCTCATAGAGTATGCTTTTTTATAATGTAATAAAAGACAATAGTAACTGGTGAATGCTTTATTTGATTTACAAAAACCAATACCTCTTATTACTAACTTTGGATATTAAAATTCTTTTGCTACGCTAACTTTAAAACAAATTGCTAGACAGAGCAATCTCTGGGGCATTTGTCTATAGTTTGATCATGTATTGCTATTATTCCATAAGGTCCCAGCCCAACAGTAGCTGTGAATTTAATTTGTATATTATCAGTGATAATACTGATAATATAGAAATTAAATTCCCAATTCATATCGATTGGCCTAGGTATTATTATTAGTCGTAAATCTTTTATATATGAATTTTATGAAACTGGATTTAGTGAGAACTATTTAAGGAATTCGTAATTAAAGCTTCATGCATAAATTGTAATTGCTCTAGATAAATAAAACAGTTGCATCTATGTCTGTTTGTTTGCTAACTCCTATTGTACCACCAATGGATTTTGATGTAGTTTTTGCAAAATACAGCAACAGGAACATATTTTGTAGAATTGATGTAAACCTCTATCGATTCCATGCAATCTACTTACTATATCAACACATTAGTTTGTGGTAATCCATTGGTTATCCAGCTCCTCCACTGTATTCCGAATTGTAGCCACAAAAGTGCACAAATTTGTACCTATGTAAGTAATTTCATATATACAGATGAGTCACATTGACAGCAGGAAACTGCTGTTCTTTTATATTGTTTGCAGATATGTCAATATTTATGTATGGTTCTTCTACTTCTGGAGTAAACAATTTGCTACGAGGATTGTAGTGCCTCTGAACATGCTTCCTCAACTGATGTCCAGTTACAAACTTAACATGACAAACGTGACATTCTTGTGTAGGACCAAAATGTTTTCGCCTTTTGTGTGCCATACGTCTAGATGCTGAAAGGAAGCTCTCATTACAAAGGTCACAAGGGAATGGTCTTTCACCAGTATGAAGCCTCACATGATAAATCAAAGCTGCTTGAGTTACAAATTTCCCACCACACTGTTCACAGTGGAAATTTCTTTCTTTAGTATGTTTTACTTGATGATTTCTTAGTCTGCTGATAGCGTCGAATTTTTTGTCACACCACTTACAGGTTAGAACGTTACCAAAGCCGTGGTCAGTTTTTAAATGTGTCCTTAAACCATTTTTCCTTGCATAACCTTTGTTGCAAATGTCACAAAAGAAACTTGGCTGTCGCTCTTCTAAATTACCACAGATTTTGAGGTGAAACTTGAATGTGTGCTTGTTGAGGAAGGATTTGTTGCAGCGTGGACACTTGTTCATATCATGTTTGTCCAAATGAGCCCGCAAGTGCTTTCTAGACGGGAACTGAACGAAACATAATTTGCATATGGCAGCTACATGGTGCAACTTGTCGTGATATTTTAACATTTTGTCTGTACTAAACATTTTGGAGCATTTTGGACATTGGAGTTTTTTCGGAAAGTGTACTCTTTCTGCATGTTCATCTAATTGTTGTTGTGAGGCAAATAATTTGGGACACTGTGGACATGGGTGTCTTGTATTACTGTGAACTTTCATATGCTTGACTAGATGACAATTAGAACTAAATTCCTCACCACATTCTTCACATATCACAGAAGACTTTTCACGCTTAGCCTTTTCATAAGGTTGTTTAACTTTCATGAGTTCTTTTAATTTAGATATTGCAGTCTTTTTACTCATGTGTGAATGACGTTTCCGACTAGTAAACATAACATTCTCTTTATCCTTAATTGTTAGGTATATAGTTTCAACATTAGGGCCTATATTTTCTGATAAGTCTATACTTTTATTTAGTTTATCCAAGGTTGAAAGCCACTGTTCATTAGAGTACTGGCATAATTTTTGGAAGAGGTACGAGTTGATAGTCAATGTGGCACAATTCATGCAAAGCACTTGTGGCAATGATGATTCCAATAATACCTGTAAGTATAAACAGTTGGTATTGTAAAACAAATATAGCTGAAATACCTAATGTCTGAAAAATATACAGGCCACAAAGTTAACTGATGCAGTTGCATAGGTACTTAACTTGCACTGCACATGCAGAGGATTAATTTAAGATTCATGGTAAATTAGGTACATTAACTTTGTCAACTAAGAGACGAATAACTAAATCAACCAATGATTTCAGAACAATTACAAACACTCAGTGATTTTAATCAAAGGTAATGGTAATACAAGAAATAAAAATTATAGGTATCAAATCATATAAAGGAAGAATAATTCACCACCCAAATATACTATTTGGGTGGTGAATTATTTAATATATTATGGCAGATTAAAACATTGTTTTTTTTTTTTTTATAGTGTATCTTTGGGTTTGTCATACTTACAGGTACTTTTATGAAATAAAATAGCCTATGTTACCTGCTGGTAATGTAGCTATCTATAGGTGAAAGAATTTTTAAATCGGACGAGTAGTTTTTCGAGTTAAATTGTAACAAACAATCAAAAATTCAAATCTTTCCTCTTTATAACATAGATTATATTAGATTGATATGATAATGGGAAACTTACGCTAAGGTCACTAAACATGTCCGAGAATGTGACTGTCTCGTCAACATAACATCTCTGCAGCTTCATACTATCATCGAAACATATTTCTTGATCATCAGTAGGAGAGAAACATAACCTACATATGTGTTCAGTTTCACTTGTCAAGAATCTTAGAGCTGGCAGTGTTATGTCCACTTCTGGGTTCATTTTTTATATAAATAATAATATTATTATATCATGTGTAATTAAATGAATTGTCACTTATTTAGATTATTACAAAGTCAAGAGAATTAGAAATAAACTTGACTCAATTGATTGATGTCACTTTGATTACTTTGACGCTTTGTTTATTCTTAATATCTATTTTACTTACGGCCTTGCTGTGGATACTAGTCTTTTAGGTCGTACAGACTACAGACAACAGTTTGACCATCTTTTTAGAATTAAATATTTAAAATTCAAACTAGATTATATATAAAAATTCTGAATTATTCGTCAACTTTAAATTAAATGAAACTGTCCTCAAACCACACAAAGATATAAAATACAATATGAATATTGACAAAATGTTCAAAATGTTGCGTATGTGCATTGACATGACATTTTAGTTTTCAGGGGCCTGAAGCCTCATCGCCCGCATCTGAAGAAAAACTCGAGCTAATTTATCTACACAATATTCAATGTATTTAGATTGATGCCGTTAATTGAATTGATTTCGCGCAATATAAATCTGACTTTGTTACTTACCTATATTGTCTATGCTATGAGTTATAGGCAAATAGGTATGTATGTATATTTTTATTATTTATGAGTCAGTTAATTGCTCAGATAAAGAATAATATTATGAGTCACACACAGTGCTTGCAAAGAGTAAAAGTGATAAGTTAATTATTATGATATTTGTCATTTGTTTTAATACGTAATCATATTAACTAGTAGTTAGTTATAATATTTACCGTAAAATCATTCGTCTAATACTAAACTAAGTACTAAGAAGTCGCTAAAGTAACCGATCGTCTCTGAGTGCGGGCGTTTTGCAGTTGCAGTAAAAGTTTATAGTAAGTACCTAAGTACGTAGGTATAATGTTATTTCACGCATTGATGTAATTGGTGTTAGTTTTGTGTTGTGTGAGTGTAGGCATTACTGTGTGTCTGTGAGTGGCGCGGGCATCGGACTACCTACCTACTTATTTACTAAGTAGGTAGGTATATACTACCAAAGAGTAATATAACAACACGAGAATATACCTACTACTGAAGGTCAAGGTAAGTGCCTAATCAATACCTACTCAAATACCATAAATTATTTACTTTATGGTTTAATATAATTATCTTCTTCTAGTTATCTATACTGTACTTCTAGGGTGCTCTAAATAGGTACCTACTACTATTTAGGTAGTTGTTGTTTTTATTCTATATTTTAAACAGCAAACTGGCTGTCAACAAGATAATGTTATCATCTAATTTGAGGTACGATTTGTGAGTTTGTTTATTTGCATTAAGGTAGGTATGGGTAATCTTAGTAACGAAGTAGGTACCTACCGACTTAAATGTTTAAAAGATCTTTCATTATTAAAAGCAAACTTACAATTGACTGCACGGTTCGTTCAGTGGCTTAAGTGGTTACATCGCCATTTGGTATGTGCGGTGTTTTGTGGGTTCGATCCTCGCAGTGGGACAAACATTTTGTGTAATCCATAAATCGAATCGTCCCGAATCTGGGTGTACTTTGTAACCGTTAATTGTATGTTTTAAAGTCCTCTGCGACATAAGGCTTGTTCCCTAGAGCGGGAGTTGTCTTTTTAACTAAATACTTAAAAAATATTATTTACGGACATAAAGTACCTACTTACACCCAGATTTGGAACAAACATTTATGGAGGTTAATGATCACCTTAACCGAAAGATCACACGTACAGTGAATTGTCATTATTTGGCTCTATTTCGCTTTGACTTCAGCGTCTAGGTCGTCATTAGGCAATCTATGCGCTTGCGCTTTATAATAGATCTCTGAAATTTGAACGAAAGACAACGAAAGATGCAACCAGATGCTCTAGCTGTTAAACTTATATTTAGCTCATTGACACATTATATAGGTACAACATTGGATATTGAAGCAGTAAGATTAATTTGCCTGTCCATCGTGTTTTCGGAAAAAATGACTTATTGTTAATTTTTTTAATTAAACAGTCTCACTTTTAAATTTAATTTGAATTCGACGTACTTAATTGCTTTCTGCAGTCTTTCTATGGTATGAACGTTGACTGTGCTAAATCTCAAACTCGTCCGTGTGCGCACTGCTTAAAAAGGGGTACTTACTTATTTTCTTAGCGTATTAATATACAGATTATTAGGCACCCACTATAAGTAGTCATGTTATCAACAGATGGCGCAGACGTTGCCGATAACTCTGTCAGGAGGCAACTTGGGCCAACGACATCGTGACCTGAACTCACAAGTGAAGCAGGCTGCTACCAGCCAAGTGTCATTTCAGGACATCGGAGCCCTACCCGAACATGCTCCCGTCGATCGACTCTTTAAGATAGATCTCGCCATCAAACTGCAGAACGTTGACTACATCCTCGAGAATGTAAAAGATGACGACATGTTGTATGTCAGCAGAGCGTTAAAGTGTAGATGGCTCCTGGAGCGACGAGATATAATTAATCCCAAGTATTTGGAAAGTGTTCTCTTCCCAGAGATGGTGATGCCGGCTATCAGTAAAATGAAACACTGGTTGTACATCAACTTACGTGATCCTCTCATGTGCCAGGAGTTTTATCTGTATTATAAAAATAGCAAATTTGATTTCGCCGTAAAATTTCTAAGCCACTGTAATAACGAATTTATAGAGAACGAGTTTCCGAAGATACTGACCAAGATAACACCACATTGTTTAAAAGTACTTGCTGAGAAAAACCCTAAGTTAGTCAAAGTGTATTTCGACGCATTAGCGACGGACAATGAATTGGTAAAACGGTATCTAAAAGATAATAAAGCTTTCTACAATAGTATAAAATGTGTGTTAAAGTCAGAGCCGAGTATATATTTAGATATAACCGAAAAGTATCGAAGCTTATCTGACACGACTAAACTTAGCGCTTTGGCGACTGACTATATCTTGGGTTTTCACAAAGATAGGTTCATGGCCAAGCCTGAGCTGTACGTGGTGTATCTTCTTCATATGCCGACGGTGGCACTACGACTCGACGTCGAGGAGTGCAAAGACGTGGTGATGAAACTGGCGAGAGCAGAGTTTTTAAGGTGGTGGTTCTCGTACGACAAGGTAGAGCCTCTAGTAAAACGTATCAGCCGCGATAGTAGAGCAGCGTTTAAGAAACGAGTGTTTGTTGAAAAAGATGTCGGCAAGCCTGTGACTGAATGGCCATATGTGTTACCAGCCTTGCCTAAAGATACCAGTTCTGACAAGTCGCATGTGTTCCACGACCGAGAATATAAGCCAATACAAGGGATGCGACACTACTTTTACTCAGACCATTTAAAATACGAGCGTGGGGACCACGGGATTATGCCTGGGATGATGCTGTGCGGTGCGTTTCAAAGTGATTGTAGCATGAGAATGAATAAATTTTGTCCAATAAAATCCGAACTGCAAAAATTGTTCGACGAGTTTAGGTTTATAGGGTTCGATGGTACGTTTCACGAACTCAAGCGACGTCTTGGTGTGGCGAGTTCAGCCGATAGGCGGCGAGATATGCTGCTTGTGTTGGTGAGCAAGAGTGGCGGGCGCGCAGACAGCGTGCGTGCACTGCTGCAACTAGCTCTGCGACTACGCAACGAACCCGTGCACGAACGCGCCGCCGTCGTACGAAGTCTCGTGAAGCGAGCGAGCGCCTGGCGTCTCCCGCAAGATGTGTGGGACATGATGTTGGAGTACGCGCATGGACTCGGGCTGGATGGCACAAAGCCCGAGGCTGATTGCCACGAGGGAGTGCACGCCGTAGTGATGCGACAGCTTATAGCTGGGGGCGACTGTGACAAGGCAGTGCGCGTTGCATTTCTTGAACATTTCTCGACGTTTTATGAATATAAGCTTGTTGCAAGCGAACGTACAAAATTATGTTCAGGTTTACAACATACTTTAGTGACAGCTGCTACTGTCGCAGAGCCCGAGGCTGCTGCAAAATATCTTGATCAGTTGCTTGATGTGCTTGAAAAGTACCACATCCCGATTGAATCATCGCCAGTGGTATTGGCTATTGCGACACTAGCGAAACGGCACTCTGTAGCAGCTAGACCGTTATTAGTACGCTTATATAAGGCTCGTGTTGGTCGGCGCGAGCTACTACGCCAGTATTTGGAATTCCAACACGACGACGCAGCTCTCTTGAATACATTACGACACGATCCCGAGGCGATTACACCCGAGTGGATCGTTCAGTTAGTTTCCAGCGGCAAAACACAAGCTAACCAGTGTTTCTTAAAACTGTCAGTGTACTTTAATGAGGCAGGAGGTATCGCAGAACAAGTGCGACAAGCATTACAAGCTAAGATCGCTCAAGAGCCAGATGTGAAGCTGGCACGGCCTTTGGCAACTCTTGCTGGCAGTGACATAATGTCGATGTGGTGTGAGCGGGAAGAGGCAGACGGGGAATTTTACAAACTGGCGGCAGCACTTCGGGCGAACATGCATAGTGCGCGACCAGCTCCAGATGCTTTAGCTCTTGGCTGGCGTAAAGCTGGTATGAAAGCAGTAGCTTGGCGTGTAATGCGCTGCCGACCATCACAAGTAGATCAACTAGCGCAAATGTTGTTAAAAGAACGTGTGAAACGTACAGTACGCTTAGCGCTGGTACTGGCACAACGTACAGAATGCGCTGGGGATATATTCACGACAGCCGTGACGATACGACCGCTAGCAGCCTTGCGTGCAGCGTTGTTGTATTATCGAAGTCTAGGTGATGCAGGTGATTTACGAATCTGGGATACTGTCAAACCTTTTATTTCGAGTGTAGACTTATCTCCCCGCGAAGGTCTCCGTCACATACTGAGCAAAGTGGAATGGGTTCCAACAGCCCTGAAACCGGATTACTGTGCAAATCTGTACCTTGCTTTCGACAAAATCTGTGACAGGAAAGCGGACGGTATCCTCTGTTATCTAATGAATTGTTTGCCTGAGGTTAACGATGATCGGCTCGAGAAGGTGTTAATGCGAATGTTAGAAAATATGGACAAGGAAGACCCTTCTTCATACCCTGCTCTTGTTATTAGGTTTCTAATGTTAAGTAAAAACAACAAGGAACAAAAAATAAGATTTGAAATGATAGGAGAACAATTTTTAGTAAAGCTGGATGCTATCCGAGTTACAGACAACAAGGCCAAACATAGTTTTCTATCTCAAAACTTTAATCAGATTAAGAATTCATTGAAGTATAACACTGCCTTTTTCGACATTAAATACGAATATTGCTTACCAGTAATTGAGAGAGTTTTAATTTGGATGCAAAATTTTATACCCAAAGAGACACATTTTAAACAGTATGTTAAAATACATGCAACGATGTTGTATTACAAAGCTGTTAGACAGAGCATGAAGCAAAGGCCTGAAGTTTTCCAAGATTCTGTAAAGAAAATGTCCGAGGGTGTGGAGATCGTAGGCTATACATTTGGAAGATTTATCGTCAAGGAGTTAGCCGAGTTGAAATCGAAGTACTTCGATTCAGTCATTGAGATATATCGCTTTGCTTTTGTAGAATACTTGCAAGAGTACTTCGGTTGCGGCATTTCGGGTGAAAAATTTATAGTAGCAGTTACCAAGGGGATGTTGTCACACAGTGTTGGTCCAGAGGGTCGCTTGGCAGTCCACGTCATGCGACGATATGAACATAACTCGCGGTATCCTGTAGACAAGGAAATCAGAGAGCTACTCTTAAAAAGGGAAGATAAGGAAACGCAGTTTTTTTTACATGCTGAAATTAATTCTTAAAAAAAAAAAAAAATTGTAATAAAACCATAAAGTTATCACTAAACCTAAAATTGAAAATACCACAGCATACCACGATCTTTTACGATAAAGCGTTTACAGTGCAGGCCGTACGATTGTGGAACGCACTTCCGTTGCATATTAGACGCGCACAATCTTTAGCTTCCTTCAAATCGATGGTTAAAGATCACTTCTTCTCATCATAATCTACTATAATTATCTATATATAATGTAACAATATAATATTATGATTAATGAGAATATATTTATACAGTATGTATTATATTATATAGTATATATTTATTTTTATTTATGTAAGTTAGTATACCTATATATAATGTACGCTATAAGCTACCATCTTCTCTCTCAATAAGTCCATCCTAAGGTTGTCTGGAAGAGATCGCTTTTAGCGATAAGACCGCCCATTGTGCCTACATATTTGTAAATACATATTTCTTGTAGTAGTTATAGTACTTAAGTGGTGTACAATAAAGAATATTCTATCTATCTATCTATCTAAAATTAATAACAATTATAGTTAATGTACTGATGGTAAATTTACGAGGCTCTATTTATACAGTTAACAATGGAAGAATTAAAATAAAAACATTTAATTTAAAACTGTCGTTTATCTTGTTTTAGTTATATTGTTCTATTTAGCTTTTTTTAATAAATGGGTGTAATTAACTTTTACGCGTTAACGCGATCCCGGTAGACAGTGATATTGAGGAATATTTTGACGCCCATACGACAGTTTTTTGTTTCCTATTTTGTTTTATTTTTAATTGTGTGTTCCTTACCTTTAAGTTTAAAAAATGTTTTATTTATATAGGTACTTAGTGTAAAAGTGCATATTATTTCTGTAAACAAAATGTTTTACGATAAATAAAAATTGTCACAAATATTTATTTTTTCTACATTTCACTGTGCCAAACATCAGTTAGGTCGCTTACCTTAATATTTCTGGTCCCTATTACCTAATTAATTCTTTCACATTAAACAATCATCGTGACCACGACCGCTCTGCCAAGAGCGAAACGAATTAGAAGAAGATTACCTAATTGCCGTGTCCAAGCAGGTAATATGATATAGGTAATTGCACTCACTCATCTGCTTACTATCAATTTTTGGCCCCGACCGGGAAACGAACCAGGGACCTCGTGATCAGCAGTCACACACATCGACCACGCCATCTGCGCGGGATATATTATAGTGCACAAATGTGTGCGCAAACACAAGTGCACTCCTTATTCCCTCAGTCTCATAGTCCGGTGGGATGGCGATCCGACACGACCGGAGAAAGATCAGGCGTAGGACTAACGGCTTTACTTTCCTAGGCACAGAGTGAACATCGCCAATTATCAAACTACGGCCATCTATTTTGAATCTCTTGACAGAAAAATCAACTTTAAACTGACCCGGGAATCGAACCCGGGACATCGTGATCAGCAGTCACACACATTGACCACTTAGCCACTGAGGCAGTCACACGAACCGACATAAATTCAAATAGATATTTTATTTACCATAAATAGGGTACATAATAGTTGTTACAATAATAATAATCGGCCTTATCCTATTTAGCTATTTAAACAGCATGCAAATGTTTTACAAAATATTTTATACAGAAACATTTTATTTTTTAAAGAAATTCCTTCACCGTGTATACAGTATTTTCTAACAGCCAACAACTAAGTGCAGTAGGTACATATTTATTGTAAGGCAATTCTTTAACAGACTCAGGGATTTTGTTATATATCCTTATACACAATGTTATAACAATTGTTTTGCATTCTATTGGTTCTAGGGATTGTGTCAACAACTAGTCAGTTAGGTTTTCTAATATTAGTTCTCTGGGTAACATATTTAGCCTGTTGAAATATTTCTGGGTGCTGTTTAGTAAATTTAGTGACTTCATATATACAAACTATATACTATTGAACTAAGTAATAAATTACCGAGTTAATAAGCAATCGCTGTACTTAGTGTTTTTCGCTTGAAGATTTTTCGCACAATAAAACATCGCACCACTGAATTATCGACACAGTGTGTTCAATATAATAAAAATCATATCATCAAATTTTGAAATCAAATAGATTTCGAAATACCTTCTTGATGGGCTAAATTAATGTATTTAATAAATGTTTATCAAACGTCAAGCACCATTGAAAATCCTTTGATCTCATCCATATTCCATATTTTAGCAAAGAATTAGACGCCAACAACAACAAACACCAGAACCGACCAGAAAAAATAAACAACTATCTTATCGGAAATCATTTCCTATAATATTACAACGTAAGGCCATGATTCGAATTATCGTAATATGATAATTTTTTACTGTAGTACTAGTTGTGTTTATTTGTCAACAGATGGCGCAGACGTTGCCGTTAACTCTGTCAGGAGGCAACTTGGGCCAACGACATCGTGACCTGAACTCACAAGTGAAGCAGGCTGCTACCAGCCAAGTGTCATTTCAGGACATCGGAGCACTACCCGAACATGCTCCCGTCGATCGACTCTTTAAGATAGATCTCGCCATCAAACTGCAGAACGTTGACTACATCCTCGAGAATGTAAAAGATGACGACATGTTGTATGTCAGCAGAGCGTTAAAGTGTAGATGGCTCCTGGAGCGACGAGATATAATTAATCCCAAATACTTAGAAAGTGTTCTCTTCCCAGAGATGGTGATGCCGGCTATCAGTAAAATGAAACACTGGTTGTACATCAACTTACGTGATCCTCTCATGTGCCAGGAGTTTTATCTGTATTATAAACATAGCAAATTTGATTTCGCAGTAAAATTTTTAAGTCACTGTAATAACGAATTTATAGAGAACGAGTTTCCGAAGATACTGACCAAGATAACACCACATTGTTTAAAAGTACTTGCTGAGAAAAACCCTAAGTTAGTCAAAGTGTATTTCGACGCATTTGCGACGGACAATGAATTGGTTAGACGATATCTAAAAGAGGAGACAGTTTTCTACAATAGTATAAAATGTGTTTTAAAGTCAGATCCGACTATATATTTAGATATAACCGAAAAGTATCGCAGCTTATCAGATACGACTAAACTAAGTGCAAGCGCGACTGACTACATCTTGCGTTTTCACAAAAAAAGGTTCATGGCCAAGGCTGAGCTGTACGTGGTGTATCTTCTTCATATGCCGACGGTCGCACAACGACTCGATGTCGAGGAGTGCAAAGACTTGGTGATGAAGCTGGCGAGAGCAGAGTTTTTAAGCTGGTGGTTTTCCTACGACAAGGTGGAGCCCCTTGTGAAACGCCTCAACCGCGACAGTCGAGCAGCTTTCAAAAAACAAGTGTTCGTGAACAAAGATGTTGGTGAGGTGGTGACTGAATGGCAATATGTACTACCTGCTTCTCCGGTCACTAACGATACTAGTTGTGATGACCCGCATGTCTTTCACGATAGAGAATATGAGCCAATATATATAAAGCGACATTACTCTCTTAGAGAGCGTTTAAAGAGTTGTCGCGTCGACGAAAAAAGTCTTATACAATGCGGTATGGGTATGAGTGCTTTACAAACACAAAATGCCATGCTTAGATTTTGTCCAATAAAATCAGAATTACAGAAGTTATTCGATGAGTTTAGGTTCATGGGGTTTGAGGGCTCCCTTCACGAACTGAAAGGTCGTCTAAGTGCGGTAAGTTCAGCTGACAGGCGGCGAGATATGTTCCTCGTGTTGGTGAGTAAAAGCGGTGGGCGCGCAGACAGCGTGCGTGCACTGCTTGAACTAGCTCTGCGACTACGTAACGAGCCCGTGCACGAGCGCGCCGCCGTCGTTCGAAGTCTCGTGAAGCGAGCGAGCGCCTGGCGTCTCCCGCAAGATGTGTGGGACATGATGTTAGAGTACGCGCATGGACTCGGACTGGATGGCACAAAGCCCGAGGCTGATTGCCACGAGGGAGTGCACGCCGTAGTGATGCGTCAGCTTATAGCTACGGGTGACTGTGACCAGGCAGTGCGCGCTGCATTTCTTGAACATTTCTCAACGTTTAACGAATATAAGCTTGTTGCAAGCGAACGTGCAAAATTATGTTCAGGTTTACAACGTATTTTAGTGACAGTTGCCACCGATGCAGAGCCCCACGTGGCTGCAAGATGTCTCGACCAGCTACTTGATGTGCTTAGAAACTACCACATTTGTATTGGCTCGTCTCCAGTGGCATCGGCTGTTGCGGCACTAGCGGCACGTGACACTGAAGCAGCAAGACCATTGTTAGTACGTCTATATGGAGCGCGTGTTGGTCGTAGAGAGCTACTCCGACAATATCTGGAATTTCGACACGACGATGCAGCGCTTGTAAATGTATTACGACACGATCCCAAAGCGATGACACCAGAGTGGCTCGTTAAATTATTAGCAGACGGTGAAACGAAAGCTAATCAGTGTCTTTTGAAACTGTCAGTGTACTTCAACGAGGCAGGAGGTATCGCAGAACAAGTGCGACAAACATTACAAGCTAAGATCGCTCAAGAGCCTCATGTGAAGCTGGCACGGCCGTTGGCAACTCTTGCTGGCAGAGACATGATGGCAATATTGCGTGAGCAGGATGAGGCTGGGAGAGAATTTTTCAAACTAGCGGCAGCACTACGGGCTAACATGCATCGTGCGCGACCAGCTCCAGATGCTTTAGCTCTTGGCTGGCGTAAAGCAGGTATGAAAGCAGTAGCTTGGCGCGCTACGCGCTGCCGACCGTCGCAAGTAACTCAATTAGCGCAAATGTTGTTGGAAGAACGTGTGAAACGCACGGTGCGCTTAGCGCTGGTACTGGCACAACGTACAGAATGCGCTGGGGATATATTCACGACAGCCGTGACGATTCGACCGCTAGCAGCCTTGCGTGCAGCGTTGTTGTATTATCGAAGTCTAGGTGATGCAGGTGATTTACGAATCTGGGATACTGTCAAACCTTTTATTTCGAGTGTAGACTTAACTCCCTGCGAAGGTCTTCGCCATATACTTAAAAAAGTGGAATGGGTTCCAACAGCTTTAAAACCAGATTACTGTGCAACTCTGTACCTTACTCTCGACAAAATCTCTGCTGTAAGTGCGGACGAGGTACTCTTTGATCTAATGAAATGTTTGCCCGACGTTAACGAAGATCTGGTTGAGAAAGTGTTATTGCAAGTGTTAGATAAAATGGATGAGGACGAGCCTGTATCATATCCTGCACTTGTAATCAGATACTTAATGTTGAGTAAAACCGATGACGAACAGAAAACGAGATCCGAAAAGATATTAGAACCATTTTTGCTGAAACTGGATGCAATTCGTGTTAAAGAAAACATGTCAAGGTACGGCTACTTCTCTGAAAACTGCGATCAAATGATGACTTCATTGCAATATAATTCAGCATACTTTGACATAAAATACCAATGTTGCTTAATTGTGAGTGAAAGAGTTTTAACTTGGATGCAAAAGTATTTACCCAAAGAGACACATTTTAAACAATATGTTAAAATACATGCGACAATGTTGTATTACAAAGCAGTTAGACAAAGCATAAAACAAGGGCCTGAAGTTTTCCTAGATCCCGTAAAGAAAATGTCTGAGGGTGTGGAAATCGTAGGCTTTACATTTGGAAGATACATTGTGAAAGAGTTGGCCGAGCTGAAGTCTAAGTACTTCGAATCGATCATTGAGATATATCGCAATGCTTTTGTGGATTACTTAGAGGAGTACTTCATGTTTGGCAGTTCCAGAGATAAATTCATAGTAGCACTTATAAAGGGAATAATGTCAGATAGTGCTGGTCCGGAGGGTCGCTTGGCAGTCTACGTGTTGCGACAATATGAATATTATTTGGGTAGTCCTGTGGATAAGGAAATCAGGGAGTTACTTCTAAAAGGTGAGAATAAGGAAACTCAGTTTTTCTTACATGCTGAGGTTCTTTCCAGAAATTAAGGAAAAAAATCCTTAGAAATATCTTCGGTATTTTGCACGTTATAAATACTTAATAATTATCATGTCCGAAACTCAAAGGCTAAACTTTCGTTTAAATAACTTTCGGCTAATTTATAACACCACATCATAATATAATATGCTCCAATGCTGTATACACACGAGACTTCTTTCTTCTATCAACAGTGCTAAAACAACACTCGCCGGCATAATTTATAAGATATGTCGGTTTCTTCATGGTATATTCAAACTTGGTGGTATTCATTGGATAAGTTACTAGATAGATAATACGAATCCTACAAAGTGAAATTCACATTGCAAGCGCATTGTATTATCTACTAATTATAATGTAAATCGCTTAGGTATTCATTGTGTTTTGTTTAAATAAATAATTATTTTATTGTAATAGATTGCTTTTATTTTACAATAATTCCTACCTACAGTAAGAGCCTATTACAGAACATTTAAAAGATATTACAACCAAATTTCTATCTACATACTCGTAGCATTAAATTAAATGAGTAGCACAATGAGTAGGTGCCGTTTATCAACTCATGTTGTCGCAGACTTCATTTAATTTAATGACACGTATTCTTATCCCAGGCAAAATGTTGGTGTTGATGTGTTTTTAAGGATGACAACACGCACGTGATGCACCAGGCATTACAAGCGAACGTGAATATGCTACGGTAACCTGCTTGCTAATATATGCTAGTTTGTCACCTAATTGGCATAAAAAATGCGCTATTGTACCTACTACATCAAATCATCCTAACTTATCCCACGCTGAACTTAGATTTTGTCTTAACGTAGGTAGCGTGATTTCAGCCTGTGACCTTTTTTCAAAAATTGGGCTGTCAAATACAAAGAAGAACTAAAAATAATAGCAACCCATTTATGTCCCACTGCTCAGCACAGGTCTCCTCTTCTCTATCAAGAGAGAGAGATAGGATTTAGGTCTTAATTCACACACGCTGGCCTAATGCGGGTTAATAAATCTGACATGTCTTTAGATTTTTTTCATAGGTTACAAACCTATACAGATTTATTTTGTCTCCCGCTTTGCTATGGAGGGAAGTGGAAACTTTTCTTTTTAACTCCTCCTATTTACTTCTGATTAAATTCGTTGCGGGGTCCAAGACAGTAGGTTTAGTTGTCCACGGGACGCACGAGTGTCAAAACTCGGTGTATCAGTTGGTTACTCCGCTGTTAATCCTGGCTCACAGGAATCACAGCGGTGGGCATGTGGGTGGGATTGTACCGAAAAAAAAAGTCTTTAGAATGACTTCTAAGACTTTGGATTTCCTCACGATGTTTTCCTTCACCGTTAGCAGATGGCGAATCATTTGATTAGTACATATAAACTCCACAAAGTGAAATTCACATTGGTACTAGCACTCGGGATTGAACTCGCACCTCTTGCGTGCAAGGCGGTTACATTCCCACTCGGCCACCATCGCTTAAAAATCAACTACTCAGCTTTATTAAAATACTAGCTGTTTCCCGCGGCTCCGCCCGCGTGGATGTCGGTTATCGCTGCAAAAATGCTAGGCTATGAGTTATTACAGACCATAATCTATCTCTGTGCCAAATTTAATCCAGATCCGTTCAGTAGTTTTACGTGAAAGAGTAACAAACATCCATCCATCCATCCATTCTTACAAACTTTCACATTTATAATAATTAGTAAGGAAGTAAGATGGTACCTACTTACCTATAGTGATAATTATGTTACGAATATTCCGGTTAGCTATGTCAAGATAGTTATATAGTTCCTACCTACAAGCGATATTATTATATAGATGCCTATCAAGGACCAAGCATGAGAATGGACGTAACATACACATGTATTTAAAATTAAGTATTTATCAGCGCATTTCTCTTTTCACGTGAACGAAATTTCATTAGAAAAAAAAGAGATAGATAGATTTATCATCTCTTCTTTTTAGCGTGTCTATGGCAATGTAAATTGTGTCGGCCCAGAACCAAGCTATGAGTTTTGCATTTTACGTAGCGTCATAAGCTTCTCTAAGGTGCAGGTACCAGGGCACGCGAGATATATCAAATGCCCCATCACCTTGTCACCTTGTGTCAGAGAATGAGTCCAAATCCTGTCTATGTATTACCTTTTATACTAATGTCGATAATTTTCGGGTGGTAAGATTTTACCGTTAGTTATTTTCTGTTAATACACTCATTTCATACTGATAAGCAATAGTTACACAAGCCATGGTTCATAAAGACATAAATTCAACACACAGTTTTCGAAATAAAATTGTAACTTACTTAAAATATGCAAATTTGTCAACAAGGTATTGGTAGCCGCTGTTTACTACGACGACTCAAAAGTAGACACACTTCATGTATATATAATCCGTCCATTATATACTTGGTTCTTGGCGCCTATGTATGTATGGACATAGACAAACTATTTGAGATGATGACTAAAACTATGTATCAAGGTCATCTATATTTACTTGACTGTTAATATTTTTGCCGGCGCGATCTGTATGTTGTGTTGTGTTATTATTGTACCTACGTAATTAAGGTGAATTTAAAAAGATTTAGTTACCAATATCGGCTCCAGTGTATATTAAGGTATGATTAGTTTGATTATTGTATCTAAGTAGGTTATTTTAGCTTGTAATGTAGATATTGTGTTGGTCCATATAGTACCTATAGTCCATATATATTAGATAACTTTTTTATACTACTTGGGTGGCAAACAAGCATACGGCCCGCCTGATGTTAAGCAGTTACAGTAGCCTATGGACGCTAGCAATACCAGAGATATCACAAGTGATGTCTGCCAACCCATTTTTTTCACTAGAACTTTAAGATAGGAGTATTCCTGGTATAGGAATATGTTTCTTTCAAAACGCATTCCTAAATGAGCGCTGTAGACCACACTTTGTGTCACACACAGGAACTCAACTACACCGTTGTGTGTAGCTATTTGGGTGTGGTCTTCTCAGAACCCAGTCGGGCTTGCTCGCTAGTATGGTGCCCATATTACATATTTGTTTATATAAGATTTAAAAAGTGGTAAATGATTATTTTTATTTAATCATCATCATGTGAGATTTGTAGTTGTGAAAGCTTTTTATATTTATATTTAAGTGGTTTATAAAACTGTTAATAGATGGCGTTAAAGAATTTTATGTAAAATTCAGACTTTTCTGACGTTACATATTATATTTTTCTTTTTTATTTTTTTTCAAATCAATCAAATCATCAAATCACATCTAAGTTGGTTCGTATTGAAGGCTTATAAAATAAATACTTAACTGATTGTTTTTTAAGACTTCCTACTTACATAAACCTGTGTCATAGGGCGGTAAATATAATAAATAAAAAATAAATGTATTTTATAAATATAGGGCTAGGAGTTAAACAGTGCAAAATAAAAAAGTTAACAAACTTGATACCTACAGTAAAAATGTATTATTTTAATCGACCACCAATTTGATGCCTTTTAAAATTAGAATTTGTAAATTTTGGGTTAAATATTGTTTCTCACGACTTGTTTATTTGTCAACAGATGGCGCAGACGTTGCCGTTAACGCTGTCGGGAGACAACTTGGGTCAACGACATCGTGACCTGAACTCACAAGTGAAGCAGGCTGCTACCAGCCAAGTGTCAGTTCAGGACATCGGAGCACTACCCGAACATGCTCCCGTCGATCGACTCTTTAAGATAGATCTCGCCATCAAACTGCAGAACGTTGACTACATCCTCGAGAATGTAAAAGATGACGACATGTTGTACGTCAGCAGAGCGTTAAAGTGTAAATGGCTCCTGGAGCGACGAGATATAATGAATCCCAAGTATTTGGAAAGTGTTCTCTTCCCAGAGATGGTGATGCCGGCTATCAGTAAAATGAAACACTGGTTGTACATCAACTTACGTGATCCTCTCATGTGCCAGGAGTTTTATCTGTATTATAAACATAACAAATTTAATTTCGCCGTAAAATTTTTAAGTCACTGTAATAACGAATTTATTGAGAACGAGTTTCCGAAGATACTGACCAAGATAACACCACATTATATAAAAGTTCTTGCTGAGAAAATCCCTAAGTTAGTCAAAGTGTATTTTAACGCATTAGCGACGAACAATGAATTAGTAAAACGGTATTTAAAAGAGGAGACAGATTTTTACAATAATATAAAATGTGTGTTAAAGTCAGATCCGACTATATATTTAGATATAACCGAAAAGTACCACAGCCTATCTGATACGACTAAACTAAGTGCAAGCGCGACTGACTACATCTTGCGTTTTCACAAAAATAGGTTTTTGGCCAAGCCTGAGCTGTACGTGGTGTATCTTCTTCATATGCCGACGGTGGCACAACGACTCGACGTCGAGGAGTGCAAAGATGTGGTGATGAAGCTGGCGAGAGCAGAGTTTTTAAGCTGGTGGTTTTCCTACGACAAGGTGGAGCCCCTTGTGAAACGCCTCAACCGCGACAGTAGAGCAGCTTTTAAGAAACAAGTGTTCGTAGACAAAGATGTTGGTGAATGTGTGACCGAGTGGCCGTATGCGCTACCAGCCTCACCGGTTGCTAACGATACTGGTTTTGACGAACCTCACATATTCCACGACCAGGAGTATGAACCAATACAGTACATACAGCCCATTTACTTCCGGGGAATGTTGAAAAAGCGCAAATGTTCGGGCAGATTCATGTGCGAAATGATGAGCGATTCTTGTCGGGTAAAATCAGAACTTCAAAAGCTGTTCGATGAGTTTAGGATTGTGGGATTCCAGGGCACGCTTCACGAACTGAAAGGACGCCTTGTTGCGGCAAGTTCAGCTGACAGGCGGCGCGATATGTTGCTGGTGTTGGTGAGCAAGAGCGGCGGACACGCTGACAACGTGCGAGCACTGCTGGAACTAGCTTTGAGACTACGCAACGAGCCCGTGCACGAGCGCGCCGCTGTCGTCCGTAGTCTTGTGAAGCGAGCGAGCGCTTGGCGACTCCCGCAGGATGTTTGGGAAATGTTATTGGAGTACGCGCGTGGACTCGGACTGGATGGCACCAAGTCCGAGGCTAATTGTTACGAGGGACTGCATGCTGTAATTATTCGTCAGCTTATAGCTTCAGGTGATTGTGACCCTGTAGTTCGCGCTGCATTTCTTGAAAATTTTACGACACTCGATGAATACAAGCTTGTGGCAAGTGAACGTGCAAAAATATGTACAGGGCTACAACGCATTTTAGTGGCAGCTGCTAGCGATGCAGAACCCGAGGCGGCTGCGAGATCTCTCGGCCAGCTACTTGATGTTCTTGAAAATTACCATATTCGTATTGGCTCGTCTCCAGTAGTAACGGCTGTTGCGGCACTAGCGGCACGTGACACTGAAGCAGCAAGACCATTGTTAGTACGTCTATATGGAGCGCGTGTTGGTCGTAGAGAGCTACTCCGACAATATCTGGAATTTAGACACGACGATGCAGCGCTTGTAAATGTATTACGACACGATCCCAAAGCGATGACACCAGAGTGGCTCGTTAAATTATTAGCAGACGGTGAAACGAAAGCTAATCAGTGTCTTTTGAAACTAGCGGTGTACTTCAATGAGGCGGGAGGTATCGCAGAACAAGTGCGACAAACATTACAAGCTAAGATCGCTCAAGAGCCTGATGTGAAGCTGGCACGGCCGTTGGCAACTCTTGCTGGTAGAGACATTATGTCGTTATGGCGTGTGCACGATGAGGCTGGTGGAGAATTCTACAAACTAGCAATAGCACTTCGGGCGAACATGCATCGTGCGCGACCAGCTCCAGATGCTTTAGCTCTTGGCTGGCGTAAAGCTGGTATGAAAGCAGTAGCTTGGCGCACAATGCGCTGCCGACCATCACAAGTAACTCAATTAGCACAAATGTTGTTGGAAGAACGTGTGAAACGTACAGTACGCTTAGCGCTGGTACTGGCACAACGTACAGAATGCGCCGGGGATATATTCACGACAGCCGTGACGATACGACCGCTAGCAGCCTTGCGTGCAGCGTTGTTGTATTATCGAAGTCTAGGTGATGCAGGTGATTTACGAATCTGGGATACTGTCAAACCTTTTATTTCGAGTGTAGACTTAACTCCCTGCGAAGGTCTTCGCCACATACTTACAAAAGTGGAATGGGTTCCAACAGTTTTGAAACCGGATTACTGTGCAACCTTGTACCTCGCTCTCGACAAAATCTCCGACAGAAATACAGACGCCGTACTTCGTGATCTGATGAAATATTTGCCTGAAGTTAAAGATGATCTGCTCAAGGAAACGTTACTGCGAATTTTAGAAAAAATGGATAAAGAGGAGCCCGTATCGTATCCTGCTCCTATCATCAGATACTTAATGTTAAGCAAAAACGATAACGATCTGAAAGAAAGGGCTGAAATGACGATAGAACCATTTCTAGTTAAACTGGATGCTATCCGTTTTAAGCAAAACACACCCAGAGACCGCTTTATCTCTGAAAACTACGATCAAATCATGACTTCACTGCAATATAACTCTGCTTTCTTTAACATTGAATACAAATGTTGCTTAATGGTGATCGAGAGGATCTTAAATTGGATGCAAAAATATTTACCCAAAGAGACACATTTTGAAAAATACGTCAAAGTTCATGCGGCAATGTTGTATTACAAAGCAGTTAGACAGAGCATGAAACAAAGGCCTGAAGTTTTCCAAGATTCTGTAAAGAAAATGTCTGAGGGTGTGGAAATCGTAGGCTTTACATTTGGAAGATACATTGTGAAAGAGTTGGCCGAGCTGAAGTCTAAGTACTTTGATTCAGCCATTGAGCTATATTGCAATGCTTTTGAAGATTACTTGCAGGAGTACTTCATGTATGGCAACTCCAAACAAAAGTTCATAGCAGCAGTTATAAAGGGAATGTTATCAGATAGTGTCGGCCCAGAAGGTCGTATAGCAATCCATATCATGAAAGAATATGAAAATAACATGGGGACCCTTGAATGTGACGAAATAAAAGAGCTGCTCTTAAAAACTGAAGATAAGGAAATCCAGTTTTTCGCACATGCTGAATTTTTTTGTTAGGTCAAAATAAGAAATTAATTATAATAATTGTTAAAAACAAACTGACAATGTGTAACTAATAATATTTTTAATACTCATTTATTCATAAGGAGCACTTACACGTTAAAAATAAATAACTATGTATACGCTAATATATTTGTCCTACTGCTAAATAAATGCACATGTTTTGACTAATATATCGTAGTTACTAATCTATATATCAAATAGTCTCCGGAGCTCATTTAGGAAAGCGTTTTTAAAGACGCTTTTTTATGTAGCATCCGTAGGATAAGAAAACATTTCTTTTAATTTATTTATGTTAAAACGGTTTTAAAAAATTAATTATATAAAACGCATCCCTAAATGAGCGCTAATTTTTAACATTTAAAATAGCATCTCATAATGTATTGATAAAAAAATATAAAAGTAGTATTTTATTATTAGAGGAAGCGGATTGAATATGGAATACGTGAACAAATTCATAAAAAAACCGTACAAATGTTTTATTTTAGTCAGTTTTATGTGTTCCAATAGAATGCTGTTTGCCTGAGCAGAGGGTTTATCGTCATCATAATCACTAGATAAAGATATGGTATCAGCGGGAGTACAGAGTCATCAGCTGCACTCATTGCAAGACGAACGGTCATGAAGGACCTTCTTTCCGCGGAAGTCAGGGCTCCATTTCAACATTTTCTTTGGATAAGTCTTTTGCCTTTTAAGGCTTTACTAAAGAAAATGTTTAATCCTTCTTTAATTTACTGGAAAAAGAACTTGAGCTATTTAAATTTCCACCAACTTGGATCTACAACGTTGACGAGACTGGGCTTAGCATATTTCAATCGAAGATACCTCAAGGTTTTACCCATTTTTTGGGCTTCATAGTATTTTTCATATCGATTTGTCCCATGCCTTTCGTTTTTTTACTGGTGGGGGAATGTTGATCACAGATAATAATATACCTATTTGTAATAAGTCACCACTCTGGCTTTTTATGTCGCCATCACCCTCACAAACTCGAAAGCTATAAAAATGTTTTTTTTTTATTTTATACTACCAAGGTGGCAAACAAGCATACGGCCCACCTGATGGTAAGCAGTTACCGTAGCATATGGACGTTTGCAACACCAGGGGTGTCACTCAAGCGGTGCCGACCCTTTAAAGACCTTATAACAACCTTAAAATAATAATAATAGCAGAATCAGTCCTAAGATAGCAGTCATGTTATTCAGATCCAACTTATTTCCGAGTGGGCTACCTATTATCAACACAACATACCATTGGTGGAGAGATGGGCAGAAGGAGTTAATAAATAAAAGTATATGATATATCTTCTTTGTTTAACATTTTATTAAAAGACAACTTATATCAAGCAGTTAAATTAATAACAAAATAATACAACGTAGTGCTGCGCTGATCGCTAATGCACATATACGCAACTAACATAGTACCTGTTGTACTCAACATACAAATGCAATACACAACATTTACTGAACAAAAGGATTTATTTGGTAGCACATATAGGTCTAAGAAGGGCCATTAGACTTGTTTTATATTTATAAGTATAAAATTTATGTATTTACTAGTAAAGTTACATAAATTAAATTTATATGAAAATAAGCTTTTTTAACCCCCGACCCCAAAAGGACCCCTCGTTTTAGGTCGTAAGTTTAACGTGTGTCTCACAAACTCTGCTTGGCACGGGTCTCCACTCCTCTATTAAGACAGGGTTTAGGCCTTAATTCACACACGCTGGCCTAATGCAGGTTAGTGATTCAGACATGTCTAAAATTCTTCTAAGATGTTTTCCTTTACCTTTACTGTTCTAAAAGCAATACTGTATATTAAATCTCATTGTTGTAGTTAACAATCTTCAAGTAATGTAAAAAATGTCGGTGTCTCGTCTTTCAAGGCCTATAACATAAACCTTACCAACGCAAATCTTTTGTTCAACAAATGCCCTATAAATTATAGTACAACAGTAACTATATAGACATACAAATGTTTGTAAGACTCGTTCACACAAACTTTTTAATAACGATAATATAATCTTTTTCACACAAAATCCATAGGATATCTACTATTACTTATTGAAATAAATGAGTTCAGTGTAGAAGTAATTATACAATGAAATAAATAAAACTAATCATACGGAGATATAAACAAACGGCCAAAATTAATAAACAATATAAATTAAATACTCATATTGATAATTTCATGGTTTTATATAAATACGGATAGGCCAATGATATTTAAAGAATGATAAGCTATCTTCATACTGATTGGTAATTAGTTTTGATGCCATATTTTTGTACTTAATTATAGATTTTAAGTAAGCGATTTCGACGGAACATTTTGAGCGTTTTAGTGCAAAATGTGCCCTAGAATGACAAACTTTGCCTTAGATATAAAGCGCAAAGCCAATTGACTATAGTGTAGAAATATCACATAAAAAACATATCAATCTATAGTATTTAATTAGATAATTTATTAATTTCCTTAGTTAATATATAAAGTTGACAATGCATTATGGTGTTATAGTAAATGGGAGAAAATAAAATACATTCACAAATTCACAATTTGTGTCATGAAAGAGAAAGACAAAAATAATCAAACCAATATAACTGAGTAAGATAAGATCGCCTACACAGTAGCGTATATGTTCAGCGTAAGCGCTGACGTCACGGCTCTGCTGAGACACGACCACGCTGTGCATGCGCCGGAACCACAATCCTTCACATCCGAAATCTGCGCATACGTTTATCAAACGCTTACTCTAGACAAACGCTAGTGTGAAGGTGCCCTAAGTAATAACAGTCTGTTAGTGCATCTTTTATGTGTAAAAGTGATATATAATAATGTTATGTTAATCAAATTTAAGTAGATAAAAAATAGTTTAAAAAAAACTAAAAAATTTCGTCGTTTTCCAGAAAAAATAAACGTCACATCATTATTATTACATTTCTAAGCATTTCTCCACGTAACCCATGCCCAGCAGTGGGATATATATTTTATTACATAATTTAACATTTTTACATCATAATGTAACAAATAGTTTAAATATTTTGCGTTAACAATCCTATATTAATTTACATAACAGCGAACAGACTACCGATGTACCGAGTACAGCAATTTAATAGAACGAGACCATCGGCAAACATACACCTATGTTTATTAATCTGATACTTAAGACTTAAAACCATAAGTACAAAATGTGTTGTACCATCTACGACTCAAAGGAATCGCCGAATATATCATCAAGAATATAATTTCAAATGGTATATAGTGCACGAATCACAATGTTGTGTAACGGATGTAACACGTATGAAACGGTATCACTATAATGAAAAATGACCTCTAATTAGCTGCTTATACTATATATTTTTAGATTTTAAATGGAAAAAATAAAACTTAATATGTTGTGGTAAAAAAAACAATTTTAAACTGAAACTGAAAATATTGAATGAACGTACAGTCAGCAACAAATATAACAACAAAAAAGCCTATGTTCTCTTTTCCAGTATACTATCATTTGGTGTCAATATTTAAAGAATGAGTCCAGCTCATAATTTTAACTATTTTAGATATATTTGAAAGATTTTATTGAACATCAAATCATAATTCGATTTCTGTTAAGATATGCATATTGTTGACTGTACTAAGCCTTTCTGTCACCGATGGAGCAATTAATTTTTGAAATTTAATTAAGTATCTTTCAAGTTTCACTATAATTCAGGTACAATTTTTCTAGAAAAGTTTAAGACATTAGATAAATTTAGTATTTTTTACTACTAAGGTATATGAGTAGGTATATGTAATTTCTATATACACACTATTTTATTAAATAAACAGCATTAACATCAATAACATAGTTTACTTTTATAACTACTAGATAATGTTTAATATTAAGTTCACAAAAATAAATTATTTTCCTTATGTAATATTTACTTGAAGATAACGAATGGGAGTGTTACCAGTACAAGCTCCATCAAATACTATCTATTTTAATCATTGTACGAATGGGTTGTTTAAATAGAAATATGTAGGCTTAGTCATTAAAATGAGCCTCGAAAGCAGTCCTCTAATATTTTATAATAGCTAATTTTACAAATAAGAAAATCTGAATTCATAAATTTATTAAAATGTCGCTAGCCGAGATTCAGACCTCTGACAATAGCAACCATAAAATACAGTCGATAGGGATTTATATTTGATTTTAAGTATTTTACATGACCTTATAAATATTGGCTTGGAAATGATTAATTAAATGCTTGGTGGTCATTCTTTCTTCTGTGTTATGGGATCAATATGTACTAGGTGCGCTTAAGGCATAGGATAGATAAGATAGGAGATATAGTAGGATTTCCAAAAAATAAGTTATTTTTTCTTAAGACTCCAGATATAACGTTAATTTTTGAGGAGAGATTTGATCTCGATGGCGCTATAGACTAGGTCAACAAAATACAAAAATGTTATTTTTGTATATTATCGTATTTATGATGTATACGAAATCGATTTTCGGTTGAAATTTTCAGCTAATGCAGTTTTTCTTATATCTAAAAATAAAATTAGCTATTTATAATACTAGAGATACTTTTCATGAGCCCATCTTTTTACAAGACTTAAACTGATAGGTCCAAGAACGTTTCAGAGTCCATCAACATTACATTCAGATTCTCTAACCTGAGTCCATAGCTCGGTATTATAAACCAGAAACAGTGGTATTACGCTGCAGCTTTTTATAAAAGGTACTTACCAAGACCTGGAGTTTGTCCATCAGTTCCGCGAATAAACATCTGGACCTACTGAGGATATACCTCGTACTGTTAGCAAAAAAACAACGTAAGATGTAAATGTGGTTTTTAGTTTGCAAGATTAAGCTAATAATAATAAGATAATCCTTATAACATCCCATTACAATTTATTGAGCTACGATAGCTGCTTACCATCAGTCGGGCCGTATGCTTGTTTGTCTACAACGGTTTAACAAACACATACACCAAATAATTACACACATCGGTGTAGTTGTGTTTCTGTTTGGAGTACAGAGGCCGTACCCATGAAGTGTTAAAATTTGAAAAGTTCGAGCGAGTATGTGGGACGGCGCTATATAGCATAGGTCGTCCGCGTGGTAATTTGGAATTTTCCCCGATTTTGCAACATATCTCACTACTGCTCCGCCTATTGATCATAGCGTGATATTGTATAGCCTTCCTGGATAATTAACAATGCATTATTTAACAATAAAAATATTTTTTCTTATCGAATCAGTACTTTCTGAGATTAGCACGTTCAACCAAACAAACTGTTCAGCTTTATAATATTAGTATAGATATACCTCTGTCCCTTTTTCTCGTTTTAAAGACTAACATTTTACACGTCATGGTACGGCTTCAAGTCTCCTGTATGTGTTTGGTAAGAAACGTTTTCCTATCCCAGGTATACTTCATCATAAAGCCCTGGTATTATAATTTATGGATTGGCAACACCGTCGACATACTTCTAGTATTGTATGCGTTAAAAAAACCTAACGACATTTTCTATCTTACGCTCTCCTTTCACTAAAAGTACAATGTTAAACTTTACCTTTATATAAAGGCGGAGTCAGACATTGCGAGGCATGCTCCTCGAACCGAACCGGGCACAACGAATGCCTCGCAAGGTACCTTCATACTCGTGGCGAGGCATGTGCGAGGGCGAGCCAACGTGCCTCATCGAGTGCCTAGTGCGAGCATCACATTAGTCGTGCACGTAGTCGCGCACGCCTCGGCTGACAAAATGAAACAGCGTTTGCACGTTGCATATGCCTCGCCACAAACATAAAGACAGACAAACGAGGCATTTCGTTCGCACACGATGCCTCGACCCGAGCATATCTTAGTATATATTTTCGACACGCATGCCTCAAGCAGAGGCATTCGTGGTGGGCCGTTTGCAGCGCATGCCTCGCAACGTCTGTACCCACTTTAAAAGATACGAAGCAGACCTACAATAATACAATAACAATGTAATATATCCACAAATAAATAACTAAAGGTATATATGCATCAGCGACCTCCATACCTAGTACACATGTATACATAATATTTAACTACAATATACATCTAACTTCTACTTCTCTTTGTTTAGCGCTTCTATAAACTCCTCTAATTTCTCTTGAACTTGTCTTACTCGCTCTGGAAAGAGATATTTAATTATTAAATGGTGGACTAACTATATACTTACAATTTTTTAAATACATCTGCACTAGGTTCTTATATGTATACTAGCTGACCCAGCAAACGTTGTTTTGCTACTAAAATAGTATTATCGCTATTAAAAAATTGGGGTTGATCGTAGAGGGGCGAAAATTAAGGGTTGTATGTATGTATTTTTAAATGCTGAATCACAAAAACCCAATATGCATACAAAATTTCACGAAAATCAGTCGAGCCGTTTCAGAGGAGTTCAAAGTCGAACACTATGACACGAGAATTTTATATATTAGATTAATTACAAAAAAATAGAAACACAAATATTAGAAAAAAGTGAAGGAAGAAAAATATTACAATTCAATATAATATAATATTCCACCTTACAGAAGACCACAGCCAAATAACTACACACAGTGGTGTAGTTGTGTATACCTGTGTGTGAAAACAGGTCACCAGCGCTTATTTAGAGATTTGTTTTAAAATAAACGATTTCCAATTTCAGGGATAAGTACTCCATATTTAAAGCCCTGGTGTAAAAGTAGCGTCGGCAACACACACAAGTGATGCCTCTGGTATTGCAAGCGTCCATAGGCTACGGTAACTGCTTAACATCAGGCGGGCTGTATGCTTGTTTGCCACCCAAGTAGTATAAAAAGAAGGAAGGATACTCGTAGATCACACAATTCACTGTATGATACTACTAATATTATAAACGCGAAAGTTTGTAAGTATGGATGGATGGATGTTTGTTACTCTTTCACGCAAAAACTACTGAACGGATCTGGATGAAATTTGGCACAGAGATGGATTATAGTCGCGATAACTGAGATTCACGCGGGCGGAGCCGCGGGCAACAGTTAGTATTTTCTAACTTAAACACAATAATAAAACTCACTTAATTCTTCAGCTAATTCCACTCTTCTGCCTGATAATAGCTTCTTTTTTAATTCTGGGTCAGCGGCCATCTGTGAACATTATTACAATTCATTTATCAATACGGCCTAGTCAAGATTTTTAATTGTGGACGTGGATTAAAAACGAATTCGGTAATGGTATACGGATCTCTTATATCTAAACTTTTACTAGTAGCAGAGTAGTTTTGGATTGATCATCGACAGAAAATCAATTTTATTTTTACAATAGATATAATACTTAGATTAGATTTAAAAAAATATCAATACCTTATTGAATTATTTTAATTTTGTTTTGTTACGGAATATATATATATTTTAAAGACAACTCCCGCACTAGAAAACAAGCTCTGTGTCGCGGGGGACTTTACAGAACAATTCTTTGAGGATCACACAAAGTTTTATCCTGTGTGGGAATTGAACCCGCAACCTCGTGCACAGCAGGCGCATACTGCGACCACTGGACCACCAAGGCAGTCTTTTTATAGGACTACTCCCGCACTAAAGAATAAGCCCTGTGTCGCGGGGGACTTTACAAACATACTAACGGACACAAAGTACTCGGGGCAACCATTTAAGGATCTCACAAAATTTTGTCTCGTGTGGGAGATCGAACCCACCTTACACGCTGCGCAGTGGTAAATAGCGGGGTAACCACTTAAGCCACTTCTTCTTATCGTTTGGTTAGTTGCCAACCTGGTGACAGAGTTATTTAGATCGCCCATATTTAGGTCTCTGTTGTGATCTAACGACTGATAACAGTCGGGACCGACTTTTAACGTACCACTAAACCAACCATTAAGCCACTGAACCAACCGTATACTCTATCCTATTATAAACGCGAAAGTTTGTAAGTATGGATGGATGTTTGTTACTCTTTCACGCAAAAACTATTGAACGGATCTGGATTAAATTTGGCACAGAGATAGATTATAGTCTGAAATGACACATAGGGTACTTTTAATCCCAGAAAAATCTATGTTTCCGAGGGATTATACGCACGGGCGGAAGCTGAGTAAGAAGTAGTATATGTAAGTAACGGTAAGTAAATGTGTGTGGTACCTCGTCGAGTACCTCCCGCAGCTCCCGGTCGAGGCGCGCCGCCTCCCTGTTGCCGATCTGTTGTCGGAGCGCGTTGGCCGTCGTGCGCAGCGTCTGTTGCACGCGCCAGAACATCACCACCTCACAACATTCCTTCTGTAACACGACACTAATATTGTTCATAATCCTACAATACCGCCATTATCGGCATTATCGGGAAGCCGAGGATCGTGCTAGGTGGCGTGCCCTTGGAGAGGCCTATGTCCAGCAGTGGACTGCGATGATGATGATGATCCTACAATACATTACGATGCGACAAAATAGGCCTGTTGGTCTAGTGCAGCAATATCATAAGCAAATAGTTTATATCGACCCCCACTTAGATCAAATACACGATACTTATGAACGTCATAGAAACAAATGCCAGCATACTTTTTTTCCTACGGGAAATTCGCTGACTAGAGTAGGACCTCGAGGAAAATTGGCAAGAAACTTGGGCCACTCTTTTTAATCGCCAGAGTATAACATTTACAATTTGGTATGAGTTATAATTAATCCTTGCTCTAAAGTTGATTTTTGACTGTTAGTTTTAATTTGTGTAAAGGTATTAAACTCGTTAAGTTGACGATGAACAATGATGAGTCCATGGGAAGAAGAGAAGAGTCGTTCTTTGTTCGTGTGCGTGCGTGTATGTATTCCCGTGTACGTACGTAACGTACGCGTATACGTATGTGTTATTTACGGGTGCGTGCCTGCCTGTATAAGTGGCTATATGAAGCAACTTTTGGCACTCGTTTTTATAATAAATTACTTCAACAGCTGTTTTATTGTCTGTGGTGAGAATAGCTAGCGACAACAATGTATAATATACGAGTTCAAATATACAAAACTACGTACCCCATTTCCATTCTGTTGACTGTACAAGTAGAAACTCTTCCGACAGTCGCGCGCCCGCGTCTGTGCTCGCTGCAGGAAGTTTCTGGAAACAAATCATCATCATTTTCACTAGTTGTTTCTACTAGTATATATCAAGTACTGCGTGTGTGCACTAACCTAAGGTAGACCGGTTTCCAGGTCTCCCGTATGTAGTCGTTGTCGACCTCGATGCCCCTGCGCCGCAGGTTGTCCCGCACGGCCACGACCTCGTCGTAGGCCAGCGCGGGGCGCGCGACCCCGAGCCGCTCCAGCTCGTTCCTGACCTCGGCGCGGCGCGCCTGCTCGTCCGACGTGGACTGCCAGTACAGCCAGCGGTCCTTCACGCCCGGACCTGCACCATGCTCATGTATACAATAAACAATTACGACTCTATCGAGCGGCGGCGCTATAAACTACATTTCAATTCAAATACAAAGTTCCTTTTGACAGCTGTCAAAAACAAGGATCCTAGTGAAGTACCGTTTTCGATTACTACTATGAACAAATTTAAATCATGGTTGGAGAATCGAAACAATTAAAAATACTTTTTTTAGTAACTGTATACTAATAACAATACTTCATAATACTGTTTATTTCGTATTTAGTTTGTAATAAAGTACTTCCAATAAGAAAAATAACAACTACAAACGTCGGGAATAGTCTCGAAAAACGTTCGGGCGTACATATAGACAGTCGAGTGGGGAAGTAAGTCAGTTAAAATTATGAAATTGAGTGAAGTCTGTTGTTGTGATTACAGTAAAACGAACGATACATCGGAGCAATATCGGACGACTTCAGTGAAGTATTGTGTAATAGTGTAAGTACAGCGTAAGAGGGAAAAAAAATAAAACATAACATTTAATTTTTTTAAACCTAGTCCAATTTTGCAAGAAGGGCAAGCAGCTATATCGCCGTGTATCCATATCGCCTCCTTTCTTTCATAATCGTCGTGTGAACTGCTGTGAGATTTTTGTAGTCACATAAATTGAAGCAGATATTGTTATGATAGATTCGCATGAAAGAGATGAGCAGAGAAAGAGGCATACCTGTGAGATCTTTAAGTTCCTTATTAGTAATGTCGAGCCTCTCCTTGATGGCGTTGTCCATGAGCGTGACGGCGGCGTCCCAGTCCGTCCGCGACGACACGCAGCGGTCCTGCAGCGCGTTCAGCTGCAGCACGCGCAGCACCTGACACCACACTACACTGTACTCTGTACTCTATGTACGTATACGTATACGTCACAACGTGCATGCCGGGTGGGGGAGAGTTCCGGAGGGTACATTTCGAACAATTTAATTATAAATTAAATAAGCTCCCCGTCGAAGTTTTCCCAAGAGACTATAGCATGGAGTTCTTCAAGAAAAGAGTTATAAGGTTTTTAAAGGGACGGCAACGCGCGAGTGATACCCCTGGTGTTACAAGCGTCAATAGGCTACGGTAACTGCTTACCATCACGTGGGCCGTATGCTTGTTTGCCTTCTTGGTAGTATAAAAAAAAAGTTTCAAACAAGCAATTGCGCCTATAACACACCCTTGCCGTTGCGGACAAATTTATTAAATCAAGTTTCAGAAATCACTTTACGACCCTAAAGCAACTTCTTTACACTGCCATCAATTTATGGAAGGTGCACGCACTAAGTATTTTTCTCACTAATGATATCTTTAAATAAATTACAGAAACCATACTGAAGTAGGTTCATCTTTTGCTCTTATCTGGCTAACATTCACACGGACTATTGAAACACACTTACACATACAAACCTATCTGCTACAACTGCACGAATAGTTACACATTAAAGCAGCATTACAAGCTACTCAAGAATGAAAAATAAATAATGAAACGTTACGGAAACTCTAACGTTAGTATACCCACATCTTGTGCCCTGTCTTCCCACTGATGTCTCCTGAGCGCCTCCTCCACGGCCTCTTTCTTGACCGGCTCGTAGACCGGGTCGGAGTCCTGTGCCCTGGTCATCATCTCCGTGAACTCTACCCTGAGAGCTTCCCGGCCAGCCCTGATGGACGCGGTGGGGAGCTCTGACTCCGCCCACTCTCGCAGTTTTATGTCTACCGCTGTGTTAAATTTGTCTGCAAGGATACAGATAAGAGCGTCATAATTTAAGTTTAACCACTGGTGCTTTTATTTGAAGGATAATATTCTTCTACCACGGTAACGTGATGTTGTATGAAACGGATTACAACTACTCCCCCCCCTTTTTCGATACGCCTATGATGGTTATAATAATTAAGATATTTCTAAATTTTCTAAATACTATAATACTTATGGATGTACGTGTATTTTTGCAAATAGATCGAGGTAAGACCAGTACTTATTAGCAACTATTTATCGACACTAAGACCAATCACTAAGATCTAATGATTTAAATATGTGAAATAACAATAAAATCTAAGGGAAAACTACAATTTAATACACCAGCCTTACTATTGTCAAAATCGTATGGGTCCACGTATATCGTTGGTGAGGAAGTCGTGGCCACTTCTGGATGAGAGCATTTAACTTGGCGGGGAACCATGGCTGGGAGAGCTGGATGGGAAAAGTTGGGTAATATGTTCATTATACTGAAAATTTTAAAATCTGCCTCGGTGGCTCAGTGGTAGATGTGTGTGAATACTGATCATGAGATCCCGGGTTCATTTCCGGGTCATGCCAAGAACTGCTATTTGGTTCTTCTATCAAGGAATATACAATAGATGACCGGAATCTGGAAATTGGCGGTGTATTTCGAGGCACGGAAGCCCGGAAAGCCTTCGCCTATTTTTTCTCTGGTCGTGTCAGATTGCCATCCCATTGGACTATGTGGGTTTAAGAATAAAGACAACACTGGAGTTTGTGGGACTATCTGGCCTGCCACAGCGCGTGCTGCAGGCGCAGCTCCCACACGTGCGGCGCCACTGGTCCAGCAGTGAGGCCACCTTAGCCATTAGTACATACCGACGTCGGTGTGCGCTATGGCGGCGGCGGGCAGGTAGATGGAGCCGAAGACGCGGTCGGCGGCGGCCTGCCACAGCGCGTGCTGCAGGCGCAGCTCCCACACGTGCGGCGCCACTGGTCCAGCAGTGAGGCCACCTTAGCCATTAGTACATACCGACGTCGGTGTGCGCTATGGCGGCGGCGGGCAGGTAGATGGAGCCGAAGACGCGGTCGGCGGCGGCCTGCCACAGCGCGTGCTGCAGGCGCAGCTCCCACACGTGCGGCGCCACTGGTCCAGCAGTGAGGCCACCTTAGCCATTAGTACATACCGACGTCGGTGTGCGCTATGGCGGCGGCGGGCAGGTAGATGGAGCCGAAGACGCGGTCGGCGGCGGCCTGCCACAGCGCGTGCTGCAGGCGCAGCTCCCACACGTGCGGCGCCACTGGTCCAGCAGTGAGGCCACCTTAGCCATTAGTACATACCGACGTCGGTGTGCGCTATGGCGGCGGCGGGCAGGTAGATGGAGCCGAAGACGCGGTCGGCGGCGGCCTGCCACAGCGCGTGCTGCAGGCGCAGCTCCCACACGTGCGGCGCCACGGCCGACAGCTCGGCCGACTGGTCCAGCAGCTCGGCGCGCGCGCGCTCGAACAGCTCGTCGCGGTCCAGCTCACGCTGTCTACACACCATAACACAACTATTAATTCTCCATACTCATTTGGCAACTAACTATAGTACGTTTTATATACGAAGTCCTTTTTGACACATTTGACAATCACTGACAATGTAACTATCCATGTTTTATTAGAATTAACAAAATAAACAGTCATGTTATTTAAATATTTGACCCGTAAAACACAATTTTTATGAAACCCAATCAATCCAAACTAATAAACAATTCATTTACAAACAACTCGGGTACTCGATCACGATCCACCATTTTATTTATTTGTTCTGTACGAATACAGAAGTGGTATATGTTTGGTGGTAAGTGTTTACAATTTAATTGATGTTTTGTTGAGTTATTGTTACATTCTTGTTAAGTCCTTGATAAGTTCTTGTTGTAAATGTTTGTATTTTCTCTTGTAAAAGCAAAAACTAATATAATTATTATCACAATAACAGTTTTTGTCAGAACAACTTAGCTCTTGGGTCGTCTGTCGAAGCTAACAGGTGACCGAGTTGTCGTGTACAGCCTGTAAAACGTTTCGATCTCAGAGACTTGTCAGAGACTTGGAGATCTGCCCATTGAGCCACCGGTACCGGCCAGCATCATCTGAAGATTGCAAAACTATCTCTCGCCTTTCCTCCATGAGTTTGATGGTTGAGTCGGACATCTTTTGTGTTTCTTTTGTTCGCCGGGTTTTAAAATTGTTAGACTCAGTCGAACGAACCTGCACCTATCCAAACTCAAAACCCCGAAAGCTTTCAGCTCGAACTGCTGAACCGCTTCGAGAGCCTAGGTGATTGCGTAGATGTGGACGATTACAACAACAGGTTCGTGGAAACTTCAACGAACCTTTTGTTGTAAGCGGTTCAGTAGTTCGAGTTGAAAGCTTTCGGGGTTTTGGGTTTGGATAGGTGCAGGTCGGAGCGTTGACTTCATCAGTCAGATCTTTCCAGCTTGGCATTGATATTTGATCACTCCCGGTTTTCACCGCATTGATCACAGAGACATCATTGAATATCTGCCGCTTCGTCGACATGATTTGGTTGCACCGTCAGGACCGTCACCCAGGTCCACTTGCGATGATCGCGTTTCTTAAAGAAGGAGTTCATCATAGAGTCCCTCCTTCTTCATGAAATCAAACAGCATTCGGCCCCGGGGATTCCGATGCCCATACCCAAATTGCCTCACTTTCAGCTCATCATCGCCCCGTTTGCCTAATTTTGCGTTGAAGTCTCCCATAACAACGGTGAAGTGGGTCTTAGTGCTATGTATGGCTCTGGAAATATCCTCATACATAGCTTCGATCTCATCATCGGAGTGTGTCGACGTTGGAGCGTATACCTGTATGATCTTCAACGAATACCATTTGGTAATTATGAGTATAAGGTACGCTACCCTTGACACACTCTCTGTTCAATAGGGACTTGTGGACGATAAACACGACACCACCCTGGGACTGTTGGTCGCCCTCCTGGAAGTAGAGCAACTTGCCGCATTTGAGCGTAATCGATCCCTCCCCCTCTCTACGGACTTCAGATAGCCCTATAACATCCCATCGCAGCTTGCTCAATTCTTCCTCCAGTTCAACAATCTTCTCGTCGGTCCGCAGTGTGCGCGTGTTATAAGTTGCCAGGGCCAGTTGTCGGTAGCCTGGCCTCTGCCGGAGATTCTTAGCAATCCCCTGCCCCACCGTTACCATGGCCGCTACCTGAACCAGGAATAGCGGGACTGCCGGGGACTTTATAGGTGCATATCATATTAGGGGGGGATATTCAATGCCACGCTTGGCAGACGGGTTGGCGATCGCAGCGGCGAAAGTTTTTACATAGGGATGCTCCTATGTCTACCATTTGCTTCCGCCATGTTGCAATGGTTTGACCGCCATTATTCGGTTGACTGATTGACAGTTGACAAGTGCAGGTACCTGTAGTTAAATAACTGGTATCTGCACAAGTGATGGGGTCGTCACTTTCCGATCTAAGAATTGCCTCCATTAACTCGACTCGACATTTGCTCGACTGCCTCGGTGGTCCAGTGGCCGTAGTATGCGCTTGCTGTGCACGAGGTTGTGGATTCGATTCCCACACAGGACAAAACTTTGTGTGACCCATAAAGAGTTGTTCTGAGTCTGGGTGTAATTTGTGTCCGTTAATTGTATGTTTGTAAAGTCTCCCGCGACACAGAGCTTGTTCTCTAGTGCGGTGGTTGCCTTTAAAAAAAAAAAGGCAATGGGCCGGGCACATCGCTCGCAGAACTGATGGCCGTTGGGGCAGAACGGTTCTAGAGTGGCGACCACGAAATGGAAGACGAAGCGTGGGCAGGCCCCTCCAACAAGGTGGACCGACGACCTGGTAAAGGTTACGGGCAACCGATGGACAAGGTCGGCTCAGGATCGAGGGTTGTGGTATCCTTGGGGGAAGCCTATGTCCAGCAGTAGACTTTTTTGGCTGAGATGATGATGAATAGTTTTTAACAAAATAAATTAAGTATCGTTAATTGTTTCGATTCTCTAACCTCGATTAAAATTTGACATTAATAGCAATCGATAATCGATTTGTTAGACGGCAGTACTTCACTGGCACCTTGCTTTTTGACATGTGTCAAAAAGGACCGCATAAATAAAAAGTACTATAGTTATTATCATAATTACAATTTTGATAAAATAAAGTAAGTATGTTTCGATCCCTCTACTTATTTAAATATGTTCATGATAGTTATCTATTATCGATTCGTTAGATAAAGGTACTTCACTGCTCTATGACAGGTGTCAAAACGGACTAACGTACTATGTATAATATCGATCGGCCGATTAAAGTTTGTAGTTTGCAATGAGTCTTATACCAGAGACCGCTTACTAACGGGCTTACGTATTGGAAGTTTTATTTTTATGGAAACCATAAAGTTATGTGTGAAACTTACGTTATCAATATTAGACGGCAACATTAATTCAAAAATAAGCCGCGATTCTAGTAAACTCGTCTTCTTGGAAAATTCATCGTTATTGCAAATTCAGTGCAAGCGACTATCAATTGGTTGTGAAACAACTATTACTCGATTGTGAAGCGACCATCAATCGATTGTTTATCATGATAATTATCAATAGATCGTTCAGCAATTAATCAATGAACTATTGCTTGTTAAACCACTCTTCATTAGCTTTTGACCAACATCCAAAACTTTATTATCGAACCAAAAGAATTCCATTTCGTCGAAGCATCTGCATCTAGATAGAATAAATAATTACCTGGTGAAAGTGTTCTTCCACTCGGTCTCGAGGTTGAACCTCATGGCCTTGAAGGCGTCGGCCTGCTGTTCCACGGAGGCTCGGACCATGCGCCAGAAGCAGTCCGCCACCGCCAGGGACAGGTTGCGGGTCGTCACCTGCGAGGGTGTCACTAGACCATCCCTGGGGGGTAAACAAAAAAAATAATGTCATTTATTTATTTAAGAAATAATAACGACACTTTTTTAGTTAGTATAAGTATAGTAAGAACTATTAATAAACCGTATTCTGTAAAATTTTATATAAAAATATAAACCGACTTTAAAATAAATAAATAACTGAATACTACTCTATAATACTATAATAATTTGTTGTTTGGTATATATTTCTTTGTTTTGATTTTATCAAAAAGCGCTAAATTAATTTCGATAAAGTTTATATGGGACTACCTCTGAAGTATGACCAACCAAACAAAAAAGAATCATCAAAATCTATACTTAATATTATAAAGCTGAAAAGTTTGTTTGTTTGGTTGAACGTGCTAATCTCAGAAAGTACTGGGTCGATTAGAAAAAAATATTTTTTTGTTCATTAGTGCATTTATCCAGGAAGGCTATAGGCTATATTACATCACGCTATGATCAATAGGAGCGGAGCAGTAGTAAGATATGTTACAAGATCGGGGAAAATATTCCAAATAACCACGCGGACGAAGACGCGGGCGACCCCTAGTCAATTAATAATTGGCAGGACGATCGCGAACAACATACAATGAAATTGAGAACGTCCTCCTTTTTTTAAGTCGGTTAAAACATCAGTAATGTATCAATGTTAAGTTATCATAGAGAAAATATAAATCGACGCATCGAATACTGTGCGCTAGCCCTAGTGTTGTTCTAAAACAAAAGAACTCACTTGAACAGTTTAGAAGACCTGAAGAACCTCTCCTCGTATTCTCGAATGTTCTGTATGGAGTCGTCCTTCCGACTGCGCCCGGTCACCACCGCGTAGTACCCCAGCGCCTTCATCGGGAACAGCTTCCCTTCCAATATGCGCCTGATCTGCGCTCATACAAAATTTACTTTTTAAAACTACCTGCCTACCTACATTGTGTTAGTGCCTAATCTATATTATAAAGTTAAGGATTTTGTACATTTATAGTATCAATCTCAGAAACTATCTATTACATTCTGAGAAAAGGCTCATGGGCAATCAGACATTTGATGCCCTTTCAGGAACTGACTAAGTATTACCGATTGGGCCGGGGATGGAATAGAACTAATGTATTTTGTTACACCTTTATATAACATACTACTTAGACGAAACCTACGTAGGTATATTAAAAACTCCACTGGTTAACTGCTACTAAGGAGGTACAAAAACAACATTTGAGTAAGAAAATGACTTCAACATACTAGCGGTACAAGTCTTCTTAATGTTTTTATGCTCAATAATAATACGAGTATAATAGCTGTGATATTAAAAATAATGTAATTTAATATGAATTACTCTATAATTGGTCCCGTCCCGTACGTGCAACTCCTGGGCTTCTGGGTTCAATTCCTGATTTGGACAAACTTTTATTGGATTTTTTTTAGTAAACTTTCAATTTACAAGCGTAAAGCAAAAGAAGAGAAAATCGCCTCATTACCCTCTCTTGATTCCTATATAGGTGACCATCTATAATCCCGGCTGTCATGAACATCTACAGGAAGAATTGATTTTTTAACCCTCTTACTAATTTTGATTATACCATATATCCAAAAAAGAGTAGTTACACAACATAGGAATATTGTGAAAAACTCTCAAATATGTCCATGTCATTACAAATTCCTTCACCGTTAAAAATAAATAAAATTTTATATTGGGTGGAAGGAAAACGCTATCGATAACGAAAACTGGACGTTGTATTAGTGCTGCAGTGCTGCGTAATAGAGCGCAAAAATATCACCTGCCCGTTGAGCTCGTCACTACAGACTGATTTTATATAATTCGGTCGCCTGATACCAAACTAGGCAGAGCCATAGCAACCAGACAGGTGGTGAAAATATTTATTTAGGTATATATTTTAAAATAAATCTACACCCAGATACGAAATAAGAAATCGTGCTTATCACACACAGATTGGCCCTGGGTGGGAATCTCGAACAAACGACCTCCAACTTAGCATTCACAGTTAATAACACCTAACAAACGGAACAATTAAATTAACCTTGTAATATAAAACTCCTATTAAATTATCGATTTATATGATTATTCTTGCAAGATGAAGCACGACAAATATTTTAATTTTAGAATTCAAAAATCAGTAGTACTATCACCAGTTTTTAACTTCGATAGCGTTATCCTTCCACTCAATATATCATAGATCGAGATCCAACTCCGGAACTTGAATCTGACAGTCTAACAGTGTCCTCACTAGACTGACCAGGGTACCATAACACGAGGCAGTCCGTACTTCTAAAATTACCAATATTCTTTCACACGACCCACTGGCAAGGGCTGGTAAGTAGCTGGATCAGTAATGATACTCACTCTATTAGGGTTGGCCAGGTTCTCCTCAGCCAGGTCCACCTTGGTGAGTACGAAGATGGTTCGCTTGCCTGAAGGGTCGCAGGACGCGACTAGATCTGTCACGTTACTGCGCTCTGCGTCTACTGAACCATCCTGAATAAAGTGAAATTAAATTATTATTGATAAAAAACCCTAAAAATCTAATTATTTTTTCTTTTTAAAAAAAGACTCCCGCACTATAGAACAAGCTCTGTGTCGCGGGGGACTTTACATACATACAATTAACAGACACAAATACACCCAGACTCAGAACAACTCTTTGTGGGGCTCCCAAAGTTATGAGCTCGTGCACAGCAGGCGCATACTGCGGCCACTGGACCACCAAGGTAGGCAATTAATAATGACCGTGAAAGTTATGTAGGCACCATACTAGCGAACAAGTCCAACTGGGTACGGACCTCCACATTACAGAAGACCACAGCCAACTGTGTGTGAGTAAAGGTCTCCAGCGCTTATTTAGGGATGCATTTTTTATGAAACGGTTACCTATGTCAAGGATACTTTTTTGAGTCGGCAATACGAAAGTGAAACCTCTAGTATTACAAGCGTCAATATATTACGGTAATTGCTTACCATCATTGCCGTATACTTGTTTGCCACTTCTAAGTAATATAAAAAACGGTTCAACCACCACTGTTCGGCCAATCTCGTAATCCCGAGCCGTAGGCGTCAGGGGCGAGGGCCGCCAACTCTGAGTTGGGGGCCGCGAGGAAGAAAACCTCTATAAAAAATTACCCCTAATCCCGTGCTCGGCTGTGGCCAGGGGATGCGTGGCAGGCGGGTAGTCTGTGGACAGCAGCCCCTCACTCCGAGTTTTGCTGGCTCGACTGCGGGGTGAGTGTAGTAAGGAGGAGGGCGAGCCCAGGGAGCTCACCCTGGCAAAACAAAAGTAACTTCAATCATGGCCGATTTTAAAAACGAAGTATATCCACATGCCGGCGAATCCGGCCGTCCTACGGGGCGTACCCCAACCGTATCTGTGGTGGGGAAAAAAGGCCTCGGTGCAGAGCACCGCCCAGCTGCTTCGCAGCTGGCAGAGGAGGAGCGCACGCCCAGTACTGCGCCTTCCTGTTCCGCCATTCACAGTGGCGTAGAAGAAGGGACACGCACGCCCATCCCTGCGTGTCCAGAGTGGACGTCACCGCTGGTGGATTCAACACCATTTTCAGCGGAGGAGAGGACGTGCACGCCCAGTTTTGCGCGTCCACATACAAGGTCCATGTCCTCGCGGGTATCCTCGCGGGTGTCAACGCCATTCGGGAGCCGGAGAAGCTCTATGAGCTTCGTGCCGGACTCTGACCCTGACGACGTGAGTGATGTGACACCGACGGCAAGCCAGAGCGGCAACGAAGCTCCTGGCAGGAAGCGGCAAGGCCGCAAACGAAGTCGCAGCCGCTCATCAGTGAGCATCGGGCCAGACGAGCCAGACATGCCGGCTCCTAGTAAGTCGGCAAGGTCTAGGCCAAAAACCATGCCAGAAGCCACGGGCTCGGCCATTTTCACTAAGCGGGGACAAATGGCGCGTACCCGCGAAGAGGGAGAGCTTGATGCGGAGGAGAGATTGGCGCGTCTTCAAGTCCTTAAGACCGCAGACACCCCGGATTCAGTGGGCGACTTGTTTCAGTCCGCGGGTGAGTCGGTAACGGCGATCATCGAGGTGGCCACAAAGAGCAGGCACTTGAAGGGTACGTTTGTACGTGCCCTCAAAACAGCGGCGACTAATCTCAAGATGGCTGTGGAGATGCTCGCCTCCCGCTCAACATCGGACGAGACCAGGCGTCTGCAGGCCAATAACGCCCTTTTGGCTAATGAAGTTGCCGACCTCCGGGTCGAAATCAACCGCCTAAAAGCGCAATCACTGATGCCGCGCTTTAGTCCAGTGCCGGCTCAGGAGGAGAATCAACACCGTCCCTCCTCGTCACCACTGAGCGACGCACAGCTGCGACAGGTCATGGACTCAGTCGGGACGATGATAAATGTCCGCCTGAGCAGCTTGGAGGCAAGATTGCCTCCGGAGCCGCGCCTCCGGCCACCTCTTGCAGCGGACAGGTTTCATTACTCCCAGGAACCCTCTACCAGTTCAGGTGGCCGGACTTTCGCTGCAGTGACATCTACAGCGGCACAGACTAGGGCTAGTGGTAAAAAAGGGCCACTCAAAACCACGGCCTCTGCTCCACCAACGCCCGCTGACTTCCCACCCCTCCCGCAGCGGGTGCCTGTTACCCGCGTTCCGGCACGTAAGCCTGCGCATGCAGCTGCGCCGACAAGTAGGCCGAGGGATGCCGTTGTCACCGGTCCCTCTGTGCCTTCTAATGAAGGTTGGCAGATAGCCGGCGGTAAGAAGGCCCGGTGGAGAAGAAATCGCGGCAAGAAGAAGCCTGGGAGGCTCCAGCCGCCCAAGTCGGCCGCCGTGGTCATCACGGTGTCGCCAGAGGCGGTGGAGCGCGGCCTATCGTACGCGGCCGTCTTTAAGAAGGCGCGGGAAAGCGTCAGTGTGGCGGATCTGGGCCCCACTGGCGCTAGAACGCGCCTTGCCCGAACCGGGGCTCGAATACTCGAGTTCCCCGGTGCAGAGGGCAACAAAACGGCCGACGTTGTAGCCCAGAGGCTGCGAGGTTTGTTCACGGAGGAGGATGGCGTCAAGGTCGCCAGGCCCACCAAGTGCGCAGAGATGCGCATATCGGGTCTGGACGACTCGGTAACGCCCGACGAGGTCCGGGACGCAATCAGAGTTGCAACTGAGTGCTCCTTGGACACCGTCAAGGTTGGTGCCATCCGCCCCGGACCGGCGGGAGTCGAAGCTGTGTGGGTGCAATGCCCCGTTGCTGGGGCCAATAAATTGGCCACAATTGGGAGGCTCCTCGTGGGCTGGAGTTCCGCCAGGGTGACACTTCTGGCGGCCCGCCCCGCGAGGTGCCATAAGTGCATGGCGACGGGGCACGTTCGTGCCGCCTGCACTAGCAGCTTCGACTGCAGCGAATTATGTTTTCGCTGCGGCCGACCGGGGCACAGAGTGGCGGACTGTTCCTCCGCCCCCCACTGCCCCGCGTGTGCGGCGGGCAATCTGCCTGCCAACCACCTGATGGGGCGGGAAGGGTGCAGACCTCCCCAGGCTTCAAAGCCCAAACCGAGGAGTGGCCTTTCGACCCAAGCTGCCCTCGGTGCACCTCGACCGTCGACGTCGCGGATGGAGGAGGACACAGCACCACCGGCCCAATAATGGACGGTGACTGCACACTCCTCCTCCAAGCCAATCTCAACCACTCCGCTGGGGCGCAGGATCTCTTCCTGCAGTCCTTGGTGGAGTGGTCGATAGGTGTGGCCGTAGCTGCGGAGCCATACTACGTACCTGCCCGCCCAAATTGGGTGGGTGACGTGGATGGTTCCGTGGCAATCGTCGGCTCCACGGCACCTCGTTCTCCGTCCTTGTCACTGAGAGACAAGGGCCAGGGATACGTCGCTGCCGAGTGGGGAGGAATATTACTTTTTGGAGTATACTTCTCCCCCAACCGGAGTCTGGCGGATTTCGAGGTCTTCCTTACATCTCTGGAGACCTCGATACGGCGATTGGCATCGGGCCGCGTCCTAGTCATGGGGGACTTTAACGCCAAGTCACAGGCATGGGGCTCCCCTAGGACGGACGCCCGCGGCAAAGCGGTCGAAGAATGGGCTAATTCGGTGGGCCTCTGTCTCCTTAACAGAGGCACCACCAATACGTGCGTTCGACAGCGGGGGGGGTCGATAGTGGACCTTTCGTTCGCTACCCCTGCTGTCGCCACGCGAGTGAGGAGCTGGTGCGTCCTGGAGGAGGCTGAGACTCTGTCGGATCATCGGTACATCCTTTTAGAGCTCTCCCGGAATCTTCAGGACCCCGGCAGGGGTCACAGGGTTGGCAGGGCTCCCCAATTTCCGCGGTGGGCTGTGGGTAGGATAGACAGGGAACTACTGGCGGAGGCGGCCATTGTTCACTCATGGCTGTCCTCACCACCTCCCTCCGAGGGAGTAGATGCCGAGGCTGGCCGCATCCGGGATGCGCTTACGCAAGTCTGCGATGCCGCCATGCCTCGTGTCCGACGTCGGCCTCCTAGGAGGGAGGTCTACTGGTGGTCCCAGGATCTGGCGGACCTTCGTGCGGCCTGTGTTTGTGCCCGAAGGTCCTACACCCGCAGCCGGCGACGAAACCGCGATAATGGAGGGGGCCAGCTGTACGAGGCCTACCGCATTGCGGTAGAGGCCTTTAAGCTGGCCATCTGCCGTGCTAAGGAGCGCTCTAGAACGGAGATGCTGGAGGGACTGGATCGTGACCCCTGGGGTCGCCCTTACCGCGCGGCGCTGAATAAGCTCCGCGCGCAGGGTCCCCCCCTCACCGAGTCCCTTCAGCCCAGCTTTCTCACAGAAGTGGTCGAGGGTCTGTTCCCGTCACAGGCGGAACACACGCCCCCGGCGATGGTCCCTGATAGGGCCGAAGTCGGGGAGACCGAGGAGGTGCCGCCTGTCACGGAGGCGGAGTTAGGGGCGGCTGTTCTCAGAGTTCGCTCCAAGAACACCGCCCCCGGGCCGGACGGGATTCCTGCCCGAGTGCTGGCCCTGATCCTCGATCATATGGGGGACCGCCTCAGGGGCCTTTTCGATGCTTGCTTGGCGTCTGGAAGGTTCCCTGAGACCTGGAAAGTGGGGAAGCTGGTGCTCCTACCGAAGCCGGGGAGGGCCCCGGACTCGGTCGCGGCCTATAGGCCAATCGTGTTGCTGGACGAGGCGGGGAAGCTGCTGGAGAGGATTCTTGCCTCCCGCATCGTCCGGCACCTGAGCGGGATCGGCCCCGACCTGTCGGACGCCCAGTATGGCTTTCGTGCTGGGCGTTCGACGGTCGACGCCATTCTGGCGCTTAGGGCCGCGACCGAGGATGCCGTTAGGAACGGCGAGGTGCTGTTGGCGGTGTCTTTAGACATCGCCAACGCTTTTAACAGTCTGCCATTTGGCAGCATCAGGGAGGCGCTCCGGTTCCATGGAGTGCCCAAATACCTGAGGCTGCTAGTGGCAGACTACCTCGAGAGGAGGTGCGTTTTGTACGTGGACCGAGAAGGCGGCGTCCGGTGCAGGGCCATTTCGAGCGGTGTTCCGCAGGGGTCCGTCCTTGGCCCTCTCCTGTGGAACATCGGCTACGATTGGGTCCTGCGCGGTGCTCTTCCCCCCGGGCTTGGCGTACTCTGTTACGCCGATGACACATTGGTCACAGCTCGGGGTCGTAAGTTTGAAGACGCGGCGCGCCTGGCCACCACGGGGGTCTCTCAGGTGGTCGGGCGGATCGGAGCGCTGGGGCTTAGGGTGGCCCTTGAAAAGACGGAGGCCCTCTTATTCCATGGGCCCCGTCGTGGTCCTCCTGCTGGCGCTTCGATATCCGTCGGTTCGGTCCCCGTACGGGTCCAGGCCCAGATGAAGTATCTGGGCTTGGTGTTGGATGGGCGATGGCTCTTCGACGAGCACTTTCGTCGTCTCACGCCGAGGCTTGAGGGGGCTGCGTCCGCCTTGGGGCGGCTTTTGCCAAACCTGGGCGGGCCCAGCCTCAACTGTCGTCGGCTGTACACGGGGGTAGTCCGGTCAATGGCGCTTTACGGCGCACCGGTGTGGGCAGGGTCTCTGACCGCCGAGAGCAGGCGGCTGCTGGCGAGGCCGCAGCGTGTAATGGCGGTCAGAGCCATACGCGGCTACCGCACCGTGTCCACAGACGCGGCGTGCGCATTGGCCGGAACTCCCCCGTGGGACTTGGAGGCGGAGGTGCTCGCCGAAGTATATCGGCGGGTGGCTGCGGTTCGGGCAGAGCAGCGGTCCCCTCTCCCCGAAGAAATCCGCGAGTGGCGCGAGGCCGCCCGCAGGGCCATCATGGCCCAGTGGTCAGGTCGGCTGGAGGCTCCACGGGCCGGTTTCAGGACCGTGGAGGCGCTCCAGCCGATCTTGAAAGAGTGGGCGGGGCGGCAGTACGGGACCCTTTCCTTCCGGCTGGTGCAGGTTTTGTCCGGGCACGGGTGCTTCGGGCATTACCTGCACAAGGTCGCTAGGAGGGAACCGAGTCCCGTTTGCCACCACTGCGACTGCGGCGACGACTCGGCGCAGCATACGCTCGAGTCGTGTCCGGCTTGGGCGGAGCAGCGCCGGGACCTCGTCGCAGTTATTGGAGCAGACCTGTCGCTTCCGGCCGTGGCGAGGGCCATGGTCACCAGCGACAGGGAGTGGACGGCGGTCGCATCCTTCAGCGAGGACGTCATCTCGCAGAAGGAGGCGGCGGAGCGGATCAGAGAGGAAAGTATCCTCGCTGATCCGATCCGTCGCCGGCGAACTGGGCGGCGTCGGCGCGCGTACGAGCGTCTGATGCCGCCATAGTGAGGCTGCGGGGGGATTGGGGCAGTAGAGTCTCACCCGCAGCCTTCCGCGAAGGGACAGTGTCCCCGGTGCGCCCGGGCGCTGTCACTGGAGATGGAGCCCGCGTAAAGCGGGCAGCCGCTGGGTGGACCACTGACGTCATATCAGGTTCCGGTGGTCCACCCATGAAGGCGGGTGTAGGTGCACAGGGGGGTTTTAGTCGGTATGCCGGCCGCCTACCATCTTCGAGCCGGCGAGTCCGACATAATCGCCTCGCTTCCCCGGGCGGGGCGATATGCGTAAAGCATTTCACCTCTTAAAAAAAAAAAAAAAAAAAAAAAAAAAAAAAGGCTATATATTATATTATCCCAAAAATTAAAATACTTTTTCGAGGTAGACGGATTTGCAATATTTAGATGAAATAAATAAACTGAAGCAAAGCAGGGGCGGGTGGCTAGTGTACACAAGGCAACGGAGTTAGCTGTACAGGGCCGCTATATGAAGATTAGTTTTTTAGGAATACCAATGCATGAATTTGTGTTACATATATTTTTATCTGTGTCTAATTGTACAGTATTACCAAATTCCACAGAAATATAGGTTCCATAGGAAAAAAGTATGCTGGCATTTGTTTTTATGACGTTCATAAGTATCATGTATTTGATCTAAATGAATAAATGAGTTTGACATATACAATGGTTTTCTTAAAAAACTAATCTTTATATAGCGGCCCTGTCCAGCTATCTCTGTTGCCGTATGTACATATAATTACCTGTATGCACAGAATGATGGCGTTAGGATTATCCATGTACTGTTTGGTCATCTGCTTGATCGCGTCTCTCGTGTCCGACGCCATGTCCACTGTTTGTGTCTGGAATTTAATATATTCATGTTAATATTATTCCTCAGTTCTCAGCAACTGTACAAGCGCTTGAGGGCTTGTTATGCGCAAGATCATCTCCGCGTGATTTATTGTTAATGCGTAGGTTAAGGCCTATCTTTATATATATATATAATTTTTCTGTACGTGTGTATGTCACTGAACTCCTCCTAAACGGCTGGAACGATTTTAATTAAATTTTGTGTGTGTTCGGGTAGGGCCGCGGATGGTTTAGATTCACAATTGGACCCGGTAGGTGGCGCTGCTGTCTGTATTTCAGCTTTTCCGGGTAGGACGATGTCTGCCAGGTCCGCTAGTATATTATATTATGTACTGTATCGACTCAAAGCTCGGACATTACACAGCACACACGTAATCCGCACTCCTGCCGTTTTTTCCATACGTCCAGTAATCCCTCCACAGCAAGTCTCAGTCATTCATCATTTTTTTAGTACATAAATATATCTAATTTTATGTACGAGATAATTAATGATATTATATATAAGTGACAATACTAACAGAGATAATTCCTGGCAGGTCGACGAGCACCATGCGGTGTAGTCCAGGACCTTTGACGGACATCGAGATGACGTCAGTGGACACCGTGTGACCTCCGCGGACACTGTTGCGCATGCGCAACTCCACCTCTCTGTAATATACCACATAACAATAACAATAGTTAATATTGTATCAATATTGATTTTACTTAATATTGATTTTATTTAGGTGGTATTACAATATTATTGTAATAATCCTACTAATATTATAAATCCGAAAGTTTGTAAGTATGGATGGACGGATGTTTGTTACTCTTTTGCGTAAAAACTACTGAACGGATCTGGATAAAATTTGGCACAGAGATAGATTATGGTCTTTTTACAGCGATGACCGACATCCACGCGGGCGGAGCCGCGGGCAACAACTAGTAATATTATAAATAAACGAGACGATTAGAATACAACACAACATACTCACTTCCTCAGGTCGGCTAGATCAGACTCCTTGTTAAGATCGAACTCTCTGGCGGAGTCTCTGAACTGTGCCACGTGGTACGGACCCTCTGATAATGTCACTTTGACCGGAGCTCTGGAAAAATTACCTTACAAATAATTATACATTTCGATAAAAATATATACTGTTTCAAAATTGTATTTTTTTATTTAAATGGTAAAATAATTTATGCCGCAGCTGATGATATGCAGTTACAGTCTTTTTTTTTTACAGCAAACAGTTACACTGTTAAGTTAAGCAATAACTTAAATACAAAGAGATGCTGACAGTTATCTACAAATTAATGTAAATATACAATTTGGAACTTCTTCTTATCGTTTGGTTAGTGGCCAACCAAATTTGGAACTAAATAATAATATGGAACATAACACAGAATAAAGTTAAATAGGAGGCTAAGACACATAATTATGCACATCATCATCATCATCTCAACCCATAAACGTCCCACTACTGGGCACGGGTCTCCTCCATACAATTGGAGGGATATTAGCCTACTATACCACGCTGGCCAGACGGGTTGGTATAGGGTTCTGCTTCGAGTTTTCCCGCTCTAGCAGTGGATATTGTCTGCCTGACTTACTCCCTTAGTCGACTTTTACGACACCCTTTCTTATTTTTAATAATTATGCACATAATTATTTAAAAAATTGTAAACTGCTCATGGATTGTGTTTTAGTAGAAGTACCTGGTGCACATCTCCCCGGCCCCCCTGGGGAAGATCCTGGCCTGCGCGATCATCTCGAGCACGGAGGTCTTCCCGGCGGACTGGTCGCCGACCACCACGACCCGCGGCAGGCGGTCCGTCTCCCCCGCGTCCCACCCCGACAGCTCGTCCAGCACAGCTGAGTACATGTCGATTAGGGATCGCTGGCGGAACAGACAATTATATTAATAAAATACAAAACATCTTCAACTTCCCTATTGCCACTTCTATTTTTGATGTTCCCTGTTGCTATCTTTGTCTTGTCTGATGCTATCTTTGTTTGTTTTGTGCGATGCAATCTCTATCTTTGTCAAAACTATTGTTTGAGAGTTTCTGACTTAAGGAGCTTGCTAGATTTGTGAGCGTATATGGACTAGTGAGCATAAATAATGGACTTACTTTCATTTTCCTAGCCGAAGGCTGTCTGCCCTGCCTCAGCAGCATGTTCTGTTGCCGCAGCTCGCGGTTCTCTTGCTCCAGCCGCTGCAGCTCCCTCTGGTAGCGAGCTTGTAGCGCCAGAACTTCCTCTTGTAAAACGTGCACGCGTTTTTCTATAAAAGGAAAATTATTGTGCAAAGACCAGTTTTTTTCACAAAATCAATAAACAAGCATACTATCTGTACCTATATAATTTCACAAGCTACAATACTTATCCATATTAAGCCAAATTACAAATAACACTTACCATAATGTGCGTTATCGTCATTGGGTCTGGTTGGCGGAGCGACAGGTTTGCTCTGCAAGTTATTCACGACCTTCGCCGGAGGTTGCTCTGCCGAGATATGGTGGACTATGGATTATGGTAACATTTCACGTCAAAATAAAATTGTGCATATTTTTTGTTAGTGCACCCGCATGCAAATCGCCGCAAGCGTGTACGTATACGCATGCAAACACGTACACGCATGCAAGTTACAAAAAAATTGTAAGTACAGCATCAACTCCAGTTCTAAACCCAGTGAGGTGCAAATAAAGTTTATATATGAGACAAATAGGGGGGTTAGTAGTACGCAAGTTTAATTTTAAGGCCATCTGAACCGAAGACAACGACACAGATGTACAATAAAGAGCTTTCTATCAATCTATCTAAAACAAAATATGCACATCAGTATTACTGTTGTCTTATGGAAAGGACTTAAATTTAAGACAAATAAAAGACAGTCACAATAAAAATGGTTGCATAGCATATGCTCATGTAAGGGTCACAAATTAAACACACATATAACGGGAGGCAATGTGCAAATATTAAAATTAATAATAAACAAGCTATAAAAACCAGCACCAGACAAAGATTTGTACAAAATTTAAAAGACAATAATAAAGCATGCGATGTAGTGATTTTTTATTAGTGAGGGTGCTAGACATTAGATTGTAATCGCATTTTGCAATTTGGTTTGTGAATATATGGATATTCACAAACCATTCACAAAACATACTACATGTTAAACAATACTACATACACTGGTATATCACAATTTTGTTTGTACTCAGGGTGCTATTAGTTCATGATTTACCAGGCAATGTTAATGGTGGAGGAAGCAAGAAAACATATCTCACAAAAAATTGTATAGTATTTAAATATTTAAAGTAATGTGGTAAACATCGAGCCCGGAGCATGATTCGAACCTGCGCCTCTCGGATTCCGGCTCAGCGCACCACCAATTATGGTATCCAGGACCCTACTCCTGAGCTCGAATAAAGATATGTCTTGGAGTGACGTCAGCTTCAGATGGCTTTTAATATATTTAAGACTAATTGCACCGCGAAAATGCTAAAAATATTTAATAATGAAACAAGCCATCCAATAAGGAATTTCACGCGTAAAGGCCCACTTGAGCGGCCAAGTGCGGAAAATGCCCCGTCTTACTAAGCCATCCAATTTTTTGATGAGATATTTATTTCAAAAGCTAAACCCATTTATTTAGAACCTTAGTATCTATTACTCACCTAAATTAGGAGTATTATTGACTGCAGCAGCAGCGACGGCATCCTCATACCTCTGTGACAGCCACTCCTTGAACTCAGCAGCTCGAGCCAGTCCCGCGTCCCGGAGCCGAGGATCTATTTGCACCGACAGCGTCAGTGGGACACCTAGCGGTAAAGGCAGGACTTGCTACTACCGCGGTTTGTTAAGTAGATAACAAGTTGTGCTACCTTAGGACTTGAATGTATACTGCTAAGCAGTTGGCGTTCAATAGGGTATTCGACGGGTTTGTTCTTCAAGCAATAATATTATAGTAAGAAGGAGGTAAATGTCGATCTAGCGCACGGATATTGTTGCCGAAGAATTCAGTATATTCTTCTTAGTCGGCTAATAGCGGCAAGCTAAATTATAGTATGATGATTATTGGTGTAGTTAGCGAAACACGACAATACACTACACGACACTACACTACACGACACTAGGTGTCTTTTTCTGTATTATAATATATGTTCGGTATTAATTATTGCGTTTTCGGTTGATTCCGACGTGTAAAAACAACGCAACAATAGTTAAACGTCGTTCACGATAAATTTTATAACTTTAAAGATAAATTTTACACAAAATGACATTTGTTTGAACAACAAATATCTTTTGTGTAAAATTTATCTTGGATTGGAAATATCTTGGTTGGATAAACTGTATAAATAATATTTTTGTCTTCGTCGAATACTCTATTTAACAACAAATTTAATGAACTATCTTTACATGACATAGGAATCGAACCTAGATTAATGAAATGAGACACACTGTTGTATTAATATTAATAACGATGTAGCTTGAACATCTAAATGCATTATATAAGATATGGTTGGAAACCTTTGATATACAAATAACCAAGATACCCATTCTCGAACAAAAGAAGTGGTTATAGTAATCATAAAATCATATTGACTTTAACGGGCTGTTGGTCTAGTGTTAGTGACTCTGACTGCTACGCCGGGGGTCGTGGGTTCAATTCCCACCCAGGACAAATATTTGTGTGATGAACACATTATTGTTTGTTCTTTGTCTGGGTGTAATATGTATGTATTTAGAAGTATATCAGTATGTTTATCAGTTGTCTGGTTACCATAGTACAGGCTATGCCTAGTTTGGGATCAGATGGCGGTGGGTGAGTTGTCCCAAAATATAATAAATATTAATATATTATTTTCAAATTTAACTTTACGTACATGACATAAAGTTGAATTTATAGTGTAGGGACTCGACACAACACTATTGAAATATATGCAATATAAATGCGCGTAATTCATGCCGCCGATTTTGAGATGCTGATTGTGTATCTTGGGTATTCTTGTATAACAACAGCTAGCCAATATTTAAAAATATCGGGACACATTGTCTGCGTAATTGGCAAACAAAACATAATCTTCAGGCTAAAGACAGAAACCTACTCATAAAATGTATACTAAGGTGTACTGCTTCAGACCCATACTTATTTTGCAACGATTCTAACCAACCATTGTAAGGCGAAAATCACATGCACCAGTGAGAAGCCTACAGACTCAGTGTTGGGTGCATGAGATTTCCACCTAACAATCATGAGGAATGTAGAGTGTACAAGCAATCTATCATATGTATGTATGTGCTCACCGACTTGCAGCTGGTCTCCAATTTTCGACTTAGCTGAGATAAGAGTTGTGGTGAATTGATCCCACTTCTCATTGTCTGGTAGTAGATCATTTAGCCATCCCATGTCCGGAAGGCCGTCTTTCCATTCAGTGTATTTCTGTAAAACATTTGATAGTGATATTATTGTTAAAAAGGGTTAAAAGGTTTTTAAAGATGTGGTAATCAAGACTAGCAATTTAAGTCTTCTTTAAATAAATAAAATATTTGTGTATTATAAAACAGAATATTGTTAACCACATTGAAGTAATGCCAGGCCTGGTTCACTACCCTGTTTAGGTATTAAATTTCTTACTCTTTAGTTATTCTTTCTATTAAATATTATTCACTATTGTTGAATATGTCATCATCTCTGAAATACACCTACTATTACAATTAAGCAGCCTTATTCTGATTAACAAACCTTATTTAATGTCATGCCACCCCCAACAGCACCTCCAAGCAGTAGATATCTGATTTTAAGAACTCCCCTAATTGCCCGCGCTACCAGCATGCCATACCGTCTCCTTTGTATATGACTGGTGTCTATGGGCTTGTGAAGAAGGACACTCCGGCCTGTCCAAACAGAAAAGGCAACTGCTCTTTTGTCTACGACAGTCCATTGTGTTGATTTCTTTAGTGATGATCTGAAAGGTGGCATGGGTTTCATATAAGTTTAAATTAATATTTATATTTTTACACTAAACTGTACAAAGGGAGACTTACACTACCTATATTTTTAGAATATGTCTATAGTTGAGTTTACGGTGTTGGGTAATTAAAACCTGATATAGCTAAGAGTTTCATAACATGAAAGTAGCTTGTTGGTGATCTTATATAAAAAAATAGAGTGAATAACAACTCCATTATCAACTTCTTCTTGGTTCAATAGTATTTCAAGGTCAAGTCTTGTAAATCAATATACTATGCTACTAAGAATTAAGTAAAAACAGCCTTCTTAGCAATACAACAAATACCTTCCAGTCCATTATTATTGATTTGTTCGGAAATGTACTAGGATAACAGAAATTGCGAAGAAGTCATAGGTCGGTTACGAAGGTTACACTCACCTCAAACGATTGTGCAGTATTCTCGACATGTTTACGTAATCTTTTCAGATTGTTTAATGTTTCATAACCTATCAAAGGGTCTTCGGCAAAAATAATAATTTAAAAAGATGTTTTCATTTCATAACCTCTACCGGTTCCAAGAAAATAAATCACGTAATAACAAAATCGGTATATACGTGTATACTTGTGCTTTATCAAGCATATATTACACAATCAACTTGTAAATAAATATAAATTATTTCATATTTTGAATATTGACAAATCACACATTTCAAAGGACATTGCAATTTTCGACTTCATTTTTGATTTACGTTTCGTTTCTCAGTTCTCTTATATTCTAAACGTGAACTGTATAGGTTTACGATTAGAATTTTGATGGATTTAAAATGAATGTTAAACATAAATCCTTTGAATCCATTATCTACTTTTCAATATAATAGCATTAAAGTTGTTTAAATTCTGTCGAAACATTTGTAAATAGCTTTTTTTTAAATGAACATTTTCCAAAACGTTTAGTTAACCATCAAAAACAAGATATTGTGACTGACAGATCACAATTTGCAGACTTCTATGAAAACGTCAATTACGTCATTTTATGTCAAATGGCGACTTGTTTTGCCAACTGGACAAAATCCTGTCATTCGCAAAAATAATGCAATTTTCTCGTTGTTTACATCTGTTCATACCAAATATTTCTGTTCTAATACTTTAGTGTGATATGTGATGTTAGGTTTTTACGTTAAAAATGTCGTGGCTTAACTTAAACCAGAGTTTAAACAGTCTGAAGGGGCAAATTACAAATATCGCATCTGAAGTATTTTCTGAGGCGACTGTGCAGGAAGGCGCTGATGATACTTTGCAGAAAGATTCTATTGTGACAGAACTAGAAGATAAATGTCGTAATTTGGAGCTCGAGGTGAGTTTAAGTAATATAAACGAAATTATTGTTACGCTTGACAGATGACTTTTAAGGTTATGTTTTTATATTTTTTATTACAATACAAAGACAAGTGACCCTAATACCTGCATTCGTCCTCTCTAATTGGTTGAGATTACATCACTTTGCAAAAATAAAGCGAATAAATCTTATAACTGTAACAAGCATTACATAAACAAACATTGTATTGTTATTATGATATTTCTATCTCTTTTCTGCAGAAATAATATTTATATCTGCATCTCCTGAGTTGAAATAAGTCTTATTATGATATGCAAGACGTAATGTTCTTTTGCAAGTGGTTATTGTGTCACCACCTACATTTATTAGGAGTGTAATGCTTTGTATCAAATGATATTAGCGGTGGCCCTGAACAAAGATAATAACAAATTATGTAGATTAGTAAATCAAATGAAACCTTATCAGTTTTATTTAAATAAATGCAGTGATTAATTATAAATGGTGACATTAATTCTAATTGTCAACTGCTTTAAATTCCTAGAACTCCAACAAATTTATATTAAAACATTCCCAATGTTGATTTGTTGTTCTTTTAAATAAAAACTTTGGCTTTAAAGGCAAGCCCTATGTTGCAGGGTTTTAAAAACCCAAAACTTATAGACAGACTCAAAACCATTACTTTTTTTTAAAAGGCACCTCCCACATTAGAGAACAAGCCCTAAGTAGCGGGGACTTTACACACATATAACTAACATATACAAAGTACATCCAGACACGGGACACCCATTTCTGAGTCACATAATTCTTTGTCCCGTGCGGGGATCAAACTCACAACACACCGGTCAAAGTCAAAGTCAAAAGTCAAAGTCAAACTCATTTATTCATTTAGATCAAATCCATGATACTTATGAACGTCATTAAAACAAATGCCAGCATACTTTTTTCCTAAGGCCAATTCGCTGACTAGGGTTGGGCCTCGAGAAGAATTGGCAAGAAACTCGGGCCACTCTTTTTAATCGCCAGAGTATAACATTTACAATTTGGTTTGAGTTACAATAGTGGTAACAAAAAGGAACGGAAACCAATATACCATATGAGAAATTTAGATAAGTATTTAATTAATGAGTAAACAATATTGAAAAAAAAAATGAATTTAGCTTTCCACTGTATGGTAATGAGGGATCGTTTCTTTTTGTAAGTATAAGATAGAAACGTGTCGAGATCACATTGCAATCTTAGTAAATATCTAGAAACTATATCTTTAATATTTAAAAATAAATCATGCCAAGATTGACCAGCCACCCCAAGTAGCACCCGTTCACGAGCATGACGCACAGACCAGCCATCATTTCCTTCGCCATATTAGAGGGAAGGAACTGACCCGGCCAATACGACACCACAAGCAATGGCATTTCAGTGAGCATGACAATCCAGGACATAATAAGAAAAAATAAACTCAATAGAAAGCCAATAATGATCACAAAACGTCTCCTGACAAATTTTAAATGTAGTTATTATTCTTATATAATTCTGCATCAAAATTAGCAACTAACCCCATGACTTTTTATCATTTAAAAAGTCATTAATAGTGTAATAACCCTTGCTTAAAAGATGATTTTTTACTTCTAGTTTGAATTTGTGTAAGGGTAGGTTCATAACTTCAAGAGGTAGTTTGTTATAGAAACGTACCCCGAGTCCCGCAAATGAATTGTGGACTTTATGAAGACGGTGATACGTACCAACTAGTTTATGTTTGTTCCTTGTGTTTAGTGTATGAATGTCACTGTTTTTAGAAAACAGGTGTATATTTTGTTTAACGAACATGATGTTGGCAAAAATGTACTGAGATGCAACTGTCAGAATGCCTATTTCTTTAAACCTTTCTCTAAGTGAAACTCGTGCGCCTAAATTGTAGATAGAGCGTACTGCTCTTTTCTGGAGTATAAATATGGTTTCAATATCGGCGGCCTTTCCCCACAGTAGTATGCCGTAAGACATGACGCTGTGAAAATAACTAAAATATACAAGCCTAGCTGTTTCTACGTCTGTAAACTGCCTTACCTTTCTTACTGCAAAAGCTGCGGAACTAAGTTTCCCTGCAAGACATGATATATGGGCACCCCACTGGAGCTTGCGATCTAAAGCTCGCAAGCTCCGTCAGTTGGTGATGAAGCCATTTAAGCAATATATTAAATGTCAATAGAAATATTTATAAATCACAAATCAAATTCAGTGTCTCTAACCCACAACACGATGCTCAGTGTTAATCACTTAAGTCACTTCTTTCTCTTCTAATTGTATGGTTAGTGGCCAACCTGATGACAAGAGTTATTTTGATCGCCTATATAGGCCTCTGTTTTGACCTAATGACCTTTAACAGTCAGGACCTAGTTTTAACGTGAACACGGAAGCACTTAAGTCACTGATTAAGAAATTAAGAAAAAAAATTTGAAAAATTTGTCATGTCAATACCATTAGCTTTTTGGTAATAATTAAAACTTATAAGGGATTGATTTCTTGCTTACCTGCTACATTTATTATTTATGACCTTCCTAAGTGTTGCTTTGTAACCTACATCATCATCATCCATCATCCAAGCATACAATCTCATGGAAACAATGTTTTTTTTCCGGGATAAGTAGTAGTTGATTGTGCTATTCCAAAGTTTATTTATATCTCTGTGCCAATTTTCATCCAGATTTGTTAAGCTGTTAAAAATATTAATAGGATTGTAATATGTATATTTTAAAGACAACTCCCGCACTAGGGAACAAGCTCTGTGTGGCGGAGGACTTTACAAACATATAAATTTACGGACACAAATTACAGCCAGACTCAGAACAATTCTTTGTGGGTCACACAAAGTGTTGTCCACCAAGGCAGTTAAAGCTTAGCTTAGCTGTGCCCCTTGTCCCATGTCCATGAGCAGGGATTAACACATCCATTAGGTGTACCACTTGTATTATATCAGTCACCATTTAAAAAAGTAGTTACGTAAAAATAAATTGTTTAGAATTTGAAACAGTGTTTTAAAATTATTATGGCTTTTAGTATAAAAAGTTCTAATTATATATATTTTTATACCACGTTCGTAATTCTTTCGAATAAAGCTTACAAACATTATTCATTCTTCATATGAACTAAGAACCAAATGAAAATAGTGCGGAAATAATATCATAGATGGCGTCATATGTAACAGTTGAAGTTAATTATTTATTGGAGATTATGTTTTGCCGTACCTACTCGTATGTTTCATATATTAAATAACTTTTTGGTAATCGTATTGAAATTTGAAAGCTGTATTTTTTTTTTTAAATTTAAATAGACAACTCCCACACTAGAGAACAAGCTCTGTGTCGCGGGGGACTTTACAAATATACAATTAACGGACACAAATTACACCCAGACTCTGAACAATTCTTTGTGGGTCACACATAGTTTTGTCCTGTGTGGGAATCGAACCCACAACAGCAGGCGCATACTGCGACCACTGGACCACCGAGTCAGAATATAGGTCGATACTAGTTTTATCCCCCCCCGCGTTATCCCGTTTTGTATTTTGCCGTTCTTTTCTAATCTATCAGCGCCCTGGTTTTTCTTATGAAATTCACACATTTCTTTTACTGCTTTTTTGGAGAATCTTATGTTGTAGTCTCTACTCTAGCTCATTCTAATAGGGAAAGCGAGTGCGACTGAGGAAGAACTTCCACCTTAAAGAAGAGCTCAGTGTAGTTGTGTTCCTGTGCGTGTTTTCAATTCCAGGGATTCTCCATCACATAACCGTGTATCCGTATAATCCTCTCAGATTCAGAATTCAGAACTCAGATTCATTGTTGTACTGCTCGGTTCTCTGCCTACACCAATGTAATGCTCGAAACTGTAACCTTTCAGGGAACTGTAATGGTCGGTTCTCTTCCTTCACGCGTAACGTTACATTACACGCGAATGTATGGTCTATTTCACTTAGCACCTCACCTCACCTGTGGCGTTGACATTTGAAGATAAATATAAATGAAAATGAAGATTAAATTAAAATCTCTTGATGAAATACTCTAGGCTCTTGATCATTTAATTAGCCTATTTAATACTTTTTACCCTTTACTCTTTATCGTTAAATGTTAAACGTCACAGTACCCAATTACCCATGCTATGTGAAATAGACTATAGTGGAAGTATATTCGAAACTATAGTCTATCTCTGCGCCAAATTCCATCCATATCAGAGCACCTTAATGATACAGAAAGATATAGTGATACATTAAATGAAGCTACTTATTATAGCTTTTGTTGACGGCAGCAGTTTCCGCGCGCTAGTGCGATATCTACGTTTTTTAACTATAATATAATTGACTAGCTGTTGCCCGCGGCTCCGGCCGCGTGGATGTCGGTTATCGCTGCAAAAATGTAGCCTATGTGTTATTCCAGATCATAATCTATCTCTGTGCCAAATTTCATCCATATCCGTTCAGTAGTTTTTACGTGAAAGAGTAACAAACATCCATCCATTCATTCTCACAAACTTTCACATTTATAATATAAGTACTTAAGGATTTAGATTATTTTTCGAAATAAATACCAAGAGCGCTATGTAATATTCCAAACTATAGTCTATATCTGCGCCAATTCCCACCCATATTAGTGCAGCTCTTTTGGCGTGATTGAGTAGACATCAAACATCTATATTACTACTACATAGGACTAGGATTATAGTAGGCAAAATAAAAGAAATCCATATTGTCACGGTCTCGGCGGCCAATTTCAACGGCACCTGTGTTTGTGCACAGGCGTGTGTGCAAACACAGGTGCACTCAGTCTCATTGCCTATGGGACGGCAATCCGACACAACCAGAAAGAGATCAGGCGCAGGGCCAACAGTTTTACGGACTGACCGCGGCAAGATTGTTTATCCTTTTTATTACTAATAATATAATTAACTAGTTGTTGCCCGCGTATATGGTATTTATCACGGTAAAAAGTATTTTCTTCCCCACGATACCACCTATCTCCTTGCTCAATTTCATTAAGATTTTATACGTGTTTCAAGACTTTCAATGAAGAACCTTCATACTGAATTTCAGTCGAATAACTTCAAAATCGGCAAAGTTTCATACTAACTTAGCATCCCCGTTTTAACCCCTTAAGGGGTAAATTTTCAAAAATCCTTTCTTAGTGCTTCCCTGCGTTATAAAAGGAACCTCTGTGCAAAATTTCAAGTTTCTAATCGTCATAGTTTGGACCCTGCGTTGATATGTCAGTCAGAGAGTCAGACAGCTTCTCCTTTTATATAAGATAGCTGTTGCCCGCGGCTCCGCCCGCGTAGATATCGGTTATTGCTGTAAAAAGTAGCGTTTGTGTTATTCCAGACCATAATCTATCTCTGTGCCAAATTTCATCGAGATCCATTCAGTTGTTTTACGAGAAAGAGTAACAAACATCCATCCATCCATACATACAAACTTTCGCGTTTATAATATTAGTAGGATACTTAGCTACGAGCCCCTCAAAATGGTCACCCATCTACAGACTAATTCCATATTATTACTACTATCACAGAAATATCCTTTTATCAGTACTTGCCTACATGTTAAAGGTAAACTTGCTTATATTTATTAGTAAAAATATTATAATAAATTGTGTAATATACTGGTCTCTTTCTAACAAACGCCATATAAGAGAGATAAAGTTTCTGAGTACTACTGGCCCATATACTAACCTCGGTATGGCTAGGAAATTAGCGATTTTAACAAGCTTTTACCCAATTTTGCCGTACCGTAAGATTCCAGAGGAATTTCTTACCACGTACGATTAGGCTGTGGAATGAGCTCCCTGCCGAGGTTTTCCCAAAAGACTATAGCATGGGGTTCTTCAAGAAAGGAGTTGGTTTTTAAAGGGTCGGCAACGCGTGAGTGACACCCCTGGTGTTGCAAACGTCCATAGGCTACGGTAACTGCTTACCATCAGGCGGGCCGTATGCTTGTTTGTCACCTTGGTAGTATAAAAAAAAAAAAATATATTCATTACACAATCCTGCTTTTTTTTACACACTAGCTGTTGCCCGCGGCTCCGCTCGCGTGGATGTCGGTTATCGCTGCAAAAAGTAGCCTATGTGTTATTCCAGACCATAATCTATCTGTGTGCCAAATTTCATCTAGATCCGTTCAGTAGTTTTTACGTGAAAGAGTAACAAACATCCATCCATCCATCAATCCATCCATTCTTACAAACTGTCACATTTATAATATTAGTAAGGATCTAAGTAAAAGATGAATTGTGTGAGTTTATTGTAAATTTCCATTTGAATTTATACGTGCATATCAAATGACCTACCATCTGCTAACGGTGAAGGAAAACATCGTGAGTCGTGACGAACCCTAAATGAGAGAGGTAGGGCACCATTCTACTGAGCAAGCCCGATTGGGGAAGGACCTCCACCTTACAGAAGACCACAGTCAAATAACTACACACACCGGTGTAGTAGTGTTCCTGAGTGTGAGTACCGCCGGCTGATTCTCTAAGAAACAGCGATGGCAAACTGACAGTTGTGATCGCAAACTGACAGTTGTGATTGCTCGGTGACGGCACAATCTATTGACTAAACGTCAAAAACGCTCGGTTTTTGCTCTTACGGAATACCGATTTTCAATCTGACAGCCAGATTTTGCTCGGTTTTTGCTCTTACGGAATACCCCTGCCGTTCTCCAGCGCTCATTTAAGGGATGCATTTTGAAATAAACGTATTACTATCCCAGGGATACTCCCATCTTAAAGCCCTGGTGTAAAAAAAAATGGGTTGGCAACCCGCAAGTGATACCTCTAGTATTGCAAGCGTCCATAGACTACGGTAGCTGCTAACATCAGGCGCAAAAAGTCTAAGAAGACATTCTAAAGGAATATAAGGATTACGGCTGACCCTCTCAGCTTTTAGAAGAAGTAAGTATTTAGCAGATGTTGTCCGTATAGACCTGCAATGGTTGAAGGTCTATACGTATGCTTATTGTCTACCATTAGATTATTGAATGACTTTTTGACTTTATAGTAAGACTAGCCGCCCGCCCCGGCTTCGTACGGGTGGTTTTTCCCGGTGTCCCGTAAAGTTTTGTCAATAAAATATAGCCTACTATCTGTTGCCCGCGGTTCCGCCCGCGTGGATGTGAGTTATCGCTGCAAAAAGTAGCTTATGTGTTATTCCAGAACATAATCTATCTCTGTGCCAAATTCAATCCAGATCCGTTCAGTAGTTTTTACGGGAAAGAGAAACAAACATCCATCCATTCTCACAAACTTTCACATTTATAATATTAGTAAGGATAATACTCACAAATAACGTGGCTTTCAATTGGTAAAAGAATTTTCAACATCAGTTCAGTGGATTCAGAGATTATCCCTACAATGTCACAGTTGTTAATTTGTTACTTATCATACCTTTTTAAATTGTTAGTTAAATGTTATAATAAGTAATAAGTAACTTAAGTTACATAGAGTTTAGAAACAGAATTGGGATTCCGTTCAAAAATGTTAAATCCCATGAAATTGTGAACAAGATTAAAATCCAAATTCAACTCGGGTGAAACAATTAGTGATAAATAAAACGAGGTGACTTTTTTAAATACTACTTGGGTGGCAAACAATCATTCGGCCCGCCTGATGTTAAGCAGTTACCGTAGCCTATAGACACTTGCAATACCAGAGATCCATATGAGACGTCCATTGCGTGTTGCCAACCCATTTTTTTAAACCATACTCCCATTTGAAAGCCCTCAAATGGGAGTATCCCTGGGATAGGAATACGTTTCTTTCAAAACGCATCCCTAAATGAGCACTGGAGACCTGTACATACTCACACACAAGAACACAACTACACCGCTGTTTGTATTTATTTGGCTGTGGTCTTCTGTAAGGTGGAGCGTCCTTACCCTAGTAGGGCTTGCTCGCTAGTATAGTTCCATACGTCTCTTAAAAAAATATGACTAAGTGTGAACTGACTTTTAGTGGTATAAATATAAAGTCGTTGTTCTCGTGGCCTCACCCGCCACCCGCTCCACATACGGCTAGAGACCAACATGGCCGCTAGGGTAGATATGGTATCGCATGTTTGCACACAGATAAGTGCTGATAACGTTCAGCTTTCGGTCGAAACCTGTGCCCTTTGCGTACAACGAGCTTGGATTATAAAGCTTACCAACTTTATGCTGTTATATTACTTGTTTCATGTTCTACAGTTTTATACTCACCAATACGGCAAAGACAGTATCTATGTCTATATATGAATTCGAATTCAAAGTCATTTATTCATATAGATCAAACTGTGACACTTATGCAGGTCAATGAAAAATGCCAAATGAGACGTAAGCTAATTTGCCTACTGCCGGGTTCGCTGACTGAACAGACCGGGGTAAAGCCTAAGGAAAGAACCAGCAAAAAACTCAGGTCACTCTTTCAATCGCCAGATATGTGGTTACAATTTCATTTGTGTTACAATTAGTTAGTGCAGAAAGTGATGCAACCAAAAATACAATTGGGTGAAAAACGGGTAGGATAGAAAAGATGAGTGTCTTGTCTGTCGGTAGCGGGGCGCTTTGCTTAACATAGGTACTCTAGCATTTTATAAGTCAAAATTTAATTAAGTGATATTAGATAGATATACATATAAGTATATTAATTTCCTTTACTTTCTACGTAGGCAGTCCAAGACTTCTAGGGAAAATGCTTAGCCGGAGTCTGAAATTTGTGGCTGGTACTTGATAAAGGGTTCGGCCTCTATTAGATGCACTGCATGGTTGGTTCAGTGGCTTAAGTGGTAACCATCTCGCCATTTACTACTGCGCCGCGTATTGTGGGTTTGATCCCCACACGGGACAAAAAGTTGTGTGATCTACAAATTGTTGTTCCGAGTATATATGTAAATGGTTACAGTAACCTATAGACTTTTGCGATTATTTAGAGATGTTGATCTAAAAATCTTCTCTAAATACTTGTAGTAAAAGCAATATTTTACAGGTCATTGTTTTTTTTTTATACTACCAAGGTGACAAACAAGCATACGGCCCGCCTGATGGTAAGCAGTTACCGTAGCCTATGGACGTTTGCAACACCAGGGGTGTCACTCACGCGTTGCCGACCCTTTAAAAACCTTATAACTCCTTTCTTGAAGAACCCCATGCCCCATTGTGATGTCTGTCTGTCTACCCGAATAAGGCTATGAACTTTTTGTTTGATTTTGTTAATATAATCAGTTTCCTATTCATGTAGAAAAATAACAGGCACCCAGGGCGTAATTTTTCTTAAAATAAAATAAATTTCAAAGTCAAATATCTTTTTTTTATTGAATAGCTTGCAAATATCCTTAGTGGGATGTGAATTATTTATACAAGTCGGGGACATCCATCTTTTAAATTTGAATTTCGAAATAATAGTCGAACATGGCGGCCGAAGAACTCCCTCGTGAACAAACGGGAGAGAATACATACTGTATGAACATTTATGAACTTTGGTTCCGTATAACATTATGTTGATTGTACCGTTACTGATTTGAACAGTTCCGGGTATGATATTAAACTGTATTTGCTGATAGGGTTCTTTCTAGCTAAATTAAATTGTATATGGTATGGTTTGGCCTGAGGCTTGGGTTATTGGTTTGCGAGTTTTCAAAAGTGGCTCCGAACATGCCGAACTATTGGTTGAATTGGCTTTTGCTTTCGTTTCTACTGACTTGGTTTTGAGGCAGTTCGGTAAGGTTAAAACTGAAAGACAAGATATGAGACGCACACTCTTTTCTAGGACAGTCAAATACAAGTTATCTTTTTGAAATTAAAGTTAAAAGTAACAAAATACCTACTAATATTATAAATGTGAAAGTTTGTGAGTATGGATGTATACTTATGCGGCAAACAAACATACGGCCTGTATGATGGTAAGCAGTTTCTGAAGCCTATGGACGGTTGCAAAACTTAAATAAACATGTGAACTGGAACGAAACTCAGGCAACAATGAAGCGAAATTAATATTTTTTGAAGATCTTACGGTACCCTGAAAAAAGGCTCCAATTTGTCAATGGTCGGTCCGCATCTGCGATTATAATCTGTTGTCCCAGTTTCTATGTAAATCTGTAGCAGTTTACCATTGCTAAACATTCACTGACGACTGTTCTTTTTTACACGACACGCACACGCTACCTGAGACTATACTTTTTTTTTAATTTCGTCAAATATATATGCAAAGGTGAGTGGTATTAATTTTTATTGATGGCAGTCTTTTGTTTTTTTAATGACGATATTATTTTTTGTTGTCAGTTTTTTTCTGTTCTTAGTTTAAAGAAATTTATACATGTACAAGCTGCCTCCTGCGCCTTTGTTCGCGTGTATTTGCAAAAAAAAACGAGATAAATAAAATGTTAATATTAAGTTGGACCAAGCAAGATACGTTTACAAAATTTCATTACATTTTTATTTTATACTTTTTCATTCATATAGTTTACCAATTTTTCACATAACATGGTGACGTGACACTTGAAGATAAAGATCAATAAAAATGATAGAAGATTAAATAAGAAACTATAGATTAAATACAAGCATTCAATTAGCTAATTGGTTAGAGATCATTTTCATTTTTCTTCATCTTCAATTATTGTCAAACGTCTCAGTACCCATATTTATTTAAAAACTACTTAAGTAGGCTAATATCCCTCCAAATGTTTGGAGGAGACCCGTGCCCAGCAGTGGGACGTTTATGGGTTAAGATGATGACTTAAGTACAAAGAAACATCTATTGATTACAAGTTCCTATATACGGTTTTTAAACGTTTTACAGTAAGTATATCAAATAAGAACAGACATTTTAATGTAATTATTATTTATACTCCTAACATCTAAAAAAAATAAAAGCAACTTATTACAGTAAACAAATGGTGCTTATAACACAAGGGTACAATAGCTTTATTCTTTGTTTTCAACATCTCCTATTTTCTGCTTATGACGGCGGACAGCGTCTTCATGACGTTTGATCTGATCCTCGTGAAAGGAAATCTTCTGGCCCAAGTGAGACTTCAAGATTTTGATTTGTTCTTAACTACCCATGTTCTTTGTTACCCATGCTATGTGAAATAGAGATTCTATCCAAAGACGCGCTGTGAGGATTGTTGACGATCCCAAGCTCACAGGCGGTATTGATCCACTAAGTCTAAGGAGAGACTTCGCCTCCTTGTGTGTGTTCCACCGCCTGTGCAATGGGCTGTGTTCTGAGGAATTGTTCGAGATGATGCCCACGGCCACATTTTATCAACGCACCTCTCGCCACCGACAGGGAGTTCATCCTCACATACTTGCACCTCAAACATGCTGTACCGTAAGATTCCAGAGGAATTTCTTACCACTTACGATTAGGATGTTGAATGAGCTCCCTGCGGAGGTGATGCATGTTATATAGGTATATTATGTGCTTGCTAAAGTTCTGATAGGTATCTTACTTCAAGCAATTTTATGCAATAAATTATAATATTCATTGTATAACATTGCTTTTTTAAATTTTAATAAATCGTACGTTACAATTGTACAAACATTTCAAAAATGTAGCTGCAAGAAACTACAATGTAAAATGAAAATGTCTTGTCATTGACGTTTATAAAAAGCAACCAATAGCGTTACTTAGTTTTGAAATTCAAATAGGGAACCAATTTAAATGCGAGCCGTCAATAGGTCAGAGGGGAATGTATTGGCATCGTATGCTGTTTACGCCATTATGGTAAACGTTAGAGCGGTAACATACTGTGACTTTTTTCAGTAATACATACAAATACGTTTGTGAAATGTAAGAGATATTTTAAGTAGGCTTTTGGCAGTCGTGCTTGTAAGCGATCAAAATAATTGACTATTATTTGCCTTCCGGAAAGCAAGTAAAGCCATTGGTCGCCTGTTCTCGTTTCGGTTGTTTAGTTCCATCAGAGTCAGGTGATTGGATGAGAAGAGTGTACTGAGTGCAAGGTGCACTCCGTACACTCTTAGTCCAATCGTCGGACTCCGATATTTGCGCACACGCTTGTGCACTATAATACCTTTTACACAGATCTCTGTTGAGAATCGTCGCCGTGGCTAAAGTTTGGTTATTAGGTCGTTAATTTAATATTAATAGCTGTTTCCCGCGGCTCCGCCCGCGTGGATTTCGGTTATCGCTGTAAAAAGTAGCCTATGTGTTATTCCAGACCATAATCTATCTCTGTGCCAAATTTCATCCAGATCCGTTCAGTAGTTTTTACGTGAAAGAGTAACAAACATCCATCCATACTTACAAACTTTCGCGTTTATAATATTAGTAGGATATGATCAGCCCCTCTAGACGTCAAATCCCATACATTTGCTCTCTATTCTATTCTATTCGATTCGATTACCGTTTATGCTACTTGTCTACAGGGATTGTATCGCAAATGTATCACTATTAGAAGTGACGCGTGTGTTTAACGTAGGCGGTTAGCAACTGTATCGCTGTAGACGCGCTACAAAAAGTCGCAGTGTGAAACCGCCTTAAAAAGCCTTGTGTGACTTTATGACGTTTTTCCTGTTGGGGAAAGTAGAAACTGTATTTTTGTGTGGTAATTGTTTAATTTTTACTCGACCGCCCAAAAAAAGGAGTGTTATCGTCTTGTTAACTTTAACAGAGGAAACAGTTGGATACTTACGAATTGAATTGTTTTTTTTTGTCCCACGTGAACATTTTATTTTAGAACTTTGTTCCTACCTTATCATAATTATCGTATGGTACAGAGAATTATTTTATTTTTACCTAAATTTAATTTTGTATAACATTTACAATTTAATATAAGTTACAATATTAGTGTTAACAAAAAGGGACGGAAACCATGGTATATTGGTTTCCGTCCCTTTTTGTTCTCTCTGGCGATTAAAAAGAGAGACTCGAGTTTCTTGCCAATTCTTCTCGAGGCCCTACCCTAGTCAGCGAATTGGCCGTAGGAAAGAAGTATGCTGGCATTTGTTTTTATGACGTTCATAAGTATTTGATCTAAATTAATAAATGAGTTTGACTTTTGATTACTATTCTCTATACGATGGTGTAACTAAGCGCGTATTTTTCTTTTTTTATAGCCAAACCAAAATACATTCGTTCATGGACATAGATCTAACTACCCTTTAACAAACTTTAGTGGTACCTACGTCCCTACCTAATAAAAAATAAATAGTCCTCAAACTCCACGAAGATATCCTTACTAATATTATAAATGTGAAAGTTTGTAAGAATGGATGGATGGATGGATGGATGGATGTATGTTTGTTACTCTTTCACGTAAAAACTACTGAACGGATCTGGATGAAATTCGGCACAGAGATAGATTATAGTCTGGAATAACACATAGGCATATTTTTGCAGCGATAACCGACATTCACGCGGGCGGAGCCGCGGGCAACAGCTATAGTAAATAATCCAATTCAGCCGCTGTAAAAATCTAGTTATTTACTATGAATACAAATAAAAACTTGTGTTTTACTTACAGACTGCAGCTCAACAGAAGTTAATCGAGGAACTACAGGCTTCCTTGCAGTCTGAGGTAAGTCAAGTTACACAATATATTAGACCAAGCAGAGCAGAGAGCCCTGTACACCTTACAAGATTGCAAGCCCGAATAAGACCACAACGTTTTTATTTCTTCAAAGAAGTACAAACATTTACACTGTTTAAACATTAACATTAGACCAGGGTGAATGTACAAAAGCATCGTTACTTCGTTACTAATATTATAAATGTAAAAGTTTGTGAGTAGGAATGGATAGATGGATGGATGTTTGTTACTCTTTCACGTGAAAACTACTTACCGGATCTGGATGAAATTTGGCACTGAGATACATTATGGTCTGGAATAACACATAGGCTACAGCGATAACCGATATCCACGCGGGCGAAGCCGCGGGCAACAGCTAGTATGTTATATCGTATCTTGCAAATCGGTGGCTCATCGCTATATTTAAATGTCATTAAATATAAATCACCGTCTTAGTTGTGAATAGATTCGCTTAATACTATTTAGTTTACAATACGTATGTTTAGTTTAGTTTTTTTTAATTTATTTATTTTGATATAAGTACACAGTATACCTGTGCATGAGTTCAGGTCTCCAGAGCGCTAATTTGGGGATGCATTTTTTTATAGAAAACTTTTTCTATCGTAGCATTACTTACACAAAACGTTTGGTTAACACTATAATATCTCTCACGCAGATGGATAATCTTCGTTGAAATTAGTCACCGCGACTGAAATTGGGATAGGAGGACATTATTAAGTACTTATTATAAATTAGCTCGTCCCGGTTTCGCACGGGTACACATTTATTATGTTTTCGTAGGGATCCCGTAATTTATTTCATTAAAATATAGCCTATGTTATCCGCTGAAAATGTAGGTTTCTAATAGTAACTTTAAAAAATCGATTGAGTAGTTTTTGAGTCAAATGGAAACTATCAAACAAACAAAAAATCAAATGTTTCCATTTTATAATATTAGATTAGATATTTCTGTCTACGTTACTTTTTGTTGAAAGAACAGCATACATTTAGCAGTAGGTAATGACGTTAGACCATAACTTAGTAGCATTCTTTTTTGTGTCATGTCAAAGGAAGGTGCCTACACTGCCAAAGACAATTATAATAATTGTCAACAGAAAATCACAGAGGGTCACAGGAAACGATAAATATTAATGAATTTTAAACGAAACGTTTTGTATAAATGATATATTTATGTTAAGATATCGATCGATCGCCATTGTGATATGCGCAGGATCTGAAGTTGGCCTTCAGGAGTATATGGTAAATAGGTACGGGAATAGATGTTTGTTGTAACGCTGATCAGTTAATGTCACGGATTTACATATTGTTGTTGCTTATAAGCACCTCTGTCAACAGAGAAAGACGTATGTTGAATAATGTCTCGTAATAATGTATGAGCTCCCTGCCGAGGTTTTCCCAAGAGACTATACCATGGGGTTCTTCAAGAAAGGAGTTATAAGGTTTTTAAAGGGTCGGCAACGCGTGAGTGATACTAATGGTGTTGCAAACGTCCATAGGTTACGGTAACTGCTTACCATCAGGCGGGTCGTATGCTTGTTTGACACCTTGGTAGTAAAAAAAAAACGGCTATGGACGCTTGAAATTTTAACTCCACATTTGGTTCAGTGGCTTAAGTGCTTACCACTGCGCAGCGTGTTGTGGGTTCGATCTCCACACGGGACAAATAATTGTGTGATCTATAAATGGATTTCCCGAGTCTGAGTGTACTTTGTGTCTGTTAATTGTATGTTTGTAATGTCCCCCGCGACACAGGGCTTGTTCCCTAATACGGGAGTTGTCTTTTTTTAAAAGAATAACATTGTAATAAAAAGCTCGGGGTGCTTTTTACTATATTTTTATAGTAACTCTACTTTTATAAATACCTAACTACTAAATATTGTATTTACAACAACCGATATAAAACATTCCACGCTTTTTCTTGCATTATATTAATTACTAGCTGTTGCCCGCGGCTCCGCCCGCGTGGATGTCGGTTATCGCTGCAAAAAGTAGCCTATGTGTTATTCCCGACCATAATCTATCTGTGTGCAAAATTTCATCCAGATCCGTTCATTAGTTTTTACGTGAAAGAGTAACAAATATCCATTCATCCATTCTTACAAACTTTCACATTTATAATATTAGTAAGGATAACATTTAGTACCGACTGTTCAGAACGAGAATAGCCATTTTTTTGACTTATATTATCCTGCTTGCAGGCGGGTCGTATGCTTGTTTTCACCTAAGTAGTACAAAAAAAACATTTTAATCAATACCTACCGGTTCACACTTCGTTGTCTACCTATCATCCTTACTAATATTATAAATGTGAAAGTTTGTAAGAATGGATGGATGGATGGATGTTTGTTCCTCTTTCACGTAAAAACTACTGAACGGATCTGGATGAAATTTGGCACACAGATAGATTATAGTCTAGAATAACACATAGGCTACTTTTTGCAGCGGTAACCGACATCCACGCGGGCGGAGCCGCGGCCAACAGCTAGTTATACAAATAATTTTAATCAGTACCAGTTATAGTTTTAATATCTGCTCACCCCACAATAAAGGTACATAAAATTTATATAAAAGTGTCCCACCATCTATCTGTGAGATAAAAGTATTGATCGTGAAACCAAAAGGGGGCTGATAACGCACTCAATATAAAAGCTCTGATAAGCTGTCAGCAGCTTTGTTTCTAACTGTATACGGGAGCTAATGGCAGGGTACACGCCAGGTGAGTCCTATTTTACTAATATTATAAATTAACTTCCGTCCGCGGATTCGCCCGCGCGTACATTCCCTCGGGAACAGAGTTTCCTATTCCTGGGGATAGGATCCGATATCCATGCGTGCGGATATCGGATCCTATTCCTATCGGACTATTATACCAGGGTATTCTATCATGTAATGAAATTTTATTTTTATTTTTCTTCTTATCGTTTGGTTTGTGGCCAACCTGGTGACAGAGTTATTTAGATCGCCCATATTTAGGCCTCTGTCGTGATGTAACGACTGATAACAGTCGGGACCGACTTTTTTTATTTGAAATATATTTCACATTTTAATTACTTATATACTTTTCCCATGTGAGGATCGAGCCCACGACATGCCGCGTAGTGAATAATATCGAGGTGACCACTTGAATCACTAAGTTAATTTTATAGATATATTAAACTTCAATTTCTGCCTACCCCCCACGCCACGTACGCTAGCGTGATACTCCAAAAGAGTCAAAGGTGCATGAGGTCGTTCGATAGTAAACCTATGCAAATCAGTTGCATAATGACGCACCTACCACGTTTAATAGACTTATAATGCGTCCGCGCATGTTTCGAACTGTTTCATTTGCATTTTGTTAACTAATTTTGTTTATGGCAACTTTTAATAGTTGGATGGTGATTAAAAACTACAATTACATTGGATGGGAACATTTTTTGTGCATTTAAGAGAGGTAGGGCGCCGTACTAGCGAGCAAGCCCGACTGGGGAAGGACCTTTACCTTACAGAAGACCACAGCCAAATAACTATACACAGTGGTGTAGTTGTGTTCCTGTGTGTGACTAGAGGTCTCCAGCGCTCATTTAGGGATGCGTTTTGAAAGAAACGTATTCCTATCCCAGGGATAGTCCCATCCCTGATTTGAAAAATGGGTTGGCAACACGCAAGTGATACTTTAGGTATTGCAAGCGTCCATAGGCTATTGTAACTGTTTAACATCAGGCGGGCCGTATGCTTGTTTGCCACATAAATAGTATAAAAAAAAATGATAGAACTTGTAGGTTCTATACCGCGCACCGCCATTTTCTCTACTTACTTAGGTACTTCTTCGGTATCTATTTAGTTATTATCTATTGAGCCAAAAAGCGTGACGATTTGTATGTGTATTTGAGATATCACTAATTACTAATGAATTAAGGCTTAATTAGATAGCTATGTTAATATATACTACCATGGTAACACCAGGGTTTTCTGTTATAGGTAACTTTGGAATAGTAAAACGTTTATTTTAAGGCAAAGTCAGTTTATTATTATTTGGCTATAAATAGCGGTGGTGGCCGAGGTGGAAAGTAACCGACTTGCACGCAAGAGGTGCGAGTTCGATCCCGGGCGGGCACTGCGGGCAGTATCAATGTAAATTTCACTTTGTGGAGTTTATATGTATTAATCAAATGATTCCCCATCTGCTAACGGTGAAGGAAAACATCATAAGGAAACCCACATGTCTTAGAAGTAATTCTAACGATATGACTGATTCACCAACCCGCATTAGGCCAGCATGTGTGAACTAAGGCCTAAAACCCTCTCTTTCTCTTGATAGAGGAGAGGAGACCCGTGCCCAGCAGTGGGCATATGGGTTGCTATTATTATTATATTATTTGGCTATGGTCTTTAGTAAGGTTCAAGCTTCCAAACAGCCTGTTTGTTATATGAAGCCCTACTTCTCTTACATCCTCTTTTTATACTACTTAGGGGGCAAACAAGCATACGGCCCGCGTGATGTTAAGCAGTTACCGTAGCCTATGGCGCTTGCAATACCAGAGGTATTATTTGCGTTGGCAACACGCAACCAATTTTTACAGCAGGGCTTTAAGATAGAGTATCCCTGGGATAGGATTACGTATTTTTCTAAACGCATCCCTAAATGAGCGCTGTAGGCCTGTATTCACACACAGGAACATTACACCACTGTGTGTTATTTTTTGGCTGTGGTCTGTAAGGTGAAGGTCTTTCCCCAATCGGGCTTGTTCGCTAGTATGGTGCTCTACCTCACTTACACTTCTATATCTATCTGGACTTTAAGGATTAGATTGAATATTAATTTCAGCGGTAACAACAGTAGGTGTTGAACAGAAAACAATCACATTCTTGACCTATCATACTTGATTGTAAAATATGCTTATCAGAAACAAGCACTTAATGTTTATGTACCTACCTCATACCGAAACAAATGAACACATTCACTGTTACTTTCTAATAAAATTTGATGAGTTTAACATACCTGTAGCCTTTATTGCACACTACGTACTGTCGAACCGGGTGAATTTAGAGCCAGAGGGTGAATAGGGATTTAGGGGTGAATAGAGACCCGGGTGTGAATTAATGTCTTGGAAGTGAATTGGTACCGAAAGTGAATAGGGTTTTAAAATTCTACTAATTATATAAACGCGAAAATTTGTAAGTATGGATGGATGGATGGATGTTTGTTACTCTTTTGCGTAAAAACTACTGAACGGTTCTGGATGAAATTTGGCACAGAGATAGATATAACACATAGGCTACTTTTTACAGCGATAACCGACATCCACGCGGGCGGAGCCGCGGGCAACAGCTATTAGGTATATATAATGTATAAATGTAGAAGTGAATAGGGACCAAAAAAGGAATACGAACCCGGAGGTGAATATGAACCCGGAGGAGAATAGAGACCTAGACTTTAGGGTAAATAGGGAAATTAAGGTGAATAGGCACCTGAAGGTGAATACGGGACTAAAAGTGAAGTTAAAATAAAAATATAGTTTGATCAAGAATTTGCTTCAACTATTTATTATTATTAGAATTAGAAAAGCGGGGCGAAACCCTCTTTCTTCTCCTTTCTTGCCTCAATACGCTATGAGACCACACAATATATATTGTTAAAACCTCTTCACATAATTTATACTAATAAATATCAGTAGTTTCGTCTGTTTTCATTTTTACACACACTTGTGTCAATATACCAATCATTACTCCAGTTTATTTAGTCAATACATACCGGTAGTGAAAAGTCGCCATTTTTCTAACGTTGACATGTTTGCCGCGGCTGGGTCACATGTGTTCTTTTATACCGCTCTGTGTGGTGATAAACTAGCAAACCTAGTGAAATACCAATTTAAGAGAGGTAGCACATTATACAAGTGAGCAAACCCGTCTGGGGAAAGACCAGTACCTACCTTACAGAAGATAAATCTAAGATCTCCCACAAATTACTTGTAAGTACCTACCTACCAAACTGCTGTATTCAACACAACTGTATATTGTAACATTGGTAATTTGTGGAGATAAAATAAATGTTTTTATTATTATTATTATTTTTAAATGTGGGCCATTCGTCGGGAGGGTTCAAATATATTTACTACATTATTACCTACATTATACTCAAACTATTATATTAAAGCGAAACTACCACATTACCATACTATATAGAATATCAATAAATTTAATTTTGACTTATAAAATGCTAGAGTATGTTAAGCAAAGCGCCCCGCTACCGACAGACAAGACAGTCATCTTTTCTATCACCCTATTGTGTTTGTATGGTGTTTTTAGTTGCATGACTTTCTGCACTAATTGTAACACAAATAAATTGTAATCACATATCTGGCGATTGAAAAGAGTGGCCTGAGTTTCTTGCCGGTTCTTTCCTTGGGCTCTACCCCTGTCTGTTCAGTCAGCGAATCCGGCAGTAGGGAAATTAGCTGACGTCTCATTTGGCATTTTTCATTGACCTGCATAAGTGTCACAGTGTGATCTATATGAATAAATGATTTTGAATTTGAAGACCACAACCAAATGACTACATGTCTTATGTGTGATTACAGATCTCTAGCGCTCATTTTAGGGAAGCGTTTTGAGAGAAACATATTCCTATGCCAGAAATAGAATACTCCATCTTTTGACCTGGTGTAAAAAAATGGGTCGGCAACACGTTAGTGATACCTCTGGCATTGCTAGCGTCCATAAGTTACGGTAACTGCTTAGCATCAGGCAGGCCGTATGGTTGTCTGCAACCTAGGTAGTATCAGAAGAACCTAGTACCAAGTTAGGAGTTAGGAGAGGTAGGGCATCATTCTAGCGAGCAAGCTAGACTGGGGATGGACCTCCACCTTACAGAAGACTACAGCCAAATAACTACACACAGCGGTGTCATTGTGTTCCTGTGTGTGAGTACAGGTCTCCAGCGCTCATTAAGGGATGCGTTTTAAAAGAAACGTAAACGTTAAAGCACTGAAGTAAAAAAAAATGGTTTGGCAAAACGCAAGTGATACCTCTGGCATTGCAAGCGTCCATAGGCTACGGTAACTGCTTAACACTTTTGCGGACAGTAATGTAGATACAATAGATGTTTTATTGTTATAACGTCTATAGGCGTTCACTGTCCATCAAAGTGTTAACATCAGGCGGGCTGTATGCTTGTTTGTAACCCAAGTAGTATAAAAAAATAGGACTTTTTTTTTTTTTATACTACTTGGGTGGCAAACAAGCATACGGCCCACCTGATGTTAAGCAGTATCCGTAGCCTATAGACGCTTGCATTACCAGAGGTATCACTTGCGTGTTGCCAACCCATTTTTTTACGTCAGTGCTTTAAGATGGAGTATCTTTGGGATAGGAATACGTTAGGACTAGCTAGCAAGGTTAATAAATAAGCTAGTTTTAGTATTTCCTTGACACGCCGCACTGGCTTCTTTGAATCATACATACATACCTATGGATAATGTCTAACAATATTTACTGCACATTGTTAGTAATGCACATGCATTACATTGTGCTGCAAACCTCTTCTTAAAAGCGACTACAAGAGAGATTTTCCGTGTGGTGACTGATTAAGAATACAAATGTCAGTACCCCATTCCATCCCGTGGGTGTCGTAAGAGTCGACTAAAGTAAGTAAGGCAGACAATATCCACTGCAAGAGAGGGAAATCTCGAAACAAAACTGTACACCTACCCGTCTGGCCAGCGTGGTATAGTAGGCTAATATCCCTCCAAATTTATGGAGGAGACTCGTGCCCAGCAGTGGAACGTTTATGGGTTGAGATGATGAAAAAAGAGATAGGACACCATACAAAGTAGAGAAACGCTTTTTTATCCAAAATTTGCCCGTATTACGAAACAGTGATACAAGCATTTAATAACTTATATTTTGGGTAGACAATGCGTGACAGATGGACCTGGACTTGCAAGCGTCTACATGCTACAGTAATTTTTGGTCAGCTCATTTTACAATGCAGGAATTTGTTCAAAGCCCAATTCTCGGGCGAAGTTAAGATTACACAAGATACCTAATGTCATGAAGATACCTAAAGACATTTCATTATTAAATTATAATATAAAAAAAACACGAAGTTTCGTTAAACTTATCTTATTATGTCCCAAACACACTGTAATTTTTTTGATTTAAAATATTTTTTTTTCACCTTATTTTTAACTTAATATCGAAAAAGCACTCTAATTTTCGATCGATAAATCTCACGTCAAAATATCTGCTTTTTTAAAAAAGTCTGTGAGATCTCTACTTTCTGATGGTGTAAAAAATATATACATTACTATGGTAAATTTTCTCAGAAAACGAAAATACAATAAATTAATTAGATTTTTTTTCCATAGGACTTGTAGTTTTGCCGGAAATCGAGATGAACCGTTTTTTACCCTTAAAACTCACCCCTTCCACTTCCCGATCTCAGATCGCTCGTAATTTTATTTTTTGTTATATTCTCTAGTATTTTTTTTTTGGTTCCAAAAATTATCGACCCTGGTCTATATTTACTTAACGTAGAAATAAAAAAATGATAAAAAAAAATCTGTCAAATTGTTTATTTCAGTCATATCAAATGAAGAACATAAAATCACTCCTCTTTCACATATTACTAGTAGGGACAGAGGCAACAGATTGCACCTTGCACCTCCCTAATATTTTATTCGTTTCATCGATTCTCTTTAATCCCTTCATACTTCACATAGTCTCTTTAGGATCGACCTGATATTTCTTCAAAACTTCTTTGATTTGGTCTTAATATTATCTATTTATCAGTCTACGGTAACTGATTACCATAAAAAGGATACTTTAGTCGTAAAAGAAAAAAATCCAGTATTTTGTAACAAAGTTCAATAAAAATCCAAGAATTAACTTCAGTTGACCCTTTTTCCTTCTTTTGTGTATCTTTGTCGTTAGGATATCCGTTAATATGTATTATTATAATATTTAAAACGTATTCTAATGTGTCCGGTACAAGTAATGCTGATTAGTTCAAAGGTCTGAGCCAACAAAACCCCGAACAGTAAAAAATATGTAAAATTGTATGTATTATGAATTCATCGATTGGTATCGCACCTTATTTCGTTGAATACGGTGCATTTTTCATGCAGGCTTCGTTTCTTGTAAGCGTGTGTGTTCCGCCCCTCCATGTGTGGGTGAAGGCGTATCTCAAGCTGCGCAAGCGCCGCCTTGTCACTCAGTTATAGTGTAGACGCCGCTGCACGCGGACGTCTCGAGCACAAGCAGTTCCGATAGCGCACGTTCGAATTTTAAAAAAATTAAGTGACGGCTGAGTTCAAATAAGGTTATCGGTTTATGTTTGCGGGTAGGATATCCGCGCCTGCTCGAGGTAAGTTTCCTAATGTTTGCCTTTTTTGTCTATTGTTTATCCACATTTTTTTGTTTGCCTTTGATTAACGCTCCGTTTTGTACGGTTGCATAGGTCACTGGCGTATATTATTTTTTTTAAATATTTTTTTCCTGACTCATGTTGGTACAAGTGACATCATATTTGGCACTTCCTTTGTAATGTGTCAAATATACAGCTCATTATCACAGTCAATGGATTTATTATCTTGAAGCGATGGTGTATAATATGATAAATAATGATTCATATTAATATTTACACATGGCTCGACTCTCAGAGACAATGGAAAAAGTGTCTTATTGATAAGTAGATAAGGTTTCGATTAATCATTTTACTGTTTGGAGTGCCGCAAGGGCGAGTCTTGTCACCACTTATCGAACTTGTATCTCCAAACGATTAGGTTTCCGCAGGCGCGTTATTTGATAAATTTACACTATAAATAACTTACATAGCAAATCAATTATATCTGCCTAGATATCGTTTTCCTACTTTCAGTTCAATTTCAGTTCTAGAAGGCTAATGATTGTATAGACTACAGAAAAAACTGTAATTAAATCCGTAATTAAGAATGTGAATCAAGTTATATCTAGAAGGTTATTAGGTAATTTGTCCTGAGTTAAAGAAACCCGGATATATAGGAACAAACAATTTCAAGATTCTAAACAATTATCAATTATTTTGGATGGGAAATATTGTAGATTTCATATCTTAATAAATTTTCATTTATATCCATACATCAACCAAATTGCAATCAAATTTCTGGATTCCTTTTTCATTCGAAATTGTTTTTTGTGTAGAGTCGAAAATATCTCAATTGAACTCATTGTCACTATTATCTTTAGGGGACTTAATTGTATACTATTCACATCATGAAACTAAAGGAAATTCGACTCTCTTTTTGAGGAAAAAATTGTAGGCTACTATAATCCTTAAACACGATAAAACATTACATGGGACCTAGTAAATTAAGTAAAATATTGGATCATTACCATTCACATAAAATTGTCTCGTGTAAGAATCGAATTTACAACACGACGCGTAGAGGTGAATGGTGCGGTAACCGCTAAAGCCACTGAACCAACAGTTAAATACAGTCAGCTACATAATACTTTCCATCTTGACTGTATTACAATAAAGCTAACAATAGTTTTACTGATAACATACGTTCTAATAACTACGTTAGTCAAGCACTGCACTGCTGCTTTTAATCCTAATTTAGGTTTATAAAATATTCTAAATATAATTTCAAGTTGGTATAAAAAGCATTAAAGTTCTCAAAATCCCTTAAGATTATTTTCGATTTCAGTGAAGCTTTCGATACAGGTGCACACTAAATAAATAATAATAGCACAACTTGTTACATGTATTTCGTATATCACTAAAGCAATCATGGTAAATAATTACCGAAGTCTACGGATGCTTTAAAACTAAGAGCATCACTTGCAAGTTGACATCCCGTATGAAAGGGAAATCGCTGGGCTTGCCTCCAGAGACAAAGTAGCAGACCTTGTATTACTTGTTAAACTATGATAGTAATATGGTATTTTAGATAGGTAGGGCACTATACAAGTAAGCAAGCCCGACTGGGAAATACCTCTTCTCCACCTTACAAAAACACACACACATAGTGGTGTAGTTTTGTTCCTGTGTGTAAGTTCAGGTCTCCAGTGCCAACATCCATGTGGACGGAGCCGCGAGCCACAGCTAGGCATTGTATAAAACCGTAGTAATATTATCAAACAGATTATTACTAAGATAATGATTATACAGTAATTAAATGGCTATACTAAAGAACGGATAGCCACGAAGTTGGTTTAAAATTACTAATTATGTTTAAGCATATCCTTGACATGGTTAGTAGATATACTTAGTATAGTAGTACCTAGGGCTATTCGTGACTTCTGCATTATGGAGTTTTTTTGTAATAATTCTTTATATTCTATTACTTTGATGTGTTTGCCATTAAAGTTGCACTATGTGTATAATTTTCTCCGTTTCCTGTGTTAATATCTGACAATCCTTTCTTAAAGCACATGCTTTTGTAAAGAAACGCTTGTGTCAAAATATGTGAAATTTCTTTGCTAAAATTCGAGTGTGATGTTTGTAGATAGAAAGAGGAGAAGTAAAGCTATATTTTATATCTTGAATAATTAACAAGTGCAGGATTACTTTTTTGGACTACCTAATATGTGTCCACTCCGTAAGACACGTGATGAAAGTTTAGGCTTATTCTAGTATTTTTTTATTTTTTTATACTACTTAGGTGGCAAACAAGCATACGGCCCGCCTGATGTTAAGAATTTACTGTAGCTATGAACGCTTACAATACCAGAGGTATCACTTGCGTATTAAATTCACCGAGTAACATTGTAGACAGATAAGCAGATGGTTAACAGCAGAGTCATCAAAGGGATCACGACAGGGTCCAGATTTAAAGCCCCGGCTTCTAACGGATGGTATTTCCCGTAGTCCCGGAATGTCTTTGTCAATAAAATGTACCTATGACACTCACAAATAACGTGGCTTTTTATTGGTAAAATCGATTTAGTAGATTCAGAGATTACTCCCTAAAACGTCCCAAAGTTTACCTCTTTGTAATATAGTATCTAGATTACTAAGGCGATTTATTTATTTTAATAAATTTAATGCGTAACCGATGATTAAGGTAGGTTGTAGTAAGGTACTTCTATCATCAGCAGGAAAGGTCCTAACAACAGATGCAATTTCCATCACATGCACAATTAAAGATGTACCCATATTTTTTATCGCGTCGCTCGAACAATGGAGCGTCGCGGCGTCGCGTGTCGAAACGATGTGTAATTTTATTACAAGTACCGACCAATGACAGATTACAATTGTAATACGCTCAACGGTTTACCCCGTTCAATGTCATTTGGTACTTACTGAGCGCGGTTATTGCTTAATTTCATATATTTTCTTAGCTATGATGGAATAGGACGGAGAGTTTGTCTTTCTCATTGACGTTCGCTATTACGTTCGCGGATGACGACTGTTTTCCTATAGGTTTTAAAATAACTAGGTATTTATATCCCTGTATGTTCATGACTTTATAATGAATCTAAATCGCGTTAATTCTTATATCGATAGGGTGAGGAAAAAGTATTCCACTTGTCAACATACAAGATCAAGCTCAAAAAGAAAAATTAAAATCTATGAAATACATTATTATTGACGACGTAAACGCGTTTTGCAATGTGATGCGTTGCCGTTGCCGGTCCCGGCTGTCCTCTTCATATATGTGCCAGTCATTGAGCTGAACAATTACTATGTTTGCGAATTGTAGCGATCTGTATTCCTGCCTATTTGATACGTTCCCGCGCTTCAAACCCATTGATGTAATTACAAAGCAATGAGTGCTGTTAATTTTCGAAAATGTTGTGTAGGGAAATATTTCCGCCTGCTATAGGAACGATTGGGAAGAAATGCGATTTTTCGCTGAAATCGTAGTGGCTTGATTGGAAAAGAACCTAAGACTAGACTATATAGTTTTGTGTTCTGTTGATCAAAAGAATTGCCAGAGCTCCTTAGGGAACTATTCTGAAATTTGTATTCTATACGGTTAGTACAGTGGTTAAGTGTACTGTACTGTAAGTTCACTTTTAGTTAAACCTACCCATAAGTAAAGGGAGTATTCCTTCCCTAAGGCCATAGTCGATTAAAATTAAAATAGCAACGCGCAAGCAATGCTCCTAGTATTATAAGCTTACATAGGTTAGGTACAGCAACTAATTATTTTCGGACGGTATACTTTTTGCCACCTTATAACATAAAAAGGTTGTATAACATAAGTAGCCTAGGTATTAAAATTGCTGCAGTAAATTTTTAGTTCCAGCAAACATTTATATTGGATTTTATTTAATAGCTTTGTCTATCGATCTAAAAATCAACCTAGAATACTCGTACATCTATTAACTCATTTATCGTGACTACACGCGATGGTATGTCATAAAAACAAGCATTTAAAAGCCTCTACATATAACTTTACGCACTTTTTGTTGAACCATAAAGTCTGGATGTTACTCGTTCTAAAATTATATAAAAACTTCTATAATCAAGTAAAAACGCCGCTACGTCTACAAGCTACAACTAACTAACAACACGTTTCAAAGTCAACGTCGTAAGGACAAGTTCTTTTTGTTAATTTCTAGCAAAAATTATCGTTATCACCTTCAAAAACATTTTCATTATGTTAAATATAATTCGACGACAATTGTACACGTACGGTATACTGTGGAACGTTTAGCGACCGTAACACTCATACATTATTCATTGCAAACAATTAGCGATTCAAAATTACTTATTTATCGTAAAAGACATTAATTTGTCCTCGCCAACTTTATACGCCGCTATTAAACCTCTTTAGTACATCACGCGTCACGAATTTCAAAAGTTTCAAACGCAATTAGAAAAAATAAATAGACTAAAGAGTGACTTTACCACAGATACTGAAACGGCGAACGTGACAGTAAAAATGGCGGGAAATGGTTAACCGTTATTCTTGTTATCGGCCATATTGTGTTATCTGTTAAACATCGCCAGGGCGTTACTTGTGAACGATAATTTTCTGATAATTTCTTTTAGTTACACACGTTTCTATGTTCGTAAAACGCTCTGTTGGTTATTCACTTAACATTCTGAAGTTAATAATATAACCAGACTTGAATGACGAGGTATTAGATTTTATAGTAGTATAAAACATCTACAGAATAATTTATATATACCTAACTTATTAAATAAATTTGTAACAATACAATTGACGATGATCTGTTTTCCGACCTGTTACGTAGGACGTCACGAGATAACTATTTAAGTAACTTAGTCATACGGTATTTTGTATAAACTGTAATAGTAGACATTACAGCTGTGTAGTTTTTGTATATTATGTAGAAAATTTTTTATACATACTCATGTTGAAACTCTGCTAGGAATTCATTTCATTTCCCAATTCGGTATAGTAGTACCTAACACGATACGTTCTAAGATATTGATTCCCCATAAATATAGTCATAGGAATATATCAACGGCTTTTCATGTTCATCACAGGGGTTTACATTTAGCATCGCGAAACATTTCATCGTAGACAAATTTCAAAATAGTCCATGTTCCGAATTCATAAACTCTTTACTGTGACGCAAATTGCGTCACGGAAAATCCCTGTAGACAATGAGGTGCTGTCAATGAGTACGTTTACATTACCTACTACCCCGTGCACATTATTAAGTCATAGATATAACCACAAAACAGGTAATAGTACAATAAACTTTTAGCCAAAGACTAAAGAGCGTTGGGCGTTGACATGGAAACCATTCAGCCAATACGTGTTAAATTTTCAGAATCGTTCATAAATTATAGAAAATAATTAACAGCACCAGTCGATAATGAATTTACTTAGTTATTTTAATGAATGTTCCATACGCCATTGTTATCGGATGCCTACATTAAACTTTTGTTATATTTGCATATGTCACTCAGGTATCTACCGTCACGTTTGACTTGAACGGAGATAATGGCGGATGTGAAACATGTTTTTAGTATATTGTACTGTTACTGTCGTGTAAAAATTACTTTTAAAAGAAAATTAAAATAGAATACACATTCTTACTCCGTTGATTCGGAGACCGAAAATGAGTTTCGGCATCCGATTCCTTCAGCTCTGTCAGTCCTTCGTAATACTGGCTTGTAGCTTGCAAATCTGTTGGCGATTCTATAAAAAAAAGGTTACTAGCAGTCCAATGATAAACTCCAATGTGCTGCAAGTATAGCACTTCGCCCAAAAGCTCTGGTGATCCCACTTACCAGTAGAAACACACCACTACTCGGATAGTCAGAATTATTTGTAAGTACTCGTATATGTAGTTTCAGACAGAAATGTCGCTGTTCCTTTAATTCATGTTCATAAAGACCTTACAACAAAACATCTACATTTCTACTACAAGGTACGATATGAATCAGTATATAGATAATGTATAGATTATATCGATTACTTAGAAATCAGTCACATCGCGTTATCGATAATTGAATTGTGTAGTATCGTATCGTGCCACTCGTAAGATATCTGATAACTGTGCTCCAGATTTTGCTTGTTATATATTGTTAATGCTTTCAGTATAGATAGCACCTGTTTTCTCCTTTACAGTACATAAGTAACCAATTAAGGTGATACTCCGCTTCTTCACCACTGTCTCCGGACTGAAAACCTATTTGTTTAATCGATTGGCGTTTCATTGATAAGTCTCGCGAGAAGAATTATATCTGGAAATTAAATAATTGCCTTGCCACTTCATTTCACGGCTCTATCCTTGTCAGCGAGCTAGTTGTCTGAAAATTAACTGACATTTTCTAGGTTGTGATTGTGTAGTAAATGCTGTTAGCCGTCATTAAAATTGAACACCAAGACATCAATGACGTCAGATGGTGTATGAACACACCCCATATACTGTGTGGCGTGATCATGGCCTCAGTAACTTATAACAGCTGTTGCTCTACAATTTCTAGTTTTACAAACAAGTATATCACGTTGAGCTTGCACTCATTATTTCCCCAAATTGTTGCTAAAACGGGTTCTTCAAGGGGAATTCTGTGACCGGTTTAGGACAACAAAAGATTGGAAGATTTGTGACATCTGCCTGTATCTGGTGTGTACCGGAGTTTAAAAAAAGAGATACTAATACTACTTATTACTACAAAGTCAGCAAATAAACATACGGCCCAATTATGACCTAAGGCATCGATTACACTTTGCCGACCTTATAAGACATTCATTTCTAAGTCCATGCTCAGAAATGTTACTAGTTAGCCCTACAAAGTACAGTTTTATATTTCAAAAGTAATAAGTGACCCGCCCCGGATTCGCACGGGTTAAACAATTTTAAGGATTGAATTTCCTAAAATCCCTCCTTGCTCACTTACTTCATTTAAAAAAATAATGGAAGTATGCAAGTTTATTTTAGGCCCTAGTGATTCATTCATGCTTTGCATAATTGAATCAGTCAATCAGGATAAGTGATTATATATGTAACGATCTGTGTAATATGAACTAATTTATACACAAATCTCCAATATCTTTAAAACTTTCTGCTTCTTCACTTTGGTTTTAGCAGAATACCAGCGCTGCTACGTCTCTCGTCGTAGCGGCTATATAGCTGAGCTAAGACCATTTTCGCCTCAATTAGGCTAGTTGTTTTAATAAGTACCTTTGTTATACTACTTCTTGTTTGAGAGCGAAATAAATGTTTTCTTTCTTTCTTCTTTCTACTTCACTCAAAGGTTGGGTTTCGGGTCGTTTTGGTAGTGTAACTAAATAAATGTTATTTCGGACGGATCATAATTTTAGCAACCGCTACAATACGTTCAGAAAGTAAAGAGGCACAAAAGGTATGGGCTCAGCAAAAAGTCGAAGGTGTGAGAACGGATCGCGACATGTAACACCTTAGACTCAGCATTGTGGAACAAACGACGCCGACGCCGCTACGTTCATGGAATGCAACATTTTGTACCATTTATTATTATTATTAGTTATTAATATGTGAGATTGTATATCTATGTACTTACGTAGCAATTATCACAAATGCAAAAGTTACATCGTTTTGTTTCGTACGTAATTGTTAATCGCGCTAAAACACATGAAGAAATTTTATAAATGAAGAGATAGTTTCTTTATACTATTTAGGTATCAAACCCCTGATAGTAAGTAGTTACCGTAGTCTATCGTTGTAATACCTAAGGCATAACTTACATGTTACCAACCTAAAAAAAAAGTTATACCGGGGCTAATCTGTGACCTGAGGGTTAAGTGATAGGATATCTCCGGGATAGGAAAACGTTTCCTTGAAAAGACATCCCTAAATGAGCACTGGATACCTATGTATACTCACGCACAGTACACAACACACTACTGGGTTTAGTTAAGCTTTGTATTCTATAAGGCGAAGGCCCTTCCCCAGTCAGGCTTGCTCTCTTGTGTAGCATACAAGACTACTCTACCTCTTTGAAAGTTTAATTGTGATAAGTTTAATTAAACAAAAAACAGTCATTTTAAAAATTGTCTTTTCAATTCGGTCTAAATTGAGTATACTTCTTAGTTTATTAAATTATTTTTGGTCATACTTGACAGATTAAAAAATAAATGCTATTGGCTGAGTTATTTTTATTTATTTATTTTATTACCACATTAAACAAGCCATCATACATAAAAGTACCGCTTAGTTGCCGGAGCTTGTGTGTGGCACATAACATTGGAAAGCCTTTTAGCATCAGTACCAGCAAGTTAATAATATAATTAAACATTATTTATTTATATAAAACCATGTGGAAAAGGTTGAAAACCACGACCCGTATTATATGTAAATGTATACCTATAAGTCAGAAAGTATACATTTAATATAACAAAAGAACGTCAGCCATTACAAAGTTTAAATTTTCGATTTGAAAATAGAATAAGTGTTTGTCTATGCTTTGACCAAGATTTTACGTTTTGAAATTGTATTTTTATTTATCGTTTTATTATTATAATTTGTTCACGTCGTTCACTGACTTTTGACATGTATTTTATCAATGTTGGATATATTTAGATCTTTTGTTAGTTTAAATACACGTGTAGATTGTTGTGATAACCCATATTGGCATAAGGTAATCTGTCCTATTGTTATTCAACAAAAAGACTGGAATATGTTTACTGCATTAGAATAGTATTATATACCTATAACATTCTAAAGTTTCATATAAATTGGGCCAGTAGTTTTTGCGTGACAGACAGTCAAAAACTTTCGCGTTTTCATTATTAGTAGGATTAACAAAGTTATCTCTTTTCATTGTAAGGCTACGTACACACAGTAAAATTTCGCCTATTCCTGACGGGTAATAGGCGAACATTTCTAAAAGAGTAATTCTGACAGTTAGTAACGCCCCTCTTAGTAGTAGTGTTGTTGCCAAACGGTTTTTGTCACTCCATTGTGTTTGAGTGTGTCACCGATAGCAAGTTGTTATACAATGTTGGTCAGGAAACTGTCTGTAAGTCCAGGTTCCTTTCTCACAGGGTATAGAGTTAGTCAAGAGTAGAGTTCTACGTTACCTTGTTAGGTTTGAGGGTTTTGTAAGTGGTTTTACGATTGGTTGATATGATTAACGATTTCTTTATACTACCAAGGTGGCAAACAAGCATACGGCCCGCCTGATAGTAAGCAGTTACCGTAGCCTATGGACACTTGCAACACCAGCGGTGTCACTCGCGTGTTGCCGACCCTTTAAATACCTTAATACTTCTTTCTTGAAGAACCCTATGCTACAGTCTCTCAGGAATAACTCGGCAGAAGTAAAAAAAAAGTAAAACTTATTTTATTAAGCGGCAGTAATTTTTTCATCATTACTATTCATGAAATATGCGGCTTAAGTTAGGAAATTTTGTTAGCTCCCAATATTACAAAGCTTTTTCAAAAGGAGCCACATAATAATATTTAACCTTATGTCAATTAACACAAGATGGCAATTGCTGAACACACATACGTATCACATCCTGCTTACCCACTTAGGGTGTGGTATGAAGCGATATGAAGCGTCCAGTAATACTATCCATGTGTATGTATGTATGTATCGATGTGTATATGTCTACACACTGCATCCATTCTGCATTACAGCTTTGTTGACACAGTTGGTGTTGACGCATGCGTCTGAGCACCTATCGCGACGCGCTTTGTTGTCTGGCTATACAGTGAACTAGGTTTTTTGGATATTTAGGAATATTTCGTCTCGCTTAAAGCTTGAAAATTATTGTGTACTCTGCTTTAGTCAAATGTCTAAAAAATATTCTTAGGAGAGAGAATATAATGGGTCAAAGTTACCTTAACAAAAATGTTATAGATAGCAGGCTAAACTTGAGGCACTAAGTTTGCAGTATGAAGCGATTTAGCCGAACCTCTCCCTGCGATGATCCACTTATCACTAGTTATACTGCTGATCCGTCTGAGGTAATATGCCATAACTAAGAAAAATAACCAACTGAAAACCGCAAAAAAATATTACTAGTTTGAGTAGAGTGACCATGTTCCTTAGGAAAACAGCAATGTATCTTAGGGTGCTAGTGCAGAATTTTACCAACGTTCCTGGTCGGTAAGGGTTCATACGCCACGATAACTGTTTACCTATATACTTTTGTTACAGATTTTTTAATGTACAATTTAGGTTTGAGTTATGTTGGAAACGTGAGCTATTGTCATACTTTGTTATATTTAATTATATTAGCACGGTGTAAATTATTATTCTAGTAACATAATTATGTACTATCATGTCGAGCTCACCCTGATGCGTTGTTTCGATGGTCTGTTCCAATTGTGAACCACGGTCACACCTAGGTAACGATAGTTTGTTCCTAGCTTTAGTTTAGGTTTAAGCATATTCATGCCAGTTATTGTTACTTTAAATTTATTGTCATTTGATTTTTATTTTGACAGAGCGATAATGCACATATAAAATTTCTACAGTGTTTTAAAAAGTATTATTTTCTTTAAATAAATCTATACTTTTTATATTATAAAGAGGTAAAGTAAGTGAGTTTATGACGTTGTAGAGGATAATCTGTGGATCTACTGAACCAATTTTGAAAATTCTTTTACTAATAGAAAGCCACGTTATTTGTGAGTGTCGTAAGCTATATATTGTTGCCAAAAACATTAGGGGACCCCGGTGCTAGGATGGCTAGTCTTTCAGTAATTATTTTGTCATGCCGCATGTCGTTCGCTCAAATGAAATACAACTATATGGTCACCTATCCATAGAGCAACCTCGCCCTTGGTATCTTTAACCTGACTGTAAGCGCCTGTGATATAAAGACCCTTCTTGAATGTGATTAGAAAATGCCGCGTTTGCCTATTGTTACTATTTCACTTGTCGATTAACAAAGGCTCACTTAAAAACCAGTAGCTATTCTAACTAGATTTTCCTCGTACAAGTAATTCAGATCTTATCGTAGCATCTAAACGACATGCTTACGTCACACATGTTATAGGCCCGCATCTTTTTAACTACGGTGCATACGGGCAAAAGCCAAAGAGAACATGTACTCGTAACTTAGATCCTTTAGGACAATTTTTACACCTGGCAACAAGCTGTTTTGTTTTTTATTATATTTGCTTCTATAGTGCCAGTAACGGTCAAGCCGATGCCTATATGTAGTTTAATTTAGTGTTTTTTATCAGATTAATCTCTTTTGTGTCGATGTTATACGCAATGCTCTCCAGGGGCTGTACCATATCGTCCTTATATCTTAATTTGAATTTCGAACAATGATACCTTAATGCTAGGTTATAAAGTTGACATGTTACGAATTTTAAATTAATGTCTTTAATTAATCTCTATAAGAACATCATGGTACGAACTCAAAAACCCTATTTTTTATACGAGTGATAAACCTGATATAGCAAGCGTCAGCTACAGCAAAATACAGTCGAACCGTACGCTGGTTTGCTTCCTAAGTAGTATAAAAAAAGAATTATATCTAAACCAAAACTCATTGTCAAAAAAACAAGAAGCTTGTAAATTTCTACTATTGAATGAGTTGGTAAATATATTTAATAACAATAATATGGTAAAAAGTACCTACTGAGTCAACATGCCAGCACACAGTGTATCATGTCCCTAATGTCTCCTATTTAAATCATGACTTCATTCTATCCACGTCCTTACAATTTAAACTCGTGCTTTTCACAACCAGTTCAAAATGAACTCCAACTTACTAAACGTGTCTAAATTCCATGGCTGAACTTATATTTGTCGTTAACAACTGGTGTATATTGAGCTCTAACTGTGTATAAATTAGTAAAGTGAAGAGACCAAGTTATGTTGTAGTTGAGTTGCTAGCTGAACGTGACTTGAATGAGACATGGACAATGATACATTTTTTAAATGTAGAATGCGGGCGTTCGCGCCTAAACACCTGTCAAGTGTGGTGCGTTTGTCTTTTAATTGCCGAACGGCCAGTATTTGCAGAGTAACTATGGTTTTTATTTAAATACCATAACTAATTTGAATTAAAGTTTCATTAATATCAGTAAGCGGCCAAGTGGTAGACCTAAATAGCAAATGGCGAAAAGAGCTAACGTATAAGAAGAAATCGTCTCCAACTGGCTAAAAGATAGGGTATCAATTAGGTAGATACGGTGTTAGGAAAAAGCTAATAATTTAAATCTTCTTTCTAATAATAATAATTATTAACTGAATTATATTTTTTATGAATTACAGCACATGCCTAAAAGCCTGGCACTACCACTAGATTCAATTACCTACCTTCCTCCCAATCTTCTAAAATAACAATTTTGTTCTTATTTTCTGTTAATTTATTGTCATTTTTAAGGCGCCTATACATTTTCTTCCATTGAATAATTGTCGGAGCAATGTAGAAATTTATCTCTTACTACAATAGTTAGGGTTGTCAAGACTTTCTTTAGAGACATTTCATCTTTTTGGTGACCGCCTGCCCATTCAAAAAGCTGTGTTATATTAGTCTCTGTCCATCCCTTTTGTGTTAGCGCGTAAGTACAGTTAGTCTTCGAGTTCATATGTGAACGGATTCGTTTAAAATTCTTCATATTTTATGTAGATATGGCGGCGCCATATTGTTTTTTGAAAGTGTCGCATAGCGATATTCGAAAGTTAAATGTCTAAGGTTAGAGGAGTTTTGAATTACCAATCGTCTTTCGTTAACAATTTTAGGTGATATTTATGTAATGCGATTTTTAACTGCCTTTAAAAAGGTGGCTTTCTGTTTGACCCGTATGTTTATTATTTTTTCAAAAATTACTGATCCGGTTTAGATGAAGTGTTCGCTATTCGACTGCATATTTTATTCTTTATTATCGTGCCAATTTCGTTTTCCTTTCCTAAAATGACTTTTTTACATTCTGCCGAAAATAAAAATGTCCTGAATTTCTTGCCAGTTCTTTTCATTCTTTTGTGTCAGCAAATTCGACGTAGACAGTTACTCAAGTTTAAACGAGAGAACCGACCAATCATCAGCGTACCTGACTAACAGAACAAATACAACCTGCCCCGTATTTACAATTTTATTATATTATTGACATACCGGCGGGTAAATTTGGCACTCGACCCAAATTGACAGTAACCCGCGAAATGCAATAAAAAGACCTACCGCAAGCTTTTTAAACAAAAAAGCCATAGACAAAAGATGATTACATCATTGCGACTCAAGTCATACCTACATTCAGTCTATCGTTGCGACACGAGGACGACAGTATAGCTAATTTGAATTTATTTAAATTACAATGAGTGGGTACGTATTTACTTGGTAATGTTTCTTTATTGTTGGCATGAGGTTAAGGGGGGTTAGGTTACAAAATGTCGAACGGTAGCGACGCTTGCGACGTAATTTACAATTATTGTTATCTGTGGCGGGGAAAGTTGAGACGTTCTTTTTTCACTTACCTACAGATAATATAGCGTTCATAATTTAACTTTTAAAAAGTGTAGGAAAAGATCGATTGCAACCATTCGCTCATCCATGGTCCATATTTAACAGTGTGTGAGCTTGTATACTAATCTTAATTCCGAACTCCGCGCTGATGCTAAGCATTTCTTGATAGAATATGATCTCAGCACGGTAGTCTTTCGCGTCATCTATCCAGTTTTGAAAAGCTATCATCAAAATTATTGCTTGTACCTGAAACTTTTCCAAAATGTTCATAAAGTTTCGCCTGGCACCTCAACTTCATTAAAGAGGTTCTTAAGTATTTGACCTCGGTGGTAATAGAGCGTCGATGGATCTGCGAGATTAAGCAAACTTGTCGCTATCAGTTTTGTAGAAGCTGACCATTTTTAAATAACACATGCAGACCTTTTCGTGCTTCGGAAAGTATGTAAAGACGTTGGTCATACGCCTTATCTTTTTCTGGTTATGTCAGATTGTCGTCACATCAAACTATGATAGTTCTTATATAATATATAAAAAACCGCCGCACACAGTTTTTTTTTAATACTACTTATATGGCAAAAAAGCATACGGCCCGACTGGTGGTAGGCAGTTACCGTAGCCTATGGAAGTTCGTAACACCAGGGGTATTACATAGAATAATAATCTCTTTACAATTTCTACAAGAGGGGTTTAACTAACTTTTAATTGCGGACACGAAGTATATATGTATATTGTGACTGGGTGTATCCTGTCTCGGAACTATAATTTGTGGATCACGAGACGGCAACAGAAACCACAAAGCTATACGTTCAGTCAAAACCTTTGGAAGTACTGATGACTGATGATCAACTTCTGATGATCCAATCTATGACAATTAAACTATATAAAAAAAGGTTCAAAATAACAGAGTTAACCCAAGTTTCGCCAACCTGTTAGCATAACAAATATCTGTATAATATACTAAGGTGAGAAAGGAGGCTGTGTGTGGCCTGTCTGTGCCCTTTTTTATTTGGTTAACGTCCCGCTGGTCGTTGACTTTGCTTGTTAATTTATATAAAAAAAAAAAAACAAAATGGCGCTAAACACCAAGTACTCATTTCTTCGTGGTAAACGTAAGCCTCTTATATCTATTAGTAATGACAGAACGATATGTCATTATGCATTTGATGTTGCGCAAGAGTTGTTGCAAAGCTTTTTAGCCTGTGTAGTAGTTTTTTATATCACGAAGGGGACAGGCAAGCAAACGGTCTACCTGATGATATGCAATGCAAACATATCTATAGGCGAAACTTTAGTGTGTTGCTTCTCTGCCTACTCCTTTTGAAAAAAATATTTGCTTACTTGAAAACAAAAAGAAATATTAGATTAGTTGTTACTAAAGAGAGGAGTAGAACAGCAGATTTGACAGTATGTCTTGTAAAATCTAAATAAATCATTAGGTACCTACGTAAATATTTGGTGGTATTTAAAAATATATTTCTATATAAGCATAGGGTCAATATTATCGCTATATTATCAAGGTAAAATCAATACGAACGAGCTATATAATTTGAACATTAAACCAATACAGGCCTCCATACAGAATCGATCGTTCAACCTGCGCTTGCGCTTGTGTAAACAACACTCGTTGCCTAGCAACCGCCGCCGCCATGCCAGGCTCACCTGGGCGCGACGAGGATAGTCATACAAGTGGTGTATAAGTGCGAGTGGGACGGAGCACAAAGGGTTTGTTGAACGATAAAGCCTGCAAGCACATAGTTCACGGTAGATTTGACGAGTAGTTTTATTGGGGAAATTATTACTTCCTTGTTATATGGGATTGTTATACGAACAGTACGGCTCCGTTTTCTTCCTGACTTGTAGTCGTAAAAATATAATAAACTTGTTTTTACTTTGACTTGTCCTTTTTTCATGTTTTAACTACATATAGCCCGCGGTTGCGTTTGCGTGGCATATAGATAAAATTTAACGCCTGCGGCGTCGTCCGCGCGCACAATCCTACGCGAACTGTGTTTTTTCCGGAATAAAAAGCCTACGTGCTATGATGATGAAATTTGGCACAGAGATTGATTATGGTCTGGAATAACACGTAGACTACATTACATACATTTTACAGCGATAACCGACATCCACGCGGGCGGAGCCGCGGGCAACAGCTAGTATATTATAATGCGCAAGCGTGTACGCAAACGAGTATGACACCTTATTTCTATACCCTCATAGTCCGATGGGACAGCACGATGAGGCACGAAGGAGTCTTGCTGTTTTTTTTAGAAAAGTTTTTGATTTTTTTATGCTACTATAGTGGCATACAAGCATACGGCTAAGCAATCACACGCACGCAAGTAATACCTTAGGTATTGTAAGCGTCGATAGGCTACGGTTACTACTTAATATCGGGCAGGCCGTATGCTTGCTTGCCACATTAGTTGTATAAAAAAATAAGGAGGACCCTTAAATAGATAGAAAACTCTTTATTGTAACCCAATTACATTTTGATAAAAACATTATTTAAACTCAGTTATGTACAAAGGGCGGCCTTACCGCTAAAAGCAATTTCTTACAGGCAGTGGTTTACCTCTCTTACAGAGTCTTCTTTCTCCCTTCTTTCCTCCTACGTACGAGGTTTTCCGAGAGACTGTAGCTCTCTCGCTTTACGTTCTTTTGTTATAGTAACAAAATACCTTTCAAACAGCTTTATAATCCACTAGCTGTTGCCTGCGACTCCGCCCGCGTGGAAGTCGGTTCTCGCTGCAAAAAGTAGCCTATGTGTTATTCCAGACCATAATCTATCTCTGTGCCAAATTTCATCCAGATCTGTTCAGTAGTTTTTACGTGAAAGAGTAACAAACATCCATCCATCCATTCATTCTTACAAACTTTCACATTTATAATATTAGTAAGGATAAGGATTATAAGCCCTCTAAACCTTATTATCAGATTGACACGTAGTCATAAACATATGTTTGAATGGAGTCGCCTCTCGATAATTGCTCGGCTAAACAGTATGGCGGCCTTGGGTGACGTCGGCGTCGTTTGGTAGACAACTGTACTTATTTACTACTCAGCTTAGTAACACAGGATATATATACTATGCAAGCCCACGTATACTGCGGGCTTACTATCCGATGGTTTGGCTAGATTCTGAAACAGTATTAAGATGACTTCCTGAGGCTTCTAAGCTTCTTCTTTAAGACTGAAGACAGGGGCTTCAGTCTTCAATCTTGCAGTAGAATAGTAAGATTTATTTATTTTTTATACCAATTAAGTGGCAGACAAGCATACGGCCCGCCTGATGTTAAGCAGTTACCGTAGCCTATGGACGCTTGCAATACCAGGTCTTGCGTGTTGTCCACCCATTTTTTTACACCAAGGCTTTAAGCTGGAGTATATCTGGGAAAAGAAAACGTTTCTCTCAAAACACATTTCAGGAAACCTGTACTCACACATATGAATACAACTACATCATTGTGTGTAGTAATTTGGCTGTGGTCTTCTGTAAGGCACAAGACGTCCACTGCTGGACATAGGCGGACGTCTTGTGCCTTTCGTGGAGGTGGAAGGTGGAGGTCTTTCCCGAATCGGGCTTGCTCGCTAGTATGGCACCATACCTCTAATATTTATCTCTAATATACGTGTGCTGTGGCGCGTGTTAGGAGAGGCCTATGTCCAGCAGTGGACTGCGATAGGCTGATTGATTGATTGATACGTCTAATTTAGCTCTCGTCTCATTTCCCATTTTATACGACCTGCATAAGTGTCAAGATGTACTAATATAAATGATTTTAAGCCAATATTCTAGTTTCGTTGCTATTTTTTAATGTTCACAACGTGCGGTTTCTTATTGGCCAGGTCAGTGGCATTCTGTAACCCAAGATGTTGAGGTCGGAACTGTCACTTCGATTGAGACGGTAACCTTCTGGTTATAAACATAAAAAAATTGTACCGCCAATTTTGTAATAGAAATATTTATTAGACAGTTTGCGTATAGTCTAGATGCTGCCCGCACGTTATTTACGTTGACAAAAATCATATCTACTGGAAATAGCTTAGATTTAAATCAGTGAAATAGTTTCCAAAGAACCTCAGATTAATGCACTGCTATTTACTCTACAACTTTGCTGCTTCTTTCCATAAAATTTGTGCTAATATCTTTTTTTTCACATTTATACAAATAAATATTTTCACTACTATTTTCGTCAGTGAAAACTAGGTTTATATAATAATACAAGATTTTTGTAAAAATAATTAATATTATATTAAAAACAGGGCTTGTAACATCCATTCGTTCAATTATCACTTTTCCAAACTTATAACTCGAAATCGGCAACGCGTGGTTTTACCAGCTTTCATTCATAGCTAAGCTACGGTAACTGCTTACTAAGGCGGGCAAGTGTGCTTGTGTGCTTTTCTGCCTCATATGTATACAGAATACACACATGTACCTCTATTATAAAATATATAAAAAAGGTTACAATGTAATAATATAAATGTCATAATAATGCGTGAGACAAATTTACCCACGGCCAGATTCACTGAATGAGCAGACAGGACAGTCATGAGAAAAAAAACCTGGCGAAATTTTTGACTATCCTATATTTCGATAATATTGACAGTCTTGTTTTTGACTCATAATTTAAGGTATTCCTCTTGCAAACCAGGTTTACCTGACCTTAGGACCTCCGATTTCGTAGCTCGTTAACTCTTACTCGTAACCCTGGTTTACAGGAGTTACAGTAGTGGGTTAGATTGCTACCTTAGCGAAATCTATATACTTCAATAAAAAGAAAAGAAACGACCGATTTGGTTACTTTTTTAAACGTTTGTAATACTCCGTAAAAAGGTTTTAGAAAAGACAAAATGGAATAGTTGTCCCGTAAATAATGTGGTCTCCATTAATTGAAGGAGTACACGAAATGTTATATGGCATAATAATGTTATGATTGTGTTGTGTATGTCCTTTGTTGGAGATCCAAATAAATAAATAAATTAAGAAATTTCTGAAAAAGTAAAGTGTTTTTTGTATGGGATTTATGTACAAATAAAAAAAAAATGGATATTCTTTTTTGAACATTTTACCAACTAGTATTATAAATGCGAAAGTAAGTATGTCTGTTTGTCTTTTCATGACTAAAAAATTCGTGAAATTTAGCAAGTAGATAGATGGTATCCTCCGGATATAGAGTACTTTTTATCGCTATAACCGACATCCACGTAAAGCGGCGCGCAACAACTAGTTATAACAAATACGCTTGTTCAAAAACTCGCCAACCATTTGACCGCGACTGTACACAACATTGACGTATAGTATAACGTTCGGAAACAATGCTCGCTCTTGTCGCAACGTCCCTTCGTTGCGAAACCGCTAAACTTTACTCAAACGTGACTTTTTCTGTGTCAACCTCTTCTATTGTGAAACTATTTTTTTTGTCTAACTGTTGTACTGTTAAATAGGTAATATTAGGTGTTAGGGTAATGCCCGTAAACTTACGGTTAAGCTTACTAGTACATTACTTGAACCGCAACGCTTTGAAAACGAGACGATTTTGTGAGACGACTTAAAAATATCTTATAGGTAATATATCGATAGCTTTTACATTGAGTACTAGACGAGCCTGTATCAAAAAGATCGTTTCTTTTTGATACAGGCTCGTCTATAGAAAATTTACTTTACATAAACTTGGTTATAGAATTAGTAAAGTTTTACAATGATATTAGCGGGCTTGGCAGAGGTCGTCGTGCTCGGAATAGCTGACATACCGACAGTAGTGCCACCTAAGCAATTGTGAATCTAAATCATCCAGGGCCCTACCCGAACATATACATAGAATTTCATTAAAATCAGCCGAGCCGTTTAGGAGCAGTTCTGTGACATACACACGCCCAAATATCTTCAGGTTCTACTTAATCCATCCTGGTGTGCACCTACTTATTCTTTTTATAACTGAGCAATTTTAACGGTGTCCAACACACAAGCATTAGCTTAGTTTGGGGCCAAAGAAAAACTTAGTTATAAAAACATTTTTAAATGTATTTTTATTTTTTTAATTTGTTTTGAATTCAAAATATTGCCGTACTTCCTATGCAATAGAAAGTCGAAAAAAATCTTTTAATCGAACACGATTATTTTTATATACACATCGCTATCAGAAAATCTTTAGATCTAAAGCTAAACACACGATAGCATAAGAGCGTTATGTTTTACCAGGTGGATTACCCATCAAATATGTTGACCTGAACAACCTTGCTTGACCTCGTCAAGTACATACGTATGATAGCGATGCGCCCAATGTAAACGTACAGAACGTAACGTGCATAGTACCTACATGTTGGTACTAAGCAGAACCTTGTGCCCGATGCGACCAGTCAGCTTTATTGACTATTATTCGCTAAATATATGCGCACACGCATATTCCACATGATTTTCTGAAAAAAAAAAGACATAGTAATTTTGTGTCAGTTGTCATTTGTTTTAGAGCAGGTGCTTTTAGCTTGTTGGCTTTAGTGCGTCAGAAAAAATATTTTGATAATGTAGAATTGATACTGTTTGTGGCAATAATAGGGGTATTGCGGTTGGGCCAAGTGTCCCACTGATTCTTTACCGATGGATTTCGTCGGCTTCAAAATCCATACACAATTATATTTAACCAATAGGAAATAGCTGGCATCCAGTTTTCTTTACGCGTGTGAAAACCTCATTTGCCATCTTTAGCTTAAAAGTGGTCTGAGGATTGCAGATAATTAGAATACTCATAGTCATATGCTATGCTTATAACTGCCTAGTGGTTGTTGCGTGCTGATAAGTCTTCGATACCTGGGTCGAGCAAAAAATTCATATTGGGTATTTAATAAATTATGATAATTGTCGAAACCAATTACAAAACATCGGGTGTCTTTAAAAACACGTAAAGCTCGTCCTACGCCTGATCTGTCTCCGGTCGTGTCAAATTGTCGTCTCATTAGACTATAAGAGTAAGAGAATAAAGAGAACACCTGGGTGTGGCACACTATTATATCCCCTGCGCAGATGGCTAGTCTTCATCGAGATTAGCAGCTTTACACGAAATTTGGTTAGGAGTATATTATTCCTATTACTAGGTACATATATTGCACAGTTTGCTAGTACAACGAAGAAGCAACACATCGTCATAAATCGAAGTGATGTGCAAAGACAAATGTTGTGTAAAACAAATCAAACAAGTACTAAACACAACCGCAAAGCGACAACACCGCAACTTAACCGCAAACGAAACAAGTCGCATTATATCACACAGTCTCGCTATAAAACCTTTATCTAGGGTGCCTTAACTTGTACACATACCAAGCCATCTTATACGCCGACTGTATTTTGCTTCGTTGTATTTATCAAATGACTTAACATCAGCTAATGATGAAGGATAACATTATGAAGAAGTAACTGCACAAGAATATCTTATTTACACTACTGAATTTAGGTTTCCCTTTTATTGTCTTCTTCTTATCGTTTGGTTACTGGCCGACCTGGTGATAGAGTTATTTAGATCGCCCATATTTTAGGCCGTCGTCGTCGTGATCTAACGACTTTAACAGGCGGTCCCGAGGGTTAAAGTCTTTAGAACGTGCCCTCCGAAGCACGGAGACGATGTCTTCTATTGTGTTGATGCAATAGCAGTCAGCATCTCCTTTTACTATCTACCTAAAGCGCAGGTTCTCTGTTACCGTCCCGCTTCAAACAAAATGCCTATATCTAATTTTAGCCGTTGTAGTAGCAAAGCGGCAAGGTTGTTAACTACCCGCATGATGTGACGCGCCGCCATGACCGAGTTCCGGACAATTTCCCGCCTCTGCGTCCGCGCAGGCTTTGGTGATGCGGCTAAATTGTATGATAGTAAAATTGCATGTTCATGATCTACAGAAAACTACAGCTTTATCAATACAGTTTCCAGAACTTTTTTGAGGAGACATTTTTCTGGCCACAGAAGAGACTGTCCAAGTACAACTGGATACAAGTAGGTACGACGTTTTAGAGCAGCAACGAGAACATGATGATAAGGCAGGCCGTATGCTTGCTTGCCACCTATAGTGATGGATTAGTCTAGTACTTTCGCATGACATGTACCTACGGGATATATTTAATATTACATGTCTCGTTCCTCTCACTAAATAACAGGTCACTTTTCATAAAAAAATTGCGTTTTAACCTGTTATCAAGCTTTGGACATACTCGAAGGCCACTCAGACTGTTCACAAGACTTGAATCGTTCACAATAAGAGTTCTCACAGCCTTCTAGCTGCGTAGTCAATCATGCGCTGACATTGGCCTCTTACAAAAGACAAAAAGACACAAATTAATGTGCACAAGGAAATTGCTGCCTTATTGTCTTGCATGCAGATTCTTAAGTAGAATTATATGGTTAGTGATGATAGTTTCTGATTCTTCTAATCACTGTTGAGGAGGGGCCTTTTTAAAGTAAAATACTGGTTATTTTCAAATTCGTTCCCATGGAAATAGACACACATTAGTTTGAACATACCTATAAATGGCTATAGTATGTAGTGGAGTAAGGGAGAAGAGTTGTCTAGGGTTAGAGGATTTTCATATGCATGCTACCGCTCGACTGATATGAAGGCAACCGCTCGAGCAAGTATATAAACCTATAGAACCACAGATATAGATACACATAGATAACGCAAATGTACGTACTTCGCGTGTCCGAACCCCGACAAAGCGTCGAGGTTGGTCGCCGCAACTTACAGTCCGCGCGCGTCTGTTGTCGCTGCCGGTCGTCCGTAAAAACTAAAAAAATGCCTCGTTGCGTGATAATTAACTGCAATATCCCAAAAATTTCGAGCACCCAAAGACAGGAACATATTTCTTATCACAGGTAAGTTATTTTAACATTATATTATGCGTAAATTCATTTTAAAACTATTTTTTATGTATTTAGAGCTGTGATTTCAAGGATATACCTAAGTAACTATAGATTAACGTTAAGTAAAACAATATTCACATTACGTTGACGTGTTTGGTTTGAGCGTTGGAACTGACGTTGTGTGTTAAAAGACGATGAATATTACAACAAGCGATACTGTCGCGCATCGCTTCGACTTCGTGATACAGGCAATTTATCATTCGTCTGTCAAATCTAGCGACTAGTGTTGTTCGTTCTACAACATATATCAATAATCGATTTTAATCGATATCGGACAGACGAATGACATTTAAAAAAAGCCAGTTGAGTAGATAAAAACAAACTCATCTCCTAATTTTATACGACAGCTTAAAACAGGTGGGTGGTTCTGGTTCATGTATTTAATGTGTTCATGTTTAATGTTTATCCTTTAAACTAATACGAGTATTTTTATACATTTGGTCTGTGATGATATACATGATTATGATACATTTTTTAGAATATTAATAGATTTATTTCTTAAATTCAGTTAAAAAAATATTTATTTAATAATTCCGTTTATCCGTCTGTTTATCTATATCATTCTTCTGCCAGAAAATCGAGTCATTAATATTAATCGATTTGTAATTTACAGTTTCTTATCATGCATGTCTATTGCTAATGCCTTGTTTTAATAAACTTACTTGACATTATGCGAACGTAACCAAAAGCGTCGACAGAATAAAATCGCTCAAAAGCGCGACTACTCACATTAAAATTATGAGTAAGAGTGAGATAATCACCGCGGTGCGGGCGGCTCCAGTTGAATCGATTGAATCGTAGCGGCCGGAGGAGCATTGGCGGCATCAGTGTCTTTGAATCGGTTTGGATTTCTCGTCACTAAATTTCGGCTGTGACGTCACAGTAGGTGTTAAAAAGTCGGCACGCTTGATTTCAATACAAACTGTGATACTTGCGTTATCTATGTATATCTATATCTGTGTATAGAACCGTAGTGTGCAGTGATCGGCCGGCTGATTCTCTAAGAAATAGCGATGGCAAACTGACAGTTGTGATCGCAAAGTGACAGTTGTGATTGCTCGGTGACGGCACAATCTATTGACTAAACGTCAAAAAGGCTCGGTTTTTGCTCTTACGGAATACCGATTTTCAATCTGACGGCCAGATTTTGCTCGGTTTTCGCGGTGGCTCGGTTTTTGCGCTTACGGAATACCCGTACGGATCTCTTCAGATATAGTGACCAAGAACTTTAGTACTTTCCGTTAAGACTAGGCGCTGCCCTGTGCCCGGAATCCGTCCAGGCATTACACCATGTAAATTGCCAATAGGTTTAAGAGTGTAAAAACTACAGTATAGAGATATCAACTGAGGGATTCGGTAGTGTAGTGATAATATCTACGAATGTTATGTTACTGATGGCATGGGTTTGGTTCCCAGGTCGGGTAAAGTAAAGTTTTTTGAGAGAATAGTGTTCGGTATAATAATTACTACTACTATAGAGGAGATATCGATACGTGGGTGTTAAACGCCTCTGCCTGCCCCTTTGGGAATAAAAGCGTGATTCTATGTTAAATTAAATTACAGTAAAGTTGCAATTAATAAGTACTATGTATTGTGTACAGGTATAACCGTACGTGTTCATGCGGACGGTTCATAAAATATATGCACATAAAATATAATTATTACATAATAATAATATATCCATGTGCGGTGTGAAGGTCGCCCTATGTATTGTAGTTATGACGTCATGAGTTATAAATACTAAGTGTAAAATAAAGTATATAAGGTCGCCTGAAAATACCATCAAATAAATGTAGAGGAAATTCAGAACTTAAACATGTGTAAAGAAGGATTTGATGCTGAGAACGCATGGCGTTGATCGCAGGGAAGTAGGACTTACACAGAGTGCCTTTGAGTGAGCCAGTATCAGAATAAGCTGGGGCAGGCTAGGCCGGGGCCCCTCTATGTTATTCGATATTAAGAGCAAATTATGGTTTTGGGCACAATGGGTTTGATGTGCTTCCACTGAAGGAAAACCCCATTTTTTTAAAAACATCTGTAGTATTCTTAATCCCCTTTCCATCCCGAGGGTGTCGTAAGAGTCGACTAAGTAAGTCAGGCAGACAATATCCACTGCAAGATAGGGGAAAACTCGAAACAAAACCGTATACCAACCCGTCTGGCCTGCGTGGTATAGTAGGCTAATATCCCTCCAAATGTATGGAGGAGACCCGTGCCCAGCAGTGAGACGTTTATGGGTTGAGATGGATGGATGGGTCTGTAGTATAGCTTGTTGTGTTCCTGTGCGTGAGTACAGGTCTCCAGTGCTCATTTAGGGACACGTTAAGAATGTCTTACCTCCTGTCCTGCTCTGTGCCCTACCTTCTGCTCTTTTAGCGACCTCTGAGCTTCTACGAATAACGCAACTTCTGGGGCATAACTCGCCTGTTGCCTATCCTAAATCTTGTAACATCAGAAATATGTAAATCTGTCCCCTGTAATAGGAAAACACGTCCCTTCTATAACGATACTTCTTTAATGGTACGGTCGAGTAAAAGTCCAAAATGTTGCCACCTTTATGGCGTTACAATTTTTTTTTTTGACATTAAAAACTGGAAATTTAAGACAACGAGAACAGTTCATCATCATTTAGCCAATGTAATCCACTGCTGGTCAAAAGCTTCTCATAGTTATCGCCACTTGGCACGATTCTTGCCTTTTAGCATCCAGATGAGGCGCTCATAGCCAGGTGCACTCGCTGTTCAGTAAACGATCAGCGGGTTAAGTGACCAGGGGCGCGGTAACTCTATACTTGGGTGACCGCTTAGTGGAATTTAATCTGAGCGTCTCTGTGCTTCGGAGGGCACGTTAAAAGTCGGTCCCGGCAGTTAACAGTCGTTAGATTACGACAGAGTCCTAAATTTAGGCGATCTCAATAACTCTGTCACTAGGTTGACCACTAACCAAACGATAGGAATAAGAAGCATCCAGATGCTACCAGCTACTTTGCTAATATCTTTGCCTTCACCTGGTCTGTGGGCGTCCTACACTAAGTATGCTGAGTCGCGGTCACTTTAGAGAAAAGAAACATTTGCATCTGGCCTGTTGGTCTAGTGGTTAGTGACTCTGACTGCTACGCCGGAGGTCATGAGTTTGATTCCTACCCAGGACTATTTTTTGTGTGATGAACATAAATGTTTGTTCTGTGTCTGGGCTTTATTCATATATAAGTATGTTTATCAGTTGTCTGGATGCCATAGTACAGGCTCTGCCTAGTTTGGGATCAGATGGCGGTGTGTGAGTTGTCCCAAAAATATTATTATTATTTCATAGCTATTTTCAAAGTAAATATTAAGTATTCATGTTAATAATATATTGAATGAAACTTGCATCCATCATTTTCCCACCTATTTCCGTCCAACAATAACCTCTATTACAAACGATTGAAGTAAAAAAAAAATGTGTTACATGCACAGCTTTATTACATAACACCATTCATACAGTCATACAAACTAAAACCAACTGTATTTCCTACTACACAAATGCTAGAATCGTTTTCAACAATATAAAATTTGTTTGCCAATACAATTTATGCTTTGGTACTTTTAAAATAAAGTTGGTATTTCTTTGACAGGTGAATTATAGAATATAAAATGGCTGTTATAGAAGATTAAACTTAATTTTTGTCATTATAAGGTTGTTTATTGTCTGTGGTGGTTATGTTAAGGTCGCATGTGCGCACGCGACGCGTTCCTGTGATTGCGTCCGCGAAGGACGCTGGCCCATGTGAAATTGATTCCATTCGATTAACCGATGTGCAAATGTTTGTTTGCTATCTTTGATCATTACCTATATTCGGTTCTGGTTGGATTTTAGAAAGCAAAATTGGCAGTGATCTGGTCCGGCACTTAAGAGGCGCGAGTTCGATTTCCACGTTGAGTAAAAAAAAACTACATATGTGATAGAGTGTTTTAAAAGAGGTAAGGCACAAAGCGCACAAGCGAGGAAGCCCGACCGGGGAAGGACCTCCACCTTGTAGAAGACCACAGACAAATAACTTGGCGGTGGTCTTTTGTTTGTGGTCTTTCCCTAGTCGGGCTCATTCATTTATATGGTGCCCTACCTTTCTTAATGGTAGCTTATTATCAGGCGAGCTGTATGTTTGTTTCTCACTAATAAACCACGTTATACAAAATGCATTTAACATAGAACTGGCTGAAAAAAAAAACCGGCCAATAATTGCGAGTTGGGACTCGCTCACGAAAGGTTCCGTACCAATATTTGGAAAAAAATTGTTTTTCAGGTAGCTTTATTTTTAAATTATTACACAACTAAATTCTGTTGGGAAGGCGGATGACCGTGTGCTATGACGCGTGTTGGGAGAGGCCTATGTCCAGCAGTAGACTGCAATAGGCTGATTGATGATTGATGAAATATTCTGTGAATATTTTCAAGTGTCTACCCGTTGCCGTTATTAATATATAGCAAAAAGTGGCAAAAAAATCACTTTTTGTATGGGAGCTCCCTTAAATATTTATTTTATTCTGTTCATGTTGAGATACAGCCTGGTGGCAGACAGATAGACAGACAGACAGACGGACAGCGGAGTCTTAATAATAAGGTTCCGTTTTTACCCTTTAGGTACGGAATCCTAATAATGTACTGTATAGCTATTGTAACTATTCTTTTATTTAATGTGACCAAGTTATTTGCTTTCTGTATAAGTCTATTCATATTTAACACAAACACACCATTATATTATAAATGTATGATGTAATTATAATCATCACTACTTGTGGCAAGCATAAGCAGTTACAGCAGCCTATGGATGCTTGCAATACCAGAGGTATCACTTGCGTGTTGTGAACCTATTATATTACGCCAGGTCTTTAAGATGGAGTATCCCTTAGATAGGAAAACGCTTCTTTAAAACCCGTACTTGCATACAGGAACACAATTACACCGCTGTGTGGAGTTATTTGGTTGTGGTTTTTGTAAGGTGAAAGTCCTTCCCCAGTCGGGCTTGCTCGCTAGTATGGTGTTCTTCTTCTCTTAAGTTGGACTAGTTTATTATCCACGTGGTGACGGATTGAGAATACAAATGTCACCACCTCATTCTATCCCGAGGGTGTCGTAAGAGTCGACTAAGGGAGAAAGTCAAGCAGTCAATATCCACTGTAAGAGAAGGAAAACTCAAAACAAAACCCTATACCAACCAGTCTGGCCTGCGTACAGTATGTAAGTCTTGAATCCAAATTTATTCCCAATTCCTTTACATCTAACCAAGTCAATTGATTTATGTTAGTATCAGTTCCCTTATTAAAGACGCCCGCGACTTCGTCCGCGTGGTAATTTGGAATATTTTTCCCGATTTTGCAACATGTCTCACTATTGCTCCGCTCCTATTGATCATAGCGTGATGTTATGTAGCCTATAGCCTTCCTGGATAAATGCACTATTCAAAATTAAATTTTTCGAACCATTACTTTCTGTGATAAGCGCGTTTAACCAAACAAACAAACAAAATCTTTAGATTTATAATATTTTAGTATAGATTTATACAGTCAGCTTGTGGCATTCCACTATGCCTCTTTTAAAATGCACATTTACCAATTTTTTGTTGTGGCCCTACAAAAATCGTCACTATGTCGCGTTCATAAAATTTATGATTAGGCGTTGAGCACACTGACACGCATGCTGCGGTATGCTATATGCAATTACCTCAGTTTGTATGGAAACAACATACTTAACATCAGTTCTCGTGTATAGCAGTGTAAGCTCTACTTGATTATTAACGTAACAATTGCAAAATGGCGTCTTTTTTGTTTAACAATTGTTCAGATGAACGGATATTTTTACACGATTGTAATTGATACTGACTCATTGCCCTTAAGGTATATTATAAGTGAGATGTGTACGGAACTCTGATGAGCCACGAGCATAAGTTTACAAACGAATCTGAACGTCCATTGTCTATTTAATTTTAAGGGTAAGTCTAGTCACAATACTTCAAGTGTGTATGTTTTCAAAACACGCGAGCGCTGTAAACGTACTCGCCAGTATGGTGCTGTAACTGCCACTAACTCAACGCCATTGTTGTATCAAATTCAAACCGCCATGTTTTAATTTTTCAAATTAATTTCCCGCGTTCGATTTTCAAAATATTTCTTTCCTTTGTTGACAGTGTTTTTTTTTTAATAGAAAATCGCAAAGTGATATGAAAGGTTCATAATAGTCTATGGTCGATTTTACGATAATTACAATTTTTTTTCTACTTATTCTGAATGGAACTTAACGGTTCTAAAATTCATCTGTGGTTTTATAGTGAAATATGTATTTTATCTCATTTCCAATAGCGTGGAAGTGTATCGGCTTTAATGTTTGACCATTTAAAACGTCATTGGTGATCAAAAAGCGTACTACCGTTGCGATAAAGTAAATAATTACATCGAGCTATACAGAGCGGAAAATGACCAAATATTGACCGCGGTATGAAAGTTGTATTAATACTGTGTTTATTGCACTGTGCCAGACAGAGTTCCGAAATTAATTACCAATTTAAAATTAGTAATTGTATGTTTTGATTTATTTGGCGAATTATTTTCGAAAATTACATCAGTGCACTAATTTTGTTTCGTAAACTTAAATATTGGCATTTTGAACTCTATAATACACATGTGCTACTCTACGTGCCGGTCCAGTCTTATTGTGAGACAATTATCATAGATATATACGCGAGATAATAGATCATAGATGATAGTTCTGTATGGTTTAAATACCACAATATTTGATAATACCAAATTCTACAGTTTCGAAAAAAAGGACTAAAATTATATGCATAAATTAATGTGTAAAATGGTAGTATAAAATGACTATAGGAATGTTGATAAAATGGGGTGTTATTTAGTTTTGTTTGTCGTTCTGCAATTGTTCCATATAAAGGGGCCTGCGTTTGTATCTCCAGTAGACGTCGAGGACGACGAGGTAATTATACTTTTCTTTTGTATTTGGTGGACACACAGACAGCCTGATTGCCATAGTCTATAGCATTATAGCCTGGCCAGTAAACGGTTAGGTTACTCCTTACTAGTCAGGCTATAATACTATAGACTATGGCAATCAGTATCTGCAGTCATATAAGTAGTATCTGCTATAACTCCTTTCTTGAAGAATCCCATGCCATCCCATATAGTCTTACGGGCAAACCTCGACAGGGAGCGCATTCCACAACCTGACTAAATTTACCCGCCGTCTTCCCTTCCTACCTCCCCCAATCGCCTGTCCCTGTCTGTACGATCTGGACTATAGTAATCTAATAATAATATTTATTTTACTCAGAGAAAAAATATAACAGGGGTTAGGTAAGCACTGGTTTCCACACTAGGATTCCCTGTGTCGTGGAAACCAGTCTCTTTCATCTTGTCATTCGTGTCGTCTACGCTAATTCAGTTTCCATATCGCTCCTTGTTTATTTAAAATGGCTTTTATTCACGTTACTGTGCAATTGTATGTTGGCTGCATTAAAATTTTGTTCCAGTGCAGCCAACATGGTAATATTTTGACATTGACAGCTACACAGTTATAAAAACCAGACAATACAAGTCGTTAAGGCCAGCCCATGATTATCGAAGATACTCTTCAATATTCGTGGCTTGATTTACCGATTTATATTCACGAGCAACATGTACAATTGCAATGGCAACATTTCATGTAAGGATACTATTTGCATGGTGGTAAGCTGCTACCGCAATCTATGGAAATTTCTGGTGGCAGGAGCTTTGCTTTCAATGAAGACAACTTGATTCCTTCAGTGGTCCATTGGTCGCAGTATGCACCTGCTGTGCATGAGGTTGTGGGTTCGATTCCCACACAGGACAAACCTTTGTGTTACCCACAAAGAATTGCTCTGAGTCTGGGTGTATTTTGTGTCAGTTAATTATATGTTTGTAAAGTCCCCCGCGACATAGAGCTTGTTCTCTAGTGCGGGAGATGTCTTTTTTTTTAAATACCAGAAAAATACACTGTATTTTTTTTTTTACATAAGAACCTTCTCCTGACATTAACAAACACAACAAAAAAAGAATTACTGAGATCGGTCCAGCCGTTCACGCGTGATGCCGTGACCAAGGGAAATAGGGATTCATTTTTATATTAAGAAAGTAAACGGTTTAGGCCATACACGCTGACCCAATGCGGGGTGGTTTTCTCACGATGTCTTCCTTCACAAATCATGTTACATGTCCGATAGTTTTCCCATCAGGTACCACAGCATTTTAGTTAGGGTTATTTATATCTCTCGCTCGTTCGTGCAAGAATCTCTATATATTCATATAGAAATTACATTAACATGTAAATCCTACTAATATTATAAATGTGAAAGTTTGTAAGAATGGATGAATGGATGGATGTTTGTTACTCTTTCACGTAAAAACTACTGATCGGATCTGGATGAAATTTGGCACAGAGATAGATTATAGTCTGGAATAACACAGGATTTACAGCGATAACCGACATCAACGCGGGCGCAGCTGCGGGCAACAGCTAGTATGAAATAAATCACAAAGAGTTTCTCAGTTAGACACTTGAATGCACCCGGGTCGACACTATGTGTTGACAATACCTCGTTACGTAAAACTATGACAATTATGGAGGCAGGGGAACGAGGTCAAGGGTTCAGCAGAGACTAGGCAGTGATGTGCAATCTTTAATATTGTCGGATTATTAAAAAAATGTTTGATGTACGGATACGCTCATCCTGATGAATTGGTAATTGTTGTATATAGACGTACTGAGAATAGGGTAGTGAGCTAACCCCCTTACAATCAGAGATGTTAAATAGGAAAGGTTAAACGCTGTGTTCGCCTAATTGTATCTTTGGCATTGCACTTCGCAAATAGATGTTCCTTATGGCAGTTGTTAGCTATGATTAATTGAAATAAGATTGTTTTTATGTATGACTAGCTGTTGCCCGCGGCTCCGCCGTAAAAAGTGTAGCCTATGTGTTATTCCAGACCATAATCTATCTCTGTGCCAAATTTCATCCAGATCCGTTCAGTACTTTTTACGTGAAAGAGTAACAAACATCCATACATCCTTTCACATTTATAATATTAGTAAGGATAATTTGCTTAATTTTAATCATTTTAATTTTAAACTTAACTTTATTGGATCATTATAATGTTACCTTTTTTAATGGACAAAGGTAACAAGCTTACAGTCCGCCTCATGGTATGCGGTTACCGTAGCACATGTAGTACATTAGTAATATCAGGCGAATCATTCACGCGTTGCCGCCTGCCTTGGTAGTCCAGTGGTTGCAGTATGCGCCTGCTGTGCACAAGGTTGTGGGTTCGATCGATCGTTCCCACACAGGACAAAACTTTGTGTGATCCACAAAGAGTTGTTCTGAGTCTGGGTGTAATTTGTGTCCGTTAATTGTATGTTTGTAAAAGTCTCCCGCGACACAGAACTTGTTCTCTAGTGCGGGAGTTGTCTTAAAACAAAAAAAAGCTGCGCTTCCACCAGATATGTGCCACGACGCTTAGCGAGAGATGCGCTGAGCGATGCTAGTCAAATACAGCGATCCTATTGGTTCTTAACAAACATATCCCTCGTTCTCATAACTCAAATGCACAGGAATTTCACTAGCTACAGTACCATTAAAACTGGAACGTAGTACACAAGTAGCACACCACTAACAAACCTAGACCTTACAATAAGACCTAAGGGCTACACATTTCAATGCTTTTTTCTTCGTTTCTAAATAGTTATGTGAAGTGTTGTCGTGGTGCGCGGCCGGCTTCCGCATCGATATCAGGGGTTTAGTGCCGCCATAAACAATTTATGTGCTATTGTAACTAAACGGACACTGAACTGCGTATCGGGAAATATTGCGTTCAAAACCTGTGGGGGTATAGTGTACTGAGGGCGTAGGTTCAATAGTTCAAAGCCATAGGTTAAATATCGGTGTCGTTTTAGATTATAATAGCGTACGCGCCCATTCTCTTGTACTATGTTCACAAAACTATATAATGTCGTATTCTTCTTCTTCTCTTCTTATCGTTTGGATAGTGGCCAACCTGGTGACAGAGTTATAAATATCGTAATAGTATTCTGTGACTCGGGATTAGTGTGCCTTTCGATCATTAAAAGATTTTTGATGTCGGACTGGAAGCTTTCGAGATTAAAGCGTTAAAACTAGTTAGCTTTATAATATTCTGACTGCTAAGGCGACGATCGTGGGTTCGATTCATACACGGGACAAAACTTTGTGTGATTCATAAAATCCGTTAAAAATTTCAGGTTTAGCTATGTTCCGAGGATTTATTATTTAGATGGGTGCAGTTTCATTATTACTTAAAGGGTTTACTGAATTTATGGCTTTGCAGAAAATATCTATAATACCTTCATTAGCTTGCATTTTTACGTTTTATCAAGCTATGCTATTGTCGATGGAGTAGGAATATTAATTTATTCTACATTCCTATTTATTCTTGTCTTACTATTTTATACTTTTCTTTCCCTTTTGCTAGATTCTAATAGGTCTTCTTCTACTAAACTTTTCTTTTATAGTTTTCAAAAGGCACTCATTTTCTCGTGGTTAAGTCTGGCGAGTCAAGGCTTGACCTTGCGTGCTGAGTTCATTCCACGGTTGAGAATATGGTATCGAGTTTTAGTAGATCAGAGTATCACCACCTTTGGAGAAAAAACGTGCCTAAATTTAATTTGCTATATTTTAGTAGGTATGACATTGAAACAAAAACTAGGTGTAATTATTTCCTAATAAGTCGGCTACGTCGGCGTGTGAGGGATTAAGATAATGTTGTTATCAGTCGTTATCAAGGAATGCTATGGTGTAGACCTGGGACTAATAAAGATGGGTTTTGATGTGACGCAACTATAACTAGTCTATGGTTTAGTATGGACTGTTGGACTTGGTACCTACCATGGCAATTTGAATATATATGTGGACTTCATTTGTGAATTAAGGGTTCTATAGGTCACACCATTTACCACTGTGCGGCATATTGCGTATTCAATGCCTATATGGGATATGAAATGATCCATAGATTAAGAGTGTATTTTATGTCAGTGGTATTAATGTCCGTAGAAGTCGTATTTTTATTGTAGAAGAAAAGTAGAAAAAAAATCAGATATGTAAGTAGGCATAATGGGCAGCTATCTCTTTCAAAAGTAGATATTATTTATACAGCGTATTCCTATTTTCAAGGCTTCTGGTATTACCAATTTGTTGCTATGCAAAGAATTTTGGTCTCTCATCAACAAGGATGAATATAACTTGCTTTATATGACTGTTCATTTTCTGCCGTGTGGAGGTTTTTCCCCAGTCGAGGCTATCTCTTAATCTGTAATAATCCACAGATTAAGAGACGATAAATAAATTGTCTTAATTTCTGGTTAGCGTGGCGTCTCTTAAGCAATACCTAGAAATTTCAATCGAACAACAAACTTTACATAGGATCACGCGTTTTTCCTCGAAGGCATAGGCATAGGCGACCTACATGTAGTTACGTTTCTTCAGCTATTATACATCCCATGCCATCGCCAATAAATGGCGAACCTTTCCCATTATATATGATTTTTCTATCAGAAAAACCTACTAAAATTGCACGACATGGACATCATACCTTACGTCACAAACACAAGCACAATCTTATGCCACTGTATGACCCACGAGCTAGTCTAACTTATAACAAATACTTCACAACAAAGAATGTATTTCCTCCCGGATCTACGTATTATATCCATAATTCATATGACCGAACAAATAATGAAACAAAGCGAACAAAATACAGTACGTTTAGTATCGCCTGTCCCACATTAACCAAGTGGTGCGTGAAAGGTTCACGATAAGACAACACTTAGGTGACACCGAACAGTAATTATTGTCGGCCGGAAGGTATTTAAAAAGGTGTTGAAACGATATACATATATATATACCACCAATGATATATAAAAGAAAGAGGTTCACTCAGCAACTTTGCTTTTTGAAAGTCGATTATCTGTTATTGTAACTAAATGACACGCGCCCCGTGAGTGTCATACAATACAGATCATTATAAAACATAACTATTCATATTAGTACGATGAAAATAAGAATTTGATATTGTTTATGTCTTTGTTTTTTATATAACAAAACTAGTTTATAAATTGGTGAAAAAACTAGGTGTGAACATTGCTCTGTTGACTGTACATAGTATAATACACATTCATAGTGACTCAGGCGCTGAGCCATAAAAACGGCCAGATAACGTATCGTGTATGTGTTTAAACAGACGAACAAATGTAAACGTATGGGTATATATATGTATGTACAATTGGTCTCACCACGGCACAATTTCTGTTAGCTCACAAAATGTAATAACGATATACTTATCTATCTATCGTCACGGTCTAATTTTAAATTTCATTTTTTTTCAGAGGCTATCCAAAAAGAATGGCATCAAAGAAGAAGAGGGAGACTGGTACTGGGACCCATCGCCCCAGACGTCGAAACCACCCGGTCAGGACGACGAGTACCATCACAAATTGCAATTACAAATACGATCTTTACAAAATGAACTATCCACCATGAAAGATACACAATTGAGAGACACAATTGATAATAAAGAAGAGGAGTTACAAAGGCTTAGAGATGAGAACAAACATTTAAGTTCTAACTTAGAAGACCTAGACAGCCAGCACCAGCAGGCCATGGAGAGACTTTTAAAGTTAAAGAAGGAACTGCAAAATAATTTTGAAACCTTGAAACAGGAACACAATGAACTTAAAAATACGAATGAAGAGTATTCCAGCAAAATTAAGGATTTGTTAGAAAAAATCGGGGAGAGAGATAAAGCATTAGAAGCTAAGTTGCCTAAGTCTGATTATGATACTCTATTACATAAATATAAAAATTTGGAAAGTATACACGGGCTACTAAGAGAAAACGCAGAAAAATTCCAAGAAGAAAATCAAGACTTGCACGAAGAAGTGTTCAAATTACAAGAGCAAGTTACAAAATTAGAACATGAAATAGAAGTAGCCAATAAACATACAGAATCATCAGATATGGTCACCAGATCGGCCTACGACGAACTTTTAAATGAATTTAACGATATTAAAGAGAGGCGTAATTCAAATCCCATTCATCTTGACGAAATCAATATAGACGACAATGCTAAAAGTGTAATCGATTCTCTCAGGCGTGATATTAGTGAGCTTAAACACAAATTATCGCAGAAAGAAAGCCAAGATAGCGGTGATAATAAAACTATAAAACCTGAAAAGGTCATGCAGATGTATAACAAATATGTAAATTTTGAACTGCCTATAGATTACGTTGGTGAAATCCCTTCAGCAGGTGATAATATAGTCCTTTTTAAACTAGAAAGTGTTTTTAAAACATTGCATTCATTCAAAAAAGATATAGATGTTTTAGAACATAAGTTATCGGAGAAAAATCTTAATTCCAGTCACTTACAAACACAAATAGATGATCTTACTACAGAAAACGATTTTCTGACGACTGATATTCAACACATAGAGCGAGAACTAATTGAAATGAAGAAAAACAATGATTTTCTTATATCAGAAATTGCGGCCTTAAAGAATACGTCCAAACTGGAACCTATTATAGAAACACATGAAGATAATTTAGCGAAATTAGAAACTGAACTAGCAGACTGTACTAAGTTAAATAAAAACTTTGAATCAGAAATCCTGAGAATAGAAAATGAATTAAAAGAAGTTAGAACTGAAAAAATTACGCTCAAAGAAGGTTTGAATGATTTAAAACAGAAATATACAACTATATTAAAGGAATTCGATGTGTATAAAAATCAAACTAAAGAACTTGAAGATTTAGAATCTAGTGCCAAAACAATTGACGGCGAGAAACTGAAACGTGCATCTGACGAGATAGACGACTTTAAGAAACGTTTGAACTCTGCTTATGCCAAAAATGAACAGCTTTCTATCGATATACATATATTAGAGAACGATAAAGTGCTACTTAATAAACAGGTAAACGATCTTAAAGTTGAATTGGAAGATAAATCAACAGCGTACAAAGAACTAGACTACCAAAGATCTGTTCTAGATAACAAACTACACGATGTAGAGACTAAATTAGATGCCATTTTAAAATATAAAAAAGATTTTGAGAGCAATAAATTAAGTTTAGATGAAAAACTATCAGTTCTGGACCAAGAAATTTTATCATCCATATCGTCATCCATCGTTAGTATAACTGAAGTAGATAAGATCACTATTGAAAAAAAACTACTTGCTGAAAAAGTAGAAGAACTCACAAAAGAGAGTGCCACTCTATCAGAAATGATAAATAAATTGAAAACAGAACTGTATGAGGTACAGAGCAAAGAACATGATCTTATGACAGCAAAGCTTAATAGTGAACAGATAATCGATGAAATGAAACTTAAAATAATTGGACAAGAGCATTTTAACAAAGAACTTGAAGATATAAAATCTGAAAATCAAAAGAACATTGATAAAAGAAACGAACTCGAAGCCGAATTGTCTTATACTGAGGGCAAAATGTCACGCCTAGAATCAGAGTTTGAGAAACTAATAGCAGATCTAAATGAAAAAAATACAATAATAGATAGACTTAACGGCACTCTAGAAAAAAATAACGGTACAGTGAACAACCTTAATCAAACTGTGACAAGCTTGGAAAATACTATTACGACAAAAAATAGTGAAATTGAACGTCTTAAGCAATCGTTAGAAGAAGTCATGTCTAACCTTAACAAAAGTAGTGTCATGTCTAATCACAGTCAAGAAGAGCTTCAGAAATTACACGCTGAAAAAGAAGATATCGCAAAAACAATGATTACACTAAATGATGAATTCTTAACTAAAGTTGTTGAGATATCTACTATAACATCAAAGCTAGATGAAATGAAAATGAAATGTGGTGAATATGAAATGGAAATAGAAGATAAAGATAAAGCGATTAAAGAACTGACTCAGTCGCTAGCTGAATTAACTGAAAAAATGAAAACTACGGAAAATATCACACATCTTAATGATGATTACGCTAAACTATTGCGAGAAAAACAAGCCATACAGTCGGAAGTGTCAGAACTTAAAGACGTACTTTTCCTAAAAGAGAGATCTCTTGAAGAATTAGCGGAAAAACATGAACAGTTTAAAAATATACAAGCGGAATTTAAAGCACTAGCTGATAACGCAACTAGTGAAAAGGCTGAGCTAATAAACTTGATCAATTTGAAACACAATGAGAGTATACAGTATCACAATGAAATTCAGCGTCTTAACCAAGTACTATTGGACCAAACTAATGAATTCAAGAGACTAATAGAAGAAAAAGACGCGTTGATACAAAATTGTACTTCGGATTGTTCATACTGCGATAGTTTGAAAGTAACACTTAAAGAAAAAGATGATATTATTATTGTTTTAAATCAAAAAGCCAATGAATATGATAAGTTGAAAGCTGAATTAGCGAATGCAACAGAGTCTGTAGCACATTTAAAAGAGAGATGTGAAAACTTAGATAAAAGCATGGCGATACAGTTAGACAGTGTAAAGACATTGACAGCAAAGAATTTAGAGGTAAATATCATAATATTTATGTATGCAGTTATTCACATTTATCTCCTTTATAAGATGATAGTCAATTATTTTTATTATGACAATCCCACAATGAAAAATTCAGTTTTCGATTTCTTAGTCAGTATGTTATCGAAACCTTTTACTCTACTTTTTAGTACCCAAGTCAATTAATGTTACCTTTTTTGTATTGCATAAATTTACAAAGACATTTATTTAAACATAAATAAGACAAAACAGGAGAACAATAAATAGACACAACATTTAATTTAACTTTATAGAACACAAAATCAATTAAGTGCTTCTATTCTATGGCAGAATGGGTCTAAACCTCAACTCTACGCTGTGGCATTTTTATGCTGCAGTGATGATTTCATTTAATAAAAAAACTGATTTAATCATTATGTACAGTTGTCAGAACAAGAGTCGAATTTGGAACGAGAATTGGAAAGGCTACGGCGCCACCTGATGGAGACTGAGGAGAACTACACGCAAGAGTTGATGGCGTCCGAGCAGAAGCTAGCGGAGTGCCAGACGAGGTTGCACACTGTCGAGGAGAGAGCCAAACAAACCAGCACCGTGTACACTAGTAACAGGTACAGTTGTGACACTCCGTTGTCTTTTTTATTTCAGCTTGGACCCTTTGAATCCATCCAAAAACGCGCTGTGAGGATTGTTTACGATCCCAAGCTCACAGGCGGTATTGATCCACTAAGTCTCAGGAGAGACTTCCCCTCCTTGTGTGTGTTCTACCGCCTGTACAATGGGCTGTGTTCTGAGGAATTGTTTGAGATGATGCCCACGGCCACATTTTATCAACGCACCTCTCGCCACCGACAGGGAGTTCGTCCTCACATCGTTGCACCTCAAACATGCCGTACCGTAAGATTCCAGAGGAATTTCTTACCATGTACGATAAGGTTGTGGAATGAGCTCCCTGCCGAGGTTTTCCCAAGAGACTATAGCATGGGGTTCTTCAAGAAAGGAGTTATAAGGTTTTTAAAGAGTCGGCAACGCGTGAGTGACACCCCTGGTGTTGCAAACGTCCATAGGCTACGGTAACTGCTTACCATCAGGCGGGCCGTATGCTAGTTTGCCACCTTGGTAGTATAAAAAAAAAAAAGACGAGTGTATAAACCTTGGTAGTATAAAAAAAAAAAAGACTCGGGGGAAGATCTTTCACCTTACAGAAGATAATAGCCAAATAACTACATATAACGTTATAGTTTTGACTGCCTCGGTGGTCCGGTGGCCGCAGTATGCGCCTACTGTGCACAAGGGTGTGGGTTCGATTCCCACATAGGACAAAACTTTGTGTGACTTGACACACTTGAGAATTGTTCTGAGTCTGGGTGTAATTTGTGTCCGTTAATTGTATGTTTGTAAAATCCCCCGCGACACAGTAGTTTAAAAAAAAGGGTGGGTTGTGGATGCGTTTTAAAAAATGATATGTCCAAGGGATTTTTTGTACACAATTCCGGAAAAAAAAAATTGGGTCGGCAACACGCAATTTATACCTCTGTTACTGCAATTGTCTATATGCTACGGTAACTGCTTACCATCAAGTGGGCCGTATGCTTGTTTACCTTCTGGGTAGTATAAAAAAACACAAATTGTTGTCTCGTGAGAACATCGAACCCACAACATACTGCTTAATGGTAAATGGGAGGTTACCACTTAAACGACTAAACCATCTGTCATCCATATTTTTTAACCGACTTCAAAAAGAGGAGGTTATCAATTCGTGTGTATTTTTTTTTTTTTAATGTTTGTTACCGCATAACTCCGTCATTAATGGACCGATTTGAAAAATTCTTTTTTTGTCTGACTGGACATACTTCCAGTTTGGTCCCATTATCATCAAAAGAAAGTTCTGATGATGGGATCCATGAGGAATTGAGGGAACTCCTCAAAAGTTATAGGCACACATATAGCAATTTCAATTTTTTTAACAACTAATTAATCATTTGCATTCAGAAAGTGTAATTTGGTGAAGTAAAACTGATGAAGAAGACCACAGATGGCCATCTGAACTTTTCAATAATAAGTATTTTACTGATGGCGATTAGATAAGTTTCGGTTATTGTTGCTAAGCAACTATTAATAAGAAATAATGACGTGAATGAATTGAGCGCGGATTGCACAGATTAAATATTGCTTTTAATACCTACTTGACCTGTGTTCAGCCCGACGCTCAGTCTATTTTATTCGATTGTAACAAACAAATATTTGAAAATTTTACAACTTGCCGTACTGAAGTCGGTTTTTTTTTGTTAAAATTATTAATACACTAGTTATTATATAGCTTAATATCTCTATAATATTCTGTTCTTATTACTTCCAGCATCCGAGCAAACCAAGAAGTAGAAACCCTGCGCACACAAATCAAGTTGTTAGAGAAACAGCGAGATGAAGTGCAGCTGAGACTGAGCGAAGCAGAAGATGCTAGGAGTAGGAGTGAAGCTGCACTTACTAACTTACAAGTGGTGCTTGAACAGTTCCAATTAGGTAAGTGTATTTTATATACCAAAGTGACAAACAAACATACAATTTCCTTGATGGTAAGCGGTTACTGTAAGGTATCTCGCTCATAGCTAGGTGCACTCGCTGTTTGGTAAACGATCAGCGGGTTAAGCTTACAGCAGCTTACAGGTCTCCAGCGCTCATTTTGGAATGCGTTTTGAAAGAAACGTATTCCTATCCCAGGGTTACTTCCATCTTAAAGCCCTGGTGTAAAAAAATGGGTTGGCAACACGCAAGTGATACCTCTGGTAATGCAAGCGTCTATAGGCTACGGATACTGCTTAACATCAGGCGGGCCGTATGCTTGTTTGCCACCCAAGTAGTATAAAAAAAAAAAAAAAAAAAAAAAAAAAGCTACCAAGGGCGCGGTAACCCTATAGATGGGTAACCTTATAGTGGTATTTCATCTGAGCGTCTCCGTGCTTCGGAGGGCACGTTAAAAGTCGGTCCCGGCTGTTAACAGTCGTTAGATCACGACAGAGGCCTAAATTTAGGCGATTTCAATAACTTTGTCACCAGGTTGGCCACTAACCAAACGATAAGAAGAAGACTGTAAGGTATCGAAAGCAATGGAGAATAAACTCGACTGGGCAAGGACCTCCTCAAATAACTACACATAGTGGTGTAGTTGTATTCCTGTGCGTGAGTGAATGTGTAAAAAAGAGAAAGATCACACATTTTTTTGTTCCGTGTGGGGATCGAACCCACAACACTTAAGCCACTAAACCTCACTAATATGTACTTACATTGGATATCGGATAGGTTATTTGCTGCCCGCAGCGGCGGGACTTAGGCTCGAAATTCTCGAACATTATTATGGCATGTAGATTTGTCCCAAGAGATTAGTGTTCGCCATCCTCTTCAATATAATGCCGCTCTTGCTATAAAATCGAGACTCGAAAGAACAAAGTTGAGATGGAAGTAGTATTTAAAAATGTCTGCGCATAAAACAGCGGGTTGTAATTAGACGGTGTGCGCTATACGGTAACGGTGTATTTTGTGTGAGCAATCATTTTATTGGTGTATTCGTTATGCCAACTTACTACTACAAAATTTAATGAGTAACATGTTTTTAGTTAGGTAAAATTTGCACATAACATACGCGGCGAAAGCTTAAGCGTACGTGCGCATTAGGTGGCCAGTTTGTGGTAGCCAATTGTCAAGCAAGGTGATGCATTTCTTAGCTCGACGCTTGGCTGCTGCAGGCTGGCCGGCTAGTGCGCACGTACGCTTACGGCACAGTATAGCAATCCATACAGTAGGCGGACGAACGTTGCACAGGGAAACAGCGGAGGTCTGGCTGGCAGGCGGGGGGAGCGGGGGCAGCGGCCCACGTCCCACAAACACGGCTCACAAGTCACCACGTGGAAGCGACGACGGCGGTGTCGCGACAAGTTTACAAATATTTTTTTTAGTTTTAAATTTATTTTATAATTTTATCGGTATATACAAGCTGTTCTAGTAATAAGTAATGGGTATAAATAAGTACAATTTAGGCTATTAACGCCATTTTAAAATTTGTGGTTTTTAAAAAGAAAAAACGTTTGTTTTTTTTCGAGACTGAATTGAAATCATAATAAATAAGAATTTATTATAAGTATTAAAACTTTTTTATAATGACATAAAATAATAATGCGTCCACTTCAGTATTAGCTAGAAGGCGAAGACCTGGCGCTGGTTTTCTACAGAAAATTTAATAGTCCGGTCAAGAAATGGCTCAAAAGAGGGTATAGAGTGCGTGAGCGGGAACCTAAGCGATTTCTTCAGAAACTTATTCAGAATACTTAGAGAGATAACATACTAAAAGTCTTGACGCCTAGGAGGAGGAGGAGGACGATCTTCACGCTCGAGTAGATCGAAAATGGGTGGAAATATGGAAAAAGTATAAGAATCAAAGTTATAGAGAATTTTATAAACTTTCATTTCATCTTTTGTTGTAACATTTTTTGCTAAAACGCACCAATTTTGAGATATTAGCGAAAAACCTAAAATTGAGTCCTTCCCTCTGCCTGACCTCCTAGGCGTCAGGACTTTTAGTATGTTATCTCTCTAAGTATTCTGAATAAGTTTCTGAAGAAATCGCTTAGGTTCCCGCTCACGCACTCTACAACTACTTTTTTGATTGGACTATAAAGGTCGTTTTGTAAATCGATATTATAATTATGCCATCATATAGCTTAATATTGATGAATAAAGAAGCGATAAACCTCAACGTTAAAAAATGGTGATCACTTTTTGCAAACATTAATCTGAGGTAAAACTTACCTCAGATTAATGTTCGGTGATTACTTAGACACTGAAACATCATTTTTCAAAGCGGGTTGATCCAAAAAAATACTAGTACAAATAGAAATTAAGCAAACCAACCTAATAATTAAGTTAATAAATAATATGAAGTAGATATTTAATAAATGTTTCGTTGTTGTTAGTTAGTACATATTATATTTAATGTTTCAAACATTGCTCTTATTAATTAAATGTGTGTGTGTATACTTCTTGTTTGTTTATTTGATGTAATTATAACAAAATATATTTTACGCTAAAATTTGTGACCACCATTACTAGGACTTCTCCTTATACCAACATGCAACACGCCGTCATTGCCCTACTGTATGAATAGTCATACTGTGCCAAAAAAAATGCGCTCAAATGGTGAACAATTCGGATTTTATGTATTGCTCAGAACAGATAGTTAGAATAGTATCAGATGTTTGTGAGTATCGACAAGAGAAATGTATCAATTACTTTGATAATATGAATGAAATATCAATATTACTAGGCCATTGCATAACTATTAATGTCCTTAATACGCTGAACAGGCAATTTTAAAGACAAGTTTTTATTGCCCCAGCAGTAACAATAATAGGTATTAACGTATTGTTATTTGACAGATTGATTTTTTATCGGAACAGAGAAAATGGTCGTAGTTCCAGTAACACAGCATTTTAACTAAATCCTGCTTATACAATACCAGGTTGTACTAAGATTGAAAATCCAAGCGGTGGGTATAACAAGAAAGTTAAAATGTTTACTATTAAATTGGAGAAATTGTTTCATAATATTAAAATCAGCTGTATAATTCACAATTAAAAAAACACAATCTTTTTGAGCTCAGTCCAATGAACGGGTAGGTATTAGAGCGATCAAGTTTTATTAGTTTATTTAGTTTAAGATCTGGCAGAGTTTTATATCTAAATAAAACATATAAAACTCTGTCAAGCTTATATGGTTTGTCAACAATCCTCATCATCATCGTCCACTGCTGAACGTAGACTTCTGTTTATCCACCTTCTCCCGGCCACTTTGAGAAGATCGCTCCACCTAGTGGCGTAGTAGTAGGCATCCTACAATACCTTTAAAAAGTACCTATGTATCTTCTTAATATCAATATTATATATGCTAATTCAACAGATAAAGAACGCGATATCTACACTGCCACAGAAAAGATCAGGAACAAGATGGATCATCTAAAACTTTACAACAATGACCTACAAGTTGAAATTGAAGCTTTGAAAGTCAAATTAGAGGAAGCATTGGCCGGGCTACAGGCGGCCTCCAGGCTTGGAGACCAGGTGGAGACGAAGACAGCTCAGATTAATGATCTGAAGGAACAAGGTAGGATACAAATACAAATATTGTGTGTATATAAAAGGATATCGTTACTGTTGTAATTAATTTCTTAATATTCAGTTTATTGATGGTTCTTTTCTTGCTACGTTGGCGTCGTGACACTTGTAACTTTAACAAAAGATTCCTAACTGCCGATCACGTAATTTACGAGTTTGGAAGTTGGACATCTTGCCCTTTTTTCTAGTAAGGGGGAACAATATGTTGTATTGTGATTAGTATTTGGAAAGTATAATCGACAAATGCCAACGTATCAAGAACGTCAATCAAAAGTATTTTTATAATGCTAATATGGTTGTAAATAGTAAATTTCGACGAATCATTAATGATTTCGTCTACAGTATTAGTAAATTTTTCAGTATGATTGTTTTTGAATGAGAATGTTGGTTCGATTTTTGTAGTATTGTTATTGTTGTATTAGAAATCCATTGTATTCCATATTTTAATATGAATAAGTGTATTTCTTGTACAAGAAGTATACCTATAATAAATTGGTATTTTGATATAGTTTAGAACTGATATTATATTTTTATTGTGTTATAAATATTTTTACTAATTTGTTACTCTCTCAAATGCCTAATAGTAATTACTTTTACACAATTCCAAGTTCAATTTAGAAAGTGAACTTGAATCCTTATAATTTGATGTGGTTGTTGCTGAGTAACAAGTTGGTACCGTATGTATGTAACCCTCATAGCTCTAGTAAGAAGTAGAACAGCCAAATACCGGTGCCTGGCTAAATATCAGCTGGTAATTCTGGGGTGTGCTCGCCCAGACTACCAGTTGGTATAAAGTCAGGACCGGAGCTCACGATACAACATCTAGAGTATACAGACATGTAAGTTCTTTGTTCAATGTAAGCTTACATCTTGTCCAAATGTTTTTTTATTTTTTTTTGCTGTTACGTGTTGTTGAGCTGTTTTTTTTGTGTTGTTTTTGACTTAAGAGCACTATAGAATTAGTTTTGAATGTGTTTTAACGAAATTTATTTCATTTAATAAAAAGAGGTTCAAAATCGGTCGGTATCATTAGTAAAATCCTTAATTAGTTTTAGAATGTGTTAGAATCACATTTCTTTTTGAGGGACGTAAACTGTTAAACTGCAATAGAATCTGGCGTGATCTTAAAATTCTGCCCGTCTGGGGGATGCCGTAGGAAAAATCACTTGAATTTGCTTTTTCTTAAATAGATAGAATTTCTTCGTATTAGCTTAGCTTTCGAGATTCAAGACCAGCGCTTCAGCCCACTTCAGTTTAATCTCATTTGGTAACTGTGAGGTTTTGAACGCAGCGGCCGCTGTCAGCTGTCACTCTGACAGATGTCACGATGACGGTGACGCGAGTCGCGTGACACTCAGATTACCATATGGGGTTTGATTGAGGGTAACGGCTTCACATCGTGTCGTCCTGTGTTTTCACCATTTTGATTGCGCTTTTGATTTTTATGTCTATGTTTATTAATTGAGATTATTGTTATTGTCAATAAAATTATAATAGCAATTATATAATTAATAATCAAAATTGATGTAACTAATTCATGATTATTGTATTTGTAGACAATAACAAGAATCTCAATGGAATGCATTATTTTGTTGTAAGCACATGCAAGTATACGTCTTGCAACACATTGTTTTGTTTTAGCGTGTTTTGTGAATGTTATTGTTTTGTTTTGTTTACTTATTTTAAATACATTACCTAAATATACATCTACTCGTGTGACTCTGATATCTCGACTTAATAAATGATTTTTTTAAATGGCGGAATTATTAGACTTTCTTGAAATAAGCTATTTATACCTAAACCATTTCTAATAGTTGCATTCAGATAAATTGTTAATGATATTTTAAAAATATAATTTGCTATTATAAAAATGGATATTATTTCAGAGTAATGTATTAAAAATGGGTTATTTATGTTAATTTTGAATGTTCCTGTCGTAGAAGAGTAGAAATTAGAAGACTTCATAGAAGCCACATTGTCTCTGAGTATTACTTCAGGTACTGGTGGAATTAGAAAATGGGAGGACGGAGGTCGCTCACACATTCACAAATTGCATAAACACAACACATTTAATTTGCTTACATTTTCCACCGCCTGGACTCGACGAGAGGGTCTTGACTACATTTTGCCTGTCTGAGTGTTAGTGTAAATAAATACAGCAACCAAATAAACGACAACTTGTCTTTATTTAAGCAGTTGTTTGATTTATTTCTTGCTGGAATTATTACAGGGAATATATTACTTAAAGAGTAAGACCAGTTTTTATGTTTTAGATGATATATTGATGTCACAGATGACACAAAATGGCATTATCAGGCTAATGTTTGGTAAATTAAGCGTAGTTTTTTTATCTAAATGTTGCTGTAGTAGTTGTAGTGTAATGATGTTTGAGCGGCAGTCGCCCCCCTACCCAGTGACTGAATAATACTTTGAGGTCGTGTGCGCAACTCGACGTGTGACACCTTTGAAGATATGCTACCTGCATGGTAAGAGTAGATTATAGTTAAGTTTATATATGTATTTGTTTTACTGTGTTTTCGGTCGGTAACGGAGTTAGCTGTAGAGCCCCTCATATATACATATTATCAGAAATATGTATAATAGTTTTCTTAAAAAACGAATTTTTATTTAGCGACCCGGTACAGCTATCTCCGTTGCCGTGTGTACATTATTTTATTTGATTGATATTATTAGAGATGATTCCTTATTGTTTTCAAAATTGATGCAGACTTTAAATTCCTCAATTTTAATTTAATAAATGTATCGTTACAAATACATTTTTAAATAATGCATGTAAAATAATTATCAAAAATACACTCTATCATAATGATGATGATAATGAAGTGTATTTTATCAAAAATACACTCTATTAATGATGATAATAAAGTGTATTTTTGTTAATTTATTTTCCTTTTTATTTATTATCAAAAACAAGCTCTAACTCTTTCGTATTTCTTTTTACTTCTGTATAGTGAGAACTCTCCACACATCAGTAGCGGCAGCGGAGGAGCGTTACTACAACGCTATATCTAACCAACAGGACAAAGTTGACAAGAACTTGGTGAAGAACCTCGTCATCAACTATGTGCTCACGGCCGCTGGGAACAATAATAATAAGTGAGATTATTTATTAATTTCTCTTATTGAGTTTGGTAGCTAGGTTCACAGATTATTAAATCATTTAAGGCAGGTGCTTAAGTGATTTGTAAAGTCGTGCAATGTGGAATCTTGAAGAAATAAAGAGACTAAAGTAAAAACTAAAAGCCATTCTTTAAAATTCATTAGAATGTTCATCGTAATCATCTCACCCATAAAACATCCACTGCTGGACCTAGGCCATCTTATTAAATATTTTTAGCATTTTTGCTATGCTATCAGCTCAAATACACTCCAAGCGATGGACAAATTCGAACTCTGGAGTAGAAGCTCGGAAGGCACAGTAGGTAGTGCGCTGGGCCGGAACCCGAGAGGCGCAGGTTCTAATCCTGCTCTGGGCTCGTCTTTTCCTCATTGCTAGGCCATCTTGTTGAACTCTAGATGAATAACTATTAGTTTGAACTCTAGATGAATAGTACTAATTTCAAATCTATTTACAAATTATACAATAACGTAAAAAAAAAGTTTTATTAATTGACTCAAACTACTACAGTTCTTAATGCGGGTACAAAGTTATTGTTTGATCGTTCACTTACCCAACTCATACCTTCCAGAACGCAAGTCCTCCGCGTGCTGTCAACAGTCCTGGACTTCAACCAACAAGAGTGCGAACGGCTAGGGCTGGTCCGTTCAGCGAACACATCCGACAGTCTCGCAGCAGAGTTTGTCAAGTTCCTACAGAATGAGTCGCGGCCGAGGGCAGCCCTGCCGAGCATGATGACCCTTGGACAAAACACCAGTAGAAGTACGACACCCAGTTCCAGAAAGAATTCTACTATAGGTGAGGGCAAATGTATTAGTTTATTGGTAGGATATTTAAAAAAAAAATTGAGATTTATTATTCTAAGATTTTTTGAAATTGATATTTAAAAGTAAAGTATTTAGTAAGCCAGATCAAAACTGTGAAAAATTGTAATTAATTTCATTATATTTCTATGAAGAATTTGTAATATTTTTTTAATTATTAACCGGTTTTAAGCTCCCTAAAGCTGATAACAAATTTACGACGAAATAAAACTAGAATTTTGCCTATAATGTATGTAATAATGTTTTTTTTGGCGTCACGAAGCTGGGTTAATTTTTATCATCATACACTCGAGTGGGAAACTGCTAGCCTGAAATCGCAATATAATTTTGGACTAATGTTCATTTCAGGTCCCCATCCAAACATTCAGTTAGGCCACAGCCGGAACCCCTCAACTGGATCCAACAACCTTCTCTTCACGAACATCGACTCCATGGAAACCGCATCGCAAAGGTCTAGGGAATCTGACCTAGCGGAACCGAAGGTCATCTCCCCGAGCCTGGACACTGGAGTCAACCAGACCAGGAATACAGAGGGAGCTATACTTAAGTCTGTTTTGAAAGATATGTAATTATATTTCCTAATTACTTTATACATACAGTGTATTATAGTCTGCCCGCAGACTGTTAGTGGCGAAATGTACAGTCAGCAAAAAAAAAATTAAACAGGGCGTACTAATAAACTATGTTTTTGGTATAAAAACTAAACTGGTATATTTCCTAGTCGACCTATATACCATTTTCCAGTTCATTAATAAAAATATAATAAATAGTTGCCTGTAATTGTATATTCAAACTTTGATTATATAATATGAAAGTCGGCGGGCAAACTCAACGCTGAATGTAAATATTTCAAGTGTAACAAGTATTATAATATTGTAAATTTTCACACAAGTTATTTACTTTTGTTGTCAAATCGTTTGATTAATTTCAAACATTCTTGGTATCTGATATTGATCTAACTGTTGAAACTAAAAATAAAATCTTTCAAATTGAAAATGAATTAATCATAAAATGCCATAGGGCTGTCACAGCCGCAGATAATGTGTATAAATCATAAAAAAATAAAGTACATCATTATAGTAATATATTTATTATCTGCGCTTAAAACTTATAATATCTGTAGGTAACACATAGAAAATATACAATTGTATAACCACAGTGTAAAGAATTCTTTATTCCTTCTTAGAGTTCCGAGATATACTGTGGTATAACTTTAAATTCGAATTCAATTTGTATTTAAAAACATATAATAATAATAATAAATAATATATACATCTAGCTAAATCTTTTCACAGACCCATTATGGACAAGGGGTCTAAATCGCGGTTTTTTTTAGTTTTCGTATCTTTTGCTACCTGATGTTGTAAAAGCTAAAGCGTAAAATGATTTTATTTTTTTGCATATTTTGTTGGCTTAAGATGCATTATCCACAAACACATTTCTCTACATGAATATATTTATTATCTTAAGGTATGCGCTAAGATACATAATCTATTTTATATTATCCATGCTGCCGTAGTTGACAGCTTTATTGATTAGATCATACGTTTCAGCGACGATTATAGCGATTTGGCAACAAAATACAGCCAAATTCAAGCCATAATATTAATAAAGAAACCCAAACGATTGAATTTATTGGCTTGTTAATTTTATTATTTTATTAAAAATGAAAATAATTGATATATACTCATTCATTGTATTTTATTAATATTCATTTATAAAAAATGACTATTTAGTTGCATTTGTTTTGTTGCTTGTGTTTTTTTTATTTATTTCACTATCGGGAATGTTATTTTTTTTTTTTTCTCATCAATTTGACGTCGTATTGGTTGTTTAATAATACACAATTATTATTATTTACGTGTTTGTTAAAGGAGATATTCTAAGATATACGGTTTTAGTCGCATATTTTTAAACGGGTTATTACTGTACTCTTTATTAGTTTATCAAACTTTAGTTGCTGTAAATAAAAAGGGCGTGACAGCCCTACGGCGTGTGATTTTCATGCCCAGTAGTGGGATTATGGGTTGCTATTATTATTTTTAAATATTATAATTATCATTTCTAAGTCATAAGGCAGTATTTAACGTCTCGATCTATTCCCACCATAGATTACCTTACCTATATGATTGTTAAAAAACCAATATGGCGCAGTAACTGTCAAATAAATATGTAATATATACGCATTTAATTGTTTTGTTTAAATATCTACTTTTAATTATTTTATAATTTGGTAAATTTATGTAGTTTTAGTGATTGTATAGTAATTGTTTGGTGCCTTATTATTGTTTAGTTGATGATCAGAGCAATAACATTATACATCCTATGATCATGCCGTCATGCTTGTAGCATGCTAGCTGTCATTTACATATAGCTTTTTACATATAAGTTGGCACTAATGTGTGTTGTAATGTCATGCGCTATTTAAGCCTGGGGAATATTGCTCGAGATACACCCTGCTTACGTCACTATTACGATTTAGACTCTCGTAGTTCTGCCATCTCGCCAATAGATGTCGCTTCTATCTAGTATGCCAACTGACAGATAGATGTCGCTACTATGTGACGCCGCTGTATTTAATTTTGACATTATTGGTTTCAAATCTTGCCGTCTACCAATTTAAATGTATAAGAACTGTACGTAAATTGATAACAAATACCTGAATCTGTCTCCTGTTCTGTTTATAGTAATATAATGATTTACTAATGGGGTTAACATTCACGTATGCGTCCGTAACCCTGAGCAGTCCCTCTAGACAAGTGGCATAAACGGTAATCGAATTAAAAAGTCAAAAAACAAAAGCTCTTAAACAACAAAAACAATATGTTGATCCGATTGCTACCAAAATGCACAGGAGCAGCCGATGGGCTAATCTTGCCTGAAATTTTCACCAAAATAGTGTTTTTTAGCAATCATAATTTTATGTTTCACTGGTTAAATAGGCAACGGTCATCGGCTCTAAGCTTAATATTAAGTTGTATAGAATTGTACATTATGTAATTAAAAAAGATGTATCGTTTTTGTTATGTTCAATTTATTTGTGATCTTTAATGAAATTATCGTATTAATAAAAATATAATTAATTATTTACGGTTTTGTACAAAAGTGTAGTATTATAATTGTGTTAATATTTTTTTCTATCTATATATGTATATTTAGCCAAAAATTTCTACGGCATTCGGTCCTAAGCTGCCATCGTCCATCAGGTCTTATTTTTCAGACAATTTTAAATATAGGGGACACCTACGTTCAACAGTCGATATCACCAGTCTGAGATGATGATAAAATTTATATATAAAACTCCTTTTATAATATTAAGTGACTAAAAGCAATATATAAAAGACTTCAATATAAGCCAACTAGGGTTATTTTTAACAGAAAATTACTGGCAATAAACATCGCAATATTACTCTTTTAGTAGTCTAGTATATGATATTAAAAGGTTATCTTAAAAATACATTTATTTTCATGTAAAAAATTACTTATTTAATATCCAATAATAATCATGTCTAAGTCCCACCAAGTATTTAGCACATCGTTTCTTAAAGTCCTAAATGTACCTTAGATGATTTCATAATGTCACTGTCTTTTTCTTGACCATGTACTGGGCTTGGATGACTGACCAAATTTGGGCTATTGGCTTAAGAAGATGCATATTAGACTGCCTTGGTGGTCCAGTGGTCGCAGTATGCGCCTGCTGTGCACGAAGTTGTGGGTTCGATCCCCACACAGAACAAAACTTTGTGTGACCCACAAAGAGTTGTTCTGAGTCTGGGTGTAATTTGTGTCCGTTAATTGTATGTTTGTAAAGTCCCCCGCGACACAGAGCTTGTTCTCTAGTGCGGGAGTTTTCTTTAAAAAAAAAAAGTATACAATTAGCCGAAGTACGACAAAAGTTAACAATAACATTGCAATAAATATAAGACTTATTCCACAGGTGGTATCTACCACACCATACTAAAGGTGGATTTCACCTATTCGGTATTCGCCTTCATCAAATACTATAATCAATCAGTAATTTAGTTTATTTTATAGTAAGTTGCAATAAAATCTCGCGTTTATGCTTTAACCGAATTAGGTGAAATCCACCTTGTAGAACGCGACATATGTCTTAAAGTTATTAAATAAATCAATAATTATGTTACAAATTTGAAAGTTAATTAAGTCTTGCAATCTATCCGAAGGTATACTGTCACAAAATGTCATAAACACAGTTAGCATGGACCCTACTAACAGTATAGCAATATTTTCTAATTACATCCATCATTAGGTATTAAATTTTAGGTCTTAGTTTCGGTGCAGCAATAACCCCTTCTTTCGCAGTCGGCTAATAATTCTAACACTTTTGTATTCCACTGTAATTTTAGATAAAATTGTAAATGTATAATTTTGTGAATATAATGTAATGAGCCCCTACACCGAGAGTGTGTAGGGTCGCTAATCAACTGTATTTCATAATGAGGTAATAAATGAATGATTGGAATAATACTTGTCTATTCATTAATATTCAATCCCGAGGGTGTAGTAAGAGTCAACTAAAGGACTGACCGGTGCTTCACGGGTCACTACCCTACAAACAAGCTTCTCCACAAAATGGGCCTGTCAAATAGCCCGACATGCAGGACCTGTGGTGAAGAAGAGGTGTCAATGCGGCACCTGCCATGCACGTGCCATGCGTTGGCCTCAAGAAGAATGAGCCTTCTGGGACTGGCATACCCTGAACCAGAGGATTACAGGCGCGCCCCCGTCAAGGATGTACTGAAACTCATGCAGGAAATATTCAGGGACCAAGACGTAGGGTGAGCGGTAAGGTAGGGGCATGCACAAAAGACCTCACTACTGAGACTTTTTTTTTCTCATTAGTTCGACCGTCGATCTTACTTTAATCTAGTTAGTTCGATCGTCGAACTAGTGAGATTTTTTTTTCCCATTAGTTCGACCGTCGAACTACTGAGACTTTTTTTTCTCATTTGTTCGACCTTACTATCTTACTTTAATCTAGAAACCAAAAAACAATAAAATTAAATTTCAAATACGCTTGTTTCACTAAAAACGGTTTATATTGGTTTACATTGGTGTACATCTATACCACATTCTTCATAATTGCAAAAATATTTTTCTGCCTTGCTTATCTCAACAAGCTTAGCCAGAAACAAAAAAATTATGCCTATAATATGTGTAATTTATTATCATTAGTCAAATATCAAATAAAGTAAACGTCAAAGTAGATTAATAGTAAATACACAACAAATTATCGTCATATTACCTGGAAATATTTCCACTGTACATTTCCTTATATGCACCTATACCTATAGGACTTAGGCATGTAGGTACATCATGTTAACATAAACAACATTTAACTAAACACCCCATCAGGAGTGGGGTAATATTATTTTGTCTCGTCCGTGTTTTTTGTTTTACTTTGAGGGTAGATGTTTCGCAAAATTGATGTATTACGCTGTTCGTGCCCTGCAGTAGCAATATTTTATTTCATGGTGCCTGTTCAGTTTAACATTTATATTTTCGCAATGACGTCTAAACAATTAAAATGTATTAAAAGTGGCCGTGGAAGAATTCTGCAATTAGTAGGACATCAATATTATTCAATGCGTAAATACAAAAATGGTCAAAGCATATGGCGGTGTAAAAATTATGAAAGTTTAAAATGTACTGGATCCGTAACAATGAATATGGTAAGTCTTAGACATTTTATATATTATATTCGTGGACAAAAATTACAGGTCACTACGAAAAATTAGAATATCTCTTAAAATAATAGAATTAGCGACATGAACTGTAAGTGGTAGATAATTGATGGTTAATAAAAGGACACTAAATGTTGGAAACGTTATTCTTTTTAACCGACTTCAAAAAGAGGAGGTTATCAATTCGTGTGTATTTTTTTTATGTTTGTTAGTCTATGTAATGTATGTAACTCCATGATTAAGCAATATAATCTAGCCGTGTTTGGGCTTAATGAAATGGTCATGAGATACACTTTAGCTGTAAATGACCAATTTTAAAATAATAATAATAACTTTATTTGCTCATAAAGGAAAAAAAAAGTTGTATGTAGGCACTGTCTCTCTCATCTAGTCGACGGTACGAGTTCATTTATAGGTATACACAAAATATAAAATATGAATAGAAAGAAAGAAGAAAGAAAAACAATTTATTTTAACACGCAGATGACGCACAACATTAAAATAGAAACAAAAGGATTGCAAAACAAAAGACATTTAAAATAAAACAAGAAAAACAATATAACAACAAATAATAACAATTTAGGAAAGGAAAAAAAAAAAATTGTGTGCAGAAGTACGCCACACGCATGTTAAAAACGGCCATCGCTCAGCATATTGCTAATTATGCTGCAACCAGCAAGGGTTGCAACACAACACAGCGCTGATTTTCAGCGGCAGCCAGAAAATCTGTGTGTCGTCTGTCACAGAGAAACTAAATAATGATGTATGTAATAATAGAATACAGTAATGTTGTGGTGTATGGGTATGTGTGTGATGTGAGTGTATGTGTATGAGGAAGTTTATGTGCGTGAGAGTGAGTGTGTGGGCGCGGATGCGAGTGTGTGTGTGTGAGTCTGTATGTGTGTTAACCATCGCTAAGAGAAAATGAGTTTGACAAGCCTTTTGCTAGTGGTGTAAGCCCATTAGCCACTTCGTGATAGCTTTTGTGTAGGTGAAGCTATTCATGCGAAGTATAATATAAATTGACAGATTGAAAACTAAAGAGAGAAAACAAGCAAAAAGTAAAACACGCGTGAAGTTAATTTATTACCAAATCGAACTTTTATATATTTTTTTGTTTCTGGCTAAGCTTGTTGAGATAAGCAAGGCAGAAAATTTTTTTGCAATTATGTATATTATGAAGAATGTGGTATAGATGTACACCAATGTAAACCAATATAAACCGTTTTTAGTGAAACAAGCGTATTTTAAATTTAATTTTATTGTTTTTGGTTTCTAGATTAAAGTAAAATCGACGGTCGAACAAATGAGAAAAAAAAGTCTCAGTAGTTCGACGGTCGAACTAATGGGAAAAAAAATTCTCACTAGTTCGACGATCGAACTAACTAGATTAAAGTAAGATCGACGGTCGAACTAATGAGAAAAAAAAAGTCTCAGTAGTTCGACGGTCGAACTAATGAGAAAAAATATTCTCACTAGTTCGACGATCGAACTAAAGAATCGAACTAGTGGGAACAAACGACAATATCCACTGCAAGAGACGGAAAACTCGAAACAAAACCCTATACCAACCCGTCTGGCTAGCGTGGTATAGTAGGCTAATATCCCTCCAATTGTATGGAGGCGACCCGTGCCCAGCAGTGGGACGTTTATGGGTTGTGATGCTGATTCATTAATATTCAATTCACTTTTCACATACAACGCTATATCTAGGTCTTAGATGCCACATACATATTTCATGTGTTCTATGAAAGTTCAGTCCAGTCAGTTCAGTTCAGTCGGAGGTAAGGCACCTTACTACCGAGCAAGCCCGACTGGGGAAGGACCTCCACCTTGCAGAAGACCACAGCCATTTGGCCATGTGGTCGTCTGCAAGGTACTTACACACAGGAACACAATTACACCACTGTGTGTAGTTAAATAACTACACACAGCGTAATTGTGTATTGTGTAAGGTCTTCAGCGCTGATTCAGGGATGCGTTTTGAAAGAAACGTATACCTATCCCAGGGATACTCCCATCTTAAAGCCCTGGTGTAAAAAATGGATTGGCAACACGCAAGTAATAACTCTGGTATTTGCCATAGGCTACGGTAACTGCTTAACATATATATAAGCTTGGCAAACAAGCTGTATAAAGAAAATACTTCGGTAGATATCAATTTTAGGTAAATAGCGAATTCGCGCACATAGTGTAGGTTTTTAATTGATTATATCATTAAGTCGCGGCTGCAGTGTGGGCGCGGCACAGAGCTACACCCAAACACTGCGCTTTTATAAAACTTTTACAATCTGAGATGAAGTTAACATGGTATAAAGTATTAAGAACTAGCTGTTACCCGCGGATCTGCCCGCTTTGTTGTTTACTATCGCGATGAAAAGTACCGTTTGTCCTTTCACAGGATACCATCTGTCTCCTTGCCAAATTAAGATTCCTTCAGTCGTTTAGTTTTTAAAAATTATTAAACAGCAATACACATACGTATCGGTCTGCTTCTTCTTATCGTTGTGGTCATCCTGGTGAACGAGTTATTAAGATCGCCCATACTTAGTATGGGCGATCTTAATAACTCTTTCACCAGGATGATGTATTTCATGATCTAATGACTGCTTTCAACTGCCCTTCGATGCACGGAAACGAGAAAACAAGCTCTGTGTCATGGGGGACTTTACAAACATACAATTAACGGACATAAATTACACCCAGACTCAGAACAACTCTTTGTAGGCCACACAAAGTTATGTCCTGTGTGGGAATCGAACCCACAACCTCGTGCACAGCAGGCGCATACTGTGACCTCTGGATCACCAAGGCAGTCAAAGTTATTGTTAAACAAGAGTCAGAAAATCGTATCGTATGCCTTAAAAGTCTTTGTAAAACCTATCGCTGAAGCATTAAAGTAATTGGGTATTGAGTATAACCGTGAGAGGCGCGGCCGGACAGATTAATAACTTGGCTCTTATCTACGCTTATATAATAGATAGGTTGGTACATCTAACTAATAGATACTCTGATATGTACTGGTAATTAGTTATAAATAAGTAGGGGTCGCCCGCGACTTCGTCCGCGTGGTAATTTGGAATATTTTCCCCGATTTTGCAACATATCTCACTACTGCTCCGCTCCTATTGATCATAGCGTGATATTATATAGCCTATAGCCTTCCTGGATAAATGCACTATTCAATAAAAAATATTTTTTCTAATCGAACCTGTACTTTCTGAGATTAGCGCGTTCAACCAAACAAACAAACTCATCAGCTTTATAATATTAGTACTATAGATTTGCGGTCATTTTGACCTGGTTTATAGTACCGGGCTAATTAATATTTTATTATTCTCAATGGCGAAATGGTAGCGGTTACAGCTTTCGCTGACGTATTGGGTTTTATCCCACTAACTTAAAAAACTGGTAAAAGGTATGCTTTTATTTTTTTAAATACTTCTTAGGTGCAGTTATCGTAGTCAACGGACGCTATACCAAAGGTATCACTTGCGTGTTGTCTACCGAAAAATAAACACAAGGGTTTATGGTGGAATTTCCCTGGGATAGGAACACGTTTCGTTCAAAACGCATACATATGAGCTCTGGAAACCTGTAATACCTGTCCTTTTTCTATTAAGAAATAAACATTACCAGCCCGAAGACTGAAACTGTGCTCGATGTATAGAAAGTGGCTTGCCCACACCAACATGAAATCTTATATAAATAGCGAATGCCAACAATACTTACCCCTTTGAAAAAAGGCATGAAATCTCTTAGCCTTCCTCTTAAAAAAGATGATTTAAATAATACATTAAATCAACAGCACCACTACTTCTCCCACTTAAGTTAAACTTTAAGAAAATGTCTATTAGGTACGCCGCCCACGTTACAAGTTTCCATTCAAATCTGGTCCGTTATTTAAAATTTGTCATTCGTTAACCCAATTGGCCCCTGTATGCGCATGCTGTACACGAGGTTGTGGGTTCGATTCCCACACAGGACAAAACAATGTGTTTTTGTGTGACCTACAAAGAATTGTTCTGAGTCTGGGTGTAATTTGTGTCCGTTAATTGTATGTTTGTAAAGTCATACAGTATGGGTTAGTATGAAAAGTCTCCTGGCTGTCGCATCGCTACGTGGGCGCACTTTCATACTAACCCATAGACTTGATGTGATGAGACAAATAAGTTGCAGAGACAAAGTTGCTCTTGAGCGCCATACCTTACACTAACTCCGCAATATACACAAGTCAAGCAAGACATTGAACATGTCTACATCAATACCCTAAAAATGTAAATGTGCTAAGTATTCGCTTCGACTCAAGGGCACCACGGCGTCATGGCGTCACGACGTCACGGTGACCATGGGACCATGGGAGGGCAACGTAATGACCATGTTTAGTAGACGGTGATCGAAACATTATGTTATACGTAACTATAATATGTTGGAGCTCTTAATTTGACCGCTTGTACGATAAATAGTCGATTGGTCGTGTAATATATACCTACCTATGTAAAACAAGCTATCAATTTTGTAATACAAAGAAATGTTGTATACTCAAGTGGTGAACAAGCATAATGGTAAGCAGCAACCGTAGCATATACTCGTTAGTAGCAATTTATACTGATAGCACAGTGTAAATAAAAAATATAGGTACTAATATTATATCTGAAAGTAATTATTTGTAGGTATGTTTCGTCCCATAAAAGCCAAACGAACGTATTGACTATGACAACTTTACAGGAGAGACAAAAAACTGTGCAAATACCACTATTCTGAACTTTGAAGTACTTTATTATACATTATATAACAGCTAATCGAGAAAAGAAAAATGCCGAATTAGAGACTAGTAAATAGGAAGTTAAAATAGCAAAAAAGAGTATTAATAATATTGTCAAATATATAAAATATTTATGGATTTTAAAAAAGTGTCAGGTTTACGTTTTTCTGGCTCTTATTTTTTTAAAATAGATACAACTAGCTCACATATTGTTTAAAACTATAGTAACGTATAAGTTGTTACATTGTTATGGTTGTTTACAAATTGTCAAGTAGGGAACATGTAATTATCGAGAGTATGATCTCATAAACATATACGTTCATTTGGAAGTAACTAAAAATTAAACGGATGACATTGACATTAACCAATCGAAAGTTAAGTTGATATGGTTGTAAAGAAAATAATATTTTTTATGATACGTTACAATTGAACTCTGAAACTATTGACTGTACGACTACGTTCTTTTGGCAAATGGTGTAGGACCATTTAAACAAGTTATTTACGAAAAAAAATTTTTTTCGATATTTTGGTGATACGTTCATTTGGCTCTTATGGGACGGTTTGATTGTTAACTTTTCATGACTAAATGAAAAGTTAGCATTGAGATAAGTAGATGGTATCCTGGAGAATGTTTTTTTATTAATTTAACCGATTCACGGGGCGGAGCCGCGGGCAACAGTTAGTTCTGTATAACATACAAACTTACCTCTAGTAGCGACAACGTGTCACCAAAGAACTATCTAGTATTTAAGGTGGTACCCGTGGAAGACACCCACTGACCTTTGGATTGCTCTCATTATGAATCTTGTCGACGAATCTTAAAAAGAGATATAAAGGTTTTTGGAGTTTAAAACTTTTAGAGATACCTACATAGTAAGATGCGACAGAGGCCTAAATATGAGCGATCTAAATAACTCTGTCACCAGAGCCTCTAGACAAGTGGCATAAGCGATAGTTGATTTGAAAAGTCAAAAAATAAAATGTATGGAATTTGACGTGAGTCTACGATTTAATGTCGTAAACTTACGTCAAATACTATACATTTTCTTTTTTGACTTTTCGATTCGACCATCGCTTATGCCACTTGTCTAGAGGCTCAGGGTGGCCACTCTAACTAAACGATAAGAAGAAGAAGATGCGACGGCCAATACAGGTAGCCCTTATAGTGCAGGTTCCATCCTTTCTACGTCAGAAAGATGGATGAAACCAAAAATGTGGTCTCCAGATAGTGTAAATCAAGCGATATCCCGTGAATTGTTGATTTATTCACTAGAAATTTAATAATAAACCCTTTAATTTCACCGGTGGGGGTACGTGAGCTCATGGCCAAAAGGTTATTACTTCCAATATACGTGTATAAAAACCGGCTTACCTACAAGTCTCGGCTATATTTCGAGCATCCTTCAGTGGCAAGGTTGTGGTCTGTATGTGACCCTGGACAAGCGACAATTAGAATACTTACATAAAATATACTAGCAAGAATTAATGTTTCTCTTGTTGGAAAAATAGTAGGAGTACGTACCTATAATATATTATTGTGGTTTCTGATGACGGGGAGGTAGAAAACAGTTTGAGTGTATTAACAGATAGAGAGCTTTTTAGGAAGGTGTTGTACCTATTGGCAGTAGAAAGGCTTAAGTTTTTTCTTTTAGGCTGAAAGTATTGGAAGTATGTAGTGTATTTCCCTATATTTGTTAGGTATTGTTTATTTAGAAAGACTGCTCCCATACTAGGGAAGAAGCCCCGTGTCACAGTAGACTTTATATTTATACTGCCGGACCATCGGTCCAGTGGCCACAGTATGCGCCTGCTGTGCACGAGGTTGTGGGTTCGATTCCCACACAGGGACAAAACTTTGTGAGTAACAAAGAATTGTTCTGAGTCTGGGTGTAATTTGTGTCCGTTAATTGTATATATGTTTGTAAAGTCCCCCGCGACACAGAGTTTGTTCTCTAGTGCAAGAGTTTTCTTTAAAAAAAAACTAGTTTTTTAGCCGAAATACGTCCACTGCTGAATTGGGAATTTCCACTGCATTTGGCCCTGAGTTGACCTCATATATCGGTTGTCTGCAACCTGTCATATGTCCATCTAATAAATACAACAAAGGAGTTATACAATTTTAAAAGGGTCGGCAACGCGCGAGTGATGCCCTAGTATTGAAAGCGTCCATAGGCTACGGTGACTGCTTACCATCGGACGGATACAGCCCACCTAATGGTAAGCAACTAAAATTGTTGGCCTGCCCACGGCCAAGTCTAAGTATTCCAGTTCATAGTCCGAGGACTTTACAAACACTCAAGTGATGATGACTCAGGGCAAGTGTGTATTGGCTACGGTCACTGCTTATTATTTATTTATTTATTTATTTATATTTATATTTATAATCAGAACGACAAAACATCAATTACACTGATTACATTCAAGATAACAAAATAATAAACCTTTCATTCCGTCATCTCACAAAAGCTGACAAAATCATCTTCCATTCATCAGCAAACAAATCCAGTCCAGGACTTGTCTCTAGTAGCGCGTTTAGACCCTTTAACATGCGCGGGATAAGGCGGGCTGTATGCTTGTTTACCTCCTCAGTAGCCTATAAAAACAGCTTGATCCAGGATCAAACCCGGGATTTCTGCACGGTACCACCATAACATTACCATACTCTTTTGTTTAAGAATATTTGATGCGGTCTCCAGTACAATGTGTAGGTACCTATGTGTGTATTATAATACACTAGGGGTCGCCCGCGACTTCGTCCGCGTGGTAATTTGGAATATTTTCCCCGATTTTGCAACATTATTCACATTACACTATTCAACAAAAAAAAATATTTCTAATCGAACCAGTACTTTCTGAGATTAGCGCGTTCAACCAAACAAACAAACAAACTCTTCAGCTTTATAATATTAGTAAAGATACTAGTACTCAGTAGGTAAAGTAAGTAAATAAACTGATATTGTACGTAGACACGAGTAAAATAGCTAGTTCAACGTTATAAGACAGTTTAAGGTGAATAGTAGCGTTCGCGGTAAATCAGAGGTTTGCAAATTAGATGCCACCGCGCGGTTAAACGTGAAGCGCCACGGTTTGAACCATACCTCCATTATGTCGCTAGTTTTAACTATAGCTTTTATAAAAAACAAATATCGTTTTTTATATTAGCGACCGCCTCCGTCTTGTTTGAGCGTTATTGAGATTTTCATACGAAAACACCATTTCAATTCTATACAATTTTCCACATGGATTTTCCTGAAAAAAAATATTTATATACAAATCTTTTCCTGAAAATTACAAACAACATTAAAAATTAGACAGCACCAAAGTACACTACGCTGTGCTGACTCAGTGATTCACGAATCTTTGAGAATCTATTCTTACACACTTACTTACGCTCAAAAAAGATTGTTTACTTAGTTGTATCTAACTTCTTAAATATGTTAGTCCTTGGGCGGAATACGTATATATTTTCATATAACTAACTATACATAGCGTTGCTTGGTAAATTGTAGCATATTTTTGACCTCATTTCGATCAGTTTGTGCGGATAATCATATTCCACATACCTAACATGACATCGTAACCCCGAACCGCGTCAATAACACTAAAATCAGGCTACCGAACGCACCTTGGCGTAATTAAAAAACAAAATTATTCCACCCCACGTGATTAACAGTACACCCTAGCGCTCGCCACCCCATCCAACCCCCCCATTTCTTCACACAATGGTCAGTTGTAACACAACTGCCTTGCAAGACATATCGTAGCCTTAGAAACTAGAAACAAAACAATAATAAACAACTGATTTTTACCTAAAATACACAAAAGCCTATAGTATAATAAAATGCAGTGTTCTTCAATTTAAAAAGTGTAATTTGCAGTTTAAAAAGTGATTAAATGATGCGAATTTTATTCACCATGGCCAAGAAACAGATATACAACCTTCGCAGTTTTTTTCACAAGGAAACAATATATAATCTGTATTTTTAGTTGATTGTGTGTAATTAAAATTCAAAAATGACAGCTACATTACATTTTCGCGCCAGAAAATTAAAAATGGTGGCAGTTTATGTTATTTACTACGTGTTTAAAATAAAATTGAAATGATAGCGATTAAAATGTGTATTATAGAAAAATATTAGCAAAAATGTGAACTTGTGACTTGCAATAATTGTTTTGTAATTGTTAAAAATTGTAGAAGTGTGTGTTGTGTGCATAATTATTGGATTTAAATTGTAAATTGGTAAGTATTTTATTTATTACCCTCTAGATATTATAAATTTTAAATTTACAATAAAACACATACTTAATCGTTTTGATTAAAATACTAAAGGTAGGTAGGTAACCATGTGGTCATTTGGATTTTACTGAAAAACTGGATATTTTAATTAAAAATATAATATCTAGTTTTTTTATAGAACTTTTATCTTTCTTCTTTTATTTATACTTCTATACTAAGTAATATTATATAAAGTTTGTGAGGTTGTAGAGGGTAATCTCTGGATTTATTGAACCGATTTTGAAAATTCTTTTACCCATAGAAAGCCACGTTATTTGTATGTGAATGTATGCCTGTAGTTATTAACACGAAAAAAGCCAATTTGGCAATTTGCCCAATTCCCCTATTTTGCCAGTTCATTCAGCTCTGTTCTTATCGGTTAATAAAAAATTAACACACGATTTAACATAATAATATTTCTCTTCTTTCTTTTGTTGTGAGTCTTTGCTACTAGTAAAATAATGAAAATACAAGTACTTACTTATTTCATGAAAATAATTTTCACATCAAAATCATATCTCAATTTGCTTACTGTACCTACTGCCCTTCTAGATAAGTGGCATAAAAACTAATCAAATCGAAAGCAAATGTATGGGATTTGACATAAATTTACGACATAACTTACGTCAAATCCCATACATTTGCGTTGAATTCTATTCGAATTTACCACTGTTTATGCCACTTGTTTAGCAGCTTGTATACTAACAGAATAAACCACAAGACGCGAACAAGTAAGGCACGCGCTGTGTCCAAAAACTCGGCAAATGTCCCGAGCCGAATTTTTCACCTCGGGAGGATTTTGTTTAATTCAAATCAAATTCAAATTTCAAATTTATTTCAATAAAATACATGACACAACTAAGTTTTTCTTTAGCCACAAACTAAGCTTGTTACTAGTTGTTACTGCTATGCTAATTTTAGGTCGTAGCGTGATGTTAAATAGGCTATACCTTCCTAAGAATTGGGCTATCATATGAAAGTAATATTTTGTGTTTAACTGATAGTTTTAGAGATTAACACATTCAAACTCTTTAGCTTTATATAGATTAGTATCGATAAGTCTCAAATTAATCTTTGCGAGTATGTAGTAAATGTCTACGTCAGTATTCTTACACATATCTAGGTTAAATTAAGTTTCCTTCACAACAGGGCTATGAACTTTTTATATAAAAAAAGCAATTTATTAAGTGTGTTACAGTTTTCCCTGACGTTTAATATTTATGGACTTACCTCTTGGAAACACTACGTTTAATTTTTTCCTAGTTTTTTTTCTTTTTACTTCAAAACACTGCTGCAAACTTTGTCTGTCTGACAAGTCATGCTATTCTAGGCCAAATCGTTTAAAATACTTCAATTAAGTAGTCTAAATAAAGAAGTGTATGATAGCTCTCTGATTTGTGAAGTATAATTCTGGTTCCACGATTTTCGTATGCGTAAAAGTATGAGCTCTCAACAATTTAATCTCTCAACCTCAACAAATACCTCAATTATTATTATTGGTAAAAACCACATTTACATTTATTCAATAATTTAGGAAGCCTGCTGCAGCATGATATCAAAGACAGACAAACACTTTATAAATTTAAACATATTTAAACCTTTTTAGTTATCTAATAGCTTTAGTATTTAGGTCATTTGGTATTATAATTTCGTAACAATATGAGGCAGGTTTGATAGACAATCGTTGTGAAAAGCGTCCTTGGCACGTTCAAAATTTCTTTAATGTGACTTTGTTAAACTATAACTTGTAATAACTTTAAAATACTTTTGTTATTTTGTATTAGCAGTTGGTAATAATAATAATTCATGCTTATAATTATAATATAAACTTTTTGGGCAGTTCCACACCTCGACAATGTGATTAATTAACGCAGTCAATATTTATTAAATTTTCCGCAGCATCTATTATTATATGTATGTAGTAGATCGCTATAATATTATCGATGCAAAAGAAACTCTGTCTGTTGACTGCCTTTTCACGACTAAACTGCCGAACTAATCCTAATGAAATTTGGCAAGATGTCCTGGTATTTGATGGATCCTCGGGAAAGACATAAGAGTACTTTTTTATCACGATAAACGACATACACACGGGTGGAACTGCGGGTAATAGTATTGATATAGTGACAGGTTTTAAAAGTGCCAACCAAAACGATAGTCCGAAGAACCTCAGCTTTTGCTATTTTAAAGAGCTAAGAAAAAATCTGCGTCCTATCACCCTGGACTTACGCCCGACGTCGGACATGCACTGCGTCTTAATGGCCGTGACTTTAAATGTTAAGGTGTAGTTAAAATTACAAAGTGGTTTAGTCAGCAAACTGCAGAGTGCAGTTTGCCAATGTTGCTGCGTCCTTGGCGCGGTTTAATGAACAACGTCGCCACATCAAGTTTATAGCATTATAATGAATAGGTAATTTAACCTCATGACGTAAGGTAACGAATGTTTGCAAATTGAGGAGCGCCATTTATGCGTAGAGCTGAAGGACATAGGCATGCTGTGGAAATATTTAGGCACCGAAAGATTCCTACAGCATTTGGTCCTGAGTTGTGCTTATCCAAAGCAGTGTGCAGCTTTACTAAATAGATATAAACTAAGCTAAGCTCTGTTAGCACCCCTACTCATATGCAGGAATATAACACTAAGTACCTACCTACCAAGGAAGTGTAACTGCGGTTTCAGAGAGCAGATTACACTTTACTATTTTTTTTCTCTCGCACGACTTAAGTACGATTGATTAGCTTTTTTATCAATAAAGTATGTTTCGTGTTTTGTCTGCATCAGCTTGCATTCTACCATACTTGTATTTTACAAAAGATTGTAACTATCTGGCGATTAAAAAGTTGAGTTTCTTGCTAGTTCTTCTCATGGCTCCACGTCAGCGAACTAGCCGTAGGAAAATTTAGCTGATATTATTGCTGGCTTATTTATAACTTATGAACTTCATAAGTGTTACTTTGTAACCTAAATGACTAAATGAATTTTGAGTTTGAGTTTTGATGAAATTTGAAAATCATCGTAATTAGCCTGTTGGTCTAGTGGTTCGTGACCCTGACTGTTACGCCGAAGGACGTGGGTTCGATTATGTGTTACTTCACTCCCGTCCCTAGAAACGTCAGTCCTGTACCTGATATATTCCTATTCGTGTCAGATATGTATGACATTATGTAGAAAAAAGTGCTTCTATGTGTGCTCACACACATAGAAGCACTTTTTTCTCAGTTCAGTTCAGTATACTAAAATATGTCCCGTGCAGATAGCTAATCTTTGTTGAGAGTCCACGCCATGACCCAAATCCAATTAAAAACCAATACCGCTCTAGAGATCAAGCTGTGTGTCACGGGGACTTTACAAACATAACACAATTTATGGACACAGAAGTAACCCCAGACTCGGAATACCTAACTGTTTTTCCTGCGCCTGCGTGGGGATCGAACCCACAACACGCTGCACTGTGGTAAAATGGCAAGGTAGATTAAGTGGCTTATTTTTATACTACCAAGGTGGCAAACAAGCATACGTTCGCCTGATGGTAAGCAGTTACCGTAGCCTATGGACGTTTGCAACACCAGCCCCTCTAGACAAGTGGCATAAGCGATAGTCGAATCGAAAAGTCAAAAAAGAAAATGTATAGGATTTGACGTAAGTCTACGATGTAATGTCGTAAACTTACGTCAAATCCCATACATTTTCTTTTTTGACTTTTCGATTCGACTATCGCTTATGCCACTTGTCTAGAGGGGCAGGGGTGCCACTCACGCGTTGCCGACCCTCTTAAAACCTGATAACTCCTTTCTTGAAGAACCCATGCTATAACCCTAGTCAATGTTGAAGTACATATTATCGTGTATGGGTAGTTGAGCTACTATCTATCTAATAAATTAGCCCCTGATGTTGTAGGGTAGCCATGTCAGGGTGATACAGCCAGTTTCACACCTCGTCGCCATCGCCAGCCTGACGCCATGATATGAAGTAGCATGCGCACATCATTAATCATTAACATCACTTGCAAAAAGGTTTTATGATGATATTTTTTGTTATGTGTGAAACAATATAATAATAATAATAAGGCCTGTGAATATAAGGGAATTATAAATTGTACCTACTATTACTATAAATTACAAATTATTTTATCAAGGTATAAGAAAATCGTTAATATTAACCGATTTCAAAAAAGGAGGAGGTTATATGTTCGACTGTATGTATTTTTTTTTTGTTTATGTTCACCGATTTCTTCGCCGTTTGTGGACCGATTCTCAAAATTCTTTTTTTATTTGAAAGAGTATACTCTTGAGGTGGTCCCATTGGCACCAAGTCGGGATCTGATGATGGAATTCCAGGGAAATATATTTTATCACTAAAAGTAACTGAATACAGATTGAAGTCGGTGCCAAGCTGAATATTAGGTGACACGCTGAACATAGCACCGACTTCAATCTGTATTCAGTTATTTTTAGCTTTTTGATGTTGGGTTTTTTTTAAGTCCTTGAAAGTGCAATGGAATTGAATTTGATTGGACTGTGGGTTTAGTGGGTTAATTGGCTGCTAAGCCGAAGGTTTGATTCCCACACAGAACAAAACTTTGTTCCGCGTCTGGGTGTAATATGTGTCCGTGAATAGTATGTTTGTAAAGGCCCCCGCATTACAGGTCTTGTTTCCTAGTGCGGAGGTTATCTTTAAAAAAATGGAATCCTACAGAAGCACAGGAACACAACTTGGTACATGACTAATGTGTACACAGCACACAGCCAAATATTTAACGTATTTGGCTGTGTGCTGTGTTGCTTCTGTAAGGTGGAGGACGGGCTTCTCCCAAACGTATTCCTCAATTGTATGGTGCCATACATGTACGGAACTTCTGCTGCTTCTGTGCTGTTACTGAATGACAGTCGTAAAAACAGTTAAATTAATTTAAAAATGCTGTTTTAGTTAATAGTTTTGTTGGCACTTCAATTGTATATTATACTTTTTATTGTATTTTTTCTGCCAATTGCCAATTCTTTTGAAGCCCTTGTCAGCTAATTGGCCGAAGGAAAAAACTGTACAGATTTTTGTTTATTTTGACCTCAGTATCATGCATTTAATTTTAAAAAATAAATGAGTGTAAGTTTGACACTTTTCCACCCGCGGCTTCAACCGCGTCCACAATCCCTCTTCTTCACCAGAACCAGCGCATTGACCTGGAATTTTCTAACTCGTACAATGAACAACATAACTATAAAGTTGCATGAGTGTATTATAATTTGGGTGTACTATAAATATAATTGCACTGTAGCAATGTTGAGTGCTGCAGTTGTACCTTGGGTATGGCAGGATCGCTAAATATTTTGCATTATTAATTTAAACTGCAGCATAACAGTTAACTTTTGACGGTATCGCAAAACTTATTAACTTTTATATCAAAATATTAAAGCACATTTTTTTTGTAATACCTAGTGTATTTACGTTGACAAACAAACAGATGTAATGCCACAGAATACTGGTAAGCAGTAACTGTAGCCCACAGTGGCCTGTGGGCTACAGTTACTGCGTTGGTAGTATATATCCTGGTGGATATATACTACCAGCGCTCATTTAGGGATGCGTTTTGAAAGAAATATTTTATTATTTAAATGAATAAAATTGATTTGATTTGATTTTGCCACTTGCCAACCCATTTTTTTACTCCTTGCCCGGGTGTAAAAAAATGGGTTGGCAAGTGATACCTTTGGTATTAAGTAATCATAATAATTTGTTATTGTAATAATAACTAAAAATTGTACTAAGTATTGCAAGCGTCTATAGGCTACGATAACTGCTTGACATCAGGCGGGCCGTATGCTTTTTTGCCACCAAAGTAGTATAAAAAAGGATCGTTACTCACACGTTGGCTACCTTGCATCTTGTAACACCAGTTTTATGATAGAAAAATCTATTCCACGGGAATCGTACATGTGCCCAGTCTGTCTTTGCTCCTAATTTCATCCAAATCCGTTTAGTAGTTTTTGCGTGAAAGGTAACAAACTTCAGAAACATCCATACATCCAACTATACCCACAAACTTAAATATTTATAATATTAGTAGGATTTGCACTGGAACACAATTACATACCTATGTATAGTTATTACCTACCTCTACTACCACTTTTAGATTCTGTGCTGTATGATAAATCTCCTAAGCTCATTTGGGCGTAAAAAGCGTCATCTTCTCATCCCAGGGATACCCGTAACACAAAATCCTCGTGTTACAAGATGCAGTGATGACCGTCATATTGTAAACGTATAGGCTACGTTAAATCTGCTTGCTTTCAGGCAGACCGTATGCTTGTTTGTACGTACCAGCATACAAAATAATTTCAAATTTTGAAATGTGGTTACTTAGGAATTTCCTCCCTTTTGTACGATTAGGTTGTGAAATAAGTTCCTGCCTGAAAGAACATTCATAGGGTTCTTTAAGAAAAAAGTCAAAAGGTTTTTACAGGCCCGGAAAGCGACACCCCTGATGTTGTAAGTGTCAAAGAAAAGAAAGAAAGAAAAAGCATTTATTATGATATCGAACAGAAGACACAGCACAGGGTATACATAAAACAAAACAGCAAATAACTTATTAACTCATGTGTCTCATGACCGTACCAAAAAAGGTGTCTAGTTCAGCCTGTGTGTCCATTGGCTACGGTAACTGCTTTTCGTCAGGCAGGCTGTTTATTTCCCTCCTTAGTAGTATAAAAAATAAGTTATTTAAAAAATGTTTTGTTCCAGTTAAATGATAAACAAGTTCCCAATACGTAATCGATCGTTAACTCATCAAAAGACAAAGTCACCTTGAAGAATATTATTGCAAATCACCCCTACATCCCCTTAAAGGCGCACTAGAGGTTAATTACGTTGAATGATTCTACTGAGTCAGCAATCGTGAGTCAGTGAACTTGATACACGTCACTAGGACCGTCAGCATGAAAGTAATCGAATATAATACAGTAAATGTTATTGAGTCATCAAAAGAGCCGTTGACGTGTTACTGTTAACGTGTTGTGCCCCGTGCGTGACTCCTGCATTAAAACTAAAAAGAAAACAATATTTTGGGACAACTAATACATGGCAACTAGGTGTCCAAGTGTAATTTATCAATAATAATTAATCTGCGAAGAATAAAGAATCTAATGGTGAAGGAAAACAATAAGGAAACCCACATATCAATTAGTATGACGATATGAATTATGTGTATTATTATTATTACTGATAAATAACACCCTGACACAGAACAAAGTCGTGCTCATCACACATAAGTTTGTCCTGGTCGGGCTTTAAACTTACTAACCACAAGAGTTATGATACCTCTGGTATTGCAAGCGTCCATAGGCTACGTTAAGAGCGTACCATCAGGCGGCCCGTATACTTGTTTGCCACCTAAGTAGTATTAAAAAAAGTAAAACACAATTACTAAATTATTTAAAAAATATCTTATTTGAAGAGAGTAGAGGGTAGGTAGGTAGGTGTAGGTTAGTTTTTAAATTATCAACCTGACCCTCTAGACAAGTGGAATAAACGATAGTCGAATCGAAAACTCAAAAAAGCAAATGTATGGAATTTGACGTTAGTTTGCGACATTATAACGTAAACTTACGTAAAATCCCGTACCTACATTAGCTTTGTTGATTTTTCGATTAGACTACCGTTAATGCCATTCGTCTAGAGGGGCAGAAGAGTGATAAATCCGAGCGGAAGCTACAGCTGCAGTAGCAATGCAAAATTTTGTTGTTTTACTAGCTGTTGCCCGCGGCTCCGCCCGCGTTGATGTCAGTTAGCGCTGTAAAAAGTAGCCTATATGTTATTCCAGACCATAATCTATCCCTGTGCCAAATTTCATTCAGAGCCGTTCAGTAGTTTTTACGTGAAAGAGTAACAAACACCCATCCATCCTTACTTACAAACTTTAGCGTTTATAATATTAGTAGGATGTTGCATTTCAATTTCCGTGCAGAAGTGCTGACGGTACACGATCCGCTATCGTACTGCGATCGATACCACGTGCTGCACTGCCGGTAGCCGCACTGATACACTTCATAGACATGATGGCCCACTAGTGCCCACTACTGGACATTATTAAGCATTAGGCAGTGGACTACAGATTAGGTATATCGGTAACTGGATCTCTAATTTCAGTACTTAAGTAAGTACTTACTAAAATTTTATTTAATATAGCTTTTGCCTACAAAACCCATCGGGAAAAAGGCGTGGGGATATTTTTTAATCGTTCTTCTTAAGTACTAGCTGTTGCCCGCGGCTTCGCCCGCGTGGATGTCGGTTATCGCTGTAAAAAGTAGCCTATGTGTTATTCCAGACCATAATCTATCTCTGTGCCAAATTTCATTCAGATCCGTTCAGTACTTTTTACGTGAAAGAGTAACAAACATGTATCCATCCATCCATACTTACAAACTTTCGCGTTTATAATATTATTAGGATGTTGAAAGCTCAGAGCTTAATAGACTTTAGTATCCGTTTAGAATGGGTTCAGTATTTTTGTGTTTACTTAATAAAAAGCAACGTAAACTTATAAAACTTTAGCATACAACCAAGTGGCCTCACTGATTGATGGTAACCCATTAATCAGCCAGTTAGGCCGCTAGCTCGTCCGCCACCATTGGTAATAAATAAAAAAGCCCTGAAATAAACTCGGAATAAATTTGGCGGCAATAAAATTTCTTTCTGCCATATCTCCATCTAATTATATAGTACTTACTGAATATAAAAGATAACATCTGACCATGAAAATTAGGTACAGTTTCTTGTTTATACATAGGTATATATCTACATGGCGAAATAGCGCAGCCAGTGGCGGATTTACCAAAAGGCTAAGTAGGCTGAAGCCTAGGGCGGCAGATTTTAGGGGGCGGCAAATTTGGCAAAAAAACCTTATTATATACACAAAGAAACGAGTGACAAAAAAACTATATTTTAGCAATGCACATCCGTAATCCGTTTATAAAACATTACTACATTATTATTATATTATTTATGCACTGTAAAATATAGGTACTTATGCGATCATGAATTTATAAAATATTCCAATAGCGTTTCAATATTAATTACAATTTAAATTTAGTAACTTTTACCCGATTTCGAAGAAAAGGTGATGGAATTAAGCGTATCGAAGCAATATACAAAAAAGACTTCATTAAACATCTGAAAAAGTTATAACAATGACTGCGAGTGAAACTTTCAGGTTTAACACGTTTCTTGTCCTCATAGATAGACTCATGTCCGAGTTAGAAAAACGACGCCTACAACGGATTTAACGAGAAGTTTTAATTTCCAACGTTCATTTCCAAAAAAAACTTTGACATGTGGGATATATAATATAATGCACCCGTCAATTCGAGAACCCCCCACAAGTATAGCCTGACACATAAGCCAAACTTACGAGACCAATCCTTGATCGCTGCTGTAAATCGTTTATTTTGTCGATAGCTGTAAACTATCAACCCCAGCCTGATAATATAGCTGCAAGTCATCGGCATAAAGATGATACGAACATTGAACATGACAGATAGGATTAATGAAAATAGAGAACAGAAGAGGTGAAAGAATACCGCCTTGTGGTACCCCACAGTCAAGTTCACACTAACGTGACATAGTCTCGACGCGTACTGACTGCTGGCGTCCACGAAGATAGGAAGAGAACCAATCCAGCGCTTTCGATGAAACCTTTAAGATAGGAAGGGATAACTAAAAGGATATTGTGATTGACGGTATATAAAGCATTTGAGAAGTCCACCAAAGCCAGCACAGTAACTTTAGTGTCCTCCATGCCTGCTCTAATATCGCCAGTCACTTTGAGTAAGGCCGAAACAGTGCTATGCCCAGGTATGAAACCGGATTGGAGTGGTGAGAGGATATTGTTGTGATTTACAAACCTAGACAGCTGTTTATGAACACATGCCTCAAGGATTTTGGATAGGAAGGATAGGATGGAAATGGGACGATAGTGATCAAGGAGTGAAGGAATGGAAATGTTAGGCAGAGGTTCGCCCTCTATAGGCTTTTCTCCATACACTAGGAAATTGACCAGTGTAAAGAGAAAAGTTTATGATATGGACAATCACGGGAAGTAGTGGGTTGAGGATAGTGTAGTAATCATACGATGACTAATGTTGTCACAACCAACAGCTTAGACTTATTTATTTATTTATTATTATGGTTTGTCGACAGCAACGGTATTACACATGTTTATTATAATTACTTATAGGTAGTAGGCTGATACCTTTGCCAATTATGGACTAACCAGCATGGTTTTCAAAAGGCGACAACAAAATTACTAAGTTAAAAATACGAAAAATAAATTATTTAGGATATAAAGTTAACAATAATAAAATATAGAATAATGGTACAATTATTGCATGTTGCTATTGTTGGAGACTTAATGGAAAGGATAGTTTTTTTATTTCATCAAAAGCAACTGGAGAAAAATTTAAAGTGTAATTGTTAGGGCTTGGTAAACTAGCAATGTAATCAACCGTTTGACACTCACTAGGCGATTTGAAGAAGAGGTGGTGACGAAATGGCGCTTACAATCATCCAGCCCCAGTGACTTGAAAGATCACACTTGATGGAAAGGATAGTATTTTTTATTTTATCAGAAGCAACTAGAGAAAAATTTAAAGTTTAATTGTTAGGGCTTGGTAAACTAGCAATGTAATCAACCGTTTGACACGTCACTAGGCGATTTAAATAAGAGCTGGTGACGAAATGGTGATTAAAATCGTCCAGCCCCAGTGTCCTTGGAAGATCACACCGCTGTGCCCTGCCGATACCGAGTGTGTGTATTTGTAAACATTTGCAGGTGTTGAACATGATATATTATTGGGAATATGGCGTTTCTTTGCGTTACGAATCATCTGGTTACACCGATTCCTTGCAGCTTTTTAAAAGGTGCAGTTATCCTCACACCGATCCCTTTTATATTTCCGAAATGCTCGTATCCTATTAGGTCATAATGGGAAAAGCCAGGAGCAAGGTGTTGACCATGGGAAGAGACTAAATCGTGGGTTGCAAAAATAATCTAGAAACTGACACAACTATCCCGTAGTTCACAATCATACTAATAACGGGAAAAAGCCGATGTAATTATATGATAGAACACAAATCATAAAGTTGCAATTTCCGAATTAATGTAATTAATATGCTCAGACTAATAGAATGAGATAGACGGAGCGTGTAGAACTCGCGCGTGAAGCCGCCAAAAGTCATACTAAATAGCAATGTCATACGTTTTCGTTTTCGCGCGCAGTCGATTTGAGCCGCTCTGAAGTATTTTTACAACGTTTTACTACACAATACGGCATTATAATAATATTTTGTCAAAACGTGTTTAGACGTGCGTACTCACTAGCGGCTCAAAGCGACTGCGCGCGAAAACGAAAACGTATGACATTGCTATTTAGTATGACTTTTGGCGGCTTCACGCGCGAGTTCTACACGCTCCGTCTATCTTACTCGTATTCTATTAGTCTGAGTTAATATGATTGTGAACTAAACTAGCGTAATGAATTTCAAAGATCAGTAGGGGCGGCAAAAATTGAATAGCCTACTAGCGGCGAATTTGTAAATCCGCCACTGAGCGCAGCGAATTATCTTGAAATTAGTTCATGATTGTGTTCTGACATATCAAAGAAAAAGTTTTTTTCCGTAAAAATGTGAACCTACTTCTAATATATAATATCTCGTGTCACGGTGTACGTTATTGAACTCCTCTGAAACGGCTCGACCGATTTTCGTGCAATTTTGTGTGCATATTGGGTAGGTCGGAGAATCGAACAACATCTTATTTTCATCCCCCTAACTGTTAAGGGTGGTCCACCCCTAATTTTTTAATTTAATTTCTTAGACAAAAATTTTTTTGTGATTCAGCATTAAAAAATACATACAACCCTTAATTTTCACTCCTCTACGATCGACCCCTTTTTTTAAATAGCGATATTACTATTTTAGTAGCAAAATCAATGTTTGCTGGGTCAGCTAGTATTTATATATTTTCTTTGTTTTTTTATACCTGCCTGATGTTCAGCAGTTACAGCCTATGGACGCTTGCAATACTTGCGTGTTACCATTTCTTTATACCAGGCCTTGGACCGTTTTGAAAGAAACGTTTTCCTATCCCAGGTGTTTCCCTGGGATAGGAAAACGTTTCTTTCAAAACGCATCCCTAAATGAGCGCTGGAGACCTGTATCCACACACAGGAACACAATTACATACACTATACACCGCTGTATAGTTACTTGGCTGTGGTCTTCTGTAAGGTGGTATGATGCCCTACCTCTCTTAAAATATGACTTTATAGACAACTTCCGAACTATAGGCCAACCTTGTATCGCCGTAAACAAACAGACACACAGTACACCTACACTGGACTTAACTTTGTGTTGTTTGCTGTCCTCAAATGGCTGTTCATTTGTGGACTACACAAAGTTTTGTCCCATGTGGGAATCGCATCCACAATACGGTGGATAAATTAAATATCTTATTATTTTCGACTGGCCTGTTGGTCTAGTGGTTAGTGACACTGACTGCTACGCCGAAGGTCGTGGGTTCGATTCCCACCCAAGACAAATCTTTGTGTGATGAGCATAAATGTTTGTTCTGTGTCTGGGTGTTTTTTATCTATAACATGTATGTATTTAGAAATATATAAGTATGTTTATCAGTTGTTTGGTTACCATAGTACAGGCTCTGCCTAGTTTGGGATCAGAGGTTCCAAAAATATTATTATTATTATGCAAAACCTCTTTTTAGCTCAAATATAATTAACAATTACAACAGAGCGAGGCGACATTCTTTATTTGCGGTGGCGCACTGTCGAACGGTGGCGCGCTCGATGTTTCCCATACCGCGCATGTTAAAGGGTCTTAACGCGCTTCTGGAGTCAACTTGTGGACTTGATTTGTTTGCTGATGAGTGGAAGATGATTTTGTCGGAATGTTTGAGGTTTTGTGAGATGACAGAATGAAAGGTATTTTTCTATTTCTTATTAATCAGTGTAATTGATGTTTTTGTCGTTCTGATTATATAAATAAATTGCAAATTGCAATCTTAAATATTAAAGCAATGTGGAAAAAGTCGAGCTCGGAGCAAGATTCGAACCTGCGCCTCTCGGGTTCCGGCCCAGCGCACTAACAATTGTACCATCCGAGCTCCTACTCCGGAGTTCGAATTTATTCATCGCTTTTTTACGTCTTGAAGTGACGGTGGATAAATGTCGAAACACCAACCGTGCAGTCAATATCAAGCACTCACTGATGACTGACGCAAAGATACGTTCTGTAGCTCATACAAGAAGAAATTATGCTGTATGTGAATCAACTACAGCTAATACGTCTTTTGCCCAGAGATTTTTTGAATTCCGTAGTGGATTATTATATAATAGACTGAATAAATCTCTTAAAATATCTGACTGCCTTAAAAATGAGTGTAAAAATAAAGTCACCAAATTTCTTCATAATCTTGACTACAATGATACCGAAAGTACGTTCAGTATAATAAAGTAATACTAAATAAACATGAGTCCGTGTGGTGACGGATTAAGAATACAAATGTCACCTCCCCGATCTATCCCGAGGGTGTCGTAAGAGTCGACTAAGGGACTAAGTCAGGCAGACAATATCTACTGCAAGAGAGGGAAAACTCGAAACAAAACCCTATACCAACCCGTCTGGCCAGCGTGGTATAGTAGGCTAATATCCCTCCAATTGTGTGGAGGAGACCCGTGCCCAGCAGTGGGACGTTTATGGGTTGTGATGATGATGATGATGAAATAAACATGTAATGTTTTTTTAATATTACGACAATCATAATAAATGATCATTTATCATTTTTAATACATTTAGGACTACATAACAGACGATGTGATGTTTTCCACCACAAGTCTTGTATTACACAAAGAGTATTAATACCTAACAGTTAACACAAAGGTAAAACTTTCCATTATAACCATCGACCAAGGACGTATGATATAGCAAGGTCTATGGTAATTAATAATATTATTGTGTCCTTACAACTTGGCGAAAATTATGTTTTTATGCAAAGTCTTTATGTGTTGATAAACGTGCATATGTTGAATAGGTACGTACGGTACGTACCGTTTAAAAGTAGCGCAGTAAGCTACACCTGAATGCGTACCATGAAAATTCTAATTAAGATCGAAAATTAATCGCTTTATGAATTAAGTGTTTTTTAAAATTACTTGGTGGCAAACAAGCGTACGGCCCTTGGACGCTTGCAATACCAGAGGTATCTCTTGCGTGTTGCCAACCCAATATTTTGTAACACATACGTGTTACAAACTTTTTAGATTTTTTAAAAGAAACGTTTTTCTATAAAAACGTTTTTTTCAAAAAGCATTCCTAAATGAGTGCTGGGGACCTGTACACAGGAACACAACTACACCGCTGTGTGTGATTCTATGGTCTTCTGTAATGTGGAGATACTCCCCCAGTCGGACGTGCCTACTAGTATGGTGCCCAACTCTCTTCATTTGAGTTTACGATCTTCAAATGCTTGATTTTCGATCCTAATTTGTTTTTTTACAGATAAAGTTGAATATCTAAAAACAGTAATGACAATATAATTAATGTAGAGAGTAAGGGCCGAATCATAACGTCCTATGTCTGAATTAATGTTGTCGTTTATAGAGAACAAGCTCTGTATCGCGGGGAACTTTACAAACATACAATTAACGGGTACAAATTACACCCCGACCCAGAAAAACACTTTGTGGGTCACACAAAGTTTAGTCTTGTGTGGAAATAGAACCTCGTACTCAGCAGGTGCATACTGCGGCTACTGGACCACCAAGGCAGTCAAGTTTTGGAAAACGGTCACCCATCTGTAGACCGACCGCGGCAAGCTCCCTTAACCTTGCAGATCTATCGATCTGCGCCTAGCACTTAGTTACGAGCCTGAATCAATATTAAATTTAAAAAGCTAAGAGTTTTGATAAAACTATTATCAAAACTCGGTCAGAAAGCAAAAACATCTAAAAATAGAATGAGTCCAAGCGTTACAAGTGGTGTAGTGGTGAGTACAAGAGGCCTATTTGACGGCCGGGCTTGTACCGAATCGTAATAACCTCGTATTTTTATGGTTCCTCAACATGAAACATTTATTATAATGTCACCTTCCTTGTATATATGACTATAGGTATATTTTACAATAGGTTCCTCGCCGGGACAAATATTTGTGTGACCCCTAGATATTTGTCCTGTTTCTGGGTGTACTTACTTGATTTCTTTGTCAATTCTCCCATGACATCGAAGGTATCTTTTGAAACTTATTAAGGACAATGACATAATAATTTATTATGTAATGAATTCTTACTAATATTTACGTAGTAACTATTTAGTAATCTGTGCTAATATTATAAATGTGAAGGTTGTGAGAATGGATGGATGGATGGATGTTTGTTACTCTTTCACGTAAAAACTACTAAACGGATCTGGATGAAATTTGGCACAGAGATAGATTATGGTCTGGAATAAGACATAGGTTACTTTTTACAGCGATAACCGACATCCACGCGGGTGGAGCCGCGGGCTACAGCTAGTACGGAAATAAAAACTAAATAATATTGAGTCTTTATTAAATGTGCAGTTTTCAGTCGATTCAGTCCCGATTTTACGTACCTTATTATTTATACTATTTGACATTTACACTGTCTTCATAAAATTACTGATTATGGAAACTAAGGAAATGTTAGTGGATTCTTAAGTATATAAATATATATTAAATTGAACTAAACTTAATTATTATTATTGTTTGGTTAGTGGCCAGTAGGCCTCTGTCGTGATCTAACGACTGTTAACAATCGGGACCGACTTTTATCGTGCCCTCCGAAGCACGGAGACGCTCAGATAAAATACCACTATGCGGTCACCCATCTAAAGGGGGTCACTCATAGCTAGGTGCACTCACTGTTCGGTAAACGATCAGCGGGTTAAGCTACCAAGGGCGCGGTAAGCCCTTGGTAGCTTAACCCGCTGATCGTTTACCGAACAGTGAGTGCACCTAGCTATGAGCGCCTTTAAACTTAATAATAAGTATGAATTAGTCAGGTAACGTTATATTTTTTGGTTCCTGCCTTGGCCTCGAAGAGCTGCTCGATTTTGGCAGTAGGAATCCGAGAACGCCACAAGCTAAAACATAAATTAATATAAAAACATAAATATAATCATACTGCGACACATATCTAGCTAATATAATGTTGGTAACACTTACACAATAGTAAACCTCCGAATAAGTAGAACATCGTTTCACACGCGTTGTTAATCATCAGCCCAGCTATGTTTGTGCCTAAGATCGATCCTATTCGACCTAGCATCATGGACAAACCGACCGCCATTCCTCTGAAACATACCTCACGATTAATTAAAAAAACTACATCGGTAGTCCCGAGGCATAAACTTGTCTTTATAATTGCGGCCTATAGTCAGCTACATGTCCGAAAGAACCTGTTTTCTATTACCGAATTCTAGATCTAACTTAGCTGACAAAATGTGGTTATGGCTCTACATAACCCTTGGGGAAAGAAGCGCGAGGATATTTTATGTTTTTTTTATACTACTTGGGTGGCAAACAAGCATACGGCCCGCCTGATGTTAAGCAGTAACCGTAGCCTATGGACGCTTGCAATACCAGAGGTATCACTTGCGTGTTGCCAACCCATTTTTTTACCAGGGCTTTAAGATGGAAGTAACCCTGGGACAGAAATACGTTTATTTTAAAACGCATACCTAAATGAGCGCTGGAGACCTGTACTCACACACAGGAACACAACTACACCGCTGTGTGTAGTTATTTGGCTGTGGTCTTCTGTAAGGTGGAGGATGTTAAGCAATTATGATGTCGTCAATAGTAAAGCAAAGCTTAGGCACGCATGCTTTTGTGGCAATTAATAATGATTTGTCAAATAAAGGCGAACATTAATTTTACCTCAAATGAGTAGGAAAGATCTCCACAGCGTATGCATTGACTGGTCCTATCGTCAACACCATGATAGGGATCGAAGACAAGAGAACAGCGAACACCATGTCATTTGTTATGAAGTTTATGAGAATACAGAACGACCCTGCAAGAAAAAGAAGGATATCATCATGTGATGGTTTTATACGGTGTAATTTAACGTAAACATATTTAACCTGATCATAGATTTTCACCGTTAGATAGATTTTTCCTCATGTCACCTAGATCGTGCGAAAATTGTAATCAGTTTTGTATTTGTTTTTCTATTTCGACCAAAATGCGTTTTCGCCTGATGTTTAACGATAGTATTAAGATGTGGCACGCTTGCCTTAAAATACCCAAATTCACCTGTGACTTGAATACACCAATATCCACCACCAGTTGTTCTATTCCGTTGCTGTGTAAATGTAAAGGCAAAGCTCAATATTTAATTAATACTTCAGGTATCAAACAGAAATGCAAGGCTTGCATATTTTGACGCGTAAGGGCCTGTCTAATCTCTCTATACTAAACATTTGAATCTTTTAGGTAAAAGGTCCAGATTAATAAATCCATGAATTGAAATGATGAAATAAAAAATAATGACTTTTTTTATACTATCTGGGTGGCAAACAAGCATATGGCTCGCCTGATGTTAAGCAGTTAACGAAGTCTATGGACGCTTGCGATTCCAGAGGTATCACTTGCGTGTTGCTGACCCATTTTTTTACGCCAGGGCTTTAAGATAAGATGCCTGGGGAAGGAAGACGTTTCTTTCAAAACGCATTTCGAATTAAGCGTTGAAGTGTACTCACACACAGGAACACAACTACACCGCTGTGTGTAGTTATTTAACTGTGGTCTTCTGTAAGGTGGAGGTCCTTCCCCAGTCGGACTTGCTCGCTAGTATGGTGCCTACATCTCCTAAATGACTCTCCTAGCAGTGAATGTAGATTACCCACCTATGAGTAAGAAGCAGTTGATGAGTAGGTTCTTCTTGCCGATGAACCTGACCGTGGAGCTGGCGACAACTGCGACCACAGCACAGCTTGCCTGTGCCACTGAGTTTATCATGAAGGTTACTTCGTCTATGGTGTCGTCGCAGGCTGCCACTGAACTTGAATTCTGCAAACAAGTCAAGAAAGATAGGAAGAGCATAGGAGATAATGTTTTATTAACTTTGACTCCCTTGGTGGTCCATTGGCCGCAGTATGCGCCTGCTATGCACGAGGTTGTAGATTGATTCCCACGCAGGACAAAACTTTGTGTGACTCACAAAGAGTTGTTTTGAGCCTGGTAGTAATTTGTGTCCGTTAATTGTATGTTTGTAAAGTCCCCCGCGACACAGAGCTTGTTCTCTAGTGCGGGAGTTGTCCTTACTAGTTGTGTGGCACCTATGTCGTCAGTAACCGAAGTGGATCTTATGGCTAGGTGAGGGTGGTAAATATAGGTAGTATGTCTCTTCTTAAAACCGGGAACCTTTTGTAGGACCTTGTACACCCATTTCATAAAGGACGCTAAATCCTTTTCATTTCCAAAATGTAAATCTGTCCAGTTAGATTAACTAGACTCCTAGTTAATTTAACTGGACAGATTTACATTTTGGAAACGAAAAGGATTCGCTCGCTGACAGACAAATATACTGCGAAGGCTTCATAATAGGGTTCCGTTGGCATTCTTTGGTTATTATCATCATCTTCATCTCTGCCAGAAGATTATGATTATGCTACATTCTTTTCTGTACGGCCCCAAAAAATGGACAGGAAGTTTACTTCATTTTTGGAAGTTGAATTAAAGTTGCTTCTTCTTCTTAGCGTTTCGATGGCAAACATCATTAAATCTATATTATTGCGGCCCAAAATAAAGCTACATCGACTGCATTGTCAGAGGCAGCCATCAAGTCCTACTGCGTGCAGGTGTTAAGGCATGCAGGACATGATGTGAGGTGGGCCATTGTTTGGGTTACACCGCATGAACAAGCCAGATCTGTATCGCCTGTAAAACCCCACCTGAACAAATTTTCCTTGCTCCGGCCAATAAAAGTTGCTTAATAATAATGATGATGCGTATCTATACCTGGTTAAGTCTGTGAGCGATAACTTGGCATGCTGTCTGCCCTGCTCCGTCACCAGTCAACACCCTGTTCAGTACATCTGGTACCCACGCGTATAAACCGTTTATTCTGGAATATTATTATAAAAAATATATATTTATACAGGTACTCCCGTACAAAATGCTAAATAGAATTACATTTTGACGTAAATATGTACTTACAAAAGAAATTAAAACTACATATACAGTGAAAATAAATCTTAATTTAATAGAGGGAGGGTACCATACTAGCGAGGAAGCCCGACTGGAGAAGGTAACCTTGCCAAAGACCACAGATAAATGACTACACTGAGCGGTGTAGTTGTGTTTTTGTGTATGAATTTTGAAAAACACGTATTCCTATTCCAGGGATACTCCCATCTTAAAGCCCTGGTGAAAAAAATGGGTTGGCAACACGCAAATGATACCCCTGGTATTGCGGGTGTCCATAGGCCATAGCTTAATATCTGGCGGGCCGTAGGCTAAGTAGGTATGCTTGTTTAAAAAAGTGATGATGAAATACTTAAAGGCACAGTAATTCATTTTCTATACAATAAAACTTACACAGAAAATGTTCCATGTAATAAAAATCCATTGAGAAGTAACCATTTTAAATAGGGCCACTTCAATAATGGCACTGTCTGTACTTTTAAAGATGTTAGAAAGCTTCCGTTCTCTCTGTCGTTCGGTGGAGCTATCAGTTTTTTGATCTGAAAAAACAAAACACTTTGAAATTGCTAAGAAAACTCCTTAATGAAGAAAACAAGCTCACTTTTGTAAAACTAAATGGACCCCATTGCGTCTGCCGTGCAAACAAAGTTTAAATAATTATAGAATACCCCGAACTGTTCACTTAATGTTTTTTTATTTTGATTATATATCTACGTACTCGTCTTGTAAAGCACTCTTTTTTGATACTCCACTCTAAAATATAGATTTAAAAAAAACCTGCATTTTATAGCGCATAAATTCCTGCCACACTCATCAGATCATTTATCTAAATTGGTTGAGCCGTTGAGAAGTTGAGTGAACATATAAAAGGACATACATGCACACACTACGTACAGGCAAAATTCATTTTTACTTAGAGCAAGTCCTACATACAATGCAATATGTCAGAGAATTGATATCGATATTTTTAGCAGAAATAATTTAAAAATAAAAAAATATATGTGCGATGACTTTTTTGCTGGATGAATAATTATAAGTTTTAAGAATGATTAATAATCAAGTTGTGTCTATAACAATATGTACTATCAGTGAAACTTGTAATTGGCAATCACTTATGTATTAAATCTCAACAAATAATTGTAAGCTAGCTGTAAGCTTCCTTTATTTAAAAATAAAATAAAAATACTAATTAGGTACTTACCGGGAAATCTTCAGGTCTCTTCCCTTTATTACCAACGTACATATCTTGTAATACTTTGAGAGCTTCATCAAATCGTCCTTGAGAGACCAAATATTTGGGGCTTTCGGGACCAAAGGAAACTATGGTGGCCATTATGATGAACAGTGCACCATATACCATGGAGAGGAGCCGCCATGGACGGAATATGTATGTTGTGTTGATTGCTATCGCAAAATCTAAAGGTATTATTGCCCAAGCAAGTACTGAAAAGAAATATAAAATAACATAAGATATCAAAGCAATTTCAGAAGGGGTAAGCAGATCTATATGATGACGTTTCGCCAACTGTTAGATTCTATGTAATAGAATCATTCTTACTGTCGAACCTACTGGGCACAATTTTTAACTAAGTGCTCTTTCTCACAAAAAAATCCAAAACACATTTGCCTTACTCGGGGATCGAACCCGAACCATAGCATAAGGAAGAATCTTTAAACCGTCAGTCGCCACAGTCAGAAGTGAACATAAGCGTAAGCCTATGCTAGTTTATTATTTCTTATTGCGAATTCCATAAATAAGTTTTTTTTTTCTTAAAGACAACTCCTGCACTAGGGAACAAGCCCAATATTGCTGGAACTATATTATTTTAGTCACTAACACAAAATACATTTACCCAGACTTGGAAAAAATATCGGCAAACAAGCATACCCGCCTGATGCGTAGCCTATGGACGCTTGAAATACCAGAAGTATCACTTGCGTGTTGCCAACCCATTTTTTTACACCAGGGTTTTATGATGGGACTATCCCTGAGATAGGAATACGTTTCTTTCAAAACGTATCCCTAAATGAGTGCCGGAGACCTGTACTCACACACAGAAACAGAACAACACCACTATGTGTAATTATTTGGCTGTGGTTTTCTGTAAGGTGGAGGTCTTTTCCCAGTCGGGCTTGCTCGCTAGTGCGGTGCCCTACCTCTCTTTAAAACGTTTTTTTTTAATCGAACCCACAAAGCATAGTGAGTCGAATTAGTGTGTTACCGTTTTTTTAATAATTATAAAAATATACACAGACATAAACATATAGATATTATTAACAAGTAAACTTACGAGGTACTACAACAGATCCACAAGACTGTATAGCATTAATGATGGATAGAGTGACGTCTCTATATCGAGTCGGTAAGATCTCACCGATGAATGTGTACGGGATGACTGTGGGACCCGCTAAACTGTTAATAAACAATCTATTAAAAACGTGAGCGTGAGTACACATCTCCAGTGCTATATAATAATAGCAACCCATATATGCCTCACTGCTGCTGGGCACGGGTCTTTTCTCCTCTATCAAGAGAGAGAGAGAGGGTTTAGGCCTTAATTAACACACGCTGGCTCGGCTGGGTTAATCAGATATGGCTTTAGAATTTCTTATAAGACATGTGGGTTTCCTCACGATGTTTTCCTTCACCGTAAGCAGCTAATAAATCATTTGATTGGTACATAAAAAACCACCAAGTGAAATTTACCCGGAATCGAAGTCACACCTCTTGCTTGAAGTGGGTTACTTTCCCACTTGGCTACCACCGCTAATTCTCTCTACTCTCCAGTGCTAATTGAAGAAAAAACGTATGATGGGCTACTCCATTACAAAACCCTGGTGAAAAAAGGTTTTTAAAAGGTCGGCAACGCGTGAGTGACACCCCTGGTGTTGCAAACGTCCATAGGCTACGGTAACTGCTTACCATCAGGCGGGCCGTATGCTTGTTTGCCAACTTGGTAGCATAAAAAAAAAACTTTTGAGTCAGCAACATGCAAGTAATATCCCTGGTATTGCAAGCGTTTTTTGGCTATTAATATAAGGGCGGGCGGTATGCTTGTTTGCAGCCTCAGTATATAAAAGAGACATTTCTCGTTTATTAAATTTCAATGATAAATTGGGGTAATATTTGTGTAGCCCGGATAGTGAAAGCATCTTCATAGAAAAGGGCAGCAAAAAAAACGTGTTTTTCTGCTTTAGGGTTGATTTTTCAAAACTTTTCTCTAGGAAATGCTGTGCAGCAGAAGGAACTTCGTTTTGTGGGTAGTTGTAGACAACTTTGATATTATTAGCGGCATTAAGAGTTAGCAGAATAGTCAAGGTACCATCGACACGAAAAAGAAGTAACTACTTAGGCTACCTGTTTGAATTTGTCTTCTTATTTATTGGTATAAAAAAAAGACTTCAAAAAGCTAAAACTAACTAAATACAGATTAAAATCGGTGCTTTGTTCATCCTGTCACTTAATATTCAGCTTGGCACTGACTTTATTCTGTATTCAGTTATTTTTAGATTTTTGAAGTGGGTTTAATTTTTTTTTCTAAAAAAATTTTATACCAATAATAATAAGAAGACAAATTAGCATACAGGGAGACTATGTAGTTACTTCTTTTTCATGTCGATGGTAGTTTTTTGAAGTCGGTTGAAAAGTAAAAGTAGTAACACTTGATTATTTCCTGATAGTTGAGTCCCCGAGTTCTGAGGAAGTTCACTGTGCTCTTAACTCTTAGGTTGCAAGTACAATGCTTATTGTTACAGTACCTACTTAACATCAGGCCGGCCATGTGCTTGTTGACTAGTACCTGATTAAATATTTCTTGTTCTTACCAAAGAGCCGTCAAAAATTTACAAGTTGCAAAGCTTGCTAGATTAGGCATCAATCCAGAGAGAATGCTAAAGAATCCAGCAGCCAGGGAACTGTATATGACCATCTTCTTTCGACCGCGAGTGTCCACCAAGTATCCCCACGGATAAGACGTTATTATGATACCTAGAAGCCAACAATAACTGTATGTTTAGATAACATAATAATAATTAATGGGATATGACAATGTACAGGTTCGAGCTGATTTATTTACCTATATTTGATAAACAAGAATAAATCTCAGCATACAATTGTTAAGAAAACATTTTGTAAATTCACATAATAATAATACCGGTTACTGTCGGTTGTTTCAAGGGGCCCATCTAGTGTATAGGCGAGTCACCGTCTGTCTATTTTACATGTAGTAGTATATCCCAACTTTTAAATGATGGCAGGCGACATTTTATCCCAAAATCATTGTAAATTAGTCCATCGAACACCCAATCCCATAGCCCAAAATTATTTGATTTCACGTTGCAATAGCTCTACACTTATCATAGGCAGGTCATGGCTGTACTGCAATAGTGCAGCTGTGGCATGACTATGGTAAGCGTCTCATCCCATTTTAAATTAAAATTCTCTAACGGCCTCTGCGTGTTGGATCTACGTCCCCGCGTAAGCCTTCCAAAGGCCCGGGTATTCTCCTTGAATGATGGGAAAATACCCGTGATAAAGAGAGATATAATAATAATATTTTCGGGACAACTCACACATCGGTATCTGATCCCAAACTAGGCATAGCCTGTACTATGGTAACCAGACAACTGATAAACACACTTATATATTTCTAAATACATGCATTTTATATGTAGATAAATCAGTGAACAAACATCAACCCCATATTCTTATTGTTTTTTGTTGGTATTCAAATTCTTAGATATATCTTTTATTTATTTTTTAAAAGACAACTCCCGCATTTGGGGACAAGCCCTGTGTCACGGGGGACTTTACAAACATACAATTCTCGGACACAAATTACACCTAGACTCGGAATATACATTTATTATTCACACAAAGTTTTGTCCCGTTTGGGAATCTAATCCACGACCATTAGCTTAGCAGTCAGAATCACAAACCGCACATTTTTATATGTTTTACAGGCACAGGCCAGTAAAACATATAAAAATGGCGTTTATAGGAAATAAAATTTGTTAAATGTTAGGCAACATTTTAAATGTACCTATATTAATTATAAGTACTTAATGCGTATGTACTTACTCAGACTCAAATAATAAAGTCAACAAGATGTAATGTTAAAATTATTTCCTACCTACTGATAACTACGCAATATGCCTACAGACGTATATTTAAAACTAGCTGTTGCACGCGGCTCCGCCCGCGTGGATGTCGGTTATCGCCTATGTTTTATTCCAAACCATAATCTATCTCTGTGCCAAATTTTATCCAGATCCGATCAGTAGTTTTTACGTGAAAGAGTAACAAACATCCATCCATCCATCCATATAAATTAGTAAGGATAGCAAAAAAAAAATACTAAATAGTCAACACAAAATGAGTCTCGAAGGGGTTAAAGAAGGGTTGTAGTAAGTAAGTAAGGGAGCGTTTCGACAATAATGACAGAATCAATAAGCAAGTGGGATCTTACAATAGATGTCCGTATTCATAGGTGCTTATAAGCCCTAAATGAGTTTTTTCACTCACTTTTTTAAAATTTTTGGTCATTTTTTTTTGAGGTTTTTACAGGGTCTGCAACGCGCGAGTGTCACCCCTGGTGTTGTAAGCGTCTATTGGCTACGGTTACTGCTTACCATTAGGCGGACCGTATGCTTGTTTGCCTCCTTGGTAGTATAAAGAAACGTCTGTTTACTCAGCTTAACTTTAGTACTCTACTCACCGATATAAGGTATAGATGACACGAACCCCCTCTGGCCGTCAGTCATGTCCAGATCACACACCGCTGCTGGCATCACCAGTGAGTAACTGATGAACTCTACCACTCCTGCCAGGAGGACTAATGCCAGCGCAAAGCTGTACTTCAAATTATACCAGCCGATACCTGAAGGAAAATTACAAACATCAGAATTTTAGAACCTGACTCTTAAATCTTCTTCTTCTTTGTCCTTCACATACGTCAAGTCTCGTTCATTCTTCCTTTGCGCTCCATCTTGAAATCAGAACGTCCACAAACCGTGAAATTTTCAAGGCTAGAGTACGTCAGCTTTACAGTAAATTTTTGGCAGAATCATCTTAACTTTCTTATTAATTTTATGGTATTTATTTATTTTGTTAAGTACGTTATGTATCCATTAATTGTCTATTATGAATCATTTTATGTCGGTTTAGTAAATGTTATCAAAATTACTCTTACTCTTTTCTCTGCATCACCCAAAGGTTGACTGGTAGAGAATGCCTTTGGCATTAAGTCCGCCATTGTCCATTTGTTTTGTGCAAGAAGTAAATAAATAAACGCAGTTTTAAGGAGAATTTTCTACTGAACGATTGAGGGTTTTATGAGAAAAAATCCCGGCTGGTGGCGAGCGATGTATGGTTAACACATGGCTGTAAACGTTTTTTGGAAAACAGCCATTTGTATAGAGGCTGTAAAAGACGCTTAAAAAGGCTTTTAGTGAAATAGTAATATTTAGCATGGTAACAGCTTTACCTGCTACAGCAAGTGCTTGGTCCAGATTAGCTGCAAATTTATCTTCTTTTCCCACGTTCTGGGTAATGGAATCTACTTCTTTCTCCATATTTCACTCTTAAAAACTATCTATCAATAATCACTATTTTCAACCTGGTGACGCGGCTAGGTCACATCGTCAATAGTTAGAAAGCTTTTAAAGTTTCGCTCTCAAAAAGTAAACTTTTGTAAGGCAGTACTGTCAACTCCTAGGCGTTACTGTCATGTTAAGTCACAAGATAAGCAGGGCTGTCTTTGTTAAAAGAACTAGAATGTTTTTAACTTCGAAATTCTTAAGAAATTTTCACTTTTCGATGTACGGTCGGCATCAGAGTTTACTGTACAGGGCCGCTATATAAAGCTTAGTTTTTTAGGAAAACCAATGTATGAATATGTGTGAAATATACTTTTATCAAATTCCACAGAAATATATATATAATGGTTTTCCCAAAAAACGAATCTTCACACAGCGGATCTGCATACAGCTAATTCCGTTGCCGTGTGTACCTACTGTGTTTCTTTAAAAAAGTATTATTTTCGTAAGTAGTAGGTATATGAAGCAAAATATGCGGATGTTTCAAACAATAGTTAATACTTATTAATAAACTTTTTTATCACTGCAATTATAAAACGACCTATTACATAAAGAGACACGTTAAAAATAATATATTTTTTATCATACATCTTCAATTTGCATCTTTAGATAAAAGCAACAAATAGAAATGATAAGTTGGCGCATGAAATGTACACTCAGCAACAGAGTTAGCTGTACAGGGCCGCTATATGACGATTAGTTTGTTAAGAAAACCATTGTATATATTTCTGTGGAATTTGGTAACAGTGTACAATTAGACTAAACCTACAGATAAAATATATTTCACACAAATTCATACATTGGTTTTCCTAAAAATACTAATCTTTATAGCGGCCCTGTACAGCTAACTCCGTTGCCGACCGTACATAATATATTAAATATTTGTTATATAATGGATTTTCTGACAAGAATCGCTCACAATCAGCGTCGAAGTGTGAAAGTGCCTGAAATTATGCAGTAGATCTTTATTACATACTAGTTGTTGCCCGCGGCTCCGCCCGCGTGAATGTCGGTTATCGTAGCCTATGTGTTATTCCAGACCATAATCTATCTCTGTGCCAAATTTCATCCAGATCCGTTTAGTAGTTTTTACGTGAAAGAGTAACAAACATCCATCCATCAATCCATCCATTCTTACAAACTTTCGCATTTATAATATTAGTAAGATAGTAGGATGTACTTAAATTATCTCAATGTATATATATATGAACCTTATTTTCAAACGACACCTCCCGCAATATTTAGATATTATATTCAAACAGCGCTCTATTTTAAAAGTTATGTTAGGAAAGCCTTTCCGATTCCCTACCGTTGCTCTGTATAAAGAGATCCAAGTACTGAGTGTAAGAAGTTTATATATTTTAAAATAATTCTCCGTATAGACAAGATAGTAATAACCTCACCTGAATACAAAAGCCTTCTCACTTAACGCAAATTTAGCATCCCTGTAAAACAGATCAACACGTCATTAGCCAGAAGATTCCGCAATTTTACATCTACTCTTCTTTATAATAAAACTAGCTGTTGCCCGCGGCTCCGCCCGCGTGGATGTCGGTTATCGCTGCAAAAAGTAGCTTATGTGTTATTCCAGACTATAATCTATCTCTGTGCCAAATTTCATCCAGTAGTTTTAACGTGAAAGAGTTACAAACATCCATCCATCCATCCATTAGTAAGGATAGCCCAAAAATATAACATTAAATCTTGTTCAATATCCAAAACAAAACGTAAACTCTCACTTATACTGCAAAACTTTTCGTATAAAGACACTAAAAAACTTCTGAAAATACCACAATTACATCTTCACTAACTCACTCATCAAAAATAACAACTTTCTAATCCTAGATTTCCATTCCATATCCACTATTACTTCTATACCCTATCTTAAATATAAAAACTCTAATATTGTCGACCTTTTGTATATGTGAATACTGTTTGCTGTTAAATATCTTTAAGGTAATTCTTGTAAAGACCCCCACGATACAGGCTTTATCTTATCTTATACGTAACAACACCTGTGTTCGCATAGTTTACGAAAACAAAGAACATCTAGATTCGGAACAAATATTTATGGAGCTCACAAAGTTTTGTCCCGTGTAGGAATCGAACCCACAATATTCGGCGCAGTTTTACCAAGGTAGACCACACGTGCAGTCAAGCTTGATTCCAGCTTTCTAAGGCCTTAAATTTGCAAGATTGGCGGCAAAAAGTTAATCCATACTTATTTTTTTTTTTATGCGACCAAGGTCGGTGTCGGTTGTCGGTGGCGAGAGGTGCGTTGATAGAATGTGGCCGTGGGCATCATCTCGAAAAATTGTCTAATAAATACGAAAGTTTGTTTATATGCTTGTTTGTTACATTTTCACGACTAAATGGCTCAACAAATCTAAATGAAATTTAGCAAGGAGATAGATAGTATCCTGGGAAACGATATAGAGTTATTCGTACCACGATAACCAACATTCACGCGGGTGGACTCGCAGGCAACAACTACTTTATTTAATACTAGCTGTTGCCCGCGGCTCCGCCCACGTGGATGTCGGTTATCGCTGCAAAAGTAGCCTATGTGTTATTCCAGACCATAATCTAACTCTGTGCCAAATTTCATCCAAATCCGTTTAGTAGTTTTTACATGAAAGAGCAACAAACATCTATCCATCCATCCATCCATCCATTCTCACAAACTTTTACATGTATAATATTAGTAATATTAGTAAGGATGTTTACACCTCTAGTACAGAGAAAACATCTTTTTTTACATATTACTATACATACTGTAACACCATAAAACAATTAACTAAATTAATTAATTCAACCAAAGTTCCAGTATATGTGTTAAAGCTGAATCTAAATAAGAATCCACACTGGGGTAGAAAAGTGCGTAGAAACGAGGGTGTCCGTGACACGGCTGAGGGAGAGATGTAGGTGCTGATAACGTAACGTATTTAAGGAAACTGACCCAAGGTCCCGCAGTCCTTGCGGACGGTGCACGAATTGTGGCCGGTTTATTGTTAAAATAAGTTGTTACAACTAGGTGAAGTGTGGGGAATATCATTGTATATATTAGATAAGTTATATATTAGATATGTATTAGATAGAGACTATAGCATGGGGTTCTTCAAGAAAGGAGTTTTTAAAGGGTCGGCAACGCGTGAGTGACACCCCTGGTGTTGCAAACGTCCATAGGCTACGGTAACTGCTTACCATCAGGCGGGTAGTATGCTTGTTTGCCACCTTGGTAGTATAGAAAAAAAGTATCTGTGGTATTTTTTATGGGTTTATTTGCAATTTAAAAGGTATAGAGAATACATATAGAAGCGAGCCCTACCGGGAAGGTCCACTTTGCAGAAAACCACAGCCAATTTTTTTATACTACGTCGGAGGCAAACAAGCATACGGCTTGCCTTATAGTAAGCAGTTACCATAGCCTATAGACGCTTGAAATACCAAAACTATCACTTGTGTATTGCCAACTTAAAAATAAACACCAGGATTTTATGATGGAATTCCTAGGATAGGAAAACGTTAGTTAAAAATGCATTCTAGTACAGCTACCAGTCTCTTATATAGTAGTCATTATATTTTAAGCCTAAATATTGTAATATCTATGAGAGAGAGAACAATAAAAAAATATTATTATTATTTTAAAATGAGCGCTGGAGACCTGTTTTCACGAGATAAAGCACTAAATATCTGTGTATTTAAATCTTGAAGGGACATAGATAACATTTCGCTGGGCGAGCACACACAATAAAATCGTACAAAGTATACCCAAGAACCCCCTTTTCTTGGACAGTCAGGTAAAAAAGAAAAAGATCGCAAATGTCCAAACAACCATTAACCTTGTTCCGAGCTCATATCTATAAAGTTAAGGAATACATAATGAACGCTATATACCAATAATATTCCGTGACCTACTGCCGGCTAGAAGAAAATACTACAGGGCTTGTGAACACGAAGTTTATAGAAACTCGACTGAGGAAGTAACTACACATTATAGAAAACTACTACGGATAAACACTACTGGTATTTTGACTTCCTGTTGATGTCAATCAGTTACCGCCGCCTATGGACGCATGCAATACCAGGAGAATCACTCTCGCTGACCTAATAAATTGTAACATCTCCATATCCACGGATATGGAGATGTCAAAATTACGGAAAATGCGGATTGACTTGAAGTCTTTAAACGAAGACCTCCCCTTAGCTGCTCTAGAAAAGTGGATGGAAAGTAAGAATGTATTTGCCTTTTTGTGGAATTTAATGGTGTTATAGTCAAAGTCAAGTTTAAGTCTAGTCAAAGTCAAACACATTTATTAATTTATTTAGTGGTTAGTGACTCTGACTGCTATGCCGGCGGTCGTGGGTTCGATTCCCACCCAGGACAAATCTTTATGTGATGAGCACGAATGTTTGTTCTGTGTCATGGTGTAATTTATCTATAATATGTATGTATTTAGAAATATATAAGTATGTTTATCAGTTGTCTGGTTACCATAGTACCTACAGGCTCTGCCTAGTTTGGGACCAGATAGCGATGTGTGAGTTGTCCTGAAAATATTTATTTATTTATTCATTTAGATCAAATGCATGACCATATATCACACTACCTTGACCTTACCTTGAAGCTTGCCTTGGTAGTCCAGTGGCCGCAGTATGCGCCTGCTGCACACGAGGTTGCGGGTTCGATTCGGTCCCACACAGGACAAAACTTTGTGTGACCCACAAAGATTTGTTCTTGGTCTGGGTGTAATATGTGTCCGTTAATTGTATTTTCGTAAAGTCCCCCGCGACACAGAGCTTGTTCTCTAGTGCGGGAGCGGTCTTTAAAAAAAAACACTTCGCCTAAGTTTTTCCATATATTTAAAGTTACGTGTACATAATAGGGTACGAAATACATACATTACATGATAATACTACTTTAAGACTTTATACGATTGCTTATTCCAACAACCATAATAAATAGGTCATTTGATTAAATCCTGAATGCATATCACAGTAATAGTATGAAAGTTAAAAAAGTAGTATGCGTGTCGCCAGGACAAGTCCACTTGAAATAACGCTACTGAGTTAGTTAAACTTTTTTATTAAGTGTTCGGTCTTGTGTAGTAGAGAGAGAGAAGCGATAGTGATAATATTTAATGCTATTCGGGTAGTCCAGCGGTGGACGTAGATACGGGCGTAGACTAGGCATCAGATAAATATGATAGGTGTAGGTATTAGATAAACGCCAAAGCATTCCCATTCAATGTGGCAATGCTGCTAGCCTCCTGGGCACGTTCCCAATAGACAGTGAGTTGAGGAATATTTCGACGCTTAAACAACAGTCTTTGTTTTTAATGTTTTTTTTTTATTTTCAATTTCAAATTAGTTTGCTATATAGAGGTAGTGTTAAAATGTATCTATACGTATTGTATAAATGAAAATAAATAAACACAGGATTATCCTTACTAATATTATAAATGTGAAAGTTTGTGAGAATGGATGGATGGATAGATGGATGGATGAATAGATGGATGGATGGATGTTTGTTACTCTTTCACGTAAAAACTACTAAACGGATCTGAATGAAATTTGGCACAGAGATAGATTATGGTCTGGAATAGCACATAGGCTACTTTTTACAGCGATAACTGACATCCACGCGGGCGGAGCCGCGGGCAACAGCTAGTTAATAAATAACTTTGATTTAATTTAATTACTTCGTATTTTATACGAAGTAATTATAACATATTATACCAAGTTGATGTCCGAGACGTGGTCGTTCACTATGGGCTTAATGCGAAGGCTCAAAGTCACCCAAAGAGCAATGGAGTTTCCCTACGAGACCGAATAAGAAACGAGAGATCCGTAGGAGAACTAAAGTGACCGACATAGCTCGAAGAATTGCATCAATTAAGTAGCAATGGGCAGGACATATAGCTCGCAGAACCGATGGCCGATGGCAGAAGGTGGACCGACGATCTGGTAAAGGTCGCGGGCAACCGATGGACAAGGTCAGCTCAGGACCGAACGATGTAAAAAAACCTTGGGGTAGGCTATGTCCAGCAGTGGACGTCTTATGGCTGAGATGGAATACAAAGTTATCGCTCGTGAGGCGTACTATTTAAATCTGTAACCTTGGTATAAGGTTCACTGCTCTTGGCAAAAAAAAGTGTTTTTCTCTTTCATTATAAGTACCTACATAGTTCTTGGAAATATTACACGGTACATGTAATATTCCCAAGGATTATTAAGTTAACATCCCTAATAAATCTAATATATAAAATTCTCGTGTCATAGTGTTCAACTTTGAACTCCTCCGAAACGGCTTGACAGATTCTCATGAAATTTTGTGAGCATATTGAGTAGGTCTGAGAATCGGCCAACATCTATTTTTCATCCTCCTAAATGTTAGGGGTGGTCCACCCCTAATTTGTTTTTTTAATTTTTATTGTCATTTTTTTTGTTTTTATTTTTTTATGATTCAGCATTCAAAAATACATACAAACATTAATTTTCACCCCTCTACGATCAACCCCAATTTTTTAATAGCGATATTACTATTTTAGTAGCAAAACAACGTTTGCTGGGTCAGCTAGTAAATACATATATAAATAAATAATAAATGCGAAATAACTCTGTGTGTTGTCTTTCCACTACTAAACAATTGTACGGATTTTATAAAATTTGCCAAGTAGATGGATGCCTGTAGAAAGACAGGGTACTTTATATTTCGTTTACCGACATCGGAGTAGGTGGAGCCGCGGGCTACATCCTACTAATATTATAAACGAGAAAGCCTGCCGAGGTTTTCCCGAGAGACTATAGCATGGGGTTCTTCAAGAAAGGAGTTATAAGGTTTCTAAAGGGTCGGCAACGCGCGAGTGATACCTCTGGTGCAAGCGTCCATAGGCTACGGTAACTGCTTACCATCAGGCGGGCCGTATGCTTGTTTACCTACTTGGTAGTATAAAAAAAAAAAAGTTAGTTATTTGTAAGTATGGATGGATGGATGTTTGTTACTCTTTCACGTAAAAACTACTTAACGTATCTGGATGAAATTTGGCACAGAGATAGATTATGGTCTGGAATAAAACATAGGCTACTTTTTACAGCGATAACCAACATCCACGCGGGCGGAGCCGCCGGCAACAGCTAGTCTATTATAAAATAAAGCTTGTCTATAGCATGTAGTATCCCCTACCCTTATGTAAGGCATGCAAAATATTATGTTTATTGTTGTACTTAGTTAGTATTATATAATATTGTATGTTTATTAAGTAGTAATAAGTCGAGGGACGGGGGAATATCAACATAATTGCTACGGACACGGGGTGGGCAGACCTGTAGGTAATGCAGGCATATATTTGTGTCACTGTGGACTTTACAGACAAATCATTTTAACATAGGTATATTAGATTTTTTTAAACATTTTTTTGTATTATAGAGATATTCACTTCACACCACCAAGGCAGTCTAACAAGTGACTGCCTTGGTAGTCCAGTGGCCGCAGTATGCGCCTGCTGTGCACGAGGTTGTGAGTTCGATCCCCACACGGTACAAAAATTTGTGTGATGTGTGATTCATAAATTGTTGTCCTGAGTCTGAGTGTACTTTGTCTTCGTTAATTGTATGTTTGTAAAGTCCCCTGCGCCACAGGGCGTGTTCCCTAGTGCGCGAGTCTTCTTTTTAGAGTTTCTAAGTAAACAAGGAACCCTTATTAGGGTTCTGAAGTAGACAAGGAATATAGTATATAGTTTAGTTTTGGGTCCGTATCCGTCCGTCCGCAGTTTAGCACAGAGACCCTTTGTCCTAGAAATCTGTAATTTGGTACGAATATACATATTAGTCATGCCGACAGAGTGATGAAATAAAATCTTGAAAAATATTTTTTTTTATTTGTATCTCCTGTACATGTAAAGTGGAAATGTTTATTTTTATTCTCAAATACCCCATGGTGTTGGGTATCGTTGAATAGGTCTTTTGAAAATATTGTAGGTTTGTTAAGACATTTTTTTTATTAAGGGATTTTAGAGAGTTTTGTGGTTATAGCTTGTGACCCATGTGCGGCCACACTTACCGTCAAGTGGACCCACGGGCCGTTCGCTTGTAAGTTACCAAATTAAAAAAAACAAATTCTTTTTTTTAATATTTAGAAAGGAATTTTAACTGCATTTCATAAAAAATAATGCGACATAGCACTTAAGTCATAGATTAGGATAATCAAGGACCGTACCGACGGCGCCGTATAATTTACATACTACTTATAGATAAGGTACTCAAGTAGGAATCGAACTCGTGACCCCACACCAAGGATAAAGGCTTCAATAAAAGGCTATTTGTTTTTTAAAAGTAACCACTTACATTTCATTAGTCGATCTTAGATCGATTGAGGTTTCGTAATTCGATTTTCGTGTCGTGCAGTATGTCCAAAAAATGTGACGGTACCAATGTGAATTTCACTTTGTAAAATGTATACATCAATAAATCAATCAATCAGCCTATCGCAGCACTGCTGGACATAGGCGCCGTACGTAGCACACGGTTCTCCGCCTTCCGCATACAATATGTATAAATTTCACAAATAGATAATCTATCAAAGTGATATTAATCACATTTTGAACCATGCGCTAACGGTGAAGGAAAATATCGTAAGGATATTTATTTATTTATTTAAAACTTTATACACAAATTTGGTAAAGGCGGACTTAATGCCAGAGGCATTATCTACCAGTCAACCTTAGGGTGATGCAGAGATAAACAAAGTAGGTGCATATTAAGAAATTATTGAATAATCGTAGATAACAGGTACTCATAATTTCAATAAACAAATATATAATATAAACATAGGTACGTGCTAATTATATATAATATATATAAATAATAATACATACAATAAATAATAACAAAAAATATATAATAAATAATACATATAAGTATAAATGAAACAGAGAATGATGAAAAAACAGCCAAAATATTATTATAATAGTAGTTCCCGAACCCTTACTTTAAACGCATAACGGTTGGTGGACATCCTGATTTCGAGAGGGAGAGCGTTCCAAAGAAGGACAGATTGAATAGGAAAGGAAGAGTGAACAAAATCAGAGGTATGAGAGGTACAAGCAAGGAGAAGATTATTGGAAGAGCGAACCTTTCTATCATGGATAGAACTGCGATACTGAAAGTAGGGAGTTAAGTAGGGAGGGGGAGAGGGAGACGTAAGGATAGAATAGAGGGTAGTGAGTGCACGCAAACAACGGCGTTGAGAAATAGGTAGCCATTTTAATTGAGTACGAAAAGTAGACACGTGGTCATACTTGCGAAGATTAAAAACGAATCAAATGCAGTTATTAAGAAGACGGTCAAGTTTGTTAAGAAGATCTGCATTCAGGTCATAGTAACACACATCACCATAGTCGAACAAAGGGAAGATTAAGGACTGCACAAGCATTGTCTTAGTCCTGCATGGAAGGAAGTTTTTTAAACGGTATAGAGCACGCAGGGTACCGGTGACTTTTTGACTGACCTGGGTCACTTGAGCTTGCCAACTTAACGTAGAGTCAATCTGCAAGCCCAGATCTTTTACGGTTGAGGAAAATGTAATGACTGTGCCATCAAATATAATAGACGGAAGGGATACAGTGTCCACCTTGCTCATGATTCGTTGACTGCCCACGATAATGGCTTGGCACTTTGACGGGTTAACTGTCAAGCCACACTTATCAGACCAGCTCTTTATATATTCAAGGTCCTTGTTGACCATGTCTATTGCTGACCACACACTATCCACGGTAGCCTGAGAGTAAATCTGCAAGTCATCGGCATACAGGTGATATTCGCACTGAAGATTCTTAGTTATGAGGTTTATGAAAATTGAAAATAATAAAGGAGATAGAATACCGCCCTGAGGTACGCCAGATTTAATGTCACACCAGCTAGATGATTGCTCATCAAGTCGGACCGACTGCTGACGACCTCGAAGGTAGCTTGAGAACCATTCCAAAGCCTCAGGAGAGATCATATGATAGGAAAGAATGGCTAAAAGGATATCGTGACTGACGGCATCGAAGGCCTTTCAAAAATCAACCAAAGCCAACACAGTGACTTTGGTGTTCTCCATGCCCTCCCTGATATCGCCAGTCACTTTGAGAAGAGCGGAAACAGTACTATGACCTAGCTTTAAGCCAGACTGAAACGGGCTTAATAATTTGTGAAAATTAATAAAACGAGACAGCTGCTTATGCGCGCAGGCCTCTAGCACTTTGGACAGGAAAGGATAAAAAATATTTACGCATGTCTTAGAAGAAATTCTAGAGACATGTCTGATCCACCGACCCGCATTAGGCCAGCGGGGATAGAACCACCCAGCTCGTGATAGAGGAGAGCAGACTCGTGTCCAGGACATATACATAGATTTTTTTTCACGTCCTTTTCCGCACTTGGCCGCTCAGGTGGGCCTGAGAGTAATCGGGATATATAATAATAACTAGTTGTTGCTCGCGGCTCCGCCCGCGTGGATGTCGCTTATCGCGATAATAAGTAGCCTATGTTCTATTCCAGACCTATCTGTATGTAATTTCATCAAGATCCGTTCAGTAGTTATTGCGTGAAAGAGTAACAAACATCCATCCTCCCATCTATCCATTCATACTCACAAACTTTCACATTTATAATATTAGTAGAATAATAAATCATTTATTTCGTGTCGCATTAACATAGAGACAAATACCTTAAAGACTAGCATACATATAAACATAAAACTTGGTTTATTATACCACTTTTAATTGACCCTGGTATCGAACTTGGGACCTTAACAAAGCAGTACACACCGCCACTACACCACTGAGACTGTCACGTAATATATAGGTACTCGTAATCATAATATAATAGCTATCACAATACCAAATACTGACTATGATTGTTTGCGTAGGAGTAACATTACTTTATAAAAGAAGCGTGGGAGAGCAAAACTTACGATACGTACCGGTTAGCATTGGTTAAATTAACTTTTAAATGTGCGTGAATCATCTATAACCAATTATGTGATAACTAAATAAAATTTAATTAATAGCTTATCTAAAAAATATCCTTTTCTACCGTTGGGTATGTCTCCAGCGCTCATTTATGGATGCGTTTTGAAAGAAACGTTTTCCTATCATAGGGAGACTACGTCTTGAAGCCCTGGTGCAAAAAACTGGGTCAGCAATACGCAAGTGATACCTCTGGTATAGCAAGCGTCCATAGGCTTCGGTAACTACTCAACCTCTGGCGGGCCGTATGCTTGTGCCACCCAAGTAGTATAAAAAAATGAGGCTGCATAACGTTTACCTAGCTCTTAGAGATAGAGCACCATAGGTCCTCAGTGCTCATTTTACAATGCGTTTTTGAGTCATTCGTCAACTCGCTGAATACCTATCTTGTAGACTTTGGCAAGAGGCACATTTCTAAAGTCTACGAAATAGGTACTCAGCGAGTTGACGAATGACTCGCGTTTTTATAGCACCTGATTTCTATACTAGTGATACTCTATAACAAAAATTCTGGTGTAAAAAAAATATGTGTCGGCAGCATGCAAATGATCCCCCAGGTATTACAAGCGTCTATAGGCTACGGTAACTGCTTACCATCAGGCGGGCGATACTACTTAAAACGTACGGTGGTAAACTATACGGATTGTTTTCCACCTGAGTAAAGTACAAGCCTAGCCTCAAACATTCCTTTTGTATGAAAAAAATCAAATGGCAAATATGACATTTACTCAATGCAAATATTAATTAGGTATAAAAAAATATAAAAACTTTAGGATTGAAAACGAACGGAATACACGGAATATTACGATTTTAATATGTTTTTAGTTTTTATTACTTTTACATTAGGTATACAAAACAATATGTTGTATCTATATTCTATACCTAGTAAAAAAGTAGTATATTTTTTAATATAATTTATTCAAGGTTTATTACTTAACAGTTAAATTCAGTTTACGATGGTATTTTTTAATTCAATTTTACATATTCTTCTTCACTTAATACTTCAGAAATGGAGACGGTTTTCAATTTGTTTTTATATACATATTTACAAGAAAACTGCAATTTAACTCATCAAAATATAACATTTTCCCTGTCATCTATTAATTAATAATGTAACTCTATATTAATAAAACATTTTCTTTTTCAGCCAAAAATGCCAACGTGAACCATGGCACTGAAGGTCAAATATAAAGACGAACATGGAGTAGTCCAGATCAACATGAGCCCAACCTCAAGCCCTAAAGAACCAGACAAAGATATCACAGACCCAAAATTCGACACAATCAACAACAGATTCGCGCAATACGACCTTTTTGGGGGGAAATACGACGTAGACTCTGGTGGGGAGACACCTCGGTCGCTCTTTCGAAGTCGCTACAATAGTATCGAAGAGGAATTGGCTAACACGCCTTATGCGTTCACTACAGAACGCTCGCTGCGACTCAACAGTGCGAACAAACTAGACATTACGATACAATCGCGCTTAGACGATATATCTCCATCGAAAGATATTGAAGACGATCGATTTTTTAAACGGAAATTAAGTCTCGAATACGATGAATCGTTATTCGGTCCGCAAATCGATTTTAAAGTGAATGGTTCTGATACACCAGCGTTTACAGTAACTCAGTTGATTCATGCTCAGGACAGATATTTTGATTTGTCTGGACGACAGTCGGAGAGTCCGTGTAGTGTGCAAGTGTGCTCGGAAGTGAATGTGCCAAGTCCCAGGGGGGATGATGAGGCGTTCAGGGTGCTAGAAGATGTGAAGGCAAAGGAGGCTCCTACTAAACCGTGAGTATTATTTATAATACTAGAATTACTAAGCTGAAAGGTGTGTGTATCTTAGGAACTGGCAGTTCGATTTAAAAAATGTGTTTAGTAATGTAAAGCAAAAACATAGAATAATATATTTTCATCGAGGTATTACGAAGACGGGAGTAACGCCGCGCGCCGTGAAAAAGTGTTATTGTTATGTTTCTAAAATATATATTATTTAATCTAAAAATATTCCGCAAGCGTACATAGTCTACGGAAACTGCTTAACATCAGGCGCACCGTATGCTTGTTAGCTACTCAATTACTTAGTATAAAAATACTTAGAAACACGACCTCGAAAAAGACTTTACAAACATACAATTCACGAACACAAGAGCTACTTGTCTGGGGATAACATAAATATTTGTTCCGAGTGAGAATCGAACCTACGCTGTGTTGGCGAGACAGCTACTTTAACCGATTCGCCACACATGCAGTGCTCTTGAATTGCTAACACGATTTTATTCCGACAATTCTTTCAGAAGTTAATTTAAGTGCATTAACTCAAATAGATATACTTATATTTATGTTTTATATATGAGAATCACTCGTGTCCTCTTGTGTTGCATAAGTAATTTTATATAAATCGGTTTTCCATTTTGATTTTTATTATTTTCGAATATAAATACGTTGTTTATTATTACTAAGTACTTATAGTATTTTTTATACAATAGAAAGAGAGGTAGGGTACTATACAAATACGATCTGACAGAAGACAACAGCCAAATACGAGTAACTACACACCGCGGTGTAGTTGTGTTCCTGTGTGTGAGTACAGGTCTTCAGCGTTCATTTAGGGATGCGTTTTTAAATAAAAGTTTTCTATGACAATACCCTGGTATCATAAATTTTTGTGTCGACAACGCACGTGAGTGATGCCCCATGTATCGTATCCTCAGACTACGGTAACTGCTTACCATCAGACGGACTGTATGCTTTTTTTCCACCTAAGTATTTTTTTTATACTACCAAGGAGGCAAACAAGCATACGGGCAGCCTGATGGTAAGCAGTTACCATAGCCTATGGACGCTTGCAACACCAGGGGTATCACTCGCGCGTTTTCTACCCTTTAGAAACCTTATAACTCCTTTCTTGAAGAACCCCATGCTATAGTCTCTCGGGAGGAAGCTCATTCCACAACCTAATCGTACGTGGGAGGTAATTCCTCTGAAACCGCATACCTGAATACGCGAAAGTAGTATTTAATATTGAAAAAAGTTTAAATAGGTAAATAAATCCTCAAATATCTGATCTTATCTTGTATAGCATGCTTTCATGCTATACAACGTGCTAATTTAGAGCAGTAGGTAATATACTTATGTAAGTTAATGTTATTGAAGTGCTGTATCTGTAACTAATATATACATTTAAAATATTTTAATCTGTGACTGATATTATTAAAAACAATTGATATAATAATATCATATAGGCATATTAAATTATTATACTTACCTATTAATTGTTATTAAATATAGTATATTTGATTGGTTTGTTATAGTAGGTATACTAATAGAACTGCCTTGGTGGTCCAGTGGCTACAGTATGCGCCTGCTGTGCACGAGGTTGTGGGTTCGATTCCCACACAGGACAAAACTTTGCGACCCGCAAAGAGTTGTTCTGAGTCTGGGTGTAATTTGTGTCTGTTAATTGTATGTTTGTAAAGTTCCCAGCGACACAGAGCTGGTTCTCAAGTGTGGGAGTTGTCTTTTTAAAATTGAACCAAAAATTTAATATTATTATTATTATTATATTAGGTTTTTTTTTATAGTAGGTACTAGGGTGGCAAACAGGCATACGGCCCGCCTAATGTTAAGCAGTAACCGTAGCCTATGGACGCTTGCAATACCAGAAGTGTCACTTGCGTGTTGCCAACCCATTTTTTTACACCATTGCTTTAAGATTGTGTCCCTAAATTCTGTAAGGTGGAGGAGGTTTCCCCAGTCGGGCTTGCTCGCTAGTATGGTATGATGCCTTACCTCTATTCTCATATGCTGAACTTTGTTTATTTTGACCTTTATAAGTATACGTACCTATTTGAGTTATAGCTACATTATAGAGCAGTGTTTATCAACAGACGTGCCGAATCAGACACTCGCTGCGACTAAATGGTGGTACACAATAACAAATTGACATATTTGTCATAGTCGCGTCTTATGATGCAGTTACACACATTTTCAGTTATTCAAAGACTTATTTTTCAGATTGTCTTTTTAGTTTTTCGGAAAATTTCTCGACATTTTATTTTATATACGTTTTTATGTGATTTTTTTTAAGAAAATTATTTTAGACTTGATTCTTACTGGCAGAACAGAGAACAGTACCTTGCTAAATAATATTTTAATAAGACGATTCCTGCACTATCTGTCACCTGAGTATATCGCGGGGGACCTGTGTCGCGGGGGACTTTACAAACATACAATTTACGGACACAAATTACATCCAGACGTATCAAATATTGATGACTCACACACTATACACAAGACCAACAAGTCAATTTAAAATGAAATAGTCGGCTAAGCGCCATTTGCAATAGTTTTGAACAAAATTATAAGAAACTTATAAAACAAGCAATTATAATAATAATTTTAATTTTAATAATATAATAAACCGCAGTACCTATATTATAAAATATATTTTGCGTTTGTTCCCGATTTCTATTAACATATTTTTATTTATTAAATGTGCTCTCAAAAATTTAAAACCACATTAGTATTTGAACACTGACCATTCAATTGGCCGCTACATATCGCAGATAGACATAAGCATCAAACTGTTTTATACATTGTTGACTTGTTGACCCTGAATCTGGAATTTAATGCGCTTGTTCTCTATAACATAAGGTTTAACCAAGCAAAAAATAACGGTCATATCCCCTCTGCCTACCCCTTGGCAGCCGCAGCACTCAACTCAAATTAGGACCCTTTCTGACATCACACAGGATATTTTTTTGTGTTTGTGTCTATTTGAAAAAATCCTTTTTTTTTTTCAAGACATCTCCCACACTAGAGAACAAGCTCTGTGTCGCCGGGGACTTTACAAACATACAATTAACTGACACAAATCACAACCTGACTCAGAACAATTCTTTATGGGTCACACAAAGTTTTGTCCTATGTAGGAATCGAACCCACAACCTCGTGCACAGCAGGCGCAAACTGCCGCCACTTGACCACCGACGCAGTCATTTTCTTTTTTTCTTGAGTGAAAAAGGCGTGATGATAGAATACATATCCAGAGTTTATAAATTAAATATATATAACATTACAAACTGCAACAATTTAACTACCTATTTATTATACACCTACTTACATACAGTAGGTACGTGAAAGTGTATGCGGTAGGTACATATCGTAATGAGTAAAAAAGATTATATCTTCATTTAAAACTAAACAATGCCGACTCTCCGGCTCGAAGTAAACGAGCGAATGTTTTGCTCAGATAACGCAGCTGATTACGTGTTCGGAAGATGCGGGTGTTATTCCCAAGTACAAGATAAATATGTACTCGTAGTTTCACTGAGTCCAAAAATTTGCCTTCAGTTCTCATTTACAAATGCATTTTTATATAAACGTTTTTCAATCGCAGGGATACCCTATAGTTACTGTAGAGGTTTATAGGTGGTCGCTCGCTGGTTGTCTGACCATAGATATACCCCTGGATGGCATTTAGAAAAGAAACGATTTCAAATATTTAAAATAGGATAAAGAAAAGAAGAATCGAATAGTCATGTGTAAATTTTGCTTTGATACTTTCTGGTGTGAATTCGAAATAACTGGGTTGAAAATAAATAACGAATTCCAGAGAAGTTTTATTCAGTAAGGAGTCCAGCCTCTTGCATACCAAGCCCCCACGAAACGAGTGGGAATTAGAGCTCCGCAGTAGACTGTTAACTCTTTATTGTAGACGGAGTTACACTCACCAAAATCAGGTGTTAATTTTGGTTAGTGGGACGCGACTGATGGCCCAGGTACCAGCTAAATACTATTGGTACGTGTGTCCTTAGGGATTACTCTCTGTCGTTCGTGTATCAACACGAACTTATCATAGGTAAAGCATTTATTAGATCAAAAATATATTCATTTTGACGATTTATTTTAACCGAAGAACAGGAGATAAATTATTATAGAGCACAAGTGTGTGCGCAAACACAGGTGCTGGGTGGTACTCTTTATTCCTTCACTCCCATAGTCTAATAGATGAGATTCCGACACGACCGGAGAGAGACCCAATCTCTCTCCGGTCGTGTCGGATTTACGTCCTTACCGAGGCTCGAAGCCGTAAACACTGCTAATTTCCAAACTTCGGTTTTCTTTTATGGATTTCTTTACAGAAAATCAATAGGTAGGTATTTATTTTTGCCCTGGCCTGGGAATCGAACCCGAGACCTCGTGATCAGCAGCCGCACTCAACGACCACTAGGACGAGGCAATAACAGGCTATATCGGCAGTTACAGGCCTGTGTTTCATCAAAAACAATTTCAATGGCGGACAATAAAACAAGAGGGCCTCTTAATCTCACTAACAGACATTATACAACGTTATTTAACAATTACAGCATTTGTAACAGTCGGAAATGACTGTACAAATTGTGGTTAAACAAAAACTCATGTAAATTAACATTGTTTTTGTCGCAATCATAGCTCGATGCCATTCGAGATCTGTCATGGTGGCCAAGGAAACTCATTTCCTTACTAAAATGTTCATGCTTAGATAATTGTTGGCTAATATTTTCTTAGATTATGGTAGCAATAGAATAATTGCTAAACTAAGCTTCTTATATAAAATCACATTTAACCTACTCCCAGTTTTTCCGATGCGCGGTTGGTAAAATGTGTACGGTCGGCAACGGAGTTAGCTGTATAGAGCCGCTACATGAAGATTAGTTTTCTAGGAAAACCAATGTATGAATTTGTGTGAATACCTATATATATTTCCATCTGTAGGTTTAGTCTAATTGTACATTATTCCTAAATTCCACAGAAATATAGTGGTTTTCTTAAAAAAACAATCTTTATATAGCGGCCCTGTACAGCTATCTCCGTTGCTGTGTGTACCTATATTACCTAACCACAGTTTTTTTTGTACTACTTGGGTGGCAAACAAGCATACGGCTTGCCTGATGTTAAGCAGTTACCGTAACCTATGGCACTTACAATACCAGAAATATCACCTGTGTCTTGCTGACCCTTTCTTTTACACCAGGACTTTTAGATACAGTACCTATCCCTGGGATAGGAAAACGTTTCTTTCAAAACGCATTCCTAGTTTTAAAAAATATATATATCTAATCATACTGGGGACCTGTGTGATTAGATATAATATAACATTTTTTTTTATCCCTTTAGTTTTAGTTTAGTTTTAATTTGCTTATTATCGGATTCGCTGACTAAACAGGCGGGTAAAGCCTGAAGAAAGAACCAGCAAGTACTTAACTCAGGCCACTAGACCTAGGGCTAGGGTTTACTGGTGAGTGACTCTGACTGCTAAACAGGAGGTCGTGGGTTCACTTTCCACTTATAACAAAATCTTTGTGTGATGAGCACGATTGTTTTTTCTGTATTTGGGTGTTATTTATCTATAATATATATGTATTTAGAAATATATGTATAAGTATTTTTATCAGTTGTCTGGTTCCCTTAGTATAGGCTCTGATTAGTTTGGGATTAGATGGCCGCGTGTGAGATGTCGCAAAATATTATTAAATTATTTTCAAATAACAATGTTTTAATTTTTCGCTATAACATGACATCATCGTACAGACAGAGTTTCGTTTAACATATGAATATAGTCACAATATATTAAACTTACTAATATAGAAGTGGGTCTGGGCAACGACACTGACATTACTTATTTAGGAGAGACAAGTTTTATGTCAGATATACTGATTATATATTATTATAAGATATCAGGCGGTAGAATTCAGATAGATTTCTAGCAATCTGCTAGATTTATATATTATACTAGTGGACCTGGCAGACGTCGTCCTGCCTGAAAAAGCTGAAATACCGACAGCAGTGCCACCTACCGGGTCCAATTGTGAGTCTAAACCATCCAGGGCCCTACCCGAACACACACACAAAATTTCATCAAAATCGGTCCAGCCGTCTAGGAGGAGTTCAGTGACATACACACGCACACAAGAAATATATATATGTATATAAAGATATCTTCTTTCAGTAGACTGGAGTAATTCGTGATTGAAAAAAAAGGCTTGAGTTTTAACACGGTTCTTTCCTTAGGCTCTACCCCTGTCTGTTTAGTCAACGTACTCGGCAGTAGGCAAATTAGCTGATGTCTTATTTTTAGATCGAAGTTCATAACTGTTACAGTGTAACCTATAAATGATTTTAATATAGAAACAAATAACTCTTCATCAATCTAAATGCAAACATGTTTTTATTTGTTGCTGCAAAATAAGCCAGTGTTGTTTTTTTTGTTCATTAAGTATAAAATATCAGAGATAAATGTGCTTTATTCGACCCTGCGCAAATATTACCTAAAAGTTAGAAGAATAAATAAAACTTTGACATCTTGCCTTAAAATATTAAGAATACAAATGTCACCACCCTGTTCCATTCCGAGTGTGTCGTAAGAGTCGACTAAGGGAGTAAGTCAGGCAGACAATATCCACTGCAAGAGAGAGAAACCTCAAAACAAAACATTATACCAACCCGTCTGGCCAGTGTGGTATAGTAGGCTAATATCCCTCTAAATATATCGAGAAGACTCGTGCCCAGCAGTAGGAGCTTATGGGTTGAGATGAGGGATCTCAGTTCCTAAACATATAAGTATCTACATTTTCTTATTGAGTAGATAGTGGGTTCGATACCCACACCACTCAGCGCGGTCTTAATGCCAAGTATATACGCTAACCATGTGCTTATATATATAAATTTTATATGCCATCCCTCACTGGGAAAACATAGAGATTTCATCATAACAATCCATTGTAACTATCTGTACTTATGTTTACAAAATAAAAGATTTGAATTGATTTATTGTTTATCTAGTGGAACACATGTATATTATGTCATATGCTATCATTATCATCTTGTGAACTCGTTTGCACCCACGGTTTTATCCCACCGCCCTTTTTCTTATCCTTTTTTATTTTCTTAAGACTTGGATTGGACTGGGTGTCTTGTGCAAGTCTACCACGTTGCTACGTGTAATAAATACGATTTTTTTAATTCTTGGGTGGCAAACAAGCATATAACCCGCCTGATGTTAAGCAGTTACCGTAGCCTATGGACGCTTGCAATACCGGAGGTATTACTTGAGTGTTGCCAACCCATTCTTTTACACCAGGGCTTTTAGATGGAAAACGTTACTTTCAAAATGCTTTCCTAAATGTGCGCTGGAGACTTGTACTCACACACAGGAATCAAACTACACCGCTGTGTGTTGTTATTTGGCTGTTGTCTTCTGTAAGGTCCTTCCCTAGTCGGGCTTGCTCGCTAGTATGGTGCCCCTACCACTCTTCAAAAATATTTACGATATCTTTTAACATTTCTTGGCCATTCCTTAAGATTATAATTATTTTAACCCTCTGCAGTCTTGATAGAGTAGAGGAGCCCCATGTCCAGCATTGGGATATTACCGGTTGCTATTATAAATTATTCATCATTGAACTTAAGTATTACCAATTTCCTTGAAAATATCACACAAAAGCGTTGATCTGTAACGTATTTATCATCAAAAATAAAAACCATAGCCTTCCGAGATAACAATAACTTCCTTACAAAACATCGTCAATGATGCACTAAGCTGTGGATCCAAAACATTTCGTCTTGTAAAAAATATAGATTATTGTCTCCGGCAAATAGAGCGCGAAACAAATTGGTGGCCTTTCTATACCTTGTTTCCTGATATACTTAGATTAAAAACTATAAATTGCAATAGTTTTTATTGGAATATATTTTAAACAAAAAGTTTTATTATATAATTTGTGGATCAATAAAATAGACCGATTGCTGAATTTTTTGCATTGTTAAATGTTTAAATAGGACCTACTTACCTACTCTAATTGATTACGAGAGACCTGCTGAGACTTTACTAGTACGACTTTTGCATTAAAAAACTTTATAAATATTTACATACATTTTACATTGTTGCCATAGCTCATACAGCAACTAAACGTAGTGTCTAATTAAAATTTTAAATAAGTGCCGACAGAAGTGAAAACACTACGCAAAACAGTTGTTATAAATTTATAGCAATAAATGTTTTTTTTAAATTTATCAAGACGCGTTCGTGGTCTGCTATATGTACATGCATATATCGCCTCTTTGCTTTAATAACGTGACAGTCGAAAAAGGGTTTTTTCGGATATGTCAAGCTGCGTCTCGTAACGGTGTCGCGAATCCAGAGATTTTATCTAATCTAAAAATATGCGTATAGTGCTAAAAGAAGTTTTAACTTCAAAAATAGAAATAGATCCAGCTATGTGCTAAGGATCGCACGGTACAGTTTGTTGGCACTTGGACCCCAAGGTCATAGAGTTTCGAACAAAATGACTCTCTACAATAGCAAAGTAGCAGCTAAACCCGCTCTAATGTCAGTCAACAGAAAATATAAAAAAATAATCTAATTAATAGTTTTTATTCTAGAATTAAAAACATAAACATAACAAAATTACTGAAATAATATATGTATGTCAACTGCTAGTCTCCTTTCCCCTATCAAGAGGGGGGTTTAAACCTTAATTCTCACACACACACACACATATTAACTAAAATCGTTCAATTAAATTCTAAAAGGTGTAACAATTTAATAGGTAACGAAAACGAAATAGCTGACTGTCTCCCTGCCGCCATTAATCACCGCAGTAATTTAATTGTAGAACATTATGTAAGTTTTCGCGCCTCATTGCCGTGTACTAGGGTTGCCAACTATCAAATTGAGATTATAACAATTATGGTAAACTATTTCGTGCGTCCTGTGACATGCATAAGTGTGCGATTACACGAAAGTGAATTTCTTGGATAACATTCCCGGGTCGGTCAAAGTCAAAGTCATATTTAAAAATAAATTTAGCTTTTCACTGTATGGCAATGAAGGATTCTTTTCTTTTGTATGCATAAGATAGAAACGTGTCGAGATCACATTGCAATTTTAGTGAAATCTAAAAACTATATCTTTATTGTGTAAAAATAAATCATGTCTAGATTGACCAGCTACCCCAAGTACCACCCGTTCACGAGGTTATAGGTTACTAGCTTCTGTCCGCGGCTTCGCCCGCGTAGATGTCGGTTTAATCGTTAGCCTAAACACAAAATTTGTAGATTCTAACTTCGAAATTAACGGACTTTCATACAAACTTTCATCCCCTATTTCACCCTTTTAGAGATGTTAGCGGATGCCTACATCATAATAACTATCTGCGTGTCAAATTTCAGCGCAATTTGTTCAGTGGTTTGAGCTGCGAGTTGAAACATCAGTCAGTCAGAAACGGTTGCCTGCATATATACAGACTAGCGTTTGCATATAACTTCGTCTGAGTGTTATTCTTACGTGTTTAATGATTGCTTATAAGTTTGCTGAGGTCGTACGCAGAACAACTTAGGTACTATAGTTTCATCGCAATCGGTTAAATGGTTTAGAAATATACTAGCATACATTAATACTTTACATTAATATTTAAATATATTATGAAAATAAAGATAAGCCTATGTAATGCAGTTTTATATATAATTACACTGTCAATTGAAAAGAATGGGTTTGCCTGAGTTTCTTGCCGATGCTCTTCTACCTCTGTCTGTTTAGCCAACAAATTCGGCAGTAGGCAAATTAGATAGCGTTTTATTTCATATATCATCGACCTGCATAGGTGTCATACAGGCAGGGCAGCCTATATGAATAAATGATTTTAACTACCGATTTATTTAAAAAACTAAATTGCATCAGCCAACAATAATAGAGACTGTTGACAACCCTACGCGTGATGGAATTAGGTTAAATACTTTTGTGTGCGATATAGAATTTAGTTGTACTGTTAATATTTTACTTTTTCAGTTTTACTTACAATAAGTTCATAATAATTAGACGCTTATTTTTAAAAAACGTTCATAGGTTTACGATGAAAATACGTAATAAACTTTATACTGATACTATAGGTCGCCCGCGACTTCAACCGCCGCGTGGTAATTTGGAATATTTTTCCCGATTTTGCAACATATCTCACTATTGCCCCGCTCCTATTGATCATAGCGTTATATTATATAGCCTATAGCCTTCCTGGATAAATGTACTATTTAACAAAAAAAAAATGTTTCTAATCGTACCAATACTTTCTAAGATTAGCGCGTTCAACCAAACAAACTCTTCAGCATTATAATATTAATATAGATTTCTAAATACTAAGAAAATGGATTAACGACAGCTACTCACATATCACTTTTTTTTAGTGCCGCTGCGAGAATCGTTAGGTCGGTGAGGTTAAGCAAGCTTGCTGCGATCAATCCAAAGAGACACTTTACAAAAACTTTTAAAATATATCGAGACTGATAATCTTGCCCCGGAAATCACGTAAACGCCAGTGTTTTTGATCCTGATCTCTCTCCGGTCATGTCGGTTTTAGGTCCAATCGACCCATGCTAGTGAAATAATAGAGGGTGCACCTTCTTTGCACACACTTGTACATTATAATATGTCCTGCAGCTGCCTAATCATTGAGATTGGCTGCCATGATTGTATTTGGACAAAGATAAATTTGTGAGGTTGTGTGACAGTTCTTGGTTATAAAAGAGATAACATTATACCTCTATAATGTACCTTTTTCGAGGAGGGAAATACTTTAAAGAAATAATATATGTAAATATTCAAGAGAGGTAGGGCACCACACTAGCGAGCAAGCCCGACTGGGGAAGGACCTCCACCTTACTAAATACCACAGCCAAATAACTACACAAAGCGGTGTAGTTATGTTGCTATATGTGACTGTGAGTACAGATCTCCAACGCTCATTTAGGGATGCTATGAATGATGATGGTGTTCTGAAAGAAATGTATTCCTATCCCAGGGATACTCCCATCTTAAAGACCTGGTGCAAAAAAATGGGTTGGCAACGCCCAAGTGATACCTCTTGTATTACAAGCGTCCATAGGCTACGGTCTTCTTCTTCTTCTCGTTTGGTTAGTGGCCAACCTGGTGACAGAGTTTATTAGATCGCCCATATTTAGGCCTCTGTCGTGATCTAACGACTGATAACAGTCGGGACCGACTTAGGCTACGGTAACTGCTTAACATCAGGCGGGCCGTATGCTTGTTTGCCACCCAAGTAGTATAGAAAAAAAAACTCCTTATGCACCCCGTTTCGCCCGGGGAAGCATGGCGCCTTGTTCGGCCTTGTGGTGTTAGGCGGCCGATATAACATAGACATGTAAAAATAAATAAATAAATAAATAAATAAATGTAACTGGACCCTTCGATTTTATAACCGGTCCGGGTTTTACGCTTAGAATAGATTTATGTATATATACATATACTTACATCAATATAATCTAAGCGTAGTAATCTAAGTGTAGTCCGTGTGGTGACGGATTAAGAATACAAATGTCATTACCCCTTTTCATCCCGAGGGTGTCGTAAGAGTCGACTAAGGGAGTAAGTCAAGCAGATAATACCTACTGCAAGAGAGGGAAAACTCGAAAAAAAACCCTATACCAACCCGTCTGGCCAGCGTAGTATAGTAGGCTAATATCCCTCCAATTGTAAGGAGGAGACCCGTGCCCAGCAGTGGGACGTTTATGGCTTGAGATGTATGTATGTATATACATATAATCTAATCCTATACTTACGTATATCAGTTGTATAGTAAACAGAGATGTTGTTCAACCTTGGTTGTTACAATCCAGTGGCGTTATGTCAATGATTTAGTTTTTACTTAACACAAAAACCATCACTTTTTGCTCAAGTCGTATCATTTGAGGTTATTAAAACGTTATTACACGTACCTACTAAACAGTTTGGTATTTTAAAGGTAATAATTTGGATAATTTTACCATTATAGTACGTTACTAAGACAAACGAAAAACCCTTATACAGCTGAAACGAAGCGTACTTTACTTTTTTTTTTCTTTTTTATACTACCAAGGTGTCAAACAAGCATACGGCCCGCCTGATGGTAAGCAGTTACCGTAGACGTTTGCAACACCAGGGGTGTCACTCACGCGTTGCCGACCCTTTAAAAACCTTATAAATAAGGAGTTAAGGACTATAGCATGGGGTTCTTCCAGAAAGGTCTTGAAGAACCCCATGCTATAGTCTCTTGGGAAAACCTCTTATATACATTTTTGTTTATACTACTTGGGTGGGAGACAAGCATACGGCCTACCGTAGCCTACGGACGCCCGTTTGTAATACTAGAGTATCACTTGCCGTGTAGCTGCCCAATGTTTTTACACCAGGATGGCTTGATGGAGTATATCTTGGATAAGAAGAAGGTTCTTTCAAAAAACGCATCCCTAAATGAGCGCTGGAGACCTGTACTTACACACAGGAACATAACTACACCGCTGTGTGTAATTTGGCTGGCAGCTTCTGTATCAATCGAATCTGACAGAGAAAGCCTAACACTAGCCTGAACCTGTTAGTTTAGGCTAGTGTTTTGGAGTGTAACCACACAATCGGCCACAATAACAAAGTTGTACCACGGAACAATACCATATTGCGTAGTATCAAACAAAGTTTTTAAAGTTTAACTGGCCTGTTGGTGTAGTAGCTCTGACTGCTACGCCGGAGGTCGTGGGTTCGATTACCACCCAGAACAAATCTTTGTGAGATAAGCACGATTGTTTGTTCTGTGTCTGGGTGTAATTTATCTATAATACGTATGTATTTAGAAATATATAAGTATGTTTATCAGTTGTCTGGTTACCATAGTACAGGCTCTGCCTAGTTTGGGATCAGATAGTGATGTGTGAGTTGTCCCGAAAATATAGTAGCTCTCGCTGTCTGCACGCTTAGATCTTTTAAACTACGTATCGTACAGATAGTTTTCAGCAAAAAAAACTGCATTAAAATCCGATACCTATCTCAACCTTTCCTATCTCAAATAAAACATGCATATATTGTACATATAAACATTCCTTTCAGTTCACTATTTTAAAGGAATGTTTATATGTACAATATTCCCTTTAAATCACAATTTAAAAAGAATGTTTATATGTACAACATTCCTTTTTAATCACTATTTAAAAGGAATGTTTATATGTATATCATTCCCTTTAAATCACTATTTAAAAGGAATGTTTATATGTATATCATTCCCTTTAAATCACTATTTAAAAGGAATGTTTATATGTACAACATTCCCTTTAAATCACTATTAAGAAGGAATGTTTAAATATACAACATTCCCTTTAAATCACAATTTAAAAGGAATGTTTATATGTATAATAGATGCATTTTTTATTAGAGATAGGTAAAGAAAACCGAAGCGACGCTAGGAAATTTATCAAATATACATTCATAAATACAAATTCATAATTAATCAAATCCCGATGGCCGTTGGGGCAGAAAGGTTCTAGAGTGGCGACCACGAACTGGAAGATGCAGCGTAGGCAGGCATCCAACAAGGTGGATCGACAACCTGTTAAAGGTCGCGGCCAACTGATAGACAAGTTCAGAGACCGAATGATGTGGAAAACCTTGGGGGAGGCCTATGTCCAGCAGTGGACGTCTTATGGCTGAGATGGACACTGTATTTTTTTTTCGCTGTGACTAGACACACGAAATTCAAGTACGTAAACAATACTTGAATTTCATCTCTGTTCGCCTGGCCGTTTCAACCACTTCAACGGTCCGCTGACTCGGAGCCAGACAGTTTTTAGTGTCACCTTGAATGGCGCACTTTTGTTATATTTAGTAAGTTTATTACGTGATTGATATTACAAATAACTGTTTTTAATGCCTCGTTAACCAACTAAAACAACGTAACATAATATAACTTTACGCTTTTTTTACGAAGGGGTAAGTAGATAATGAGCACTACTGCGGTAACGCAATTAAAAGCACTCCACGGGATACCATCTATCTCCTGGCGAAATTTCATTACGATCCGTTAAGAAGTTTAGTAGTTAAAAGACAACAAACAGTAACTCTGTTTGAATGGATGTTGGTTGGTTGTTAATATGTTGGTTATCACGTCAAAACACATATAGCACATAGGCTACGCGTAGCCTCTGTGCTATTTCAGACAATAATCTATCTCTATGCCAAATTTCATCCACATCCGTTCAGTAGTTTTTACGTGAAAGAGTAACAAACATCCATACATCCATCCTCACAAACTTAAACATTTATAACTAACTGTTGCCCACGGCTCCGCCCGCGTGGATGTCGGTTATCGCTGTGAAAAGTAGCCTGTGTAGCCATGTTTTATTCCAGACCATAATCTATCTCTGTGCCAAATTTCATCCAGATCCGTTCAGTAGTTTTTAGGTGAAAGGGTAACAAATATCCATCCATCCATCCATACTCACAAACTTACACATTTATAATATAAAGTACTTAGTACTTCTTTTTACTTAGTAGGATAATATTATTGTAGTGATGTTTCTTATGCAGTTGGCATTATCTCTCGAATATCTACTCACAGTCGTTATTATTGAGTTAATAAAACTTACGTGTTTATATATTCATTCATACAATTAGATTGTTTTGAAATAGGTACACTAGGCTGTTTAGCATCAAGGTATTGCATAAATTACTAATTCTTTTCATGCTTCGGTCAACGCACAAGTACCTAAATAAAACTAGTCTCTATTTTGACTATTTTTATACTACTAAGGTGGCAAACGAGGATACGGCTCACCTGATGAAAGGCTGTTGCCTGGTAGGTATCACTCGCGCGATACCGACTCTTTAAAAATCTTTATACTCCTTTCTCGAAGAACCCTATGCTATAGTCTTTCGAGGAAACGTCGACAGGAAATTCTTCTGAAATCGTACAGTACGGAACGATAGAGGTTCTAAGATGTACGGATGAAGATGTGGGAGGTGTGTTGATAAAATGTGTCCGTGAGCAAGAAATACATTTAAAAGGTGTTATGAATCTAGGTGCTTTAAAACATATATTATATTCTTTACATTTAATCGTAAATTCAACTAAAACATCTAATTGAGGTCACTGAAGAAAGGTGGCCAACAAGTTGGCCACATTGCCACGCTGAATGGTAAGCCTGATGCGTGGCATTATAGTAACAATAGATAAGTATAAAATATCACTAATTTCTGTTAACTCATAATTATATAAAGCTGAAGAGTTTGTTTATTGGCGCTAATATCTGCAACTACGACTGTCTTGTTGGTCTAGTTCTGACTGCTACGCTGGGCGGTCATGGGTTCATTCTCACAATAATAAATAAAAACTTTGTGTGATCCATAAATGTTTGTTTCGAGTTTAGGTGTAATTTGTGTCCTTGTTCCCCTAGTGCGGGAGATGTATTAAAAAAACTACCAAGTTATGATTTTTTTTAGATAAATACATAAAAAGTTTTATATAGCATTGACTGCACGGTTGGTTCAGTGGCTTAACTGGTTACCTCGCCATTTACTACTGCGCGGCGTATTGTGGGTTCGATCCCCACACGGGACAAAAATTTGTGTGATCCACAAATGGTTGCCCCGAGTCTGGGTGTACTTGTTTGTTAAGTCCCCTGCGACACAGGGCTTGTTCCATAGTGTGGGAGTTGTATTTTTAAAAAAGAAAGAAAAAGAAAAAAAAGTTAATAAAATTAAAGTAATTTAACCTATTTTTTTACAAACAATCAGATAATTGTATTTAAAGGTATTCACCTATAAATAAAATATCTGATTGAGGTCGCAGTATGTTTACAATATAATCAGACTTGGCGTTATCTTAACTTCAAATCTTCAAAATCTACATAAAAAAATAAGTGTTAAAAATTATGAATACCTACAGATTTAAATAATCATATTTCTCACTAAAAAAACAATAAAATTTTGCAAAAGGCCCCATTATCATAATATTTAACCTACATAGAGCAAGATTTTCGGACATAGCTTTTACCTTTGTATAATTAGCGTGAATAAACGAAAAATGTGTTAAAATTTTGTTATATTTTTATTTCGCATACGTTTATGTAAGAAAAATAGTTTCAAAAATATGTGTCGTGAGTTTACCAGTGTTGTTATTATTCTCAGAAGGTAAGAAGACTTCACGTTGAAGAAAAGTTTTTTTTTTTTTTTTTTTTTTTTTTTTGTTTTTCTGCTTTATGGCAATCTGTTTTACAACAATAAGCCACTTCTTTGTCTGATTTCTCAGTTTATGTTATCCTCAAGAGCCATACTTGTATGAAATTTTTTCACACGACTCTCCTGATGTCAAGTGGTAAATCTTTTATATAGTCTCGGTATGTCACTTCTTTTTAGCCGGGTATGCTGAAGAGCGCCTTCTCCACTCAGAGCGTATGCCAGTTTGTTAACATGGACGGTCAGTTTCTCCTGGTATTTCAGGCTGTTTTGAGCTATTTCCTGCCGAACTGTTTTTAGGCCGAGGTCGAGGTATATGTATCTGTTACTTATACAATGAGGGATGCCAAACATTGTTCTCAGAGCTTTAGTCTGGAATCTCTCCAGGATATCTATATTACTGTTGCTGGCTGTTCCCCACAGTTGTATTCCGTAAGTCCAAATTGGTTTTATGGTAGTTTTGTACACTAGCATCTTGCTGTTAGGATTTAGTTGTGATTGGCGTCCCAATAACCAGTTCAGTGAACGCAGTTTTCCATCTAGTTGTTTGCGCTTTGTCCAAATGTGTTTTTGCCATGTGAGTTTCCTGTCTAGGTGCATGCCCAAGTATTTTGCGTTATTATCTTGAGGGATAACTTTGCAGTTTAGCGTTACCGGTGGACATGTTTCTTTCCTAAGCGTAAATGTTACATGTACCGATTTGCTCTCATTGGCTTTTATTCTCCACCGCTTCAGCCACATCTCAATTTCTGACAGGTGTTTTTGCAACTGTGATGATGCCGTTTCTGGGTTGCTATGAGCCGACAGTAGCGCTGTATCATCAGCGTATGTCGCAGTCGTGGTGTAGTCAGTTGTTGGGATATCTGCTGTAAAAATGAGGTATAGTATAGGGCCCAAGATACTGCCCTGAGGGACACCTGATTTTATTTCGTGTACTTCTGAGAGATCATCGCTGTACTTCACTTGGTAGCATCTTTTATTTAAGTAGGATTTAAGTATTCGGAATAGACAATGCGGGAGATTCTTCTTTAGCTTGAACAGGAGGCCGTCATGCCATACCTTATCAAACGCTTGGCTAATATCCAAAAAGACTGCAGAGCAATATAATTTGTTTTCAAGGCATCTGCTAATGGTGTCAACTATTCGGTGTACCTGTTCAATTGTCCCGTGTTTTTCCCGAAATCCAAATTGGTGGTTCGGTAATATTGTACTTAGATATTCTTTCATCCTGTTAAGCAATATCCTCTCAAACAGTTTTCCAATAACTGGTAGCAGGCTGATAGGTCTGTATGAAGTAGGTTCGTATGGGGGTTTACCAGGTTTCGGTACCATGACTACATGTGCAATTTTCCATTGTCCAGGGAAATGTTCTAGTCTTAAGCTGGCATTAAAGATGTTAACTAATTTCATTACACCTTTAGGAGGCAGTTTTTTAAGTAATGTGGCATCGATAAGGTCATAGCCGGGTGCTTTACCCTCCTTGAGGTTCCTTATTTCTTTCACAATTTCTTTTGGGCTGGTACTTTTTAGTGGAAGACACATTTGATTCGATGATTCGAGGTATTCCTTGATTTCTATAGAATGTTCGGGATTGTTTTCAGGGAGTGGTTGAAAAACTGTTTTCAGATGTTCCGCAAAGATTGTTGCCTTTTCTCTATCTGATCTAGCCCATCCTCCTTTTTGATCATTGATAGGTGATATGTGGATTTTCGGGCGCTTTAGATTCTTGGTAGCCTTCCACAGCGAGTAGTTTGTGTCTCTCGTTGGATCTAAATTTGAGAGATAGTGTTGGATATTATCATTTTCTAGGGTGCTGATAAGGGCTTTGAGTTCATTTGAGAAAATATTGAATGCAGTTTTATCACTTGGGTATCCTGTAGTATGCCAGATTTTTCTCAAACGACGGCGCTCTTGTATTTTCTCTTTAATATCCTTCGGATATGAGTTATGTTTTAGAGGTTGTCCTTTACTTGTCCTTTTTGGGGTTGCAGCATTGGCAGCAATGTGGATAGTCATATTAAGTTGTTCCAGCTGTCTTTCAAGTTCTTCTATTGTATAAATTTTGGTCTTTAGTTCTGTCTGTGTCGTGATTATATTTTTATAGATTGTCCAGTCTGTAGTGTTTAAGTTGTATATTCTTAGGGGCGGTGCTACCAGATTAACAGTTGTAGTAACATTCAGTATAACTGGTGTGTGGTCAGATGTGAGATCTATTCGTGGTTCTATGTTTAAAAAGTTACTATCTATGTTTTTAACAATAAAAAAGTCCAATAAGTCTGGGATTCTTTGTTTGTCGGTAGGCCAATAGGTAGGTTCTCTGCCGGAGTGACATTCTAACTTCATCTCTTCTGTGGCCTTACAAAGTTGTCTTCCTCTAGTATTGGTCAGCCTAGATCCCCAATTTAAATGTTTAGAATTCCAGTCGCCAGCACATATGAATCTGTTACCCAGTGTAGAAAAATATTTTGCGAAGTCGTTGGCAGATATAGTATGTTTTGGAGGACAATACACAGCGGACACAGTTTCTAGTTTGCTGTCTACAAGTTTAATAGATGTTGCTTGTATTTTTTCTGTTCGGTATTCCTCTATAGGATAGTGTTTAATGTTACTTTTAATAATTACTGCTGTTCCTCCATGGCTGTTCCCAGTTGGGTGATTGGTTGTGTACACTGTATAATTATTAAAGTTTATATGTGTCTTCGGTGTGAATCTTGTTTCAGAGATTAGTGCTATATCAATCATCTCTGTTCTGAGGAAAGTTTCTAATTCTTGACGTCGTTCCGTCAAGCCGTTGGCGTTCCAAGTAACTACTTGGAGGTTTCGGGTCATTTTTTTACCAGGCTGCTGACTAGCTGGACCATGCGGTCCATCATTTTGTCCATGATTTTTTCCATCATTGTCAACATTGAACGTTGTAGTTTTTCAAACATTATGTCCATTAGATCAGGAAGGTCGGTCAAGTCGGTCTTTGTGTCTTGTTGAGTATATTGTTTTTTAGTTTTTGTTGCTTCTGAATAGGTTTTATTTAAGTTTTGATTATCTGTGCGGTTAGACTTAAAACCCGGGTGGGGATCAGAGTTTTTGAACTCTATTTTGTTAGGCATTGGTTTTTCTTTTGACTTAGAGTCTAATTTAAGAATTCTTTGTCTATACTGTTTGTACACTTTGCATCCTTTGTAGCTAGCGGGGTGTTTTTCGTCACAGTTTGCGCAAGTAGCCTCAGTGTCTGGTTTTTTAGTACATGTTGTTGTAGGGTGATTGCTACCGCATTTAACACAGCGATAGGGCCTAAAACATTGGTTCTTGGAATGCCCTAATCTCTGACATCTCTTACATTGAATGATTTCCTTTTTCTTATATGGGGCTTCAAAAGTAATCTTCATGTTATTCAAGTATTTTACATCAAAAATAGCTTTGTTGTTTGACTTTGGTTCTAAATCGACATAAAATACAGGCAACGGTTCCTTTGTAGCTCGATGTCTGATATTGACTATTTGTCTCACTTCATGTCCAATTTCATACAATTCTTTTGAAATTTCTGTGGTATTTTCTGATGCATGGAGTCCGCGTAGTACTACTCTGTATGCTCTCTCGCTTTTAAGCTGGTAAGTATAGTGTGAAATATTATTGGCAATGAAGTTCTCTCGAATCGTTTTGTAGGTCTGGATGTCTTTAGGTATAATTTTTATAACGTGTCCAGATCTGAGTGTGGTCATGAGGTAAAGATCGCTTTTTACAAATTTGTTTAGTACATCCTTAAGAGAATTTACATTAATTACGCCAGTAACAAAGATGGGTTCTGGCTTTGGTACATATACTTTATCTGTATTGTTGGTTTTATCTGTAGGCTCCGTATCAAGTAGTTCAAAACTATTGCGTGTAGAGATCACAAAGTCTGGGGAATTTTTTTGTTTTTTATTCCAGTCGTTGTGAATTGGACTTGTTTCTTTCCTTTTCTTTCTCCTGGTGGGAATTTCATCCCTTTGCCATTCTTCATGGTCCGAGGTTATGTTGCCACTTGCAGATTTGGTCTGTGAATCCAGATCTTTTTCCTTGTTTTGTTGGTTGGAGTTATTTAGCTTTGTTGGCAGAGACGATGTCGAGTTGCTTCTGTTCCGAGTAAGCATGGTTTCATGCAAAGTTTGTTGGATCATGCTGTTAGGGTTGATCGGTTTTTTAGAGTTTTGTAGGGTTTGTTGATTATTTGTATTTGTTTGTTTGTTAGAATTTGTGCCAGTAACATTAACTGTCGTAGAAGCCTGGAGCGCTACCTCTACGGAGTCTTCGGAAACATATTTCTCACCTGCAGGCCCGGATACCTGCAAGCGCCGGGGGTTAGCCGGATCGCATGACAAAATACTCTCATTATGTGACTTTTCCATTTTTATTTGGTGTGGGAAATACTCATAACACTTTCCCAAGGTGATATGGACACTCTTTGAGATGAGATTTAGTTCATCAGGGTGTGTGTTAACCCAGAACAGGTTACTTAACCGCCGCCTGTGGCTCGGCGTTGTTGCTCGTTTTGCACCACCCGGGGAGTACGTGTAGGGTGGGCCTAGGAAAAGGTGGTAAATCCTACGGACGCGAGCAACTTCACCCCCCTGAAGTGAAGTGAAGAAAAGTGCTCAACAAAATCTTACTGCCTCTCTGATGGTAAGTGTAGGTACCCAACAATTAAGACATATTAAATTTATTTATTTAGGTACACAAAACACATTACAATGAAAAAAACATATCTAAAATAGAAGATACATGGTTTTGAACTGGACTGCAACGTAATAATATGTATACACAGAAAAACAATCTGTAGCAATAAAAAAGAAAATAGTACTAGTTACTGACCTTAACCTTAACATTCAACACTTAAACACAACGCATCCCATGGTAAAACCTGAATGACTCAGTTTCAGGTGTGACAAATTGTCACACCTGAAACCGAGTCAACCAAGCCCGTCGAAGAATGGAGAATGACTTTGACTATTGAAATGAATCTGCTAAAGTTATGATCGAAAATATCGAGAGATATGTTGATCTTAGCAAGTTCGTTATATTGACGTGCCATCCTTGTTAATGGGTTGAAATACGAAACATATTTTTTTAAAATTTGGAGGGCAAATAGGTTCGTCTGATTTGATCTACGGGCTCTAAATTTGATATTAAAACTAATTTTGGAAAGCAGTTCAGGTGAATCTATAACAGAATGTATAACTTAAATTATGGAAACATCAGGATATTTTGTATGGGGGTCAACCTATCAAAACTAAAACGTTACTTTCGTTTTGAGCACTAGACAGTCGACATCTATAAATACTCACGAACAGGAACATACCTACCAATATGTGTAGTGATTTGGCTGTGGTCTACTGTAAGCTATAGGTCCTACCCTATTTAGGAATCAGGCTTGCTCACTTGTATGGAGAGGTGACCTTACAGAGGACCTCAGCCAAATAACGAAGTACCTATACACAGCGGTGTAGTTGAATTCCTGTGTGTGAGTTCAGGTCTCCAGCGCTCATTTCCTATCTCAGGGATATTCTATTTTAAAGCCGTAATGTAAAAAAATGGTTCGGCAACATTCACGTAATATCTCTGGTTTGGTCTGGCATCCATATAGCTACGATAACTACGTAATATCAGGCGGGCCGATTTCGTAAAAAAAACCATATTCGTCCTACGTTTTATTCCGTTTTTGCCTCAAAAATATTATATTTGGGTTAGCCCCAAACTTAAATAAAATATTATATTTTGTGTAAACTGAAATGCTAAAATGTTGTTAGTGTAGATTAGAGTTAAATGTAGATGTGGATAACGTTGTGAGCTACACTATAATATATACATTAATGTTAAAATCCTAGTGTACTTAAGTAAATTGTGTAACTGTTTGTTTTCCTAAATAGAATAAAATAAACAACGGAATAAAATATAGGACGAATGCGGATATTTTTACCTGGGGCAAAACTTCGTGAGGCGAATGGGGAACAAACCGGGGCAGCGGGCCATGTGCTTGTTAGCCACCAAAGAAATATAAAAAAATGATGACCTACCTGTCTTAAATCTGTCCGCCAATTTTAATAATTTTACAAAGTAAATCAAACTGTTTATTTTTTAGTGCATACCTACAAGATTATAAAACCTCGGATACACGTTCACCGTGTGGTAGACAGTGTGTATTACGTCACACTGATGTGTATCTACATTTCCGTCTCGTGGGTTGCGTAAAGATGAACAATATGCATTATATTATGCACCGATTATTTTATTTTCAGTTTCTTGGTGTATCATATTGATGATGACAGATTGAGGTAGGTACCTACATAACTTCTTGTTAGAAAGTTAATTGGTGTTATTGCTCACATTATTGTCGACTTTCCTATTATAATTATAGTACAGTATTTTTCTTATAGCATAATCAATAAAATAAATGACTGCCAAGTTGGTCTCGTGGTTAGTGACCCTGACTGCTACGTTGGAGGTCGTAGACTCGATTCCCACATGGGACAAAACTGTGTGTGACCCATAATTTGTGTCCGTGAATTGTATGTTTTTAAAGTCCCCTGCAACACAGGGCTTGTTCTCTACTGCGGGAGTTGTCTTTAAAAAAAACATTAAAAAATGAAAACTTAATAATTATTATAGGGCTTATGGCATAGGGTAATCACAACACACATTGAGTAGGTACCTACCTACCTACTACGTCATTATACTGTTCTCCATTTAGGGTTAAAATTTTGTTGAACATTTGGTATTGATACCTATCTGCGTAAAAAATAATATTGCGATTTTTTTGTACTACTTACTTAGGGCCGCCTAAGTAAGTACTTTAAAAAATTACAACATAACATCTTTGACTGTAGGTACTTCTAATTTAATGATAATCAGGGGCGAATTTGAGTATTGGGCCTGGTTCACTCCGCTGTTTAGGTATGAATCTACAAGTACCCGGCCGCAACATTTCCAGCCCCTCTAGACAAGTGGCATAAGCTCCAAATCGATTAAATTTCTACAAACGGTACCGCCTCAACAATGTCGATCCCAATTTCGTAGACAAGTGTCAAGATTTTACCAACATTTGTCATAAATTCTGATTGCCACCTTCGAAACTAGTCGACTTATATTATATTCTTTTTATAAATTGAAGCCGATCGGCAGTTTTGGCAATCGAATTCGCTCTTCTTATTACGTAAATGAGCCTGACGTTAGCGAACACTAACACCTTGTAGTTGACGCTAAAAAATGGCGGATAATCGATCAGCTGATATATGTTGTGGAAGTTTTGTGATTATTTTACTGTAATTCTTTGTTTGTTTTTTCGTAAAATGCATAAAGTATGACTGCTGTTGGCTGCGCATAATAAAGAAGTATGGCTCACGTGCCGCAAAATAAATATTTATTGACGATATTATTATAAGCTGCAAATTACTTTCAACAACCGCGAGTAGATGGCGCTGTACCTAGTCACAGTATAAAAGAATCGAGCGAAGGTTCTGCCCTAATTCGTCATAATTATTTTCTATTGACTTGTGTTTATATAGCAGTCATTTTGAGAATTGTTTCGATTTATTGATTCATTAAATTTATTAGAGGTCAAATATAAACTTTTACTTTTTACTGTTTAATTGGTTAAATTTATTAAAATATTATATACTTAGTAGGTATATTGATTTGTAGACCAAAAGTCGTTAGAAAAGTTGTTATTACGTTTTTTGAGACGGTAAAGCCTTAACAAAACCCGCCAAATTGGCAACACTAAGCGCACTTCACAAACGAATCAAAATGTCAAAATAACATTCACTAGTAAAATCAAGTAGACTGAGAGTTTGACGAGTTCTTATTTACATGACTCCCAAATTGTTAGCGACATTGCAAAGGCGTTAGCGTTTATTGGGAAGTGCGCTTAGTGTTACCATTTTAGCGGCTTTGTCGCAAAAAATTAAAAAATAATAAAAATGTTTCAACGTCATAAATAACGTTCGTTATTTGTAAATCTCTCTATAAACAATTAATCCGGCATGCATTACACTTATTTGCTTTAAACATTGACAAGAAATAATTCTCTTGGCTTTCCTGAGTAATATCTTTTCATTATGCGCAGCCCACAAAAGTCTTATTTTTATGCATTAAAAAAAACTAATTCATATAATTTGCGATATATGGGTGTACAATAAAAGTTGTTACAGGTTTAAGGGTATTACCACATATTTCGACCATTAGACTGGCAGGAAAACGTTACAATGTAGGTATATGATATGACTCTATATGAAATCGCTAACTAACTTTACAATAAATATTATTGTAAAGTATGTAGGATTTTTTTTGTTTTTATTATATGTCAAAATCATATTATTGTAAGTACATATTATGTTACATATCAATAAATATTTAATGCTTATAAACTACATTAGGACCTACCAATGAAAATGTAAATTTTATTGTATTATTATAATTATAAATGCATGACAAAATGAAATGATAGAAAACATTCAATTAAGCGTGCAAGTACCTATTTTATTTTATCACTTAAATATTTATCGCCTGAGTAATAACATTTATTCCATTGTAATAAATTTATTTTATTTTTAGAAGGCTGGCAACACTGTGATCGCCAGACGACAAAAAATGCTCTCAATTTTAACCTTTTTACAATAATTTGTGTCATTTCAATTAAATTCCAATTTAATATGTACGTGAAATTTATAGAATAATTATCTTTGCTGACACAGACAGTGTTTGGTTGTTTGTTAATAAATAAGTACTATAGAAACTGCCCCGAACAGTGATTTGAATATGCTGTTTATTGTTATTTGAAGTGTCATCGTGTATAAGTGTAAGACGCAGGGAGTATATTACATATTTACCGTAATTAGCACCCCACAACACCTACATACTCTGCCCGTGGCCCATATTGTATGTATTCTATATGAGCTCATAGAGATATTTACGTATGTGATCCACGTACATGCAGCACTCACTGGTAGTTTCGTTCTCGTTTTGCTTGACGAATATAATATGTGGAAGCAAGATTGACGAATAACAACTTGCTTCATTACAGCAAACACATATGCACACTGTATTACTTAGTTGTTAAATGTTGTTGCCCTAAGCATAAACTTAAATAGACTCACTTTCGCTCAGCTACTGTCATTTTTCTTGGTAAAACATATTGAAATTATTAATTAACACACCTACTCAAAACATAGTACCACTCTTTTTCAATATCCAATAATTTTTAACACAATTACTGTCCTTTTCCACTTTACACACCTACATTTTCACTCTTGTCATCTCAACATTTGTTTTTCTTTCTATCTCTCAGCTGTTTCATTTACTTTTAAGGTACTTGGTGATACAGAAAGCCTTGTTATACGAAGACCCGTAGAGCAATGGCTTAGGAGACTGAAACCAAGCTTATACTAACGCTGCTTGAATTGAAGAAATACAATGAGGACAACAGCCAGCTGTTAAAGAAACGCAGTGACTGTAAAGAAGAATTACAATCAATTAATAACAGAGTTGCTGAGTTGAAGGGAGAGCTATCTACACTACACCATCAATATGTAGAATAATTGGACCAGCGCGATAAACTACAGGAAGAAGTGGAGTCCTTCAGTAGTTGTAGTGATATGTATTTAAGTTCTTTGCATTGCATTCCAGAGTTAAAATAATGTCTTAACACAGCATTTCTAAAAAATAGTTTACTTGATGACACTATTCGGGTTCTCAACAATAGTGAAACTCAAAACCTGTTTCTGAGCTCTTATGTGATAAAATAAATGTGTTAAATGTTTTGAAAAATAATAATATTGTTTGTTTGAAAAATATAAAAAATATTGTTGTAAATAGTAGAAATAAATAAAGGAAACATTTGAAATTAAGAAAATTAATTAGAAAGCTTGAATTCAACTTTAAGAGGTCAACAACCATTAAAAATTATCACAAATTAACTGTGATTTAATCAAAGAGCGTGTGACATTTCTTTTAGATATTGATAATTGTAGCTAACAGTTACTTAGCAGTAAATTAATGTATGAGCAGGATACAGTCATGAGCTTAAATTTAAAAAAAACAGAGCTTATTTCCCATACTTTTTTGTTTCTCAAATGTCATCTTTAAGATCAAATATCACCAAAAGAATATATTGTTTAATAGTTACCTAGTGGCATGCTTTCATTAATATTTTTTTGTTATTCTGTGGATAATGACTGCAATATTGTTAATATTATTTAGTTATTGTCACCCAAGAACACATTATATTGTAGTTGTTTGTTGTCCCTAATAAATAAATAAATACCAATAATAAGATGTGTTTAACGTGTTCACAAACAACACCTAGCATTAAAATGTAACAATTTAATGCTAGGTGTTGTTTGTGATGTGTCACAGTCGCTCAACGGTGAACAACTACTTTATAATGATTCTGTAACTGTGGTTCCACTGACTCAATAACACATTCAGAATCTTATAGCAAGAATGTAATTATATTTTCTGACCAATTAGTCAAGGGTTTGGGCAGTTTAATTAATAGTCATACTATTCTTATTAATTTAGTTAGAAATACTGTTTGTTTTCCGAACAAAATAAAATAAATATACTGAGTACCGCGTCACAAATATTTGTTCACCTGGAAGATAGTTTGCTAGTTTTTTACTAGTCTGCTCATTTTAATGATCAATCCACAGGGATTATTTTACTTGGTGACAGCTTATCTGTCACAAAAAAAGATTTTACAGTTAACTGAAGTAATGATATCACTTCATGATAGTTTAGGGTGTAGATTTATTATTTGTGCCTTGCCATATTCTTATGCCTTATTAAATAAACAAAACAGGCATATAGAGAAAATCTAAATCTATTAATCTATAATAGTACATGTCGCCTTCGCGACTACATTTTATTTTTCTACAATAGTATATTTATTAGTTTTTTTTACCGAATATACTATGTACCTTTTCTTATTTTATAAGCAACAAATTGCTAAATTATTAGCATTTCATTTATTTACCGACACAGGTACTCATAGGATATTGCAGGATTTGGTAAAACTCAGTAGTATGAACACTACCAATAGCAATTTACATACATCTAATAATTTAAACTACTAGATGTGACAAAGGATAAGCAGCAGACATATAGTCTAAACATAGTGCACCAGAATATTCAGGGATTATCCGGCAAGGAATTAGAAGTAGATTTATTTTTAAACAAACATAGTATTAATGTGCTTTATGTTACTGAACATTGGTTAAAGAGTGATCAATTATTATTATTCAATAATGAACATTACACTATTTCTGGTGCATTTGTAAGAAATAAGGCTATTCGTGGTGGCATATATAGATAGATATAGCAAATCTTTGTATCGAGCGCCCTATTGAAATGTCTTGTGTTGAGCTTGAGGAACATATCATAGTCTGTGTATATTATTTTTACTGTATATCTTTATAAATATATTTATATTTTATTTACAAAGATAAACAGTTTTAACATTTTGGAGGTTGCTATTTGTTAAAAAAAAGTATATTTTTGACAAATAGCAATACTGCCAAAATGTACTAGATATTTTAATTGTTAATTAAATAAAGTTTGGTTCCATCTTATTTTCATTATTTTTTATGTAACTTATACCTGAAGTTTAAAAGTGGATCGTATTGATAAACGATGAAAATTTACATTCTGTAGCTTGTGGTTGACTCAGAACTAAGAATGTTGCTGTTCTCCAAAATGTACAAACATGGTAGTGTTAATAATTATATACTTTTATATTATTATATTTACAAAGTTATACAGTTTTAACATTGTGGAGGGGTTGTTGTTTGTTAAAGAAAAAGTATATATTTTTTTAACAAATAGCAACACTTCCAAAATGTACTATCTAGGTATTTAAAATTTTAATTGTTTAAGGGTTAGGATACTGCCAACGACCTTAGCATTTGAGCGAAGCGATCACGACTCCCGCACTAATTCTCCAGACGAGTGCGGGGATACAAACATAATAATATTTACTCTTAACAAAACACAAAATTACGCAAAGTTTGTCTTGTTAACATTTTAATTTAGTTTAGTTTTATTGTATTATCTTTAATTTTAGTAATCTGAGGAAACGTCGTGGATTGTACATTAATACATTCATTTAGTAATTAAGATATATTATACATACTGTACAATTGTTTGTTTTCCCAATAAAGAAAATAAAAATAAAATAAAATACTCTTTGACTAGACGTCTTATTAATTTATAATAAATTAAAATTCGTACTTATTCTAAATATAACATAACCAAATTATAGGTGTATGTTTTCTTTAAATATTGTTTTTTTTTGTATTATTAGATAAAAATTGAAGTCATAAAGTGGTCACATCTCAATAATTTGGTGCTGATTCGGTGATTTTTTTACAAATTATTTAGAAATTATATACAATTTATGACAAAACCATATTATGAATCATCTTGTTGATAATAATATAATATAATTTATTTTTTGGCAGTCATTTATACCAACAAAAATGGTTTCATTTACACCACTCTTTTTATATATTTATTGAGATAGGGGCCTTAATTAAATAAAGACTGTTTCCATGTTAATTTTATTTAACTTATACCTAAAGTAAAGAAGTGGATCGTATTGATAAACAATGAAAATTTACATTCTGTAGTTTATGGTTGATACAGCACTGAGAATGTCTCTGTCCTCCAAAATGTACAAACATGGTATGTTAATGTAGTGTTAATAATAATGTAACTGTGAAAATAAGGGTTTACAGTTATCTGATTTTTAAGGCATATGGCCCATTTTGCACCTCTTAAAACATAATATATTTTAAAACATAAACAAACAGTAACAAAACTTCCACAAAATATATCAGCTGATTGAATATCCGCCATCTTGATGAGCGAATTCGTTTGTCGACAGTGCCGTTTCGCTTATCGAGTAGGTTGTATCAAGATTTGTCTTCACATTTCCAATTCTATACGTTGCATCAAATTACACATCATAAACTTACGTCAAATCCCATACATTTGCTTTTTTTGACTTTTCGATTCGACTATCGCATATGCCATTTGTCTAGAGGCCCAGGGGTATTATTTAGTCGAGTGTCGCGCGCCGGTCGCGTCGTCGGTTCGACGTAAGTTTACCTACGAAACGCACACGAAGCCGTAATTCGTCACCGATTCGTTTTCGCTTTTAAATATTTTAAAGAAAATAAAGGCATAAAAATATTCCACAGTATAAGGATCCTAACCTCTCGTTTTTCAATATTCCAAAGGATATTGCAAAGTAAAGAAACACGTTATCATTTAGAAAAACATAATTGGTAGGTACCTATTTGTAGCAAGATTTTGATATGTAGACTATACGTACAGCACAGTTTTTGTAGAGACGTATTATTTATTTGTCCAACCAATTTAGTAGGTACTTATTTAATTGGGAAAATATATTATAACCGCATCACTCAATAGTTTTAAATTTCAACTGGACAAATGGCTCCAAACAAACCAATGACAAACTCTAATACCTATTTTTAATTTAATCAAAAACATAATCATGGGCGGAGCCGCGGGCAACAGCTAGTACCCATTATTATAATTTGTTCTTTAGTGGTTTGACCAGTCCTGTGATGTGGACACACACTGCTCGTTCTTATAATTTAATTGCTAAGTACCTACATTGAATATGTCCCCACATGTCCAGATTTATTTAAAAAGTCACTCGTTTACAAAAGTATAGTCAGTACCTACCTAAACCTAACAGGTACTTCAGATCAAAATTGATCTCTAAGTGACAACCATAATGTCCAGAAATACGCAATACAAAGGGAGCCAATTTGTAGGTAAATAAACGAGTAGGTAAGTTTTGTTCTGGGGAGCTGAATTGCGCTCTATTGTGTGCGAGCAAAGTTGATATTTGTTTAAATGATTTAGCGAAGTGAACCTTCTGTACCTGTACTATCTATTAAGTATTCTGTGGTATTGCTTCCTTTGACTAAAGACACAATATCCTACTAATATTATAAATGTGAAAGTTTGTTAGTATGGATGCATGGATGTTTGTTACTCTTTGAAATTAAAACTACTGAACGGATCTGAATGAAATTTCGCACAGGGATAGATTATAGTCTGGAATAGCTACTTTTTATCGCGATAACCGACATACAGGCGGGCGAAGCCGCGGGCAACAGCTAGTAGATAGTAGGATATATTTCACAAACACGTTAAATTAAACATTCAATTAAAATATCTCAAACAGTTACGGATAATCCCCGTTCTACTAACATTGACATTGACATAATTGTTGTCAACCATTTACCAATTTGTGTCCGTAACGAGCGATAACGCTTTTTTACTTGGAATTGATACGGAAAACAATTTAATTTAATTGTGTTTATACCTAGTTAGTTCATTGAATAAAGCTTTATTATTATTATTAAAAAGTTTAAAATGTTTACCTAGAGTGAAAACTATATTTGTATATCAGCCCCTCTAGACAAGTAACTACACACAGCGGTGTAGTGGTGTGCCTGTGTGTGAGTACATGTCTCCAGCGCTCATTTTGGGATGCGTTTTGGAAGAAACGTTTTCCTATCCCAGGGATCTTTCATCTTAAAGTTCTGGGTCAGCAACACGCAAGTCATACCTCTGATATTAAAAGGCTCCATAGGTTACGGTAAATTCTTAACATCAGGTGGGCCGTATGGTTGTTTGCCAACCATATAGTATGAAAAAAAGACTCGCCTGGGTCAGTAAAATAAGGGCAGTTTCAAAATCTAAGCTGAAATATCCTACGCTAAGCATTTTTCGCCAGATACCCCTATCGATATAGGGGTATTCCGTAAGAGCGAAAACCGAGTGACCGCGAAAACGGAGCAAAATCTTGCTGTCAGATCGAAAATCGGTATTCCGTAAGAGCGAAAACCGTGCTTTTTTGACGTTTAGCAATCGTGTGTGCCGTCACCGAGCAATCACAACTGTCAGTTTGCGATCGCTGTTTCTTAGAGAATCAGCCGGCGGGTCTACCTATCTCAACACTTTATACCTACTGTCATATTTCACAATGTAAGATATTATGTTAATATATATGTCAACCACAATACAAAATAAACGTTTGTAAACAAGTGATATACATTGTCGACAACAATGAGTTATATTTCTAAACGAATGGCGAAACATATACAAAGAAGTGACGTAACAATGTTGCATAGACTATACCATTTTTATTTTTGATTATGAATGGTTCGCAATAGTTCCATAAAAAAAAACTCTTTGGTGTTTGTTTAAGTGTCGATTATGTTTAACAATGCTTTTGTTACAAAATATATATTTGCATACTGATCTTAAAGGTTTTGTAAATTGTAATTTGAAAAGGCAGTGGTTGTAAAGTGGAGCAAGTACCTTACATATAAGCTGTGTGTTCAATTATGGTCTGAACCTATTTTGTTTTTAGATCAGAATAAATAAATGCGTCTGCTAATAACCTGTTAAAAAAGGAAATCGTTAAAAAAATAGCAAAATTGACTTATTGGTCTAGTAGTGATGGTGGTAATTTTTTTGTTTGTACTTCTTTGCCACCAAAAAAAGTATAAAAAAGATGTATGCCGTCGGTATACCTAGTTATATCTAAATATCAATCCATACTAATAGTATTAATTCAAATATAAACTCGGTTTGTTTATCACCTTTTCATCACTAAACGCTGAACGGATCTTAATGAAATTTGGCAAAGAGATAGATGGTATACTAGCAAGGAGATAGGATACTTTTCACCGCGATGACCTACATCCTCCCAGGTAAAGCCGCAAGCAACAGCTAGTGTTTTATAACGAAGCGCGTCAACTTCAATATTTTCATTCACTGTTAACGAACGTACACTCTTAATGAACTAATTGCCCACCCATTAAAACTCATTACATAAAATACAGCATGTAAGTAGGCACAACGGTCCGCCATTACTGTCTAACTAACCGTCAATTTGCGCGGGAAACCAACTGTCACATGTTGTTGACATTATTCAATTACTTATAGTACGATTGTGAATCTGTGGTAGACATTGAAAAATATTTTTGTTGTGAACTCTATCACGAACGCTTGCGTTGCCTTTAAAATACTTACCTAATTTCAATCCTAATTTCCTACATTTGCGTTCCGGTACATGAAGGATCATTAGGGATAATGCACTGCCCCACTAAGGAACAAGCCCAGTGTCGCGGATAAAGCCCGCCGCGTCGGCTTGTCTGAACTAATCAAAAAATGTAGCCGTAATATTTATATTACATTAAATAATTTTCATCAAAGAATTATTTTTGGGTTCCTTGTGTAGGTCTGTATCTCTGTCATACAGAATCAGTGCCCGTGTTTGGTATAAATTTGACAGCTTACACTGCTGTGTTATAAATACAAATTTCTACAACAACATTAAGTCGTCGTACCTGTTAAGCAAAATGTTTCTGGGTACCGTAATACATATTTTAAAACGACAAACTTTTCACTAACATAATACCTCTGGGTACGAAAAGAATTAGGGTACAGCGAGACCTCGAGCTATAATCGGGGTACCTTGAGGAAGAACTTAAGTACAAAACATCATGTCATGTAATGACTACCAACTGTACCAGGGTAGTGTTGTTGGCTAGTAGATCCCTAATTAGGGTCACCTGAGGTCTTGAGTTAGCAGCAGAGGGTCATTTGGGCTTTGTGGCTAAATTTTGATAGCATGGTTAGTTCAGTGACATAAGTGGTTACGCCATTTATCATTGCGCGGCATGATATAGGTCCCCATACGAGATAAAAAAATATGTAATCCACAAATGGTTGTTCAATTTTGACTGCCTCGGTGGTCCAGTGGCCGCAGTATGCGCCTGCTGTGCACAAGGTTGTGGGTTCGATTCCCACACAGGACAAAACTTTGTGTGACCCAAAAAGAAAGTAATTTGTGTCCGTTAATTGTATGTTTGTAAAGTCCCCCGCGACACAGAACTTGTTCTCTAGTGCGGGTGTTGTCTTTTTAAAAACAGAAATTCAAAGTTTGGGTGTACCTTGTATCCATTAACTATGTTATTAAGTCCACACTAGGCAGCTTGTTCCCAAGTGTGGAAGTAAGTAGTCTTTAGAAACAGAATTCACTCGGCCGGTGGCCCTCCGAAGGCGGCTCGGGCGAAACGTGCCTTACTTAGTTAGATTAGCGCAGCGGATCATTTCCTGCACTTGGCCGTTCGGGTGGGTTTTCCTTTGATTACTCCAGACAACCTGAAACTTTCCTTATTCGGCTTTTAAACTGACGACTCTCGCCCTCAGCTAAAGGCATTAACCGCGAACAGTCGTTATCGCTTCAGTGCATTCAAAGTCATCACCCATGAATAGTCACATTGTCTTTTTATTTTTTGAATTTATATGAGATCACATCAGAAAGAACAGGTGAAGAAAGAGAATCAGAGCTTATCTAAAGAGCTCAGAAGATTCTATATCCGAGAGTTAATCTAAGTAATGTAGTTATTTAATATGAAATAAAGAACGTGACACGTATAAGAAGGTCTTCCATAGGACACGCTTGGGTTTAGTGGCAGAAGGACTACCTTTACCTTTGCCCTACAGTGAAGAATAAAAAAATAATTTACAAATATATAAATCCTACAGAACCCGCCTCTTACTTGACTACAACTTTTTTGTTCATAATGTTTATGTTTACTTAATTATCGTTAATTGCGTTGAGTTAGAAAGTGGAATGTGCCCACTACTGCCCACACACTGGCCACTAATTCTAACTACGCGTTAGACGTGTGAACTGAAATGTTTTGTATATAAGTACACTAGGGGTCGCCCGCGACTTCGTCCGCGTGGTAATTTGGAATATTTTCCCCGATTTTGCAACATATCTCACTACTGCTCCGCTCCTATTGATCATAGCGTGATGTAATATAGCCTATAGCCTTCTTGGATAAATGCTCTTTTCAACAAACAAAGATTTTTTCTAATCGAACCAGTACTTTCTGAGATAAGCGTGTTCAACCAAACAAACTCTTTAGCTTTATAATATTAGTATAGATTTCTTCTACTACTTAGTTAATATTATGTACGAGGAAATTAAATATAGGTATCCCATAATACTGTTTTTATACTACTTGGATGGCAAACAAGCATATGGCACGCCTGGACGCCCTATGGACGCTTGCAATACCAGAAGTATCACTTGCGTGTTGCCGACCCATTTTTTACACCAGGGCTTTAAGATGGAGATTCTCTGGGAAAGGAAAGCTTTTCTTCCAAAACGCATAAATGAGCGCTGGAGACCTGTACTTACACACAGGACACAAAACTACAACGCTGTGTGTAGCTATTTGGCTGTGGTTTATAAGGTTCTATAAGGTGGAGGTCTTTTCCCAAACGGGAAAGGCTAGTATGGTGCCCTACCTCTCTTATATATATATCTTGCTATACTATGTTATACCTATTGCATGATAAAATCATCAATATTATACAATAGAATTTCAGTAGATATACCAAATCGAATCAATTATTGTACAAGAACAGCTCGTAAAACTAACGTATAAGTGTTATTTGAAGGCCTTCTAATTGAAAGATGAGTGTAATTTGTATCTGTGACCCAATCGAGTGGCCTTGTTACATTCAGACTATGTTTGTTTGTTTGTTTATTTGTATGGCTAGTGTGTGGCATAAAACATTTATAGAATTAACTAAAAATAAACTCAATGTGGAAAAAGTCGAGCCCCGAGCAGGATTCGAACCTGCACTTCTCGGAAGTGAATGATTGCCTTGGTGGTCCAGTGGCTGCGGCATGCGCCTGCTGTGCACGAGGTTGTGAGTTCGATTCCCACACAGGACAAAACTTTGTGTGATCCACAAAGAATTGTTCTGAGTCTGGTGTAATTTGTGTCCGTTAATTTGTACGTTTGTAAAGTCACCCGCGACACAGAGCTTGTTCTCTAGTGCGGGAGTTGCCTTTTAAAAAGGAAAAAAAAAAAAAAAATCTAGAGACTTGAAAGAGTTTAGGCCGTTATCCACACACGTTGGTCTATTTAAGCAAGGAATTTTATTGATTTGATTTTACAATTTTCTGTGAGATTTTTTTTTATACTACCTAGGTGGTAAACAAGCATACGGACGGCCTAATGGTAGGTAAGCAGTTACCATAGCGCTTGCTATATTTTCAGCAATAAGCTTATTGCGGATCCAAAACATTTTAACACCAAGGTTTAAAGTTTTTGGCTACCGTTATTTTCCTTTATTTAGCAGATCTCATGTTGTAAACGCCATAAATTGAAATACACATTATTACTGCCGGGAACGAACTAACACCACATGTCTTAAAAGTCGTTTATATTCCCACTCGGCAACCATCGCCTAAACTCGCTGACTCATTATCGCCACACATTATGTAAATCCCTTCAATCATTCTCTCATCTCCAAGGGACATCACCCGCCTACACCAAGACACTAAACAAAAGACTATCACTGCAGCTGGTGACCTTGGAGGCGCATCCTAATGTCTATCACCCACAGCCACATGCCACTACAGTGGGTAGAATCTCAATCTATCGGCCGTGTACTCATTAATTACAATTTCATATCGTTTATTAGTTAGTTTACAGTATAACAGAAAGGTCTGGTCAATATAGTGTTTTAATTGCAAATTTGGCTTAGGAGAGCTTACTGTGGAACCTTACACCACATCTTCTACCTTAAAGAAAATAGCAGCCAAATAAAAAATAAGGAACATAAGTCTCCGGTGCTTAATTTCAGTACACTTCTGGTCATAATACCTGTCCTTATTCGCGTCTTTTCACCCAGCCACGTACAGACTACCCTAAAAATCTTCTTAAGAACAAAAACTTAATACTATTTAGTACAAAAATATGTCAAAATTGTTGTTCATCATTACCCAGAACTGCGCTCTCATTGTTTTTATGTTTCATTCATCATCAGTGAGGCTGTTACAATCCTTTTATGTACCTATTAAAAGATTTGACCAGTACTTTCTGTTACGCAATAAACCTTTTATATAAACTACTTATTATAAACGTAAGACAAAGGTTTTAAATATAATATATATATATATATATTGTGTTTCCAATGCGTGCGTTAATCCTTCCAAACGTGTGTTATTACCAGCTGTACTTTCGTGAGCCTCATGATTATAGGTAATTATTAATTAAAATAATAATAATAACAGCAACCCATATATTTCCTACTGCTGGGCACGGGTCTCCTCTCTCAAGAGAGAGAAAGGGTTTAGACGCTGGCCTAATGCGGGTTGGTGAATCAGACATGTCATTAGAATTTCTTCTAAGACATACTTATTTCTTCTAAGAAGGGTTTCCTCACGATATTTTTCTTCACCGTTAGCAGATGGCGAATCATTTGATTAGTACATATAAACTCCACAAAGTGAAATTCACATTGATACTGCCCGGGCTCGAAATCGCACCACTTGCGTTCAAGTTGGTTACATTTCCACTCGGCCACCACCGATTTATCTAAAATATTAAATTATAATTTTCTCCTTACCTAATGTAACTAACGGTGGTTGATCTTGATCGAGACTAGCCATTTATGTGAGAGATATTATCTTCTTTACGTAGTATAAAACAAAGCAGCGCCCGCTGTCTAAACGCTTAGATCTTTTAAACTACGCAACTGATTTTGCAATGCAGTTTTCAGGAATACGCAAAGTTATTTAAGAGGAAGATGATGCATGTACAATTAATTAAAATTACATGCATATTTATAATAGAGAAATCCAAAAGAAACTGAAATGAGGCGAGGCCGTCCGGCTAATTCTCTACTTCTCTAGAAACAGCGATCGCAAACTGACAGTTGTGATTGTTTAATTTCAATTTTAAATTGTGTAAAATAATTAGGTTAGTTATATTATCACTTACCTCTTACCTATAGCTTAAGCGTGTGGATGTTAGTTTAAGTTGGTAAATAAATAAATAAATTGCTCAGTGACGGCACACACGATTGCTTACCGTCAAAACGGCTCTATTTTCGCTCTTACGGATACCGATTCTCAATCTGACATCGAGATTTCGCTCCTATTTTAATCTGACAGCCAGATTTTGCTCCGTTTTCGCGGTCGCTCGGTTTTCGCTCTTACGGAATACCCCTGCGGGTGTCTCCTGCCTGTATCGCTCGATGTTATATTGTTATTTGTTGTTGTGGTATAGTGCCTCGGTAAAACTATACATTTATCGGATCGATTGCAACTATCCACAAATTTATATTCATATTTGTATTTAATAATAGCAATCTATAATTATCCTACTGCTGGGCACGGGTTGCCTCTCCTCTATCAAGAGAGAGTTTAGGCCTTAATTCACTCACGCTAGCCTAATACGGGTACTTCATTCTTCAGTATGGATATCAAAAAACATTCCATCTTTAAAAACCCATACAGTAACTTTAAACAATATGAAAACTATAACTTTCGTCTGACCACAAATTGTTTATGACCGCAGAGAGACGCGCGGAGACCACAAACGTTTAGCTTATTGAATAAAATTGATAGTGAAACTTAATGTGAGGGAAATTTCATGTATTCACCGCGTTTGCTAGTTTCTTTGACAATGGTACCGATAGGGTTTTTATTCAACAAAAAGTATTGCATCTTAGGCAGGGTCACAGAACAATAAATAAACAATGTCAAAGCAACTCACCCACATTTTGTTGTTACACATGTAATGGGGGGGTCGAGTCTGTACCCTAAACTACCGGGCACGATTCATACAAATGTGTACTCAATTGAGGTATACTTTACTCTCAAAGTCCGATGATACGGCTATCCGATACGATTAGAGAGAGATCACGCTTTTTCCATACTTTCCGAGGGACGGCGGTGTGAATTTCGTGACAATAAAACCACTGTTTTGTGTGCAGATCTTGAGGTACTGGTTTCGATTCCCGTACCCCCGTTACCAGACGATTGATCAGCACTCGCGCTCAACGACCTCTAAACACATAACATCAATGAACTCATTATTCAAATCAATCACAACCTTATCTCATCTCAAAATAACTTTCAATCCCGAAGGTCATCGAATCACACGCATGCAATTGGGACATCCACTACTAATTACATGCGCTTGCGCATTGCACAATATCGCAATTTACTTTAACTGTCAGAACAATGGAGTTGGCAGTTCCGTAGGCGCAAGGTGGGATGAGCACAGGTACCGCACTCAATATCGCAATAATATAATGAGTTAATGACTCACGCGCATGTATGGGCGGTAAAGATGCAGTGATTATGTGTCGAGTGGGTGAAATACAGAAATTATGTTTTTTGTTATAGGTTTAAAGATAATTTTGAAATGATTAGTTTTACCTTTTTTGGTGTATGCGTTGGGTATTTCATATTAGTTTTGTTATAGAGCTTTAACCTCAAAGTAAGTAGTAACTTGGCTGTGCCTCTTGCATTGTCGAAGTCTATGAGCGACGGTTGTCACTTACCACCATTTTATTTTTTAAATAAAATCTATTTTATTTTTTAAATAAAATATCATCGATGTAAGTATAATGTAATTTTTAGATTTTTGATAATTTTTTAAAACCCTTGACCGATTTCGATAAATTGAAATGGTAGGTTTACCCTCTAAACCAAGAAAATAATTTTTCAAATTGGTTTAGGCGTCTTTAAGTAATCGGTGAACATACACAAAAAAGATCCCGACGAATTAATTGAGAACCTCCTCTTTTTTAAAAATCGAATAAAAAAAGTTTTTTTATAAAAGACAACTCCCGCACTAGAGAACAAGCTCTGTGTCACGGGGGACTTTACAAACATACAATTAACGGATACAAATTACACCCAGACTCAGAACAATTCTTTGTGGATCACACAACGTTTTGTCCTGTGTGGGAATCGAACCCACAACCTCGTGCACAGTAGGCGCATACTGCGGCCACTGGACCACCGAGGCAGATTGTTTATTGGTTTAAACATAATTAAAAATCCGAATCAAGACAGATATTTTTAGCTTTTATGATATTTATTGACCTGTAATAGGTAGACTAATTGTCTATTATAATAATAGGGGAACAGCTATTTGGTTCCAATAGTGAACGTTCGCGTAGGTAGGCAGGTAGGTCTGCAGGCACACAGAGCGTGACACTGTGTGTCGTACACGCGCGTAATTACATGCACTGTGTTTAGACATAGTGCGTATTATGTGGTGCAAGTAACAAGGTGATAGCGGTATAGTCCTCTTCAACGTGTCCGGTGACAGTGCTCTAAATCGCTTTACGCGCTCTTTGATGACTATCAAATCCAAATTTGGTTTTCAAAACTTGGGTGATTCTTCTTCATTTGCTTCTTGAGCGTAGGTATTGCCCATCTTTTGAGTTTGTTTTCCTTGGACATGACTTTCAATACTGTATTCTACGCATAAAACTCGGGTTTGTAATAACTAGCAATATCTGGATTACACGCGTGTTGCCATTCCAAAAAGTAAACGTTTTAATGCTTATTTTGTGTCATGGGTGACCCTAGAATAGAAAAACGTCAATTAAAACAGAATGTTGTGGAAAACCTTGACTCCACCTATGTGCAGCTGAGACCGCCTTTCAATTGAGATAATGATGAAAGAACATACTTGCTCCTGTATTAACAAAACATTACTGACAATAAACACCGGCTTCCGCCACCTCCTATGTGTTGAGTGTTACCCAGCAAGCCTTGCGTGAACGTAGAAAGTATGGTTGCGTACGAGTACAATATTGTTGCTACCACTTTGTGTGACTCGGAGCGTGGAGCTGCCAGCCTAGTAATGGCTCAAGGGATGAACAATTATGTTATAGGGAAAGTTTGAGATTTTTGGGCAAATCAAATGAGTATAAATATTGCTAAGGACCTTACAACCACGAATGAAAAGGTCTTAATCAATTAGGACTAACACTGAAGTGCGAAGAGGACAGGGACTGACATACTAAGTGGGATGCGCGGCGTTGATGGCTCCAGAAGCCAGGATCGTGTACCCACATTACCTTATAGAGTAACTGAATTAGATAACATCCAGGAGGTCCTTGTGTCTGAGCACTGAAGAGAGCTATACTTGGAGATTGTCTGCTAGATCGAATTAGAATTAGAAGAACTTAAGTGACCAGCATAGCTATACCATTACGCACATTGCTCGCAAAACTGATAACCGCAGCGTGGGCCTTCAACAAGGTGGACCGGCAACCTGAAGGTTGCCAAATGCTGTGGAAATTCTTAGGGCAAGAATATAATGAAACAATTAAATCATCCATATAGACTTTTGACTGCACGGTTGGTTGAGTAGCTTAAGTAGTTACCTCGCCATTTACTACTGCGCGGTGTGTTGTGGGTTTGATTCCCACATGGGACAAAAAAATGTGTGATTCATAAATGATTGTCCCGAGTGTGGATGTTCTTTGTGTCCGTTAATTTTATGTTTGTAAAGTCCCCCGCGACACAGGTTTTGTTCCCTAGTGCGGCAGTTGTCTTAAAAAGAGATTTTTTTTTTTAAGACAGCTCCCGTATTAGTAAACAAGCTCTGTGTCGCGGGGGATTTTACAAACATACAATTAACGGACACAAATTACACCCAGACTAAGAACAATTTTTCGTGGGTCACACAAAGTTTTGTCCTTTGTGGGAATCTAACCCACAACCTCGTGCACTGCAGGCGCATACTGCGGCCACTAGACCACCGAGGCAGTCTTGATTGATTGATTGTGATTCCACACCTCTAATAACCATAACTCGTAACTAAAACTAGTAGGTATATAAACAACTAAAGTAACTACGAGTGTGTACGGCTGCTTTCGTCGATAATAATCACAGTTATGTATGAACTACAACATTTTTACATACAATACTTCGTGCATAGAGATGTTTATTGTGTAATCGAAATGTATAAATAGTATAAGCAGTAGTAGTGTGAACATAAGTTTAGTTTTGTACAGGACACGTCATCACGAGGCTGTCTCGCGAGTATTGCCGCGCGAGGCAGACTCGTGATTTTTGAAGAAGACGGTGATGGTAGAAGATGCTGTGGTGGCAAACTAGAAAAGTAACCGACTTGCACGCAAGTGGTGCGAGTCCGATTCCGGGTATCAATGTGAATTTCACTATGTGGAATTTATATTATCATCATTATCTCAGCCAAAAAACGTCCACTGCTGGACATAGACCAACTCCAAAGATTTCTACAGCATTCCCTCCTGAGTTGACATTATCAATCTGGTACCCGCTTTTGGAATGAATATGTACTAAACAACTTATTTACCATTTGCTAACGGTGAATCAATACATCGTGAGGAAACGCACATGTCTAAGAAGAAATTCTAAAGATATGTCTATTTAGCAACTCGCCTTATTTGGCCAGCGTGTATTAATTATGGCCTAAGCCCTCTCTCTCTCGATAAAGGAGAGAAGACCCGTGCCCAGCAGTCGGACTTATTCACCCTGGTCAAATGTAAATGTTTGTGTTTAAACAGTATAAATGTGTGTAGGTACGTTTTATATTAATATTATAAGTATTACATCTTTTTTTCTATAAACTCGAAACAAAATCCTATACCAACCCGTCTGGCCAGCATAGTATAGTCGGCTAATATTCCTCCAAAGACCCGTGCCCAGCAGTGGGACGTTTACTGGTTGAGATGATGATGATAATATCTATTTTTGGCTCGACCCAGGAATTGAGTCCCATGACCAGCAGCCACACTCAACGACCAGTAGACCAACGAGCCAGTTAAAATATTATCCTACGTACAGTACAATGATGGTCACACTAATCGTAACTAATGCAATGCACTAAACACGAACTACGAGTAGATTAACTCGCTTAAATATGTATCCAAACGCAGCTTTGTTTTTATCGACGATTTAATCATTGGAAGTAATGCACAACTCGAGCTATACCTACTATCGCAAGAACTCATTAGAATCGGTCCACTTGTGTCGTAGCAAGGACGCTTACAAAACTAATTGTTTGGACTTTTGCTTTTTTTGTATTTTATCAAGTTCATCAATCAAGAAGCTAACTGTATTTATTTATAATGCAGACATACAAAAAAATTCTGAAAGAAAATTTGCTCTAAAAGTAATGAAAATTGGTTCATTGTGATTTTTAATGATTCCATTATTACTCTCTCTCTCTCTCTCTTCCTGACTATTTATCCCACATGGTGGTGGGGTCAGCCCTTTTCGTGTTCTTCTTCCACTTCGCTCTATCTGTGACGTCGTCTTCCAAAACATTGCATGCCCTCATATCTCTGCGTACCACATCGGCGATTCCATTATTATAAATTAAAATATTTATTTCATAAAATATTTACATGACTAGTTATTAAAATAAGAGTAACTTAACCTAAACTACTTACCAACAATCAGATTTTGTATTTGTAGGTATTAAATCTATAAACAAAATATCTGATTGAGGTCGCAGTTCTGAAGAAAATGTATTACAAATTTGTAACAAAAAAGTATTGTTATTTTGGCAGGTAAATAATAAAATATTTTAGTCTACAGCCACTAAGTAGATCGATAACAATACGTACCTATTTAAACATTTTTGTGAAATTTTATATAAAAACTTACTCGGTTAAATTGTAAGAAAATATATTTATTTCAGCTCTCAGAAAATATATTGCGTAAAGAATTTCCAATCTACAAAAAGAAGGAAAGCTTGTATCACACTCAGATAATTACTCGTAGGTACCTACGCTCTGTAAAAAACATTGAATAAAAAAATATCTAAACTGTTTTTAATTGATAAATACGAGACGATGTCGTCTCATTCAACCTTCACGGTTGGTTAATAGAGTGGTGACCGAAGCAAGACGTGCGTTAGTAAAAAAAAACACTATTACCGTGACAAGTAGCTTCCTAATCAAACCTAAATGAGATATTATACCACCATAGGACTGCTAAAACTGAACGCTTTGAAGTACCATTGCATGGAAATGCTGCTTCCCGAATTCAACCAAAAATCATTGTTCAGTTTGCAGAGTTTCACGTTTTGAAACAACACTGAAATTAAATTTTATATACTCAGTTTAGGTTTATGTTTATGTAAAACTTAATTTATTTTATAAGTCCTACTGAGATACAAAATATATTATACTAGCTGTTGCCCGCGGCTCCGTCCGCGTGGATGTCGGTTATCGCTGTAAAAAGAAGTAGTTACGTGAAAGAGTAACAAACATCCATCCATCCATACTTACAAACTTTCACGTTTATAATATACTGGGATATAGTAGGATGTATACTGGGCATATATTCAATTTTTGTTATTTTGTGGGCGTCATTACATGACGGTCACCCTACATCATTTGCCACTGTGCAACTTGTTGAGAGAAAAAAAAAAGTGTAATTTAAGAATGTTTTACTATCCTTTATTACTATGTTGGTAAACTCCTGCGATACAGGGATTATATCTTATAGTGTGACGTTTTTTATAAAAAAAAAAAATATTTAGTAACTTCGTTATATACTAAAAGGTATTTTGTTGTCATTATTCTCAGAGTGCTGTCTACACCGAAGCGCAAGAAGGAGTCGTCGTTCGCCATCCTCGCGGAGACGCCAGTGTCGCGCCCCACGAGCCCCAGGTCTTTGCCAGTCGACATCAGATCACGAAGAGTCTCGCCTTTTAGAGGTAAATGCCTGATTTTTATATTTTAATAAGTGTTTTACTTGTGGCACTTTACTTACTACATTTAAAATTTCATTCCAAGCGTTTCACAGCACACCTTTTCAATTTTGTTTTTTATTCTGGCGGCAATCAAGCATAGGGCCTACCTGATGGTTAGCAGTTACCGTAGCCTAATAGACGCTTGCAATACCAGAAGTATAGCAGACCCAAAAATTTAAACACCAGGCTTTGTGATAGAGAATCCCTGGGATAGGAAAAAAAAAGCTCGCATATTATATATTTACGAATGTCATAAAAATAATTTTATGACATTCGTAAATATCATGTATTTGATTAAAATATATAAATGAGTTTGACTTTAACTTTTACTTTGACATAGGAAAACGTTGGTTTAGAAAAAAATATCTAGACTACAAACTTCATCTAGATTCTAGAAAATTTATCCATAAATATTTTTTTATCTGGGTGTACTTTGTGTTCTTGAAGCCTAAGACAGTTTTAGTTTAATACATTATATCTGCTAGTCTAATCTTTGTGGTTTTACTATATACAACCTTCAGTTTACTAACACTTAGTTTTTTCTTTAAACTCCAGGCCGTGGATTCCGCGAAGAGACTTCACGTCACAATACTCCGAAGACCTCAACAACTAACTCCAGAGCCAACTCACCCCCCAGAAGAAGGACAAACTCCTTATCACGGATAGACAAGATGGCCACAACGGCCACTTTGCCTCTACCTATCCACACGTTACCAAGGCCACATTCTCCTAGAAACTTCCTAAAAGAAAACATAGAAGAAGTAAGAGAACTCAGTGAGTTAAATAGAGAAAAACATGAAGTTGAAGCTGAAAGAAAAAGAATAGAAGAAGAAGAAGCCATTCTTAAAGAAATGGGATTACTTGATAAAAGTAAATCCGGTTCTCGAAGCGTTATTGGATCAAGAACGAATTCCAGAAGTAATTCACCGAGTAAAATCAATCTGAGATCCAGATCTAACTCTCCTTCTGCGATACTACATTTTGAGAACATCCCTGCTGGAAGTAAGGAGTATATAAATGGTGATGATGGAATTATAAAACCTCCTGTGGCACACAGATCTCGATTACGAACAGTCTCGAAATCTCAGCCGCAATCAAATGACGTATCACCTAAACATTCTAAGATACCTAAACGACAAACCTCTGTGTCACCAACAAGAAATGGCAGCAAACGTGATATTTATATTCCCAGAAGACCTGTTGAAAACGGTTTGAATAAAAATCAGAGATTTATTTCAAACAGTACTAGTAGCATTCACGAGACCATTAGGATTGGGAGTCAGGTTCATGATAAAAGAGCTAGCAAAAGTACTCAATATTTGAGCATATCCCCAACAAGTATAAAGGGTAAACCGCCAATTTCTCCTGGAAGAGGAGGCCCACCACCTTCAAACAAAGCCTTAAACGCTAAACGCCTATCTCCAATAGTCGGTACGCCAAACAAAAGTCCCACAGATGATTTAAAGCCTGGTTCAGCTAGAGCGCCATTAAAACCACCTACGATGCTTAAAAAAACTGTGAAAACTGCTGGTAACACACCTGCTACATCTAGATTGAATTCTAGACAGCCCAGCAGAGCCGTCAGCAGAGATACGAGTCCTGAGAAGCCTAACCAACGTAAAACTAGACCTGTAACGAAACCTAGTACTACTACCACGAAACCAGTAACCCGAGCAGTAAGCACAAGAACTACTCAGAAACCTACGATACCCAAGGCAGAACCTAAAAAACCTATAAGCAGAACAAACAGTATAAAAAGCCTTGTAAGGACTCCTAGCACCAAAAATCTCAATGAAAAACCACCTCTAAGGAAAAGTGGTAGTAAAAAAGATTTGTCTGAAAAATCTCAGTCCACAAATAAAATTAACGAGGTTGGTAAACGCGATGCCGTGAAATCGACAAAAGGCAGAAATGAAAACGATAAAGGTAAAAGTAAAATGAAAAATAAAAATACTAGCACAGATTCCATCACTGATACTGAAGGTGTAGCAAAGCAAGACAACGAGACGCAATACGATAAACTAACGAACGATAAAAGCGAACTCGTTATATTAACGAAAAAAAATATTATGTCTATGACAACTGCAGCAATAACATCACAACCGCTTGAGGTCGTAGCTAAAGTCACTAGTCAATTACCAGCCGCTTTTGAGAAAGCTAGAGAAAAGGGAATATTTGAACGATTAAGTTCAAAGGATTCTCTAGTTGGTAAGGAAGAAAGTGCAGAACCTGAAAAACAAGAAAAGGAAAAGTCTAAAGAAAGTAAAAAGGAACATAAAATAGCGGTTGACGAAGAAAAACACGAGGAGAAGAGACCTCCAAGACATCCTAAAACTACTCATGATAAAATTACTCACGACAAAAATACTAATGACAAAAGTATCCATGATAAGACTTTTTATGAGAAAACTATCCAGGAGAGTAAACTTTCAGCTGAAGATCACATAAAACTACGACCACTACAGGCCCCATATAACAACCCTCAAGTGGAGCGTGCAAAACAAAAAATAGAAGCTATTTTAAAGGAACCGGAAATTTCTACAGAGAATATTCTAACTGCGTCTGCAAAGTCTAGGGAACTTAAAAGTACATTTAAAGATATAGCTGATAAAACAAAAACAGACGTGAAAGAAGCAAAAGATGAAGCCGCCAATAAACTAACAGAAATCAAAGATCAAGCTGTTAAACAAAACGAAAAAATCACAGAAGATATTCGGTCAGAAGTTACCAAAATTGTTGATAGTATTATAACACCTGTAGAACAACCGAAAGAAGTGCCGCAAAAGGTAAATGAAGTTCCTGAGAAATTAAAAGAAGTAAAGAAAGATATAATAGAGCCAATAGTTACCGTTGTAAATGAGAAGAAGAGAAATGGTGGATCGGCAATTGCTGAGAAAGTAAATGAAACTTTAGTGAAGGGTGAAGGTGAAGTGGAAGTGCAAAGTTCTAATGTAGCTAAACATGTAATGGAAAAGAAGACGACAGACGGAAACGGATCTGAACTGTCTGCTCAAAGTAATGGCGGGTAAGTTATTTTAATCTTTATAACTATATCTATTGAAAATGGCAATATAAAATATACACAATACAATTCATTTTGAGAATAGCCGGTATCAGTATCTCAGCCAAAAGACGTCCACTGCTGGACATAGGCCTCCACAACTCACGATCCTGAGCCAACCTTGTCCATTGGTTTCTCGCAACCTTGACCAGGTCGTCGGTCCAACTTGTCTTATAGCCGGTATAATGCAAGTAATTAGCATATTGCAAGAATCCTATTGGAGTACATTTTTTTAAGAAATTCAGGGCGTGCCTTGTGGTTTAGTCAGTAGGTTATAGTATTTTAGCTAACTATATTCAAACGATGATGATGAAGATGACTTTGTAAAATTATTTTCAACTGAAGCAATAATAGGCGGTATATTGAGTCCCTTCCTTTGTCGACTTTCCTAAACAAAATAAAATATCGACTTGAAAATCTCACTCGACATACAAATACTTAGAAAAATAAAAAAGGAAAACCTTGTTTTGTTTTTGGGATACATTTCTTTTTAATTCTTAAATAAAGCAATAATGGTAACGTGAAATATAATAAAATGGTATCGTCAAACTTTCTGATGGGAAATATTACGACCTATAAGTAGGTGCTTATAAATTTAAAAAAGAATTAAAACATTAGAAATAACATAGCACAGTGTCTCTCACAGATCTATGTAGCTGAAGTTAGAGGTTAAATCTAAGACCGAGATGATACGCAATGAGTAAAATCTTTAAGTATAACTTTGAATTCACAACACGTCAACATATTAAATGAAAGTAAAATCATCAAGTACAAAGCGTAATCCTTGTGGGAAATCCACATGCTTTCACTCGAATTCTCAGTAGAATTTTACACATAAGAATTAGTTGCATGCATAATCAACTCCGCATTCTTCATTAACTCCCGCGGGTAAACTATCGAATAATATTTTCTACTTTAATATGTATCAGTTGAGGATGCGAATTCTTATAACGTCTGCTAACCTTGTTTTCAAATACAGAGTTAAAGCGTACGGCTCGCCTTATGGTAAGCAGTTACCGTAGCCTATGGACGCTTGTTATACCAGGATTATAGTATAGTTATTTTAAAAACTGTTTGCCTAAAGCACTGGAGACCTATATACTCACACACAGGAACACAACTATATCACTGTCTTTATTTGGGTGCGGTCTTCTGTAAGGTGGAAGTTCTTCCTTAGGCTTGCTTACCCGAATGTGGTGTGTCTTTGTCTGTCTTACGTGGGAACGAAGCTAATTATTAACACGGTTATTATCAGATCATAGCTAACACCCCGGTGCGGCATCGCATCGATGCAATTTATCAAATTACAAACACATTAAAAAAAACAACAGAAATTAATACATGTGACAGCAGAACTGACCTTCTTCATACATTTTAATTAATAGTCTCAATAAACAAAAATACCATCGAAATTTTAGACGTCTTATGACGTTTGTCGCAAATTTTTAAAAAAAATATCTTGTCGTAACAATAAAGAACGCATCAAAAATTGGCCGAATCAACAATTTATGCTTCTTACATTGTTATTAGGCAATGGGCCTACTTTTCTATTTAAATTATCTCGCAGGATAATAGGATAAAACGGTTTTACGTGAAATCCTTAGAAAATTTGCAAAAAAAATTGATAATACGAATAGTGTTATCACTATAAATAAATGTGAATAATAGGAACACATTATAGAAAATACCTAGGATGATAGCGAAATTCTTTGTTAGTTTCCTATTATTCGGTGTTTCGCAAACTTCCTATGATTTTCGCAAAATCCACTGTATCCGATTATTCTGCGACTATATAATGTATAAATAAAATCTATTAAATATAATAGCAAGACGAAGTGCTACATTTGATTCGCATATATGTATAACTTACAATATATAGTTATGAGGGGTGAACAGTCTGGCCAGAGACCCTCGTACTCCACCGTGTGGTGTATCTGTGCACTAACAAGGGGTCAGTATCGAACGGTCTGGGTGGCGTGACCACATGCCTTATTAGCATATCCACCCACCCAGGGTTGGGACACACGGATTTTAAAACATTTTACTTTTCTTAATTCTTAAATCTATTCTTTATTCTACAAGTTTTGAGTTTGCCGCCAGCAAACCAGTGTGGCAGAGAAAAAAGATACAAATGTCTATTAAAACCTCTCAAATCAGACAATAATTCGATTGTAGCTTAAGAAGACTGTGGCTCTAAGCAATTTGCGACGGCTAACGGGGAATAAAGCATGCATCACTCCTAATTTAAGTATCATCTTTGATCAAATATTTTATTTTATTTAAATCTTTATGCACATAATGTACAACGGAGGGCTTAATGCCAAAGGCATTCTCTACCAGCCAACCTTAGGGTGATGCAGAGATATACGAAGTAGGTGCCAAATTATATTAGGTACTATAAATAGAAAGTTAAATTAAAATAAATAGAATATCATCAAATAATATTTCATATCTGTTAAGTTATAAAAAAAATGTGTCGTGAAGGTTTTCGGACTCAAGGTACACTGAGTGTAACTTGAGTCCGAGAACTCGGAATCGGTACAACGCACATTTGTGCCGTATGGGAATCAAACACGAAACATTTACCGTCTTGACAACCTAATCCACTAGACAAGACCACATCAATTTGCAGTTGATATGTCACGAGAACGAAACAGTCGATTTTTTTATCATATTGCTACTTTGCTACTATATAGATTGATAAAAGAAAATCATTTTTATTTACAAATACTCGTAAGCACAAAATACAATGACAAAGAGAGGAAACAAATGAAACAAAAATGTTATGGTAATCAAATCGGTCTCATCAGAAGTATCTGCACATCAACGCTGGTTTTAATTCCGCTGGTTTTCATCCATAGGCTACGGTAACTGCTTACCATCAGACTCACCCACCCAGGTACTCCAAAGTCCGAGGGTGTTAACAACCAGACCAACGACATAATCTTGACCCCTTAACTAAGAATTTGCCCTCAATAACCCACTCATGTTCCGACATCCACCCTCAAGGTTGCCCCTCGTACATTTACCCAGAATTACTTTAACCTATATTACCTTTAATTTCCGTTGCGTAAAATACACTTATATTAAATTTTGCCAACCCTATTGGCGCCGTCGTGTGATGCGGCACAAAAAAACTGGAATTTGGGTACATGATACTCGTATTATGTGTACCACGAATTAAAATTAATGGTTTCTTTTTATTTAAAGGTAAATTTTAGGTATTTCTTATATTTCTTAAAAGTGGTAGGGCACCATGCAAGTGATCAATCCCGACTAGGGCTAGGCCCGGGATAGATCTTCACCAAGAGGCAAATACAGAAGACCACAGCCAAATAACTTTTGTAATGTATTCTTTTGCGTGAGTATCTAGTCTGATGCTCATTTCAGGGAAACTAATATAAAATTATTATTTTCCTTATCCCAGGCACAGATAATATAAGCCCAGGGTTAGCCAGAATTTGGCTGGACCACTGATGTCATATCAGGTTCCAGTGCTCCACCCGTGAATTCGGCTGCCTAGCACCTTTAGGCCGGGAGTCCGACATAACCACCTCAATTCCCAGGGCAAAAAAAAATAAACAAAAGAGTTAGCCATTACACAACTAGGATATAGTGCGACAAGATTTAGGGTTGACAATGCGTGACGGTGCTTTCCAATGCACCAGCATGCAAACACGGTCAATTTCCAATTTCAGGCATCTATTGTGAAATGCTTGACAGAAAAAACACAATAGTTATTTATGGATATGGATAGGACCATAGGGCCCAAGTGCCCACAAATTGTATCGTGAGATATCAAGGCAATTTGGTCGAGTCATCTCACGATCCTAACGCTGGCCTTTACTTGGGTCAACGTATTAGCCTTGCAATCCAGCGTGGAAATGTGGCCAGTCTTTTGGGCACCTTTCCTCAGAACTGCGACCTCAATCAGATATTTTATTTATAGGTTAATTAATACCTTTAAATACAATATCTGATTTTTTGTAAGTAGGTTAGGTTACTTTAATTTTAATAACTTTTTATGGATCATCTAGGAATTCGAACCTGGGTATTCGCGCTTAGCAGTCGCACTCAACGAGGCCCACTAGACTACCGATGCATAAAGTTACCACTATTCGTAAACCAAGTCATAATTTACCACGTCACTGTTTTCATAATAAACAACCGATGTGTTGTTCACATTGTACCACACACAATGCCGCTTTTGTTCATTCATATCATTACACTTTCTTAAGAAACATGTCAATGAATACAATAATGATATTAGTTCACTGTTAAATTGTATTACAAATATAATTCGCTCTATTGAGGAAATTAGCGTAAAGTATAGTGGGTAGGCGCGTGCTGCGGCGTTGCCTGTAAATTAATAGTTTAATGTTTTCGTAATTTATTTTATGAAGTAAAATTAGAGGTAGAAGACACGCCTCTCGTGGCAAATAGCGTTTTGTTAAAGGTTAGCATATTTTACAATTTTTTTTTTTTTTATTTGGTCTGCAAAACTGAGTACAATTAATGAATTTGATACATGGTAATTTAAACATAAAATAACTTTGATACTAAATTGTACCCTACAATATGCAAACACAACATGCATATAACAAATTGTTCACTATCTATTTGTTAACAATAACTGAACAACAAAAAATATATAAAAAAGTTATACATAATAATATATAAGTGTTATAAAAATATCTTTTTCAAGTCTTTTTTGACGGAGGCGATAGAACCGTGGAATATATCCAAATAAAGACAGTTATAGTATATCTCGCCTCATTCCCAAAGGAGCAGTTTAAAGTGTCTTCAGTTACTCCAGGAATTTCGCACGTAAACTAATCGTAATTACTTATATCAAAAATGATTTGAAAAATTTTGTTGGTCCTCATCCTATTAAAACACGCATAATTGTAATAGTTTTTAAACAATAGACAAGGTTCTATATTCAATATGTAGTTTGGACCTGTAGATAAACGAATTTATAACTATTAGCTGTTGCCCGCGGCTCCGTCCGCGTGGATGTCGGTTATCGCGATAAAAGGTAGCCTATATGCTATTCCAGACTATTATCTATCTCTGTGCCAAATATCATCCAGATCCGTTCAGTAGTTTTTACGTGAAAGAGTAACAAACATCCATCCATACTCACAAACTTTCACATTATATAATATTAGTAAGGATTTTTTTACTTTAAACCATTTCGCTGATAAGGATAGAACCTGAAGCAACTCTACCCATGTATTGATTACATCAACAGGTCATAAGATGATCAAAGATACACTATTGTTGTTATATTTACCCACACGATAATCTATAATATAACAGTGAAACTATTGTAGGTATGAGAAAAATCTTCCTTTATATTGTACTTACTCTACCTCTTGACCCCAGAGTAACGAAATCGATGACATTAGATAATGCTGTTTTTCCCAGCGTGATTATAAGGAAAAGTATTGTGGCTCTATAGATAATGAGCGGTGGCAGCCGAATGGGAAAGTAACCTACTTATTATGAGGTGTGATTTCGATCCCAATCGGCTCTACCAATGGGAATTGCATTTTGCAGAATATATACGTACTAATTTAAATGCCTGGGGTGTTGTTCTATTGGTAAATGATCTTGACTGCTATGTCGTGAGTTCAATTCCCATACGACACAAAACTTTGTGTGATTTATAAATGTTTGTTTCGAGTCTGGGTGTAATTTGTGTCCATAAATTACATTCAAATAATTTTTTACCATGAGTTAACGGTGAAAGAAAACATTAAGAAGAAACCCATATTATGTTAAAAGAGTTTGTAAAGGCATGCCTACAATCCGCAATAGGTCACACTCTGTACTCTCTTGTTAGAGCAGGGGAGAACCGTGCCCAGCAGTAAGCATGGTTACCATAATAGGAACTAAGGAGAACACGGTGTGTTGACTGGGTGACAACAATGAAAGAGTTAGGGTATTTTTTTTATATAACTTGGCTGGTGCGGGTTCGATCCCGGGTGACAGTACAAATGTGAATTTTACTTTGTGGAGTTTATATGTACTAATCGAATGATCTGCTAACGGTAAAGGAAAACATCGCGAGGGAACCTAAAGAAAGAAATTCTAAAGACATGTCAGATTCACCAACCCGCATTAGGCCAGCGTGTGTGAATTGGGGCTTAAACTAAACCCTCTCTCTCTCGTGAGAGTCGTCTCTCTCGTGCCCAGCAGTGGGACAAATATGGGTTGCTATTATATTATTTTACTTGGCTGGCAAAGAAACATACAGCCCACTTGCGTGTTACGGCTCACTTGCCTGTTACGGCTCACTTGCATGTTACGGCTCACTTGCGTGTGGCCGACCCATTTACACCACGGCTTTAAGATAAAGTATCTCTGGGATAGGAAAACGTTTAGCGTTTGAGCGCTGGAGACCTGCCCCTTTAGACAAGTGGCATAAACTGTGGTCGAATCGAAAAGTCAAAAAAGTAATTGTATGGGATTTGACGTTAGTTTACGACCTGTTATCGTAAACTTACGTCAAATCCTATACATTTACTTTTATCACTATTCGATTCGACTACCTTTTGGCATAAAAGGTCGAAAGTCGAATCCAATAGTGAAAACTTGTCTAGAGGGGCTGTTCACACACAGGAACACAGCTATACCGCTGTGTGTAACTACACACAGTGGTATAGCTGTGTGTATCTTCTGTAGGGTGGAGGTCTCTACCCAGTCGGGCTTGATCTCTAGTATGGCTTTACCTCTCTCAATTAATAATAAACAAAGATTTTATATATAGGTATGGCCCAGTGGTTAGTGACCCTGATTACTAAGCTAGACGGGATGGAGGTCTATAATCTGCTTCCAAAACTATTTACACTTCATATTAGTTGTTAATTAAAGTTGACCATCATACAATAATTGACTGCAACAATTGTAAGTTAGGGTCGACGACGTGTGTTGCTCCTGGTATTACAAGCGTTTATTAACAATCAGGCGGGTCTTATGATTGTTTGTCATCTTGGTGGTATATACATACATAATATACGTTTACAAAAAACAAAAGGTTTGACGTAAAGTTACGTACAAACTCAATTCCGTCTAGTGTTATCTGAACAAGCAATCGATGTAGGGATGGCACCTACAAGTTGTTGTAGAACTAAAAAATTACACGACTTATCCGTACTTTGAAAAGTATAAATTATATAGTTAGATATTGTACTTAGGTATAGTGATTTCTAAGTTTCACTTATATTCAGTTTTTTATGTTATAATAAAGAGGCTAGCCGGACGGAAAGTAGTTACTTATCCATTATAGATGCTTGCAACACCAGAGCAAACACGTGTTGACGTCCTTTAAAACACTTTTCACTCCTTTTTTTAAAGAACTCCTTAACATCAGGCGGGCCGTATGCTTGTTTGCCTCCTTATAAAAAAAGAACCCGTTGGTAGCATCGGGTTCTTTTTTTAACAGTAAGTAGTTACTGTTTCATGGAGCGTTAGTCAGCCCTATGATTATAATAGTGAATCATCGTAAATTTATTAAATAAATTTGATTTTAATAAGCTGACCAGTTGTTTGACCTTTAGCTGGCCGTTGTTCTATGTAATGACCTTATGACTGTATCACGAAAATTAATAATTACTAATTACAGACTACAGAAAATTAAACTAATATTAGTAATGGTTAGAGGCCAAAGGAGCCATCCGAAGAAAAAATAAAAGTAGGTGTTTATGGTGATTAGCTGTTACCACACTATGTATATATGATATTAAATAATTAATTAAGTTAAAAAGTCATTATCTAATAATAAACCAGAGGAAATATGAATACTTAGTACAATTATTAAAACCTAGTAAGATCATAAATCCGTTTCTTTATTTGAATAGTGTTAACTTTATTGCCTCCATATTGTTTCCAACATGCGAGGTGTTAAAACAACTTTAATTTTGTACGAGCTTACAAAAAAGAGTTAAATGTTAGTTACTTTATAATATTTAGGTCGTAACACATATTTTTTAGAGCAGACTTTTTTAAAGGTCACAGGATCTTGTAATAAATTAGAAATAAAAACTTGTCGTCTGAAAACTAAACATTGAGTGCAAAGGTCCACTTTCTAACATTCTTTGTGTCCAAGGCTCATTACGTTTCTACACGCTACGACCAACACGTAATTCTTGGCATTCGATACAATACCAGCCCTTAAGAAGTGGTTCACCGTTCAACCCCCTAGTTCGCCTTCGCACGCCGAACGTACGCCCGCCCTCAAAACAACGCTATGGCGGGAAATTTTCTCACAAACAACATTAAAATGTGGCTGTAAACTGTGTTACCTTTGCATCAAAACATTATTGTATCTGTGGAATAGCCTTGTGAAAACATGGCGCGAAATATTTTGAATTTAGAAGACTATGTCTAAACATCTTTGTGATTGAAAATTTGATTCAAATCAGTGCTTCCATTAAATTATGAAATGTTAGATCAGTTTTGTACTATAAATAACAAATTATACAATTATTAGCGTTTAAATAACAATGATACATAACCGTACTGTGTATATATTGCCAAATGAATTGTTACCAAAGAGATACAGTGACGAAAATAGGTAAGTCAAATACGCCGGCTTCTCTACTAATATTATATATGCGAAAATAACCCTGTCTGCCTAAATCTCAATGAAGTTTGGTATATACGGTATTCTGAAGAAGAATGTAGAGCACTTTTTTTTTAGACATCCATGCGGGTGGAGCTGCGGCCAACAACTAGTGAGTTTATTTACCTACCTAAGTATTATACCTACACTTTCTTGAGTTAAAACAACCTGCCTATTTTCTTTATAAAATGGCCGTTTGCCAACAAAATTCTTGTAACTATCTATCTTGGTGACTTTGAAATTATAAATGCGACATTAGAAACTTTCACAACCTACCATAGTTTTCAGCCATTAAAACACATTTTAAAACTTAAATTAATATTGAACATTAGTTATTTTTTATCCTGAATCAGCTAAGTTACTCGCAATACGCAAATGACAGTCAGAATACGTATCTGCTACTAGGTAGTTGTAGACTCTTGAATGCACTACCTGCAGTCAGTGTTTTCCGAGTGCTACGACATGTGCTTTTTTACACGAGGTTTCACGTAGCACTAACGTGAAGTTAGTGCTATCCTAACTAGTATGCAGTGCTTCGTTTGTGTACCAGGCATAATTCAAGTGCATGAGCGTCTCGGTACCATTAGCTTGTTTGCTATTAATGGTCATTGATACGATTATAATATATATAAAAAAGACGTATATATCGCTCTAGCGCGCGGAAACTGTTCCCGTCCACAGTAGCACTATTCACATAGTGATTGAATCAATCTCTAACCAATTGACTATATCATAGAATAATCAAGAGCCTAGAGTATACGATAGGTGTTAATTTTATTTATCCGCGCAAACGTGCTACTAAAACAATATCAGACTCCCGGCATATGCCCGGGCTTATTTTGTTTTATATACGGTATGCAACGTCAAGCTTGTCGATGCAAGTTATATCACTCTCTCTATCATATCACACTGATGTCATCATGTTAGCTAACTAGAGTAAAAGAGATAGATTTAATTTAAATGAATGATGATGTGATTTAAGAGAGGTAGGGCACCATACTAGCGAGCAGGCCCGACTGGGGAAGGACCTCCACCTTACAGAAGACCACAGCCAAATGACTACACACAGCGGTGTAGTTGTGTTCCTGTGTGTGAGTACAGGTCTCCAGCGCTCATTTAGGAATGCGTTTTGAAAGAAACGTATTCCTATCCCAGGGTTACTTCCATCTTAAAGCCCTGGTGTAAAAGAAAGGGTTGGCAACACGCAAGTGATACCTCTGGTAATGCAAGCGTCTATAGGCTACGGATATTGCTTAAGATCAGGCGGGCCGTATGCTTGTTTGCCACCCAAGTAGTATAAAAAAAAAAAAAAAAAAAAAAAAAAAATACATTTTTACTTCGAAATGTTTGGTGTTTTCAAAGTTTTTTTATATTATTTGTGTGGCAAACAAGTGTACGGCCCGCCTGATGTTAAGTAGCTACCATAGCCTATGAAAGCTTGCAGTACCAGAGATATCAGATGCGTGTTGTTGACCCATTTTTACACCAGGGCTTTAAGATAAAGTACGTATACGTTTTTTAAAAACAGCATTTCAAAATAACTACACCGCTGTGTGTTAATATTGTCTATACTATGTTATATATAACACATACAAATATTTGACATTTTCAAGCAAAGCTATTCTGTTGAGTGAACTGAGACGTTGCTAGCTCTCCCTGTATTTAGTGCATATTTGACTTTTGAATGGTTTCGTGTTAAGAAACGTTTGTGCATCGCTCGACTATCTATGGAAAACATAATTACTATCTTTGTTTTGTTTATTTATTTTTTCAAAGTCTTTCGTGTACGAGTACATACTCGTAGCAACGGATTATATCTAGTGTTAGTGTTTTAGTGTTAACTCCCCAACCTCTAACGGGCTTGGCTATACATCTACCTGGCGTATGACATTGAGTGAAAATTTGTAAATTATTGCTAGTAGGTAAATAATAATAATAGCAACCCATATATGTCCCACTGCTGGGCACGGGTCTCCTCTATCAAGAAAGAGAGAGAGAGTTTAGGCCTTAATATACACACGCTGGCATAATGCGGATCAGACATGTCTTTAGAATTACTTCTAAGACGTGTGGTAAAAGGTGAAGGAAAACAACATTTAATTCTCAACGTCATCGGCAGTTATCAGCGTCTTAAGGTGCCTTCCAAAGCAAGGAGAGGCTCAGACAAAATACTACTGAGCAGTCACCCATGGTTTTCGTCGTTTACCAATCAGCAAGTGACCCTGCATATGAGTGCCGACTTTTTTAAATTCTACAAAAGCGGCAAATAAGCATACGGCTCGCCTGATGGTAAGCAGTTCCCGTAGCCTATGAACGCTTGCAACACCAGGGGTATCACTCGCGCGTTGCCAACCCTTTAAAAACCTTATAATTACTTCTTTATTTTAATAATACTAAAGATCACCCTTAACAAAACTACCCTCACAAAACAGAATAGTTGCTTTTTTACAACTCTGTGTTATTATTTCGTGTTGTCTAACGGAAATAGAGGCCTTGTTTCATATGCCCATTTCCGGTCGCCAATGACTGTTATATATCGCCAGACCTTACTCGACACATTAAACTGTTCGTTTTTTAGTTTATACTTCATTAATTATTTAAGGGTCTTTAGGGTCCATAGAAGAAAAGAATCCTTATTAATATTATAAATACAAAAGTAACTCTGTCTGTTGCATTAAAGACTACAAACGGCTACACGAACCTAAATGAAATCTGGCGAGGAGATAGATGACATCCAGGGAAATAAAGGTATTTTGTATCGCAATAACGGACAACCATGCAGGCGAAGCCGCGAGCATAGTTAAGCCCGGATGAAGTCGGGGCGGGGCGCTAGTTTAAGTTTTTTAGATTTTACTAAGATTGCAATGTGATCTCGACACGTTTCTATCTTATTTTTACAAAAAGAAACGATCCCTCATTACCATACTAAATTCATTCTTTTATTTTTAACTCATTTTGTTTCTTAATTAATTAAATTAAATACTTATCTTATTTTCATTCTGTATGGTATATTGGTTTTCGTTACCACTAATATTGTAACCTATACCAAATTGTAAATGTTATATTCTGGCGATTAAAAAGAGTGACCCGAGTTTCTTGCCAATTCTTCACGAGGCCCTACCATAGTCAGCGAATTGGCCGTAGGAAAAAAGTATGCTGGCATTTGTTTTATGACGTTCATAAGTATCATGTATTTGATCTAAAAGAAGAAATGAGTTTGACTTTGACTTTAGGATAATTTTGAAAACTTTTGTGGACTTTTGGAAAGGATAGATGAAAATAGAATCGCAAAAGAGTTATATCGAGAGATAAAGAATATAGATGTCGCTAAGAACCGTAATGATCAAGTAGGCGATGTACTTAAAAGGGCCAAATTAAAAGTACTCGGTAACGACGGTCATGCATAAAGAGGTTGATAAATGTAGCGAAAGAAAAACCGAAGCAATTGGCGTACTATAGTCTTTACCATCACCAGTAGGGGACAGGAGAGATGATAATAATATAATTAATATATTATGTGTACTTTAACAATATGTATAAAAAAGCAAAGCAAAATAGCTTTTTATTTCCAAGGATAAGGATAAACGTTCTGTAGGCACACCATATTATTATGACGTGGCCCTTGGAGTGTCGGCAGATCCTTTTCTATAGCCACGGGTTGGTGTTCTTACTATGCTACGGCAGTCGCACGCACTAAGTTAACTGACATTAATGCATACGTTTTTGTTAACGTCGCATTGCAGAACATGACAATGTAAGAAAATATACCTTTTTGTGGGGTGCATCTCCCGTGTAGAATTCTCTCCTTTTTCTTTTGGAATTATTGTCTAATAAATTGATAGGACTAGCATTCTGAAAGATATAAAATAATTGTAAATCATTTTGTCAAGAGCCATAAAGATGTGTAAAGCAAATCTCATGCTATCTTCTTTTTTTATTGGGAATAAGACAAATCGCCTGGAATAGGACGAATGCTTAGATTTCATAAGGTATTTACAAAAATAGTTATTAAAATAAAAATAACTTTACCTAAACTACTTAAAATATTTGATTGAGGTCGCAGTTCTGAGGAAAGGTGCCCAAAGGACTGGCCTCATTGCATCGCTGGATCGCAAAGCTTTGACCCAAGTAAAGGCCAGCCTTAGGATCGTGAGATAACTCGACTAAATTAGATATCTCTATACAGTTTTTGGGCACTTGATTCTCATGAATCTAAATGAATAAATGTGCTTGCCTTTATTATAATAAACTTGTTTTGTAATTGGCAGACTTCCTCAAAGTACGAGTACAACACCCAAACCTCCAGCCAGAACGAAAAAAGAGACAAAAGATACAGAGAAGTCCCCCACTCCAGAGTCCAGAGTACCTTCAGCACCGGTCCAGCCTGCTGAACAAGAAGAAAGACCAAAAGATCCCAACTTCTGCCAACGGTTGATCAACAAATGTAAAACAAAATGCTGCCCCTGTTGCATGAAAGGTGAAGGTTCTGATGATGAGAAAGAGATGAAAGACGTTGACACGAAGGAAAAAAAGAGAGGGGTTATAAGCAAGTTGAACTGCTGTAAAAAAGGTGATAAAGAAATGGCGGCAGAAGAAGTTAGGGAAATAGAAAGAGCTGCTGGTAAAGTAAGTAGATTTGATTGTCTTGTATCTACTAAATTCATGTCTATTATCTACTAAATTCACTGACTGTTGTTCCGAGTTTTATTAAGTATTCATTTTTTTACATAAGTTATCGAAACAATTAAACATTCAAGTTCAAACTACATTAAAAATGCTACTTTACTATACTTATACTTTGCGAAACACGGCAGTAAGTAATTTAGAAAGAAAATTGAGAATGCAGTTAGCAATTCTTAGAAACTGTTTATTAGATGTTTTTGTATTGTTGACTATATATACGAGTAGGTAAGTCCAAGACCATGACATTGTGAGGTCAATATATAAGTAGTCAAATTTTGATGCTCTTTTATAATGTCTAGGTATAGAGATTATTAACTTTTAATATATTGTCAAAGCTGCTTTTGTTTTTATGCTAACGCGATTTTAGAAATTGCAAGTTTGTCGAAAAATGCTGTCAGAACTCATAAGTCCTACGCCTTATGAAATCTTCAGAGAATGCGTGGCATTCAAATTAAGTGCTACTGATTTTTTGTGACAGATTAATCCAAAGCATTTGACCCTGTAATCTACGCATTCACTTAAAAATTTCACAGTCCTTCACTGATAAAACAAATAAAAAATCCACAGGCTTCAATAGAATACGAAACTGAAACCAAACGTACTCGCAAGTTGCGCGATGTACTCTGCGGGTGTTGCGGGAGTAGGCGACGCGTTGCTGACACGGGCGTGGTCCCACGGAACGTTGCCGAGTCCATGTCACCTGCACCAGAGGAAGTCGGATGCTGTGGACGGAAGAAGAGGATCGAGAGGAGGGATAGTATACTGAGTGATCGACCTCCGACCAGGTTTGTATTATTTTATTTATTTATTACAAACTTAACAACTATCATTACAGGTTTGAAAACCGAATACAATAGTTTAGTAAAATTAGTAAAATTGAATACTTCGTCTAGATGAAGTAGAATTAAATTTAATGTCAATGATGGGCTCCAATTTAGTTTTAACTTAGTTTTGGTTACTTTTTCTTCTACATCTACATATATTTAAATGTATTTGTTCTTCAAATTTACGAAGCTAAGTTGCACTGACCCTGATTTCCACCCAGCACACTAGTCCAGTACTGGGCAGTACTGGTTGGCACACTTCACCCATCATCTAGAACTGTAGCATCAAGATAATTTTAAAATAATAGATCATTTTTGTCGTGTCAGTTTTCTCACAAACAAAATAAGAGAGGTACTGGGGAAGGACCTCCAACTTACAGAAGACCACAGCCAAATAACTATACACAGCTGTATAGTTGTGTTCCTGTGTGTGAGTACAGGTCTCCAGCGCACATTTAGAGATGCGTTTTGAAAGAAACGTATTTCTATCCTAAAGCCCTGGTAAAAAAAACTGTGTTGGCAATACGCAAGTGATACCTCTGGTATAGCAAGCGTCCATAGGTTACGGTAACTGCTTAACATCAGTCGGGTCGTATGCTTGTTTGCCACCCAAGTAGTATAAAAAAACACTGATTGTCACCCGTGTGTCACGCACTGATCCGGCGGTTCTCCCGCGCACAGTTGTTGCAACAACCGCGTGTGCACGTGGGCCCGCGGCATGTGCCGGCGCAGCTCGGAGCAGTCCTCGAGCCGCCGCACGAGCATGTTCTCCAAGAATAAGAGCATGTCGCCCACCTTACCACCTGAGGTCAGTCTATTTTATTAAAAAATTACGTAAATCCTTAATTGCCCCAGAAAATATTTACCTAAATTTTACTGTCTCTTAAAATTTAATTATACTTAATATTTTTTAAACTTCTACTTATACCTTACTAGCTATAAAACTGTCATTTGTATTGTCTATTTGCAATAAAATAAAAAAATACACACGAATTGATAACCTTTTCGTTTTTTAAGTCGGTTAAAAATATTAAGTTTTGATATAAATATGTTATATTCGTACTTAATCAATGATACAAAGAAGAAAAAAAGAAATATTTACTTGTCTTTAAAGATTATTTTTGTTTCACTATTTTTTTTTACATTTCACATACTACCTATATTTTCTAAACTTAAGTATATTATAGAAGGAAAGATTTGATTTTTTGTAACAATTTAACAAAATCTACTTGACTGATTTAAAAAAATATTTCATCATTAGAAAGCTACATTATCAGCGAATATCACACACTTTATAAAAAAAATTAAGAAACCCCCAAAGTAAATAACTGTCCACCCGTGCGAAGATGGGACGTCGTGCCTGTAGTTATACATAAGTCTATTCTGCCCTTATAAAGGCGTAAGACCCTAAACAGCTTTAACGATTTATTTACTTTTTTTTTTATAATTCTTAAATTTCTTTTTTCGTATGGTGTTTTAGATCCGTACCTTTTTGTTACCTACTTCAAATTTTCGCTACAAATCTATCTATTCTCAAAAAGACATCATGTAACCAATTCTTTGAAGTTACCTAACGTTTCAATTTTTTTTCTTTTTAAATTCCCATTTGGAATCTTTCTGTTGTCTACTTTTAAATTGGAATATATATTTGTCTATATATATATAACAGGACATAACTTTTCTTTATATACCTTTAACTCTTAATGTGATGTGACTTGTATAGTTTGTTGTGTTAAATTGTATATCACATTCTGTTACAATATCACTAATAGCGTAAACTTATAATTGGCCTTCAGCTCACTAGCATTTTGTTACATCTCATATTCTAGCTATAAAGATTTCCGAAAATATCAAAATAAAATAAATAAATTGTAACTCATACCAAATTGTAAATATTATATGGCGATTAAAAAGAGTGGCCAGAGTTTCATGCCTATTCTTCTCTAGGCCCTACCCATGTCAGCGAAATGGCTGTAGGAAAAATAATGCTGACTTTTGTTTATTTTGACGTTCATAAGTATCATATATTTGATCTAAATGAATAAATGACTTTGGGTTTGAGTTTGATATTTAGGGCTGACCGTCTATACAACTATACCAATCCATCGCGTACTCGTCCAACCAACAGTGGGCAACATTTCCCTCCGACTGGATGTAATCGCAACTTTGTCACGCAATAGGTGACCGACGACGGTGACGCGTGGTGCTCGACACTTATGACTCAAGGTCTACAAACTAGCTACTACTACTTTGTTTGAAATTATAATTGTAGGTGCTAGCATCAAACTACCAAGTAATTTTATATGCATATATTTAAAATTCGTATTGTATGTGTAATTAAGTATGTACTTAGGTATTAGTATATTGTTATAATGTTCTTTTGGTGATGTACCCCAGCTTTATTTATAGGTAATGCTAATTTTGTCCGTGTGGTGACGGATTAAGAATACAAATGTTACCACCCCTTTCCATCCGGAGGGTGTCGTAAGAGTCGACTAAGGGAGTAAGTCAGGCAGACAATATCCACTGCAAGAGAAGGAAACCTCGAAACGAAACCTTATACCAACCCGTCTAGCCAGCGTAGTATAGTAGGCTAATATCGCACCAAGTGTATGGAAGAGACCCGTGCCCTGCAGTGGGACGTTTATGGGTTGAGATGAGAAATATCAAATCTAGATTGCTAATAACTGCACGTGCGGTTAGGTCACCTCACCGTTTTTCACTACACGGCGTGTCTTTAGTTTGATCCAAACACAGGACAAAAAATTGTGTGATTACGAGTTAAATAAATTTAAAGCAATAGCTAATCTAATCGAAAGCTATCGCGCAACTAGATTTAACCCTTAACAAAACCCTTTTAAGGGTCAATTTTTTGTCCCAGTTGGGGCGCCTTCTTCTTATCTTCTTCTTATTCTTATCGTTTGGTTAGTGGTCAACCTGGTGACAGAGTTATTTAGATCTCCCATATTTAGGCCTCTGTCGTGATCTAACGACTGATAATCTCGTTGGGGCGCCAATATCCTTATTGGCGCCCCAACTGGGACATAAAACCCAATTTCCACAATATATCACCATCGGCCCTTAGTATTAAAAGAGGTAGGGCACCATACTAGTGAGCAAGCCCGACTGGGGAAGGACAAAAGAGTCCTTACAAAAGAAAGAAGCCTTACAAAAGACCACAGCCAAATAACTACACACAGCTGTGTAGTTGTATGCTTGTGTGACTACAGGTCTCCAGCGCTCATTCAGGGATGCGTTTGAAAGAAACATTTTGCTGTCCCAGGGATACTATATCTCAAAGCCCCGGTGCAAAAAAAAATGAGTCGGCAACACGCATGTGATACCTCTGGTATTGCAAGCGTCCATAGGCTACGGTAACTGCTTACCATCAAGCGTATGCTTGTTTGCCACCTAAGTAGCATAAAAAAATATCTACCTTCTTAGTGTTAAAAATAACAGTTATCGGTGAGGAAAATAAAATCCTCGGAGATAACTAGTTATACTGGAGGAAAATAAAATCCTCGGAGATAACTAGTTATACTGGAGGAAAAAAATCTTCACAGATAACCAGTTATCTGGCCACGGTTATTTCCAAGGAACAAGGCGCTGTGTCCCCATTAGTCCAAAAAGTCAAAACTCTATCGACCTTTAGGAGACGTAGCACCAAAAATTTACGTTACCCATCCATTTTCCGCCCGGTCTTCTCTCCAAAGGAATCCGAAGATCGACTGGTCTACTGGCCACCATATGTATGAGAACAGCAGTTCTTTTTGTACATCAACTCCGAAAGCTATGGACTTAATGGCCCTCACTTTTGGCGTCACTTTTGGTCAGAACAGCGTTTTGTGTCTTAAAAAGAACTAATAACATGTTAAGTCGCATTAAATAATGAGACAGAAATAATTATGAGAGGTGGGGCACTATACTGGCCGACTGGGGAAGGATGGAGGTCCTTCCCCACATGTGGACGTGTGAGTAAAAATATCCAGCGCTCATTTAGGTATGCGTTTTGAAAGAAACGTTTTCCTATCCTAGGGATATTCTATCTTAATGCCCTAGTGTAAAAATGGAAACACGCAAGAGATACCTCTGATATTGCAAGGATCTGCTCCAGTAACTGTTTCACATCAGGCTGTATGCTTGTTTGTCCGTAATTTTTATTTTGTCAAAAAAGACAACTCCCGCATTAGGGAACAAGGCCTGTGTCGCGTGGGACTTTACAAAAGTGCAGTCAATTGTACGTTCAAGTTTTTGTCAATGGTTGATGATTTGAGCATGGCAATCGGCGGTAAGAACCAGGATTTAATCACCAATACTGTTCAATGGATGTGTTATTCCGTTCGTTGGGAGTATTACACATTGAGTGGAGACCTCAGATAGAATATGTCAGACGGAATCCTGCGGTCTCATTACCGTTTAAAGAATTTCCTCCCATCTAAGACAAAAACAATGTTGGTGCAAACTTTAGTCTTTCCCGTTATCGACTATGCTGATGTGTGCAGATCTACTCGATAAACTCGACCGGCTTCTAAACAATTGCATTAGATTCATTTTTAACCTTCGTAAGTACGATCATGTATCTCATATCGCTCCCAGCTGCAATGGCTCCCTATTCGTCAACGACGTAGTTGGCGTGCGCGATCTACACTTTACTCTCTCCTAAATGCTCCTAATGCTCCTACGTACCTATCTCCTCAACTAATACATGATAAGAATCTTCTATCTTCCAATAATCTCCTTCTTCTTTGCCTCTTTCATAGTTCTAGTCTTGTTCACTTCTTTTTCAATATTCAGTCTATCCTACTATGGAATGCACTCCCTCTTGAAATCAGGAAGTCTACTAACCGTGAAACTTTCAAGACTAAAGTACGTTAACCCTATCTTAAACTATTAGCAGAATAATCATAACAGCTTTTGACTGCCTTGGTGGTCCAGTGGCCGCAATATGCGACTGCTGTGTACGAGGTTGTGGGTTCGATTCCCACACAGGACAAAACTTTGTGTGACCCACAAAGAATTCTTCTGAGTCTAGGTGTAATTTGTGTCCGTTAAATTCTATGTTTGTAAAATCCCTCGCGACACAGAGCTTGTTCTCTAGTGTAAAAACGAAAAAAAAAAAAAGCTATATATCTTCGTTGTGTATATTGTTATGTACTAAGTATTTTATGTATTTTTAATATTTATGATATGTATGTATTATTAGGTATTTTATTTAAGTAATTATATATATATTTATTAGTATATTATTTACTTGTATATTTGTGTATGCTGTATTATTTCAAATTATAAATTTTAGAATTGCACCTACTTTATTTTATCTCTGCACCCAAAAAGTTGACTGTTAGATAATGCCTCAGGCAGTAAGTCTGCTGTTGTACAATTGCTTTATGTGCAAAAAGTTTCAATAAATAAATAAATATTATATAACATAACAGTACTTAAATAAATAATATATTATAAACGTTGTGATGATTCTGCCAAATATTTGCTATACAGCTGCCTTAAATGTCTCTCGGTTAGTGGACTTAGGTAATAACCACTTTTTATCATGCTGCTTACCATCAGGCGGGCCGCATGCTTGTTTGCCACCTTGGTATGGGTCCCAAAATCATGGGTCATAGCGACCCATCATTACTAGTACTTATTATTGTCACAGCGAAAAAGACGCTGGACTTCAAAAATAATTTCAAGATAATTAATCAAATTGTATGAATGGAGGTCATTCAGTTGCGGAGAATCTTAACACCGCGATTCAGATAGTCGAGCGAATTGCACGACGCTATCTATTGAGATTCGGGAGAACTTATACCTTATTTTTTTTTTAAATCGGACTCACGACCTCCGTAGCAGTGTGAATCATTATCCACAAGACTAACAGGCCAGTCACAGATTATATCTGTATTTTTTGTATGAGCATACTCATATTATATTATTTATAATTTTAGTATGGATTTGCTCTTCTTTGACGGCACACGAACTCTAGTGACAAGTTTGATTAGGTACTTACATGGTAAACGGATAGATGGCGTTGATCGCATATCAATGAGCAAAAAGTGATTCGCGCTTTGCAGATGACAAAATAGGCAGCCCTATAAGTTATATAGTAATCGTTTGCATGATGCCCTAACACTTTTTAATTCATCTTCGTAGTATCAGGCCTCCGTCACTCGCTCAAGGTTACGCGTTATGTGCCTACCGCTATGTAGCTCGTAACCGAGCCGATCGCCAGTGGGCTGCCGCACGCGACACAGAGCGCGCACAGCACGTTTCCCGCTCAAAACGCATACGATATTTACGTACACTACGTATATTAAGTTAATATTATTAAGTTTTGATTAGCGACACGATGGTTAATTATTGTGAAGTCGTTGGATGTCATAGGCAAAAGAAAAATAAAAAATTGACTTTTTTTTATTGCCGAAAGATGAAGAAAGGTACGTTACGTTATTTGAAAGTAGGTACGCATTTCAGCTGGCTTCAGTTAGTGGTACCTAGTAATTTTAAAATGCATCTTGTGTGTAGGTACTCTTTCTTAAAAATCTACGAGAAAGTTCGAAAGACAACCCTACCGCATTCGTGCGATGACGAGCTTGCACGTGAGTCGCACGGCGGGCAACACAATCTCGACTCTTTGTTCGCGTTCTTATGGTACATTTCTTTTCGCTGCGAACAGCAGGTATTATTATTAAGAATTTGTAGGCTATTATGGCGTAGGTATTTTCGGTTTTGTATGGGAGTGATGTATCTGTTACGTAGTAACTATTAAGTAATCTGTGGTAGTATGCCCGATTTACCTGAAACCTATTAACTTAAATTAATTGTGTCCATCAATGACCAAATTTGATTCATGGATGGATGACCCAATATCATGGGTCACGATGACCCAATAATATTAGTTGGTACTTTCTGTCACAATGCGTTTATGGGTCAAGATGACCCAAATCGTGGGTCATAGCGACCCATCATCACTAGTGCTTATTGTCACAGCGAAAAAGACGCTGGACTTCAAAAATTGATTTTCACAATCAAAGAAAGAGGTATTTCGAACTTCACCGATTAGTATAAAGGAAGGTCATTCTGGGTCGGAGAATCTTAACACCGCGATTCAGCCGACCGGCACACCGCCATCTATCGAGCGCTGAGACAACTTTATACATATAAAAATTAAATTATTTTTGTAGCTTCCGAACCCTTACTTTATTTATTACGGTTGGTGGACATCCTGATTTCGAGAATGACAGATATTACTAGGTGATAAAGAAATCTAACACAAAGATTAACCTTTATACCAAACTAACCAAGTCGGACAGTTCTGAGTCGGGAATTCGGAAATTTAACACAATATTCAAATATTCAGTTTGTCTGTCTTTGGACACGAATCTCTCTCTCTCTCTCTTCCTGGCTATAGGTACCTATATCCCTTATTATTATGATGGTTGGTTCAGCCTTCCGTTACCATCACAATAAAAACATTAGAAAATATCTCAGGTCCCGTTAAAATTGCGATAATTACCTGCTTATATACTTACAACGTATAAGTTAGAGTTGCTCGCTTAAAAATACGAACCCCTCACTTAGCAGTTCACCAGTCTTCGAACTGGCCATCAATCAACATACCTATAACTAACATCAGGCGGACCGTATGCTTGTTAGCCACCCAAGTAGTATAAAAAAAAACATCATCTCAGTCAGGTAATGTCCACTGTTGAACTTTGGTCGTAGATTAATTATAAATAAACTATAATCAGATTACAGACACAGATAAGAACAAGAAAATTAATGAAACGCATTTGTTAAACAGTTGCGTGCAAAACAATATGTTTTTATATATAAATATTTAATTTCTTCGCGTGAGCCATTTCTTAGCGATAATTATATAAATGTATATGACGTCGTACTTGTTGTAATTAATATTACCACTTATTTATGAAATAGGTTAGTAACAAGGCCACGATACAATAGGAACTAGCAATCGATGTCAAGTCAAATGGATGCATTAGCGAATTTGAAATGGCACCAATGGCAGTATCTATTCGAAATTCAATTCGAACATTCGTATTTCTTTAAGTGTTAAAAGTGTCCGTTGGAAAAGTGAACAAAATATATACCTATAGTTTTTAATTTAATTGGTATAAGCAGCGTTTCAAACGAAAATTGATATCGTTATTATATTAAATTGTCATGTATTATTTCGTTAAAATAGCATAAAAAGTTGCATAATTAGTTAATGTGATAAAAAAATTGGTAGAATGTGTTGGAAATCCGGTTAAAAGTCGCAGAAATTAAAAAGTGTTGAAAATTTTTAAATAATAATAATTATGTGACAGTGTGATTGTCATAAAATACTTACTTTTTCACGTTAAAATCAATGGGGTTTTTATTAAAGACTGAGTTGAAGGACACGCGTGAAAAGTGACCGTTAGAAAATAAATACAGTTGATAGATAATATTTTTTAATTCTATCGACAATTTCGTGATGTGAGTGTGTGATGATCAAGTATTCCACGAAAAAAACTAGCTTAAGACAAATGCATAACATATACTTGATTCCGTCTCTTCAAAACTACTTATACAGTTTACCCCGTGAACTTTATACAAAAAATCCAAACTACCCGCAAATCACAATGGTGGATAATAAGGCGACTACTCCTGTTCCTCCTATTACTATACGTGGAGCGTCGCCTAGGCGCACGCCTAGGCCTTCCCCTAGGCCGTCACCTAGACCATCGCCTAAAGCTAGGAAGCCGTCCAAAATGGTTATAACTACGGATTTTATGAAAAGGGATATTGATATTGAAGAAGAAGTTGAGGTACCTTCACTTAGATATATTATTATGTTATAATAAGTACTTTATATTGAATTGCTTTTACGATGCAGCGATGGTATTATCTCGACGGTAATAATAGAAAAAAACCTAAGTTATTTTGTAATATTATTTTCATTGTAATGTTATGCTAGGATGATACTCTCTGTATATAATCATTACAGAAATAATATCGTTTTTATAAAAAAATCGAAGATGACCGTTTGTACGCTGAAATTCAATATATTTTAAAATACTCAAGTCATATCTGACATGTCTGTTCAGTTCATACGCAAGAGATGAGTATCAATATTTGTATCAAAATTTAGGAAAATAACTTAACCTAAAAAATATTTTATTTAACGTGTATGTTGATGAATTACAAGGAAATAAACGATGTCATAGGTATGTAATTTACCCGTATAAATTTACGCAGAGTGGCGCGCTTTTTAAAATATGGTAGAAACAGACATGTTTATTATATCCTCATATATGTACGTACTATATGTGTACGTATGTATTTACTACACATGTCATCATATACGTTTAAAGTATCTAGTCAACTATTTCATAATTTAAAAAAAGCTTTATATGAGTATGTGCGGGTCGATAACTTGAATCTACTTATGCAATCAAAAAATGGCAATTTCGACATGTCGCTTTGTACGTAGGGACGTTCTTGGTTTTCAGCTACTTTTCATAGAAATCTGTCCAACGGCAGGACCGATTTGATAGTTGTTCTAAAGAAGAAACTTAGGTACTTTTATTTTGGGAAAAGATGATTAGGGTTTCGCATGGGAACGGGTAGGTAATTGCCACTTTATCCGACTGAACCCCAGCGAAACGTGGATGGGTGTTGTTTTAAATACAATGTGGTAATGTTTTGCACCAGGACACTCGCAAGAAGCTGGACACATCCCTGGTGGAACACACGAGTGTGATGCGCGGCGCCATCCCCGTGCTGCCCATCGTGCTGGCCTACTTCTGTCTGCTGTGCAACATCATCATACCGGGACTAGGTGAGTCCCTGTACAGGGAAAACTTCTGTCACGAAGTTAGACCGACTGTAACCTGTCCGGTCTTTCAATAATATTGTACTACACAGCATAAGTGCCCTTTTTAAGAATCACCACCAAAATCTTTGAAAGATAGAAAGAAAACTTATTTTGCTGACAAAAGTCATATGAGACACATTCAAGATAGACAGGGCACCATACTAGCGAGCAAGCTCGACTTGGGAAAGTCTGTGGTCTTCTCCAGCTTGTAGAAGACCACAGCAAAATGACTAAACACCCTCTTACCCTATCGGACTGTGAGAAAAGACTTGCTCGGGAAATGTGTGAGTTCGATCCCGGATGGCAGTACCAATGTGAATTTCACTTTGTGGATTTTACTTGTACTAATATAATGATTTACTATCTGCTAACGGTGAAGGATTAAAGCCTATACTCTCTCTCATTCTTTCTGTGATAGAGAGAGACCCGTGCCCAGCAGTGGGACATATTTGGGTTGCTATTATATATTATTTTTGAGCAAGATATTTTGTTCTAGGTACAATATTCAGCGGCCTGTTCTGCCTTTGCTTCGGTATACCGAGGTTCGGGGTTCACGACGGAGCTAAACATAGGATAGGTAAGATCATTATTGCAGTATTTGGTGACTGCACGGTTGGTTCAGTGGGTTATCGCACTATTTACCACTGTGCCGAGTGTTGTGGGTTCGATCCCCACATGAGACAAAAAAAAGTGTGATTCATAAATGGTTGTTCCGAATCTGGGTGTACTTTGTGTCCGTTAATTGTATGTTTGTAAAGTCCCCCGCGACACAGGGATTGATCCTTAGTGTGGCAGTTGTCTTTTTAAACAAAAAGAAAACTGAAATTATACTATTACTATTTAGTGTTCATAATCTAAATGGTGTAATTATATTATTATAATTATAATATTTTAGTTATAAAACTCACACAAACAAACAAGAAAGCTATAAAAAGAGATGGCTATAAACTTATTATAATAGTCTCATAATTAATTATAATTTGACTACACGTGTGGTCTAGTGGTGAAGCGGTCACCTCACCATCAACACCACGCCGAGTGATCAGCAGTCTCACACATCGACCACTGAGCCACGAAGGCAGTCATAATAATGTGTCAGTATAATGTGTATCTGAATTGTCGATCACGCGAGGTCATTGCTTTTTCTCCATCCAAAAAGTGCCCAAACTACCTAATGTATGTAGTTTTTAATTAAAAAATATGTAAATAGATGCTAAGTAACGCACAAAGGCCCACTTGTGCGGCCAAGTGCGAATAACGCCCTAATATACTAATTAAATTAATTTTATTATTGATTTATTACTTAATTCAATTTATATGTAAGTAGGCTCATTCAGACGACTGCCTTGGTGGTCCAGTGGCCGCAGTATGCGCCTGCTGTGCACAAGGCTGTAGGTTCGATTCCCACACAGGACAAAACTTTATGTGAGCCACAAAAAGTTTTTTTTGAGTCTGGGTGTAATTTTTGTCCGTTATTTGTATGTTTGTAAAGTCCCCCGCGACACATAAATTGTTCTCTAGTGCGGGTGTTGTCTTTTTATTAATGAACTAGGGGTCGCCCGCGACTACGTCCGCGTGGTAATTTGGAACGTACATTTCCCCGATTTTGCAACATATCTCACTACTGCTCCGCTCTTATTGATCATAGCGTGATGTTATATATAACCTTCCTGGATAAATGCACTATACAACAAAAAAAATATTTTTTCTAATCGAACCAGTACTTTCTGAGATTAGCGCGTTCAACCAAACAAACAAAGTCTTCAGCTTTATAATATTAAGTATAGATAAATAACTATGACTGAAAAAGCTGCAAAATAAATGTATATACGATATTTAATTCTTTAATTGTTGAATTGTCCCAGGCTCGTTTGTAATCAACCTGCTGGTGGGTGCTGGTCAGCTGTTCACGGTGCTGTTCTGCCTGGTGGGGTGGGGCTGGTCTATCTGGTGGGGAGTCATCATGGTCAAGACCTCGCGTAAGTATCTACACATTACATGAATAAGTACTGGATACTAGTGGACATGATCAGGCGAAGGACCTAGGTAGACCTCTTTATTTCCTCATTCGCATAGTCTGATGGACGACAATCCGCCTCAAACGAATAGAAAGCCAATTAATGGGATTTGACATAAGTTTACAATTTAATGCCATAAAATTATGTAAAATCCCATACTTTGGCTTTCTATTCTATTCGATTCGACTACCGTTTATGCCACTTGTTTAGAGGGGCTGGTATCACTCGACCAGTTTTAATTTGATATCATTAAATTACGTCAAATCCCATACATTTACTTTCTATTCTATTCGATTCGACTACCGTTTATGCCACTTGTTTTGAGGGGCTGGTAATACTCGACAAGTTTTAATTTGATATCGTTAAATTACGTCAAATCCTCAAATCCCATACATTTGCTTTCTATTCTATACGATTCGACTACCATTTATGCCACTTGGCTAGACAGGCAGTACACTTATGTCTTATCTGTGTATTCCCCAGGTAAATATCGCAAGTTAAAACGAGAAGCGGACGCAGCAGAAGCAGAAGCGGCGCCTCCTGTCACCACCAACAACCACACGCGCGCGTAACAACAACGCCAACATTCAAATAAATAACCGTTGTAACGTTATATGCTATTGCTAATAACAACAGTTTTAATAACGGTAAGTTTTATCATCGTTACTGTAACATATATTTGGACAAAAAATTAACGCCAAGTGAATGATGAATTCTCCAACATGTACACCAAGATATTTATTTAATTTGTAATGAAATATTGTTGGGCAATAGGCTTGTAGTGTACTGATTATGTTGAGAGTACTACCACGATTCTACTTCCTATATTATTCTACTCATTTAAAGGTGCATCTTTAATTATTCATTTTTATCTCGGGGATACCACATTGCAAAACGTTTCTGTTAAAAATTCTGGTCGGGAACATGTTATATGAAGTGCAATGAGCCACAGTAAATACTTTTCATCAGGTGGCTTGTAAGCTTGTTTGCTACCTATGTACTGCTATATGCTAGCGTAACAGAAAACAATAAATAATATGTGAAAAAATACACTAATACTGAAAAATACAACGATGATAAAACTGGCTATTAAACTTGTTACATGCCCTAGCAGAATTTTAAAAAACCTGAGTAAATATGTACATAATATAGACAGAACATAAGATTGTAAAAATTTGATATTTCACTGTTGGAATAATCGCTATCGGCAATCTTCTGAAAAGTTTTATAGTAGTAAGTATACTGCCCCTTTCAATTCATTATAAAGTGTAAATATAACAATAGGCTAGTTAATTGGTAATTTTGGCAAACATAAGAATAGAATTTATCTTTAAAAAATTAAATTGTAGATTGAAAAATATAGTAAAATCAATTTTTCCAATTGTCTGCTGGTCAGAAAAAAAATCACCGTAAAATAACGGTCAAAAACTCAACTTCCATACGAAGTTTTCTGACCGGATTCCGGTTATTTTTAACTTTTACTTATAGATTTAACTAATGTATATGACATGGGCCCCAAGTGCTTCTATAAATAGTATTATTAATATTATATACACTTTAATTAAATAAATAAAAGTCGGTATAGTATAGAAGAAATCGCAAATATTTTCTAAATATGACCAACATTTGCATGTTCATTAGTCGTTTGTAATCAGTCGTCATTTTATTTGAGACTGCTAGATGCTGATGCATTGGTATCACTGCTCTGAAGGACCAAATAGTATCAAAACTTAACATCTGTTTGACATTTTATTTATTTATTTATTTATTTAGGCACCACTTGCTGCATCATTCTAACAGTGACATATAGTATATTATGTCAAACTTAGCTTTGGTTGGCTTTTGTTTACTGTAACTTGGTAAATATATCTTCTATACTATACTGTCAATGTAAAATTCTAATCTAAGTAAGAAACTTTTGTATATGACCAAACTGATATTTCTAACGTAGTAAACACGTTTAAATAAACGCTAATAACGCGACGACGTTTTTTGTCATTTTTCCAAATAACGCTATATATTGTTAACATGTTATTTTAATATTATAACGTTATAATTTGTAGAATTATTGAGAAGTGATTTTATTTGGCTTCCATAGTTATAGTATTGTTGATGGCGAAGCCTTTTTGTTAAATGAAATAAGTAAATAATTAAGATCTGTTTTGTATGCAGTATAGCAATAATGTTACCGTTCTTTCCATTCATAGGCGGATAGATTAAAAATCGTATTTTTTGTCGGATTCTTCTTTCTACAAAAATGATATCATGATGCTCAATGTTACAGTAAGAAATAGATAGGTACTTAGCTTAACCCACAAGCATGGATTTACTTAGCTAATTGCAGCAAGTGAAATTATTATGTACTATATTTTGCTACAGGTTGCTATATCTTTCTGTATCCGATGTGCCGTATTACATTTATAGTTTAAATTTAATTAAGCTGTTATTTACTTTACTAGCAACTTTAAATTCGATCATTATTTTACGTAATCTTTAAACGTTTTGCTACTCATTATTGCTATAAATAGATGGGTTACCTACACAATATTCGATCTTCAAACATGTCAATGTTAACAAGAGGTCAATTGACTTATGCTTAACATCCCGCTCGAGAAGCGCTTATAACCTATCTATACCATTTTACTTATAACATCATTGTATAATGCATACAAAACTAAGATAATTATATCAATATTATAAGAATTAAACGACTATTTTATGTAAAATATATTTATGGAAACGTTCTTCCAGTACAACTTACGTTATTAACTAATTATATTGAGATTAAGTTGATTATACAATCATTATTAATTATAGATGCTTGTACAAGAAATAATCAATAAAGACGATTTTAATTTCATTATGTAGTGTTATTTTTTTTCGTTACTAGCGGCTTGACACGGGTGGACATTAATTAGGTCTTTGTAGGGATCCTGTTATTTTTAAAGTTTTGGGTAGCGTAGGATATATTTTTCAAATAAAATATATCTAACGCTACCCGCTGATAATTTAGCTTTCTAATGGTGAAATAATTTTTTAAATCGCTTTTGAGTAACAAACAAACAAAAGTCAAATCTTTCCTCTTTATTATATTAGTTTACATATATTGCTACTAGCAATATTATTTCTATAATAGTACTGTTATTTCTATCAATTTGCTATAAATAACAGTATGGATCGCTTTAAACAATAACAATTAGCATGCTAATAAAAGGAGGTCATTAGCTGTCCCAACTGTCACTACTATATGTTATTTAACGTCTGTGATATAAATGTCAAATAATTTTTATCTACCTTCAATAAAATACATTATATTAATTTATATTGTATTAATGTTTGAATGAATTTCTTTATCAAATACATTGTAATATAAAGTGTGTGTGTGGTGACTACGAAATTGTAAGTACAATAACTTGTGTTAAAACATATTACTGTGTCAGATCTTTGGAGTAGGCGCGAGGGGAGTATTTGCTCCTCGCGGTAGTCTCGGAAACTTTCAGATAGAATGCTTAAATTACACGTGCAACACGTATAATTAGATGTTTTTTTCTATAAGGCAGTAAGTCGACCTCCTATCATTTCAAAAATGTAAAGATCTGATGACTATTCTCTCTTAATATAAGTAGGTAGGTAGACAAGGCCTAAAGTACTGGCTTGCGGTGGATCGCGGCGCGTTTATTTTATCACCGTGTGGAACAAAACCAGTCAGGGATACGTGCACTATGGCGATAAAAACGCTTGTTTTATCATTCAATATATCAGCATCATACAATATCGTAAACGGCGAGGTAACCACTTAAGCCCCTGAACAAGCAGTTGGCCGCTCAGCCCCTCAAATTTGATACATGATTGTTTTTATCTATTCTATTTATTCTACTACAGTTTATGCCACTTGTCTAAGGGGCTGGTAGGAATAGTGTTTTTACGGCCGGCCACGACTTCACGCAGCAGCAGCTCACGGCGGCAACAAATGTACTAAAACCGCGCGACGCCGTCTGCGGCGCCTCGTGACGTCATAGTACGTTTAAGTACATTTGTTCTCACCGCTCGTTGTCGCCGCTTGCCGCTGCCGCTGCAGCGACGTGTTCGTGGCCGGGCTGTTAGGCGTCAAACAGACGAGCAGCTTTTTGTTGTCGACAAAGCCAACTTCAGCTGTCGACAGAAGCAACTGCTACTGTCGACAGAAGCAACTGATGCAGTATTCGAAACGCCGACTGCTGCCCACCATGTCGACAGCATTGTTGTAGTGCGCCGTGAACGTTATTTTAGTAAAGGAGACAGACAATAACTAAATGAATTTCGAGGAAGAAACACTGTTGCTTCTTCTGCTCCATAGACGTAAAGGCGCGTTCCCACTATGTTGTGTTGGTTAATTTATCGTCGGACGACTGTCGTCTCTAGCTGTTCATTATAACGATTGTTTGTCGTCAAAAAAATTATCTTTAGCGACTATCGTATCTAGCTGTTCCCATTGGATCGCGACGATAGTTCTGTCACGCACAAAGCTAACCGAGTACAGGCGTGAGGGGCACGCGGGTGCGAGGGGAAGGGAAAACACGAGTAACAAGAGAACATTTTCTATCTATCGCTTATCAGTAATAATTATTTATATATTTAGATAGTATGTATGTTTATGTTTTATATATGTATCATATTAAAATATATATGTAATAATATATGTACATTTATGAGAGTATACACTGTGGTATACTACATAGTTAGGTAAGAACTTGCTCTCTCTCTCTCTCTCTCTTTTCTTTATCTCCTTTGTTTTTATTTCTTAGTCTGGTGTACACTTCATTTGCTCTCTCGCCTTATCTTCTCCTCTACCACTCTAAGGTTTGCTGGTAGAAAACTCATTATGAGTTAAGCTCGCCTTTGTACATGATTTTTATTTTTAAGTATATTGTAATGTTTATTTGTGTGTACAATAAAGAATTAAGAATTAAGAGTAAACGACGAGACGATATTTTTATCGTCGCTACTATAGATTTGCCGTCACGATTTAGTCGTAACGATTTTTTATCGTTTTACGACTATCGTGCTAGCCGTTCCCACTGTCATGACAATCTGTCGTCACTGCAAAAAATGTCGTAGACGACAGTAAATCGTGTCGTTCTATATGTACCTCCATTGAAACATTTAAGCCACGACACTTAAAACTACACGATTAACTGTCGTTACGACAAAGAGGGAACGTGCCCTAAATGTAAAAAAAAAAGACAAAATCGTTCATCTTACAAAGACCAAAGTGTTTTTTTTTAATTTCTATCCACTTTAACGTCTATACTCGACTTTTTACAATTTTGTTGCTATAATCTAGTACTTGGTAATTCCCTGATTCCAGATACAATCATATTTCTTGATTGATGCAATTACCAAGTCAATATTAATATCTCTGTCGCTGGGAGACGTTTATACGCGTGTGATCGCTCGGTCTATTTGAAGACGTCTGACAAGGCAGCGCGCGCGCTGCGCTCATACTAAGCTGTCGCCATTGGTCGGCGTTTGCTGTCCACGTGTCGACGGCAAACGCCGACAAATGGCGGCAGCTGCAAATGCTTCTGTCGACAGCTGAAGTTGGCTCTGTCGACAGCAAAGTGCTGCTCGTCTGTACGAGGCCTTACGGTGAAAGCCAGAGCTCATTTAGGGATGAGTTTTGAAAGAAACGTTTTCCTATCCCAAGGACACTTTATATTAAAGCTCTCCTGCAATCAAATAGGTCTGCAACACGCAAGTGATACCTCTGGTATTGCAGGCGTCCATAAGCTACGGAGCTGCCCACATAATGTACATCAGGCGGGCCGTATGCTTGTTTGCCACTCAAAATTTTAAAAAAAGTATTTTATTTATCAGAATCTTTCCAAAGCGCCCTTGTGGACGCTGGAGGTCGCGGTGGGGGTAAGGAGCCCAAATAAAAGATTAAAACATTGTCAAAGTAAAATAAAATTTGGTGGCGCTGAAAAATAATTGTTTTCAAAAGAAAGAAGACAAAATAAGAATTTGTGAACATATGCTATACTGTTGCCTGCGGCTCCGCCCGCGTGGATGTCGGTTATCGCTGTAAAAAGTGTATGTGTTATTCTAGACCATAATCTATCTCTGTGCTAAATTTCATCCAGATCCGTTCAGTAGTTTTTACGTGAAAGAGTAACAAACATCCATCCATACTTACAAACTTTCGCGTTTATAATATTAGTAGAATACCTATCTACCATTGATCCCCCAAGTAGGTAAGGTCATCTTTTGGTTATTCAACGTTAAAATCACGTTAAAATTTCGTAATTATTATTTAGGTTGTCATATTGCCCCCGTTTTGTTTTTCTCGGTAATATATAAAATAGAAATGTAAATTACCATTTCAGGATCAATTTTAAAATTTGAAACATTTAAGTACCTACCAACTACTACTAACAGAATGCATACTTCTAAATTCATGCGAAAAAATCTGGTGAGTATATCGTTCCCGTTGCTGACCGTTACTGCTATACTTGTTGATTGGACACATACGAAGAGATGGAAGACATCACAAACGCACCTGGACAACACCCCTTCTAAATAATATTATACCACAGAAAATTGTATGAAACTTAATTTTGTATTAACCAATCACATGAATCTTTGCTAATAGCACAGTAAACAAACAGTAGGTTATCTAAGGCCGCCCGCCGAGTTATTAGCCTACTCTTGCGTTGATACCCAGGGTTGTTCATACGATAGGTAAGCGAAACAAAAACAAGTGTCAAGTGGCCGACCCGAACGCCGGCCAAAAAAATGCGATGTACACACAAGTATATAAGTCGATCGTCAGACTACCGGAACCATATTTGGATTGAACAACACATCAGACAATAGAAAAAATAATAATTTCAAAAGTAATTAATTTGCAATATTAATTATTGTGAAATTGCCCTTATTACAACTATACCTACGCGAAAAATATGTTTACCTAAACGATGTTTCGTACTCAATCCTCTATTTTATAGTAAAACTAGACTTCTTAAAATAAACTTTAGCTCTCTAGAAAAATGCGACTCGGCTACGCTCTTAATAAAGCAAATAAACTGTGAAATAAACAATACAATACCATATTTTCTAATAATATTTAAGTATAAGTAGGTACTTATATTTCTGGTTGAGTAGGAAGTATGATAAGTCCGGGTTTGCGAAATCATTATTGAGGCACCCGAAAACACTACAATATTTTTTTCCCCTTTTTGAAGTCATGATACTCGTAATTTACGACAAGTGTCCGCCGCCCGCGCCGGCGAGAGTTGACGAACGCAAGCGGTCATGTAGCGTACGCGCGTGCTCACAGTCGCGCTGCACAGCCCGCACTGCCGGTACCTTATTCCTACCTTATATTATGCTAGCGTGTGCGTGAAATCGCGTGCCGACATGGCGCGCGGCGCGCACGCACACATTCAAACCGAGAGCGGCACGTTTGTATGAAGATGTTTTACTGTTTGTTTACTGTGCTAATAGTGAGAGATAAGCCTGAGTTAGCTTACTAAGTAGCTATACTTTAGACATAGGCTTTAAATCTTATTTAAACCTGTCTCTCCAGACCTGGGGCCATATCATGACGAGAGAAGGATGAAGATATACACGCTGTATATATCCGTCCCTCTTCCTCGCTCGAACGACTCGCATTTAATACGTCATGGTACGGCCCCTGGTGGTGGAAAATGTAAACTGACGAATTAAGTGATGTGTTGGTAGAAAAGTAGGTACCTATTAAATGCTAGGTACGTTAATTCAAAATATCGGCGACCCAAGCCGTAGACCCCATTGTTTTTAGCTAAGCAGGAATGGTAGTTAATAGATATAAGGCTTGTCACACATATTTGGTTATAAATTCTGACTGAATAAAACGAAATACGATGGAATAATACGAAACACTTATACTTTCGTATGGAAATAAAAACATGCGGGACTTTGGTGACTGCCGATAGAAGTGAATAATGATTGTATATAATGAATTTTTGAATTTGGAAAGCATTCGGTGACGATGACGCAAGTTCCAGTCCAGTGCTCCGAGCCTAAAGAACTTCACTTCAAAAATAATTTGCTTTTTTGATACATTCTTGCTATTCAGAATCTGAAAACTGAATGTGTGTGGCGTGGCGGCTGTGGCGTCTTAAACAATGTTATCTGAATAAAAGACTAATATATTACAATATCACTTTATTTCATTACGGGTCCATATAAATAGCATTATAATACAACGATACAGACGATGATGGCGTGGCTTATTTATTTATTTGCAATGACTACCGTGTCACAACTAAACGTTGGTACCGCATTTGACATATTTGGACAAAGATTTAAGATGATGAAGACATAAGATGTTCTCGGTTAGAGGAAAATCATAGTACGAGAGATAGACAATCGGGAAAAAGAATTTGGCCACTTCTTACCTATTTTTTTAATTTGGCTTTAAAAACTTTTAAAAATCTTTTTACTCTAAAAATCTTATTAGCACTTTACACGACGTGTATCTTACACGTCGTGTAAAGTGGTAATAATCCTTTATTCTCGTCTATCCCATGGTATGCGGTTTCGGTAGATGGGTCGTTGGTTTTCTGAGCCGTTGCAGTGCTCACCCACCTTTGGCGTGGTGTCATTTTTATTTTCTATTAAAGTGTAATCATACTTGATTACACTTAAATAGAAAATGAAAATGACACCGTGTTGAAGGCCCGTTTCACAGATCATTAAAGTCAATGACTAAAACTGACATCTGGCCGTTTGTTTCTTTTTCTCATAAATTAAACTTAAGTTCTTTTTTTAGAATAATTAGATTTAAAAGTTTAAGCTTATTAAAAAATATTCGCAATGAATCATACAGGTGCCTACATTTTTATTTTTTTATTTGCATTGTATATTTAAGCGTCAGTAATTACAAATAGGATGTGTTTTTTGTTATTTCTGTTCTTAGACCTAATCTAAGAACAGAAATAACAAAAAACTATGCGGCAGGGGTATTCCGTATGAGCAAAAACCGAGCAAAATCTGGCTGTCAGATTGAAAATCGGTATTCCGTAAGAGCAAATACCGAGAGTTTTTGACGTTTAGTCAATATATTGTGCCGTCACCGAGCAATCACAAACTTCAGTTTGCGATCACAACTGTCAGTTTGCCATCGCTGTTTCTTAGAGAATCAGCCGGCGGAATTCGCAAAATCGTGGCTATCTCCCGTACTTCAATGTTGGTTTTTCCTTGTGCACTATAAAGTACAAATATGTCAAGTGAAGTACCTGCATTACACTATTACAGCATGATTATCCACACATATGACAAAGTTGTAGACCTATCCAAAGAAGTGGTAATAACAGCACTGTAGAAAAAGACACTCGGGACACAGTTTTGAATCCCACTTCGGACAGTTTTAAAGCTCACTTCAAAACTGAAATATCGACCAATCTATAGCGTAACGCGGCCGAGCGATTTGAACCCGATTTTGGTCGACTTTTATCTGTCTGCGGTAGAACTAGTACACAACACTGCACAGCGATATCGCATCGCAACAATCTACAAACTCCAGGGCAGATTCATGCGATGCATAATAGATATCGTAGCGAAGTGTTGTGTACGAGGTGTGGGCGTGTGACAGATTTAAGTCAACCAAAATGAGGTTACAATTCGGTGACCGACTTATTGATCACTTGCGTTAAAGACAATATTTAAATCTCGAAGTGAGATTCGAAACTGTGCTTTCGAAGATTTGAATAGCGAAATATCGTCAAAGTTTGAATAGCGACTGCATCTTGCGAGTGACGTATACTAGGAACATAAAATTGTCATATATGTGTATCAAACTATTATTATATAAAAACACACCGATTAACCTAACGCGGATTAATGTTACGTTTCAGTTAACTACAATAGCAGAACGGTTTAACATTGTAGGTTAAATATTCAAAAAAAAATTAGGATTAAAACGCCCATGATAAAAAAGCTGATTTTAAAATGGTGGTACGCAAGCCAGCGTCCCCACTTAATAGTAAGTGGTAACTGCCATTCATGGGTGAATGATAGAGTTACCACTTACCCATGAGTATCGTTACACCTATGGTGGTAACCACCTCTCATGGTAAGTGGTAACCGAGACTCATAGGTTAGCGAAAAACCGCCAAATTCTGCATAACTCACGTCTCCACTAAACAAACTATGTAATGTAATTTTGACCATAATTTAAATTTTACCATTTCTTGGTAAATTTCATAATAGTGCGTTCACACCACAATGTCAAACCGTTCTTATAAAGGTGAGTCCACACTAGAGATCCTGAATGTACACAAATAGTAATACCTACGTGTTATGTATATATATCGCACCCACAGTGGAAAAATGACTTAAGTTGAAGCGTGTTTGTATTGCAATTTATATCTTATTTTTCAACATATAAAGTTCAAAATTGCTCCAAGTTAGGCCAGTTTTCTACCAAGGATGCGATATAGTCGATACCGAAGCCTTAGTTCGTGTAATTATTACAATTACTTAACTTTTAGTTGATATGGTTTGGGAGTTCTAAATGTAGCGTTTTGTTGGTGCACTAGGCGGCTACAATACGTTTATATCAGTGCCAAATATATGATATGGTTAAGCGACGTTTTCCTTAAAGTGGAAAGCCACCAGCTATATATTCATATGTGCAATAAATAATAATAGTGAGTCGACTCATTTAAAATTATTTTGTAAATCATCAAACATTTTTTGTGACAACCCTTGCATACTTTTAAGGAATAGACCGTCGACATTTAGTGCCGCGACAAACGAATTAACTCACTAATAGTATTTATTACACATATAGCCATAATCTCTATCTACCCCTCTGCGAAGGAGGCTTAAGTACATACATATCATCACGCCCGTCTACCCCTGGGGTAAACAGAGACTATGGTACACCAATTGCTTCGATCCAAACAAACTTCTTTCGCTTCCTCTACATTCAAGTGTAAGTCTATGAGTATATGTATAAAACGCCGTTCCGACTTACTCTATTGTAAGCTTAGATTTGTGACATTCTTCATTATCCCCCTCTACCAGGCCTCCGTCACTCCATGTACTTGCGCGCTATAATTACCTACCGGCCGGCCGAGCGGTCTCGGGCCGTTTGCGGACCAAATTCAGTGCTGTGGGATCCCGCGGTGCGAAACAATCACAACTGTACGCTTGAGCATTTAGGCACATTTTAGCATCCAGCGGTTGCTGACGCGACAGAGTAGGCTATTATAGCAGTAGGTATTGGTAATTTTCTACCGAGTGAAGTATCTGTTGCGTAGTAACTATTTAGTAATTCTGTGCCTCTACCTTGTCCGCTACCACGTATACGTACGTGCAAAAGCAAGTTTATACGCGCAGAAATAGTTTATCGACAGAGTAGGACGGCACGCTATTTTAATAGCAACCCATATTTTGTCCCACTGCTGGGCACGGGTCTCCTCTCCTCTATCAAGAGAGAGAGAAGGCTTAGACCTTAATTCAGACACGCTGGCCTAATGCGGGTTGGTAAATTAGACATGTCTTTAGAATTTCTTCTAAGACATGTGGGTTGCTCACGATGTATTCCTTCACCGTAAGCAGATGGTGAATCATTTGATTAGTACACATAAACTCCAAAAAGTGAAATTCACATAGGTACTGCCCGGGATCGAACTAGCATCTCTTGCGTGCAAGTCGGTTACTTTCCCACTCGGCCACCACCGCTTTTGCGACGCTCTAAGTCATCTTCGAGGAGAGGAGACGGCTCTCCTCTCCTATATGAAGAAAGCAGATTTGGTTTCGCCTTAACCATACACATACGCTGTGGAACAGATATGCCATTAGAATTCTTCGGAACAGATATGCCATTAGAATTCTTCGGAACAGATATGCCATTAGAATTCTTTGAAACAGATATACCATTAGAATTCTTCACCGTTAAGCGGCATTCGTTCAGCTCAGTTGCCGAATCTAATATAAAAACGGTAGAAAAATCAATTATAATAAGATTTAAAATAGTTTAACCATATAAAAATACCACTAATGTGGTACAGCCCATTAGGAGAGGGGATTATGAAGATCTAAAATTTAAGCAAACAAAATAGCTTGGCATCACGTGATATCTCTGATATTGCAAGCATCATAGATGAGCTACGGTAACTGCTTAACATACATAACAGGCGGGCCGTATGCTAGTTTGCCACTCAAGTAGTATAAAAAACGTATAAAAAAAGCGAAAGAAGTCACAGGTATAACCTATTATATAATTAAACAATAATAGACACAATTTAGAACTCCCAAACATAATTATTTACAATAGAATAAGACAAACATCCGTCGTTCAGTAAAAATTGCACAAATTGTGAAGTAAATCACGTGGTATAATTTAGCACCGGCCGATTAGGCTCGACACGCACTTGCGATAAGTCGCGGTCTACACAAGTCTTAGCAATAGCACTCTAATATAGTTTTGATGTGTAGAAGTTCATTTCATCTATATCAACTTGGTGAAATTTTTATTTTAACACAATTTTTTTTTTTAAAGACAAACTTCCTTACTAGGAAGACTTCATACAGGTTCGGAACAGTCATTTATGGATACACGATCGTACCCACAACACTCGACGCGGTGTTGGTGGCGAGGTGACCACCTTCGCTATTGACCGGATGTGTAGTTAGATTGAATACGTTACACTTGGAAGTCGAAGTTGGAAGTTAATAGTTATACAAACTCTATAGACTTTTCAGCGAACTAGCCCTAGCTAAATTGACTGACATCTTTCTGACTACTACATCCATAATTTATGACCTTTATAGGTGTTATTTAAACACCATAAACAAGTACTTTGGTTTTAATACAGTTGTGGGAAATTTCGAATATATTTAGATGGCCGACATCGAAGGACTGCCTCAATTAAGTGTCATTGGGCTATATAGCTCGCAGAACTAATGGCCGCTGGGGCAGAAAAGAGTGGCGACCACGAACTGGAAGACGAAGCGTGATCAGGTAAACGATAAAGTGGTCCGACGACCGGCAGTGGTATTCCGTAAGAGCAAAACCGAGCCTTTTTGACGTTTATTCAGTAGATTGTGCCGTTACCGAGCAATCACAACTGTCAGTTTGCGATCACAACTGTCAGTTTGCCATCGCTGTTTCTTAGAGAATCAGCCGGCCGGTAAAGGTTGCGGAAGTAGCAGATGGTTAGGGTCAGCTCGATCGAGAAACATCTAGACGAGGTGTGAATGTTCCTTTGTTGCTTTATTGAAATACCGCGACTTGTCGCACAGTGTAAATACAGCCTTACAAATTTCGTATCCACTTCTTGTTTTAAGTAAATTAAAACGACAAGGCAAGAGTTCATTAAACTGCATTTAAATAAATATATTCTAAACTAATAAAAATCACTAATATTTACATTAAATAAAAAAATTGATCGTTTCAAAAAATGTCTACTTATAAAAATAAAAAAAAACTTTGACCATAGTGTTATAAGAGACCATAATCTATGGCATATTGTACTTATATATCACCATTTATCTAAATAGGGTTAAGGTTAAAAAACAAAAAAATATTCTTTGGTAAACTTATACCAAAATAAAATTAAGCCGTTATGCTGATTAACCTAAGGCTTGGTTCTAAACGTATTTATATAAGCCTCGACATGTGCTGCGATTATGTTTAAAATTTACTTGCTTTTGATTTTAAAAGTTTTCCATTTTTTATATTTAAATTTTAATATACTAAGTTTTTTTTATTTTACGCGAATTCTACACATTTAAAATTTTAAACTATTTTTACACGTTCACCCAGGATTGCACGATCCCTATTTTCTCGGTTAGTAAGCTGTCTTACTAAGCTAAGGCGGAATTAAAATTAGCCTGTGTCATTAAACCGTGTCAAAACGCGTAAAAATAGTTTGGAAAATACTGTTATTGCTATACATTGTAACCGCAGCATATGTATCCATTTTGTTTTCTTGTTTAGAACCAAAACATGTATACAATGAGAAATGCTAAAATACTCGTAAATATAAAAATATATAGGAAACAATATTTTGAGTATTATCCGTCGTACTACGTGAGGCGTACTCTATCCTTGTTGCGTATACGTTTGCGACGATTTACAACATAGGTGGCGCTAGCCGTCTACTGATAAAATTCAATATGTGATTTATTTTAATTAAAAAACATTGCGATGTAGTATTAACAAGTCTCAATTTCGTACTTTATGCACGTGTTCCATATAAGAGGGAGATCCGATTTGATTTATTTTAGGATTTACTCCAATAATGTGGACCGAAGACCTGGTATAAGGTAGCGAACATCCCAAAAGAGTCTTTACAGGAGTCCTATATCCAGCAGTGGACGCCTTTCGACTAAGATGATGATGACAAAGAGTTATTAAACAGCTAAATTTCGCTCTTTTGGCCTAGTTGGTAAATTCGTACGCGTTGAACGCCACGCTCAAGATATGTTAATTTTAATATGCTAACAACGCTATAAAACATTGCAATCGCGTCGAAAACGTACACCTAACATACAAACAACAAATACAAACATAATTATTACATATTATGCCAAAAAGCCTTTCAGAATTATAATAAAAATGTTATGCAATAATTTAATTATTAATACAATTAATTGGAATATTTAATTTGGACATTATTTTCAATTTATTCATTTTTAAGTCACTTTATTCAAAAACAACCACATCGGAACCATGATAGATCTGGACAATAGATCTACAGATTCATTATTTACCCCAAGTTTGATCAGTGACGGGCGACTAAACAAGCATAGTCTTAAGGGTTTTTTTTTTTAATAAATAAGGGTTTACCGAAGTTATTTAACACAGGTAGACCTTAGTAATTAAATAAATTTGTGAATACACTAGATATATATTTTGTGGTCATTTTTGGACCCGCACAATATGGCAGACATAGCTCGCAGGACTTATGGCTGTTGAGATAGAAAAGTTCTGAAGTGGCAACCACGAACTGAACGACGGAGCGTGGGCAGAGGCCGATGAGCTTGTGAAGGTTACTGAGAGCCGATGGATAAGACCAGCTCAGGTCGTGAATCACCAATAAACAATATTACAAAAACCCACCATTGATTTTCTATGTTACAGCATGCCAAGCAGATAAAGTACCAGGGTATATAAGTATATTAGGATTGATTTTTTTGTACAAAAAGCACTGGATATATTTTTAGGGGTTTTGCTATGATTATTAAATTATTGTAATTGTTTAACCTTACAAAGCCCTTTTTTTTGCACGCTGTACTCAATATTTATAATAGCAAACCATATATGTCCCACTGCTAGGCACGGGTCTCCTCTCCTCTATCAAAAGGAGAGTTAGGGAGGTTTAGGTCTTAATTCACACACGCCTAGTGCGGGTTGGTGAATCAGACATGTCTTTAGAATATCTTCTAAGACATGTGGGATTCCTCACGACGTTTTCCTCACCATTAGCAGATGATAAATCATTGGATTAGTACATATAAATTCCACGAAGTGAAATTCCCAATCGGCCACCACATCATTGGATTAGTACATATAAATTCCACGAAATGAAATTCCCAATCGGCCACCACCACACCACACTTCCTTATATTGTATAAAGTAAAACCACTTCCAACTATCCAGATATTATCCCGAAGGTTTATATGTAGACTACATGCATATGCGTTGAGATAGACCTCGAAAATCGAGGCAAAAGTAATTAGAGTCGCTTGAATATATCCAAATATTTCATTCTACGTGTACTTCTTAACTAAAATAAGTCTATAAATAAGATCTACCTGTGTTACATAACTGGTAGGTAGGGCGGGTAAAAGGGGGGATGTAGTACATCTGTACCTATATGTATATACAGGGTGTTCACTGCAATATACAGTTGTTTTTACGTTGTATTTCTACTTGTGATAAGTTACGTTCGATTTCGTCGTCATTTGCAATCCTGGAACAATAACCATTCATTATTATATTGGCTGTAATCGCGTTCATAGCACAATGGGTTCTTCAAGAAAGGAGTTATAAGGTTTTTAAAGGGTCGGCAATGCGTGAGTGACACCTCTGGTGTTGCAAACGTCCATAGGCTACGGTAACTGCTTACCATCAGGCGGGCCGCATGCTTGTTTGCCACCTTGGTAGTATAAAAAAAAATGGTACTAATAACTGCTATAATTACGGCGACGTAATCTCAAAAAGAAGACAAGGGTGTTTAAAAAAAAACATCCACTGATAAGCATGAAATATTTCTTTATACAAAAAAACGACATAAAAAAAGTCGGTGCCAATCTGAATATTAGGCGACAGGAGTGAATAACACTCATGCTATGCTTAGCTATGTGATATGGGGTGAGCAGATTACCATGTTCAGCCACAATTTTAGATTACGAATTGATATGGAGTATTATTATTAAATATTTTTAGCATTTTTGCTATGCAATTAGCTCAAATATACTTAAATATTAAAACAATGTGGAAAAAGTCGAACCCGGAGCAGGGTTCGAACCTGCACCTACCGAGTTCCGGCCCAGCGCACTACCTATTGTGTGCCATTTTAATTTTGGAGTATTATTTTTGTTATCACCAGCAGTTTAAATGCCTATTAGTGGTGGTATGCACATCGGTACTGTGCACAACCCTCAAGTAGTGCTTTATTCGAACCTCCTTCAAAGAAATATATATATATATAATAATTTTCGCCAGAAAATCTACTTTCCCGGGAACTGAACTCAATACTCCAGAACATTAGCGAGGCAATGGTGGCATTAGCACGATATCAACAAGGCAGCTGCCGCACAATACAATAACAAATAAATAAACTCACGCTCTCTCCTGTTCATCCATTTCTTGAACTAATCTGTCTCTTTCGTTTACAGCCGATAATAACTCCTGGAAAATAATTACACGTTTTTATTATTATTATTTTTTTCTTTAAAAGACAACTCCCGCACTAGAGAACAAGCTCTGTGTCGCGGGGGACTTTACAAACATACAATTAACGGACACAAATTACACCCAGACTCAGAACACCACTTTGTGGGTCACGCAAAGTTTTGTCCTGTGTGGGTAATCGAACCCACAACCTCGTGCACAGCAGGCGCATACAGCGGCCACTGGACCACCGAGGAAGTTATTATACAGAAATATTGATAATTATTTGTCGACGTCTCGATACGGTAAATGGGGGCATAATGGTTGTTAAATAGGTATATAGTCCCACTGATCACAGGGACCTAGTGAAGGACAAGAAATACGGTCGGTACAGTAGCGTAAATGGCTTGCCATTTACCACTGCACAGTGAGTTGTGGGTTTGATCCCCAAAAATTTATGTGATCCACAAATGGTTGCTCTATGATTGGATCTACTCTGGTGTACTACCCTGTGCGGGGCGGGAGTGGTTTTATTAAATTACTAAGGGTCGCCCGCGACTTCGTTCGCGTGGTAATTTGGAATATTTTCCCCGATTTACTCACTACTGCTCCGCTCCTATTAATCATAGCATGATGTTATATAGCCTATAGCCTTCCTGGATAAATGCACTATTAAAAACCACCATCGAACCAGTACTTTCTGAGATCAGCTTTATAATATTAGTATAGATAATACTTGTTAGGAAACCCATGTATTAAAGTAGCCTTAACAGATGTCATCCCTCCCTCCCCTCTACTGGTTAAGTCCTAAACTATGTCAGCTCTCTTGACAGAGGGAGAGCAGACACGTGCTAAGCAGTGAAATATACATATTGAGTAGCTATAGCAAATAAAACATGGCGTGGTGTACAAACCTGCAATAGCAGTCTCTCCCGTCTCTTCTGGCCAGGAGTCTTCCGCCACTCGTCTACTCCCAGCGACAGCCTCAGTTCTCTCGCTAACAGTTCGCACCGACGACTCAGATCTTCTTCTTGCTCCCTATAACGCAAATATCATTTATGTTTAAGGTAACAATCTTTATTGTTGTTAATGCCGGAAAATTATTCATCTATTTACCAACTTAAACTAACAGTTACATCCATACGCTTAAGTTATACAGAAGTATAAGTAACTTAATTCTTTTTTACGAAATAAAATTAAATAATACTTAATAATAATATAATCTTAATCTAATAGGCAGTGTGTTAGAAGTAAATAGAACTAGGGGTTAGTATTGACTCAAAGTGACTGCCTCGATGGTCCAGTGGCCGCAGTATGCGCCTGCTGTGGTGCCGAGGTTTGGGTTCGATTCCCACACAGGGACAAAACTTTGTGTGAACCATAAAGAGTTGTTCTGAGTCTGGATGTAATTTATGTCCGTAAATTGTATGTATAAAAAAAAAGTAAATAAAAAATACTTACAGTATATTAAGTTGCATTTGTCTCCTAAGTAAAGCGTTCTTCTTGTTTACTAAGTTGAACCACTGCGACATCAGACGGTCTTCTTCCTGTAAGTTACATATAGTCAAATAAATGCATTATATAAACAATTTTTTCTACAACAACGAAATTTCAATGATCAAATATCATTTTGATTGATAGGTATGAACAGTAATGTGAAAAAGAAACATTTTTATTATACCAAAGAGGGATATGGTTACCCAAATTCAAAATGTAGACTGTACTGACAGGGACAGGCGCCTGAGGGGAAGTAGGAAGGGAAGAGGGAGGGGTAATTCAATCATGCCAACCTAACGATTTTGACAGCTCCAACTGAACAGTTATAAAAATTGTGATATACAATATTATCTGTACAAATAAATAGTCTGATGCGACAGTGCTGCCACTTGATAGGTACTATATTGATAGGCAGAGAGAAGACAACCTACTTCATAAAGAAAGAAACTGTCTCAGCGGCGCAGTCATAAGATCCCTACCCCGAGTCAAGTTCGATTTCAGGGTCGGGTAGTTTTAGGTATTTACCGACAAAATACTATTTTGCCGACAACTACACTATGGGAACGAATGACTATAATGAGCCAGTATTATGGCAACCAGACATCTGGTAAACATACCTACTTCAATCAATCAATCAATCATCTCAGCCAAAAGACGTCCTACTTATATATATCTAAATACCTATATACATTATAGAAAAGCTACATCTTATTACGGGAAAAATAATCCACGACTCTGGTTTAACAAACTAGATTTGACTAGCTAGACTAGAGGTCGTGGGTTCGATTCCCACACGGGACCAAACTTTGTGTTATCCATAAATGATTGTTCCGAGTCTGGGTGCACTTCATGTTTTCATGAAATATATTTTTGGTAAAGTCCCCCGCGACACAGGGCTTGTTCCCTAGTGCGGGAGTTTTTTTTATAAAAAAAAGAATCAGGGTCACTAGTAGATCAACAGTGTTTTTCTAAATTTTCATTGTTTTAACCATTCTATGTAATATTCTTCAGTTTTAGGTAAATTAGCCCTAGCTATACTGAACACAGATAGAAAAGCTATATAGGAAAGGAAATAGGGATAGGATGAAAGGTTACCGGATCTGTAGGCACTTGTATACAGGGCAGGAATAGTTTCTTCCATAATTTCTGAAAATGTTTAACTTTTTTAAGGAAAAGAACAACATTTTAATAACGTCTGTATGTCTGTGATTTGTGTGTATGTGATGTATTATAATCATCAAGAATCAAATTGCGCGATGACAACTTTCAACTTAAGCATGATGATAAAGTGGTCTCAAATAATTTAGATGTAGCGCATATGTTTAATAATTTCTTTACAAACATACCAATCAACACAACTAGCTCCTTAGATTCTTGCCCAGTTAAAGCCGAGAACTTGGTAAAAGGAAGCGTGGGAGAGTGTAGCCTTTTATTTTGTTTTAAGTATATTGACCATAATGATATATTAAAAGCGTTCAAGACATTGAATTCAAAAAGAACTGCTGACTTATGGGGTATTTGTGTAAAACTAGTTCACAATATAATTTTGAATATAGCTCCACATCTTGCAGCAATATTTAACAGATGTGTTGATACAGGCGTATTTCCTGATCTAATGAAACACAGTAAAGTAATACCTTTGTTTAAAAACGGATCTAAAAATGACCCGAATAACTTTAGACCAATATCCATATTGCCTGCTATTAGCAAAATTTTTGAGAAAATTATGTTATTGCAATTAGAGAGTCACTTTAATATAAATAATTTATTACATAATGAGCAATATGGTTTTAGAAAGGGTCGTTCTACAGTAGATGCAGGTGTTAAATTGTTAAAGCACATTTTTAGAGCCTGGGAAAATTCAATGGATGCTATTGGTGTTTTCTGTGACCTGTCAAAAGCCTTTGATTGTGTTGAACACAATACGCTCCTGAGAAAACTCAGGCATTATGGTATAAGAGATGCTGCACTCAACCTAGTTGCCACCTACCTTAGTGATAGAGTTCAATTCGTTGATATTAGCGGAAGTAGATCTTCAGGATTATCTGTAGGTATGGGTGTCCCACAGGGCTCAATTCTTGGTCCTTTTCTCTTTTTAGTTTATATTAATGATTTGCCTTTCCATGTACAGGATTTTTGCGACATTGTACTATTCGCAGATGACACGTCACTTATATTTCAGGTAGACCGTAAAGAATCAAATCTTGAGACTGTGAATGGTTCACTTGCGAAAGTTCTGGACTGGTTTAATGCAAACAATCTACTGTTAAACTCAAAAAAAACTAAGTGTGTTAAGTTTACCATGCCCAATACTAGAAATCTTACATTAAGTAATATAATTTTGAACGGTGAATCATTAAATTTCGTTGAATCTACAGTGTTTTTGGGTTTGACTTTAGATCGCAAGCTTCAGTGGGGTGCTCATATATCGTGTCTTGCAGGGAAACTTAGTTCCGCAGCTTTCGCAGTAAGAAAAGTAAGGCAGTTTACAGACATAGAAACAGCTAGGCTTGTTTATTTTAGTTATTTTCATAGCGTTATGTCTTATGGAATACTACTATGGGGAAAAGCTGCTGATATTGAAACTATATTTATACTCCAGAAAAGAGCAGTACGCTCTATTTACAATTTAGGAGCACGAGTTTCACTTAGAGAAAGGTTTAAAGAAATAGGCATTCTGACAGTTGCATCTCAGTACATTTTAGCCAACATCATGTTCGTTAAACAAAATTTACACCTGTTTTGTAAAAACAGTGATATTCATTCAATAAACACAAGAAACAAACACAAACTTGTTGGTACATATCACCGCCTACATAAAGTCCACAATTCATTTGTGGGACTCGGGGTACGTTTTTATAACAAACTACCTCTTGAAGTTATGAACCTACCCTTACACAAATTTAAACTAGCGGTAAAAAATCATCTTTTAAGCAAGGGTTATTACACTATTAATGACTTTCTAAATGATAAAAAGTCATGGGGTTAGTTGCTAATTTTGATACAGAATTATATAAGAATAATAACTACAAATTTGTAAGGAGACGTTTTGTGATCATTATTGACTTTCTATTTAGTTTTTTTTATTTTTTATTATTATGTCCTGGATTGTCATGCTCACTGAAATGCCATTGCTTGTGGTGTCGTATTGGCCGGGTCATTTCCTTCCCTCTAATATGGCGAAGGAAATGATGGCTGGTCCGTGCGTCATGCTCGTGAACGGGTGCTACTTGGGGTGGCTGGTCAATCTTGGCATGATTTATTTTTAAATAATAAAGATATAGTTTTTAGATTCTTATTAAGAACGCAATGTGATCTCGACACGTTTCTATCTTATACATACAAAAGGAAAGGATCCCTCATTGCCATACAGTGGAAAGCTAAATTCATTTTTTCCCTTCATTGTTTCCTTATTAAAATTTTTTTTTTTTTACTTAAATTTAATTTTGTATGGAATATTGGGTTCCGTCCCTTTTTGTTAACACTAATATTGTAACTCACACCAAATTGTAAATGTTATACTCTGGCAATTAAAAAGAGTGGCCCGAGTTTCTTGCCAATTCTTCTCGAGGCCCAACCCTAGTCAGCGAATTGGCCGTAGGAAAAAAAGTATGCTGGCATTTGTTTTTATGACGTTCATAAGTATCATGTATTTGATCTATATGAATAAATGAGTTTGACTTTGACTTTGACTTTGACTTATAATGTTAAGTGATGATGTAATCGACTGTAGAGTATGCCTACCTGCAAACTACCTATTCTGAATAAGAAATAAGGAAATCTAAGAAATAAGGCACCACACCAGCTCGACTGGGGAAGGACCTCCACGTTATTGAAGACCACAGACAAATAACTACACACAGTGTGTAGTTGTGTTCCTGTTCAGGTCTACAATTATCAATTAAGGGAAATATTATTTTATAATAGCTTTTTTTCATATGCCATTGTTACCCACAAAACTCTGGTGTAACAAAGTCTTTCGTCGACAGCACGCGAGTGCTGCCATCTGGTTTTTTTTTCTACCAAGGTGGCAAACAAACATACGGCCCGTCTGATGGTAGGCAGTTCCCGTAGCCTATGGACGTTTGCAAGTGTCTTTAGGCTACGACAACTGCTTATCATCCATGCCGTATGCTTGTTTGCCACCTAAGTATTATAAATACAAGAACAAACCTCAGTATTATCAGCAGACTCCATGACTCTCCGCAGCTGTTTCTCTAGCGCGGCGGCTCTCTCGTCGATGGCGCACTGTTCCTTCTCCAACGCTTCGAGCTCACTCTGGATGTAAGAGCCGGTCTCTTTACCCTGGAATTACATTACATCATCTTAATCCTTACTAATATTATAAATGTGAAAGTTTGTAAGAATGGATGGATGGATGGATGTTTGTTACTCTTTCACGTAAAAACTACTGAACGGAACTGGATGAAATTTGGCACATAGATTATGGTCTGGAATACACTTTTTGCAGCGATAACCGACATCCACGCGGGCGGAGCCGCGGGCAACAGCTAGTAGTATCATAAAAATAAAAAGTGGGCATAGTGGCATTGTACTGAAGTTTAAATTCAAAATTATTGAAGTCACAATGTAACACTTCTGAAGATCATAAATTATGAATAAGCCAAAATGATGTCAGCTAATTTACTAACGGGTAGTTCGCTGTCATCAGCGACTAATGTTCTAATGACTCTACCGTTAGAGTCATTATAAGAACTAGCAAGATTCAAATAGCAAATTTAACATCAATTTAACACTTAATTTCATGAAATGCCACGTATCATGAAATTACTGATTTGATTGAAGATTTAATTGGCCAATAGAAAGCCATTGGCCACTTCGATTGATCATCACTGATCGCGCTTGGCCACAACATTAAGTGGCCAATATATACATTCCGTCCTAATTGGCCAGAAAGAAATAAACATATATTTAATCTTAAATATTAAAGCACGCCTCTCGGGTTCCGTTTGGGTAACGGCTAACGTTTGAATGAAGCTGACGTCACCCCAAGACCTAAACAAGCGGTGGACAAATTCAAACTCCGGAGAAGGAGCTCGGATGGCACAGTTGGTAGTGCGCTGGGCCACCTCCTCCTGCTCCGAGCTCGTCTTTTTCCACATTGCTTTAATATTTAAGTATATTTGAGCTGATTGCATAGCAAAAATGCTAAAAATATTTAATATAATGATGTAATCAACTTGCCTCATCAGCGGCGTCCTTGTCCGGAGTGAGCCTGTCGACGAGCGCCGAGAACGAATGCAGCGGCGATCGTCGTACTTCCTCCCCCACCCCACCACCACTCAGGGACAAACTCTTAGCACTCTTCGTGTCTTCGCTATGACGACCCTCTGCTCAACAAACACATTATTATTAGCCAGTCATCGTTCACTATCCCATTCGCGTTTAGATAATAGTTACTCGTCGTTTTGAGCTTAACTTAGCCACGCCCATTGAACAATTAAAACATAGTAAATTAGAAAACTATTCGTGTGGTGAAGGATTAAGAATACAAATGTCACCACCCCATTCCATCCCGAGGGTGTCGTAAGAGTCGACTAAGGGAGTAAGTAAGTCAGGCAGACAATATCCACTGCAAGAGAGGGAAAACTCGAAACAACATCCTGTACCAACCCGTCTGACCAGCGTGGTATAGTAGGCTAATTTCCTTTCAAATTAATGGAGGAGACCCGTGCCCAGCAGTGAGACATTTATGGATTGAGATGATGATGATGAAATTAGAAAGACGCGTCCGTATTGTCTAAAGGGTTTACTTCAACTGGTCATACTACGATTTAAATGGTCAATATAGTACTCAATATATATCAAGCTTGGCAACGACGCAAACGGTCGATGGCGGCAAACTGAGCGGCAGATTGTCGTCATTATGTAGTAGATAATGAAAACAAAAACACATATTATTTAAATGAACTGTCTATGCTAACAAGAAAAATTTAAAAAGTTGTGGAAAGAAATTAAACAGTGTTTTCTAGAAAATGAAGTTTTTATGTATCTCTCGCTCTTGTCTAAATAAATTCATCTCAGTCTTTTACCGCTAACACTTCTAAACACTACAAATATTTCTAGTTTTTAACATATTATGTGTAAGTCCTTCAATTTGCAGGCGCCGTACTATGACGTTCTAGGAGATTTATCTTATATGTTAATTTGAATTAAGATCAATTTGAAACATCTTCTGAATATCTAATTTTAAAAAAATAGAGAGGAGGCCTCATCAAGTTGATATAAATACCTACCCGCTTAGTATTTTAAGAAAACCATTGTATATATTTCTGTGTAATGTGGTAACAGTGTACAATTAGACTAAACCTACAGATAAAAAATATATTTCACACAAATTAATACATTGGTCTTCCTAAAAATGTAATCTTCATATAGCGGCCCTGTATACATACCTCCGTTGCCGTATGTACACAATACAATGCCGTTGTTGGCAATAATAGCAAAATAAAAATGTACAAATCTATAAAATAAAACAAAGTATCTAAAATAAAAAATAAAATTTAATGTATTTATAATATATAAAATACAAATGATACCATAACAATAGAACATAGTAAGGCACACATCTTGTTGTAATAATGCCTCCTTTCATGCGCCGCCATCGTCTCTATATCTAAGGAAATATTGTTATCTATACTAATGATAAAGATGTTAGATTCCTATTTCTATATTTTCGTTTGTAATGTATAAGCTCAAAAACTACTGAACCGATTTTAAAAAAGCTTTCACCTATAGAAAGCTACATTATCAGCGAATAACATAACCTGTTTTTAATTAAGGGTGTCTGGGAATTGTATGTTTGTAAAAGCCTCGCGACACATGAGTTACTCCTAATTGCGGAAGTTGTCTTAAAAAAAAAAGAAAGGTAAAGTACAGGGAAACTTCTGCCTGAAATTGACAAGGGCGGTCCCTTTAGCCTAAAAAACCGTTCCACGGTGGAACGGTTTTTTGGAAGTTGTGTTTAAAAAAACACTTTTCTACCTAAAAAGAGTGCACTGTCCGTGTGGTGACGGATTAAGAATACAAATGTCACCACCCCATTTCATCCCGTGGGTGTCGTAAGAGTCGACTAAGGGAGTAAGTCAGGCAGACAATATCCACTGAAAGAGAGGGAAAACTCGAAATAAAACCCTATATCAACTCGTCTGGCCAGCGTGGTATAGTAGGCTAATATCCCTCCAGTTGTAAGGAGGAGACCCATGCCCAACAGTGGGACGTTTATGGGTTGAAGTGATAGAGTGCACTACATATAGGTAAAAAGTGCTTATTTCAATAGAGATAATAAATTCCTACAAAACAATATTACCCAACATTATTAAAGAGGTAAAAGAAGATGAAGCGAAAGAAGAATGTCTGGATCGAAGCGATTGGCGTACCATAGTCTCTGCCTACCCTGATGGAAGACGGACGAGATAATATGTATGTATTTAACAAAGGTATCATAAGATCCATTAAGCCGTTTTGTCGTAAAAATGAACCAAGTTTCTTCGCATTTATAATATTAGTAGGTATAAAATTGACTTACCTGATCTGTCCGGACTGACGGAGCTCTTCCTGGAGCCAGGACTGGAAGGTATCGAGTCTGTTCGTGCTAACAGCGCGTCCAAATGTTCCACGCCACCGGCTAAGTTATACAAAATGCAATATTACAAAAACTTGCATTTTTAAGACAGGTAGGGCGATATACTAGTGAGCAAGCCCGACTGGGGAAGGACGTTCACTTTATAAAAGATCAGAGCTAAATGACTACACACGGCCGTGTAGTTGATTGTTTTCCTGTGTGTGAGTACAGGCAACACGCAAGTGATACCTCTGGTATTGCAAGCGTCCCTAGGGTACGGTAACTACTTAACATCAGGTAAGCCGTATGCTTGTTTGCCACCCAAGTAGTATAAAAAAAAACTTTTTTAAGAGGTAGGGCGACATACTAGTCAGCTAGCCCGACTGGGGAAGGACGTCCACCTTATAAAAGACCAGAGCCATTTGACTACACACAACGGTGTAGTTATGTTTCTGTGTGTGAATACAAGTTTGCAGAGTTTATAGGGACGCGTTTTTAATAACACGTTTTCCTGTTCCAGGGAACTTCCATCATAAATCCCTGGAGTTTATTTTTGGGTAGGCAATACGCAAGTGATACCTTTGGTATTGTAAGCGTCAGTGATGCAGAGATAAACATGGCAGGTGACAATGTTAATAATAAAAATATGACGTAGCCAGCTCACAGGGAGTCTATCCTCTTACAGCTGTCATTATTTAGTGAGTACATACCTGCAACAATCTCGTCCATGACGGACTGTTTGCTGATGATCTCGACGGTACCCGAGCGGGAGTTGCGAGATGGCGACAATGGCGACGTCGGACTGCAATATATTTATATTATTCATTTATAACTAAGATAATATATATGCTTGTCTTTGCCTACCCCACTGGAACACACGCGTGATGATATGTATGTATGTATGTACCTAAGATTATATCTATTTCTAATCTAAGTGAGGTAGGAAGCCATTCAAAAGACCAATAGACAAATAACTACACAGGTACACGTAAGTACAGCCTTTCAGCGTTCATATAGAGATAGAAGTAAAGAAAAAGAAAAAATAAAAGACAATCATAGTATAACCCAATATTTCAAACTGTGCAGACGGAGCTGTCAAAATCGTTAGGTTGGCACCATTGTATTCCCCCGCCCGCTTCCCTTCCTACCTGTGAGGCAGCAGGCGCCTCACAGGTAGGAAGTCCCTGTCAGTAAGGTCTGCACTGTCGTATCGTCTGCGCTATTTGAGTATCCATATCCCTCTTTTATATAATAAATAATATTTTATGCACATTACTGTTCATACCTATCAATCAAAATGATTGTAATTATGATAGAAATTTTGTTCCAATGTTGCTATCATACCTGTCAATCAATCAAAATAATTATAATGATCATTGACAGTTTGTTCCAATGCAGCCAACGTTGCAAATCTATGACAATGACAGCTGCACAGTTAGAAAAATTGGATTATAGAAACGATGAAAACGTAAACTTTTATAAAATCACAAACTCGTACTAGGTAATACTTTTAAGCTGGAGCACTTGCAATTTACTTGCTCTCTTACTATCGATAGAGGGAGAGCCAGCAGCGTATTTACTTTTGTTATTGTATAAGTCATGAAAATTCACAAACTAACTCTTTTATACCTGCAGAATAATAAAAAGTTCTTCTGGCAACCCTCCGCGGCCGGGGTGTTTAACCCTAAATAACAAAGAGGGTGATAAATAAAACCTAAACTAAAATACTTAATTTAAAATAGAAAATACTGCCAATATCGTTTACTACACAATTTGGACCGATACTATAACCAGATTAAGTTTAATTTGTTACCCGCTTTGTTATTTTAGGGTTAAACACCGATCTGCAGGGTTGCCAGAAGAGCCTTTTATTATTCTACAAGTATATAGGAGTTAGTTTGTGACTTCATGACTTATGAAATGAGAAAAGTAAATACGTTGCTGACTCATGGTACTTGTAATCCATAGTAGAAATGCGAAACCTTGGATGTATGGATGTTTGATACTCAATCACACAAAAACGGCTAAACATATCTGGCTGGAATTTGCTACGGCGATGGAATATCAGATAGGCTGTATGTGCGGGCTAAGCCGCGTGAATAAACTAGTATCATATAAAATAAAAAACCATATACCTAACAATACCGGCTCTCGCATCAGCGATCAGCTTTCTCGCTCGCTCCCGCAGCATCACTTGTCTCTCTTCCTCTGTCATTGGCTAGAAAAATAAAATTGTATTATTGTATTATGATATAAGATTGTGGAAATAATCAGTGACCTCACTATTAGATACAAAAATGCTGTATATAAAGAGAATAATTATTCGTAACTATGGGCCTCGTGCGAAGGCTCAGGGTCACCCAAAGAGTAATGGAGAGAGCTATGCTTGGAGTTTCCCTGCGAGATGGAATAAAAAACGAGGACATCAAAATTAACCGACATAACTCGAAGAATTGCCTCGATTAAGTGGCAATGGGCCGGGCACATAGCTCGCAGAACTGATGGCCGTTGGGGTGGGTTCTAGAGTGGCGACCACGAACTGAAAGTTGAAGCGTGGGCAAGTGAACAAGAAGGACCGACGACCTGGTAAAGGTTGCGGGCATCCGATGTACAAGGTCAACTCAGGACCGAGTGAAGTGAAAATCCTTGGGAATCCTATGTCCAGCAGTGGACGTCTTTTGGCTGAGGTGATGAATAATCATTTTGCTATTCGCTGACACACGAGTCAGCTTCAGTCACAGGGAATCATGTCGAAACTCCAGATTTCCTGCCCCCTCGCAGAATGAATTTCTGATTCCCACCAAAAGATAAAGGTTTAGCTAACAATGCTAGTACTATGAAATCATCAAGGTTTTGGAAGCCTGCGGTGTCATAATACAGCCTTTTGTAATTCTGTCGCAAAAAAAAAAACACACTCCCACATCTAAATGGCGCAGTAATGGCCAAAAACGTCTCGATTAAAATAACTATTTAGTAAATGTTTGAATCATTCTGTATGAAGAGGGTTATAATTTAACATGATGAATTAAGATCTACTTATTATCAATATTAAAAACGTCTAATATCTAAACTATTCACTAGTAAAAGGATATTACAAAAAAATTTGTTCAGCTAAAGTTTACAATACCTTCTTAGGACTGATATCTCCATTCTTATGACCGTTCACATCTATTTTCTCATCTTTCTCTTTAGAATGCTGTCTTCTATTGTTGTCCTTTTCTCTCGCCTCCCTTTTCGTCGCTTCGAGGAGCTGTCTCGCTCTCTCTTTTAATTCATCATGACGTGATAACAGTTGCTGGCCAATTGGAATTGAAGATGGCGTGATTTTTGACCAATCAGAGCGAAGCGTTAGCGTCGGTCGAAGCGTCAAACACAGGCAAGCGATGTCGATGAGCAATGGAAAGAAATGATTTGATTTTTTATCAATGTACGGTTAGCAACGTAAAAAATATTTTTAAGTTGCACACTGTACTATAAAATGATAGTAATGATTTAACTGGCAGATAACGAGTGGTGTAGTCCTTTCTTTACTAACCTTATGACAGTTATCTGCAGTTACAACCCAATGGTTTGTTTTTCCAATCAAACAAATACAACAATATTTAAACCCAAAGACAATACAATATTTTTGCTGACTACACAAATTACACAATAAACATGATTAACAAAATATGATGTCAGCCAATTTACCTAACGCTAGTTCGTTGACAAATGTAGATCCATAAGAAAAACTAGCAAGAAACTCTGGCCACTCTTTTTAAACGTTTAATTAATTATTTTTGCATTCAACAATTTTGTCGTCTTATATTAGATAACTTTAGAGTAAGTGTTCTATTCTAAACATACTCTAAAAAATAACTATATTGAATTTTATCTAGCTTTTTATATAGTAATAAAGTAATGACAAGTTTTATTATTGCATTAATTAGTATGAACACAAACTAACAAACTATTATTAATATGTTAAATAAATCAAAAACAAATAACTCTTAGCATAACAACATACTGGATTCTGACACAAATTAATCTAATTAGAATGGTTTAAATATATTTTTTTTAATAATTCTAAATGAAAGCCGGTAATAACACGGCATAACGTACAGTCTACAAAAGAGGTCATAATTTAAGGTCGCCGTAGAATGTTGAAGATTCCTCAGATTTTTAAATAAAACGTTGTATTCAACGATGTGACCTTTGATACACATCTCCTTTGCTAACTATATATCGTATGTACGTGATTTTCTCAAAATAATGGTAGACTACAAAACTTGAAAATATTTTTAATTTTATGATTGTTATTCATGTATATTCGATATAGATGTGATACTTTGTTTTTTATTATAAGTACTCCAGGGCATAGGCCTCCTGACACGTCTCTATGTCTAGAGCCGCTGAGGACTACAGTCAACCTTAAAATAAGTATTTTGTTGATGAAGTAAATGTTTTTGCCGATAATTTATATCACTCTTAGAATATTATAAGCTTTGGTAGCTGTTTGTCACGAGATCAGTCGTATAGTTTGACAATGATAAAGCGACTTTGAAATTTTGCACGCCTAGTGATACTTCATTATTTAGTTTGTCTACACTAATATTATATTTTTGAATTTTTGATTGTAATTAATAAACTTAAAAAATACTAGCCACATTTTGAAAATTCTTTCACATATAGAAAGCTGCATTTTCAGAGAATAATATAGGCTATATTTTAATTATAAAACCATACTGAATCCCTACGAAAACTAAATAAATAGCGACCCGTGCAAAGCCGGGACGTGCCTAATTAATAATAATTTCAGATTTATACCCCAACAAAGTATCACATCTTATTAGCTAATATGACAGTACAACAGGCACTTAACACTACATAGGAACACTAAAGCCACACTAAACATTACAACCGTCACTTACCGGCGTGGGTTTAGGCAGTTCTGGTGACACCGGCTTGGGACCCGTGGTGTTTAACTGACGGGTCTCTTGTTGTTCCTGTTGAGAGAGATCTGCGGGCTGATCTGTAGGGGATTTGATGTCGGGTTTGGCTGGAAAGAGAGTTTTTTTTTATTGTAATAAAGTTAACACTAAATACGCGGTTAAACGTGGAGTTGCGAAAAACAGCCCGCCATACCAAGGTGGAAATCCTTAAGCCTAGTAGTGGACGTCTGACGGTTGAGAAGAAAAAATAAGGCGGATGCGAGAAGCTTAGGATCTTGCTAAAGGACGTGCACTCGGGGACACCTATGTCCAGCAGTGGACTGCGATAGGATTATTAAAAGGTGTGAGCAGTTTACTTGCTATAACCCATTGCATTGGTGATGAATAGGGTATTGGAACCATACATAGGCTACAGTAACTGCTTCTTATCAAGCGGGTCTCATGCTTCTTTGCCACCTAATTAGTATAAGACTAAATTCTTATTCTTAATTTCTTTATTGTAGACAATAACATAGAAACAAATACATATAAATATAACATGTACAAAGGCGAGCTTAACTCAAAATTGAGATTTCTACCAGCAAACCAGTGTGGCAGAGGAAAAAAAATACAAATTATTCGTTTCTTTGATTAAATAAACTTACCCATTTCACAGTTCCCGTTATTCTGCACCTGAGGTTGCGTCACAGCATTATCTGGCGGCTGTTCTTCTTCATCATCAGAGCCGAATGGGTCTGTCAACTCCTTGCGGGTCATCAGCTTCTCTGGCCGGGCTGGCAGTGTCTGTAACAGGAGGACAAGAAGATATTAGTTAACTAGGGTATATGCCCTGTGTCACAGGGGACTTTAAACATACAATTCGCAGACACAAATTGCACCCAGACTCGGAACAAACATTGATGAATTACTCAAGGTTTTGTCTCGTATGGGAATCGAACCCACGACCTCCGGCATGGCAGTCAGGGTTACTAACCACACTAACCACTAGACAAACAGGCCAGTCGAAAAGTATGTTTGTGATATCAAAATAAATGTATATTATGAATGTTTGCACGGTACTTATAACCAGATATACAAGTCTTAGAAATTTTGTCTGTTTGTCAGTCAGTCTGTTCCGAGTAATCTCCGTAAAGGCTAGGTCGGTTTTAACGAAAGATTCACTGGTTTAGTAAGTGTTATGGGGAATACTACTAATAAGCTACTTTTATTTTACAAAAATAATTAGAATTCCGCGCAAAAGGTAAACTGAGGCTGAGACAGAACTTATCCCACTCATCATCATCATCTCAGCCAAAAGACGTCCACTGCTGGACATAGACCTCCCCCAAGGTTTTCCACAACTCTTGATCATGAGCAGACCTTGTCCATCGGTTGCCCGCAACCTTTACCAGGTCGTCGGTCCACCTTCTTGGCGTCGGGAAGTGACGACCCCACCGCCCACTGGTGCAGGTATACGCAGTCATTTAACTGCCGGTACCTGCACTTGTGCAAGCAGTCAACCGAATAATGGCGGTCAAACCATTGCAACATGGCAGAAGCAAATGGTAGACATAGGACGGACAGCAACGTCCGTTAAGACCTCCGCCGCTGCGATCGCCAACCCGTCTGCAAAGCGTGGCGATTGTGGTAAATCCCCCCCAAAATGACCCCACTAGTAGAGTTTATTTAATTTTAATATAAACTTTTCTACAATAGAGGTCACTAAAGAAATACAATGAAAAACCTACCTCATTAACTTTGAGGGGATCAGCGAACCACTTGGCGGTAGGTTTCTGTGCCTCCTGAGGCCTCAGGTCACGTGCTGGCGACAGCATCTTGCCCAGGATAGTCTTGGACTGTTGCAGGAACATGTCTCTCACGTCCTTGATGGCTGTGGGCGAGCTGGGCTTGTCAGGGCTCACGCGCTCTTGGGACTGACGGGACTCTTGGCTGTCTTGTGACCTAAGGAGAGCATTAGCTATGTTTATTCACTGGTACCATCCACTGGTTTTCCACTGGAGACTGTTGTCTGGTCTGGTGATCGTTTGGCGCGACTGCTGATCCCGAGGATCCCTTCGGTTCCCGTTTCGATTCCAAGGTCGGTACAAAAATAGATTTTTGGGTTTTTGTCAAGAAAGTAAGTCTTAAAAAGAAACTTGTGGGTACTCTTAAGAGCACAATATTTCAGTGTTAAGTACAACTTACCCAGGTCGCGGCCTATCCATCATGTTTCGAGATCTTCGAGTGCTGATCTCCCTGCTGAACAACTCTTGGGGTATGGACCCGTCAGTGTCATGGCGGCCGACGAGGTATGACGACTCTGTTTCGTCATTACCTGTGTATAAAATGTACAATTCTTGTTATTCTTGTTAAAAAAAGACAACTCCCGCACTAGAGAACAAGCTCTGTGTCGCGGGGGACTTTACAAACATACATTTAACTGACACAAATTAGACACAGACTCAGAACAACTCTTTGCGGGTCACACAAAGTTTTGTCCTGTGTGGGAATCGAACCCACATCCTCGTGCCCAGCAGGCGCATACTGCGACTAATGGACCACCAAGACAGTCAAAAGAATTCAATTATAAGAAGAAAGAAAGCTTTTAAGAAGTCAGTTGTATTTATAAAATCTCAAGACAACCTTTTGTATCATTAGACTGTAAAAGATAATTCCTAATTTTTCCTCCCTCGTCTAAGTTTATCTTACCTAATTGTTCCACTTGTAATTCGTTGCCAGTAAAATGTGCTCTCAGTTGAAACAGATACGTCATTATCTGAAAGAAAAAGAAACAGAACATCACAACAATCATAATTATTTATTTATTTCCTTTCAATATGTATTCGACTGATGGCTTGGTGAATGAATGCTGTTGTAATCTATGGTGGAAGTTTATTGTGAAGCAGCGGACAGCGTTTTTTGGTTGAGATGATAAATACGTATTCATTGGGACTATTTTATACTATTTAGGTACCACCTGGTAGTAAGCAGTTACCGTACCTCACGGTAGTTAGCAAATGGACGTCACTTGTGAGTCGAAGATTGTGGGTCGTCACAACACGGCGTGTTGCCAACCCACAAATTTTGACATCAGGGGTTTGTGTTGGTGTATCCCTGGTTTAATGTAAATTAAAACTGTATACATATACATATATTTTTACAATAAATTTACAATCTCTACAACACCCCGCACTTCAAGTACAAAAATAGAACATTCCGGTGTAGGTTCATTTGGCACAAGATTCGTTAAGAGCCTTCTAAGTGATAAGCACACATAACTGGCACGGCGGCGGCGCTCCTTATATAGTGGCCCAAGCGAGCGATCTGGGCCACAATTCTGCTAATTTACGGATGGCTCAATTGAATCCCAATTGAATCTTAGTAGTATTTTTGGTATTCTGCTAATAAATTTAAGACGAATAGTTGGAAAACCATTGGTCTTAAATTATTTAGCAGTTAATAATTTAAGACCAATGGTTTGCCAAATATTGGTCTTAAATTTATTAGCAGAATACCAAAAATGCTACTGAGATTCAATTAAGAATCAATTCAGATTCAATTGAGTTATCTGGAAATTAGTAGAATTGGGACCCTGTGCTCACGCACAACAACACACCTACGTCGTTAGTTAGTTGGAGTAGGTGTGGTACATTACCGCGAGCCTGTCGGGCGACAGCACGTCTGCGGGGGTGAGCACCTGCGAGATGCCCAGCGTGGCGCTCGCCTCCAGCGCCACGCGCAGGTTGCGCGCCGCCTCGTCCGGCTGCAGCCCGGAGAAGTCGCTGCAACATGCGCGCGAACTGTTACATCGTGCATATCGTCCGCACGACCTTCGCCTTACGTCTCGAAAGCAAACAAGACTCCGAACAATCAAAATCAAATATTCATAAAGATGTAACACTTATGCAGGTCAATAAAAAATACCAAATGAAACGTTAGCTAATTAGCCTACTGGCGGATACGCTGACTGAACTGACAAGGTTAGAGCTTAGTAAGAAAAGAACCAGCAAGAAATCGAGGCCACTCTTGTCGAAGGCCAGATATGTAGTTACAATTTGATTTGTGTTACAATTTGTAATAGCGCTGAAAGTGATGCAATCTAAGACTCCATATAAACAGAATTTGCTGAAAAAAAAAACAGGATACAAAAGATGAATGTTTTCCTGAACATACTCTAAAATTTATAAACTCTAATAAACTAAACTGAATGATTTCTATATAATACAAGCTGTTGCCCGCGGTTCCGGCCGCGTGGATGTCAGTGCAAAAAGTAGCCTATGTATTATTCCAGACCATAATCTATCTGTGTGCCAAATTTCATCGAGATCCGTTCAGTAGTTTTTACGTGAAAGAGTAACAAACATCCATCCAACCATCCATCCATCCAGCAATCCATTCTTACAAACTTTCACATTTATAATATTAGTAAGAATGGTTATGTGGTTAAATCGCTGGTGTGAGTATAATGTAGGTAATATATTACTACTTATTTCTGAGGCATATACTGAAACTCAAAATTCATTTAGGTTACAAAGTAACACTTACGAAGGTCATAAATTATGAATAAGCCAGAAAAATGACAGCTAAATTTGCCTACGGTTAATTCGCTGAAGTGGAACCATGAGAAGAACTAACAAGAAACTCAGGCCACTCTTTTAAATCGTCCGCCAGATAATAACAATAGCTGAACCTTTCCGTCTAACGGCTTACACTCATCAGCCACCATTCAGCTCAACAACCGTCTCTTAGGGAGCTACCATTATAACGTAACTATTCGTGAACCACAAATTTCGCACCCACAAACGCCGCGTAGTGGTAAATTGCGGAAATGTACATAACATTAGGAAATTATTTACGACTCATCATGACGTCTTGGTTCTATTCTCTAGTTGGGCAGTGCTATTGGGTTTATCTGTTAAAAAATCTCAGTAGCGGCATTTGTCTTAATTTATAGTTATTATTTATTATATTTTAATAGGTTCACTCTGAGTTACGCCTCACGTTTCGCCCTGAGTTACACCTTTTGTTTAGTACACCCTAAGTCTGTTTTTAAAAAGACAACTCCCGCACTAGAGAACAAGCTCTGTGTCGCAGGGGACTTTACAAACATACAATAACCGGACACAAATTACACCCAGACTCAGAACAACTCTTTGTGGGTCACACAAAGTTTTGTCCTGTGTGGGAATCGAACCCACAACCACGTGCACAGCAGGCGCTTACTGCGACCACTGGACCACCGAGGCAGTCCTAAATAATACGCCTAGATTGGCATTCCGAATTACACCCAGAGTTTTGCTTCACTTTACGCCCTAGAATGCGCTCCGATTTACACCCAGTGTTTCGCCCCACTTTACACTTTAAGTTACGCCCCACATTGCGCTCCGAGTTACACCCAAAGTTTTGCCCCACTTTACGCCCTAGAATGCGCTCCGATTTACACCCAGTGTTTCGCCCCACTTTACACTTTAAGTTACGCCCCACATTGCGCTCCGAGTTACACCCAAAGTTTTGCCCCACTTTACACCCTAGAATGCGCTCTGAGTTACACATTTTTCACTTACACGCTCCGAATTACACACCCAGAGTTCCGCACCGCTTTTCGGCCTGAGTTACACCCAACGTCACCTCATGTTTCGCCCAAAGTTACGCCCCGTATTGCGCTCAGAGTTACGCTTAGAGTTTCGCCCCACGCTTTATGTTTTTGATGTAGATAACTTTAACCACTAGACCACACGTGATACCAAACTTGATAGTGATATCTCTTCATACTACTGTTACCATGAGGTACTTACATAAGGTCAGGCCGGAACCGATGTATGATGGCACAGAAGGCAAGGCCGGATCTGAAGCTGGTAGTTAAATTCGTCACCCGGCATGACTTGTACTCGCGAGTCACACTCTGACACCACTCTAGTAGGTCCTGTACCTGAAATACAACGTTATACTTCAGTTTTATACCACAAGAGTGACAAATAAGCATTTGGCACTGTGTGGTAAACAGTCACCGTAACCAACGACGCCTGATATTTATTCCCTAGTACTGTCAAAAACGGTAAGGGAAAACATCGTGAGGAAACCCACATGTCTTACAAGAAATGCTAAAGTCATGTCTGATTCATCAACCCGCATTAGGCTAGCGTGTATGAATTAAGACCTAAACCCACTCTCTTGATAGAGGAGAGGACACGTGCCCAACAGTGGGACATAATTTAAGTATGCTGGTATTAGTATACTGTCCGAAACATTCGCCTCAACCCACTACGGTATTGAAGACGTGAAAATTTCGTTTAGCTTACTAAACGCTATAATTGCAGTCTTTGACCAGTATGTGTGATGACATGACTTTATGTATCTGAGAAGTAGTCGCTCACTATGGCCTTCAGGCGAAGGTATACGAAGAGAAGTATAGTTGGTTCCCTCCGAGATCAAATCAAACACGATCCATACGGATCCGTAAGGGAACCAAAGTGACCGACATAGCAAATGTGGTAATGGGCAGGGCACATAGCTCTCAGAACCGAAGGCCGCTGGGTCAGAGTTCTGGAGTAGCTACCATGAGCTGGAAGACTCAGGGTCGGCAGGCAAATAACAGGGTGGATCGGCGACCAGGTGAAGGTCGGGCACTAATTATGGACGTCATCTTATGAGCGAATGTTGTGAAAATTCTTGGGGAAGCCCTATGTCTAGCAGTTGACTGAGATGATGCTGTATACTCACCGGAGTTTTGTCCTTATCAAACTTCCCAGGAAACAGCTTCTCCATATCAGCAGCAGTAGGAGTCTTATCACTGTCCTCCTCTTTCTCATTTTCATTTCTATCCAAATTTATACTATTTAAATTAGTCTTTAACTCTAATGGCTTAAGGTTCCTTTTAGCTATCGTCTTAGGTTTAAAAACAACCCCTTTTATTAGATTGTCAGATTTTATTTCTGGTAAATTATTAGTTTTAGGGGTTGAGGCAAACTTAGGTTCAGGTTTCATAGCCAACTTTGTCAAATTACTTAGCATTTCGGGTCTTGATTTTGGTGCTAATGGGTCCAATTTGGGGTCATTATCGTTAGGGGTCAGGTCTCTAGGTACTGGGGTAGTGGGAGTTATGTTATCAGGGGTTATTGGAGCTGTTGGGGTCCGGGAGTTGTCGAAGTTGAGGCTCTGGACGCTGTTGGGAGTTGCTGCGATATCGCTGTTTGTTAAACTATGGGTCATTTCTTCCATTTGTTGGCGGAGGTCGAACATCTGTTAACATAGAAAAACATAGGTAAGCTTTAAGATCATCGATTTATATTACAATATAATTTAATAATATTATTTTTGGACAACTTACACACGACCATCTGGTCCCAAACTAAGCACAATCTGTACTATGGCAACCAGATAACTGGTAAACATACTTGTATATTTCTAAATACATAATTATATACATAGTATAGCTTAATTACTCCACAGAACAAAGAATCATGCTCATCACAAAAAGCCTGAGTGGGAATCAAATAAACAGATGGTTATTGAGCATATTTTCCATGGAAAACCCAACATCTCCTGATTCAGGGATCAAACTCGGTTCCTCGTAAGAATCGTATATTGTTAACAAAGATACATTCAGTTGAAGAAACGAAATGTCGGATTGAAAGAAAATCGAACATGAAATATTGGATTTTCAGTTCCTGAAGTGGTCTGTGTCTTGAAGTAGAGTGTAAAAATATAATGAAATGTCTGACCTGTCTGGTAGAATTATCCGATAACGTATAATCATCTTCGTCCAAATCTTCTAGCACAGCGATATCTGAGTTGTTGTTGACTGACAATAGTGACGCTAAAGACTGCATGTCTTCGTCTCTGGAAACGAAATAAACCAATTATACATTAACTGTATATTATATATAACACTAGCTGACCCAGCAAACGTTGTTTTGCTACTAAAATAGTAATATCGCTATTAAAAAATTGGGGTTGATCGTAGAGGGGTGAAAATTAAGGGTTGTATGTATTGTTTTATGCTGAATCACAAAAAAATAAAAACAAAAAAAATGTCTAAAAAATTAAATAAAAAAATTAGGGGACCACCCTTCACATTTAAAGGGATGAAAAATAGATGTTGTCCGATTCTCAGACCTACCCAATATGCACACAAAATTTCACGAAAATCGGTCGAGCCGTTTCGGAGGAGTTCAAAGTTGAACACTATGACACGAGAATTTTATATATTAGATATTCCCTACTCAATTATTGACACAAAACTCAAATATTTATTTTGGCCGTATCCAGGAATAGAATTCGGGACCTCGTAATCAGCAGTCGCAACTTCACGATCACTAGATTAATGAGGCAGTTTGTATTCCAAACTATTTCTTTTTCTCAAAAATGGTTTTGACTATTTCTTTTTCTCAAGAATGGTTTATCTTCCATATTAATTCAGGATAATATTTTTTTTTTTATTAAGATGAAAATAAGTCCGGCAGACAATATCCACTGCAAGAGAGGGGAATCTCGAAACAAAATCCTATACTAACCCGTCTCGCCAGCGTGGTATAATAGGCTGATATCCCTCCAAGTATATGGAGGAGACCCGTGCTCAGCAGTGGGAGGTTTATGGGTTGAGATGAAGTACTCACGTGGCCTGTCCCTCCCTGAGCAGTACACAGTGTAGCGTGAGCGTGACGCTGGCGGACACCACCTTCTGAGTGGCGGGCTCCAGCGGGACCACCAGCGCGCGCTGGGACGGCTCCAGCGACGCGTACTTGCGCATGTTCACCGAGCACGTGGCCAGGCGACGGCGCTTGCCTGTCACCGACACCTGCGGAGTATAGGATATGTACACACGGCAATGAACTTAGCTGTACAGAGCCTCTAGCACAGAATACTTAATAGTACAGGTACAGAAGGTTCACTTCGCTAAATCATTTAAACAAATATCAACTTTGCTCGCACACAATAGAGCGCAATTCAGCTCCCCAGAACAAAACTTACCTACTCGTTTATTTACCTACAAATTGGCTCCCTTTGTATTGCGTATTTCTGGACATTATGGTTGTCACTTAGAGATCAATTTTGATCTGAATTACCTGTTAGGTTTAGGTAGGTACTTACTATACTTTTGTAAACGAGTGACTTTTTAAATAAATCTGGACATGTGGACATATTCAATGTAGATACTTAGTAATTAAATTATAAGAACGAGCAGTGTGTGTCCACATCACAGGACTGGTCAAACCACTAAAGAACAAATTATAATAATGGGTACTAGCTGTTGCCCGCGGCTCCGCCCATGATTATGTTTTTGATTAAATTAAAAATAGGTATTAGAGTTTGTCATTGGTTTGTTTGGAGCCATTTGTCCAGTTGAAATTTAAAACTATTGAGTGATAGGCGGTTATAATATATTTTCCCAATTAAATAAGTACCTACTTAATTGGTTGGACAAATAAATAATACGTCTCTACAAAAACTGTGCTGTACCTATAGTCTACATAATATCAAAATCTTGCTACCAATTATGTTTTTCTAAATGATAACGTGTTTCTTTACTTTGCAATATCCTTTGGAATATTGAAAAACGAGAGGTTAAGATCCTATCACTATTTAAGCAGCCGAATACTGTGGAATATTTTCATGCCTTTATTTTCTTTAAAATATTTAAAAGCGAAAACGAATCGGTGACGAATTACGGCTTCGTGTGCGTTTCGTAGGTAAACTTACGTCGAACCGACGACGCGACCGGCGCGCGACACTCGACTAAATAATACCTCTGGAAATGTTGCGGCCGGGTACTTGTAGATTCATACCTAAACAGCGGAGTGAACCAGGCCTGCCTCTAGACAAGTGGCATAAGCGATAGTCGAATCGAAAAGTCAAAAAAAAATGTATGGGATTTGACGTAAGTTTACGACATTAAATCGTAGACTCACGTCAAATTTTATACATTCTATTTTTTGACTTTTCGATTCAACTATCGCTCATGCCACTTGTCTAGAGGCTCAGGGCCGCTATAAAAAGATTGTACAAATAAACTAAACCCATGTATCCTACAAGGGTTCCGTTTTTCCTTTCGATGTGCGGAACCTAAAAAAATTACCTAGTTGACAAATGGAAATGTTTATTTATATATAAAACTATTGTTTTCAAATATGCTTAGTTTGTTGTCCGTCCGTCCGTCTGTCTGTCAAGACCTTTTTCCTCAGAAACGCGTGGAGGTATCAAGCTGATATTTATATCAAATACTCAGGTCTACTGTCCCTTAAAGCTGTGAAAAAATCTTCTAAGCCAACGCAATCAAAATATACAGCCGTTTATGCTGCAAATTTTCGACACTCGCAAGGGAATCAAAACCTACAGGGTACTTCCCGTGAACTCAGAATCTTGAAATTTTGGTACGAAGCAACGTTTTATATAGCACAGATAAATGAAAAATTGCGAAAACCGTAAATTTAGTAAATATATTTTATTACCTACCTACAGATTTGTACGGAACCCTCGGTGCGCGAGGCCGACTCGCACTTGGCCGGTTTTTTTAAATTAAGTAGCTATTGATGAGTTGTAGCGTGATCGATACAAAAAATAGGGACCTTAGATTTATGGACTATTTAGTGTATTTATGTTGTTATGCGTGTAATTCTAGGATATAAAGATTTCATTTGAAACGTATCCCGTTTTAAAAGAAACGTTTTTCTATCCCAAGGATACCCGTGACACAAAGCCCTAATGTTAAAAGATTTTGGGTTAATATTACGAACATTCACGACGTTTGCATGCATGTGTATAATGCATGTGCCTATGAATCTGATGAAAATAAGACTTGTATACTATATACTAATATAATATCTACATATGTTATGAATATCCCACTATGTTTATACCTACGTTATTTATTTTTATTTTATACATACAGCATAAAGAATAGAAGTACATATTGAATTTTGTTTTAATTTAGAATTTTATTTTGATTTTATTTTATTTATGGTTTTACTGTATGAGTTAGGTCTTCACGATACAGGTTTGCCTAGTGTGAAGACCACAGAATTGTTACGTTTGTTCATTATATCTGCCAGCGCTTGGCGAAATATAAACTTCAATTGTCAGTCTATTAGATAATAAGTTGATGTTTGTTAAACGCTGAAATAAATATTTTTTCATTTTCATGGTATCTGCTTACAATCAGACTGTAAGCTTGTATTATGCTATCTAAGTTAACAAAAAACTTACATCTTCTAGAACGAAGGTCCAGTCTTTATCCTCCAGTTCGTTGGTGCGCGAGTCTTTGAACAGTGTGACAGCAACAGTTCGATTCTCAGGTATTGTGTATATCACCGAGCCTCTGGCAATAGACAAATAACATTTATATAAAAAACCCTTATCTGGTACATTTTTATCAATATTATAACAAAAGAGAGGTAGGGCACCATACTAGCGAGCAAGCCCGACTGAGGGAGGACCTTCATCTTACAAAAGACTACAGCCAAATAACTACACACAACGGTGTAGTTGTGTTCCTTCCTGTGTGTGATTACAGGGCCCCAACTCTGCTAATATACGGATGGCTTTATTGAATCTGAACTGATTCTCAATTGAATCTCAGTAGCATTTTTAGTATTCTGCTAATAAATTTAAGACCAATAGTTGGAAAACCATTGGTCTCAAATTATTAGCATTTTTGGTATTACATCATTGGTATTTTGCTAAATCATTTAGGACCAATGGTTTTCCAACTATTGGTCTTAAATTTATTAGCAGAATACCAAACATGCTACTGAGATTCAATAGAGAATCAATTAGGATTTAATTGAGCCATCCGTAAATTAGCAGAATTGTTGCCCAGGTCTCTAGCGCGTATTTAGGGATACGTTTTTAAAGAAACGTATTCCTATCCCAAGGATTCTCCATCCTCAAGCCCTGTTGTAAAAATAAATGGGTTGGCAACACGCAATGATACCTCTGGCAAGCGTCCATATGCTACGGTAACTGCTTAACATCAGGCGGGCCGTATACTTATTTGCCACCCAAGTAGAATAAAAAATATATTAGATTAATAAAATTATATAAAACATTAAATTATATAAATTCGTTGCAGTCGACACGAATTGGTTCAACTATTAAAATGCATATTAATGCCGAAAGTCACGATACATATACATTAATATTAACCTTGCCATTTATGTTCGCATGGCAATGAAACTTGCTGAACAGATCTTTAAAGGAGATTTGCTATACAGTTTTGATTAAAAGAACAGAAAAAAAAAATTCTCCATCAGCTACCCGCGACCTTTACAAGGTCGTCGGTCCACCTTGTTGGAGGCTTGATTTAATAATAGGACAAATCAACTAATTTAACTAATTTGAACTTGACTAATAAACCAAAAGATTTTTTGTTAAAACCTAAAAAAAAACTTTGTGTGACCCACAAAGAATTGTTCTGAGTCTGGGTGTAATTTGTGTCCGTTAATTGTATGTTTGTAAAAGTCCCCCGCGACACAGAGCTTGTTCTCTAGTGCGGGAGTTGTCTTTTCTAAATAAATAAATAAAAACTAAATTGTTCAGGCTCCGAGAGCGTTCCCCTTCCACCCAGTATATGTGTATAGATAATGACTTACTTTAGTGGGTCTTTCAATGATGGCTCCCATTCCAAGGGATCTGTAATCACCCGTCTTGATCTCCGAGTCCACACCACGCTGAGTTTGTTCGGTTTCCTACAACATCAAATATTTAAGTGCATAGTCTCTTGGTATAGCGGTTAAATAGTTACCCTGACTGCCATAGGACTAGACTTCTTTTAATACTTAGGTGGCAAAAAAGCATACGGCCCGCCTGATGTTAAGCAGTTACTGTAGTATATGGAAGTTTAAAATACCAGTGGTATCACTAGTGTTGCCAAACCAAAAGTTAATACCGGGGTTTTATGATGAAATTTCCTGAGGTCGGTAAATGTTTCGTTAAAAACGCATCCCTAAATTAGCTTTAAACCTATACTCACACACAGGAACACAACTACACCGCTCTTCTTCTTCTTATCGTTTGGTTAGTGGCCAAGCTATTGACAGAGTTATTTAGATCGCATATTTAGGCCTCTGTCGTGGTCTAACAACTGTTAACAACCGGGACCGACTTTTAACTACAGCAGTGTGGTCTAGGAAAGGATTATTACAAAATTCTATCTCCTAACGGGTAATAACCGTAACCCGGGTGAAGTCGGAGTTGGCTTGATTTGACTTGACTGATTTATTAACGCAGAGCCTAAACCGCTGGGTAGCCCCAGCCAAACTTGAAATTTAGCAAAAAAGGTTCCTTATATAATAAAGTAAGTAAAGTAAAATAATAAAAAAGTAAGTAAAGTAAAATAATAGAAAGTAAGTAAAGTAAAATAATAAAAAGTAAGTAAAGAATCTAGGAAAAGATTTTTGGAAATTCAATTGCCAAAATACTGGCGGGCTGCTAGTTTTATAGACCACAGCCAAATGCCTACAAACAGCTGTGTAGTTGAGTTCCTGTATGTGAATTCAGGTTTTAGAGCTTATTTTCGAATGCGTTTTTGATAATACATTTTCCTATCCCAGGGAAATTCCATCATAAAACCCATGTATTGATTTTTGTTCGGCAACACGCAAATGATACCTCTGTTATTGCAAGCGTTCATCTACTATAACTGCCTACCACCAGGCAGGCCACGTTTTTTGCCAACTAAGTAGTATAAAAAAATACTCGAACACGCGCAACGATTTCAGTGTATACTTAGATTGATTATAACGCTTGAATGGGCAGTATATCTCGGCGCTACCACCGCACATATCAGTAACTAAGCTTGAAGTATTGATTGACACACATCTGCTAAGCCATATGTCGTAAATTGACACTATATTGCTACAGTCTTAGGTAAACGAAGTTACTCGCTCAAATTGAAACTAGGTAAGGAAAATATATGCTCTGAAAATTTATTTATTTATTTCTTGACATTTGTCTATCAATATTATATGTCTTAATGGCGGGACATAGCTGAGCTTTTATTATAACTGTGATCTTATGTGTAACCTGTGGACCTCAATAAATTAATTTGAATTTATTTATTTATTTACTAAATTTATTTATTTTTATTTATTTACTTGCAGACTCATTAATTAATTATGGATTAAGTAGTTACGGCCTTACATTCAAAACTCAACTTGATCGTATTAAGCAAATACAAACTAGAATAATTAAGTATCTGGTCAGTAAAAAAGTAAAACTAAAATGTAAACCGAATTATGATGAATTGTTTAATATTTGCAAAATACTCCCGGTACATGTAAAAGTAGACTACCTCATTGCTATTGAACAGTATCATAATAACAAATACAAAGAACACAGCTCCCATAATTACTGTACTAGAAGCATTACACAGGGTAAATATGTGATACCATCTGTAATAAATTACTACGGCAAAAGAACCAGGCGGTACCTAACGCCGATAATAAAATATAAGTATTACAACTCTAAAAAAGAAACTTAAAAAAATACTGTTGTCAACATTTAAATCTTAAAAATAGACAGTATTATTACATAAACTTCATAGATACACTTTTACTTCTTATAGATGTGAAAGTGTATCTATATGAATCCTCTAGTATTTAAACTTTATGAACATATTTGTTGTTAAACCTAGTTACATTAGCTTACATTAATTATAGTTAGTAAGTAAGAGCGCCTCTTTCGCCAACAAACTGCGTGTGCAGTTTGGCGATTTTGTATAAAATTTATAAGAATTCATTAAATAAAGAAAAAAAAAAAAAAATTAAAATTCTGCACTTAGCTACTGTACAAAGGTGGACATAATGCCTTAGGCATTTTCTACCAGTCTACCTTAAGGTGATGTAGAGATTTTCAAGGCAGATGTAAAAATTAAATAAGCGTAAAATGTGGCTAAAGAAGATAATAATAGCATCTATACTAATATTATAAAGCTGAAGAGTTTGTTTGTTTGGTTGGTTGAACGCACTAATCTCAGAAAGTACTGGTTCGATTACAACAAAATATTTTTTGTTGAATAGTGCATTTATTCAGGAAGGCTATATAACATCACGCTATGATGAATAGGAGTGGAGCAGTAGTGAGATATGTTGCAAAATCGGGAAAAAAATATACGTTCCGAATTACCACGCGGACGAAGTCGCGGGCGACACTTAGTCTTATATATGTCCCACTGCTGGGTACGGGTCTTCTTTCCTCTATCAAGAGAGATATATAGCCTTAATTCACAAACGCTGACCTAATTCGGGTATCTGAATCAGACTTGCCTATAGAATTTATTCTAGGATATCTTAAGAGAGGTGGGACAACATACAACTGAGCAAGTCTAACTGGGTAAGGACGGAGGTCCTTACCGAAGACCACAGCCATTTTTCATTGACCTGCATAAGTGTCACAGTGTGATCTATATTAATAAATGATTTTGAATTTAAACAGCCAAATAACTACACACAGTGGTGTAATTGTGTTCCTGTGTGTGAGTACAGATCTCTAACGCTCAATTTTCCTGTCCCAGGGAAACCTACTCCATCATAAAACCCTGATATTAATATTTTGGGTCGGCGATGCATGTGTCACCTGTTCTGTCTTCGTGTTCAAAGGTCTCTGCATGGATTCTGGCGGTACGCTTACCATTTAGGCGAGGTCTCCAAGTCCACCCGGTGGTATGACGCGGTGTACTGAAACTTGGCTGCGCGCTTGTTCACGCGCTGCAGACGCTTCCACACTGACGCCATATTGTCCCCTGTAACACATGACAATACTCCTTACTAATATTATAAATGTGAAAGTTTGTAAGAATGGATGGATGGATGGATGGATGGATGGATGGATGGATGGATGGATGAATGGATAGATGGATGTTTGTTACTCTTTTACGTAAAAACTACTGAACGGATCTGGATGAAATTTGGCACAGAGATAGATTATGGTCTGGAATAACACATAGGCTACTTTTTGCAGCGAATACCGACATCCACGCGGTCGGTGCCGTAGGCAACAGCTAGTATTTAATAATTTAACTGGACTGTAACCAACCTGTCTGGCCAGCGAGGTATAGTAGACTAATATCCCTCCAAGCATATGGGGGAGACCCGTGCCTCGTAGTGGGACGTTTATGGGTTGTGATGATGATGATGATGATAATGAAACTGGCCTGTTGGTCTAATGTTTAGTGACGCTGACGCCTGAGCTGGAGGTCCTGGGGAAGTACCATGACATGTTAAAACGTGAGTAGATCGAGCTAGAAAGAGAGACGGAGCTATATAGCGTATATATAGCTCTTTCCTTTCTCGATCGAAAGACTCTCGTTTAACATGTCATGGCACGACTTCTGGGCTTGATTCTCATCATCATCTCGTTTTATTTGTCAAGAAAACCACATTAGATGCCTGAGGTATCTAATGTGGTTTTCTTTGAGGTGGAAAAATGGCGGTGTTAACACCCCCAAGCCTCGGAAAGCACTATAAGAATATAATAAAAATACTCAAATTATTTAGACATTTTTTCCATACAGTGGAAAGCTAAATTCATATATTTTTTCTTCATTGTTTGCTGTTTCCTTATTAATTAAATATTTTTACCTAAATTTTGTACCGTATATTGGTTTCTGTCCCTTTGTGTTAACACTCATACTAAATTGTAGATGTATACTCTGGCGATTAAAAAGAGTGACCCGAGTTTCTTGCCAATTCTTCTTGAGGTCCTACCATAGTCAGTGAATTGGCCGTAGGAAAAAAGTATGCTGGCATTTGTTTTTATGACGTTCATAAGTATCATGTTGCTTCTCAACCCATAAACGTCCCACTGCTGGGCACGGGTCTCCTCCACACATTTGGAGGGCTATTAGCCTACTATACCACGCTGGCCAGTAGGGTTGGTATAGGGTTTTGTTTCGAGTTTTTCCTCTCTTGCAGTAGACATTGTCTGCCTGGCTTACTCACTTAGTCGACTCTTACGACACCCTCAAGATGGAAGGGGATGGTGACATTTGTATTCTTTATCCGTGACCACACGGACAAGTATCATGTATTTGATCTAAATGAATAAATGAGTTTGACTTTGACTTCCCCAATTTTTCCTATCGTATAGTTACAAAATGCGAGAATGCTCGGTTATTGTGTGTGTTTTGGCGCAGTAGACACGTGTACATAAATATAAACTAGTCACAGATGACTGCCTCGGTCTAGTGGCCGCCTGCTGTGCACGAGGTTGTGGGTTCGATTCCCACACAGGACAAAACTTTGTATGACCCATAAAGATTTTTTCTGAGTCAGGGTGTAATTTGTGTCCGTTAATTGTATGTTTGTAAAGTCCCCCCGGGCCAAAGAGCTTGTCTTTTTAAATCAATACAAAACAGATATACTTACAGTAGTCACAGTAGTGTCAGCGGTGATACGATTATCTGCGCACGCGCATTATCGCGCCGCACCGCTCCTGCAACAAACAGACAAACTGATTAAATTATTACATTTTATATATATATATATAATATGTTATCTATAATAAACAATCACAATAGGAGTAGGACATTTAGGACGCTTAATCGACTGTTAGGTAGCTTGTTACTTGTTGAAGAAGTGTTGTAATTTTATGTCAAGAGAGGTGAGGCATCATACTAGCGAGCAAGCCTGACTGGGGAAGGACCTCCACCTTACAGAAGACCACATTCACACAAAGCTGTGTAGTTATGTTCCTGTGCGTGAGTACAGGTCGATTAGCAGGTATCATTATACATATTATTTTCTAAGGGGTAAGCAGAGGTGTAGGAATCGCCGGCCAATCGTGGTGTACACACGATTGGCCAGCTATGCAAGTTATGTTCAATTACAGGTTTATCTATTATTACAGAACCAAGAGAGATCTAGCGTGGGGCTACAGCTTGGCAAGCTTTCTAAGGCACGGGGTGTAAACACTGGACATTGGGGTCTAGTGTCCGGGGTCTAAACTATCCGAAGTTTAGAAATGTCCAGTTGCGAATTATTGTGATATATATCCTTACTGGCCGTGGTATAGTAGGCTAATATCTAATATCCCTCAAAATGTATGAAGGAGACCCGTGCCCAGCAGTGGGACGTTTATGGGTTGAAGTGATGATGATGATATCCTTACTAATATTATAAATGTGAAAGTTTGTGAATATGGATGGATGGATGGATGTTTGTTACTCTTTCACGTAAAAACTACTGAACGGATCTGGATAAAATTTGGCACAGAGACAGATTATGGTCTGAAATAACACATAGGCTTCTTTTTAAAGCGATAACCGACATCCATCCGGAGCCGCGGGCAATAGCTAGTTATAAATATATATATATAGATATATATTGTAACTGTTGTGAATTTATACACATAAAAATTCAATATCTATTTTGGCCCGACCCGAGCATCAAACCAGGGAGACGCAACGACCACAAGACCAAGGAGGCAGTTAGATCATATCATATCATGATTGCCCACTGCACCAATGACGCAATCTTCATCAGATTATACAAAAAAAAACAACAAAATCAAATGATGACGTAAGTAATAACTTTATCAGTAACAAACCTACTTTCCGGAAAATATTATAAACGGTGGCTATTTTGGTATGTTAACCAAATATCGATAGTAGTTTATGATGACTCACAACACATTATCATATAGTTACTAAACTATCCAATAATAAATGTTTCATAGTTACCGTACCCTCCGTTTTTGGTCATACGGTTCACGGCAGGAACACATAAAAATGTATATTCGATTTAAATGACGTTCATAAGTATCATGGATTTGATCTAAATGAATAAATGAGTTTGACTTTGACTTTGACTTTGACTAAATAATCATGCTATATAACTATGGCCATTTTAAAAGAGGTAAGGTACCATATAAAGAAGTAAGCATGCCTGGGTAAAGACATACTATATTTTCTTAAATTCAGCCGTTTCCAGACATTTTGCGAAGATTATTCATTTCATTTATACCTAGCCTGAGGGCGTCCTTCATTCGAAAGCATCTACTTTTGCTGAGCCACGGTCTTCACTCAGGGACACGTCTTTTTATTTCGTATTGGCGACGAGAAGACGTGAAGTTATTCCCTAAATGCTGCCCAATCCACCTTTTCACCCATCTTCAAGGTCTACCCAAGATACTTAGTAGCAGCTTGAGACAGTATTGCCATTAACAGCAACCTAATTCGGAATTATTCTTTTCATTGAACATGAATTTGGATTCTTCTTCTTCTTATAGTTTGGTTAGTGGCCAACCTGGTGACAGAGTTATTTAGATCGCCCATATTTAGGCCTCTGTCGTGATCTAACGACTGTTAACAGTCGTGACCGACTTTTAACGTGATCTACGAAGCACGGAGACGCTCAGAATTTGGATTTATCAAAGTTCATCCGAATCAGCTAGGCTGTTCAGGATTTGTTGCAGGTTTTTTGATACTACTTGGGTGGCAAACAAGCACACGGCCCGCCTGATGTTAAGCACAGTTAAGCTTACAATACCAGAGGTATCACTTGCGTGTTACCGACCCGTTTTTTTTACACCAGGGCTTTAAGATGGAGTAACCCTGGGACAGAATACGTTTCTTTTAATGAAATCGCATCCCTAAATGAGCGCTGGAGACCTGTATTCACACACAGGAACACAACTACACCGCGCTGTATCTAGTTATTAGGCTGTGGTCTGCTGTAAGGTACTTCCACAGGCGGGTTTACTCGCTAGTATGGTGCCCTATCCCTCTTGTTCTTTCGTTACTTGTCTATAATGACGATGTCATCTTATACGAGTATATAATTTATACAAACATTATGCCTTTAATAAATGGTCAATAAATGTCTATTGAAAGATCAAACACTTCTCTTTTATCAATCACTTGTGTTATAAATAACCGACCGCAGTTATTCAAGGTTAATAACCATAATTACCATTGGAAAATATAACTAATTGACTTACAATATAGCTTAAAGTTATTTAGCAAACTATCATTGCATATAACTTATAAGGCGCCTGCCACACAACGAGCAATTCGAACATTAAAAAATACAGAGAAAAAAAAAAAGGTTGTATTTTGGTTGACTGCTGAATGGTTCAGTAGATTAAGTAGTAACCTCGTATTTACTACTGCGAGGCGTATTTTGGATTTTATCTCAACATAGGACAATAAAAAATTGTGTAATGAACAAATAATTTTTCCGAATCTAAGTGTATATTGTGTGCCTTACAAAGTATTTGCTTGGGTAAAAACGCAAGTCCACCTAAAAAGCTGATGGTGTTATGTTGCGTCGATTTGAGGAGTACTAATAATAGTGGAACGAGTGATGGTAGTACCGAGTGGTTGTAGGGTACAAAGAGATAGATCGTTATCGACGTTAGATCTTCTTCTTCTTATCGTTTGGTTAGTGTGGCCAACCTGGTGACAGAGTTATTTAGATCGCCTATATTTAGGCCTCTGTCGTGATCTAACTACTGTTAACAGTCGGGACCGACCTTTAACGTGCCCTCCGAAGCACGGAGACGCTCAGATGAAATACCACTATGCGGTCACCCATCTATAGGGTTACCGCGCCCTTGGTAGCTTAACCCGCTGATCGTTTACCGAACAGCGAATGCACCTAGCTATGAGCGCCTCTACGTTAGATTAGACTGCAGCAATAATAACACTGACTAGGAAAGGTTGTTTCTACTGACGAGTAGAATTGCAAGAAAAAGCGATGTACTGCCAGCAAAGACTACATTTCTTCTACTTTCTTTAGTCAGGGTCATAATACATATAAGTCTTCTAAATGTCCACAAACTACGGTAGCTTCTTACCAAGAGGCACAAGGCATGCGTGTTTAGCACAAGCACAAGGCACCTAATATGCTTTGGTGTTCCAGATATTAATTTTCTGAACTTATTTTTGATAGGTACTTACGTATTAAAAATAAGTTCAGAAAAATTTGCTGAAAAGGTTAAAGAGCAGCGCCTTCGATGGTATGGCCACGTAATCCGACGCCCTGAAGACCACATGGTGCGAGTAGCCCTGAACCAGCCAACGACAAATAGACGCCGTGGAAGACCACCTGCCACCTGGCTTACAACGATCCAAAAAGACCTTAAGGATAAAAGGATAGACGCCGCGACTGCGCGGGATAGAAATAAGTGGAAAAGGCAGACAAGGAGAGCCGACCCCAGATAATGGGATAAGGTACAGAATAGAAGAAGATTTTTGATACGTAAGTCAGGCAGACAATATCCACTGCAAGAAGAAGGGGAAAACTAGAAACAAAACCCTATGCCAACCCGTCTGGCCAGCGTGGTATAGTACGCTAATATCCCCCTAATGTATGGAAGAGACCCGTTCCCAGCAGTGGGACTTTTATGGATTGCGATGGATGGATTTTTAATACTTCTTTAATGCCATATAAATATATCTTTCCTTTTCTTTTTCAGACAGCACGTTGTGTGAACGTCGCCTATTAGGTGTCTGTACATTACTAATTTGTATTTTCCAGAATTCTCTGTGTATTTCATTGTAGCCCGAAAGTTACGGGTTCATTGCTTTCTATCAGTCGTAGTAAAATAAATTCACTATATTTTTACCAAGACTAGCGAAGCGCCCGTGCTTCCCACTGGTGCAATTTACTTCCAACTGAACGCCACATTTCTTTATTGACATTGTAATTTTTTTTATACTACTTAGGTGGCAAATAAGCATACGGCCCGCCTGATGTTAAGCAGTTACCGTAGCCTATGGATGCTTGCAATACCAGAAGTATCACTTGTATGTTGCCAACCCATTTTGTTCACCAGGGCTTTATCCTACCTGAACACACACACAAAATTTCATTAAAATCAGCCGAGCCGTTTAGGAGGAGTTCAGTGACATACACACGTACAGAAGAATAATATTAATCCAGTGTATGAACACAATACAATATAACAAATAAGATTTGAACTTGCGACCTCTCGTTCACTGATGTATATCTATCTAGCTATTGTTATTATCTATTAAACTGCGCACATGTCTAGCAAAAAAGTCAATTACCGACATCATTTTGCGTCATCTGGAAACAAACATAATAGTAACTAGACGAGAAATAATTGTTTTCACGTAACAAATTAAATAACATTACGAAAGTTACAGAGGAATTTCCTCCCACGTACGATTAGGTTGTGGAATGAGCTCCCGTCGAGGTTTTCCCGAAAGACTATAGCATGGGGTTCTTCAAGAAAGGAGTTATAAGGTTTCTAAAGGGTCAGCAACGCGCGAGTGATACCCCTGGTGTTGCAAGCGTCCATAGGCTACGGTAACTGCTTACCATCAGGCGGACCGTATGCATGTTTGCCTCCTTGGTGGTATAAAAAAAGGTTTATATTGCTGATTTCATTAAAATATTATCTCTGACGCCAAAAAGGGCGTTATTAACTTCAGACTTTAGAGAGGGATCGGGGGATTTAAATCAGTTTTTTTTATCCTACTTTGGTGGCAAACAAGCATACGACCCGCCTAATGTTAAGCAGTTATCGCAGCCTATGGAGTAAGTATGTATGTATGAATTTAGAGGCATACATCCATGATATTCACCAACCCGCATTAGGCCAGCGTGTGTGAATTAAGGCCTAAACTATCTCTCTTTCTTGATAGAGGAGAGGAGACCCGTGCCCAGCAGTAGGACATATATGGGTTGCTATCACTATTATTATGTGTGTATTGCAATAAAATGACCATCTTGCATAGGAAAATAAAATATAATTTAATTTAGCAATAACATATTATGCGCTCCTCCTCTTCTCCTAAACTGTGCTGTGCCCGAAAGGTTCCACAATTGAAACTGAACCATTGTATTATCTTAAGGCCTTTTATAAACATTGTGGAACGCAATAAAGTATTGAGTATTGACCGCAATAAGTACCTATGATATCACTATTTTTAGACCTTTACAAAGAGAAATAAACAATGTTATCGGTTTTATTATTACTAGCTATTGCCCGCGGCTCCGCCCGCGTGGATGTCGTTTATCGCGATACAAAGTAAGCCTATATGCTATTCCAGACTATAATATATCTCTGTGCCAAATTACATCAAGGTCCGTTCAGTAGCTTTTGCGTGAAAGAGTAACAAACATCCATACATTTTTACAAACTATCGCGTTTATAATATTAGTAGGATTGTTGACGTAAGATGCTGTTTTTACATACATAGATAGATAGATAGATAATTCTTTATTGTACACCATAATGATAACAAAAAACATATGTTAGAAATATACAGAAAATAGATAAGTACAATGGGCGGCCTTATCGCTAAGTGCGATTTCTTCCAGGCAACCTTAGGATGGACAGGAATGACCAGAAGATTAACAACATGTGATGGTGTAGTGGTTGTTGCTTAAAATTAAAAAAGATATAAAAATTCGAAATACAATATTACATTGTAATAATATACATAAGTACATATATAAAGTGTTATAATACAATACATACACATATAAATACATAATAATACATATTCATATAGAAAGAGAAATGCTCATGCTTTTAGGTAATGATCTTTTAACATATTTTTAAATATATGGATGGACTGTGCTTTTCTTATTTCCATGGGCAACTCATTCCACAAGCGTACGGCTTGGACAGAAAAAGATTTGTCATAGAAATTAGTAGAATGAGTTGGCATCTGCAGTCTCAAATTTTCAGACGACCGCAAGAACCTCGAATGTGTGTCATGAAGGAACTTGAAGCGTTCTTTAAGGTAAGTGGGAGCAGTAGGATTAAACAAAACATTATATAGTAATGTGAGAATATGAGTATTCCTGCGAAGACGAATTGGAAGCCACTTGAGTTTGTTGCGAAATTCAGAAACGTGATCATATTTGCGTAAGCCAAATATAAATCTTATACAAAAATTTTGGAGACGCTCAAGTTTGTCAAATTGCTCCTCTGTAAGGTCAAGATAGCTGACATCGGCATAGTGGAAGTAAGAGAGATTGTGCAAGCGTAATTTTAGTGGCAGTCGGAAGGAAGTTCCTGATTCTGCGTAATGACCGCAGATGCATACAGTTTACGACTGCATTCTTTTATCTGGAATTCCCATGACATAGTTCTGTCTAAGTAAATACCTAAATTTTTTACTTGGTCACTAATTGTTAATAAATTACCGTCGAAATAAATTTGAGGCAATTGTGATCTATCAATTTTAGAAAGCGTTCTAGAACTTCCAATTAGTATAATCTGCGTTTTTAAAGGATTTACAACGAGCCCATGACTTTTGCTCCAGTCGCAAATTTGTGATAGATCCCTGTTAATGGCAGAAAATGCCACATGCAGATTATTTATAGGCGCTTGTGCATATATTTGCAAATCATCTGCGTAAAGGTGGTAGGATGAAAGTATATTTTTAGAGATAGTATTAATAAAAATTGCGAAAAGTAATGGAGATAAAACGCCACCCTGCGGTACACCGGCAGACGTACTACACCATGAGGAATATGATTCTTCTATGCGTATACGCTGTCTGCGACCAAACAGGTAACTATGAAACCAGTCAATAGCCGTTGGAGATATGTTAATAGAGCGCAAAATGCTTAGCAGAATGTGGAAGTCTATTGTGTTAAAAGCATTGCTAAAATCCAATAAGGATAGAAGCGTGATCTTTCCATCATCCATACCTTGCCGTATATCATCTGTGATATTAACTAATGCCGTAACTGTACTGTGCCCAGGACGGAAACCGGATTGGTAGGGGTTTAGGAGGGCGTTCTTGTACAGGAAAGTACTGAGTTGGGAATGTATAAGGCGTTCTAGGATTTTAGAAAGGAATGGTAGAATAGAAATAGGACGGTAATCAGAGAAGAAAGAAGGTTTGGACTTTTTCGGAAGAGGAATTATTAGAGCATCCTTCCATGAAGATGGAAAGACACTGCCAGAAAGGGATTGGTTTAAAATGTGACACAGGATAGGAAGGATTTCATCTAGGATAGGAGTTATCATGTTTCGGCTGATACAGTCCTCACCAACTGCATTAGATGAAATTGCAAGTACACTCTTTTTAACATCACAAGCGGACAATTGCTCGAAAACGAATGGTGAAAATTTGGGAGTTGGAATTTCTGAAAGATATTGCAAAGTGTTAGTTTTATTGGGCCCATTAAAGTTAGACGAAGAAGCGAAATGTGCATTAAGGGCATTAATGTTAAAATTATTAGGAAATGAGTCGTGTCTTGATTTGCCAACTCCCATAGATCTAAGAAACTTCCAGACTTTAGCTGGATCTCCGTTCTCAACAGAGGTATGGATATGTTGGCGTTGTGCTTTCCTACACACCTTGTTGCAATGATTCCTAATACTAACATATTTTTCCAAGTTCGTAGGAGTTGGTCGGCACTTGTAGCGCGTCTTGGCTGAAGTTTTCTTGGACATTATACTCTTAATTTTTTCAGTAAGCCAAGGCGCTGGAAAATGCTTTAGTCTTATCAAACGAAAAGGTGCATGTACGTCATACAGTTGATTAATTTTAGCAGTAAAAATTTCAACTTTAGAGTCAACGGAGTCAGAAGTTAATAGCCTATTCCAGTCTATGTTGAGGGCATCCTCACGGAGCTTAGAAATATTCATGTCACCAAAATTACGCTGCACAATAATCCTCGGCTTTGCCTTGGGTGGACGAATTTTATACGAAAGATAGATTAAATCATGATATGAGAAGGCATCAGCAGAGCATTGACCATGTTTACTGACATGATTGTGAGAAGAGACAAAAATTAAATCAAGAAGAGAAGGAATAGAATTTGGGAAGTTGTGTGTAGCACTAAGAGGTAGAATAGTAAGATTAAAGGATTCTAGAGTACGACGGAAACAAGAAGAACGATGGTCTTGTTTATTAAGACAAGTATTGAAATCTCCCATTATAATAGTGTGACTGTAAGAAGGAGTCAAAGTTTCCAAAATGTTTTCAAAAGAGGAGAAGAAGTGAGGACTCACTTAATACGTGAGGAGGGAGAATAGTACACACCAAGCAGAACCTTGGTGTGATGAAGTTCCACTTCTAAGAATAGATGCTCGCCAGCGTTCGCTGGTGGTGGCTGTGATGACATACTTATAATTTGAAAAGGAATATGCGAGCGTAGATATATGGCAACACCGCCCCCACCACCAACAGCACGATCATTTCTTATTAGCACAAATCCAGGAAGAGAATAAGAAGTCGATGGCAGACATGGTTTTAACCATGATTCGGAAACAAGAATAGCATGTAAGTTCTTACAGTCTAGGTTTGCCAGCATATCAGAATAATGAGCAGGAATACTTTGAGCATTTATATGGACTACATTGAAGTTTTTGGGTACATCAGAAAATTGAGACTGGAGAGTATCTGCAAGTGATGGTATACTATTAAAACTATCATTAAGGCTAGATGCCGTTAAAAAACTATCATTGTCACTATCCGATACTAGCATTCAATAAATACTAAATAAGTATAATATAAATAATAATAATAAAATATAGATAAATAATGATATATATTATATATAATTAACGTGTATGAGCACTAGATGTTTATTTAACAATGACTATACTAATTATGAGATATGGTATACTATTTCCAAATGACAATAATAAACAGTAGGCATAAATGTCCACCCGCCAGTTGTGTTAACAACAAAGTATTTAATGTTAATTATTCTTAAATGAATAAATCTGTTCAGAATACATATAACCGGGTTAGAAAATAAGAATTTCTAAAATTTAATAAAAACGTTAAGTTTAAAAGATTAAATACCTCGTATCCAAAAAATAATTAATGTGAAACGAAACGCAGTTTAGAAATGAGTGACAGCAAGAAATTTACATTGACGTTTTGACAGATGAAATAAGACAGATATGTAGGTACAGGAAACTAGAAAATATTGTTGTAAAAGAGGGTGAATTGTAATATACTAAGTTATGAGATTTACCCGGTTATGTAATTTATGAAAAACAAAGAAACAAAAACCTATTTTTTGGATGCTGTAGCCGTTCTTCGGGTTTTCAGTGCAGTCGTCTTTGCAACAGCTTTGTCAGGCTCCGGACACTTCAGGTTCTCGATGTCGCCAAAAGATGAGATGCGATGTCGGTTACCGTCGGAGCCTAAGACATAGACCCAGCCCTCCTTAGTCCAGCACCTAGACACGCCGAATTTTTCCCGGGCAGCCATGAAAGCGTTGTGCCGCGACCGGGTTAGGAACTCAGATAGAGTTATACCCGTCCCCTTAAGCTTCGTCTTCGAGAACCAGATGCTGTCACGCACTGATACACTCTGCAGCTTGAATATAATGGGTCTGGGCTTCTGCTTGGATGTTTGTCGACCCATTCTATGGCAGCGTTTGACATCTCCCGGTGTGAAAGAATCCAACTTGAGATATTTTTTCAAAACATCTGCCACTACTTCAGAAGTATCTTCTGCTGGAAGCTCTTCAACCCCGTGCAAAAGCAACATCTTGCGGCGGCTGCGCATCTCAAGATTATCGAGGCCCCGGGCAACAGTTTCTAACTGTTGTGAAAAAGACTTGAGAGTCTGCAGGACAAATGTTTTAAATGCTGCAAACTCCTCTGCCAGACTCCCTGTGTTAGAAGAAGTCTTTTTCTGTAGATCTGCTTCAAATCTAGCCATCCTGTCTTCAAAATATTTCTGCATATCTAGCATTGAACCCTCCATTGTGCACATGTGTTTGTGATAGTGTTTGTGTTTATCAGATTTTGGAGATAACACTTAACCAGCAGGTATATGTAATTAACTGTCTATTATAATCATTAAATATTAATATATATAGTGTTTACTATTTTTAATTATAATTTTACATGAACAGTAAAGAAGTATAACTTATTTCTCCTACCCACCACAAGCGAAAAAAAGTACATACATCAACAAGTAATAACTGAATGCCCCCGAAGGCAGAGGTCGTCTGGCTTTAATTTGATAGGTATAACCAGTTATAAATTGCAAATAAGTAAATCTGTAGTCACACCGATAAGCCGATATTATTATTATTTTTTTACTACTTACAAAAGGTGGTGGCCAGGTGGAAAAGCAACATACTTGCACTCAAAAGTTGTGAATTTCACTTTGTGGAGTTTGTATGTATTAATCAAATATTTCACCATCTGCTTCATCATCATCATCTCAACCAATTAACGTCCTACTGCTGGGCACGGGTCTCCTCCAAATATTTGGAGGGGTATTACCCTACTACACCACGCTAGCCAGACGGGTTGGTATAGGGTATAGGGTTCGTTTCGAGTTTTCCCTCTCTTGCAGTGGATATTGTCTGCCTGACTTACTCCCTTAGTTGACTCTTACGACACCCTCAGGATGGAAAGGGGTGGTGACATTTGTATTCTTAATCCGTCACCACACGGACTAATCATACTATATAACTATGGTCATTTTAAGCCGCGGTGAAGGTAAACATCGTGAGGAAACCCACATGTCTTAGAAGAAATTCGAAAGACATGTCTGATTCACCAACCCGCATTAGGGCAGCGAATGTGGAATAATGTGCACTGGATGCGGAAGGCGGAGGACCGTATGCTATGGCGCGTGCTGGGAGAGGCCTATGTCCAGCAGTGGACTGCGATAGGCTGATTGATTGGTACAAGTATATCATATTTTATAGATCATCATCATCATCTCAACACAAAAGCGTCCCACTGTTGGGCCTACTACTACTATATTAGCCAGACTTACTCTTTTCCTCATACGACACCCTTGGGATGGAACGGGGTGGTGACATTTGTATTCTTAATCCGTCACCACACGGACAATTTTCATTTAGGGATGCGTTTTAAAAAAAAAACGTTTTCCTATACCAGAGATACTCTATCACAAAACCTGATGGTAACATTGTTAGGTCGGCAACACGCAAGTGATGCAAGCCTCTGGCATTGCAAGCGTCTATAAGCTACGGTAACTGCTTAACATCAGGCGGGTCGTATGTTTGTTTGGCACCTAAACATAATAAAAAAAACAAATATCCGAAAGCTAATACACACCTTGACATTAACCACACAGAGTTGAAATCAGAATAACTTGAGCACAATAAAATTATAAATATCAAAGTTCTTAACGTAACTGCATAAGGTCTATAATAGTCGATGACAACATCGACGATGAGCTCATAATGTAAGATGTTTAGATGCATGTAGGTGTAGAATTCCTTAAAGCTAAGGCTAAGGCCAAATCAACGCGTTCGGCTCGCGCTCGCTGTAACGTGCGTCAAGTATCGCAATAGCGCGCGATAATTGTGGTCGACAAACGTGTAATTCGGCTAAAAGCTATCTCTTGTTTTAGGCGCTAATTCTCCATATGCAAGAATTTGCAAAATAGTTAATCGTCTAAGTGATGTTATAGATCTTAATTATGACTCAAAAAATAAGATCCTTGATTCCCTACTTCACTGCTTAACGGATCTTGTGTAATTAAAATTAGTTTGTGAATAAGTTTAATCTTTTTCTTCTTTCTTTATTTTTTTTTTTATGTACAATCGGTATTTACCTATAAGTGATTGTTATTAGTTTTAAGCCATGTATTAGTTAAGGTATTAATGTAAACAATTGTTGGTGAACCTTAATAAACAAAACATATCTTTCTGTATCATTACGTTCCATACTATCTATCGCATTCATACTTGAAATTTAAAAGCAAAAACAAGGCAACAAAACGAAATGCCGCTCAGTATGAAGGTAGCTTATCTTTCTTTAAATATTATTGGTGAATGGTAGTTGTTGTAGACGAACTTGTAGCAACGTATTCACATCGATGCGTTCTCTGATTGGCTGCGGCGTCCGGTGCAGCGTCTAGACGCGCTTGGCATGTTACAGGACGCTGCCGGTGGCTACTACTATGAGAATAAACTGTGTTTTTTATAAATAAGACGCTCACGGCCAGGTGCACTCACTTATCAGTAAACTTAGTTAAGCTACCTAAAGTGCGGTAACTCTGAGATAGCTGACCGAATAGTGATATTTCATCTGACCGTCTCCGTGCTTCAGAGGGAACTTTGAAATTCGGTCCCGATTGTTAACAGTCGTTAGATCACAACAGAGGCTTATTTGGCCGATATAAAAAACTCTGTCACCAGGTTTTTTTTTTATTAATAAAATACAACTCCCGCCCTAGAGAACAAGATCTGTGTCGCGGGGGACTTTACAAACAAACAATTAACGGACACAAATTACATCCAGACTCCGAACAACTCTTTGTGGGTCACACAAAGTTTTGTCCTGTGTGGGAATCGAACCCACAACCTCGTGCACAGCAGGCGCATACTGCGGCCACTGGACCACCAAGGCAGTCAAGGTTGGTCACTAACCAAACGATAAGAAAATTTAAGCACTGTAATAATACATACTTAAGTATGATGGAAACGTTTGGCGAATGCGCGCGGTCTGGACGCGTTGGTTTGGCCCTAGCCTTATAAAATTATTGCACGTGTTTACGATGTACTAAGCAGTCTATGTTCGGCAAAATTGTAACGATCCCAATGGTATTTACGTAGGCTTTATAATGGCAACATTGTGGACGGTTTATTCGAATCAAATTAGAAGTGTATTAGTAGTTTAATTAGTTCGTCTCATGGCTCCACGTCAGCGAAATAGCTGTGGGCAAATTTCCGGCTTTTTCATAATTTATAACCTTCATAAGTGTTACTTTGTAACCTAAATGAAATAATGAATGAATTTTGATTTTGTTTTCTTTTAGTTTTTGAGTAGAAGTCGCTGAATATATTAGTTTTCGAATAATATATTATACCTCACTTAATGGTTGAAGAAGATCTTATAGTGATTTATTTTAGATCTTAATAAAGTTGACATCTTACGAATCCTTACTAATATTATAAATGTGAAAGTTTGTAAGAATGGATGGATGGATGGATGTTTGTTACTCTTTCACGTAAAAACTACTGAACGGATCTGGATGAAATTTGGCACACAGATAGATTATGGTCTGGAATAACACATAGGCTATACTTTTTGCAGCGATAACCGACATCCACGCGGGCGGAGCCGCGAGCAACAGCTAGTTTAAATATAAAATCGGAAATAAAAATCTATAAGGGCGTCATGGTACGGCCGCTATACTATATAGACAAGGGGTCTAAATCGCGTATTATTTTGAAGGTTTTTTTATAAACTTTTGTTTGTTTGTTTGTTTTTTACACATTATTAATTGACTGTAGCCCACATGCAACAACAGGGAACAAGTAAGAGTAAAAGAGACAAAATATACTTATAGTCACCGGCGGCGCCCCCTTACAAACGTTGGGGAGAAATGGGTCACGAGTCATGACCCAACTATTACTACCTATTAAACGGTCTTCGATAGGGCTGTCACATATTCCGTTACAAAATAACATGATTTTACAAACATTGTCCAGGGTCGCTAGTCAGTTGTACTGATAGCACAAATCTTTTAAGCGCGTGGATACCAAAATATCTGGTTAAATAAGCAGAAAAAAAATCTGCCTGTCTGCGCATGTGTGGACATTTATTTACCTTTACTAGGATTCACTATTAATTTAAAAATAAAATAGGTACAGCTTACGTTTCTCAATAATAATATAGCATTCTACTAGGGAAACAAATATTAACATCGTTTAAGTAGTTTTATAGTCTTTTGGCTGAGATAAATAAATGAAGTAATTTTTCGTTTCTCAATTACAAACATACAAAAAAACCCTTAAAGACACTCCTACACTAGAATACAAGCCCTCCCAATTAACGGACACAAAGTACACCAAAACTCGGAGCAATCAATATTGAATCACACGATCGAAGCTTCAACGAAGGTTTAAATGGCGAGGTAACCACTGAGGCCACTGAACCAACTATGCAGTCTACTCGCTAAATAGCAATCATAACTTTATTAATCGTATTATGCCCTCGTCAAAAGCGTGACAACCCTATCATGTAACTATCTATCTACAAATAAAACAGTTAAATGACTGATTGACGACGTACTGTCTATACCGCACAAAACTGAGTTATATTATGTATAATATGGTTATTTGAAAATTTAGCCCTAAGGGGATGATATGGGGTAAAAAGTGTAAAAGTTTGTAATAAAAATAATAAAACATGGCTTTAGAATTTCTTCTCTAATCAACCTGCCATGGTATTTTCCGTGTGGTGACGGATTAAGAATACAAATGTCCCCGTTCCATCCCGAGGGTGTCGTAAGAGACGAGTAAAGTAGTAAGTCAAGCAGACAATCTCCACATCAAGCGAAGAAAAACTCGAAACAAAACCCTATACCAACCCGTCTGACTAGCGTGGTATAATCTAATATACCTCCGAGTGTACGGAGGAGACCCATACCCAGCAGTGGGACGTTTATGGGTTGATATGATGATGATGATTCCATGTCTTCACTACGATCATCTCGCGCTTTACACCAATATTTAACAAAAGCTCTCTCTCTAAGGTAATTAATTTTTTTGATCGTGATAATCTTTTAACTTTAATGTCATGGCGGCTAATCAACAGAGACTAGCCATCTACGCGGGACATTTTATAATGCACTCTTTACTCCCTCAGTCTCATAGCCCGATGGGACGTCAATTCGACACTACCGGAGAGAGATCAGTCGTAGGACGGCTTTACGTGCTTTACAAGCCAATTCCGAAACAATGTGTATGTGTGGGTGTAAACACCGCCAATTCCCAAACTCCGGGCATCTATTGTGAATTTCTTGACAGAAAAACCCAAACACGTCGAGCACTGAGTCATCGAGGCAGTGCCTGATGGTAAGCAGTTATCGAGGCTAAAACTAATTGAAATAAAATCGTACCTTGACCTCGTGACCAGCAGTCACACACATCGACCACTAAGCCACCGAGACAGTTATTATGAACAAAATGCAAAACTAATGTCAAATAAAAAAGTATGTCTATACATAGGTTTTTTTTTTATAATACTTGAGTGGCAAACAAGCATACGGCCCACCTGATGTTAAGTAGTTATCGTAGCCTATGGACGCTTGCAATATCAGAGGTATCACTTGCGTGTTGCCAACCCATTGTTTTACACCAGGGCTTTATGATGTGAGTATCCCTCGGATAGGAATACGTTTCTTTCAAAACGCATCCCTAAATGCGTGCTGGAGACCTGTACTCACACACAGGAAGACTTAGAAGTGTTTCTGTGTGTGAGACCACAGCCAAATAACTACACACAGCGCGCTGTGTGTAGTTATTTTGCTGTGGTCTTCTGTAAGGTCCTCCACCTTACCCTCCTTCCCCAGTCGGGCTTGCTCGCTAGTATGGTGCCCTACCTTTCTTAAAACGTATTACCGAAAATAACAAATTGTACTGTTGCTCATTTCACACGTTGAACTATACGCAGGCGGCTCAAACTTAATTAGCATACAGGCCACCATTGACCTTAATAACAATAAATAATTGTTTGTTTACAGTTAATTTTTGTTTTCCGCTGTCGTTCAACGGACTGTGGCTGTGAACTTTACTTTATATACTGTAGACGTAATAAACAAGGTCATAAGTACGAAAAAGCTAAAAATGGCGATTAAAAAGAGTGACCCGGGTTTCTTGCCAATTCTTCTCGAGGCCCTACCATAGTCAGCGAATTGGCCGTAGGAAAAAAGTATGCTGGCATTTGTTTGTATGACGTTCATAAGTATCATGTTTTTTTTTTTATACTACCAAGGTGGCAAACAAGCATACGGCCCGCCTATGGTAAGCAGTTACCGTAGCCTATGGACGTTTGCAACACCAGGGGTGTTACTCACGCGTTGCCGACCCTTTAAACACCTTATAACTCCTTTCTTGAAGAACCCCATGCTATATTTGATCTAAATGAATAAATGAGTTTGATTTTGCTAAATGTGGTCGTCAGCTTCTCCCAGTCGGCTGCTTAGTACTTTTCTTTCTTTATTAAGCCAGAGGTTGTGGGTTTATTTTTATACTACTTTGGTAACAAACAAGCATACGGCTCGCCTGCTGTTAAGAAATCTTGTGTGTTGCCGACTCGTGTTTCTTTTACACCAGGGCTTTAAGATGGAATATTCCTGGGATAGGAAACCGTTTCTTTCAAAACGCATCCCTAAATGAGCGCTGGAGACCTGTACTCAGACACAGGAACACAAATACACCGTTGTGTGTAGTTACCTCTCTTAAACTAGAAGGTATTTTATCAAAGGTATACACTTGAATTTTAGTTGGAAGCTAATGAAGCATAAAACATAGCTAGCTATATTTTCCTTACTAATATTATAAATGTGAAAATTTGTAAGAATGGATGGATGTTTGTTGCTCTTTTACGTAAAAACTACTGAACGGATCTGGATGAAATTTGGCACAGAGATAGATTATGGTCTGGAATAACACATAGGCACTTTTTGTAGCGATAACCGACATTCACGCGGGCGGAGCCGCGTGCAACAGCTAGTCTTCTATAATATAAAAATGAATCGCTGAATGTGTTGCTAAGCGCAAATCTCGAGAACAGCTAAACCGATTTCGCTAATTCTTTTTTTGCTATGTTCGTTATTGTCAGGGAAAGGTTCTTATGTAAAAATTATCAATAATAAAGTTGAGCTGAAAATAGTTTAACTCGGGCGAAGTCGGGGCGGGCCATTAGTTATGTATATGTTACGGTAAGAGTGAATAATTGAAGATTATTAATAATTATCTATTATTATTAATAATTACCGAAAATCGAGGTTAAACTGATAAATTAATCACATTTGTCGGTTATTATTAATATTTTAACCCCAGTAGTGATAAATGTAATAAGTGGCCAAGGATTGCGGGGCGGGGCGGTGTGTGCGACGTGCGAGAGGCGCGGAGGGGTTAGGTTAGGTTAGGTTAAATAAATAAAAACCTAACCTAGGTTAGGTTAGGTTAGGTTTTTTTTTTTTTTTTTTTTTTTTTTTTTTTATTTCCCCCGGCGATGGTCCCTACTAGGGCCGAAGTCGGGGAGGCCGAAGAGGTGCCGCCTGTCACGGAGGCGGAGTTAGGGGCGGCTGTTCTCAGAGTTCGCTCCAAGAACACCGCCCCAGGGCCGGACGGGATACCTGCCCGAGTGCTGGCCCTGATCCTCGATCATTTGGGGGACCGCCTCAGGGGCCTTTTCGACGCTTGCTTGGCGTCTGGAAGGTTCCCTGAGACCTGGAAAGTGGGAAAGCTGGTGCTTCTACCGAAGCCGGGGAGGGCCCCGCACTCGGTCGCGGCCTATAGGCCAATCGTGTTGCTGGACGAGGCGGGGAAGCTGCTGGAGAGGATTCTCGCCTCCCGCATCGTCCGGCACCTGAGCGAGGTCGGCCCCGACCTGTCGGACGCCCAGTATGGCTTTCGTGCTGGGCGTTCGACGATCGACGCCATATTGGCCCTTAGGGCCGCGACCGAGGAAGCCGTGGTGAACGGCGAAGTGCTGTTGGCGGTGTCTTTGGACATCGCCAACGCTTTTAACAGTCTGCCATTTGGCAGTATAAGGGAGGCGCTCCGGTTCCATGGAGTGCCCAAATACCTGAGGCTGCTAGTGGCAGACTACCTCGAGAGGAGGTGTGTCCTGTACGAGGACCGAGACGGCGGCGTCCAGCGCAGGACCATTTCGAGCGGTGTTCCGCAGGGGTCCGTCCTTGGCCCTCTCCTGTGGAACATCGGCTACGACTGGGTCCTGCGCGGTGCTCTACCCCCCGGGCTGGGCGTATTCTGTTACGCCGATGACACACTGGTCACAGCTCGGGGTCGTAAGTTTGAAGACGTGGCGCGCCTGGCCACCACTGGGGTCTCACAAGTGGTCGAGCGGATCGGGGCGCTGGGGCTTAGGGTGGCCCTCGAAAAGACGGAGGCCCTCTTATTCCATGGGCCCCGTCGTGGTCCACCTGCTGGCGCCTCGATATCCGTCGGTTCGGTCCTCATACGGGTTCAGGCCCAGATGAAGTATCTGGGCTTGGTGTTGGATGGGCGATGGCTCTTCGACGAGCACTTTCGTCGTCTCTCGCCGAGGCTTGAGGGGGCTGCGTCCGCCTTGGGACGGCTTTTGCCAAACCTGGGCGGGCCCAGCCTCACCTGTCGTCGGCTGTACACGGGGGTGGTCCGGTCAATGGCGCTTTACGGCGCACCGGTGTGGGCTGGGTCTCTAACCGCCGAAAGCAGGCGGCTGCTGGCTAGGCCACAGCGTGTAATGGCGGTCAGAGCCATACGCGGCTACCGCACCGTGTCCACAGACGCGGCGTGCGCATTGGCCGGAACTCCCCCGTGGGACTTGGAGGTGGAGGTGCTCGCCGAAGTATATCGGCGGGTGGCTGCAGTTCGGGCAGAGCAGCGGTCCCCTCTCCCCGAACAAATTCGCGAGTGGCGCGAGGCCGCCCACAGGGCCATCATAGCCCGGTGGTCGGTTCGGCTGGGGGCTCCACGGGCCGGTTTCAGGACCGTGGAGGCACTCCAGCCGATCTTGTCAGAGTGGGCAGAGCGGCAGTACGGGACCCTTTCCTTCCGACTGGTGCAGGTTTTGTCCGGGCACGGTTGCTTCGGGCACTACCTGCACAAGGTCGCTAGGAGGGAACCGAGTCCCGTCTGCCACCACTGCGACTGCGACGATGACTCGGCGCAGCATACGCTCGAGTCGTGTCCGGCTTGGGCGGGGCAGCGCCGGGACCTCGTCGCAGTCATTGGAGTAGACCTGTCGCTGTCGGCCGTGGCGCGGTCCATGGTTACCAGCGACAGGGAGTGGAGGGCGGTCGCATCCTTCTGCGAGGACATCATCTCGCGGAAGGAGGCGGCGGAGCGGATCAGAGAGGAAAATCTCCTCGCTGATCCGATCCGTCGCCGGCGAACTGGACGGCGTCGGCGCGCTTACGAGCGTCTGATGCCGCCATAGTGAGGGTGCGGGGAGACTGGGGCAGCAGAGTCTCACCCGCACCCTTCCGCGGAGGGACAGTGTTCCCGGTGCACCCGGACGCTGTCACTGGGGATGGAGCCCGCGCAAAGCGGGCAGCCGCTGGGTGGACCACTGACGTCATATCAGGTTCCAGTGGTCCACCCGTGAAAGCGGGTGTTGGTGCACAGGGGGGTTTTAGTCGGTATGCCGGTCGCCTACCATCTTTGAGCCGGAGAGTCCGACATAACCGCCTCGCTACCCCAGGCGGGGCGGTATGCGTAAAGCATTTCCCCTCTACAAAAAAAAAAAAAAGGTTAGGTTTTTATTTATTTTATTTTATAACTTTTACCAATATGTGTCGTGAATTATTAATAATTACACTTGACTACGGCTCACATAAGGTTAAAAACCTAACCTAACCTAACCTAGGTTAGGTTAGGTTAGGTTTTTATTTATTTTTTAACTTTTACCAATATGTGTCGTGAATTATTAATAATTACTACTAAAAGTAATAAATTTCGATCGATTATTCACATTTACCAAAACATGTGGTTATTATTAATAATTTTGTAAAAATATTAATAATTTTCAATTAATCAGATTTACCGTAACATATATATCTACATTAGTTAAACAGTATAATATTACATCTAAATATCATAAACACAATGTTATTATAAGATTTGCAATTCTAAAGAGATTTTATCATGCGCTCATTATTATTTATGGTGTCGTTGCCGTGCCATAGACAATGGCAGATCTATTGAACCTTAATTTATGCAAGTATTGCGAATTTAGCGATATAACGGGGGTTGAGAAACTGTTCACGCTATGAAACAATGCCCGGCTATGAGAGAGAGAGGTAGGGCACTATACCACAGATTACTAAAGAGTTACTACGTAACAGATACTTCACTCAGAAGAAAATTACCAATACCTGCTGCTATAATAGCCTACTCTGTCGCATCAGCAACCGCTGCATGCTAAAATGTGCCTAAATGCTCGAGCGTACAGTTGTGATTGCTTCGCACTGCGCGATCCCACAGCAATCGCGGGGCTGCCTCTTTGATATAATTAAATTAACATAAATAACTATTTGTGCCTATTTTATTGAGAATTGCGAATATGTTCTGACTATAGGTGGTAGATTAAAATTGTTGAGTGTGCAATATTCTAAAACATAATTATAAAGGTCAGTATGTAGGTAAAATAAATTTATACATATAAAAATAAAACACGTACCTTCGTGTTTTATTTTTATATAAATTTCTTACCCTTTCTAAATTCTCGGTTATTAAATTTTAGTGTAGAAAAAACTAATAGAACGATTAAAATTAACTACGTGCGTGCGCTTCGCTTGCAAAAACCGCACTGAATTTCGTCCGTCGACGGTACGACGGGCGATAGGTAATTATAGCGCGCAAGTACATGGAGTGACGGAGGCCTGACCATACTAGCGAGCAAGCCCGACTGGGGGAGAACCTCCACCTTATAGTAGACCACAGCCCAATAGCTACACACAGTGGTGTAGTTTTGTTCCTGTGTGTGAATACAAGTTACCCGTGCTCATTTAGGGATGCGTTTTAAAAGAAACGTATTCCTATCCCAGGGACACTCCCATCTTAAAGCCTTGGTGTAAAAAAAATTGTTGACAACACGCTAGTAATACCTCTGGTATTGCAAGCGTCCTTAGGCTACGGTAACAGCTTAACATCAGACGGGCCGTACACACAAAGTACATATAGATCTCACAAATTGACGTGGACGTCTTTTGGCTGAGATGATGATGATGATGGGGAACACACAACACCCCACTCAGTGGTAAATGGCTAGGTAACTATAAAATTAATTAATTACAATAAAAACATCTAAAACTTCATATTATGTTATCATGCTATACATATTATGTTATAAATCTATACTAATATTATAAAGCTAAAGAGTTTGTTTGTTTGGTTGAAAGCTCTAATCTCAGAAAGTACTGGTTCGATTAGAAAAATTCTTATTAGGAAGGCTATAGGCTATATAACATCACGCTATGATCAATAGGATCGGAGCAGTAGTGAGATATGTTGCAAAATCGTGAAAAATATTCCAAATTACCACGCAGACGAAGTCGCGGGCAACCCCTAGTACATTTATAAGGAAAAATCATACTGACTAACAAAATATTAATAAATATGGTAGGTATGTATACAAGATCACACAATTAATAAATGCAGGACACATTTTGCTGCAAATATTTAAAATGGAATTTTAAAAATCGTTTACTTATACTATACTTTATTATCACTGAATAGCAAAGGCTATTTTTTTATTGGGATCCATACAATCTAAATAAATGACCACTCTTGCAAAACTCGGATGGGCCACTAGGATACTTTTTACATTGGTAGGTTTAATTTAAAAAAAAACAACTCCCGCACTAGGGAACAAGCTCTGTGTCGTGGGGGACTTTACAAACATACAATTAACGGACACAAATTACACCCATGGGTGTGGGAATCAAACCCTCAACCTCGTGCACAGCAGGCGCATACTGCGACCACTGGACCACAAAGGCAGTCATATATCATTATGCAACAAATTAAGTACATTAGTCACATTTGCAGATGTCAATAAGGAACATAGTCATTAAAATAACAGGAAAAATCTACATTTTCAATTTAAATTTTGTTTTAGGTCTAGGTCACTAACCTTTCTTGTATCAACAAAACGGATCCAAAATTAAAAAAAAAAAAAAAAAAATTAAATCGGACAGTTTTATTTGTATTTTTACGACTGTTTACCTCCTGGGTTCATTATCAGATTTTCCCGAATTTATCAAATTATTATTACGATATTATGATAGACTAGCTGTTGCCCTAGGCTCCGCCCGCGTGGATGTCGGTTATCGCTGTAAAAAGTACCCTATGTATTATACCAGACCATAATTTATCTCTGTGCCAAATTTCATCCAGATCCATTCAGTAGTTTTTACGTGAAAGAGTAACAAACACCCATCCATCCATACTTACAAACTTTCACATTTATAATATTAGTAAGGATTTGTATTATATTTGTATGGGGATCTCAATATCTTATGTGCAAATTTTCAAAAGAATGAATTTGGTAGAAGTAGTTGAAAAGGCGGTCACAAGATTTGAAGGATTTAACACAATCTCAAAATTCATTTAGGTTACAAAGTAACACTTATGAAGATCATAAATATTGAATAAGCCAGAAAGATGATGTCAGCTAAATTTTCCTACAGCTAGTTGCTGACGTAAAGTCTTGAGAAGAACTAGAAAGAACCAGGCCACTCTTTTTAATTTTTATTATATATGTGATAAAGCTAAATAAAACCATTTACTCAAAAGTAATATCTATCATTATATATATATAGAGTATTCAGATACCTTAATAATATAATTCAATTAATAACTATAATCAATTTCAAAGAATTTTTAATTATTCAAGTAATTTGATTTCAAAAGGCCACTAGTCCACCGCTGGACATAGACCTAACGTAAATTAAATTAAGTGATGGCAGAATAATCAATACTAATAATATAAATGCAAAAGTAATGTTAATGTTCGATTGTATATAACTGTGAACTTAATGAAATTGGGTATAGGATAGTTATATCCGACTTCCATGCAGGCAAGTATTAGTCAGTGTATTATTATTATTATTTAAATAATTAACAATAAATTCTGCACCTACAGTAATCTAACAATAATATCTTAATAAAAGAGTTTCCTGTTACTTGACACAGTATTATTGCAAAACAACTAACAGGAAATTGAATTAAAATAAATTTGCATATCCTTTTTCTTGGATTAGTGAGGCTATATACAAAATAATTATACATATTGTATAAGTACTGTAATAATAAATTTAAAATAAATTTAAACAAAGTAGGAATGTATTTGTAAAGGTTTAAATAAATTGAAATCAAAGAAAGTAAGAACATAGTGTTTTATAAATAAATTTTCAGGAAGTAAACTTGATTGCCACTTCACTTGAGTTTACAGAACCCTCCAAGTGTTCCAAATTTATCTGACTACACTATAAACACTACACAAACAAACCCAGCTGTAATTGCGTACTTTATCTAATCTATAAATAACTTACAAAACTAAAAGGAACCATTATTCCCCTAAACATATATTACATCATTATAAAAACAAATAATGCTTAAAAACACCACCATGATAACATCTAAAGTACAGATAATTAATAATTAAGTTAGTAGACCCAGCCTTGACGAAGTCACAGCTTTTTTATACTTCTAGTAATATTCTGTGATAGGTACTCACTGTGTAAGCAAAGTGTCGATGCCTTGAATCCTTCTACCTTAAATGAAAACAGCACATAACTGTCCACACTGATTATCACTGAACATTAAAACAGTACTTCTAACACAAGATTTTAAGTTCACAGAATGACGTGACAAAACAATTTTTTTGTGAATTTTTCAGGAAAAATTGTATCAGCAGTCCATATTACCAGAAAAAATTACCATTTTTGACGTTTTACGTAAATCAGTGTTGCAAGGTACATAACCTCACTATTCAACCAACCTGTTAAATATTTTGGCTCATAATAGTAGATTTCATCGCATCATTAGCGAATCACATAAAGTTATAACGTAAGGATTTTGTAACACGTCTTTGTTACAATAATATATGAAAACTACAAAATATAAAGATGCTATTTATAAATGATGAATTTTATTATATTAAAGTTTAGTCAATCGTAGAGGTCAACGCATGTTGTCGATGTTGTCAACTGTACAAAAATAACATTACGTTACATTTCACTCCACCGGTAAATAAAATCAGTAATATTTTGGTCTTACTTATTATATCAGCTTAAAATATTTTTTACGTTTCAGTTTCTATCTAAAAATAATAACTAATGCAAATACTTTGTTTTTGTAATAGATAGCCGTTTTACCAGCCAGCCAATACGTTAAATAATCATCAGTTCATCAAGCAGGAATATAATATAGTATATATCCTCTCAACTGGTGCTCGCCTGGCGACCGAAATCTGGGATGATCTTACGTCTTAACAAAAACGTCTGTTGCACCCACCCCGCGTATGCACTTGTCATAGTTTTTATTTACTCCTGTACAATCGCTAATAATAATAATAATAAATAATAATCTTGAATCTGGCAACACGCAAGCATCGTTTTAATACAGTTGTACAATTTATATTTTTATTTTTGAAATACATCCGTATAATAAATTTTTCTTTACACAGTCGCATCCTAATATCCATAATTTAAATAAATAATAGTTTTTGTGTACATTTTATGATCAAATACAAGAAGAAAAGAAAAATACCAACATGACAGCTGTCAAAGGAAAATATAAATAAAACGATGAACGAATGATAACAAGATTAAGAGCTAAGTATGCACAAATAACACCCCCGGACTCGTCGCTCAGCTCCGCCCCGCAGCCGCCGGATCCCGCATCAGCGTCAGTGGCCTCTGCGGCGGCGTCGAGCGCATCATCAAGCGACGAGTATTTCTCCCCGCCGACGTCGCCAACACCTGTGCGTCGGCAGGGGAGAGGCCGGCCTCCGGCGTGCTTGGGACCCCGTGGCCCACCGGCTGCGAACAGGGTCCCCGCTGCCGGCGGTAATGTGCAGCGCATGAGATGGAGTTCCAGTATGAACGAAAACGTCATGCGCGCATATTTTGCGGCAACAGAGGGGGGAACCAACCTCACTGCGTACCGTAGCCGTATGCATGCTTTGTTTCGGACTCTTGAACCATCTACCAACGTTTCAGCTCAACGTTTATCGGATCAAGCGCGGGCTATCCAACGCTGTCGGATGTTGGATGATACTGTGCTTGATAGGCTTCGCTTAGAGTGTACACAGATTAGCCCTGCTATCCCCAACCAAGCATTTACACCAGTGACAAGTGTGGCAACTACACCTTTACCCCAGGCCACTGTTGGTGTGGAGGATAGCTTGGCTCCTTCTGTGGACACTCAGTGTAATGAGGAGGTTAAGGACGCTTTGGAATGTGCGATTCGGGAATATCGATACACGCCCTTAGAATTTAGGCCACGTCTGCCTCGGTTACCTATGCATAGGAGAAACCTAGCGCTAGTAAGTACCCTTGATTCGTTATTGCCTAGATACCTAGATAATAGCGAAAATCTCAGTGACACCCATTCAATCTTGTATTGTGCGGCCGTCTCAGCATGTCGTATGGCGGGGGTAAAATTCACTACAACAGACCCCCCTGTACAACAAAAATGTGATATACCGGCCTGGCAACGCAGGATTGAACGGCGTATCGCTGGGGCAAGGGTGCTTATTGGTAAGCTGATCTGCTTTAGGACGGGCAATACACGCCCGAGAGTGATGCGCTTTGTGAACCAGGCATTCTCGGGGACTAATGTTAGTCCCTGTGAGTATTTGTCGCGGATCACAGAGCGTATCGACTTCCTAAAGCAGAAGGTCTATGCATGGGCTAACCGAATCAGCAGATATAGAAAACGAGTGGATCGATATACTGTGAATCGGATGTTTCAAAGGGACCAAAGATGGGTCTATAGGAACTGGGAGCGACCTAGTCAAGGAGTGGATGGCGGGCGGCTGCCGGATGCGTGTGCTACTAATGAGTTTTGGAGCAGCATCTGGTCGGTCCCCGTCAGCCATTCGGAAGGTGACTGGATGCGGGATGTGGAGCAAACATGCGAACATATTACGGAAATGGATTGCGTAGCCATCACAGCCGATGATGTTACTTCTGCAGTTCGTCCAATGGCAAATTGGAAATCACCAGGGCCGGACGGACTGCACAATTTTTGGCTGAGGTGGTTACGTAGTTCGCATGTTTGCTTGGCATCTCAGTTCCAGTCGGCTTTAGAGTCTAGGTCGCTACCGGAATTTCTAACGACAGGGAATACCCATCTGCTCCATAAGACTGGTAGTACCATGGAACCCAATAATTATAGGCCGATTACATGTTTACCGTCGGTCTATAAACTCCTAACATCTATTCTGAGAGTCAAAATTACAAAACATATAGAAAACAATTCGATCTTGTCTATCTCTCAGAATGGATGTAGGAGAGGTGCCCGTGGTACTAAGGAGCTCCTCCTTATTGACATGGCCATAAGCCAGCAGGTTCGCCGCAATCGAAAGGATCTGGCGACATGCTGGATAGATTATAAGAAAGCGTTTGATTCCGTGCCGCATTCGTGGCTTCTGAGGGTGCTGAAGTTGTATAAAGTAGATACAACTTTATGTACCTTCCTGGAGTCATGTATGCGGCAATGGAAAACGGTTCTTGACTATCCAGGGTGTCGACATATCTGGGTTAGTGGTGAACCGGTAAGGATCAAGCGGGGCATCTTTCAGGGTGACAGTCTGAGTCCTCTATGGTTCTGCCTAGCACTGAATCCTCTCAGTACTCTGTTAGAGAATTCAGGGCTAGGTTACAGGTTACGCAGAGGTGGTCAGTTAATATCCCACCTGCTTTACATGGATGATTTGAAGTTATTTGCGCCCTCTGACTTCCAGCTGAAAGGCTTACTAAAGGTAACTGAAAACTTTAGTAATTCTATCAGTATGGATTTTGGAGTCGACAAATGTGCAGTCATGTATGTAAAGCGAGGCAGGGTGGTGGAATCAGTGGGGTTACAACTCTCTGATTCTATCCACCTCAGATCACTTCTCGTCACTGACACCTATAAATACTTGGGTATGTCGCAGGCGTTAGGCATCAAGGATGCGGATATGAAAGAATCAGTGCAGGAGCGTTTCTTTGGCCGCCTGAAAAAAGTACTGAAAAGTCTTTTGTCGGGCGGTAACAAGGTGCGCGCCTGTAATGGTTGGGTCATGCCGCTCCTGATGTACTCCTTTGGCATACTCAAGTGGACTCAGACCGAATTGGACGCCCTGGACAGAAGAGTTCGTACACTGCTGACGTCATACCGAATGCACCACCCCCGTTCATCTGTCATGAGGTTGTACATCCCGCGAAAATGTGGGGGTAGAGGCTTTTTAAATGCCAAAAGCCTCCATAATCGCGAGATGTGCAATCTTAGAGAATATTTTCTCGGGGTGAACGAGGGTGTGCATCGAGATGTAGTCGCAGTGGACATAGGGCTAACCCCGCTTGCCTTGGCTAAAGAGAACTGGCGCAGGCCTGTAGTGCTTGGTACTGACGACCGCAGGGAGGTATGGCAGAGCAAGGAGCTTCACGGCCGATTCTACCGGGCCCTGCATGGCCCTGACGTAGACGGTGTTGCGTCCGTGGCCTGGCTACGCTTAGGTGATCTCTTCGGGGAAACCGAAGGGTTTGTCTGTGCAATTGCTGACGAAGTTATCATGACGAACAACTACCGGAAATATATCCTGAAGGACGGCACGGTCGACATATGCCGTGCATGTCACCGACCAGGTGAGTCCCTCAGGCATATTGTTTCCGGTTGTTCGCGTCTTGCTAACGGCGAGTACTTGCATAGGCACAACCAAGTAGCCAGGATAATCCACCAGCAGCTTGCTCTGCGATACAACCTAGTGGACGTCGAGGTACCGTACTACAGGTATGTCCCTGAGCCAGTTCTCGAGAATGGCTGTGTGACACTGTATTGGGATCGGTCCATCATCACTGACAGGACTGTTGTGGCCAACAAGCCTGATATTGTGTTGGTGGATCGATCAAAGCGCCTTGCAATGATTGTTGATATTACTGTCCCTCATGACGAGAATCTCGTGAAGGCTGAGAAAGATAAACAGATAAAATATCTTGACTTGGCCCATGAGATTGTCGACATGTGGGATGTGGATTCAGCTATCATTGTACCGATAGTCATCACTGTGAATGGTTTAATAGCCAAGAGCCTCGACCAACACCTTAAGAGGCTCGCGTTAGGTGGATGGATCAAGGGTCTGATGCAGAAGGCAGTGCTCCTCGACACGGCACGTTTAGTGAGGAGGTTCCTGTCTCTGGAGCCCTAACTGCCGGTAGCTTGGACTTTGTTCCCGATACCGGTGGGGAACTGTTTTTTATATTTTTAAATATATAGGTTTTTTATTTTTGTTTTTATATATTTAAAAATGTAAATCATATGTAAAAAAATAAATAAAGAGATAAATAATAATAAATCATTTATTGCGTCAAATATGGTAGGTTACATAGATGTTACGATTCTTTGGTTTCACATATTTGGCCGTCACACAGCATGCAAAATATAGTTTAGACTAATAGCTACTGGCTCTATTATAAAATAAAACAAATTAAATAAGTACCTAAATACTAATCAATACCTCGATGAATGTTTAAAATTATAAAACTGACAAGGATTTTTTCCCAAAAACTCCTCAACCGAGTAATAACATTCCTGCAAAAGCCACTTTCGCAACGCAACGCAGAATTTCTTGTACGGCAAAAGAGTTATTGCTTTCGGAAGTGAATTATAAATTAAAGGAGCCATATATACACAACTTCGTCTGAAGAGTTCTAGTTTAGGAACCGGTATATCAAATTCTAATCGATTAATTTTTCTTTTATTTGAATTATCTTTAGCATCAAATAATGTGGCATTACACTTCAAAAACTTAGAAATTTCATAAATATACATGGAAGGCGCAGTCAGAAGATTATGTGACTTAAATATAGGCTTACAGGAATCACACCAGTCTAGTTTAAAAATTGAACGGATACATTTCTTCTGACCGATAAAAACTTTCGATATTTCAGTAGAATTTCCCCAAATAATTATACCGTATTACTGAACAAACATATGCGTGATAAACCATTAAAGAGGTAGGTCTTGATGCGATATCATTTATTTTTCTTAAGGCAAAAACGAACTGGTTAATTTTAGTGCAAATTTGATCAATATGGGATTTCCATGTGAAATGTTCATCTAATGTTACACCTAAAAACCTTGCGCTATGAACCTGTTTAATCGTGTCGTTATTATAAGAGATATTGAGGTGTATAGGTTCACTTTTCCATGTCTTAAAATGTAGTACATTTGTTTTTGAAATGTTAATTTTTAACTTATTAATATCTAACCATTCAATTATATTGCTTAGAGTGTGATTTATTTCTTCATTAAAGTCGGGTTGTTTGTTGTGCTCTATAATAATTGTGGTATCATCTGCGAACATGATACATTTATGCTTAATAGATTGTGGTAAATCGTTTATGTAAATGAGGAATAGTAACGGGCCTAAAATGCTACCTTGAGGTACACCACATGGGTTAGCTAATGCTTCAGAATTAAAATCTTCTATACTATTATTCAATTCATTAAATTTTGTGATTCTTGTTATCTGTTTTCTGTCGGTTAAATACGATTGAAACCATTCTTTAACTGGGCCTCTGATACCATATTTTCCCAATTTTTCAATTAGTCTGCAGTGATCGACGAGATCAAATGCTTTACTTAAATCTAATAATAGTACACTGGCAGATTTTTTGTTATTTAAATTGTTCATCATAGTTTTTACAAGAGTAAATATTGCTAAGGAGGTCGATTTATTCTGTCTGAAACCGAACTGTTGTTCAACGAGAATATTATATTTATCAAGAAAATTAAGTAACCGCTTGTACATAACCCTTTCAAATACTTTGGATAATATTGGAGTCAATGCTATTGGTCTGTAATTATTGACGTCTGTTTTTGTGCCCTTTTTATGTAATGGTTTTATTAATGAAAACTTTAATCTGTTAGGAAAACATCCCTGTTCTAATGAAATATTAATAATATGAGCCAATGGTAATGAGATATATTGGGATATGCTTTTAATAAGTTCCGTTGTAATATTATCATATCCAGACGATTTTGTATTTTTTAACGACTTTTAAGACGACTTTTAAGAGAGGTAGGGCACCATACTAGCGAGCAAGCCCGACTGGGGAAGGACCTCCACCTTACAGAAGACCACAGCCAAATGACTACACACAGCGGTGTAGTTGTGTTCCTGTGTGTGAGTACAGGTCCCCAGCGCTCATTTAGGAATGCGTTTTGAAAGATACGTATTCCTATCCCAGGGTTACTTCCATCTTAAAGCACTGGTGTAAAAAATGGGTTGGCAACACGCAAGTGATACCTCTGGTAATGCAAGCGTCTATAGGCTACGGATACTGCTTAACATCAGGTGGGCCGTATGCTTGTTTGCCACCCAAGTAGTATAAAAAAAAAAAAAAAAAAAAAAAAAAAAGACTTTATTATTTGAAAGACTTCAAAAGCACTTGTAGGTTCTATAAATATACTATTATGATGGGATTCTATATTATACATATTAGTTTTATTATTTATTATATTAAATGAATTATTTTTGGCAACATCGATGAAATAATTGTTGAATTTGTTAGAAATATCATTTCCAGACGTTAATGTTTCGGAATTATCTATTATATTGTTAATGAACTCTCTGCATGGAGCATTACCCATATTGCGATTAACAACGTTCCATGTTGCTTTAGCTTTATTTTGTGAATATGTAATAAGTCTTTGGTTACACAGTGTTTGTAGATTATTCATACATTTTCTCAGTAACTTAGAATATGATGTTTATATTTCTTTATTTTTATTATTTCTGTTGTTGTTGTTCTCTATTTTTATTATTGCTATAAGTAATAGATTTCTGAAAATTAAATAGATCATAGGTGTAAGAAGACCAATGCATGTTTTAAATACACACATGATCTAATGGCCGAAATTAATATATCACATTTTAGAACCTCTATCGTGCCGCACTGTGCGGTTTCAGAGGAATTTCCTCCCACGTACGCTTAGGTAATAGTGGAATGAGCTCCCTGTCGAGTTTTTCCCGAGAGACTATAGCATGGGGTTTTTCAAGAAAGGAGTAATAAGGTTTCGAAAGGGTCGGCAACGCGCGAGTGATACCACTGGTGTTACAAGCGTCTATAGGCTACGGTAACTGCTTACCATCAGGCGGGCCGTATGCTTGTTTGTCTCCTTGGTAGTTAGATAATATCGATGGCGAGAGGTGCGTTGATAGAATGCGGCCGTGGGCATAATCTCGAACGATTCTTCAGAACACAGCCCATTGTACAGGCGGTAGAACACACACGAGGAGGCTTTTTCCACCTTGCTATAAATTTAAGTATATTTGAGCTAACTGCATATAAAAAATGCTAAGAATATTTAATAATATTGCGTGGATTCATTCTATAATAACATTCGTTCCTCGCAATTGGAAGATGTTGTACGTATAGACCTGTAACGGCTAACGATTAAATGAAGCTGACGTCACTCCAAGACGTAAAAAAGCGGTGGACAAATTTGAACTCCTCAGTAGGAGTTTAAAATGGCGAGTACATCTCACACCTTCGGTTTGCTGATGATATCGTCATCGTTGCAGAGTCGCTGGAACAGTTGAGCGGAATGCTGCACAGCCTGAATGGAGCCTCACGACGTGTCGGTCTCGGTATGAACTTAGACAAAACCAAAATTATGTTCAACGAACATGTCACGCCGGGGAAAATATATTTCTGAATATTAAAGCAATGTAACAGAATACCATAGAGCACAGTTCAGCTTCCCAGCGCTAACTAACCTAAATTTTTATTCACCTACTAGTTTCTCTTTCTATAGCATATTTCTTATCTCTTCTGACGACATTATGGTTGTCACTTAGAGATCAAATTTGATATGAAGTACCTGTTAGGTTTAGAGTACTTACTATACTTTTGTGAACGAGTGAATTTTCATATAAATCTGGGCATGTAGGGTAGTAATGTAGGTACTTAGTAGTTAGTAGATCAGATAAATTATCCTTTCGGCCCAGCGCACTACCAATTGTGCGACCCGAGCTCCTACTCCCGAGTTCGAATTTGTCCACTGCTTTGTTAAGTCCTGGAGTCACGTCAAATCAAATAGTCAATTTTAACAAAAAAAATCTTTTATGCGGCAAGTTCAAAAACAAAATAAATTTTCATACAATCTCTAATCTCACTTTTCCTCCCATAAAGGATAAACCTTATGTATGCCATTTTATTTATTTATATTTATAATCAGAACGACAAAACATCAATTACACTGATTACATTCAAGATAACAAAATAATAAACCTTTCATTCCGTCATCTCACAAAACCTCATGCATGCTGACAAAATCATCTTCCATTAATCAGCAAACAAATCCAGTCCAGGACTTGTCTCTAGTAGCGCGTTTAGACCCTTTAACATGCGCGGGATGGGAGACATTGACCGCGCCACCGTGCGACAGTGCGACACCGCAAAAAGTGAATGCCGCCTCGCTCGATTGTAGTTGTTAGGTACGTACGTAAAATTGACATATCTGCAACAAAGCTTTTATAGGCAAGCATTTGATGAAAAACCATATACAGACGCATATAATATAAAAGACCGTAGTGTATAAGATTTGTATGAAGAAATTTGCGGCTACATACAGGTGTTTGACCGTTTATTTGCGAAATTTGTGGTGATAGATTCAGGTCTCCCAGTATTTTAAATTTAAGAAGCATTCGGACAGAAATAAAGCTTTTCCATTATATCCTACTGACTTGAGAAGACATAATAAAGGATACATTGGAAGGAAAAAGTCAAGAAGTTCAATCCTTGGGACTTGAAAAGGTTTAGGTAGGAAACATTACTAATTGTCTCAAGACAGTAGGATAGCTAAGGTGGATTTTTAATGAATGCATTATAAATTTTCTTTTTTTTTCCTTTAAAAGATTTACTTAAAAGGGGTAGATTGAAAAAATAAAAGTAATAAATTTTTAATAGACTATTTATTTCATATATCCTAAACATACATTATGATAAGTGTTATACCCACAAAAGGTACTTCTATGGTATTTGAAAATATTTTTTTACTTTGACCAGCGAAAGATGAACTATAAATAAAAAGATCATCTAAATATTAATATATCATATTTAATAAGCTCACTAATGCCCCACGTACAGTATTGGGTCCATAATCAGAAAATAATATATTATATAAGAATTTATTAATTAATTAATAATTCATATATTTTGTACGAAAATGTATGAAACAACTATTTTGCTATTACCGACATTTCTCGTACCTACCTCAGTTATTAGTCCCATACTTTGATCCGAATCAAAAACAAAACAGAAAAATGAGGTCTTTCTTCCTGCCGAGCACCGAATGGTTTTTTTGTGCTGTTTCTTAATGCAATAATTATTAGAAAGCTGCTTTCACTGACCCATTTCAAATTACAAATCAAAAATAAAATTAAAGTAATCAAATTATGATATCAAAACATCAGTCCTTTTCATGGCACACGTTTGAATGCCTTATACCCTTACTCATAAAGTTCATTTTTATTAACAAACAAGTCGTGTGTAGACTAGAGATGGGCGTCTACCCGGTAAATTTCCGACCTTCGGGAAAATTTCCATTTATTCCCATTTTTACCCACCCATTTTTAATTTCTACCGGGTATTAATTAAAATGAAGAATTTTTCATGTAATTATATAACATGCTGATAATGTTCATAAAAAATATTCAAGATAGAAAAGAAAGAAAGAAAGAAAAATAAATATTTTAAACGTAAACTAATTTCAGTACCTAAAAGAGACACGTTTGTATCTACTTTATACCTACAATAATTTTATATTCATGATCGGATTCATAAACTATAAAATTAAATACGCAATGCAATAAATTTGTGTTAAATAATAAATAAGTTCATCTCGATGGTCCCTATGTACAAAGCGGCATGTCGAAAAAGCCATTTTTTTATTGCATAAATTGATTCTGGTTATCACATATTGCTTTTTTAAATCTATGAAATAGTTTACTAGATACTATAAACGTATATTATGACATGTGTAGTAAATTAAAAGAATTAGTGTCGTAGATGAGGACATAAATGTTCTAAAAAGCGCGCTACTCTGCGTAAATGCGGGTATGTCACATATGACATCGTTTATTTTCTCTTAGGTAATTCATCTACATTCACGTTCACGCGTTGTAAAAAAATGTTATTAGGTTACCTAGTCTATTTAGTGCTATTTTCTTAAATTTTAACACAATAAAATGATTTTGATTCATATATTGATATTAATCTCTTGTGTAAAAGCTGACATGTCAGACGTGACTGAGTAAAGAATATTAAATTTCAACGTACAAACGGTCATCTCTGAATTTTAAATAAAAAGATATCTTTTTTGCAATGAGATCTTACTATATTATATCACTAGAGGTCGCCCGCGACTTCGTCCGCGTGGTAATTTGGAATATTTTCCCCGATTTTGCAACATATCTCACAACTGCTCCGCTCCTATTGATCACAGCGTGATGTTATATGGCCTATAGCCTGCCTGCACTATTCAACAAAAATATTTTTTGTAATCGAGATCCAATACTTTCTGAGATTAGCGCGTTCAACCAAACAAACAAACTCTTCAGCTTTATAATATTAGTATAGATTACAGAGGGTATCATCCAAGCATCATATTAAAATGAAAAGCAAAAATAAATGCATTAAATATTCTTAAAAAGATCTCAAACACGACGCAGCTGTCTTGTTTCGTTGAAAAGTTCCTATGACTATCTTTGAACATCATCATCACACGCTAAACACCTCCTGGAATTATATTAGCCGTCTAGATAAATCAACAAATCGTAAAACAACGCGGCTATCTTGTTTCGTTGAAGAGTTACCATGGCCACCTTCCGACTTTATGGTCACGTCCTAAACACCCACCTACGAATATAGTACTCTTCAAATTCTAAATCCAAAATACTCAAACACGACACGGCTATCTTATTTCGTTGAAAAGTTGCCATGGCCATCTTTCAACTTTATCATCAATCTTGAACACCCATCTAGGTATATGGTACTCGTCAAGATAAATCCAAATCATCCAAACACGACATGACTATCTTGTTTCGTTGAAGAGTTGCCATGGCCACCTTCCGACTTCATCATCATGTCCTGAACCTAGGAATATAGTACTCGTCAAGGTTAATCCAAAACACCCAAACACGACACGGGTATCTTGTTTCGTGAAAGAGTTGCTATGGCTACCTTCCGACTTCATTATCAATCCTGAACGCCCATCTAGGAATATAGTACTCGTCAAGATAAATCCAAAACACCCAAACACGACATGGGTATCTTGTTTCGTGGAAGAGTTGCGATGGCTACCTTGCGATTTCTTCATCAATCCCGAACGCCCATCTAGGAATATAGTACTCGTCAAGATAAATCCAAAACACCGAATCACGACACGGGTGTCTTGTTTCGTTGAAGAGTTGCCATGGCCACTTTCCGACTTCATCATCACGTCATGAACACCCATCTAGGAATATAGTACTCGTCAAGATAAATCCAAAATACCCAAACACGACACGGCTATCTTGTTTCGTTGAAGAGTTGCCATGGCCACTTTCCGACATTATCATCAATCCTGAACAAGAACATAGTACTCGTCAAGATAAATCCAAAATACCCAAACACGACACGGCTATCTTGTTTCGTTGAAGAGTTGCCATGGCCACTTTCCGACATTATCATCATTTCTGAACAGGAATATAGTACTCGTTAAAAAAAACCAAAACTCTAAAATACGATATGACTATCTTGTTTCGTTGAAGAGTTGCCATGGCCACCTTCCGACTTCATCATCAATCCTGAGCACCCACCTAGGAATTATGAATATGTCGTATTTTGAATTTATTTTGACGAGTACTATAAGTACTAGTCAAAATAAATCCAAAATACGACATATCTATCTTGTTTCGTTGAAGAGTTGCCATGGCCACCTTCCAACTTCACCACCACGTCCTAAACACCCATCTCGGAATATAGTACTCGTCAAGATAAATACAAAAGGCATTTTACTGTCTTTTTAATATGAAAATTAACCAAATTACATACTGAATTAATTTATACCCGGTATTTTTAATACATACCGGGTAAAAATGGGTAAAAATCAATTTTTACCCATTTTTACCTTTCCTTCCCATTTTTACCCACCCGATTTTTACCCACCCGCCCATCTCTAGTGTAGACGCTTCAGCACAACATTATAATCTAACTAGCTGTTGCCCCTGGCTCCGCCCGCCTGGATGTCGCGCTGTTATTACTCGCTATTCCAGACTATAATATATCACTATGCCAAATTTCATTCAGATCCGTTCAGTAGCTTTTACGTGAAAGAGTAACAAACATCCATCACAAAATTTCACATTTATAATATTAGTAGGATATGCAATTATTACTATAAAAAATCGATTAGGTATAAAGAAAATTTAAAATAAATATATGGTTCATCTTTCACTATTCAATTCATTTCAGAATAAATGTTTTTTTAGCTATAGTATTGCTATATGTAGCAACAAAGCGAATTTTTTTTTAGTTTTCTTTGACTTTGTAACAAATGCCCTTTATCAATGTTCCGGTTGAACCGGTATATATATAATTTTTCCATATACAAACGAATGTTTGCTTGTTCTAGAAAGTTTCTAGAAGATATTTGAGACATTCGAGTATGAATTGTTGTACCAATAATAATGTAACAACACCATAAAGTGAAGCATATGTAGCTTATGAATTATGACCGCATACAACATAATTATCATATTATTAAAAATATGACTTATACACAATGTTTCAGTTTTCGTTCAAAAACAAATTTCAAAATATACATAATTATAATAATCATATACTTTTAGAAGTAATAATATATTTACATAATAGGTAACAAACATACAACATTTGTATATTTAACTTACATAATATTCAGTTTAATGTTCAAACTAGATAAAGGCTCAAATATATCCTGGCCGCTATATGAAGATTAGTTTTTTATGAAAACTAATGTATGAATTTGTGTGAAATATATTATTATCTGTAGGTTAAGTCTAATTGTACACTGTTACCAAATTCCACAGAATTATATACATTGGTTTTCTTCAAAATATTCATATAGCGGCCCTGTACAACTAACTCCGTTGCTGTGTGTACACATTTGTCTTAAATAAAGCATTTTATTTTATACAGGGAAATTGAAATCATTTGCACTAAAATTATTTAAACTTGCATGATTTGTACACAAGTATTATTACTAGAAGAGGCAATTATTTTCATACCATATTAAATATTGTTAATGATTTCAATTACGCGCTGTCTGTATTTTATATTTATATAAAATTTTATATTCTGGGCCTACTACTACCTACAGGAATTCCGTACATATTGAATATTTCTTTATAGGTTGCCCATGGTACCCTCATTTCCTAACAATGTGCACTCGATCTTCGATAAAATATCTACTACCTTGGTGCTTATGTTTTTCTCGCAATAAAGACACTGAAAGTAGTGAAATTAGTTTGCCTGCACGGAGTTTCTTTGAAGCTAAAATTGCCTTATTTGCCCAAAAAAAAACCTTCGAAATTTTTATAAATTTAGGTTTAAGCAGATTTTTTAAGGCAGAGACACCAGACTTTTCATCAGCCGATATAATTAATAGCCCAATAACCGACATAACAGTCGATGGACAAAATATAATGAAGGTCCGGCTAAATAAACCCGTGTTCATTATTCACGTGATCTTTAAGTCCATACTTAGTGACAAAAGTTGTTTTACAAATTCTGCAGCAAAACCTACCACCGTGATACACTTTCATATGCTCTCTAGCTTTAAAAGTCGAATAGAACGATTGTCCACATATTTGACAAATAAACGGTCTCGCACCAATATGTTTCCGAACGTGAATAACCAACTTTTTTCTAGACTTAAGCGTTTGATTACAAAACTCACAAGTTTCCTTAGACGCCATACTATGCACTTTTTTATGATGCTTGAGATTCTTTTCCGTATAAAATTGTCTTTCACACATATCACAACTGTACGGTTTTATCTGTAAATGTATTTTATTTACGTGAAGGGAGAGTTCATTATCGTTTGGACACTCTTTTTCACAGAAACTGCAAGTTTGAGCCCGTTTTTGATTAACTTGTTTGAGTTTGACCGCGTGTCTTTGTATGTGACTATCATGATGTTTTTGTGTAGCAAACACTTTGTCGCAAAGTTGACACTCTTTATTCTTATGATGTTTCTCATGTATACGTAACTTGTTTTCACTAAAAAAGTTTCGACCACATATTTTACACGACAAATAATTTATATTTTTCACTAAATGTGTAAATTTTTTGTGTTCGTAAAGATGAAATTTGGACTTAAATTCTTTTTTACATATACTACAGATGACAGTTTTATTTATGTGTCTTAATAAGTGTTTTTTTAGGAAATAATCTGATATGAAATGTTTACTACACAGTGGACAAGTGAATTTACACCAATCCGTTGTAACTTCTCTCTTGTTGAACGTTAGAAATTCACTACAAATATCCATAGAATACTTATTATTTAAACCGTTCATCAATTTCCTATTTGCATACGTTCTCGTAACGTTTTTAGCCGGATTTTCGAGCTTAGTATAAGATATACTTTCAGCTATTGAAGGGAATTCCTCCTCGTTTGTTTCTACTTCACTTTCGCTCTCAGATTTTATTCTAAATTCATCTTCTAGTACATCAATTTTAAGTTTACTTTCGTCTATTACATCATTCTCGTCTAAAAGCAAAGTCTCGTCGATATCTTCGACTGCAGGCATTACAGTTTGCGGTGATATCTGAACGAAGAGATTAGCATAAGGAACAATTTTACGAATATTTTCTAATACGAGGCTAATACATGTCTCGAGTCTTTTCCTCGCGAAATTAAATTGGTGTATAAATACATATGAAGTAATCGCACTGTTAAGGCACCTATCGCATATTTTTGTCCCAATGTAGTTGTTTAAGTAGGTCATCTGCAACAAAAAAATTTAACGTTAAAAGTAAAATATTAAAAAGCAAAGGAATTTAGGATGGGGTATTTAGGGTAGTTGTAAAATATGCTTTAGGGACAATAATAGACGAATGCCTGATAAACTCAATGTGTTATGTTTGTTACATTATTTAAACCGTCTGCTACTATATTTAGAAGAATTATTATTATAAGTATTTCAAAGTCGGATGATGGATTGATGATTTTATGTGTAATGTCATTTTTGGTATATTTTCATAGGTATTGAAAATATTAAAATTAGTTATAGATATTATTTACATTTGTATTTTAATTAACTACTTAAAAAAATAACCAAAGAAACCTACATTATTGTAGAATATTTAACTAATAAGACTTAGTGGTACCGAAATAATTTTTAATTCAATGCCAGCGTTTCTACTAAGCTGTGTTCTATAATACATAATTGTCATATTACGCAGGAATCGCGCATTTTACCAATGATAGCAGACAAGCTAGCGGCTCATCTGATACTAAGTAGTAGCGACCACTAAAGGGCTTCAGCAAGTAATGCCAAGGACACAGCCAAGCTGTGACATACCATCTATATGATAACACGCATCAACGCAGTAGGAACACCGGTCTATCAGTTACGATTAATCAATAAATTGTATTAAGAGTTGGAAGGTGGATTAAGGCTTAAACCTTCTCAGCCCTCTTAATAGACGAGAGGAGACCCGTGGCCAGCAACAGGACATTATATAAGTTACTATTATATAATAAACTAACGGACCTGGCAGACGTCGTCCTACCCGGAAAAGTTGATTGCGCCACCTACCGGATCTAATTGTCAATCTAAACCATCCGCGGCCCTACCCAAAATTTCACTAAAATCGGTCCAGCCGTTTAGGAGGAGTTCAGTAACATACACGTACAGAAGAATTATATATATAAAGAAGATTGTATATTAGTCTTTGGCGAAAAAAGTACAACATGCTTTATAAGCACTAATTAATACTTTACTACGACATAACAAAATCAATTTTAATATAAAGCACATAAGCACTAAATTTCTGTATAGCGCGCGTTTTATTTTTGTTGTATAACGTTGAAATCATAGAGACAGTAGCACCCAGACATGGCACAACAATATGCAACATCCATGCTGTTCCACTATAGTCATGCCCTTGACCAATAGATCATAGTATGACCAGTTGTAGTAAGCCCTTCAGACAATACAGACGTGTCTTTCTAATTTACTGAGATCTAATGGTAACGTTCTAGAGTGGCGATCACGAACTGGAAGAGGAAACGTGGGCAGTCCTCCAACAAGGTGGACCGACGACCTGGTAAAGGTTGCGGGCAACCGATGGACAAGCTCGGCTCGGAATCCTTGGAGGATTGTGTCCAGCAGTGGACGTCTTTTGGCTGAGATGATGATGAATGGGTCGAGGGGCGTGACTAAACTGAGCTGACAAAACGATGAGTCACTATTTTCTTGACGCGAGTAGTATTATATTGCCAAATATAATATTCAATTATTGTTTTAGAGTCTGGGTGTACTCACGAATGGAAGAACCTTACACGATACAGGTATTTTAAATATATAACAGGCTCTCCCTAGTTTTGGATGTTATCCCAAAAAAGACTATTAATTAAACATAAAAATGGCAAATCTTATATAATAACTTATATCTAGGTAATACTTATGTTTATTAAATATCTGGTTAAATAAACTTATAACTTAAAATATAAACTAATCTAGATTATAGGTAAGAAGTCAGTTCACACATTATACTAAACTTAATTTTAGTTTAGACTGGTATTAGCACAAGCTATCAGTATAGTATTATTTATTACAATGGGTGAGATTTAACAGATGAGATATAGATACTCAACAGTATGTTGTACTTGCTCAACTAACGCATGACCTTAACTAATGACCTCTACAGTCAGGTATATATTATCACTAAATTAATTAATTCTTAATAAGCATGATGACAGAAACAAAGAACTTATAAAATAATAGTTTTTTTATGTTAGAATATTTTTGAGGATTTTAAAATCCACACATATTACAAAAATAAATACGAGATCTTCTTGATTTTTAATAAAATAAAATATATAAATACAGCTTTCCGCCATGTTGCGTGCAACGCCATTACTGAGGAATGACGTCACGAATCAGTAAAAAAGTATAGAATGTACTGCACATTGAAATGAATTTGTAACACAAACTGTATAAAAGGTGTTGCCATGACACGAAATTTAAATTTTGTTTTATAAATGTAAAGTGTTATTAAACACTTACTTTTTGCAGAAATATGATTAATTTTAGGAATAGTAGCGCCTTAGGCACCTTTTTGTGTAGATTTTCAAAATTAGTCATAATACTAGATTCTTTATTGTACAAATGAGAACTTTACAATATATAAAAAGACAATATCATGTACAAAGGCGAGCTTATCTTATAAGTTTTATTCTAGCAAACCCTAAAGAGTGCCAATGGAAACAAGGACACTAGAAGTCACATTGAAGGAACTTCAATTATGATCACTAAGGCAACTAAATGACAACATTTTGACAAATACAGAAAAAGAGATACAGATACAAAAAAACTCTTTAAATTAAATAATAAATGAATTATATTAGAAAAAACAACAGAAAGCGCCGCATCTCCGGCTATATTAATACTTATAGCTTGTTCTAGATTATCACTAGAATAAATATAACAAATGTTAAACAAACTAGAACCAAGCTAGTTCCTCAGATGACCACTAAAGACTGCAGTCGAATATACTTTAAAAAAGTATTAAATTAAATTCTAAGCCTATATAGTTAATGAAGTACTGCAATAAAAACTGTGTACATTAGCATGCTTACTATGTAACAAAGGTGGATTGATAGTTGTGTAACTAAATTAGGCATCAAACAATAATTATCAGGAAAAAATAAAACACGCGACTTTTGCCGTTGTGCATATGTTGTTGTACTGTACTTTACTTATGAAAAGCCTTAGGAATATTCCTTATAGCTCTTTTGTATTTCCTCGAAGGTTTCTGATCTGTTGAGCAACCAATATTGAAGTTGACATTAGTGCCAATGTTTGGACTAATATTTGATTTATCATTGCCAATATTTGGTCCAATATGCGTGATAACATTGCCTACAATATTGGTACTAATGTTTGGTGTACTATTTGATGTAACTTTGCCTACAACATTGGTACCAATATTAAACGTAGGTGCTTGGTTCCACCAACCTCCTACGTTGAACAGTGGTACTGAACCACCATCTAAACCCTTTTTTATTACTATAGGATTTTCTTCAACATCCATTTGTTCGAAACCAATTAAATTTAACGTATTATTAACTTCTGTATCCATTGTTTGCATATTTATATTCTCAATAGTAGGTTTAATAACATTGTCTTCAGTGGTATTGTAATCCATCATGCTGATTTCTTCAATTCCAATTAATTTATCTATATAATTGTTATTATCAGGCACAATGTTATACAAATTATGTTCTTTGAATATATTTTGAGATTCGTCTTTTTTGGTTTCTGTTGTTTGAAACAATGCATTGTTACCAAAACTTATTCGAATATTTGTATGTTCTGTAGCTTTTGAAGCGCCACAGCAATGGCAAGTTAGTCTGTATGTATTGTTATTAGTTAAACAAGCATTACATTGCCAATTTTTTTTACATTCCAATAACTCTTTATCTTTATTTTGTTTAATGTTATCTTGAACGTCAACAATTTTGTCAATTGGTGTCTTACAATAATTGCAAATTTCCGTATGTTTGAAGATCCAACAAAATTTACAATCTGCTACATCTTTTGTGGTCTTTATACTATTTACCTTAGCCAAGTTGACATTTGTTGGTTGAGATTTGTATGTATCAGGGCTTACAGTGTTTTTAAATTTCCAATTTTCGTCACAATGGTTCCTTGTCAATGTTTCAGAATCACATTCTTTAGCAGCGTTTTCTTCTTCAAGTATAATTTCATTGTGTACAATATTTTCGGATATGAAAGGAGTATCTTTTAAATTTTCTATATTTTTGCTTTCAATTTTTTTATCATAAGTTGTTTTTATATATTTAGTATTAAGAAAATCATTTGCTGATATATTCAACTCTGTTTCTTTGATATCGGTGTTTATTAATATAGGATTGGAAAAGCTATACATTTTAGGAATATCCTTTGGGATTGTGAGATTGTTTATCTTATTTTCTTCAGAATTTAATTCATACTTGGCTTTTGTTGTTGGCTCTTTTACAGTGTTACGAATGTCAATCAATTCAACGATTTTAGTAGTACAAGATTTTGCAATTAGATGGTCGCCACCTTGAATCACATTTCTTATGTTTTTCATTGGTTTAGTTGCAATTTTTGCCTTTTTCTTAATCGGTTCATTTTCAATATCTTGAATTTCAATACATTCAATAGCTTTAGTTTTAGAAGTACAAGGTTTTACAAATACATTGTCATTTGTTGTCAAATTTTCATTTTCTATGTCATGAATTTCAACTACCTGAGCTGTTTGACACGGTTCATTAATTTCATTGACGTTTTCGTCAATAGTATCATACAGGTCAATATCATAATTACTTTTTGGATCACAAAATACATAGAAATAGAAATGGTCCGTCTTAAAGCGATTTTTAGTTATAACAACTGGGTATGAATATACAAAGTTTTCTTTTGATTTTTCGCTGTGTACAAGTGGAATGATATTCTTGATACTTCGATCACAGCTTAGTTTTTTTGATATGGTCATAATTTGAGCCTTGGATGGTATGCACAGTTCTTGATACTTGTATGATTTTTTCTAGAAAAGGAACCAGATCATACAGATTGACAATAACACTTGGAATAACTCATATTATGCACAACAGATGAAATGCTTAGGAATTGTTAAAGCCTATGCATTAATGCTACAATATTATACTGCTTATAAATAAAAAGAAAATCATCAAATCAGTAGAGGAGAAAAGAAACCTCCAGGACGATGGACTGTAGATAATGATATGAGAGATGTTTTTCAGTTAAATATGAACTTATTCCACAAGACATTTAAATTAGTTTTAAGTATATGCACCAATGTGCAATGGCATACACATTAAACTGTTTCAAGAATTGACTTGAAATAATCTCCAAGTCGAGATACAAATGCATCAGATATTAAACCAGTGGTTGTCATATAATAAAACCAATATGCCTTACACCACTTGTCTCACCTAAGATTGCCATATTTCAATGCACACTAGAATGTAAAATTTTAAACAAGGCTTAATTTTACTACTAAACTGTTATTTGCTTGTATTCATAATAAATATATTTTGACTAAATTCATTGTGAAATAATTTATTAAGACAATTAACATAGAAGATATAGGTAAACAGTGCAGGCTACCAAAATTAAGTTTAAAAATATAATCTATCATAATTCCCAAGATACACCTTTCTCTTTGCCAAATTTCATTAAGATGCATTAAGCAATTTAGCTATGAAAGCATTGGATTACACACAGAAATACATTCGCATTAATAAAATAAGTTTGGATAAAATTGCTTTGCTTTTAGTTACAATCAGGATATACACTTTTAGTGCCTAAAACCCAGCTCCCGGGTTCTTTAAGGCGCTATAACCTGGCTACGAAGTTCATCTTTAGATAGTTATTAATCTACCTGTCCTCGTGCCTAGCACTCGGCTACCGTGGCCTATTGTTCGTACGCAAAATAGTAAGGGTAGGTAATTCGATACCAATTGAAAAAAAATATTTTATGACTGAGTAAAAAATCGTAATGGCTTTCTTGGCACTGGAGGTGTTAATAGATATTGCAGCACAACTAATAAGATAGCAGACTGTCATGGTTGAAACATCATTTACACAAGACAATATATATCATGGTTGTCCTCGTAAGTCCTGCGTCCTGCGTAAGTGGTTAGTGAAACTGCTAAGCAGGTTGTGGGTTTGATTCCTTTATAAGCATAGCCTGTTATGTCCATAATTATTTATCAGTTTTCTGGGTGCGATAGATTAGGCTCTGTCTAGTTTGGGCTCAGATAACTGTGTAAGTTGTCCCAAGATTAAATGTCAGAGATTTCTCATTTTTCTTTGTACACCGAGTTGGTATGGAATATCTAAACCTATGTAGCCATAATGTATGGCATAGGCACATAATAACTAAATTGTACAAGTGCTATGAACAAAATAAATTATCTCACAATGAATTTATTAATTACCCAAGGCAAAAAGATGAAAACTCAATACTTACATCTGGTAACGTAGAAGCTAAAACCGTGTACAAGGTTTTATTTCCCATAAGATCAGGATGACCACCATGGATACAAACCACCTGGTCTAACTCTGTCATTTTCTTGCTACTGTTGAAGCAAATAACGCATAGTTGGTCTGTTCGCTTGTCAATGACATGTTCCATGACATTCCTAAACTTATGTTTCTCTATATGTTGTAAATGCTGGATATAGTTGTCTGTAATATGATCACATTCGCTACATTTAAAATCTTTATTATTTTGCGGATGTAACTCTTTACCAAGCACATGAACACGGTTATTATGCTTTTTCAATTGATTACGTTTAGGAAAAGACTTTCCACATATACGACAATGGTACCACATGGTTTTTGGATGTATGCTTTCATGGTTTAATAAAGAATCCATGTTTGGCAGCACTTGCCAACATTTTTTACATTCTAAATCATTTAATTCTGGCTCGTTAGTAACCGTTTCTGCTCCTACGTTGACAATATTTATGATCGGTTCAGCATAGTCTATAACTTTATTGTGTTCTGCATGTAATTTGTTGTAATTTGGGTTGAGTTTTTGTCTGCCTCGCTTTTTAGGTCTATCAATAGGGTCTAGCTTCTCAAATTTCTCATACATATCATCAAAGCAATTAAGCATGGCTCTTTCGGCTCGCTCGCACTGTTGAGTGAAGAGATACGCATTGAGGGCTCTGTCTAGACATTTTTGACATATTTTGTTAGGAAAGTTAGGATCATCAACAACCTGAAACATAAAAAGTAATGGTATCAAATAAAAAATAATTAAATCCTAATTTTTAAATATTACATTATGTATTTGCAGAGATCATCTATCATACTAGGTATCTATAAATATTACTCTAATGTGCATAATCTAACATCTTGAAAGAGTAAAGACTATAGGTGGGCTGCATATTTTCAAAATACTGTAGACATACTCAGATGTGCAAGATAATTCCCACTTGTCACATTAATTAGTAGGTACATCATTCATGAAAGCGAAAAGTGTGTGGCTCATTAACTAGCCGCTGTAGCTACTATTGATACTACTGGAGAACGAAGATGATAAACATACCTTGAATGGATGAAAACTTGCCACAATATCTCTTATAGTGACTTTGTACAAGTTCCCACTTCCAGCTATTTTCATAATTTGATCAAGTTCGGACAATCCTGGAGTTATATTAAGGCAATATCGACACACTTTTAATTTTAGCCTTCCTTCCAACAAAAACTTTACGGCAACTTTGGTTGTTAATGGTTCAATCTTTTCGATATTTTCCATGTCGTAGTTACAACCAAGAGATTTTGCTGGCTCCGGCTCCTTGACAGGCCTTTTCATATAAGTTTTCTGAGCATTAATAACACTCAAACTAGAAAAAATATCTTCGTCCATAATTGAGGTTAGACAATCGCAACTTACTAAGGTTATTACACACTTTTTACATAAGTATAAAGTTCACATTATCTGCTGTATCCACTTTAGATCAACAAGCCTTCTTTAGAATAATAATGATTTCGGAAAAATCAAAATTATTCTACGATGACACCGTCAAGTCAAGCAAGTACAAATATGGCGGAAAACGGAGGGAACGGTCACAGTTGAGTAGTTGACGTTAGTGGTAAACGTAGTGATCAATGTACTCTGTGGTAGTGATAGTTATTAGTTACTCTGTGGTTAACGTTAGCGTATAAGTTCCTGGCGGTAGCGTCCAAACAAGGAGGTAGTATACCTACACATACAATGTTTCGACTTTTGAATCAGCGTAGGTATGCATAAGGCTGTAAATACCTAGTTCACAAAATTGCATTATTTCACGTGACTTTGAATTTGATTTCGGAAAAACTTTGTTTAGTGTATAATTATAAGAAGGGGGGAAGCCGTGGGGGTCACAGTTCTAACCTAATTAGAACTGTGACCCCCACGGCTACTACCGAAGTACCGCCATAGTAAGGCTGCGGGTGAGAGGTCGGGACATCGAGCCGTACCGCACCGCACCGCATAGAGGGACAGCGTTCCCGGTGCACCCTGACGCTGTTACTGGAGTGGAGCCCGCGCAGCGTGGGCAACTGCTGGGTAGACCACTGATGTCATATCAGGTTCCGGTGGTCCACCCGTGAAAGTGGTAAAGTAGGTGCACAGGGGGGTTTTAGTCGGAATGCCTGCCACCTTTAGGCCGGAGAGTCCGACATATGTACCTTACGCTTGGCGGGGCGGTATGCGTAAATTATGCATTTCCCATCTACAAAAGATAAAAAAGAACTGTGACCCTAAATATTTTTTTAAATTTCAACATTCAATAAAAAAAACCACGTGACACCCCTCCCCCGCGACCTTATTTCAAGACTTTACCAAAATTGTTATATTTCTATTGTCCTATGTTTTGAGAAGTCATAAATGCTGAAACCATAGATACCTTATTCTTAGTTCGCATTATTGGGAATAGCCATTTCGGAACCCTACATTGTGCATGACCCGACAAGCACTTGGCTGTTTTTTTTATACTACCAAGGTGTCAAACAAGTATACGGCCCGCCTGATGGTACTTAATAATTTTGTATATTTATTTTTATTAAAAAAAAATTAATAACCACCTGAGCAATTTATTAATGATTTGTGTTTTGATTGCATTTCTCTGCTGGGCACGGATCTCCTCTCCTCTATCAAGAGAGACAGGGTTTAGGCCTTAATTTACACACGCTCGCTTACTGCGGGTTGGTGAATCAGGCATGTCTTTAGAATTGCTTCTAAGACATGTGGGTTTCCTCAAGATGTTTTCCTTCACCATTAGCAGATGGCGAAACATTTGACTAGTACATATAAACTCCACAACGTGAAATTCACACTGGTACTGCCGGGGATCGAAAACTCGCACCTCTTGCGTGCAAGTCGGTTACTTTCCCACTCGGCCATTACCGCTATCTGGAAATCAATAGAATAATTTCAATAAAATGTATAATATATATATATATATATAGTACTTATTTTCTATACATAAATCTCATAAATTATAGAATTAATTAATCAAAAACTACTAGAATTAAAACATTTAACTTTCATCCATATTAATACTTACCATGAATCAAAATAAGTAAATGATTAAGAAGAAATTATACCCAGACTAAATTGTACTGAGTAGGTATTTCTTCTTAAAGCAGTGGAGGCTGAGTGGAAAATGAACTGACTTGCATGCAAGTGGTGAGAGTTCGATCCCAGATGGCAGTACTATATAATGTGAATTTTACTTTGTCGAATTTATATGTATTAATCAAATACCTACCTTACCATCAGGTGCAGAAAAACATCGTGAGGAAACCCAACGGAAAAGGTAATAGGGTAACAACAATAATCACTAAGCATAAGAAACTACGGTGTTGTAATATAACTTTACGAGCTTCTCATAGACAATAGATATGGTGGTATTTTATATATTTTCAGGTCCGCTGCACCGTTTCCCAAGCCCCAATAATTATAATGTGGCTACTATTGAGAAATTTTATGAATGGAAGGCTGTCCTGGATGTAGCAATCCAGAAAAGAGGTGATAGGTGTATATATAATCATATACGATTATGTAACAATCACTTTTTGAAATGTTACTGTCTACCCAGTCATTGTCTCACAAGAAATGCTGTTCCTTCTTTAAACTTAGGTAAGTAATAAAAAAAAGCAACTCTAAACATCTCTGCCCTTTTTAATTGTTAAAAATATATATTTTATCTACCTAACAACTTACGGCCTGGCCATGGGACCACAGAGTAACTAATCACTTCACGAGATATTCGGTAAGGTGCCGTGCCGGTATACCTAGTGTGATATGACCTTTAGTATTTAGCGCCATCTATCTACCAAATTATAAATAAAAATAAAGTGTTGCCAGCGTAAATCTATAAAGCAAGGTAGTTTGACTGCCTCGGTGGTCCAGTGGCTGCAGTATGCGCCTGCTGTGCACGAGGTTGTGGGTTCGATTCCCACACAGGGCAAAACTTTGTGTGACCCACAAAGAATTGTTCTTAGTCTGGGTGTAATTTGTGTCCGTTAATTGCATGTTTGTAATGTACCCCGCGACACAGAGCTTAATCTCTAGTGCGGGAGTAGTCTTTAAAAAAAAAATTGTGTGTGTACCAGAGTACACAGGTAAGAAGTGAAACTTCTTTATCTTAATTCTTCTTAATTATCTTTTCAAAGTAATACAATTATATGATGACAGTTAATCTTGTAGAAATGCAACGATTTTATAAAATTAAAAATGAATAAATAAATCATTAAAACGAATAATTAAAAAAGATGTACGTGTACATATTTTTATATTCTAATCGTGTTTTGTTTTATTTTTAAATTATTATTTAATTTATATTTTTTATTGTTTTTAGAATTAATAATGTTCATTAGATTTACAGTCATATTTATTAATACTTGCTAATTTTAACAGATTTATATACATTCACTGATACTTACAATCAAAAAGTTAGGTTAACCTCAAATAAATATTAAAATCATGCTCATACGTGTTGAATTTATAAAACGAAATATATAATCACTCTCATTTTTCTTGTAAATTCACTTAAATTTGAATAAGTCTTTTTATTTTATCCCTTTAAAATTAATATATTGTTATTCCTATTTCAAACCAAACTTCAAAACTAATATATTGTTGTTATTATTACAATATATTACATTATATTCTTTACATGGCGCGTAACTGAAAAACGTGACGATTTTTTTACACTGCTACAAAATACGTCCTTTTATGTTTATATATGTAATTTTAACACTCCAGACGAGAGACTTGTGCACCTACTATAAATAATCTCCGCATCACCCTGTTGGTTGACTGGTAGAGAATGCCTCAGGCATTAAGTCCGCCATTATACATTCTGTGTATATAAAGTTTAAATAAAATAAATAAATAAAATAAAATACGTCGATAAAGAAGTTTCACTTCAAAAAGTATTAATAATAATATAATTAATAATGTCCCCCTAACTGAATTTCGGTCGCGGCGAAAAATCTCATATAAGTATATGTATAATATGTATAGTATAATACATGTAAAAAAAAAACTTATAAGTACCTACGTTATTTATTATTTATGATGACATATTATAATCACACTTGTACCAACTTCTAATAAGAGATGGCAGCAATCGCAAGAAGGAATATTTTATTTAAATTTGATAGATGTCCGTAACGAAGTTAATTGATGATGCTGATATTGAAAGGGAGCGTAAGGTACTAGCGGTCCGAGGGAATATGCTGGTTCACAGATTCTTCCGTTGTTCCGACCAGGTCAAAATTACACTTTTTTAAGCGTATTGTCAAGGTCTGTACACGGGGAGTCTGTGGATCAGATTTACCAAAAGAGCGCTAGATGCCCTGCGAGTTCAACACAATAATATATTTAGGATGCTGTTAGGACTGCCGCGCTTCTGCAGTGCCTCATCGATGTTCGCAGTGAATCATGCAGATGGCTTTTATGCTGTGATGAGGAAAATAGCGCATCAATGATGCGCTTTTTGCACCAGCCAGGATGCGAGGCGGGCACAATAGCATTTTAAAAACGAAATGTCTCATAATCGGAGAATAATGATACTCCGCCACGTATCATTATTCTCCGATTATGAGACATTTCGTGGAGAGGACTGACAATTAGATAGGTCTGATTGACGGTGTTCTCCTCGGAGTGTCTATGTAATTTATCATGTGAAACACGTTACTATTACTAACATTAGTTATAAGGAATTTTCTACTCAAGAATTTATTATTATTATTTCTTGTGTAAAATAATTAATTTAAAAAAATGGTTTGTTATTGACAAGTGTCACTCAAAATAATGTTTCTAATAAAATATTGTTATTTAATAAATTGATCATCAATTGTGCACAATAGGAGTAAATTGGTTGCTTTTATAAAACTTAACTAGCAACCCCTATTGCAAATATATCCTTGACGTCTGCGCCGGTGTCATGCGATATTTTTCAATAATATTGTGATTTTTTTGTGTTATATAGCGTGATTCTCGTTGATTTGAGCTAAAGTTCCTCCGACTAATCAGTTACAACAGTACAGTTGTCACCAGAAAGTTGACTTTGTGAATCTGAGATAGTAGTCAATTAGCACAGAATAAATACTACATATATTTATTCTGTGTAATTATAATAAGAGTAAGACTTGTTGTGCATTTGTTTATTGCATTATGTCGTATAAGTACTGTTGTGTTATTGGATGCAAGGACAGTGGAGATATGAATGAACATTCACTAAGTCAAATTTTGAATAAATAATCGTTGATGACTTGCTTTTTAATTGGGCAGTACTAACTAACTTACTTTTTAGCTCAGACTTGGGAATTCTAATATTGCTATATTATATTCCGTTCCTTTTCGTTACCACTAATATTGTAACTTATACCAAATTGTTAATGTTATATTCTGGCGATTAAAAAGAGTGATCCGAGTTTCTTGCCAATTCTTCTTGGGGCCCTAACATAGTCAGCGAATTGGCCATAGGAGAAAAGTATGCTGCTGGCATTTGTTCTTATGACGTTCATAAGTATCATGTATTTGATCTAAATGAATAAATGAGTTTGACTATAAAATTTAAATGCATTTTTTTTCAGGTATGCAAGCTCCTCTTCATGGTTTTCCAAACCCAGAAAAGCACAAAGCGAGATTTAATACATGGTTATATTCTATTGGTGGTGATGTTATAGGTCTTGAAAATAGACACATATATAAATACCGTCGAGTGTGTCACAAACACTTTGAACAAAAATATGTGTGCCGCCATGACAGGCTAAGCGCAATTGCGATTCCGTCATTATATTTACCAGGTTTGTAATTACACTAATAAATTCTTCAATATAACATTTACTACAAAATTATAGAAGTAATATTGAAGCATTTAGTTGACTCTCGAAAATTTTAAACTCGTTAATTTGAATCTTTCAATTATATAATTTGAAAAAGTATTGGACTTAACATAACAGATAGCGTAAGAGTTGATGTGAACAAAACATTCTATGGTTTTGGTCATCATATGACTATCAACAACCTTGTTGACAAATTTGCATATTTTACATGAGTTACAATTTCATTTCGAAAACACATTTATTTCATAAGATATTTACATGAATAGTTATTAAACTTAAAGTAACCTAACCTACTTACAAACAATCAGATATTATATTTAAAGGGATTAACCTATAAATAAAATATCTGATTGAGATCACAGTTCTGAGGAAAGGTGCCCAAAAGACTGGCCACATTCCCTCGCTGGATTGCAAGGCTAATACGTTGACCCAAGTAAAGGCCAGCATTAGGATCGTGAGATGACTCGACCAAACGCCTTGAAAACTAATTGTTGAGTGTATGTCTCTATGAGCTATGGCTTGTGTAGGTTGACAACCAATAGCTACACAAGCGTAGACAAAGAAAACTACACAAGCCATAGATCATAGTGTAAAATTAGTGTATTATCTAAAAATAACTTAAGATTATTTTTATATTATTATTATTTTATACTACCTATTTTGCAAATATGCTGGTATAAACTGACTTACCCTAGTCAAATTCCAATCACTAAATGTTACAGGAGGAACGCTAGGAGGATTATTGTAACCTCAGATTGCCTTAGACCAAGTCCTATAACTCTCATAAAGACCGCCCAACCTGGTTTGTTGCTGAACAGATTACATAAATATATTGATATGCATAACGAGAGTGAAAGATGACGAGCAAAATCAGAACACAACCTAATCCCAACTGTTGCAAGTAAAAATATTACATTAGATTAATGCAATCAAACCGAATCGTTTACCTCTAGTGATGCAGAAATCATTCAGCATCCATTATCAAGATAAGACGTTGGACGATAAGTTAGTGATGTAGCCTGTTGATCAGATAAGATGTTTGGACCAGCGGGTCTACCCTGGACACTCGATTCCGTTTAAAAATTGAAATTAGAATGTCATTTTGTACTGCGAGCTGTGTGTGATAAAATTGGCACTCTTGAACACGATCGTAATTGAAATTGGAATCGAGTTCACGATCGACTATACTGGGCTGCCATACAAATAAAAAAATTAAACTAACAAATAAAATATTATTAAATAAAGTGAAATATTTATTAATTGTTACTTTTCATATTTATTATAGCATGAATTACCATTAAAAGTATATTTCGCATATATTTCAGCTGGTTAAATATTTATATTTAATTAATAAGTAAATACATTTTATAAATTATATGATTACAATGGCAACCCTCCATTAAAAAAAAAGTTCCCGCTACCACAGAATACTTAATAGTACAGGTACAGAAGGTTCACTTCGCTAAATCATTTAAACAAATATCAACTTTGCTCGCACACAATAGAGCGCAATTCAGCTCCCCAGAACAAAACTTACCTACTCGTTTATTTACCTACAAATTGGCTCCCTTTGTATTGCGTATTTCTGGACATTATGGTTGTCACTTAGAGATCAATTTTGTTCTGAAGTACCTGTTAGGTTTAGGTTGGTACTTACTATACTTTTGTAAACGAGTGACTTTTTAAATAAATCTGGACATGTGGGGACATATTCAATGTAGGTACTTAGTAATTAAATTATAAGAACGAGCAGTGTGTGTCCACATCACAGGACTGGTCAAACCACTAAAGAACAAATTACAATAATGGGTAGGTACTAGCTGTTGCCCGCGGCTCCGCCCATGATTATGTTTTTGATTAAATTAAAAATAGGTATTAGAGTTTGTCATTGGTTTGTTTGGAGCCATTTGTCCAGTTGAAATTTAAAACTATTGAGTGATAGGCGGTTATAATATATTTTCCCAATGAAATAAGTACCTACTTAATTGGTTGGACAAATAAATAATACGTCTCTACAAAAATTGTGCTGTTACCTATAGTCTACATATCAAAATCATGCTACAAATAGGTACCTACCAATTATGTTTTTCTAAATGATAACGTGTTTCTTTACTTTGCAATATCCTTTGGAATATTGAAAAACGAGAGGTTAGGATCCTCCTTATCACTATTTAAGCAGCCGAATACTGTGGAATATTTTTATGCCTTTATTTTCTTTAAAATATTTAAAAGCGAAAACGATTCGGTGTCGAATTACGGCTTCGTGTGCGTTTCGTAGGTAAACTTACGTCGAACCGACGACGCGACCGGCGCGCGACACTCGACTAAATAATCCCCCTGGAAATGTTGCGGCCGGGTACTTGTAGATTCATACCTAAACAGCGGAGTGAACCAGGCCTGCCGCTACTTCAACTTGTCAACAAACAATAGCCAATACAATACAATACCTATATTTTAATGTATTTCAGACTATATTTTACTTTTATAAGTATAGAAGACGTCGATATAGATTTTTATGTTATTTTAGATGATACATAGGTACTATGATTTACGTTTTGTCAGGCCTGGTTCACTCCGCTGTTTAGGTATGAATCTACAAGTACCCGGCCGCAACATTTCCAGGGGTATTATTTAGTCGAGTGTCGCGCGCCGGTCGCGTCGTCGGTTCGACGTAAGTTTACCTACGAAACGCACACGAACCCGTAATTGGTCACCGATTCGTTTTCGCTTTTAAATATTTTAAAGAAAATAAAGGCATCAAAATATTCCACAGTATTCGGCTGCTTAAATAGTGATAAGGATCCTAACCTCTCGTTTTTCAATATTCCAAAGGATATTGCAAAGTAAAGAAACACGTTATCATTTAGAAAAACATAATTGGTACTAACTATAGGTACAGCACAGTTTTTGTAGAGACGTATTATTTATTTGTCCAACCAATTAAGTAGGTACTTATTTAATTGGGAAAATATATTATAACTGCCTATCACTCAATAGTTTTAAATTTAAACTGGACAAATGGCTCCAAACAAACCAATGACAAACTCTAATACCTATTTTTAATTTAATCAAAAACATAATCATGGGCGGAGCCGCGGGCAACAGCTAGTACCCATTATTATAATTTGTTCTTTAGTGGTTTGACCAGTCCTGTGATGTGGACACACACTGCTCGTTCTTATAATTTAATTACTAAGTACCTACATTGAATATGTCCCCACATGTCCAGATTTATTTAAAAAGTCACTCGTTTACAAAAGTATAGTAAGTACCTACCTAAACCTAACAGGTACTTCAGATCAAAATTGATCTCTAAGTGACAACCATAATGTCCAGAAATACGCAATACAAAGGGAGCCAATTTGTAGGTAAATAAACGAGTAGGTAAGTTTTGTTCTGGGGAGCTGAATTGCGCTCTATTGTGTGCGAGCAAAGTTGATATTTGTTTAAATGATTTAGCGAAGTGAACCTTCTGTACCTGTACTATTAAATATTCTGTGGTTTTGTGTTAATTTGTTGAAATATAACGATGATTGTTCATAATGATGTCGGAAGAAATCAAGCCCAAGGTTTCATAGAAAGTGCTGTCTTATTTTTAATTTAACATAATAATGTATGATGGACATGTTTCTCTTTATTAGAACTACAAAATAGTCAGCGACGGCATAATATGTTTATATTATACGAATAGCTTTCCATACCTAACCATTTTTTTGTTTAAAAAAATATATACAAACTAGGTGGAGTTCGGAAAGCTTATAAGACAGTACGACTTATTTGTCCTTATCAAATTAAATACTTTAGTTACCTTATGCACTCATGTAGGAAGATACACGCAGCAACGGAGATAGCTGTACAGGGCCGCTATATGAAGATTCGTTTTTAAAGAAAACCATTTTATATATTTCTGTGGAATTTGGTAACAGTGTACAATTAGCACCTACAAATTAAAATATATTTCACACAAATTCACACACTGCGGCCCTGTACAGCCATCTCCGTTGCCCGGTGGGCATACATAATACTACATAAGAGATGCATTTTACGCCACACAATTTAAATGATTACCTATCTTATGAAATATCGTAATATTCATTACTTCAGCACACACCACACTCGCTAGTAATAAATTCATAAATCAGAGAAAATAAGTTAGCAACTCCAATATATAATTACATATTAGTATATAATGTAGTATCAAAAGTTCTTATTACGTCGAAATTCTCTATTAAGTATTAGATAATGTTTTATTGTTTTCTATTATTTATTGTCACCGTTTTAGAAAACGCGTTGTCGGCATAATGCACCATTGGGTTTAAATTCTACCTTTGTCACACATCCAATGCATGCGTATTATCCAAAATATTATATATAAGTGCTAAACGTGCTTTGATAACAATCTCTTAATAAATCACACACAATAGTTTATTATTGTGAGTAATTTTTGGGATTGAGTTTACTCGATCCCAAAAAAGTTAGCTTTTTGTAATCGTATAATGTCGATCCCAGACTCGATTCCAAACTTGATTTGTAATGTCAAAATCGCGTCAAGAGTACCAAATGTTATTAGGATCGAGCTAATGTCAAATTTCAAACGAATTCATTGGCCTGTAGGATTGAAACTGGTTCGGGATTGGAACGGGATTGAGATTGGTATTGGATTCCATGGTAAGCCTGCAGGACCATCTTATTATTGCCTTGTACCTCGCCTCCTTAATGTAAACATTACGGCATTACAATGGACCCCCGGTAATCCGACAAACGTTTTGCAGGGCAGTGTCGGACTATCGAATTTGTCGGATTATGGAGCATTGCCTAAGACCCCTTATAGCCCGGATTGTTTTTAAAAAGAATACCTTGTAATGCGACAAATTACATTTTTTGAAAACTACAAATCATACTCCAAAATTTGCCAAATCATGTACATTTAACAGTGATAGGTATGTCGGATTACAAGGGGCGCCGGATTACACAGGGGCCGGATCACCGGGGGTCCACTGTATTTATAATATTTGTCAAAACGTGTTTAGAGGTGCTCACACTTATAACGGCTGCGAGTGAAAAAAACGTATTAATTGGCTATTTCGTATTACTTAAGGGGGCTTCCCGGTGGGTTCTACGTGCTCCGTCTATTTTATTCTTTTAGTCTTAGTCCATGGTATGTACTCTTAGAACAAATTGCTGGAATTATTTTTTAACTAGCGCCATCTAGTGCTGTAAGTTGAAACCATTTAGAACATCTAGCTATACATGATACTGCGATAGCTATTGCGTTGCTATACTTAAAAATATTTAGATAGATAGATAATTTTAGAATAAGTATTTTATTTTAGATCATAAAGACAATTGTTAGCATAAACTGTAAGCAGTAACATTATATTTAATTTCTTTAGATGAACAATCAACTTAACCTTAACTGTTTTTTTGCTTTTGCAAAAAAAACTTGATGGCTGTTATTTTGCTGGCAAGCAACACGATAATGCACGCTAACCTCAACGTCAACGTAATGTTTGACGTTGAGGTTAGCGTGCATTATTGGGGTAAATATGTTTTTTTTTAAATAATGTCATTATTTTAAAAAATATATATGTTTACCCCACAATAGAGACCGTAGCTCAGGGATCTTATATTAATTGGGTAAGTTCCTTGCTGTAGCTACAGACACGTCAGACACCGGCCAACTAATCTTTCTTAGCTTTAACTCTCCACCTTGACGTTTGCAGAACCACCGATATAACATAACGGATGCCATAACTTAAAAAAAAAACTGACATATGTCATTAATGTCATATTTACCGCGGCGCGGGCTTTTGCCTTCTTGGTTTGTACTTTGTAATTCTGTACGTTTGTTTCGTTTTTCTCACAGAGTACTAATGTTTTTGTATTTTCGAAATATCTAAGATTAATAACTGAGATTGTATCTGTAGGGTTGAGTGAGCACCTGTTCCTCTGTTTCATTTCGTCCAAAAACAATAATTCGTTTTGTAGGATCGACTCTTTAAACTATAGTGTGTGGTGATTTATATTGTTTGTGAGAAAATTATTGACTCGTTAACGCATTAAAGACCCTCAATTTAGTGCTTTCGTGATCTTAAATTTGCTTAACAACAATGGGTAGAGGCCATAGAAAATGTGAAGTTTGTGGTATTATGGAGGCCAGACTCACTGGAGATAAGTTACTTTTTTCCAAGTTTCCGCTGGATATAAATCGGTGAGTACATAATTATGGCTAATTAAATGCAGGAAGCTAAGTTAGCATAATCATGCCTGCTTGCTTCTCATAAGAAGCAAGCATGAGCTTCATTTAGTTATTTTTATAATTAAAGCATTCTACAGTAGCCTCTACATGATAGTGAAGTGATATACTATTTCATTTAACTCTACTATTTACCTACGCTAACATAATTAATCTTACCATTAGTTGATAAACAATAAAATAAATGGTTATATAAAAAGTAACCTTAATTTTGTATGTTCCAGCTGTAGAGAATGGGTTAAAGCTGTTGGTAATGATGAATTGGTATATCTACCAATAGAAAAACTGCATGAGCAGCGTTGTATCTGTGCCAATCATTTCACAAAAAAACATTTTAACAAAAAGGGAAGTCGTCTGAAACGTCATGCAATCCCAACTTTGAATTTAACAGCTTTACCTCTGACTGAGAGTCAACTGGTAGAATTTCCACTACATGTGTATCGCAGTACAAAATCTGAAGGTATGCAACTATAATTAATTATGTTTATACATTGTCAATGAATGCCATTAGTAGCTTCCTAATTAAGCAGATGGAAAATGCAGGGTATATAGAATAATATATAAGTAATCTTTAGACAAATCATACATGGCCATCAAAAGGGCTATTGTTAAAACATACAACCTATGTAATAAAAATAACAAATAAAATGCAGGGTATATAGAATAATATCGCACCTTAATATCGAAACCGTTACTAAACGAAATTTTTACGAAATTGAGTTAATAACGCCATCTTTTTTAAAATGTTGGGAACTACCGAATGAATTTGACAGTTTATTTAATATCTCCATATTACGTTAGATGGCGCTAAATAAAATCGTTACTAAATGAAAATTTTAAAAATTACTTATGACGTAACCGTTATTAAACCAGTTGTCACCGGGCTTTGGAAGAGTGAACGTATTTTTTTAAAATAAAAGTGTAACTATTGGTATAAGGACCGTTGACTTTCACATTAAGGTAAATTTTACTTATTTTTATTCTAGAAAGTGTAATTTTTTGTTTAGTCCCAGTTTTTAACTTAAAATGTGTGTCTTATTTTTTTCAAATTTAAAACTATAACCGTTATCTTTTGTATAGTCCTTTTAATAAAGATTCTAAATAAAAGTTAGGTATAAATACTTAGTTTAAAATAGTGATTATTAGTTTAGTATAGTTTTTGACTAACTTTATTCGCATATTTACGATTTCGATTATTACAAAAGTGGGACTTTTAGCTTTGTCGCAGTTTTCTATTTATTATGGTGGTAATTATTAGGTGGTTATGTGGAGGATGTTTGTTTCTAGAATATAATTAAATATTTTTTCTGTTGTGATAGCGTTTAAATTCTAAATTCTTTATTGTATACAAAAATATTACAGAGAAAGTTATAAACACAAAATAAAATGTACAAAAGCGAGCTTAATTCATAACTGAGTTTCTTAGTTTTTTACTTTTTTGTTTTAGATAATGTCTTATATAAGAAATCCACGCATAAAACGTATCATATCTGCAATTCAAACTATCGAAGCTTCACCACAGAACGAATATCTACATAATGTTGGAAACCAAAATTTGCATAGCCGTGAAACATCCCCATCTTTATTAGAATCTGATAAAGAATTGTTGGGTGTTAATATCGAACAACACCCAGAAAATGAAAGTATGCCGGTGATATCTATGTGTGATACTAGTTTGTCTGCGACAGCGGCAGAAAATTGTCTACCTAGTTGTAGTAGACCCAGATCCGATTCATCAAGCTCTAGTACTTCAACGTCATCTAGCACATCCTCATCATCTAGTTCATCCTCCAGTACATCCTCAGGTAGGTAACTGAAAATGTAGCTAATTTATTCTTGTCGTTTGCTTGTGTTGTAAATGTATTTACTTTCTTTTTTTTTGTTTAGGCAAGGATTTTTCCCCTGATGATGCGGATCAAGATCCTGACTATGTCGAACAAGTTGCACCTAGACGACGTATTACAACATCTTCATCTAGTTCTTCTCTTCAACATGATAATGGTATTCAGCAGTTACACGTAGAAGAATTAATTCCCGAGCCAGTGCCAGAAGTAGATTCAATTCAGCAGGCAAGTGTAAATATTCCTTGCATACGTAAACGTAAAAGAAATATTACAAAAACTAAAGAAGCTAAAATACTTCGTAACAGTGGACAACAATACACTTCATTGTCAAAGGTAAAAAAGATGATTCCAAAGAGGGAGATACGAACTCCGTGTGGGGAAAAATGTAGATTAAAGTGTAGTGAGAAAATTACGGAACAGGAGAGAATGATTTTATTTGAAGAGTATTGGAAACTTGGTGATTTGGCGAGACAGAGGGATTTTTTAGCATCCTGTATTTCAGAGATCACTCCTAGATATCAGTATAAAGTACACAATAGCAATAGAGGGCCTAAACACTACTTTTGTATTGAAGTCAATAATGTTAAAATTCGTGTGTGTAAGCTATTTTTTAAAAACACTTTATCCATAAACAATAGACCAATAGCAACTGTCATTAGCAAAAAGAATAAATACGGTATTGTTGAACCAGAAAAAAGAGGAAAACATGCTAAACATAATCAAATTGATCCCAATATTATACAAGGCATAAAAGTACATATTGATAGTATACCTAGAATAGAATCTAATGAGATTGATTCAAGTAATGACTTGAGGCAACAAACGACACGGCAGTACATAGAGGGTGGAAAAAACCTGACAGACCTGTATAAAGACTACGAAAGACAATGCATTAATAATGGTGAAGTAGCTGCTAAAATTCACATTTATCGGAAAATTTTTAATGAAGATTACAACATTAGTTTCTTTAAGCCGAAAAAGGATCAATGTGAGTTATGCACATCCTATAAAAATGACGTAAATCATGACGAAGAGTTAGCAGCACAGTATGAAGAACATCTGATGGAGAAAGAACTGAGCCGCATTGAAAAGGCAAATGATAAAGCTTCAGTTAATACTAATCACATTGTTGCGTGCTATGATTTACAAGCTGTGCTTCCTCTTCCTAAGGGTGACGTGTCCACTTTATACTATAAGTGTAAATTAAATGTTTATAACTTCACCATAAGTGAATTAGCCAACGATTATTGCGATTGTTTCGTATGGAGTGAAGTGGATGCGTTGAGAGGTGCTAACGAAATCGCAACATGCGTTTTCAAATATTTAACTACACGAGTACTATCTGAAGTTAATAATGAATTACAAGTCACATTTTACTCAGACAATTGTTGCGGCCAACAAAAAAACCAATTTATGTTTGCAATGTATATGTATACCGTATCTGTTTATAGCATTAAGTCTATAACGCACAAGTTTTTGATAAGTGGGCATACGCAGAACGAAAATGATTCTGTACATTCAGTCATCGAAAAAGCGGTAAAAAAACGGTTACTTTCAGGACCTATGTACGTACCTGAAGACTACATAAATGTCATACAAACTGCGCGAAAAAAAGGCAAACCTTATAAAGTCAATCCAATGTGTTACTCTGACTTTGTAGATTTTAAAAGGTTGTCAGAAGAATGTGGTGGACGCTTCTCTACAAATACTCGAGCAGAAACTGTTAAATTAAGCGATATAAAAGTCATTAAGTTTGAAAAGGACACACAAGGTACAGACAACGTCCGTATCTTTTATAAGACTTCATTTGCGCAGAACGAATTCGATGAAATTGCCTACTATAGTAGTCGTCCATCTCGTTTACGCAGAAATACTATGCCAAAAGACATCGAGTTAAAATCTTTGTATCAGTCTAGACTAAAGTTATCTGAAAGGAAAAATAGCGACTTAAAAAGTTTAATCCAAAATAACATAATACCACAATACTACGCGATCTCATATTATAATAGTATTTTAGAATAGTATTGAAATTTTTATACTATAAAATTAAAGATAAGTATAATTTTTAAGTTCAAAGGACTGATTGTTATAGTTGATTGATTAGATTTATGTTTTGAGAATAATATTTTACTTTTGGTTACATAGTTTTAGATTCATTCTTAGTATTATTAAGTAAAGAAAAGAAATACTATGATTGAAGAGTTTCTAATAGGTAAATAAAGAAATATTCAAAGATTTAGATGACTGTTTAGTTTCATATTGTTTTATATTATTTTTATTTGAAATTTGATTATTATTTTGAATTTATATTGTATAAGTGTGTAATACGAAGTCGTTTTCTGTTAATTATTATTCAAAATAAGTAAATACTGTGATTGTGAAAGCTTCGAAGTTCCTGATAATTATTATAAAGTAGAAAAAGAGTTATTTGCATAATTGTACTTCATACGTTTGTTTATTAAATAGTGATTTTAACTACCTATTACTTTTTATTTAATCCATGTCCTTAAATATATTTCACATTAATATTATTCTGTCATTTAAAATAGCTAGAATTTTATTATATAGTAACATTCAATTCATACTAACATAACATAATATCAAAATAAATTCAAAAAAAAATTATTGCTAAAGTGTTACTATAAAAATTAAAATCGTTATAAATCAGTAATTATTTAAATTATCTAGTTATGTGCCTTCTAAACTTGAACATGAAACAATCATTAATATATAAACTTAAGCATAGCTCATAAAAGTTCATAAATTTTTAATTATGAGGAATTTAATAAGGCAAAAATCTTAAATTGCTTCTCCTGTAAAATTTAGTTATTTTGTTTAGTAACGGTTTCGATATTATGGTGCGATATATAAGTAATCTTTAGACAAATCATACATGGCCATCAAAAGGGCTATTGTTAAAACATACAACCTATGTAATAAAAATAACAAATAATTTTATTTTAACACTTTTAGTGCCAAGAAAGCCGTTACGACTTTTTACTCAGTCAAAAAATTAATTTAATTTAATTGATTTATTTTAAGTCAACTACTATTATAAGATACTAGGGGTCCGCCCCAACTTCGTCTGGGTTCAACAATTTTCTACGCATTGACATACAACAAAAAAAGAATTACTGAAATCAGTCCAGCCGTTCACGAGTGATGCCGTGACAAAGGGAAATAGGGATTCATTTTTATATATAAGATGTCTAACAGATGGAGCTACATGTCCTGTTGGCAAACATAAGGATAGCAGAGCTTAATTGGCCAATGTTATCATAATGTAGAACAAATAGGCCGGTACGTTTTCTACAGTAGCGATCCTAGTAGCAGTATCACAAACTAATTTGTGGTGCCTGCCATTTAAATTTTAGGTAACTAAATGGTGCTGTTATCAGTTTTAGCCTCTATCACATTTTAGTATAGTGTTGCAATGGTAAAATATATGGTAATCAATTGATTTGCCATCTGCTAACAGTATAGGAAACCATGGAAACCGATTCTTTCGCCAAGTACTTCCAGTTGAACTTAGTTCCTCCGGCTGGTCGAGTCTGTTGTAAAGCACTGAAACATTTCCTCCCGTTGTGTTGTGTTGTGTGTGGTTGAACATTTTTTCAAGATTGTGTTTGTTCACTATGACTCAACGATCTTGTTGTGTACCTGGTTGCTTCGTGAAGCTTGGAGAAGTAAGTATTGTTTTATTATGAGACATGGTTTTTTTAGACAAGGAAATATAAAATAATCTTGTAATGGTTTCAGGAGTGCTGTTGCACCGGTTTCCAAACCCAAGCAATCCTGCTCAAATATAGTGTTTTCGCACATGGGTTATTTTTTTTGTTTTTTATTTTTTTAAAAGACATCTCCCGCACTAGAGAACAAGCTCTGTCTCGCGGGGGACTTTACAAACATACATTATCAAAGATGAGAATAAATACATGAAATGGAAGAAGGCCACAGCCATTAAGTCCGCCAATACAAAGTACCTACTTATAAAATTTATAAATAAATAAAAATATGTATGGTTATATTCGTAAATTCACACCTAGCAAAAGTTAGTAGAAAGTTATATCTAGTGCAAAAAATACAAAGCAGATTATGCAGAATCAATAAATAAAAAAGCTAAATGATAATTGCTGAATGTTTGAACAGCTAAATTGTTGTTTTTACTATATTCCAAGTATTTTTTTCATATTTATTCACCTTTTAAGCTTTCCCTGGAATTCCACAAATAATTCAAAACCAAAATTGGCCAAATCAGTCCAGCCGTTCTTGAGTTTTAGCGAGACTAACGAACAGAAATTGATTTTTATATACGCTATATACTAGCAACGGCGAATTTTGTAACGCCTTAAAATTTTCTGCGCAACGTTCTTATTTTTTTTTTAAATAAGAATCTTCTGACAATAACACACACAACAAAAAAAGGAATTACTGAAATCGGTCCAGCTGTTCACGCGTGATGCCGTGACAAACGGAAATAGGGATTCATTTTATATACCTACTAGCTGTACCCGCGACTTCGTTCGCGTGTTCAGTCTTTTACTGTATATCTGAAAACTACAAACTTTCATCGGCTGATTGTCATCTTTAGCGGTTACATTTTAAAAAACCTTTTTTAGCGGATTCCTATATCGTAATAGCTATCTGAGTGTCTAGTTATTTAAACTGTGCGTTTGTTGATTTGTCAATTACGTTTTTCTTTTGAACATTAAGGTTCTGCAATTAATAAACTTCATAAAGAAATATTCCTTGTTTGTACGATTGTTCTGCTCTTCAAATTGTCTTAGCGCAAACGTGAACAATCTTATGGCCTATCGCATAGCTTATCTGTGCTTAGCTTATGCCCTGTAGAAATTTCTGCATCCATACATTTCGTTTTAAATTGGTCACTTCTAACCTGATAGGATTCCGTGTGGTGACGGATCAAGAATACAAAATATCACCACCCCTATCTATCCCAAAGGTGTCCTAAGAGTCGACTAAAGGAGTAATTCAGGCAGACAATATCCACTGCAAGAGAAGGAAAATTCAAAATAAAATCCTATAGCAATCCGTCTGGCCAGCGTGGTGTAGTAGGCTAATATCCCTCCAAGTGTATGGGGGAGACCCGTGCCCAGCAGTGGGACATTTATGGGTTGATATGATGAACCTGATAGATACTGTTACACAGTTTGGGTGAGCTAAAAATTTATTAAATTCCTAAAGGGCATAATGGTCCACCGTAGTGCTCAAGGATTTCAGAAATTGAACTGCGTAGTTATTAGATTCTTTTTGATTCATCATTCTATTAATAGAGATATTGTACTCTACATAAGCTCCCGGAACAAAACTGAATAAAAAACCAGTAAACTGAACCCTATTTATTATAGTCGACCATATTGGTGAGAGTTCAACGTAAATTCGATATATATGTAGGTAAGTATCTATTATTTTGTATATCTCTGAAACCATGCATAATATAATCATATTAGTTTAATTTTACCATTTTAATTTGCTCATTGAATGTGATTAGTTACCGTCATTTAATTACACATTATGTCCGATCTCCATCGACTAAATTTATCATTGAGAAGTTGGCCATCTGCAGTATACTTTATTAGTTTCACTAACGAATTGATGCTTTTCCCTACGGATCCGATCCCCATTTTTTTTAATGAGAACAATATGAAAAACTATTTTAAGAGAAATTTTTCAGATAGGGGAGGAATTCCACCTTACAGAGAACCAACACCTTAAAAGACGACAGCCAAATAACTATACACAGCGGTGTAGTTCTGTTCCTGTGTGTGAGTATAGGACTCCAACGCTCATTTAGGGATCAATTTTGAAAGAAACGTATTCCTATCCCATGGATACTCTGCTCCCATCTTATGGCCCTGGTGTAAAAAATGGGTTGGTTACACGCAAGTGATACCTTTGGTACTGCAAGCGTCTATAGGCTACGGTAACTGCTTAACATCAGCTGGGCCGTATGCTTGTTTGCCACAAAAGTAGTTCTATCTCAGCCATAAGACATCCACTGCTCGACATAGGCTTCCCGCAAGGTTTTCCACATCAGTCGGTCCTGAGCTGACCTTGTCCATCGGTTGCCTGCGACCTTTACCAGGTCTTCGGTCCACCTTGTTGGAGGCCTGCCCACGCTGCGTCTTCCAGTTCGTGGTCGCCACTCTAGAACCTTAATTTCTGCCCCAACGGCCATTGTTTCTGCGAGCTATATGCCCTACCCATTGCCACTTAATTGAGGCAATTTTTCGAGCTTTGTCGATCACTTAAAAAAGAATATTACGAATCGGCCCTTAAATGACGATGTTTAGGGATAAAAAAAAAACAATGCAATTATTTTAGGGAACCTCATCTTTTAAAAGTCAATTAAAAATATATATCAGTTAAGTATTCCGATAAGACAGAGGCCGATCACGCGTTTCGCTGTGAGTAATTTTTGTGGTCGCAGATAGACACATAGTATCATGGACTTTTTTTTAGATCTATTTAGGAATAACATTGCCTCCTGCGGTAAGATTTTGCCTAGTCGTTTAACTATCATCGTAATACTTCAGCCAATTCACACTCACAAAACTATAATGGAAGAATTACGCCATCACCTGGTGAAAATCGTAATAAATTTTATTGGGTAATTATTGAGTTTATCTTGACCAGACAGATTCGGTGGAGTGTTTTCTTTTCTCTGCTGCTTTCCTGATTACCTAAATTAAAGTATTGTTAAATGTTAGCGCCTACAAAAAATGAAATAGCAATTATTTTATAGGCGTTTTTTAGGCGTTACTAATTTAGTCAGTGATTGTCTGAGGTCTTGGCATTATTTACCCCTATTTTTTTTAAATAAAATATAGCCTATGTTACTCGCAGATAATGTAGCTTTTTAATGGTGAAAGAATTTTTAAAATCGGTCCAGTCGTCTTTGAGTTTATCCATTACATACAAATTTAATAAAACACCGACGGTAATTATTAATACAATATAATTTATTTAAATATTACTGCACTACATATGTATGTTTCACTAGGTACATATACTCTATAATACTACTGCTTACACCACTTCAAACTCAAACCCAAAAAGACCCGTTTCGTGTCTCATCCCTTCGTTTTATATCTTGACAGCGCGCGCAACCTACCGACGCGTTTACAATATGTTGCCAGTGCGTAGAAATAAGTAATCTACCGATATCTAGTAATAATTTTAATCGTAACACCTAACATTCGTCCATCCTGACCTCATAGGCATGTCCTCATGCACGCGAAATAAATAACATTAACAGCCTTACAAATAAAAAATTGTTATATCACATTAATCTCATTCTTATACGAGGTATAGTTATACGAGTTATAAATTAAGAATAAGTCAAAAATATTTTTTAACAAATAAAGCAGGTATTACTTTCGTATAACTATTTATCCGTTATGTCAAATTGCACGATTTGGCAACAGCACCACCAAAGAGAAACTTCAATAAAAAACATATTTTGTCTATGACAACTGAATCTATTTGTCAACAAAACTTTTTTCGACAGTTTTTAATTTTTAAATCTCATTGAAATTTTCCATAACATGAAGATGTTCGTTTATAGTATGTGGCATGTAAATGTCATCGATTTTTTTCTTTAATATAGACTGCTGAGTCAAACCGTGAATGTCCACAGCATCTTCTTGCACTTGAAGGAACGAGTAGGTAGTTAAATTTGTGAAACTGATAGAACAGATTTAGTTACATGTGTGAATATCCAAATGTTTTTACCTGACGGGGACGTAACCCCATATCTCAAAGCAATCATCAATTGTAGAATACAAGATAATCCGGATGAATTACCTTCTATTTTCCATATTGAGATATCTACCAAATAATTTATCCAAAAACATCACACCACTTTTAGAAAACCGATATTTTATTTGACTTATCTTGCAGCCTGTCTTAAAACAATGACGTTATTTACTTGTTCTACTTCTTCTATTGCTTTTAAATCCATTTCTTGAAACTAAAAAATATATAAAACACGTAAACAAGCCTGAAACGTGGTACTTTTATGATTATACTAGGTTTATACTAGGGTATGGGCGCGTATAACTTCGACATAACGATTGTATGGACAGAAGTGTCAACGCTATACTTGGTATAAGCTATACTTTGTTTATTTGTAGACATTTTGCTTATTCTCGAGTATAACTGTTATACCACGTTTATTTGTAAGGCTGTAAGTCGGTAAGTTACGCGTGTCGTCAAAAGAATCATTTCTTTCACAAGATAATTAAGAGAATAGTTACATGTAAAAGCAACTTAACCTAAACTATTTTCAAACAATTACATATTTTGAAAATAACATATACAGCTTTTATATAAAGTATGAATCACATAAATACACAAATCATAAGACCTATTGTGTCCTACAAAATTTTAGCTATGAATAAGTCCAATTCATAAACTCATCCATTTTTACGAACTGGACACATTCTTTAAAGTTTAGTGTGGTACACATCGCCAGCCCTGACACAAACCCATCAATTCTTGTGACAAAAGCGTACGAAAAGACAAACAGTGAACCCATCAATTCTCACCGTTATGTCAATGCTCCACACTAACTTATTAGCTAATAATCTTACAAATAATTTTGGAATAAGTCCGGTTTTGCCTAACAAAATCTTAGCTACGAATAAGTCCAATTAATAAACCCATCCATTCTTACGAACTGGACACATTCTTTAAAGTTTAGTGTGGTACACCTCGCCAGCCCTGACACAAACCCATCAATTCTTGTGACAAAAGCGTACGAAAAGACAAACAGTGAACCCATCAATTCTCACCGTTATGCCAATGCTCCACACTAACTTATTAGCTAATAATCTTACAAATAATTTTGGAATAAGTCCGGTTTGCTATAAAGTATGAACCACATAAATCATAAGTATAGACCTATTTTGCCTAACAAAATCTTAGCTACGAATAAGTCCAATTCATAAACCCATCCATTTTTACGAACTGGACACATTCTTTAAAGTTTAGTGTGGTACACCTCGCCAGCCCTGACACAAACCCATCAATTCTTGTGACAAAAGCGTACGAAAAGACAAACAGTGAACCCATCAATTCTCACCGTTATGCCAATGCTCCACACTAACTTATTAGCTAAATATCGACTACAGGCACTCACCCGTAGCGAATCTCTCTTATGACTAAATATCGACTACAGGCACTCTCACCCGTAGCGACTATCTCTTATGACTAAACATCGTCTACAGGCACGCTCACCCGTAGCGAATCTCTCTTATGACTAAACATCGACTACAGGCACTCTCACCCGTAGCGAATATCTCTTATGACTAAACATCGACTTCAGGCACTCTCACCTGTAGCGACTATCTAGAAAAAGAGAAAATTATTTATTTTCATAAACAAATGACGCACAACACACAATAAACACACATTTAAACAATGGACATCAAAACAATACCTAATAATAATTAGTGTGGCGTACGTCACACGCATGCAAAAAATGGCCACCGCTCAATATAATGTGTAGACTCTTTGCTGTTTGCCCTTAAATCTTTTCAATAGGTATCAAGTCTATCTTTGTATAAGGTATCGTCAATTAGTAAAAGAGTCAGAGGTCACTCTATACAGCATATTAAAAGCTTAAGGGGACATGCGCCCATAACAATGTGTAGGTACTCTGCAATATTATGCTAACTGAGATTCCGCCAAAGCGTCTTGTCGCAACTATTAACTAACGTAAATAGCGAGTTAGTTGTCTAAGGAAAACCTTAAATAAACTTTTCAAAATAGGAGGTTAGGTCGTTTAAACTTTCTATTTTGTGCTAATAAAAATAAGTAGCGTCATCGAACTATGTACTTTTTTTTTATTTTTTTATTCAAGACAACTAAGAGCAGAGTGTCACTAATAACTTGATTTATTATCTTAAAATCAACACAATCTAGATTATCCATAGCCCAGCAATGTCCAGTTTTCTTAATACGTGCATCCCCGCGGGGATCACCCAAGTCACTCCATGACTTGATAGTATTTTGGTACTGTACAATCATCATGTAAACCCAACTTTTACACTATGTCATCAAAAGTTCTGTCTCATTTAGTTCTTTTACAATTTCATCAGTCACACTCTTTCTCCTGGCATCTATTACATACGCTCTAAGTAGTCTCGCTTCTTTACATTTAATTCAAACAGAAAACGGTTTTTAAACTTTTAAAGATAATAAATCAAATCAGACAATTCAAGTTAGATAACCAGAGCCATGTACCATTCGTCTCACAAATCAATGCGACTACTTACATACTATGTCAGCTTTAAATGACCTCGAGTTACCTCTAATGCCACAGATCTCGTAGCCGAACAGCGTTCCTAGTCACTTACGTGCGTCCCTCTAAGTGGAAACTGCACTCGTGTGCATCAACTCTGACTACACACTATGCTCCTGATAAACTACGACCTCCGCCAGAGCTACACGCACTTTGTGCACCCACGGACTACTCGAGTTTCCTCAAGAGACACCGATTTCTATCAGGCTACGACTGCGTAATAACTACTGGTATAGTCGACACTTATTACGACTATTATAGCACTACTCGAGCCACACAACAAATTCTCCCACTATCAATCGGGTCACAATGTACTTGTACCTCAATCGCGACTGCTACATGACCTTCTGGCATCTTTCACAATAAATCGTGTACGTACTTGCAAGTTCGCATGGAATTCAATACGCATGGATAACATCTCAGCCTAATGATATTCGGGTCATTCTCAGAAAAAGTGTACATTTTAAATTTGTAACGAAACTGATGATCGGTGTAACAAAACTGATATCATTACCACAATGAATCGTAGAAACACTAAAAAAATAATAATTTTATTTAAGATTCCGAGTAATAAAATGTATTTCAATACAAATTCTGGACTCAAATAGACCTATATTGCAACATTCAAACTTAAATTAATTGTTCAAAACTAATAACAAAAATCTTTGAATAATTAAAGTTTCTATTCAATTTTTTTTTTTTAATAATTTAAAATAAGATTTGATAACAATATCGCATTATTTCAAAAGAAATAACTGTATTTATGACTAAAGATACAAACAAAGATGAATAAAAATACTTGCCATTATACTTAATTTTTCAATTTAATTTCGTATTATTTAAACAAAAGTGCTAAATGTACAATTTCTATGGTTATGACCCATTCGCGTCTAATAATTCCTTTACTATGTATGTTACGAATAACTCGTACGTTCGTCCGCAGGAATCCTATACGGTCGTTGCTGTACTGTACGATTTGGATCAATCAATCGAATTTTAAGTTACCTCGCGTAGTAGGCATGCAGCTAATAAAGACTCTTACCTGTCTTACTGTGTAAAGGAAAATAATAATGGTTCCGAAAATCAAATTAATCTCCAGCGATCTGCGGTCGACTATTATTCTAATTAACCAGCGTTATAATGAATTACCGACAAAACCCAAAACATAAACGAAAAAAATATCCAATTTAACAACAAATAAGAGCATGATCAAGTTAGATTTTCTCCTAAAAAAAATATATTTATCTTCGATTTACCAAACTGAACGTCCGGATAGAATACTGAACTTCCGATAAAATCATTGTAGCCGTGCGACTAAATTACCAGATGAGCGACTAGAAATTCATGTATTTGCTACCAGAAACGAGATGCTATCAGTCAAGTCAAGTAGGTTAGGTTAGAACTGTAACCCCAACAACGCGCACGGCCGGCGAAGCGCTAATTTTGATAGATTGTTTTCGCCCTCAGTTTTCCGCTTACTTAGTATTTCTGTACGCCATATTCAGTAATTTTGTCACCCATAAATTGAATTTGTGTTCGCTCGTTTTAATACTAGATACCCCTGTGTAAACCTGTCACATCCGTGTCGTTAGCCGTTTTGTTAAGTAAAGGTGAAAACCGTTAAAAATTTCGTTACCTTTTTTTTTATAATTTAAAGCAATTTCCACTTTACAATTATAACGATACAAAAATATTATTATGCAATGAAAAATAGCTCTGTTTAGACTAATTTGGCTATGCATACAGGTAGAGGGTATTTTTATCAAATAGACACCACGAGTGAGCTCTGTATAGCCGCGCGACAGCTTTTATAGACGAAATCGATCACTTGATCTTGTCTGAATGGTACAAACCTATCTAAGCCAGCCCATTGTTGGCTGTCTGCACACATAACGGCCCTCAGGCACACACGTAGCTGAGAATAATGCAAAACACATACCATAGGTGGCCGCCATGCGGCAGGTGAACGTGGTTACCAGAACACGCTAAACTCGCCATAGTTATGCTCTAGCGTGAACCGCCGTCGCTCGGCCGCGTGTGTGCGCTGCTCACTGCACCGCACCGCTGCCCTGAGCGCGCAGTACTGGCGCTGCTCACTACGCCGCACTGCCGCACCCGTGACCTGCTGCTTTGTAGGGACGCCACATGCCGTAGTCCAGCTTGCCAAAAGCCTGTGAAATTCACATCAAAATATATACCTTCCTAAGGCTCAACCGTAACTGACCACATCGCCCCCTGACCATCTGGTCACGACGGCTAATCTTGATGAAGACCTACCATCTGCGAGGAGGTTATTATGCTGCACAAGTGTGTGCACAAATTTGTTTTCTAAGAGGTTTTATCAAAGTTCGAAAAATAATAAAATTGGTTTGATCTCACCATCGTGTCAATAACAGCGCTTACGAAACAGCCCGGCAAGAGCGGAGCTATCGACGCTCTGTCGCAGATCCATGATGCCGGCACCGGTGCAGCTGCCTCCCGCAGCCCGCGGCGACGTAGTTGGATCCGCATCAGCACTCTCGCAGTGACACCGTAGCCAACGCGCCCTTACTCGCCTTACAAGGTCGTGACCGCGATGAGCGAAGTCGTTTCTCTATGACGTCACTCGATCTGGAGTTTTTAATGCATTAATTGGATTAATACAAAGCGACGTTTACGGGTAGCTTGGCTTGGTGACCTGAACACTAATCACGGTTGCTAAAACGCGACTTACTGTTATTAGAACAATTTCTAATTTTAAGGCTGTTGTTAGGCATTCTAACACTTCTATGTACGCGTGAGCGCGACACGGTTATTGTAATAGCTTAATAAACAGAATACTAAAAAAAACTCAAAAAGAAATAGTTAACCTATGTAAATAGGTACAACACTGTTACAAAGTAAGGTTATGAAATTATAAGCAAATTGCAAAATAATGTTAAATGTTTAACTGTGAGAACACTAATGTACCTATTCGTTCTTACTGGGCAGATCAAGCCAAATAACTTAAATAGGTCAAATCCACACTGTAGCCACAAAGTAATATTATAAAATTATCAACTTATTGCAAAGCAATGTTAAAAGTATACCCGAAAGTATCTACACTAATGAAACCGTTATGAAAGTCAAACCAATTTGAACGTACTCACCAGATTATTTCCAACGTATACTTTACCACATCCTCTAATTAGTAAGGATGCAACAATCTCCTAGTGACATCGGATTGTTGTAACTGCCCGTACGCTCCAACAATTTCGCAGATATCCACGTGGCGCTCACTCGTTGAGCTACCATCGTGACCAGCACCGCCAACTATTGTACACCACGCACGTGGTTAGCAATGTCGGTGCTCGGAGATGCTGTCACGTCGGTTCCAGCTACAGCTGAGTCTCAGCTGGCTGCTCGAAGCTCGTTCCTAGCGCGATCTGGAGTCATCAGTCTCCGCCGCTACGAGATATTCTCACGCTCCATTGTACCTGACACTCAAAGCAAAGCCAACTATGTACATATTCACTTATATCTTAAAACTAGTTACACATTAAAGGTAGGTAATAGAATATTGCATCCTTAAATCAACGTAAAATATTCATAGATCTTAACCTTAAAACTGAATGATTAAGTAATCCAATAATTATTATTTTCAATAGAAAATCCAAGGACAACCTACTAATTTAGGTATCATGTAGGTATAATATAATATCCCATACACCGCCGATGCATGTGTAGAAAGGTACATACCTACTAATATAATAATATAATGCAGGTAGGTACTAACTTAATTATGTCTACCAACGTAATAACTGTTGTAGGTACTGGCAGGGTAAACTTATCGAGTATTTCTATAACCAGACAAAACCAACAACAAAACGAATACTATACTCATGCTAACTTTCGCGTTGCACATAAATAGTATTATAGTCCATATAAAGTACGTAAACGAAGATACTAAGTAGGTAGGTGGGTAACTACTACTACTACACAAAGTTATTATATTAGACCGTTATATATTGTATGTCTAAGTGTAGGTAATGCTTAGACAAAGAACTTTCCAATTATTTACTTAATTTAATAAGCACACATTGTAAATGACTACATGTACAAAATTATTATGAATTCAACTTGCTATTGGGTTCTATCTATTATGATTGCAAAATATTTAAAGGATTGATTATAACCGATGATTTATGTAGATAAAATTTAATAAGGTAGGTTGAATAACGAATATCAATGATATTCCACATCAGCAATGAAAAAAAAATTAATAGCCTATTGCTATAACATATTATATTCACAACTACTTAATTTAATATTATAGAATATTAAATTAAAGTAGCGGGTACTTACCACTTCTGAAGTTTAATAAAACACCGACGGTAATTATTAATACAATATAATTTATTTAAATATTACTGCACTACATATGTATGTTTCACTAGGTACATATACTCTATAATACTACTGCTTACACCACTTCAAACTCAAACCCAAAAAGACCCGTTTCGTGTCTCATCCCTTCGTTTTATATCTTGACAGCGCGCGCAACCTACCGACGCGTTTACAATATGTTGCCAGTGCGTAGAAATAAGTAATCTACCGATATCTAGTAATAATTTTAATCGTAACACCTAACACAAACAAACAAACAAACAAAAATACAAATCTTTCCTCTTTATAATATTAGTATAGATAAGATAGATTAATAGATAATAAACATATAGATGACGTAATATACCTAATAAATGAAAGTTGACGCATATATATATGTATGCACATATATATATGCATACATATATATATGCAAAAATACATATGTACGCATGTATTTTTGTTATATTCTATACTCTACCTATGCCTCAAAACAAATATTTGAAAATTCTAAATACATCTGATGAAAAAACCGAATTATGAAAGCTTTTTGAATTATAAAAATCTCCCCGAACCCACACTCCGTATTCTATTCATGTAGGTATACCGGGGGTAGGACAGTTCCATACATTGACAGATTTAGGGTATTTTCTTTAAAAAGGTGACATCTGCTATCTCCATCCAAAATAATTAGTTGTTTTATGTCACCACAGATGGCAAAACCATCGATAGAAATATAACTTGCGACTAAGAAATTAATAAATTAAATATATTTTTAGTTACCTAATCATTTTATTAAACACGTATAATATTTATTTTTAAATATTTGTGTAGATTATAAGCTGCATAATAATTACAATAACAACACAGTGAATTATTGATCTGGTAATGATTGTCAAATTGTCACAAATATGGCGAATGCTCCATGCGCTTGTTTGTAGTTTTCGTTCCATGTTTGTGCCTTTCTTCCTGAAATTAATCCGCCGATCCGCGTTGAGTTGAGTTCTCTCCTCCGTAGTTAAGTGTAATAATTTTCCGAAGTTATTGTGAGTTGAGCTTTTAGTTCCTCCAAAATTCTAGTGCAATCGTTTTCGACCACGCTTCGTTTGTGCTGAGACGCTTGTGATTTGTTTCTATCATGCCTAAACGGTGTGCATTGGGATGTTCAAACAGTAAGTGTTATCATCATTACCTATATAGCTGCCATCCTGCCTCGATAGATTTCCATATAGATGGACCACTGTTGTATCCGGTCAGTGGGTCGTCTTAGGGGCAGTGATCGGAAAACCCATTTATAAGGTTAACCTGAATAAATGGTTACAGATTAAATCGAAAACCTTTTAAAACGGTTACATGTTAGTACTGTTAACACTTTGTAAAGGTTAATTTACCAACATGGTTAACAGTTTAAAATGACGTTTTTGATAATCTTATGAAACGGTTAACCCATTGAAACTGTTAACAAGTAGAAAAGGTTAACCTGGGTTTTTTTTTTTTTTTTTTTTTTTTATTTTATTTGTTTTTACACGGATTAATGGAGAGAAAGAGATAAAAAGACTCAGTAGGAGTGAGAGAGGTAGCAACAAGCAAACGTTTTTCTGTTCAATCAATCTTCTTTGTATCCCGTGGGTGCGTGCGTCCGCGTCGGCGCGCTCATTAACAATGGCTAAAAATTTTGAATATAATATACCTAGTTGTGTCAAAAGAAAATACGTTCCAGAAACTGAAACCGAAGAGTGTTATCTTCAACATCAACAACAACTGCGGGACAATTTAGACGGTAAGTAGTTTAATTAAATCTATTTTTAATGTGTGTTTCAAAACTTAGTAAAAAGTGTTGTTCATCAAGTTAATTCCATTTGTTAGTCTAGCTAAACAAATTTCAGGAGAGAATCGGCAAGAGCTCGAACGTCGACGCAACGTTCGAGCTCTTGCCGATCAGCGCGCGGCTTGCGAGTCGCGACTGTCGGTCGCGAGTAGGTACCTATGTACCTAGTATCGAGCCGCACGCGCCGCCGCGCCGCGCCGGGCCGTATGCCGCACTGCTTGCCCGTGTAGATATAGTCTGGGGTTACGTAATAACTATTTAGTAATCTGTGGTCTGTGAGCCAACCATTTCATTCGTACTCTATATATTGAAATATCTAAATAATATGTACACCTATTTGTTTCTATTAATTAATTGTTTTAATTGTATTTTGGCCATTATAAGATAGAATTCGTTTTTAAAGTAAAAAAGTAAATATGTAACAAATATTTTTATAACTTTCTGGGGTTTTCTCAATTTCGAAAAGTAAGTATGCAATATAAAACATTTATTATTATTATAAGACTGAGTTATATTGAAATAATGTTTAATTTGTTTCAGCCGCGGGTAATGTTCAATGTACTATGGAAATCTTCGAATCGAAAAATGGAGAAAATAAGACCTCGGATCATTTATTTTCTGAAAATGACAGCTTAACAAAAAACGAAGAATCAATTTGTGATGATAATACTAGTTGCAGTAGTTCTCATAATCAACCGCCAGAGTTTATGCAGAATGCACAAGGATGGGCCGACTTCGATAATGATGAACACAAAACCTTTAAAATACAAAAACAACATACAAATACATATGTACAAACAGAATCTTTTGACATTGATGAAAACACTAGGCTAAATAATCCTATGTTTTGTAAATTCATTTCACATGAACTTGACAACTGTAGAGGTAACGATCGATATGATAAGATGCAAAAAATTTTGGAAGTTTTTAAGAAATAATACAATTAAGTATGCTTATAATCAAAATATTTATAATGACGAATCACATTATTATGTTCAGTACTTTGAATTCAAAAATTAGACATGATAATTAAAAGATTATTATTGATATGCAACTCCAGAGCATAAAACAATTGTATTTATTAATTTTAATACATCTATACAAGGTATAACAAAATTAACTGCATTCCTACTGATTCTGTTGCTAAAATACAATAACTTGTTGAATGGGACCAATATCGAAATAAATTCTTACTTCCCCGTAAAACTAACATCAGCTGATTGGTAGTAGGCACAGGGAAGAAGTTTTAAAAAAATCGATGTACTACTAAACGAAACTAGTTAATTTTGTTACACCTTATCAAAATATGTAAGATATGTGTGACTTGTAATAATGTCAATTTTTTTTATTAAAAGATACAAAAAATATTGAGTTTACATTCAACATATAAACTAAGCGTCATCTCAATCGTCAAACATATCTTCGTTACACTTTATAAGTATTATGTTTTTAATAGTCTGATCTAACAGACGATTTCTGGAAGGTGTCAAAATAAATTTTAATGTTGAAAATAGTCGCTCTACAGTGACCTGCGTGGCTGGAGCAGCAAGCACTACTAGCACAGATTACTAAATAGGTAGTTACTACGTAACAGATACATCACTCCCATACAAAAGCGAAAATACCTACGCCATAATAGCCTACAAAATCTTAATAATAATACCTGCTGTTCGCAGCGAAAAGAAATGTACCATAAGTACGCGAACTAAGAGTCGAGATTGTGTTACCCGCCGTGCGACTCACGTGCAAGCTCGTCATCGCTCGAATGCAGTAGGGTTGTCTTTCTAACTTTCTCGTAATTTTTTAAGAAAGAGTACCTACACACAAGAAGCATTTTAAAATGACTAGGTACTACTAACTGAAGCCAGCTGAAATGCGTACCTACTTTCAAATAACGTAACGTAGCTTTCTTCATCTTTCGGCAATGAAAAAAAGTTTTATTTTTCTTTTGACTATGACATCCAACGACTTCAACAATAATTAACCATCGTGTCGTTAGTCAAAACTTAATAATATTAACCTAATATACGCAGTGTACGTAAATATCGTATGCGTTTTGAGCGGGAAACGTGCTGTGCGCACTCTGTGTCGCGTGCGGCAGCCCACTGGCGATCGGCTCGTTTACGAGCTACATAGCGGTAGGCACATAGCGCGTGACCTTGAGCGAGTGACGGAGGCCTGCTACTAGTGCTACTTCAGCTAATTCATTTGGCAAAGACACAGTTTTGGTCCAGTATAATAGGTATCTTGAATTGTCACTTTCGTATTTTTTTGACACTAGGTACCTACACATAAAGTTCAAGGATAAAGATAATGCAATTACTTATTATAACTAATAATTATCATTCCGTGCGGGGATGCAACAAAAACAATAATGATCGCCGTGAGTGAGTGACATACATAAACAAGTAAACAAATAGGCGGCAAAAAGTAAACGAGTGCATCGTAATATATATTTGTTTCTTTCTATTATATGCGTGCTCTTCTTCGAAGAGAAAGAGATGCCTGTCGCGTGCGATGATCAAACGAGACGCGCCGACGCCGACCGACAAATTTCCGGCAGGTCAGGTTGTACTTGTAGGTATTGTAGGGAAGCCGAGCACGTGCGCTCCGCGGCTCCGCGCGAGTCGCGACGATGCAAGTAGCGACATGAAAAATAACCTATATCATTCGGTTAGGCTTAACAGCATGTGATACTGTAACATATTTTTCCTGTTAACACATTTAATTCTGTGATCAATGTTTACATTAACCAATTGATAATGGTAACCGAAATTATACTGAGTATCCTGTATACTGTTAACAATTTTTTATTGGGTTAATAACCGATATATTTCTGTTATTAACCCAAACCGGAAAATCACTGCTTAGGGGCGGTCCTATTATTATTGTACTTATTATTAGCCCATAATGGAAAGTTTATCCGGAACAGGCTCAGCCCCTATTACATGGTACTTAAACATAACTGGCAAAATGTGGATGTAGTTACTATGGGTACACCTCTGTTATGTTATTAAAAGTTACTGTTCAAAGTTTCAAACAACGGAGCTATTATCTTAGAAATCTTAAAAAGGTCACACTTAAGTGTGTCCCCAGACACAATAACTAAGCCTCTAATGTCCGTCTGTCTGTCACAGAGCTGTATCTTTCGAACCATAATAGGTAGACACTTGGTTTTTTTACAGAACGTAACTTCTATGGTATAACAACTAATAAAGTTAAAAATTAAAGGAGGTCCCCATTTCTGTTTTTTAATTTTTTTTTTTTTATTAGCCTATATTGTCCCACTGCTGGGGAAAGGCCTCCCCCATAGCCTTCCACTCTTCTCTACGTGCGGTTCTCTCAGGCCAATCTTTTACCTTTGGCCTCCCTCGGCGACGACGCCTGTTTTCTGTCACCCACTGAGTGACGACTCTGACCCATCAGTCCTGATGCATTCTACAGACATGGCCCGCCCACTCCCATTTCATCTCTGGTTACGAAAGTATTAAAAAAAAAAGGCAATTATTATATGGTGGTACGGAAACCTTTGTGTGCAAGTCTGACTCACACTTGACTGCTTTTTTATAATATGAGTAGGATCATTGGCTTAGATGTCATATTGTTACGCATCATTTAAAAAAAAATGGTTTTCGATCTTCAAACTTTTCAAAATAAAAATTGTGATCTTTCTATTTTTTTCAGAGAACTCCTACCATCAATTTCCACATCCAGAAAAGAATCCTGACTGTTTCAAGGCTTGGGTTCATATAGCTGGTGGGAAGTTAGATAGTCCAGCTGATTATGAACTGTATAAGAAGAAGGTTATCTGTGATATCCATTTTACAGAAAGGGTTAGAAACCGTAATAACCGGTTAAATTTTTTAGCTGTGCCATCTCTTCATCTTCCTGGTAAGATTTACATCATTTACAAATAAGGGCATTATAACTTATTACTGGGCTTGAGTTGAAGTTAGCATTTTGCTTATATTGCATTATGTAACTGAAATCCTTCTAACTTTAGGTAAAACCATGGCCAAAATGATAGGATGATTCATTTTGCCCATGTTTTTTAAATGAAAGTACAAATACAGTACCAGGACCATGCATTGTCCGTGTCCCATATTATACCTTATGTTGATTAGTATGTAGGCTAATTGCTAGTACTGTTTTTTTATATGCTTATTAGTAATTTTTTAACATATTGTTATGTTCATGTTATATTCTTAAAATGATAACTATTTATGGTGGTTATTCCGCACGCAAAATATGCGCTTAGGCGTGGAGTTGCGGACACTAGCCCGTTATACTTTACTATGATAGTTATGTGTGGTGGAAAAATAAAACGATTTTATATTTTTGTCCCGCTTTAAATTGGAAATTCTTGACCATTATTATTTTTTAATTATTTTTAAAATAAATAAAATTATTATTCCCTTATTTTTCAGGCAAGTATGATGAAGTTGGTATTTCAAAGAAAGTTTTACTTCCACCTGAACCTATGATTGAAGAAAGCAGCCTTGCTACATTAAAACCGACACTGATAGGTATTTACATAATATTAATTCCAATTATTTTTTGCATTCATGTTGTTCGAACAGACGCCAGCACTGTGAATAATGTGGATTCTACACGCTAAACAACTATAAAATCTCGAGCTGACCTGTGTGGTTTATGGCCCGATCTTCCTATATGTACCTGTGTTCAGCATTATGCTTAAAACATATTCTTTTATTTTACAAACAAGTCTGACAAAGTTGATACTTCAGAGAAAGTTTTACTTGTACCTGAACCTGTGAATGAAGACAGCAGCATTGCTACATTAAGACCGACACTCGCAGGTGCTTACATATTAATTTTAATTATTTATTGCATTCATGTTGTTGGTAAATATATTCATAAAGTTGGAATAAATTAAAACAGCACACAAGCAAAATCAATATTTCTCATGAATATTTCTCTCACAGATATCTTTCTATTACAGATAACTCAGCCAGAATTATAACTTCAGAACACAATTATTGCCGACTGCAGAAGAAGGCAATAAATAAAAACAAAAGTAAGTTTTAACCCAACCTAATCCCAATTAAAAATTAAATGGACAGTGTTTAGCCATAATTTTATTTTGAAACGCATGTGTCTAAAAGAATGATGGACATGAATGTTGATGGATGGAGAGGGAGAGGAAGGCCAAAGAAAAGATGAATGGATTGTGCGAAGACTGATATGAAAGAGAAAGTAGTAAATGATACAGTGGCGTCTGACAGGGGAGAATGGAAGATGAAAACGTCTTGCGCCGACCCCAAACTGAATGGGACAAGGGTGGGAAGATGATGATGATTTACCCATATTTATGTAAAAGCTAATGACAAACAGATAAATACATATATAGGAGCATACAAGTGTATGCTTAGTTTGGGACTAAAAAACTTGTGGTTTTTTTTACAGATAATCATCAGCAGCAGGAGTTGCCGTGTTTTTTGTTAAACCAGTTAAACACAACAAGAAGAAAAATTAAAATTTTGCAATCGAACTTGACCAGAGCACAAAAGAAAAACAAAACCCTTCAGTCCAGAATAGCCAGTGCTGGAAAAATGTCTACGATCTTTTATTTAAAAAACTGACTGGCAAAATGACGACAGCAGCAATTTTTTTTACAAAAATGCAGTACACCCAGACATGCAAGAAGCCTTTTGGTCGCAGATTCTCGCTAGAAGAAAAAGTGCTCTCACTTTCTTTGTATAAGAAGAGTCCAAGAAGCTACCCTCTTTTGGCAAAATATTTTGCATTGCCATCCACTAAATCTTTAAAAAGACTGTTGACGAAAATAGAAGTGGAGCCGGGGCTGAATAAATGCATTTTTATATAAATTAAAAATACCGTCAAGGAGTTATGTCCAGAAGACCGGCTATGCAGCTTAATTTTCGACGAAATGTCCGTTTCCCCCCAAATCCACTATAACGCTGCAAAAGACCAGCTTAGGGGGTTCACACTGGATGGCAATAAAATTACAGACCATGTATTGGTTTTCATGGTGAAGGGATTAAGAAAGAAATTCAAGCAACCCGTCGCATATTATTTCACCAACTCAATGAATAAAACACAATAAAAAGAAATTTTGCAAAAAATAGTTAAGTATGTAAGTAGTACAGGATTAAAGGTCATATGTACTGTTTGTGATCAAACCACAGTCAATGTGAGTGTCATAAGTGAGTTGGTAGAAGACACAAAAAAAAAATATTTAAGAGAAGAAAAGAAAGAAAGGGATGGAAGAAAGAAATTATTGAAGTAGGGAAAACAAAGGTAATCCCTCTATTTGATGTTCCACATTTATTAAAAGGAGTCCGAAACAATTTATTAACAAAAAGATTTAAAATATTATGATTTTGAAGAAAAGTGCGAAAAAACTATTAAATGGGAATATTATAAGCAAACTTATGAAGCCGATAAATCATATGGAGAGGTGAAATGCCTGCTGAAACTCACAGATGAGCACATCTACGTCGACAAAATAAGAAAAATGAAGGTAAAACCAGCAGCCCAAAGTTTTAGTCACACCGTAGCTGCGACTGCAGGGCATCTCGTGGCAAGAGGAGAATGCCAAAATTTAGTCAAATTTACTACACTAATGGACAATCTTTTTGATTCGTTAAATTCGAACACATTTTATGTGCCTGATGGCAAAATATATAAAGGATGTGTACGACGTTCTAGCTCACACCATGATTTGTGGAAAAATGCCATAAAAGTTTTAAAAACTGTAACATTTATTTTAAAAAATTAAGGGGAAAAATAACAAAATCCGTGTGGCTGAAACGAAAGCTATACCATCTAAAAAAAACTTCATACGTACAATTGAAGGAATGCAACAATTATGGATATTGCTGTCCCAAACATATGTATTTGATGCCATGCTTACACATAACTACAACCAGGACCCACTTGAGAATTTCTTTGGGAATATCAGAAGTTATGGGGCGAGAAATACGGCACCAGACACGGTTGCATTTGAAGGGGCCTTTAAGTCCCTCTTGATTAATAATTTTAACTCGCCCCATTCTCTGCATGCAAACTGTGAAAAAGATGATGATAGCTGCTTGCAGAATTTGGTTTTTTTTGTAAAAGAAAATATTGTGTCAACTTCTGATATTCCCGGTCCCATTGATGCAGAGACACCACAATTTTCTGAAGGCGTAGAAGATGAAATTGTGGTGGTTGGGGTGTATCCTTCGGGGCACTATGGAGATAGGACTTGTAATATTTTTGATGAAAGATTTTTTTTTTCATTATTCGATATTTTTATGACGTTATCGTAAACTACGGTCAAAAATAAGATGTTTTTATTCTGATGACCTTTTGCCTCCGACCAGCGGTTTGGCCCCAAAGGCGTTTCAAAGATTTTCAACACTTAAAAAAATTTCGACCCAGCCGTAGTAGCCTTCGGGGCACTATGGAGATGGGACTCAGTAATATTTTTGATGAAATTTTTTTTTTGATAATCCGATATTTTTATGACGTTATCGTAAACTACGGTCAAAAATAAGATGTTTTTATTCTGATGACCTTTCGCCTCCGACCATCGGTTTAGCGGCGAATCTTTAATAAGATGTATTTTTACGTAGTACATTTTCGTCGGCTCTCGTTACGGTAAAGGTAAAATCTACGAATACTCAAGTAAAAATCAATGAAAATATTGCGGTTTTTTGTGACTTGTAATTTGAATGTGTATTGTACCTAGGTAGTTTGTTAGTTTCTGTTTTGTAGATGTTAGTTTTTTGTTATTAGTATTAAGTTTGTTATTTTTTTTAATTATTTAGTTAGTACGTTTAGTAATAGTTTATTGGTTAAAGTTTAGTTTCTTTAAGTTTGTTATTTTTTTAATTATTTAGTTAGTAGGTTTAGTAATAGTTTATTGGTTAAAGTTTAGTTTCTTTAAGTTTGTTATTTTTTTTAATTATTTAGTTATTTAAGTTTGTTATTTTTTTAATTATTTAGCTAGTAGGTTTAGTAATAGTTTATTGGTTAGAGTTTAGTTTTTTAATTAACTTAATTTAGTTTGCAATGGATGCGTATGAAGTAATTTTAAACCGAAATTTCAATATTTGGAATTTCGGTGCCGCAATTTCATCGGAGGAGAGGGCTATTGACGCTGCCAAAAAATGGCTTTTGATACCGGCTCGGACACCACGATGCCCTACTTGTAGGCGTCCTTTTAATGCTGAACGCAATAATGATTATAAGTTGGGATTTCGCTGGCGTTGCAGAAGGGCGGGCTGCAACGTAATAAGGTCTCCCTTAAAGGAAACCTTTTTTGAACACAGCAATGTGTCAATTTTAAATACGTTGCGCATATTATATCATTTTTTTCGCCGCCATAAGGTCTCCCAGGCGGCACAAGAAGTGGGTGTGTCGCGGAAAACCGCCATTCAAATATACCACTACCTTCGAGAAGTGTGCGAGGTAGCTGAGGCGCATGACCGCGAAATGATAGGCGGGGATAACGACATTGTCGAGGTGGATGAGACTCGCCTATATACTAATAAGTACCATAGGGGTCGCCTGCTACAAAGACAAACTTGGTCATTTGGCTGTATTAGCAGGTTGACAAAAAAAAATCACATTGAGTTAATACCAAACAAAAATAGGAACACCTTAGACCGCATTATGGAACAAAATATTAGGCCTAATACCTACATAATGTCAGACCAACATCGGGCCTATATGGGAGTGCATTTGAGACTTGGGATGGGAGGACACTTTAGTGTCAACCATAGTCGCCAGTTTGTTGCTGGCACTACAAATATCCCGGTGGATCCTGCCCTTGGAGACCCGGTGCCAGGCACAAATAATGTCCAGTGCAAAATACACACAAGTAGGATAGAATTGGGGCTTCTGCATCACTCACCTCGCTGCGCTCGGTTCGTAATGCAGAGCGCCCCAATTCTACCCTACTAACATGATTTGCATTCCGTCTGATCCACAATAAAGATTTAATATGCTTTCGTCGACGCATCTCCGTACTGATACCATAGTAACAATGTAACATACTTATATTTAGTTTTACTGAGATTCAATATGATAAAAAACCCTCCCTCGTGTATGCATGTTGCATCTAAGGCTCTTGATAAATCTTTCAATGACCAATAACTTATCATGGTACTTGATCAGTTATTTTATTTTTGAAACAAAGGAAGGAAAAGGAACTACATTTACTGATTTAAATAAAATAAAAAAAATATTTATCAAAAAAGTTTATTGTCAAAACACCATTTTTTTAAACATATAACATTTTTTAAAGTACATATTGTGTCATGATAAATACAACTATACAAATCTTCAGAATACTTATATCGATCATACAAGCTTAACAACTTAGGACAACTTTTATCTTCTAAATTAATTACATTATTGTTTTTTAAAATACTTTTTAACCATTCTACTTTTTCTACACCTTTTGTGTAAACATACTTATCTTTTAAGATATCTGAAATAACTAACTGATAATTTGAATAAGGTATAAACCCTTCACTCCAATATATTTTTCTGTTACGTTCAATCCAACCAACTTGCCGTCTTTCTGCTTTTGTCAGATCATAAAAGGGAAATGGCTGTTTAATTAAGAACACTTGCAATTTTTTATCACACCATATAGCAATTTCTTTTAGTATAAATTCATTTGCTTCTGTTTTAAAGCCTTGAACATCTACAATGGCTGTCATGATAATCGGCGCACTATGTTGCTCAGTGGTTTGTATTCCACAAGTCGATCGTTTATTATTAAACAATATGCAGTTGTGTTATCTAATATTGGCACTGAACATTCAATTTCCAAACGAACGTCTACTGGACCTGTTTTTAGACTATCGTTTTGCCTTGAACAATCTATGATGAACAGTGGAGCTTTATCTTTAAACTCCTTCAGATTAAGCAAGGGATCTGCGGGACAGTTGTAATACGACTGCCGAAATTTCACATACATTTCATATAATATACTGTATCTGTTCTCAGAAAATTTTAAACCTAATGGCTCATATGGATAATATTGCGAATTCAAAAAGAGCGTAACGTTTGTTACTTCACAATGATCAAAGAGTGAACTATCTTTTAGTTTATTATTTTTTTTATTAGTTTGTAAACAGAAAATAACGTATCTAGGCTTTTCTAGTTGTGATGCAGTTTTAACTGACCATGAATGTTTTGTTGTTTTTGGTAGTAAAGGATACTCATACAAATCCCAATTTCTAAATGCTATTTGAATAGGCCTATCTTTTTCTAAATGCTTTAAAAGTGTTAGTCTTTCTCGATCTGATACTTTTATGTGTGGTACTCTCCACTGTACTCTATCGAGATTTACTTGGAAGTGAGAAACGTCATCTGTAAGTATAACACTATTTAAATTAGAGTTACTCCTATTTAGTATAAGTTCATGTTTACAATTTATTACTATTTTGTTATAATCTTCTGCAAAGCCCAATATCTTATTTAAAGGTATAACGGCGCTAAAGTGACTATCATTTTGAAATCCGTTTAAGTTCCAACCCCACAAGGCAGCAACTTTACTTTCGGATTCATTTAATGAAACGTATGACTTTACTGTCGACGTTATCCCCGAATTTTTAATGCGATCTATTTCAATGCCGTTTATTTCGTATCTGATGTCTTGAAACAGGAACAGCACAGCATTATTAGTAAGTTTAACAGCTTTCTCAATCGGTTTTCCATCTTTTCCGAACAGCTTTGTGTGACCCTCGATGTAAATTGAGCTGGCTGATGGCAATACATATATGTCTTGTTGGTGGATGGGTATTCTGATTTCATCGTTTTCTCTAAAGCAGTTGTTGTAGGGATTGTAAGAATGAATCTCATAACTTTCGATAGAAGTATCGAAGTGCGGTAAATCGCTGATATGTAGTATATTCATACTTTAAAACCCAACGCTTTGAGAAAGTCTTTATTTGTTTTAGTCAATTTATTAAATTTTTCCTTACGTCTATTCACCTTACTGACTGTAGAAGAATTAAGATGTTTTAATTTGAGTGGAGGATTTATATTGTATAATATCATTTTATTTCCCTTAAATGAAGTCGTAGTTGAATATGTTCTATAAAAGGTATGCTGCAACCGAACTGATCAACAACCTTAATAGATATAGATGTAACTATATTTTTGTTTACTGGGAAGTAAATAACGTTCCGAGGTGCTTCTAAGTAATGATGTTCGGCAGTAGTATCAGCTACAAATTCATGAATAATATGAGTTGGTATACCGTTAGTGTAAGAACCATATATTAAATCACATTCAATTCTGATTACAGGCAGAGTATTTTTAGAAAGCACATTTGATACAGGGTTCAATATTGAATAGAACAACAAACCACATTCATATTTTTCAGATAAGCTAAGAGGTGGTTGAAAATACGACTCTAATTCTGATTTATTTCCAGAGATAGTCACAGTTATAGACATAGTTGCATACTGAACGCTTTTCAATAATTTTGTTTATTATATTCTATGGCTTTTCCAAAAGTTTGTTAAAAAATTTAAACATAAATGGCCGCATTTATAAGGGTGATCACCTTGTATATTTTCATAGTTATAGCGGATCCTTGAGCCTAAGTATTTTATTAGCTCCTTTGAAGGCTTTAGATTTCCATAGCTATCAAAATATTCAATATAATCATTGTGTTTTGCATAGGCTACCCAATGAGAACCAGGATTCTTAGAACTATCTAAATTAACAACTCCACATTCATTTTTATAAGGATATTCAGGGAGTTCATCTCTCATAAAGACACCTCTAAAGTAGGGAATATTATTTCCATATTTTAAAATGTCAATATTAGTTAAAGCTCGTTTGGGTAGCCGACGTTTTAGTTTTTTTCTTTTGATACAAAAATTCCAAGTCCATTTTTATGTGGTTTAAGATGTAGTCCTTTTCCAATGCAAAGAGCCTCCATTTTTTCATTGTGTCTCTTCGATTCTTCGTACAGTTTTTTAGCTGCCTTGAAATCATTTATAGTTTTAGCAATACCAGCTGCTCCACCTGCTAAAGCTCCAGTGGCTGACAATCCAGCAAAAATTGGAATCAAAGGTAAAAATCCACCAGTTTTTGGTATTGGAATGATCCTAGGAAGTTTAATGGATGAAGCATCAGCGAAGTCCCTAACAGCAGCCATAGCTAATGTTATAGCAGCTTTTTTGCACTTTGGTTTTAATTTTTTTATATGTTTTTTTGCAGCAGATATAACACTTTTTAATTTCTTTTTAACACCTTTTCCACTGGTAACTTTTGGTGAAGAGTTTTGGCGACGACTTTTTAAGCCAGTACCAGATTTAATTTTTGCTAACATAGCGTGCCTTACTAGACGTGCTGCAATTTTTTCTCCTATATTTGCATCAGGAGCATGTGTTCGTTTTTTTGCCATTTTTAATAGGACTAAATCAGCACTGTGACGATCTTTCAAGTTTGATGACTTGTAGTATGCAATATCGTGGTCTTTACAATATTCATCTAATTTATTAATGCCTTTGTCTCCACGTGTAAGTCTCTTAATTAATTTTGTTCCAGGACCACAATAATTATATCCCGGTAAATGTAATTCAAACGGTAGGTGGTTTATCAGCCAATTAAGAAGACTACTCTCTCCAGTACACATAATAAGACTGAGCAATTAAAGTCTCATCACTTTATAATATAAGGAGTTTTACAATATCATGTAAGTCATAACACGTTTGTCTTATCTATCCAGCTATTTTCATCTGAAGATAAACCTAGCCATTTTACGAAAACTCTATTCCCTTTCCTTTTAAGAACTTTCTCAACAAGATATACATTAGGATGTTTTGTCTTTTGAAGTTCCTGTTCATAAAATGCTCCTAAGATAGGCTGTCCTCTGATAGTATCTTCAATCAAGTAAGTGGTAGGAGCAGTATTTTGTTTGTATCTAATTTTAAATATTTCTGTTGACCAATTGGGAGTATAGCCTTTTTCGAATGTTCCTTTGTACTTACTAATACGAACATAATCACCCACTTTAAACTTACATTTTATACTCTCTTGTTTTTTCATTAATCTATGAAATCTTTCTAATATTTCTTTTTTATTTACATTATTGACATTTGATGGTATTTCATTAATCGTTCGATGATATGTATGATTGTATTTATGAACAACATTGTCCAGAGTATTTTTTATCCAATTATAATTACCTTTTAAACTAAACTCTTTGTACAGTTTAGATTTTAGTGTTCTAATAAATCTCTCTACAATTGAAGCTTTTTTTGATGAAAATGTTGAATAATGATTAATATTATAAGACTTCATAAGATATTTAAATTTATTATTGTAAAATTCTGTGCCATTATCAGTTTGTAAATTCTTAGGAACGCGATTACCATTTAATAAAATCATAAAAGCCTTATACACCTCATCTTTGTTCTTACTTTTCAAAGGAATCGCCCAAGCATATTTTGAAAATGTGTCAATTATAGTGAGAATATATTTATTATTATTATTTTCCCTCGAAATTGACTGCATATCTATTAAATCTGCTTGCCATAGATCATCTATATCCCTCATAATAACATGTCTTCGCGGAAAGTTCACCCTCACACTTTTATGAATTTCATTTATCACGGCCGCTTTGCTCATTTAAAAAAAAAAACATATTTTATTTTATGTAGGTAGACTATATTATATATTTATAATATACAACGCTCCTGCTTATTCTTTATTCATAATGAATGACTCTGCAATACTGAATGAAAAGTTTCCTAATTATCAGTATTTATTCTTTTATTATATTAGCTTCTTTTAATTCTTCAATTATTGATAAAATTTCATTGTCATGGTTTGTATTACCCGCATCTCTTGAAGCTACTAATAATTTTAATCTTTCAACTAATTCATTCGGGTCGTCCCAATATACTAAGTCAGTATTATTTTTATAACATTTGAGCGTAGGCAAACTGCCTCCAATTTTATTCTGTTTGTCTTTTATCGAAGTCTCAGCAAATAATGGTCTGATTATTTCTCGATATTTGAGTCCTTTATCACCTTTTATTTGACCTTTAGGATTAAAATCCCTCTTATGAGCGTTAGTGTAATGTAACATATCTTTGTATACAAGTCTATCGACGTTAGTTACAATTTTTAAATCGGGTTTCTTTCGCAGTAACAGTTCTTTTAGTCCAGGAGTTAAATCGAAACTTTTATCTCCAATTTTAACCAAAACTAAGTTATCGCCATCAACATTTTCAATTTTAGAAAATGATACTATTGAGTTACCCATCATTATGGTTTTATTTTCGATTCTTATTCCAAATGGTATATTTATACCATCATAAATACCACAAATGTCTTTACTTTCCAACGAAGTTTCTAAATTATTTTTTACTCCTCTATTAGGAGTGCTTAAAAAATTTATATCAGCATCATGAAATTCTTCACAAGTGCTTGAACAATTTGTATCTGATTCAATAGGTGTAAAACTTTCAGGTTCATTTTCATCATGCTTAATATTTTCAATAAATCTTTTAGAATTTATAAGAGTTTTCAGAGGATCTGAAACTGGTTTGAACATTTTATCTAAAGATAAGTTAACGTCATGTTCTTGATTTTTCATTTGTTTTATTTTATTTTTTATGGAGTCTACAGAATTCATTAATTCTACCTTAATATTTTTCTCCATTTTTGTAATCACAACTGTGTTAAACTATGTCAGAATTAATACTAACAATGTTTTTGTAAAGCATTCATTTATATGCACATATAAACATGCTATTATCCTTTAAATTTAAAAAAAATATCGAAGTTTTGTCTGTACCTTCCATTATTTAACGATGAGTCTTTGTTAATAAGAAGAAAGTTATAAGGGTTACTCCAAACAGTTTTAGAAATATCTTTGAACTGATTCCATGTTAGGTCAGAGTTGACATGTTCTTCATAGATATGCTTTAAGTTCACATCATCTTGTTTAAATATTATAAGAAAGTTAGCATTATCGCGTAACAATTGTTTAGGGATTTTTGAATAGGTTTGCGTTAAATAAAAGCAATCAATTTGCTTATGTCTACCCATACAGAAATAATTACGGATGTTTATTTGATTTTCACATACGACATCATCAAATATAAATACCGAATTTGGCAAAGCTTCGCTAGGAGATACAACATCTTTACTGTCACTGAACTCGTTGAATTTTATCTGAGGTACTCTTTTTAATACTTCTCGTAAAAAGCAATATTTTGGCTGAAAAGTAGTCTTCGAGTAAAGGTAAATGTTTTTAAATTTGAGCCCATTTTCATGCAACAACATACTAATCATAACGTTTGTTTTACCACAATTCGAGGGACCGCACATTATACAACGAATCGTATTTGGCAATAAGGCGCTATGTCTAATCTCTTGAGAAGTCTCACCAAGATTTATATTTTTAACATTTAGTGATATAGGTTGTTTGATCAACTTCATCTTGTCAAATAAGTTAAATATTGCCTCACATAGCTATATATATATATATATATATATATATATTTTAGTACTGTAGTGACAACTATAAAGTTAACTGTTTGAACTAGTCACTACTTGAATAGTTTTATTCTCATCTTACAAAACAGGTATGTATAAATATGAGTTACGTTATGACACGTGTTACACATCATATATCAAGTAATTTTGCATGTATGCATTAAAACTTGTCACGACAGGAATGTTTCTTTTCTCAAGTTACAGTATAGGTATGGATGCATATGAGCTACGTTATGACATGTGTTACAGACCGTATATTAAATCATTTTGCAAGTCAATATAATCACTTCACAGCGTGTTCTTTGCATAAGCAGACGGTTTTGTCTAAGATTTTGTGTTTTCAAGGTAAGTCTTTAAATCCTTTTAATTTATTTAATCTATTATGTAATAATAATAATAATGTAATAAAATACCTTTTCTTTTACAGAATCATGTCACACTCACCGTCTTACAGTCCTGTTATAGATATTGCAGACAATATACGCACGGTAAGTAACAATTCAGGTTCTCTTAAATCGTATCTACATTATTATAAAACTTCGTTTTGTTTTTAGTTCTAATATTAATGTGCTTTTTCTTTCAGAATTTGATAGAAGATTCAGACCCCATATTGAATCCTTTTTACCATGCTCAAGATAGAGAGAGCTGGTATGCTGAAGTAGCGGCAAAATCACGCGAGGAGTATCAACAACGAAAAGCTGAAGAACAAACTTTACAAAAAAAGAAAAAAGGAAAATCTAAAACTTTCAAGAATAAATCCTTTGTAATGCGAAAGGAGTCAGAGCATGTTCATCATCTCATAATAATTAATATACATGATATGGATGGTCGTAATATGGAGGACATTAACGTAGAAACTGATAATGCAAGTGTAAATGTACAGTATTTAGTAACTAGTGCCTATGACGATATTATGAATGAAACTGAACATTTAGTAAGTAAAATAGTGCAAAAATTAAGCAAACGCACTACGTACTCGTAAGTGTTTTTATTGTACATGTTTTGATTATTCTTAAACTAAGATATTGGATTAAATAAAATAAACAACTGTTATTTGAGTTACGATTGTTTTTTATTCCTACCTGTTTCGTAAAACGCTATAGTCTATAAATAAAAACACAATGATTTATACTCGATACAAGTTTATTTCATCTCAAAAATAATATTTTATTACATAGTTACTTATAAATTAATTACTAAACTAAATTAAATACATTGTTTATGTACTAAAAGACAGTTTTATAATGGCCCCAAGGTAACGTCTCATAATTATCTTTTAAAATTTGTCTCTTATCGTCATCTCTACTTAATATGAGCTTATTAATTTTTTGAGTGAAAACATTGTGGTTTTTTGACTTAATTATAAACATATTTTCTCTTAACTGTTCATTAAATCGTAAAACTTTTTTATAATTCTCAATATTAAGTTTATTAGTAACCGACTTTTTAACACCTTTTGCTTTTTTTATTGAAGTGTCTATGGAGTTTATACAATATAATTTAGCTCGTAAACCAACAAATTCAGATATTATATCACCACCCATTTCATCTTTAAAAAAACCTGGTATTTTAGCATTTACTTTAGGCATATCATATTTAGCATTCTGAAAGTTACTTGTGTCAAAATACTTAATATGTTTTTTCATATCCTTATAAAAATCATCGGTGTTTATTAAATAAAGAAGACTGTCAGTATCAGTATAACAAAGTTTGATCGATTTTTTATATATACGTTTCATTATAGAATAATGAAAATGATACAAATGACTCTTAGCCAATTCCAAAATTGAAAATCCTATGTAAATTGGACGATCAAGAACTATTTGTGTTTGTTGTAACTGTACTGCCACTAGTGATTCTGATAAGATTGCCAAATTTTTGAAATTCGGAGCACTTATGTATTTTTCTGCACCACAAATTTTATTAGTCTTATTTGATGTATCTTTCCAAACACTAACAAGTTTCACATCAACTTGTTTTCTTTTATTTTCTATTGTTTTACCAAAAATTGAATTATTTTGTTTTTTAAAAAAATCTCTTTCAAAATCAGAATTAGCTTCTTGCCGAAGTTTAGTGTTTAATAAAATATATGGTGCTAAAAATGCTTTTTGCTCAAAAGTTAATACTCTATAAATCTTTAGTAAAATAAGACCCCTTTTTAAACATTCTTTTAAATGAATATAATGAATTATATATTTACACTTATCATATAAGTTAGCTATTAGTTTACAATTTTTACTGCCTGGTGGCACAAATTTTTCAGCAGCAAATGGTAAATCAGAGTGATCATTATGTATTTCAGGTGGATAGTGTAAGTCAACTTCTAGAATATAACCACGGTCATTATCGTTAGAAACATTCATTACATCAAATTGATGGATTTCTTGATCACTCAAAAATTTAAAATTTCCTGCTGGTAGTTTTTGCATCATTGCATACCCATACAAATTTACACAATCAAGATAAACTAGATAGCTATTAGGTTTTTCTTTATTATAATGTTCAAGATATTTGTTATTCGCTTTAGCATATCTTAAAGAACATTGAGCAAGACCTCCCCTTATACCCTTTTCCAACATTTGATACATTTCAATGTCTGTAATTAAGTCTAAATTAATATTTGTGTACAACAACATGGCATCCCAACTTAATGATGGTGAAGATACATAATAACAAGGATCAAGGTTGTAATATTTCAAGCTCATAGCTCTAAATTTTTCAAATACGTCACATAAAAGTAGGACATCACTTTTTAGATATAAATCAGTATATTCTCCCAGATTAGAAATATTAAAGACTTTCCAAACTTTTAATGCATGCTGATAATCATCGTCAGAAACAGTCTGAGATGTTAGAGTACTGTAAAAATTAGATTTTTCGGGTAATTTTTTTTCTTCGTAACGATCCCATGAATCAATATATTCGTAACAGTAAATACCTTTTTTGCAAATTAGTTTAAATAAGTAATCATCTTTGAAACATTTTCGCAAGCTATAAAAATCCTCAGGTTTCATTGATTTGACTAAATTATCAAGGCTTGAACTTAAAAAATTAAAAGAGTCTAAAAATTTTAATTGAGCTACATTTTCACTGTCAATTGGTATAAATTTTGTAAATGAAATATATTTTTCTTTATTTTTTGGAATTAAATTTATGCGTCCACAAATAGTAGAAAGTTCTTTTATAAACAGATGACAATCATAGCCAGAAAGATTATGGAATATTATTGGTATAAATTTACATGTTTTAGCCTTTAAATTACATTTATTATGTGCAGGTCCTCTATATTTTCCTGTAAAATGATCATGATCTGCAACTTTTGCATCTGTATCACTTATTTTTTTCTTACACAAATAACATTTATTTGCATTATTAAAAGATTGGCGTTCATTTTCACTGATAATAATAGTCTTGGATTCAGAAATTATTTCATGTAACCTTATTACATCTTTGCTTATAGCTCTAGTAAATTTTTTTGCACAATCTGGTCCTCTGTACGATACATATTTATTTAGTTCAGGTCTAGAATGACAAAAAATATAATATGCAAAACAACTTGCTTCGTGAACCTGTAAGTTTTCGACATATTTAGTTTTATTTTTGTCAGAATATTCTCGTAACAAGCTCTCAAAGTCGCCGTAAATAACTATAGGAATTCTTTGAGTTCTTTCGAAATTCGAAAAATAAAGTTCAGAGTTATCATCAGGAAGTATAGTTTTTACTCTGGCACAGTTATGATTAATAAGTTTCTCTGGTGTATTAAAATATGTGAAACACTCATCACATAAATGTATCTTTGACTTATGCTTAGTTAATTGTTTATGCACAAGTTTATCAAATTGTTTTATTAAACAGAAATGATTTTTACCGTCTTTATTGATCCAAAGTAAGTTAATGTGATGTAATTTTCTTTTTACAGTTTTATATAGCGGTCCTGTCACTCGATTTTTTGAATCTAAGCCATAAATGTTTATGCTCAAACTCGGATTTAGATTTTCAAATAATTTAATATCTGTGAAACTCGGTGGAAATGTCATTTTTGTTATATTCAGAAGTTTGGAGTAATGTGGGTATGAAGTTGCTCTATTTGGATTGTTTTTAGTAGGATACAAATGAGCTATTATACACCATAGAAAACAATGTTCGTCTTTATTAACTATATTCAGACATGATTTTGTTTTTCGAATATTGTCGGGCAATGGAAGGTATGAACCAGCTCTTAAGGGGTTGTATTTTAAAATATTAATTTCTAAATGACTAATTGACTCAATTGTCCAGCCTGACTCACAAAGCTCAAATTCAGAACATTTGTTAATCATTTTTGAGGCACATGCATTGTAAATGGATAAAATATCAGAGTTTGGAAATACTACTTCATACCTAGTATTAAAAGATTTTAGAGATGATTCATTATTTTTAGGTAAAATATATGAAACGTACAATTCAAAACTGATCTTTAGTGATTTATGTAGTTTTAGTTTCTCATTGATAAGTTTACGACATATAATTGAAATATCATTTAAAAATAGTTCAGGTGAAATATTATTCTGGTTTGGGGGTTTAATTTTGTAACTGATGATTCTATTTTTGAAAGCACATGCAATTATATGAACATTTTCAAATTCAGTTTGCAACAAACAATTTGATTTATGAATATTGGATTTCTTGTGTGAAGCATTGTTTTTGACATATGCGTTACAATGTTGACAGAAAAACATGTTTTGCAGTAAATATATTTTGTCTTTTTGGAGCTACTTGTGTATAAAATATTTATTCTTATTTAGGTATATTGTATGACTTTCGAGTTTAATGTTTTTGTTTTAGGTTCATAGTTTTTGTTTATGGTTTTGTTTGGGCTGTAAGAAAAGACTTATTATTATAATAAATGCAGAAAATTATATATTATTACCGGTAGATTACACAATATAAAAAATAATAAGAATATAGAATACTTAATTTTTAGTTGGGTACAAAATAGGAGTAATATGTTGATACTCTTGTTTAACCGCTGAAACCAACTGTGTAACTGCTTTCCATGTTGGCGTCTTCTCATCGATAGCAGTTTTTAAACTGATTAATGAATGTTTCCAGCGGTTTTCAGTTTTGGCCTCCAGTTCTCGATAGTTAGAGATGCGGACTTCAATGTAGTACTCGCCTCGCTTGGTCGGATCACTTTGATGCGTAGTACCAGTAGCTATACGTCGCGACAGGTAATTTTTCAATACTGCAGCTCGCGCAGGCTCAGGTTCATCTTCCTATGAAATTAAAAAAATATATACTATAGTTATTATTAAAACAATGTTGATTTCCTAAATACCGCCGAATAAAAAAAATAAAAAACTATATGAGACATTTATATGTATACGTAAGTATCCCTAATATATACCTAGCTTAACATTATTATGATTTCATTATCATTGTTATGTTAACAGAAAAATGAAAAAAATATTATAAAAACTCATGAACAGCTCTGATCCCGAGGATCGAACCCAGGCTCACTTATTAACAAACAATAACAGCTCATGCCCATTCTTAAAAAAATATAGATCATAATTATTAAATAAGTAAGTGCCTACAGTAACTACAGTTAAAATTATAGCTTACCTCAGAATCTAGGCAGTAGCTGGTGCGTTTACGTTTCTTAACATTTGATGGCGCTTGATCAGTGTCCGATGAATCACAGTCGCTACCAAACAATCCTGCTGGTTTCTTTGACTTGGAAGCTTCACGTGTTTTCTTTGATTTTATTTTATTTTTCGGCCGGTCATTTGTTTTCTTCTTAGTCAATGTTGAAGGCGCTTCAACGTCTGAATCAAATGGATTAGGAGACCTAAAATATAGAGAAATAAATATAAAATCTAATAGAAAATTTGCAAGACAAAAAAAATATTAGCCCATTAACAAACAGAGCAGAATTGCCTTGTCTGCTGAGGACCTAAGTGATACATACATACTTGACAGTGTAAAGAATATCCACTCCAACAATTAATACTTAATGTAATGACATATCATAACGCAGCTTCCCATTTTATACCCTAATATTATAAAGGTACGAACATCCTTACATGTTTTCATTTTTTGTTTACGTAGCACTTTAAAACGATTGATTATTGTGTTTAATATTAAGCTTTAATTGATAGATTATATGAACCATAATTGCATATAACATACTAAAGTTATGCACTCAAGTGTGAACACGTCCCTTACCAAACCAATATGGAAGAAATATTATACCAGATGATACCATTGTTGCAATTTGAGACAAAATTTTTATAAGGTAATCGTATGTACTTATACTTATATTATTACTTATTAAATCGAGATTTTCTAATTGTGTAAAAAAATAATTTATTAGTTTTGTCTTGGACGATAGAAATACGTGGGTATATACTCGTATTGTGTTTCTACATATATTTACTATAAAGTTTATTTAAAAAGCAATTTTTTTTTGGATAATACTTATATTATCTAATAAACAATGTTTATAACATAACAATGTTTGTCCAATCACTAAAGTATGTATAAAAAAACGTATGTGTGCAATGTCTGTCTAACGAATCTCCGCACCTGGCTAACACATAAAGTTTCAAGTTCGATTTCCATCGAAGTAAATTGGGAATAGGCCACATATTTATGTGTAAGTAAATCAGGAATCCTATATATATATATATGTATATATATATATATATATATATAATAAATTAATATGTAATAAATATTATAATAACATACTTACCTACCTACTTTATATTGATTACCTGAATGTACATAGGTACCTAGGTACCTTTTTTTTTTTACCTTATTGTTTATTTAAGAAAAATACTCACTGATTTTTTTGCTAAGTATCTTCAAATGTTATAAATGAAATGTTTTAATTATTTTTTCTGTTAAATTGTAAGAAAAAATCGAATGACATGTTTCTACATGTTTAGATTTTATGACATAGTAGGGCAGCGTATTACATCATAAATTGTTACAAAATTAAAATCTTTGCACTCAGTAAATAGAGTTCAAATTAAATTATATGTAGCTCAAACATCTTTCTTACCTAATATAGAGAATGGCGCCACATCGTCGCGGATACCTGAGATGAAATTCTAAAAAGGAAGTGGTATGTACTTTTGTTCGTGATAGCCTAGTAGTATGAATGTTCACCTTCTATGTAAGCTGTTGCGAGTTCGAATAAAGTCAACGGCTCTTAGAATCTTGTACACTGGTATAGTTTTTAGGGTTCCGTACCTCAAGGAGGAGAAAAAAATAACATTTTATACGAAAAAACTTTTTAACAGTACGTATTTGTACCGAACATTCGTCCAAATGTTTGGAGGAGACTCATGCCCGGCACTGGGATGTTTATAGGTTGAAATGATGATGATGTTGATTTATACGGAACCCCCAGCGTGTTAGTCGGTAGACCGGTTTTTTTTCAGGAATAACGGTGAGAATACTATAGAAAGGGTTCCATACACCTACTAAACATATATTCCCTAACACAAAAATATATATTAGAACTGAACCCTCGTCTCATCCGATGTCCACGCACTCAGTAGTCGCAATTATAATCACTAGACCGATAAGACAGTTCCCTTACTTCTACTAGGTACGTCTAATATCTACAATTATGTTGCACCAATATCTTTATTATTATTTTTATGTTTTACCCAATTTTATTTATAAATAAAAAAATTACATCTTATTTTTTATTTAAAGATATTTATACTAAAAAAAGTACACATGAAAATTTTGCTCGTCTAGGACTTGAACCTATGGCCTCTCATCAAAACGCTTAATTTTTGCACAAACTCTTAATGTTTGACGACAGATGCATCGATGAATGAAATAATATTAAATCTCTATTGCGGATCAGACGGAACGCAAATCATGTTAGTTGTGTGTTATTAGAGCGCTCTGCATTGCGAACCGACCGAAGCGATATGATTTATCATATTCTAATCTCAGTAGAAACTAAATATAAGTATGTCACATTGTTACTATGGTATCAGTACGGAGATGCATCGATGAATGAAAGCATATTAAATCTTTATTGTGGATCGGACGGAATGCAAATCATGTTAATAGGATAGTATTGGGGCGCTCTGCATTACGAACCGAGCGCAGCGAGGTGAGTGATGCAGAAGCCCCAATTCTATCCTACTCACACAAATACCATAGAACGGCAATGGTTAGAAATTAAACGCCATTGCCGTACATGTCGAAGTGAACGCCGGCTCAAATGGTACATGGGCGAATATATGTATCGTCAAAATATTTTAAGGAATTTGCCAAGTGACGCTGCCAGATTTCGTAGATTGCTCCGTGATATTCATCGCGTATACCCTGGAATGGGGCGACGGGGTATAAGAATAAGAAATTGCCGGTGTTCACCCAATTGTCCCCGCCGCCGACGTTAAAATAAATTTCGTTTGTCCTTTATACAACACCCCGATTCAGAGCAATCCGACTTGCGACTAATTAGGTTAAGGTTATTTTTTTTTTCAAACCACCCAGAAGTAGGAGCCCCGCTAAGCGGGGCTCCGGCGACCAATGTCTCGGCCAGTCTATTGGTTTACCCCCGATTCAGAGCAATCCGACTTGGACTGGTTAGGTTAAGGTTATTTTTTTTTAAACCACCCGAAAGTCAGTCAAGGTCACGTGTTTCAAGGTCAAGGTCATCAATGTCACCGATATCATAGCCAAAAAATACTCTAAAGGTCAAGGTCACTTTTTTCAAGGTCAAGGTCATCAAGGTCACCGATATCACGACCCCCTGATTCAGAGTAATCCGACTTGGACTGGTTAGGTTAAGGTTATTTTTTTTTAAACCACCCGAAAGTCAGTCAAGGTCACGTGTTTCAAGGTCGTCATCAATGTCACCGATAGCATAGCCAAAAAATACACTAAAGGTCAAGGTCACTTCTTTCGAGGTCAAGGTCGTCAAGGTCACCGATATCACGACCAAACATCCTAAAGGTGAAAGGTCAAGGTCACTTGTAACAAGGTCAAGGTCAATCATCGGGAGTGTCGCGTGGTGTTTCCCCACCCTACTACTCCCACATCCCACCGGATCCCGAATGTGTGATTTGGCGATATTTTTGGGTGAAATTTTTCTAAGTCCTATTTTTCATAGTGCCCCGAAGGCTACACACTGACCATTGTGGTGCCTTTCATCAACATAAATACTAATGTGAATGATGCTGGTCAGGGCAATTATGTGTGTGGCTGGGTCCTGGGAAAATGCATTAAAAATGTATCAAAAAGCTGCAAAAATTGTAAAAACGATATGTATGGCGACCCTGAAAGCAAATCAAATGAATATATAAGGGCCAAAAAATATAAAAAAGGGAAAAATTCGTTAATATATCCATCAAAAAAAATAGAAAATGTTCTGTCCAAATTCAAAATTTAGTGACAGACATATTAAAAAATGATGTTCCAAAAAAAACTTAATAAAAATAAAAATGTTCACTGACATATTTGTTGATTTTCCTTTCAGTTGTGAAACACATAAAAAAATAATAAAAAAATATTTTGAAAACAATTATGAATGTGCTTATTTATAGTTGGTGTCGTTCAATTAACCGGCTTTTGTCTGGCAAAATCACATATCAGGGTGAGGATGCAACTAAAACAGCAGCGCAGTCTTATAAAAATAAACACAAGAAAATAAATAAGTAATTTCGTAAAAGAAAAGTTGTTTTTTTTTATGTATCCACTGTGTACCTGTTGAAATTGATGCTTCCTAACTAATTTGCTTGTTTTAAATTTCATAAAGTTTTACTGTGATTTTGATTTTACAGTAAAAGTTTATTTACTTGAAAATAAGTAAAATAGTAAGGAAGCTTAAAGTATGCGCACTAATCCATAGCTATAACTATAGCTAGTTATAGCTATACGTATATATGTCAAAGGTTTGTGGATGGCGATAATAGATGGCGCTATTTATCCAATCAATTGACATTAGCGGTCTTCAATAAAGTTCTGCGACCGGGCTCTCTATACCCGTTATATTACTTTATGAGGTATACTTATATATTGCGGTGCCTTTAGTCACAGTAAACAAACAGTAGGTTATCTAAGGCCGCCCGCCGAGTTATTAGCCTACTCTTGCGTTGATACCCAGGGTTGTTCATACGATAGGTAAGCGAAACAAAAACAAGTGTCAAGTGGCCGACCCGAACGCCGGCCAAAAAAATGCGATGTACACACAAGTATATAAGTCGATCGTCAGACTACCGGAACCATATTTGGATTGAACAACACATCAGACAATAGAAAAAATAATAATTTCAAAAGTAATTAATTTGCAATATTAATTATTGTAAAATTGCCCTTATTACAACTATACCTACGCGAAAAATATGTTTACCTAAACGATGTTTCGTACTCAATCCTCTATTTTATAGTAAAACTAGACTTCTTAAAATAAACTTTAGCTCTAAACATAGTATTCAGAAAAATGCGACTCGGCTACGCTCTTAATAAAGCAAATAAACTGTGAAATAAACAATACAATACCATATTTTCTAATAATATTTAAGTATAAGTAGGTACTTATATTTCTGGTTGAGTAGGAAGTATGATAAGTCCGGGTTTGCGAAATCATTATTGAGGCACCCGAAAACACTACAATATTTTTTTCCCCTTTTTGAAGTCATGATACTCGTAATTTACGACAAGTGTCCGCCGCCCGCGCCGGCGAGAGTTGACGAACGCAAGCGGTCATGTAGCGTACGCGCGTGCTCACAGTCGCGCAGCACGCTGCACAGCCCGCACTGCCGCCACGTTATTCCTACCTTATGTTATGCTAGCGTGTGCGTGAAATCGCGTGCCGACATGGCGCGCGGCGCGCACGCACACATTCAAACCGAGAGCGGCACGTTTGTATGAAGATGTTTTACTGTTTGTTTACTGTGCTTTAGTTTATGATAGGCGACATCTAGCGACGCTTGAGTTACCCATCTATAACAGTATTCTAATCTATGTTTGGCCCTCCATTCTCAGAGCAATATAACTTACCAATTTACGTTATTCTTGCCAAAATATTGTATTTGTGTAAAAGCTGCTGTGTATAGACAATATAAGAAAATGATTTTTCAACGTTTTTATGGTTTTCTTTTTCCAAATGTCAAAACTGACAATTCAAATGTCATCAGTAAACTGAAACTTGACTGCAGGCTTAGAGGCGCCAAACAAATTGTAAACAATAAAAGAATAGTATCAAAATCGCAGATATTACTTTGATAAGATCGTAAATTTCCATAACCAATTACGTTTATATAATAGTGTGTAATATATTGCCGTACAAAGTTGAGCACGATGCCAAAACGCTGTGCATTTGGATGTAAAAACACCGGTACTGGTAAGTTCGAGTTCACTAATAAATTAACTCGATTGTTTTAGCGACATTCAGCATATTAGATGAACAGCTGATTAAGAAATGCAGTTTGTCACGTCTTCTTAATCCTTCACCTTTTTTTTTGTTATGGGTCCATCCATTTTGTTGTACCGATGATTCTGCCAATGTCAAGGCGGAGAGAGAAAGCTAGTAAAGACTACTTGTTGGCTGGTATCTATAGCTATGGTTTCTTTTGAAGGCTGTGAAAAGGACAACACAAGCAGTAGTAAAATACTTAACCTTAATACATTTTTTACATTAAATCATAACAGATTGAGTCACATCTATCGTGAGCAAGTAACCATATTACATGGCACGATATTCTCATGCATAAACTGTAAATTGTGGTACATTTGTAAATGCTTTTATAGACTTCATATTTTTTATACAATGCATTGGTTACATTAATACTTGAATCATCTTCAGTACCGGACATGGGCCTCCCAAGGATTTCGACAGCAATCAGTTGTTAACTGACATTGTCCATTGCCTGTCTGCAACCTTTATTGACCAGTTGATCAGTTAAACATTTAAAAATATATTTAAACTATGATTATTCCTTATAGTTTTATGACCTGTTGTAAGTTATAGTGACTCTGACTGCTAAGCGAGAGGTTGTGAGTTTATGGTACAAAACTTTCATTGGTTTAAGAGTCTGGCTGTATATTGTATCTGTGAATTGTATGTTTGTAAAGTCCTCCGTAACACAGATTTTGTTACCTAGAGCGGGAGCTGCCTCTTCTAAAAAAAAAATGTACTTTCAGGTGTTACAATGCATACATTACCAAATCCCAACAAATTTATTGATCGTTTCCAAGCTTGGGTTAGTGCTCTTGGGGGGAAGTTGGAAACCCCATCAGATTATGAATATTATAAGAAAAAGCGAGTTTGTGACATTCATTTTTCTTATGAACACAGGAACCGTTATAGACGTCTCAATATACTGGCAGTACCAAGTTTAAATCTGTCCGGTGAGTTAATAATAATGTTTATTGGCAACTAACTTAATACTGTTTTATTATATAATGATATGTGGCAATAAAATGCCAATTTTATAGGTGATAATTACGTCATAACGTTATATTTAATAGAGAGCCCTTTAAGCGGTAGTTTTACTGGGATAGGATTCAAAAAGCACCCCTCCGTGGCCTAACGCTCTGTACACATAGGGCTAGTTCCCTAGTGTGGAAATTGTTAAATCTCTAAGTTACTTTTTTTTTTTTTATTTCTTTGATTTTATCTTGCGATCAGTTTTTATAACCATTAGCAGATGTTTTGATTTAGAATTTCGTGGCATCTAAGTTACTTAAACTTTAAATTCTTGAAGGACAAGGGATTATATGGAACTAGCTGCCCACCCTGAAATTAATATTGAAAAATGTTTAAGACGCATGAACATACCTACATCACAAGCTTTTTTTTGTTGAAAGTGATGGACTTCCATACAAACCATCCATCCTTATTTTACCTTGATTGCCTTGGTGGTCCAGTGGCCTGCTGTGCACGAGGTTGTGGATTTGATTCCCACACAGGACAAAACTTTGTGTGACCCACAAAGTGTTGTTCGAGTCTGGGTGTAATTTGTGTCCGCTAATTGTATGTTTGTAAAGTCCCCCGCAACACAGAGCTTGTTCTCTAGTGCGGGAGTTGTCTTAAAAAAAAAAAACCCAATAAGGGTGAAATTTTCCAAAATCCCTTCTTAGTGCTAACATACGTCATTTAAGGAATTTTTCTTTATTACAAATAAGCCCCAGCGGTTAAGGCTTTGCGTTATGAATTAAGGCAGTCTGTCCACTACTATTATTTTTATTCATTACTTTTTGTTGTTTTCAGCCACAATGGTTCATAGTACTGCCAATAATACATCTTCAGTTATGATGGATCACAGCTATATCAAAACTATGGTATCTTCCACAGAATCATTTAGTAAGGGTACCTTAATATTTTTATTTATTTATTTATCAAAACTTACAACTACCTTTACAGAAAATATTCCAATACGATAGTGAAGCCATCTTAAACAATATTAGACACTATTTACAAACTTCATACTAGTTGTAACAAATAACCATTAACGCTATTCTGTTGAATTCACTCAGAGTACATGCAAACAGATCTGATTTTTCATGGATAGCGTTGAGTGTGTGAAATGCCTGCGTTACCGGTGCTTCTTTTAATAAATTAGTTCTTGCGCTCGGTACTACCAGCAGGGGTGGTCTGCGTCGGCGCCATACATATCTGTTGGGGACTCTAAGCCACAACAATTGTAGCAAACTAGCCTGGTCCGATTTACCTCTTAATATTTTAAATATACATGAAGCGAGCGCTAGTTCCCTTCTAACCTTTAATTCATTGTAACCAACCATGCCCAAGATGAACAACGTTGGGTACATCAGTGGATAAAATGGATACACACCGTACAGCCTCATATATACATATCGGATAAATTTGTTCTGTATACGCTCCAACATAACACTATATTTAGTTTCATGTGGAGCCCAGATGACTGCATTACTTTCGAGCTGACTTCTTACTAAAGCGTTATATAACACGATCACCGCATTTATATTTGTAAATTCTTTTACCCTACGTAATACAAAAACCAGATTCCTGAACGCTTTTTTGCATACCTTGATAATATGGCTTCGGTACGTAAGTTCAGAATTAACTGTTACTCCCAGATCCTTAACCGTTGTAACTCGTTCAACGTTGTTATTCAACTAGTGAACTGCCTTTACTTTGCTTCGTTTTTTACTTATTTTTTGCTTTTATAATATGCATGTATCCTTACATAGTATGAAACTAAGTCTGTCCTTGTCTGTCTCTATATACATATACACTCATAACTTCTAAATCACGCAACGGATTTTGATGTGGTTTTCGCTATTATTTAGAGATTTTTCTGGAAGGTTATGCATAATACCTACTGCCAAGTATTCTACACTTGCAGCCTGTGGACCAACTATACGCAGCGCGCCGTCAGTGCTTTGCGTCTCCTATATAATAATGGCTTAAGAATGCTGATGGGGCTGCCCCGCTTCTGCAGTGCATCAGGTATGTTCGCGCAAAGCCATACTAATAGCTTTTTTGCGATATGGCGCAAAAAAACAGCCTGCTTGCTCTGCAGAGTTCGGGCCAGCTCCAACAGTATTCTGCGAATGATTGCTGAAAGGTTGCGAATGATTCGCCTATTTTGAACCATTGTATGTGTAGATGCATGTCTACCGTACAATTGGTTTCAAAATAATTGTTGTGTAGCTCTTTAATTTTGTTTACTAACATAGTCCTAAGTTTTTTTTATTTTTTTTATTTATTTATTACCAACTTAAATTCACAGTTTACACCACACATACAAGTTTTTGGTAGGTACATAAAGTTTAAATAGATTGAAATATTAACATTAATAGGAACATAAGTAATTGTAACAAAAGAATATAAATATTACATTAGACTTAAAATAAACTAAAATAAAACAAAAAAACAAACAAACAAAACGGGAGACTATTTTTAGGAGCAGATTGTACTTGGAGTTGAAATAGACTCCAAATATCGAACAGACGCGGTTAAAATATTATTTATTTATTGTTACTAACATAATATGAATTCTGTGTTCGAAATAAAAGTTTTTTTATTGTTTTATTTTTAGAATAGAGTACCCAAAGAAAAATCAATCCGAAGTGAGGGCTTTTCGCCTATTAATAATAATAATATTTGCGGAACAACTCACACACCGCCATCTGATCCCAAACTAGGCAGAGCCTGTACTATGGCAACCAACCAACTGATAAACCTTCCAGAACATATTCTCTAAATGAGCGTTAAAACCGCTTCAAAATCCGTTGCGTGATAGACAGACGAGACAAGTGACTTGGTATTATCTAACGAGGAAGGAACGAAATGTGTAGCGCCATCTCTTAATGTTTTTCCGCATTATTGCTAGCATTTATACTTTGACGTACCGTGTGTGCAAACTGACACTGACAGTGATTGCAACATTAGGGGGACAGAGCCATACAAGTCAAAAAAACCTAAAAATAAATAAATACAGATTGATGTCGGTTCATCCTGTCTCCTAATATTAAGGTTGGCACCGACTTCAATCTGTATTCAGTTATTTTTAGGTTTTTGAAGTCAGTTTCAGTAAAATAAAAAATATACGTAGGTTTTAGGTTTTTGAAGTCAGTTTCAGTAAAAGTAAAAAATATACGTAAAACATTGTTAATACCTACAACATTTGAGAGTTGCCCTCGATTTCCCTGGAATTCCATCAATAGATCCTGACTTGGTGCCAATGGGACCACCTCTAGAGTACCTATACTCTTTCAAATAAAGAGATTCGAGAATAACGCGATATCATGTTAAAAATATCGATATGGCGATATTTTAAAGTTACAAATAGCGTTATTTCTTGAATTGATATCGATATTTCAACGATATCGACAAATATCGCACATCCCTACAATATGGCGATTGACCGATCTCGAGTGTGCGCAAGTTGGTAGTTTTCGACGCATTTTGTGTGTTTTTCTTTGCGTTTTCCTTATGATTTTCCTGTGAAACAGTGGCGGATTTACCAATAGGCTGAGTAGGCTGAAGCCTAGGGCGGCAGATTTCAGGGGGCGGCAAATTTGGCCTAAAATGTGTGTTTATCGTACAGAAATAAAAAAAAACCTTATTATACATAGAAACGAGTGACAAAAAAATATTTTAGCAATGCACAGTATACTGAACACTCTTACATCCGTAATCCGTTTATAAAAGATTATTATTATTATATTATTTATGCACTGTAAAATTTAGGTAGGTACTTATTCGATCATGAATTTATAAAATACTAGCTGTTGCCCGCGGCTCCGCCAGCGTAGATGTCGGTTATCGCTGCAAAAAGGAGCAGCAGTAGTAGTATGTGTTATTCCAGACCATAATCTATCTCTGTGCCAAATTTCATCCAGATCCGTTCAGTAGTTTTTACGTGAAAGAGTAACAAACATCCATCTATCCATCCCTTCTTACAAACTTTCGCATTTATAATATTAGTAAGGATTCCAATAGCGTTTCAATATTAATAACAATTTAAATTTAGTAACTTTTACCCGATTTCGAAGAAATGGTGATGGAATTAAGCGTATCGAAGCAATATACAAAAAAAACTTGATGAAACATCTGAATAACTTATTACAATGACTGCGAGTGAAACTTTCAGATTTAACACGTTTCTCGTCCTCATAGATAGACTCATGTCCGAGTTAGAAAAACGACAAGAAGCCTACAACAGATTTAATGAGAAGTTTTAATTTCCAACGTTCATTTCCAAAAGTCTTTGACATGTGAGCTATACGATATAATGCACCCGTCAATTCGAGCACCCCCCACACTTAGCAGGATTGACACATAAGCCAAACTTACGAGACCAATCCTTGATCGCTGCTAAATCTCCGTTTATTTTGTCGATAGCTACATGCAGACCATAAAACCCAGCCCGTTAATATAGCTGTAAGTCATCGGCATAAAGATAATACGAACATTGAAGTTCATGACATATAGGATTAATGAAAAAAGAGAAAAGAAGAGGTAAAAGAATACCGCCTTGTCCTTGGTACCCCACAGTCAAGTTCACACCAACTTGACATAGTCTTATCGACGCGTACTGACTGCTGGCGTCCACGAAGATAGGAAGAGAACCAATCCAGTGCTTCCGATGAAACCTTAAGATAGGCAAGGATAACTTAAAGGATATTGTGACTGACAGTATAAAAAGCATTTGAGAAGTCCACCAAAGCCAACACAGTACCTTTAGTGTCCTCCATGCCTGCTCTAATATCGCTTGTCATTTTTAGTAAGGCCGAAGCAGTGCTATGCCCAGGTCTGAAATCGGATTGAAGTGGTGAGAGGATATTGTTGTGATTTACGAACACATGCCTCAAGGATTTTGGATTGGAAGGGTAGGATGGAAATGGGACGATAGTGATCAAGGAGTGAAGGATTGGAAATTTTAGGCAGAGGACGATCATAGGCTTTTCTCCATACATTAGGAAATTGACCAGTGTAAAGAGAAAAGTGAAGGAGTGGGTTAAGGATAGTGGTAATCATACTACGACTAATGTTGTCACAACCAACAGCTTAGACTTAATGGAAAGGATAGTTCGTTTTATTTCATCAGAAGCAAACTAGCAATGTAATCAACCGTTTGACACGTCACTAGGCGATTTAAAGAAGAGGTGGTGACGAAATGGCGATTACAATCATCCAGCCCCAATGTTCTTGGAAGGTCAGTTCTTTTTATTTCATCAGAAGCAACTGGAGAAAAATTTAAAGTGTTATTGTTAGGGCTTGGTAAACTAGCAATGTAATCAACCGTTTGACACGTCACTAGGCGATTTAAAGAAGAGGTGGTGACGAAATGGCGATTACAATCATCCAGCCCCAATGTTCTTGGAAGGTCAGTTCTTTTTATTTCATCAGAAGCAACTGGAGAAATTTTTAAAATGTTATTGTTAGGGCTTGGTAAACTAGCAATGTAATCAACCGTTTGACACGTCACTAGGCGATTTAAAGAAGAGGTGGTGACGAAATGGCGATTACAATCATCCAGCCCCAATGTCCTTGGAAGGTCAGTTCTTTTTATTTCATCAGAAGCAACTGGAGAAAAATTTAAAGTGTTATTGTTAGGGCTTGGTAAACTAGCAATGTAATCAACCGTTTGACACGTCACTAGGCGATTTAAAGAAGAGGTGGTGACGAAATGGCGATTACAATCATCCAGCCCCAATGTCCTTGGAAGGTCAGTTCTTTTTATTTCATCAGAAGCAACTGGAGAAAAATTTAAAGTGTTATTGTTAGGGCTTGGTAAACTAGCAATGTAATCAACCGTTTGACACGTCACTAGGCAATTTAAAGAAGAGCTGAAATGGCGATTAAAATCGTCCAGCCCCAGTGTCCTTGGAAGATCACCCTGCCGATACCGAGTGTGTGTATTTGTAAATATTCGCAGGTGTTGCAAAATGATATATTATTGAGAATATGGCGTTTCTTAGCGTTACGAATCATCTGGTTACACCGATTCCTTGCAGCTTTATAAAAGATCCAGTTATCCTCACACCGATCCCTTTTATATTTCCGAAATGCTCGATCCCTGCGTCTCATCGCCATCTGAATACCTCTAGACATCCACAGAGCAGGGGGACGCCTTAATCTTACCTTTCTAATAGGAGCATGTGTATCAAACAATATTGTTAAATTTTGCTACCTTGTCATCGAAAGTGTCAGCTCCCTCTAATGATAGGTTCCCAATCTATTGATGAAGCATCAGAGGAGAGCTTATCTTCATCCATACGCGCAAAACAACGCATTATGTGCAGCACTTTAGGTCAGAGTTTATAGGAGGTTTCAGGATGTAAGACAGGAAAATTAGGTCATGATGGGAAAAGCCAGGAGCAAGGTGTTGACCATGGAAAGAGACTAAATCATGGGTTGCAAAAATAATCTAGAAAGTGAAACAACTATCCCCTAGTTCACAATCATATTAATAACGGCAAAAAGCCGATGTAATGAGGACGATAGAACACTCATCATAAAGTTGCAATTTCAGAATTAATGTAATTAATATGATTGTGAACTAAACTAGCGTAATGAATTTCAAAGATCAGTAGGGGCGGCAAAAATTAAATAGCCTACTAGCGGCGAATTTGTAAATCCGCCACTGCTGTGAAAAGTGCGTTGAGTCGAACTTCGTGTTCCTCCGCCTTCTTGCCGGCATTCGCATTTGGATTTGCGCAGATTGATTATAATCAATTTCACATAGCATGGTGACGTTTAGCATTTAAAATATCTAGAGATGTAGAAATGATAATATCGAATTTAAAAGTATCGATTTAATCATTTAAACGATATAATTTACTTTGAAGTAAGAACCGATTTCACGATTAAATTAAGAAACAAAAATAAATAAAGTATGGGTAAAACACAATAACAACAAATGATATTTTTTATAACAATATTTATTCACAAGTAAATAGATATAATCTTTGTTCTAGCATTACTTCTACATTAATACCAGCACATTCATGAACACAACACGTAATAAACGACATTTGATGGTCAAAATCCAGTTACACTAAAAAAAGTCTTTTCTCAAAAGTTTTAATAGTTCTAATCTCCAACGACACAGCTAAGACAGACGATAATTCCACTCGACACTCGACGTCAATAGCAAGCTCACAACTACAGCGGAGGATAATTCGACTCGACGCTAATAGCAATGAAACCACTTTCAGATATATAACAAATTTAAGACTAAACTGAAAGTTAGAAAAAATTGCCTGTGCGCATGAAATCAAAACTCGCAGACATATTTAATATGTTGCCGTGATTAAAATATATATATCTATGTTCAAGAAATTCAATAAGTAAAGCCTTAATTGTGTCTGAAACTGTATTTTTGTTACCAAAGCAATAAATTATTCATAAAAATGATTGAAATTTATTTTTGATTAATCATTTAAAATTATAAATTAAGTTATTTTATGAATCTCCAAATGCTTTTAAGAAATAGCAACATTGATGATTACTTGTTGTAAATAATTTCAACTACACTTGTTAGATGGCGCTAGGCAAAAATAGATCTGGCAGATTTGTTCTAAGATAATACACCATGGTTGCTTAGCAACAATAACCGAAACTTATCTAATCGCCATCAGTAAAATACTTATTATTGAAAAGTTCAGATGGCCATCTGTGGTCTTCTTCATCAATTTTACTTCACCAAATTACACTTTCTGAATGTAAATGATTGATTAGTTGTTAAAAATATTGAAATTGCTATATGTGTGCCTATAACTTTTGAGGAGTTCCCTCAATTCCTCATGGATCTCATCATTAGAACTTTCTTTTGATGATAATGGGACCAAACTGAAAGTATGTCCAGTCAGACAAAAAAAGATTTTTTCAAATCGGTCCATAAATGACGGAGATATGCGGTAACAAACATAAAAAAAAAAATACACACGAATTGATAACCTCCTCTTTTTGAAGTCGGTTAAAAATAAATTTCTGTAATTCGTCCCGCGAATAGTCTGTTGTGGTTTAATTTAAAATAATAAAAAAACCTGAATAACGTTAACATTTTAAGCTTAAAAGAATAATGGTCGAATTTCGACGACTTAGCATTAATATTTTATTGTTGTAAATATCTAATATTTGGATACCGATTCTGAATAGTTTATAAAACAATTATCGATTATAACGATTTCATTTAATTATTTATATAAGTAAATATATTAAATTTTTAAGTTTTAAGTAAGAATAAAATACCAAATATGTTTTAAAATATAAAGTAAAACCATTTTTTGTACTTTAATTAATTCGAGTTAATTTTCTGTATTTCCAATTTTTATTTCTTTAGAAAAATAAGATGCGTGAAATGGATCTCATCTAACGTCACCGTACCCATGATGATATGTCAAAGAGATTATAGTAGAAGTAAATATTGTGACATGACACTGAAAGACGTTTTTAAATTAAATCATTTACATCATGCCTAGACGTTGTGCCTTGGGTTGTCAATCGAAAGGTAAGTGGTCAGTTCACATTTAATCAATTATACATAATCAACAACAGAATTGAATTGAAAGAGATCATTGGACTCGACGGTTTAAAAATGCTGTCAATAACGGTTGCTTAGTAAGCAAGACTCTGTTGATAGCCCGCAAGCTTAAATTTGCGACCATGAGACATGTTGGCTTCTTTCTGTATTGAGAAAATATTGATAACGGTCTCGGTGACCAATTTTCTGTAGCATGGTACTGTAAACGGCAATAGTTTTGTCACGTGAGATGTAAATATTGTCATCAAAACGCGGGTATGTTACAATTTTGTCTACTCTATCAGATACATGTGTATGTTATTGGGTATTTTAGGTTATTTCATTTCATTATCCCTTTAAAGATTTACTTATTTAAGATGAAGAAATAATTTTATTCAAGTTATAATTACATATTCCATTTATTAGGCAATTGTATATTTTGTTTTTGCTGTTATAAACTATCTACAGAAACATGTGAAGAACCTATAAATAAAAAAAAATCTATCTGTGACATATTGTTACCCAAAATAATAGTCTTATGTTAATAATTTAAGTTGTTATAGATGCGCGGCTCCATGTATTTCCAAACCCAAACAAGTTTCCTGATCAATTCAAATTATGGACTCTTCTTATTGGAGGTGATGCGGAGAACAATGCTGAAGAAATTTTTCGAACTAAACGTATCTGTGATCGACATTTTGTTGATAAAGACAGAAATCGCAATAATAGATTAAATACTTTGGCAGTTCCATCACTTTATTTAGATGGTAAGTTGCTATGACAGTATTATCTTTTTTTTTAATACTACATAGGTGGCAAACAAGCATACGGCATACACACATATTTATTGTGACATATAACATAAGCATACATCTAATTAAGTTGTTAAATATATTATTACAATGGTTTTTGTAAATATTTACTATGATAACCACTCACAACAGTTATTTTAAGAACAATGGTTATTGTTGAGGAACTTCAGAGATTTGTGATTTTGAACAACCAAGCATTCATATTTTTATAAAATAAAATATTATACTTTCCATGAAATTGTATCCTATGCATAAATTAGCAGGTTATGCAGGAAACTTTATGCAGATTTCCTACTGAAGTTTCCTTCACTAATCAATTATTTAAGAAATGAAGCTCTAATTTAAATATATGTATTCGCAAAAGATATGGTCTGGGGTATGTATGTCATACAATACAAAGGTATTCATCATTTATTTATTGTCTTACACTGGAGTCTTAATGGTACCTACCTATTTTGTTTTTTTTAGGTGTCACTATTCACAAGTTTTCTAATACTGTAAAGTATCCTGAGCTGTTCAGAACATGGGTTCATATAGCCTCTGAATCCCTCAGACACATGGCAGATGAAGTAATTTACAAAAACAGGAATGTTTGTGACACTTTTATAGAAATTACAAAAATCGCAATAACCGCTTAAATAAATTAGCAATACCTACATTGCACCTTCCTAGAAAGTATATGTTATAATTAACGAAGATATTTTATTATGTTCCGAAAACAGGGTAAGAAATGATCCCGAGTTATATGTACGGTCCTAAGAAAACGCTGCATGAAAATAACAAAAGGATGCGAACATTGTAAAAAAAAATGTCTAATGATAACCTATTTTCGAATGCTTATATTAAAGCAAAAAAATAAAAAATGGCTATGCTATCCCTCCGAAGAATTAAAGCAGTGCTTCAGTGAAATTTAATCAGTCACAATAAATATCGGGACAATCCCACCCATATGCCCACCGCTGTGACTCCTGTGAGCCAGGATTAACAGCGGAGTAACCAACTAATACACCGATTTTTGACACTTGTGCGTCCCGTGGACAACTAAACCTACTGTCTTGGACCCCGCAACGAATTTAATCAGAAGTAAATAGGAGGAGTTAGAAAGAAAAGTTTCCACTTCCCTCCATAGCAAAGCGGGAGACAAAATAAATCTGTATAGGTTTGTAACCTATGAAAAGTTCATCACAATAAATATGTTGAAAGGACAAGTAAAACCAACAAATGTAAAAGCTAATGAAGATTTCCATTGAAATGCTTGTGAATGTAGATGTTTTTGATTGTCCAATGCATAAAGAAGAATTAATCAAATACTTTGAGGACATGAGTATCAATAAAATTTTGTATAGTTGGTGTGGCTTATTCCCGCCCGCTCCACGATTTTGTTCCCAAGCGCTCCAAGACTAAAATTAAATATTATTATTATTTTATAAAATCGTTCTCAAGGGCTCCAAAAACTTATGAAAGGTTTTTTCTTCAAAACTTCTTATCTCCATACATCAATTCCCAGGAGCTCCAAAATAAACTACATTAATTAAAAAAGACCCACATAATACTGTGTTCCCAACACCTCCAAAAAAAGTGTACGGTTAGCAGAATTAAAACATTGAATACTATAATATTACCTTATTAGGTAACGGTAAACATGGTTTAATATAGAAAGCAGTAAATAAAGATATAATGTTTTCTTTTATAAATAATAGGAACATAATATTTGCTTTAAATGATGTATTAAATCTAAATGATTTAATACATCATTCATAGTCAATAAGTCAATTATAGTATTGAAACTATACCTGTTTGTCATCACAACCAATATTATGTTTAAGGTAATTTGAATAGTATCAATTAAAAAAAAACAGTTTGGGCCTTTTTAGCCTGTACATCAATGAACTGATCGAGGAGCTCAGCAAAACTCATGTCGGATGCTACATTGACGGCGTATGCGTCAACAACATAAATTACGCTGATGACATGGTTCTACTGGCCCCCTCGGTCAGCGCCCTGAATAAACTATTAAGGATATGTGAACAGTACGCCTCCGTACATGGGCTCAAATATAATTCACAAAAGACTGAGATTTCGATATTTAATGCTGGCACAAAGAGACCCAGTGCGGTGCCTACGATAAAATTAAATGGGGCCGCACTTAATGTTGTAAAATCTTTTAGGTATTATGCTCGGGGGTAGAAGTGTCATTTTCAAGGGCATAACTACGGGGAAACCCGCTCTCGGGTCTCAGACCCCCGATGGTGAAACCGGCGCCGCACCGCTCGATATCCCTAGCCGCGCACTATGGTTTTGCCCTTATGCCTGTGGGCTGTTGCCCATGTCGGTTGTTTCAAGGTATCCCATCTAGTGTATAGGCGAGTCACCGTCTACTTATTTTACATTTAGAGTATATGCCAACTTTTAAATGATGGCAGGCGACGTTTTATCCCATAATCATTGTAAATCAGTCCATCGAACACCCAATCCCATAGCCCAAAATTATTTGATTTCTCATGTCGCAATAGCTCTACACTTAACATAGGCATGTCATGGCTGTACTGCAATAGTGCAGCTGTGGCATGACTATGGTAAGCGTCTCATCCCATTTAAAATTAAAATTCTCTAAGGGCCTCTGCGTGTTGGATCTATGTCCCCGCGTAAGCCTTCCAAAGGCCCGGGTATTCTCCTTGAATGATGGGAAAATACCCGTGATAAAGAGAGACATAATATTAATATAGTTTATTTCTCTCAAAAAGGTAAAATACATTTGGGTTGTCTTATAATAATAGTATACAATTTGGTGAGAAACCTTAGTGAGAGCTGGAGTCTGTACTAGGTACGGAACCTGTGTAACAAATCTCCAGGCTCTCTCGTTTGGTAGAACTAAATATAATATGGAGACATGGAGTGCACATTTAAGAAAGACAAACATATAAATGTATCTATCTAATCGAGGAATGAGAGTACAGTTAGATACGAAATAGATAATATATTAGGAGTGTTGTGTGTGTGCATATGGGTGTGTGTATATGTGTGAATGTGTGTGTATGTATGAGAGTATGTGTGTGTATGTCTAAGTGTATGAGTGAAGTAAGTTTGATTATTAATATAGTGTGCTTGTGTGTACCTACTATTTATATGAGGGTTGAATGATCATTTCAGTTTCATCATAATCTAAATCTTTCATCCAGTCAGTGACTGCTCTTTTACATTGCACCTTTGTCATGGGATACAAGATTAAGATTTTGTTTACCTTATTGTAAACATAGCTTCCAAGGTAGTAGTAACAGCGTTGGGATAGTCTTGTTCTAACCGAAATAACAGGACATACATTATGTTTTCGACGCACAGAATCAAATTTAGAAGGGACATAAGGAGTTTGTGAGTGAGTGGTGATAATTGTGGTGATAATTATGTTGAGGATAAATAGTTTGCGAATAGACAGGACATTACATATTTTGTACAATTCCAATGTGGGAAATCGGTATGGTGGCCTCCAACCAACCTTAACACTGCTCTCTGAGCACGCTCTAGTTTTAAAAGATAGGTTTTATCTGTACCACCCCAAGCAACTATGCAGTATTGAGCAAGAGATTGGCAAAGAGCAAGGTAAGTAGTTCTAAGGATATCAGAGTCAACTACGGGCGCGAGGGCTTTAAATACAAAGATGAGTTTGCGTATTCTTGAGGCGAGGTTATCAATGTGCGTGTGGAAGGAGAGAGTGTTGTTAATCTGAATTCCTAAATACTTAACGCAGTTTGTACAGGAAAGGGTAGGACAGTTGCAATTAAGTTCTGGATGGGGATTACAGAAGTGCGCTGTAAGGGAGTAGGATAAGGAGGGGATTTTACCAGGAGACGTCAGAGAAAAAATGAGATAATTAGTTTTGCTAGCATTAAGTGAAAGTAGGTTTCTGGTAGATGTAGGACTGAGATAGCTGTATGTGTGTGTAAGGGCAGCTCTTAGTTATATTTTGTAAGTTGTATCTCTCTTATAAACATTAAATGTACTTACCATCTCCAACAACGAAATCAAATTGTTTAGGTGTGGAGGGACCGGCAACTGCGTTATTTTGATTATCACACATCGTGCACGACTTACTTAAAATTATTATTTGTGAAATATGGACGTACGCATTGCAAGGGCGCAAGGTCAACTATTTATTTTGCACATCATTAGGCAAAGTTAGATTGCAAGGAAAATGTGGGGATGACGCGACAACGCTAAGTGGACACACTGATAGATTTACTATTACGTTCGGGATTGTTTTGCCTACGTTACTTTAAAATCTTTGGAGCTCGTGGGAACGATTTTTATATTGAAGACTTGACTTTTTTCTTGGAGCTGCTGGGAATAAAATCTCAAAGTACCTAGACAATGTTTTGGAGCTCTAGGGAATGAAAGTGGTAAATGTGGCTTTGTTTATTATTTTAATACAAACATCCTTGGAGCTCATGGTAATCAATGTATGAAAACATAAATTTTAGAGAACAATAGATTTGGAGCGCACGGGAATAAGCCGTTGGTGTCTATCAATCGAATATTATGTGGCAAACTATAATATGATGGTGATAATGAAACCCAAAAGTAAAGCTCAAATGTATTTTAATAAGCATCAGCACAATAAAAAAAAAAGAGAATGAATGAGTGTTTCTTTGCAACCTTGATTCCCCACAAAATAGGTACTTTGTAATTAGACTGTTTGACTTTCGTAAATTTTTATTCCACTCATATTGAGTGAAATAAAAAGGATTGTTTTCTGAAAAATATTTTCAAATTTTGTAACCTGAACCTAACGGGCTTTTCGTACAGGTGTTCATTGCTACTATTAAAATAAGGACCCCTGGATTGAGAGTAAGTTCCGTTCAAAAATATAGATAGCTCTTAATACTTCCATTCTTAAAAGATGCGAGATAGACTTGACTGCCTGGACTTCCCGTATTGTTATATTACTCTTTGCATTATGTGTTAAGCTCTACAACGACTTTGTTTTATGTACTATGAATGATTATGTATTTCTTGTAGAATAAATAATTAAGAATTTAATCGAGTTTAATTTTCTAGAATGACATACTACTTAGATGACAAACAAGCATACGGCCCGTCTGATGGTAAGCAGTTACCGTAGCCTATGGATGCTTGGAGTATGAGAGGTATGACTTGCTGTAAACCCGTACTCACACTCAGGAGCTCAACTACCATGTTGTGTGTAGTCATTTGGCTGTGGTCCTGTAAGGTGAAGGTCCTTCTCCAGTCGTGCTTGCTCTTCTTCAAAGATGATTGATATCTTCAAAGATATAGGAATTTAAAACATGTCTTTAAATGAAATCCCTATTTTGTTTCAGGTCCTGCTAAGAATGTACGGATACACAACCCTGTCCAAGAAAAAGCAGAAATCAATGTACTGCCGACTGAGGTAAGTATTTTTTTCAAAGATGTCTTGTCGCAGGGGACTTTACTAACATACAAATAATTTTTTGACTTTTTCATTGACTGCCTAGGTGGTCCAGTGGCCACAGTATGCGCCTGCTGTGCACGAGGTTGTGGGTTCGATTCCCACACAGGACAAATCTTTGTGTGACCCGCAAAGAGTTGTTCTGAGTCTGGGTGTAATTTGTGTCCGTTAATTGTATGTTTGTAAAGTACCCCGCGACACAGAGCTTGTTCTCTAGTGCGGGAGTTGTGTTTTTAAATAGAAAAAAAATAGAAAATAACGGACACAAAGTACACCCAGACCAGGGTCAATCATTGGATCACACAATTTTTTGTCACATGTGAGCATCAAACCCACAACAAACCGTGCAGTTGACTTCACGGTTGCACTACCATAACTTTTTTTTTTCATGAAGGAGTCTGCGGTGAATCACAAATCCTCAGTGACAAGCGTTACTCCAGACTTAGTCATTGATGAGGAGAATCCTAACACATTTTCAGGTATGTAACAGTAAGTCTTTTATATATGCTACTAGCGGGCTTATTTTTTTGTAGAGGTAAATGCTTTACGCATACCACCTCGCCTGGGGAAGTGGGACGGTTATGTCAGACTCTCCGGCCTAAAGGTGGTACCAACTAAATATAATAATATACCAACTAAAACCCACCAGCACCTACACCCGCCTTCACGGGTGGACCACAGGAACCTGATATGACGTCAGAGGTCCACCCGGATGCTACTAGCGGCCCGCCCTAACTTTGACCGGCTTTAACTATTTTCTGGCCAATTTTTTTTTCATAAGAACCTTTTATACAGTCACCTCCACACTACAATAGTCAATTGATTTGTTTGCCTCTCAAACAAGCCTCTTTGTTTTTCTCCTCGATTTGGCATACCCGAAAACAAATTCCAATTCCCAATTTACCAATGTTTTTATATATTTTCAGACCCAAATAACACTTATAATATAAGAAGTATAGCAGACACTCGCAAAGCTGTTGTCCATGAGTCACAAAATGATATTAAAACAAACAAAAAAGAACATAAAACTGGTAAGTTTTATACAACACCTTAAAAGCAAGCAAGCCTGGCTGGGGAAGGACCTCCTCTAACTCAAAATTCATATATTCATTTAGATCACAAAGTAACACTTATGAAGGCCATAAATTATGAATAAGCCAGAAAGATGACGTCAGCTGAATTTTTCTACGGCTCGTTCGCTGACGTGGAGCCATGACAAGAACTAGCAAGAAACTCAGGCCACTCTTTTTAATTGCCAGATAGTTACAATCTTTTGTAAAATACAAGTATTCCTTCCAGAAGACTACAGTCAAATTGCTTTACACTGTCATAGTTGTTTGTGTGCAAGTTGGCAAACAAGCATACGGCCCACCTGGGCCCTAATTCTGCTAATTTACGGATGGCTCAATTGAATCTGAATTGATTCTCAATTGAATCTCAGTAGCATTTTTGGTATTCTGCTAATAAATTTAAGAGAAATAGCTGAAAAACTATTGGTCTTAAACTATAACCATTTTTGGTATTACATTATTGGTATTCTGCTAAACAATTTAAGACCAATGGTTTTCTTAAATTTATTAGCAGAATACCAAAAATGCTACTGAGATTCAATTGAGAATCAAATCAGATTCAATTAGGCCATCCGTAAACTAGCAGAATTGGGGCCCTGAGAGTAAGCAGTTACCTTAGCTTATAGACGCTTGCAATGCCTGGAACAACACTCGCATGTTACCAGCCAAGGTTTAACATCAGGGTGGTGTGTTATTGGTTATCCTAGGTATACGAATACGTTTCTAAGAAAAGCGCATCCATAGGTACAGAAGACCGGTACTAATGTACTGTATAGTACAACACTGTATGTAGTTATTTATTACTTAGTCTTCTGTAAGATGGAGATTCTTCTCCAGTCTAGCTTACTGGCATTATAAGGTATCTCTTTGTTAGAGTAATAATTCATAAAGGTATTAAATAAATGTTTTTGCCATTTTACATAGTATAGGATCTGCCTAGTTTGGGGTCAGATAGCGATGTATGAGTTGTTCCGCAAATGTTATTATTATCTATACTAATATTATAAAGCTGAAGAGTTTGTTTGGTTGAACGCGCTAATCTCAGAAAGTACTGGTTCGAATTTTAGCGTTTTTATTTTTTGTTGAATAGTGCATTTATCCAGGAAGGCATATAACATCACGCTATGATCAATAGGAGCGAAGCAGTAGTGAGATATGTTGCAAAATCGGGGAAATGTACGTTACAAATTACCACGCGGGCGACCCTTAGTTTTAACTATAAGTTGAAATAATAAGCACAAAATTAAAATTAGCACACTTACATATTCAGACTGGCCTGTTGGTCTAGTGGTTAGTGACTCTGACTACTATGCAGTAGATTGTGGGTTCGATTCCCACACAGGACAAAATTTAGTAAGATTCATGTTTGTTTCGAGTCTGGGTCTAGTTTGTGTCCATAATTTGTATATTTGTGTAGTCCCATGCGATGCAGAGCTAGTTCCTCAGTGCGGGGAGTTGTTTTTTAAGATAAAAAAATATTCCTAGCTCATGCCAACATTTTTTTTTTAGCAAAAATTAAAAACGTATATATAGACCAGGAGTATTGGAAGGCGAAACTGACACACGTTCTACATAACACACAGTTCTGTGGCATATGTTTGAGTACTGATGAAGATATGAACATGGTCAGCGATGACTTCGAAATTGTTTGTGAGAGGACACACAAGAAAACATTAGAAGATATTGTGGATGTACTGTTTAATGAGGTTAGTTTGTCTTTTTTAAGTTAATAGTCTTTAGAAACTCAAACTCAAAATTCATTTTTTCATTTAGGTTACAAAGTAACACTTATAAAGGATTATGAATAAGCCAGAAAGATGATGTTAGCAAAATTTTCCTACGACTAGTTCACTGACGTGGAGCCATGAGAGGACTAGCAAGAAACTCTTTTTAATCGCCAGATAGTTAAAATCTTTTGTAAAATACAAGTATGATAGCATGCAAGCTGATGCAGTCAAAACACGATACTTACGTTATTGATAAAATAAGGTAATCGTACTTAGTATTGGTCGTGCGAGAAAAAAAAACATGGTGTTAAAAAAAAACCTTTCTGTACCAATGGCTATCGGTTCTGTTATTTATTTAGTTTTATAGAAGGATTACACAAATTTAAATTTAAATCCACTACAATATAATGAGTATGTACAAATTGTCAATAACAAGTCTCCACGTGTAGGATATAATAAAACATAGGTAAAAAAACCTTCTTTACACATTGAAAAATATAAAATATATATATAAATAAACATAATTATATATTATAAATAAAAAATCCTTACTTATATTATAAATGTAAAAGTTTGTAAGAATGGATGGATGGATGTTTGTTACTCTTTCACGTAAAAACTACTGAACTACTGAAATTGGCACAGAGATAGATTATGGTCTGGAATAACACATAGGCTAAAAAAAAGACCACTTTACGCTAGGCATCTGCTTGGCTGTCCCTGGTATAGCTGAAGTCCTTGAGCGGCAGTCCATTGACTTATCTGCCTGCCCACCCCACACATTGGCAATGAAAAAGTGTTTGTAAAACTTTGTTTTTTTTCCAGACTGAAACTCTTCTAGCCAGTACCAAAATATGTAAAAGTTGTACACAGAAACTTATACAATCATATATGTTTATACAAAATGCAAGAGAAACGGCAAAGATACTCAATTATCATTTAAATGAATTATATAACAAATCTTGTTTTACACTTAATAACATTTTGAAAGATGTTGCAGACAATTCTGAAGTTCAAAATGTTGTTATTGCTTTAGACAATTTATACAATGAAGAATGTGTAACGGAAGAGATTGAGGAGATAGATGAGGAAAGTATTGTTTCAAACAACGGAAGCCACCATTATATTAATCTACCCACGCCAAGAAACGAAAGTCACCATAATATCAATCTACCCACACAAAGAAACGAAAGTCACCATAATATCAATTTACCCACACAAAATAACGAAAGTCACCGTAATATCAATCTACCCACACAAAGAAACGAAAGTCACCATAATATCAATTTACCCACACAAAGAAACGAAAGTCACCATAATATCAATTTACCCACACAAAATAACGAAAGTCACCACAATATCAATTTACCCACACAAAAAGTGTGCCAGATAAATAAAACACAAAGCCTAATTACCTCGCAAATAAACCAACATGGCGGACAAGTAAGACAATATTTGAGAGCACCGAAATCAAAACGTATGGTAATATTATGTCCAACGTGTGATATCCCCTTCTATTCACCAGGCGCTTTATCTGTTCATCAACAAGAAAAGCATTCAAGTGATAATTTTAAATGTCCTATTTGTACGAAGAGTTTCACCGACAGAGTAAAGCTAGTTCTACATAAGTGCAAGTATACATGTGACTGTTCTTCAATGCCGTGTGTACATCACAAGTATTTGATGTATTTCAGAGTACAGAAATTAAAGCATCTCAAAGCCAAATGTTTAAATTGTAACTATATGTGTAAGAGTAAACAGGCTTTAATAACACATATAAATAGAAAGCATTTGAAGTATCGCCCTTACACTTGCGATGTCTGCAGACAAACGTTTTACTCTAAGAAAGTAATGAGATCACATATTTTGAATGCTCATACAGACAAAAACTTGTGTATGTTTTGTGGTATGGAATTTGTTGAAATGAGTAGGTGTGGGAGACACGAGAGAATGTGTTTGAAGAAAAATTAATCTAGGACAACTGTGCACATTGCCATTTCATAAATCATCTGGAAGTAAAGATATGGATCACTCGGGGGGTCCTAGCAGAGTAAATTATAAATATATGAAACTTGATGAAAATTAACATAAATTAAATATTTTGTTTGATGAAGGAAGATCAGCTGGTGGGCATATCAGGAATTGATTTAAATATTTTGATGAAGGCCAGTTTTAAGAGAAGGGCCAAGGAAGCACATTGTACGAAGCAGTGGTACTTCAACATTATCTAATTCCTATAAGTGAATGTGTGCTTAACAGCAACATGGCTACAGTTACGAAGAATGTGCTGTGGTTAAATTTCTTTGTTAGGCTTGTACCTCTGTATTGGAGTTCTGGCATGGCATTTGGGCAGTGCCCTATGATATAAAGAAGTGCTCATTGGAGCCAAGGAATCTTAAGGTTCTTGATGCTAAGTAACAGCTTCAGAAGGATCGGCATGAGTGTTTCTTCAAACATATAGTTAATTTTTGCAACTTGTACAATTCCAAGGCGAAATTAGAGGTTGCAAGTCAACGAAAGAGAGAACAAAGAAGAAAGAGCAAAGATTAAATCAAATGCAGGATACATCGTTACCAAACACAGTGAAGGACATGATTGGCTTCACTTGAGCATTAGATGTTCGCACGCAAAATGCGCGCGTTAACATGGAGTTGCGGAAAAACAGCCCACCATACCATACAAAGCACTGCATGATTCATTGTATCCTAAGTAATAAAGCTGGGATTTTGAGAAAATTTATGTTCATTCATGGCTTATCTGTACAAGTAAGTGTTTATTGTTCATATACTCGTATTATCCTTACTAATATTATAAATGTGAAAGTATGTGAGAATGGATGGATGGATGTTTGTTACTCTTCCACGTAAAAAACGGATCTGGATGAAATAATAGGCTTGATTTAATTTGTCTTGATCGTTTTTGTTATTGTGAGATAACCTATTAATTTATTATATACAAATAAGTGATCTGTTACTATTACTTTTACCCAGACTAAGTAACATATAAATTTGCATGTTTACCCAGACAGAACATGTTGAGACAAATTACTGTAACACCTAATGTACACATGTTGAGACAAATAAATATCTTTATCTTATCTTTCACCAGACAGGGGTGTCTTTGGCGCTCCTTCCCCCCACCCCCTCCTCCTAAAGCCAGCACTGTATAGGTTTAAAAAACGAACTGTAAAAAAATTAAGAATCTTGTGTTTCCCGCCCGTTATCGATCGTGCAGTATATAACGGAATCACGATGGCTACCATCTTGCATTTTAAATTTTTAGGCATATTTGTGCTGAACACGGCCCTAGCAACACAGGGCTTGTTCCTTAGTGTTCCCTTTGATAAAGTACCTAGTTAGGTACCGATTTAAGATACTAATTGAAAATTTGTTTTAGGGAAATTGTCTTCAGTTGGTGCTGAGGACAAGGTATGGAGACACAGTTAGCATGGCAGCAATTGGCACAGACAATACCCTATAAGAGATTTAAGCCAATACGTACTATGCTGCCATGAACTACATATAGTATTCTTCTACCAGTGTATTTATTTCTTTAGTGCCATTATACTGGTCTGGACGACTACAAATGTAATATCCTAAGATCAATTTTCATATATATTGTATTTAAAAATGTTAGTTGTTTATTTACCCTCTTCCTCTCTTCTAACTAACTATGCTGTGTGCCCGACAGGGTCCATAATTGTTACTAAACTTATAACTACTAAGTACCACCTATAGGTTACTTTTGTTTTGGTGAAGTTATGGCTCCATACGTTTTGTTGTACCGATGATTCTGCCAAAGTCAAGGTGGAGAGAGAAAGCTAGTAAAGATTGGTTTTCCAGTATCTATAGCTACGCTCCCTACAAAGGTACTCTTTGTATAATTCTACTTTTTATTTTTAAATGGTCCACCATTCTGACGTCAGAACCGCGGAGCCACTGCCGATTTACGGTTTTTATTTTATTTATTTTTTAGGTACACAAAACAGAACATAGTACAAAATATAGATGATGATATAAATGATTACAATTTTGTGCTTAACTATGCTCCTCAGTATGTGCACACAGCATTACATTTAGTCTGTGTTATAAAATTTTAAAATATCTATGATTTCTTTTTACATGATATAGAGAAAAATAATAGGATCATTAAATAAATTAAAGATAAATTAATCAATTATGAAAAACATTTGACAGAATATGTTTAACACTGCCTTTATATTTGGAAAATGTACTGTTAAATATGTCTAAAGTCTTGTAGTGTTTCGGTAGTAATTCGTTGTATAAACGACACATCCTTACTATCGGGTTGTAAAATGATGTATTATTGAGGTGCACATCTAGAGTAAAACTTTTGAGGTGAGGGTGGCGTAGCCTAAATCTAGTATTGAAGTTTACAAGCGACAACAATTCCGGACAGTCTATCGTGGCATGAACAATCTTATGAAGGCACAAAAGATCAGTGCTCTTGCGGCGGAATTCTAAGGGAAGCAGCTTGAACTTATCCAGCCTATTCTTATACGTTTGTAGTTCATGGTGAAGATGGTATCTGTAACATGTTATCCTGAGGCATTTCTTTTGTATCCGTTCAATTCTGGTCGTGTGAATTGAGTAAAAAGGTGACCAGATGGGTGAGTTGTATTCCAGTAGGCTGCGAATTAAGGTGTAAAAAAGGTATAGAAGGCTCTGTGGCTTTTTAAAGTCTTTAGTAGTTAATACCAAAAGCTTAAAGTATAGATTTTAATGTAACAATATTTCCCTTTTTATAAAAAAAAAAACATACCTACATATCTATATAAAATTAGTTTGTAGATGCATGATAAGCATTGTTTTTGTTAACGCCTGTTCGTTTAGGATGAGCAAAAGTTGTGAGAGAAAATATATGACTTAAGTTGAAGGCGCTTCGAGAGATTTTACAAATAAAATAAAAATGTATGTAGATTTAAATCATTTATTTATGTTTGTACATAATTTATTTAGTTGACATTTCCTTATTGTTTTTCCTATATAACGATTAAATTATTAAATCATGGATAAAAGTATAGGAAGAAAATCTGCAGCTACTGTTACGATAGAAATAAAATAAATTTGGTAATTGTTCGGGCCCGGTCGGCACTCATCGGGCGAGCTCGCGCGGTGAAATCAGAGCAAGAGACAGTAGGTAGTACCGCAGTGGACAACGGTCACATTCACTCGGCTTTCGTCTCAAGGATTACTTCAATCATCGACTCGCGCGTATAATATATCAAATCGGTAATACGTAAGTCTTAAATATTTTTGTTCTAAGACCAAACAGTAATATCCTTGCACCTCAAACTTGCCGTACCGTAACATTCCAGAGGAATTTCTTACAACGTACGATTAGGCTGTGGAATGAGCTCCCTGCCGAGGTTCTCCCAAGAGACTGTAGCATGGGGTTCTTCAAGAGAGGAGTTATAAGGTTTTTAAAAGGTCGGCAACGCGTGAGTGACACCCCTGGTGTTGCAAACGTCCATAGGCTACGGTAACTGCTTACCATCAGGCGGGCCGTATGCGTTTGCCACCTTGGTAGTATAAAAAAAAGAGATAAGTAAAACTACACAGTTATAATCAAATCATTTATTATTTCAATAAGGTGATATTTAGATAGAAGTTGGAAGTTTCATGTATAGTAAGTACCTCATGTGAATAGGTACTATATTTTTAATAAATTATAGCGATCATTCATTTTAGGAATGCGTTTTAAAATAAACGTTTTTCTATCCTAGGGATACTCCATATACTCTGTGTCGGCAGCGCGCAAGTGATACCTCTGGTATTGCAAGCGTCCATAGGCTATGGTAACTGCTTAACATCAGGCGGGCCGTACGCCTCTTTCCCACCCAAATTGTATAAAAAAGCACTGACACTTCGAAAAGTTATAAAATACTTGGCAGTAATAATAAATTAAAGGAGTAAAATCCTCCTATTTAAGACTATACCGGTTTTAGCGTAGAACGTCAGTTTCGCAAAATGTCTTTGGCACATTGTCACTGCCGAAATGTTATTTACAAGAATGAGACCCTGACAGGTTCTAATAAACTGTAAAAATTGCACGACGAAAATGACTACACTGTGCAAAAGTGACCAACCTTTTAGTAACTGCGAAAGTAACGTTCTGCATCAAAACCATTTTCACCACATCAATCAGTGAATGTTTACTACCTTTGCAAACGGGTTTCACTCCGTTGGTAGAAAAGGTCCTGAACGCGATTATCACCACCTAAGGGTAGCATTCGGGGCAGAATGAATCGCTAGGTCCTCGGTCCCGAAAAAAAGATAATTATTGCTAATTATGGTATTCAACCACTACACATACGTACGTTAACAACAATACATTATATTGTACTACTAGGGGTCGCCCGCGTGGTAATTTTTAATATTTTCCCCGATTTTGCAACATATCTCCCTACTGCTCCGTTCCTATTGATCATAGCGTGATGTTATATAGCCTAAAGCCTTCCTGGATAAATGCACTATTCAACAAAAAAAAAGAATTTTTCTAATCGAACAAGTACTTTTTCTAAGATTAGCGCGTTCAAACAAACAAACTCTTCAGCACATAGAGGTTCCTAGGCTGAAGTTACGGTCTACACTTCTCTCACATCTATGAAGCACTTAATTGCAGAAGCTCATTCTTCAAGAATAAATCCACTTTTAAGGCCCTGTCAAGAATCAAGTTTAGGTAGTCGCCCATCTTCGAACAGGTAGTAGTATTCTTTATCCAATTCCTCAACCTCTCTCACATTAAAAGGTCTGTCCTTGAATTTCCAGTGAACTTTCTTGAAATGATGCCTCATATCTCGCACCATATAGAACATACTGTCGCACAGTGGACAGCAAACTGTTTTGTCCAAATGCTTCTTCAACCGATGAGTCTTCATCATACTGGAAGATCGGAATTTTTGTCCACATAAATCACAAGAGTATGGTAACTCTCCCGTATGCATCCTAAAGTGCATTTTCAAGCACACACGGTTAGCAAATTTCTTGCCACACTCTGTGCAAAAGCAACTGTTGTCTGTGGTATGAGTTGCTATGTGTTCTTTCAACCTTATTTTACCACAGAAGTCTTTGCTACATATATGACAGACATACGGTTTAATCTTCAAATGGTATCGGTTCATATGTGCTTCCAAATCGTGCTTCTTTCTAACTACATGACCACACAACTGACATTCAATTGCAGGCTTTTGTGCTAATTTCTTTTCTACGCCATGAATTTGTTCCATGTGTCTCTTTAAGCTGGATGGTTTCATACTTTTATCACACTGTGGGCATGGTTCTCGCTCCATATGCATTTTCTGGTGGAAACGTAGCAAAGATTCTAAATGGAAGGATTTACCGCAAACTTCACACACGTGACTTAAGGCAGATTCTCTTTTGTATGGGCACCTGACTGCGTGTTGTGAGTAGAATGACGTTGCCACTTTCTTATTGCAGCGAGTACACTTTATTCTATTGGTGTAGTGCCTCTGATTGTGCATGTACAACTTCATTAAACTTTTGAACTGTTTAGAACACACCTTACACGGGTATATCTCATCAGGTTCATGTACTTTTTCATGTTGAAGCAATTCTTTAATATTTTTAAACATTATGTCGCATATCGAACATTCTATGTGTTTTCTTCGTTTCTTGCATTGAATACCACCATGAACTCGCGCATGGTGTTCCTCTAGTTCTATATTAGTTAAGAATTTGCTTTTACATAGGTTACACGGGTGAACACTCTCGCTATGTCTCAAATTTTCATGAGCAACCAGTTCTTCTTCTAAATCAAATGTAGCCACGCAATGGTTGCAACTAAATGACCTTTTAACTGATTTGCACACTTTTTTGTGGTTTTCTAAACTATTATTATCCTTGAATTCAAAATCGCAGAATTCACAATTGAGGTCTTGGTGGAATTGTACAATATGTGTCTTTAAACTCAGCTTGGTGTAAAATTGCTGACCACAATCGGCACATGTAAAGGGATGGTGATCCAAATGCTCCCTATTCACATGACCAATCAAGTGCTCTTTCCTTCTAGTGACATAGTCACAGTCCATACACTTCACTCTATTAGCATGATTCAATGTCTGTTCCCTATAAGACATTAGATATTTAAAATGTATGCACGGCATCACAAAACATTCAGAACAATTAAACTTACATTTATGTTTCTTTATCTCATTTTCTTTGAAATTCCTCAAACACATTATACATTGAGATTTTACTTTAGTGTTGTTAACTAAATGGCTGATATTAAAATGTGTCACTAATGAATCTTGTGAATAATAAACTAAGTCACAAAATTTGCAAGGGAACACTAAATATGCATGATTTGCTCTCAAATGAGCCATCAATTCTCCTTCAGGTAAAATCTGTTGGCAAAATTTACATTTGGCCTTAGCATGAGTCTTATAATGTATGTTTAAATATTGACGAGTGTTATAGGTTTTGTCACAAAGGTTACAACGGAAGACTAGCTTGTTATGCTTAGCTTTTTCATGTTCTTTCAATGACCGATATGTGGTAAAAATCTCTGTACAATTTGGACATTCGTAAGTATTATAACGGGGAGTCAAGTTCCTCGCTGAATTCAATGGTTTTATAATAATGTGTCCTTCTTTTAAAGTTATATTTGGTGTAGGTTCAGTCTTTATTGGTTTATCTTCCAATTTTATTAATGTTTCTTTATGTGATTCAATTTTTTCTATGACTGCTATTTTTGGCTCCTCTTTCTTCATGGCTATAGGTGTAGCGGTTGGTATAATTTCAGTCATCTTTGTGTCTATTAGAGTTTTGTATAAATCCACATCATTCTCTAGAACTATCATAACATTGGCATTGTCAAAGTCAGCTGAATGGCTAACTTGTTCATTAACATCAATAACTTTAGAATATATGTCACCCACACAGTTGCTCATAATTCTTGATAGTTGTTTAGTGTTATGTATGAAAATGTATGATTGTATAATTTTTTCAGTGCAGTTGTCACACAAGTAGGGGCTTGACATTAGGCTTTCAACCTGTAAGATATAAAATAGTTGATTAAAACCTCATCCAACTAAGTTATGTAAGTGGTGGATAAAACAATGTTTACTATTTATAATTATTATAAATAAATAAGTTTGGGTGGAAGTTTGTTACTCAATCAATAACTTATTCTAGAAAGGATTTCTAAGGTTTTTAAAGGGTTGGAAACGGGTGAGTGACACCTCTGGTGTTGCAAACGTCCATAGGCTACGGTAACTGCTTTCCATCAGGCGAGCCGTATGCTTGTTTGCCACCTTGGTAGTATAAAAAAAATCACACCAAAATGGTTGAATGGATCTGGATGAGATTTGGTATAGTGTCCAATAGTACAAAAGCTACTTATCCCAAAAAAAGAAACACAGTTCCTTTAGGATTGTACAGGCAGGCGAAGTTCGGTGGGCTCACTCTCAAACCTATTCTCTCACACAAGTGTGTAAACATTTGGCTGTGGTTTTCTGTAAGGTAGAGGCCCTTCTAAGCCTCAACAACTCTTAACAAGCCTTCAAGAAAGGAGATACCTTTTTCCCATAGTCACAGCAAAGCATGACCAGGTAGTTATCTTACTAATATTATAAACGTGAAAGTTTGTAAGTATGGATGAATGTTTGTTACTCTTTCAGGTAAAAACTACTAAACAGATCTGCATGAAATTTGGCACAGAGATAGATTATGGTCTGGAATAACACATAGGCTACTTTTTACAGCGATAAACGACATCCACGCGGGCGGAGCCGCAGGCAACAGCTAGTATAATATATGTACCTATAATAGCCACACGTCCTGGCTTCACAATCTTCACATGGGTGGACATTCGTTTGTTTTTTATAGGGATCCCTTAATTTTCAAATATAGCCTATGTTTACTTGCTGATAATGAAATATTATGGTGAAAGATTTTTTTTAATTGGTTGAGTAGTTTTTGAGTTTCAAACAAATAAACAAAAAATCTAATCTTTATTCTTAATAATATTGGTTAAGATACTTACATCATCATTAAAAACATAATTAATGATATCCTGTAGGCATCTTGAAAATTTCTGTTTGTTGATGACCAGTTCCATTTCAATAGAACAAAAGTTTCCTGTGTTCTCTAAGCATAGACCACAGAACTTGGGTGATGTCCATAGAACATTAAGTTTTTGTTTCAACCAATCCAGGTTTTCAGAATCATTCTCTATTTTAGGCTCCATCATTGTAGCAGGATCTGAAAGAACAGACTAGGTTTTCAACTTTTTAGGGGCTACCGCTTTACAAATATACAATTCACAGGCATAAATAACACCCAGACTCGGAACAAACATTATTTTATAAATCACTCAGTTTTGCTGTGGGAATTGAACCCACTAGCAGACAGTCGCTAACCACTAGACTAACAGGTTAGACAAAACTGTTTAGTATTATGTAAGGGCTTAGTCTCAGTTTGAGGAAAGAGGCTGTCTATCTATTGCGGAGCAGTATATATTTTATATGAATAATAAAATCTGGCTTAACATCAGGCGGGCCGTATGCTTGTTTGCCACCCAAGTAGTACTTATAAAAAAAAACTAAGTAGGTACATAATAGAATAATGTGGTATATACTATTCGAATTTGTTTTCAACTCTGTGTGCGTGTGAAAAAAAAAACAGATCCGTGCTAAAAATGTTTACTCTGTCGACATTCCTGTAGTGAACCCCAACGTCCGAATTTGTTGACAAATATAACAATATTTATGAAAAATTCACTGAAGGAATTTCTTAGGTTATCTTTGTTACATACGACACAAAATGGCGAATTACTTGGAAGGCAAACGCAATCTACATGAAAAATACAATAACAGAGTTTCATCATACAGTTGAAACGCGCTATTTATATAAATCTAACAAAATACTTTGACTTACGACGACTTACCTTTTCACGTTCCAGATTCTCACTTGTTCGATTCGATCAGTTGATAAAATTAGCCTAAATCTTCAAAATGTCGTTCTTATGCGACAATCGCGTTACGTGTACATAATTTGGAATACAATCAGATGAATTATTGCAGGTCGTAGATTACATAAGAAATATTTGTCAAGAAATTAGCTCAAACGCGTTGTAATTTCAAATAGGATGAAAAAGAACGAAAGATAGATTATTTCTTTTTTCCAATTCTATTATTAATGACAACGGACTATGGAACGCTTTGGTGCTTCACCTTGCTTTACTTGGTCGATAACCGTCGCAAAAGCAAAACGAGCCGCTCCGCACCCTTGAATTATAAAGCGCAACCATAGACCATAGATTATACACTGTCACTGTACTAACTGTCTGTCACCGGCAGGCGTATTCCGTAAGAGCGAAAAAGCGACTGCGAAAATCAGAGCAAAATCTGGCTGTCAGATTGCAAATCGGTATTCCGTAAGAGCGAAAATCGAGCCTTTTTGACGTTTAACAATCGTGTGTGCCGTCACCGAGCAATTACAACAGTCAGTTTGCGATCGCTGATTCTTAGAGAATCAGACGGCGGGTCATCGCGCACACACGATGACACGACCCAGCGATGACAGCTGATGAGAGATGCGGCAACTAAAAACATAACATTAGACTAACCGAGCTTAGTAGCATCGCTAGCAACGTCAGATATTTGCTTCGCATGCGGTGTGAACCGAAGTATGAAAAGTAGTGAAAAGGCTCGTCCGGCTCGGTCGCTATAATGACAGAGTGGCCTGCGCTTTACATATTATACTTTTTTTCCCTCTCTCTCTTTCTTCCATGGTTACAAGTACTGTGCCTGATTTTTATTAACTGTTGTGTAGAGAAGATCCAGTATTTATTTTTGATAAAAAAATGTTCCAATTGAAAATTTCTTTCTTTGTGTAGCAATTTGCTGCCGAATCCATCTTAATTATTTTGTAAATAATTGAAATAAATGTAAAAATTAGAAACTATCATCCTCTATGGAAACCAAAGATATGACGAAAATGTTTTTCTTATGTCATTAATGTCAATCAGAGTCAGGTTCAGTTCGAATCAAATTCATCAACTCAATTTTGTTGAGAGTGCATTACACACGAGCACATTAAAATAATATTATATAGAATTAAGTTATCAACGCGATGGTAAAGTTATTAGAATAATACTGTGTACCTAACTCGCACTATGCACTCCGAACAGTCATAATTTGCCAATTTGTCTTGTTGAAATTTTGAAATAAATTGGACTGAATAAGTTCTATCTGTTTTTGTAATTTAAATAATGGATTTGTTGAATATACTGATAAATCCAAACAAAGCAATAGATATTTGTTGTCTGTGTTATAAAAAGAGTGATAATACAACTAGTTTGCACGACGTTACAGAAATTGATGATGAGTGTTTTAACTTAAGTCTAACTTTGGGGAAAATTATAGAAAACTTATTTCCATCGCATGTAAGTGTTTAATTATATTTCATAATCTTAAGTAGAAGGTTTAGAGCAAGCTAGCTTTTAATTTTCTACTCTGAAAAGTACAAACCACACAAACACACACATCAAAAATTAAATCATAGCTAAGAAATAATGTAAGCTACTCTATGGGTTTAAAAAATTAGTAATTAGAAGCATTAATTTAAACCTAATTAAAACTTTCGATGGGCGAGTTCCGCATGATGAAAGCCTCAAGCTTGTGTCCAGAAGTAGATATTATTTAGGTAAAATTATGTTGATGATGAAACCTGAGCTATATAAAACATAGGCAAATAACAGATTTCTATATATTTTTTTAATAATTTGTATTCCAACATAATTTGTTTTTTGCAGGAATTCTTACTAACACACGTCTGTGAAGACTGTTCAACATTAATATTAAAAATATTCACCATACTACAAAGAAGTTACATAAAGACTGAAATATTAAATTATATAATTGATCATTTAGACGAAGAACTGGAAGAAATGGATTGCAAATTGTTTTTCAGGAAAATCTCCAATAAATGTAAATTAAAAATTAATATACCTACCAGCAACAATATAATAGATTATAGAAAACCTAACCATAGTGTTCAATGTGAGAACTGTATGATGAAATTTAAATCAGAATTAATTTTAAAAAAGCATATTGTACTAGCTCACAAGAACACGAATAATGCCATCGTCTGTGATATATGTGGGAAAATATTTACAAAGAATACAAAGTTAAAAGCACATCTTGGTTGCCATAAACAAAAACAATGTCCACACTGCCTTAGATTTTTTAAATCTCATTCACATTTTAATCTACATGTAAAAAGACATGAAACTGCAATTAAAATCAAAAGAAATGTTAAATATAAAAAATGTAATTATTGTGATTATAAGAGTAGTAGTAAAACAACATTACAAGCCCATATAAATAAACTACATTTACTTATAAGACCATTTACATGTGAGATATGTCAAAAAAGTTTTTATAAAAAGGATAATTTAAGCCAACATATATTAACACATAATAAAATTAAAGACAAAACTTGTGACATCTGTGGTGATACATTTTCATTAGAAAAAACCCTAAGGGAACACCTAAGGTTACATACAGGCCAGAAACCGTTTACATGTGAGACATGTAACCTTGGCTTTACAACATCAGGCCGCAGACATGAACATATAAAAAGAAAACATATGGACAAGAATGAATGTTGTGTTATCTGTGGAAAAAAGTTTAGTCTAAAAAAGTTTTTAAATGCTCATTTGCAAAAGGTCCATGGTTCAGAATTTAATAAAACTTGATATACAATTATGTAATTTTATTCTACAGTTGCTTACATAAGAAATTAAATTAGTTAAATTACATAATTTGTTATTATTTTTCTCTTGTTGGCGGCTTGCTCATGCTGCCACAGCCACTCAAGAATATTTTTATTCCCAATGCCTTTTTCAGTGACCATTGCTTCTGCAATCTATACAGCCAGCCTATTGCCACTTAATTGTGGCAACATTCGAACTACCTACCTATAATTCTCTTTCGGATTTCTGATTCGATCAAGGTAGACCGACGACCTGGTAAAAGTTACCGGCGGCCAAATAACATTCGTTTTTTTCCGTACTTACGGAACTATTTCAGAATCATATTTTTTGTATGGTTTTTATCAGATTTATATTCTGAAAACCGAATGTGCGTGACAAGTCTTATAGCCGCCACACATACATACAGTAGGTAGGTAGTCTTGTGTTTCAACTGGCAATTAGTCTAAATGATTATTATATAAAAATATTATATTAGGTTATAATACGAGTAGGCACCTATATAATGTTTATAAATACAAAGTTCTCATTGCGTGTGAGTCCTATAATCTATCCTTTGATTATTAACATGTTAATAATCAAAGAATCGTATCTTATAGATAGTCCTCGTTGAATAGGTAGGTATGCCTTACAACTACGAATATTTATTTATTTATAAATACCTATAAAAACGCATAAAACTATTAAAAAAAATAAAAACTTAAAGCTAAGCTAGCTTTAAGTTAATATAATGTAACAGTTGTCATCAAACCAAATAAATAGGTACAAATCGGATTTACGAGATTTTCGCGGGACGACGATAATGTGAATTTGTGTGAAAATTGGATTCTTTACAGTAAAATACTTATTATACATTCTAAACTCTTTACAATAAATAATAAAGTCTTTAGTGTATACTTAAATATACAGTCATGGCTTTATCATCGTCAGTAACATGTCCTTCAGTATAATGTTGTATTTTTATTTGAGACTCCCGATCGTCTACGAATTCATTACGATATCTGACTATAAGGTCTGAATTAGGTTGTCGTGTTCGCCGGTTCGGCATTCTAAAGTTTGATTCTATTCTATTCTGAGGATATAAAGTGTCTTCTGAATTTTCATCGTGTCTTCTGCCAGTGTCACTATTTATATGTGAAATATCTGAAAACAAAAGTAGGTATTAAGTAGGTATAACAAAAGTTAAAGTTCCAGTATCCAATATGGTACTGCCTAAAAATTATGCTGGCAATTCCATGGCTATGTGGGATATCACTGATTCAGAACTGGAAAATACAATCTTAGGTCTAAAAGACAATTGCGCCGTAGGATGGGACAATATTTCGGCAGCCCTTTTGAAATCTACTCGGAAATTCTTAATTCCATCGCTGAAACATATTTTTAATCTCTCTTTCTCAACAGGAACTTTTCCTTCGGTTTTTAAAAAGGCGCTTGTCCACCCTGTCTACAAGGGTGGGGACGGGGAACAGGTTGTCAATTACAGACCTATATCTGTACTGACAACGGTATCGAAAGTTTTTGAAAAGTGCATTAATAAGAGACTCCTGGGCTATCTAGATAAATACCGCGTCATTTCGGACCGTCAATATGGGTTCGTTAAGGGAAAATCTACGGAAGATGCTGTTATTGATCTGACTGATACAGTTGTAAAGCTTATAGAGAAAAAATTCAAAACTCTAGCCATATTTTTAGATCTTTCAAAGGCTTTCGATAGCGTCTCTGTCCCTATACTTCTAGACAGGATGGAATGCATAGGAATAAGAGGAACTGTTCTGGAAGTGTTTCGGAGCTATTTAAGTGGGCGTACTCAGTGTGTGAAGATTGGTCAGCACATCAGTGACGAAGAATCTCTTACTTACGGTGTGCCTCAGGGTAGCGTATTAGGTCCAACGCTTTTTAATCTATACGCAAATGACCTAAACCAACTTCCTATACCACGCTGTAAGGTTATCACCTATGCTGACGACACTGTATTAATTATCCACGGTAAAAACTGGGCACAGGCCTATAGTCACGCAGATAAAGCCATTTCAACAGTCATGTCATGGCTAGCTACCAGTCTTCTCACACTGAACGTTGAAAAAACCAAATATATTACCTTTTCCTGCAACATCTCTTCGCAACCGCCTACCGATTTAGAAATAAAAGGTCACACTTGTGGCCACCTAAACCTAAATTGTAAATGCTTACCTTTGGTACACACGCCTAGTATCAAGTATCTCGGCGTGCATATCGACTCCCATCTCCGTTGGGATAAGCATATCGAAGCTCTATCATCTCGTACTAGGAAGTTGATGTTTGTCATGAAGAAACTGAGGGCCTCGGCAGATTTAAACACACTAAAACTGGTTTATTTTGCTCTGGTGCAATCAGTGCTTGGTTACTGTATACCGGCTTGGGGTAGCGCATGCTCTACTCACATAATTAAAGTGGAAAGGGCACAAAGAGCCGTTCTCAAAGTCCTAATGCGGAAACCATTCAGATATCCAACGGTATCACTATATAAAGAATGTTCAGTTCTGACAGTGAGACAGCTCTTTGTGCTCCAGGCAACACTCCGTAAGCATAAAGAATTGCCTGTAAATACTTGTAATAAACGCAGGAAAGACCGCATCTGCGCCATTGCCCCTCATAAAACATCCCTAGCTGGTCGAAGTTTTTACATTCTGAGCTCCAAACTATATAATCGTATTAATAAAGAAATTTACATTCATCGCCTTATAAGAAATAAGTTCAAACAAGCTTTAACAACTTGGCTAAAATCCCTAGACTATGGACAGACGGAAAAACTTTTAAAAACACAATAATTATCTTCACCTATCTGTAAACCAAATATTTTAAACACACCACTGTCACACACACATACACACACACTCACACCCCACACTACACCACACACACACACACACACACACACACTACACCACACACACACACACACACACACACACACACACACACACACACACACACACACACACACACACACACACACACATACCCCACACCACACACATACACACACATCTTACACATCCATACTCCCGCTCACCATACATACACAAGTGCTGTTTGATTTAAATAATGTGTTACAATAATGTCTTCGTATTAGTTTAATACCGTATACTCCCTACTCTTGGAAGGCGCTGACACCTGTGATACAGTGATTCCACTAGTACAGGTGCCAACGTTGCAATACTTTGTGCTCCTCTGGACTATTGTTTAAGTTTCATATTATTGTACGCACATGTAATGTTGTTGTAAATCTTTATGAATAAAGTATTATTATTATTATTATTATTATTAAAGATTTCTTAACCGTTGTAAACTACGCCAACAGTAGGTATATAATACAACAAGTAAAAATAAAACTACTTCATCGCTAACACACGTAGTGACATCTGTGAACCTATACCGGTACCATAATTAAGTGACATCTATCGGTTAGACGGTAGAACTTAAAAATAATAAATTCTGAATTGTGCAGAATTAAACACAGCACAGCCAAATGACTACACACAGCGGTGTAGTTGTGTTCCTGTGTGTGAGTACAGGTCTCCGGCGCTCATTTAGGAATGCGTCTTGAAAGATACGTATTCCTATCCCAGGGTTACTTCCATCTTAAAGCCCTGGTGTAAAAAAATGGGTTGGCAACACGCAAGTGATACCTCTGGTAATACAAGCGTCTATAGGCTACGGATACTGCTTAACATCAGGTGGGCCGTATGTTTGTTTGCCACTCAAGTAGTATAAAAAAAAAAAAATATATATCGATTGCAAACACCCAGCCTTCTTTTTAATCACAAGTCAGTTAGTCTTTAAGAGCATTTATTGATGGCTCTACAGTTGTTTGCGATCATGGCCAGTTCGCTTATAAGGATAGGTACCTATACCTATCCATACATCAGTAAATCTTCTATCTGGCTAACCTATTACATTCTTGTACTTTGCACTCTTAATGAATAAGAATCATAGCGAAACCTTTTTTCAAAGAATGTAGAAATCAACCCATGAAGACGTAATATTGACGACAGAATAGATCCCACAATTCTTCTTCTTATGTACTTAGGTAAAATATTTAATGTTCCATTTTTATTAAAAAGAAATATATGTAGGTATTATACTTACGCCGTAACGTACAGGTAACGATGTAGATACATCGTTACCTAAAAAAAAAAGTGCCTTTAAGAGACGTAGTAGAGGATAGTATGTCCAGCAGTGGATTGAAACAGGCTGAGTTTGATAGAAGCACTTTTTTTCAGTATTTCTGAGATAGGAAAACGTTCCTTTCAAAATCTTAAATAAGTTCTAGAGACACACTACACCGCTGTGTAGTTTGGATATGCTCTTCTGTAAGGTGGAGGTCCTTCCCCAGTCGGGATCGCTCGCTAGTATAGCGCCCTACATCTCTTAAAAGTATACCTATAGTATAATGAATATTAAATTTATTTTTGCAATAAGTACTCTCTTCTTTAGCTAGATGGCGCTTGCTGTTTCTATCAGAAAGAAAGTCAGAAATCAACACAATTTTATTGCTTCTCGTAGTAGTTAGTTTGACACTTAGGCATTAAAGAAACAACATTACTTACCTCTGTTGTACTGATGTATTTCTGGGAAATAAAAGATTTGTTTGATTGATTAAAATTTACTTGATGACTAAAAACTACAAACTAAATGCTGATATAACCGTAAAGTTAACTTACAATCGTTAACCGTTAAAACTTTATTGTTAAACATGACAGACACTTTAGGTAGCTTGTTTTTTTATTCATCATTTCCCCTAAGATAAGTCCCATTATGTTTTTTTTTATAATAATATGTTTATGGATCTATGAATTGTCTTGAAATGTAATGATCTTGAAATGATTATTAAGTATAATATGCGAGGCGCTCATAGCCAGGTGCACTCGCTGTTCGGTAAACGATCAGCGGGATAAGCTACCAAGGGCACGGTAACCCTATAGATGGGTGACCGCATAGTGGTATTTCATCTGAGCGTCTCCATGCTTCGGAGCACGCTTAAAGTCCGTCCCGATTGTTGTAGGATGTAGGTATATCAGACTGAGCCTTACTGGATAGAAAAACCCAAAAACCCTTAACTCGATCCGGGTATCGAACTCGGCGCCTCAAGTCTTCATCGCGGCAGCTAAATACTACCATTTGCGCTTACAAGGCAGTTTTAAAAAATGTACTTAAACTTACAACGGTCATAAAAATTAACATACCAAAAAATTGGTCGGCATCTTCTAAAAATTAAAAAGAATTCATTTATTTCCAAAATGCAATAATAATAAAAAAATCCAGCGTAGACTCTCTTAGCTCTCTGAAGGAGAGTAGACCTGTGCCCAGTAGTGAGATATATGGGTTGATATCATTAAATAGATAGGTATAATAAGCAAAATTACACTTAAATAGGTAATATTGAGCAGAATACAGTTACATAGGTAAAAAGGATGTTAAACCTATTTTGTCTGATGTTTTTCATCATTAGTTTTATTTCAGTAATTTTTGTTTTCTTTTTTATGTAATTTTTTTTAAGCATTTGACGCTGTTAACTAGATAATGCAGTAGAATCTAATCTTACACCTATTTAATTTAATATATAAAAATGAATCCCTATTTCCCTTTGTCACGGCATCATGCGTGAACGGCGGGACCGATTTCAGTTTTTTTTGTTGTGTTTGTTATTGTCAGGTTCTTATGTAAAAAAAAAGAGGGTTGCGTTGGAAATAGTTTAACCCGGACGAAGTCGGGGCGGGCCTCTAGTAAATAATAATTAAAGACTGAAATTCTATGTATTACAACAAAATTTTAAGTACCTACTATGTCCTGTATTGTATTAATAATTAAATATTTATTGTACACCACATAATGTGTACTAGAACTAAATTAATATTTAGGTTAAAATAACTTACCTCTGTTATACCGAGGTTTTTCTAGAAAACAAACGTTTTATTGGTTGATTGAAAAAAATAACAGTTATAGTTACTAAAAACTTTATCTAAATACTACAAACAGTTAAAACCGTTAACCATTAAGTTAACAGTTCTAATGTTATGACATAATAATATATAGAGAATAATTAAATAGTTAGACATTTTTAGGTTTCATGTGTCAGGGTATTTTATCAAAAATAGTGCAGATTTGTCCCCTAAAGCAAAAGTCTGAATATTTGACTAAGCCTTACTTGATAAAAAAACCTAGAATCATTTTACCCGATCCGGGATCGAACCATTTATTCAAACTCAAAATTCATTTATTCATTTAGGTTACAAGGTAACACTTATGAAGGTCATAAATTATGAATAAACCAGAAAGATGATGTCAGCAAAATTTTCCTACGGCTAGTTCGCTGACGTGGAGCCTTGAGAAGAACTAGCAAGAAACTCAGGCCACTCTTTTTAATCGCCAGATAGTTACAATCTTTTGTAAAATACAAGTATGATAGCATGCAAGCTGATGCAGACAAAACACGATACTAACTATATTGATAAAAGAAGGTAATCGTACTTAGTACTGGTCGTGCGAGAAAAAAAAAAAAAGTATGATGTTAAAGTCTGCTTCAATTTACGTATTGCTATTAAAGAATAAGGCAATATGTGAATAGTGACAATTTATATCGTAAAATTTAACGTATTGCTACTAAAGAAATAAACAAAGTACAGAATTATCACTAGAATTCACAATGTGCCTCACGTCACAAATAAGAACTTATGTACTAAGCTGATTTATTGTAAATTACTCAACTCAAACTCAAAATTCATTTATTCATTTAGGTTACAAGGTAACACTTATGAAGGTCATAAATTATGAATAAACCAGAAAGATGATGTCAGCAAAATTTTCCTACGGCTAGTTCGCTGACGTGGAGCCTTGAGAAGAACTAGCAAGAAACTCAGGCCACTCTTTTTAATCGCCAGATAGTTACAATCTTTTGTAAAATACAAGAATGATAGCATGCAAGCTGATGTAGACAAAACACGATACTAACTATATTGATAAAAAAGGTAATCGTACTTAGTACTGGTCGTGCGAGAAAAAAAAAAAAGTATGGTGTTAAAGTCTGCTTCAATTTACATATTGCTATTAAAGAATAAGGCAATATGTGAATAGTGACAATTTATATTGTAAAATTTAACGTATTACTACTAAAGAAATAAACAAAGAAAAAAAAAGAAAAAGTACAGAATTATCACTAGAATTCACAATGTACCTCACGTCACAAATAAGAACTTATGTACTAAGCTGATTTATTGTAAATTAAACAAACAACTATATAATGCAACTAATTCCAAGACTTTTTATCGTTAAAATAATCATTTATTGTATAATAGCCCTTCCCTATGAGATGATTTTTAATAGTAGGTTTAAATTTGTGTAAGGGCAAATTCATTATCTCTTTCGGTAATTTGTTAAAAAAACGTATACCGAGTCCTACAAATGAATTATGCACTTTGTGTAAACGATGGTACGTGCCAACTAACTTATGCTTATTTCTGGTATTTACTGAATGAATATCACTGTTCTTACTATATAGATCAATATTCTGTTTAACAAACATAATATTTGCAAATATATATTGAGATGCAACTGTTAAAATACCTATTTCTTTAAAACGTTCTCTAAGAGAAACTCGTGAGCCTAGGTTGTAAATTGAGCGTACAGCTCGTTTCTGAATTAAGAAAATAGTTTCAATATCAGCAGCCTTGCCCCACAGCAATATGCCGTAGGACATGACGCTGTGAAAATAACTAAAATAAACTAATCTAGCCGTATCTACATCAGTAAGTTGTCTTACTTTACTAACTGCAAAAGCCGCAGAGCTAAGCTTATTAAGCGATATCTATCCGGATTGAATTAATTAAGCGATATCTATCCGGATTGAATTTCCATAAATATCTTCATAATACTTACTTACGTCAATTAATTTTGAGTTTATGAATCAGTTAGTCAGTTGAGAGGGACAAGTAAGTATCTAATTGACTGCCTCGGTGGTCCATTGGTCGCAGTATGCGCCTGCTGTGCACGAGGTTGTGGGTTCGATTCCCGCACAGGACAAAACTTGGTGTGGCCCACAAAGAGTTGTTCTGAGTCTAGGTGTAATTTGTGTCCGTTAATTGTATGTTTGTAAAGTCCCCCGCGACACAGAGCTGCTTCTCTAGTGCGGGAGTTGTCTTTTTTAATAAAAAAAAAAACTTACCAAAGAATTTTTGCCCATCAGCTAGGAAATAAAAATAATTTTATTTATTTTTGATCCCATCATGCTATAATATATGCCTATCTACTTAAGAACTAATTATATAAATCGAAGATTCGTAGCTAATTAATACATATATTTGCAAAGTGAAGCAGTCTCGCCACTATCAGAGCGTGGATGGGTGACCGTTTAATAAAAACACATTCAAGCCTGTGCCTCGGAAACTATTATACCAGCGTTATGAATAATAGTGATTGTCGTTTCTGATTGCCGAGCCCACCAGAGCTTGATAGTGACGAAATAGATTTTATAATTTAGTAATTTAGTGATTGCCTCGGTGGTCCAGTGGCCGCAGTATGCGCCTGCTGTGCACGAGGTTGTGGGTTCGATTCCCACACAGAACAAAACTTTGTGTGACCCACAAAGAATTGTTCTGAGTCTGGATGTAATTTGTGTCCGTTAATTGTATGTTTGTAAAGTCCCCCGGACACAAAGCTTGTTCTCTAGTGCGGGAGTTGTCTTTTTAAAAAGAAAAAAAAATAGGAAAAGATTCCATTAGAAAAGACGAATTTATTCACATTCCACACTTTAATAGCACAATTATAAATCCCAGTTATATATAAACGATTCTGAAATGAATCGAACTAGTTACACTAAAACCGAAGTGTTCCGAAACTCAACATAACTAACTACTTTATATTTGTGGTTCACGCTGTATTTAACACTCTATTTGCACTTCACTACACTGCACATCACACAAGATAGACACACTCTAACACTTCACAACTAATTCTTCATAACTATGTCATATTTGTGGCTTAAGTTTTATTTAACACTCTATTTGCACTACACTACACTACGCAACACACTCGACTGTTCACTCTAACACCCAGTCTACATGGCCCAATCGAGAGATACTAGAGGCTCATACATTTCGTCCACATGTTAAACGCACGTTTTCCAGTCTTCTCGCGCGTTATACCCCAACTAGCAAAATTGCTTTATAAAGAGTCCTTTTAAATAAGAATTAAGACATTATAAAAGATTTATACCCATCCTGACTAAGAAGGGTTAGAAGACATTTTGTGCTCAAAAAACATTCATATTTATTAAGTACTTTTGTATACGTTTGTAAGAAATCTATATAAAACATTTGTCAGAATGAAGGTTTTACAAGTGCATTTAAGACTAATTGGTCTTCACATTATTTACACTTAGTAAAGCATCTAGATATCGATGTTAAGTTACAAAATTTTGATATGAATGACTACTGTTTTTTTTTTATTATTTACAAGTAATTTACATTTCATACTAAAATATATTTACACTTATTAAAAAAGGAAAAAAAAATATATACAGAAAATACACGAAAAAAGGGGAGGGACTGCTTAAAAGGCGTCATAAAATTTCTCCGCATCGACGTCTACTGGAAACGTGCCCAGAAAACAATGCTTATATCATAATATAATCATAATGGCAATGCTTATTCTTTGAGCCAAATATAAGCCAGCCAGCATCTTACAAGTCTATTCGTTCTTAGACTTCTTAGTGACATCTGGAGTTTCTTCAGCTTCATCTGGACTGGGTGTTAGTTTTATTCTTTATCTTGCAAAAAACGCAGAGCCTGCCAATTTAAGCGCTACATTTGTGCGTTGTCGCGTTTCTTGTTGTATTTTGAAGCCTTGTGTAACCTACTTTAATGTGTCAATCAATTGACAGTTCCCAAAATTATAAAATAATGACCAAGTTTCCGAACCTGTAGCTTCACGTAAAACATAGCTACGCTTGCTCGTACCTGACAGTCAATCCGTGACCACGGTCGGTACAATTTGACCAAACACTACACGGTATAGACCAGTTGTTGTGTTGCATAAGCTAATTACTTCAGTACACAACTCACCCATGCACTCTCATTTCCATATTTCCACTTCATTTTATTCAGTTGCGTCTTCATGCCATTGATTGCATTGCGTAGTTCAACGACGTTGACTTCTACCGTTTCATCTAGTAACCTCGCGTCTACAACAGCTTTCAAACAAACAAAAAGAAATGAATTTGGTTCATTCGTTTGTTTAGTAGGTTTTTAAAACTCTTACTTATACCACAGTTATTGATTGAGATAACAAAGTCCTTCTATTCCCTTCCTACAAATTCTTAAGAGGGCAATAAGTAAGAATGTTACAAGAAATACAGCAATCATAATGTTTACCAAATTGCATACGTCAACCAGTTCACATCTGCCTTTCTAGACGATCGAAATTCCGGACTTGGCGCCCTTTAAGGGGATTGAAATTACTGATTTGTTGCCCCTCTAGACGATCACATTTCCGGACTTGGCGCCCTTCTTGATTTGACTTCCTTCTGGGCGGGTAAAATTTTTATTTGACTCCCTTCAAGGCGTCCTTCCAGGTCAAGAACTGAGTTATTTTATAACCGAAAGTTGTGAGATGCTCGTAGGGCAACAAATTTGATTCTGTATCTTTTTTGTTATAATTTTAATGTTAATAAAAGCACTTAAAAAACACCAACACATCTTTATATATATATTTCTTGTTTATTTATTTATTTATTTATTTAACTTTAGCACATATATTTGTACATAGGCGGACTTAATGCTAAAAGCATTCTCTAACAGTCAACCTAGGGTAATGCAGAGAGAACATGATAGTAGGTGCATTCCGAAATTTAGTGGTATACAATATACTATAAATATCTTAATAATGATGTCTATTAATTAAATATACTAAAAAAATACTTATATAATAATATTATAATACATACAATAATATATAATATATATAAATAAATATATACAGTAATAAAATATATAAATAGAAACAAGGAATGAAATGACAAAACTCCTTACGATGATCCTGCCACATTACGCAATAGTAGCTCGCGAACTTTTACCTTAAAGGTCAATCGGTTCGACAACATCCTGATTTCGAGAGGAAGCCCATTCCAGAGAAGAACAGATTGGACAAAGAAGGAAGAATGTACAAAACCAGAGGTATGAGTAGGACATGCAAGTAGACGATTATTAGTGGAGCGTAGATTTCTATTATGAACGGAGCAAAGATATTGTAAATATGGACTTAAATAACTAGGAGGAGTTGAGGAGTTAAGAAAGGCAAAAAGTGTAGTAAGAGCACGCAAACTTCGGCGTTGGCGAATGGGCAACCATTTCAGTTCAGAACGAAACGCAGACACATGGTCATACTTACGAAGATTGTAGACGAATCGAATGCAGTTATTAAGAAGTCGGTCTAATTTGTCGAGAAGTTCTGCATTCAGGTCAAAATAGCACACATCACCATAGTCGATAATTGGGAAAACTAAAGTCTGCACAAGCATTACCTTGGTGCTTATTGGGAGAAAATTTTTAAGGCGATATAAAGAACGAAGTATGCAAGTTACTTTTTGACAAGTTTGTGATACCTGTTTTTGCCAATTCAAATTGTTGTCGATATGCAGGCCAAGATTCTTAACAACAGCGCTAAAAGGTATAGTCATACCATTGTACATCACAGGTGGTAGGCCTGTAATATCCACCTTACAGAGTGTTCGTGAACTCCCCACAATGATGGCCTGGCATTTAGACGGGTTTACCGTGACACCAAATCTTGCCGACCAATTCTGTATTGAACTCAGATCTCGGTTGATTCCATCAATTGCATCTATAACATTATCTACTCCCGCCTGAATATAAAGCTGCAAGTCATCGGCATACAAGTGATACGAACACTGAAGATTTTGGGTAAGGAGGTTAATGAAAATAGAAAATAACAACGGAGAGAGAATGCCGCCTTGTGGAACCCCAGAGTTCAGATCACACCAACTAGATGAGGAATCATCGATGCGTATCAACTGCTGACGTCCACGAAGATAGGTCGAGAACCATTCCAAAGCTTCGGAGGAGACCTTAAGATAAGAGAGGATGGAGAGAAGGATATCGTGACTGACGGTACCAAACGCATTGGAGAAGTCGACCAAAGCCATTACAGTGACTTTGGTGTCCTCCATTCCCGCTCTAATATCGCCAGTCACTTTAAGGAGAGCGGAGACAGTGCTGTGTCCAGGCCTGAATCCAGATTGATAACAGCTTAAAAGTTGGTTATCAAAAATAAATTTTGATAACTGCTTGTGGACGCAGGCCTCCAACACTTTGGAGAGGAATGGGAGTATGGATATTGGCCGGAAATGTTCAGGAAGGGAAGGATTGGATATCTTAGGCAAAGGACGGACAAAAGCCCTGCACCACAGAGACGGAAAGGAACGTGAATGTAGGGAAAAATTAATGATATGGGCAATCGCTGCCAGTAGGTGATCTAAAATGGTAATGATCATCCGACGACTAATGTCATCATAGCCTACGGCATTCGATTTTATGGAAAGGATTGTCTTTCTGATCTCCTCCGAAGCGACTGGAGAAAACTGAAAGGTATTGATATCGGGATGGGGTAGGCTTGACAAGTAGTTAACGGTACGTGATTTGGTTAGGTCATCAATGGCTTGAACAGTGGAGAAATGTCGATTTATATCGTCCAAACCAATATTTCCATTAACTTCACCACTTGCCTGTTTACCGATACCTAGAGTTCCAAGGAACTTCCAGATATCGGCGGGAGATGAATTAGAAATGTTATTGTGAATAAATCGGCGTTTGGCATTGCGTATCCATTGATTACACCGATTTCTTGCAACTTTATACTGAGACCAATTGTCTTGTGTGCGTGTGTATGTCACTGAACTCTGCTGGACCGATTTTGATGAAATTTTGTGTGTGTGTTTGGGTAGGGCCCTGGATGGTTTAGATTCACAATTGGACCCGGTGGCGCTGCTGTTGCTATTTCAGCTTTTTCAGGCAGGACGACGTCTGCCAGGTCCACTAGTAAATATTTTATTCAATGGTATTTTCATCAGATTAAAAAAATATCGAAATGATTGGAAAATTATCCGACAGTAGATAGAACCCATAGTATAACATTAAAACATAATTTAGTTATTTTTTAAATCGTTTTAAGAAAAAAGTATGTAGGTACTTACGCGCATTCACTTTGTTTCCTGTAAAAGATAATTCAAATACATGTATAAAGGCTACAGTAGACATGCTACTTTTACCATCGGCGATCTGAGATTTAGTTGCTTTTTAAATGCTGCGACCAAACATTCCACATCGCACACTAGCGATTGAGTCTCTTTTCGGAAGTGCAACACAGCAACTAAACGCTACACTATGATACCGCAACTGAACGCATAGATTCGCCAAATCGCGATGGTGCATCGATACAGTCGCAAAATTCCGATACCGCGATCGAACGTACAGATTTTAATATTCATATTTAAGCTAATTGCATAGCAAAAATGCAAAAAATATTTACGAACGCAGAGAGTCGCCAAATCGTAATGCAGCATCGATACAGTCGTAAAATCGCAGATCACCGATGCTAAAAGTGGCATATCTGTTTCAAGCCTAACATGTGTGTATTTCACTGAACTCCTCCTAAACGGCTCAGCTGATTTTAATGAATTTTAGATTCACAATTGGACCGGTAGGTGACACTGCTATCGGTATGTCAACTTTTCCGGGCAGGACGAGGTCTGCAAGGTCCGCTAGTATGGATATATATATTTAAAAAAACCGACTTACTTAGTAATAGGGTTCTTTCGGCATTGTTTGCGTACGGAACCCTAAAAAGTGTGTTGTATTCAATACTAACCAAATGAATTGATGTATTTGTCGTAGTTAAAACCGCTCAGCACAGAGCAATGTATTATTGTAATAGTTACAATTATCTGGAAAAAATATAGAGACTAGTTTCAAGAGAGGTAGGACACCATACAAGAAAGCAAGCCCTACTGGGAAAGAACCTCTACTTTATAGAAGACCACAGCCAAATAACTACAGCGGTGTAGTTATATTCTTGTGTGTTAGTACAGGGTCTCCAGCGCTCATTTAAGGATGCATTTTTAACGAAACGTTTTTCTATCCCAGTGAATAGGGTCGGCAACACGCAAGTGTTACCTCAAGTACCTATTGCAAGCATCCATAGGCTACAGTAACTGCTTACCATCACGGTAGGTAGTTTAAAAAAAGTTAAGGAATTTTGACCAGTACATGGCAATAGGCTTTCTAAAAACAAGTCACAAACCCGCATCAGGCCAACGCAGCGTGTGGATGAAGACCAAAAATAAAACCTCTCAGCTCTGGAAATCGGTGCCAAATTTATTTAAAAAATATAAGTACGTACCAATAAACAGAACGAATTTAAAAAAATATTTTTAAATGTCATTTTCATTTTTGAAAATTTTCTTTAACTTCTGAACGAAATGTTTATAGAGCGGTACAGAACGAAAGTGAATAACAGATAAGAAATAATTTTATAACTATTTGTTTATTATCAATAGTACATTTTATTATTTACGATAAAGTCATAAGCTATAAAACTAACCACATAGTTTTTCATATTACAAATGTAAAAATGAATTTAGAAAGTTATTATTTTAAGTCGGCATGTGTTATTTTGGTATGTTTTTTTTTATAATTGTGACAGTTTTTTATTTATATGTTAAGGTGCATATTACGTATTTTAAGAGAGGTAGGGCATCATACTAGCAGTTGCATATATTGACCACTAAGCCACAGAGGCAGTAAGTAGAAGCCTAATAGTAGACCTAACGGGGTACTCACTCGCATCTTGTCAATCTAAAAAAATTGTAATACCAGAGTTTTGTGGTGAAATATCCTTGCCACAAAAAGTTTCTATAAAAACGCATCCTTAAATAGCACTTAGGATCCATTAGTCATAGACTGCTTTGGTAGTCCAGTGGCTGCAGTATGTGCACGAGGTGCTGCTGTGCACGAGGTTGTGGGTTTGATTCTCACACAAGACAAAACTTTTTGTGACCCACAAGGAGTTGTTCTGAATCTAGGTGTAATTTGTGTCCGTTAAATGTATGTTTGTGAAGTCTCCCGCGACGTAGAGCTTGTTCTCTAGTGCGGGAGTTGTCTTTTTTAAACAAAAACAGATTATATTACATTGAGACGAGACCCATTATTGCACATTTGAGACCCATTCTCGTACACGTGAGACCCATTATCGTTTACATAAGACTCAGTATTAGTTTTCTGTTATGATGGAGGTTCTTCCCCAGTCGAGCATCTACTTCTCTTTATGTGTTTCCAAATTGCAAAACCTTACAAAGTAAGGTGACTTAGGGTAGCCCAGTGAAATAAATAAAAATTTATTTAGACTGCCTTGGTGGTCCAGTGGCTGCAGTATGCGCTTTCTGTACACGAGGTTGTGGGTTCGATTCCCACACAGGACAAAACTTTGTGTGACCTACAAAGAGTTGTTCTGAGTCTGGGTGTAATTTTTGTCCGTTAATTGTAGGTTTGTAAAGTCCCCCGCTACACAGAGCTTGTTCTCTAGTAAAAAAAAGGAAAGGTAGGTATTTAAGTATCTTTCAATTTTATTCTAATGATTTATTTATCTTATATGTCTTTTTTTAAATAATAAGAATTTATTCTTTTTCAGATATTAGTATTATTTATAATAAAGCACTGTAGAGGTATAACCGGGCTAAATTACGATTCACAAGTTGGTTAGTATTATATTCTATATTTAGTTATTTATTTCATTTGGTCGGTTTTAACAGTTGCATTACTATATGAGAGTGGTGGTAGGCGAGTGGGAATGTAATCGCCATTTTTAAAATGTATGAGTACTAATAAATGATTTACCATCTGCTAAAGACAAAGAAGAAATAGTGAGGAAACCCTCGAGGGAAAATCGAGAAGAAATTCTAGAATTTATTTTATGTATCTCTGCATACTTAATCATACACATAAAATAGTTAACATTGGCTGGCTTATATTTGGCTCAAAGAATAAGCATTGCCATTCAGCGTGACAATGCTGCCAGTCTCCTGGGCACGTTTTCAGTAGGCATAGATTCGGAGGAAGTTTACGACGCGTATTAAGCGTTTCTCCCATCATTATTTTTGATTTAATTTGTGTAAATATAGGTAGTTTTAGTTGTAATATTGTATTTAATTACTTATAAATTAAATAAATAATGTTAACAATGTGATTTAAAATGTTTCTCATGTAAGTGAATGTAATTATTCTTTTGAGAAATAAATGATCTTAAACCTGACATATTTGTTATTTCAGCTAAAAAAATGAAAGAAATAGAAGCAGGTACTGTGTATTTTTTTTGTATTTTATCCTAACAATGTAGCAAACAAGCATACGGCCTGCCTGGTGGAAAGCAGTTGACGTAGCCTATGGACGATTATAATACCAGGAGAAATGCCTACTATTCTGGGGACCCTACTCACCAGCTAAATCACAACACTATCTAGGAAGTGTTATTATGCTTACCCTCTTCTGTAAAATAGAGATATATTTTTTTAGTTGTTTGATTGCACTATAATTTGCACATTATTAAGAGATTTTCGTTAAATTTTGTGTGCATATCGGTTAGGTCTGCGAATCGGACAACATCTATTTTTCATCCCCCTAAATGTTAAGGGTGGTCCCCTAAATTTTATATTTTAAGACAATTTTTTTATATTTTTTTTTGCTTCAGCATTAAAAATACATACAACCGTTAATTTTCACCCCTCTACAATCAACCCTTATTTTTTAAAAGCGATATTATTATTTTAGTAGCAAAACAACGTATGCTGGGTCAGCTAGTTATACCTATATATTTGTCTGTTCTGGCGTTACGCGACCGATAATACGCGACGCATTTTCCGTCAGATATGACCTGACCCTAATTAATTGGGTAGCTAAATGAATTTATGTGAATATGTATTTTTAGCGTTAAGTATTTAAAATCCGTAATTGAAATACAAATGTATATTTATATTTCAAATACGTATTTGGATTATTGCCAGTTCAAATACTGCTTAGCCCATGTACCATTTCAAAGTCAAAGTCAAACACATTTATTCATTTAGATCAAATACATGATACTTATGACCGCCATAAAAACAAATGCCAGCATACTTTTTTTCCTACGGCCAATTCGCTGTCTAGGGTTGGGCCTCGAGAAGAATTGGCAAGAAACTCGGGCCACTCTTTTTAATTGCCAGAGTATAACATTTACAATTTGGTATGAGTTACAATATTAGTGGTAACAAAAAGGGACGGAACCCAATATACCATACAAAATTAAATTTAAGTAAAAATATTATTAATAGGGAAACAATGAAGGGAAAAAAGGAATTTAGCTTTTCACTGTATGGCAGTGAGGGATCCTTTCCTTTTGTATGTATAAGATAGAAACGTGTCGAGATCACATTGCGTTCTTAATAAGAATCTAAAAACTATATCTTTATTATTTAAAAATAAATCATGCCAAGATTGACCAGCCACCCCAAGTAGCACCCGTTTACTTTACCCCCATTAACTCTTTCTTTTCATGATAGATTATGGAGTACAATTAACTAGTAAGTTTCTACTTTCTTTATTAGTAGCGACTCGCCCTCAGTTTGCTTCAGTTTTCTTATATTTCTCCATTATAATTAAGAACGTATTAGCCTTGCGATCCAGCGTGGGCAATGTGGCCAGTCGGGCACATTTCCTCAGAGCTGCGACCTCAATCAGATATTATATTTATAGCCAAACAAGCATACGGCCCGCCTCATGTTAAGCAGTTACTGTAACCTGTGGACGTTTGCAATACCGGAGGTATTACTTGCGTGTTTGCCGACCCATTTTTTTACACCAGGGCTTTGAGATGGAGTATACCTGGGATAGGAAAACGTCTCTTCCAAAACGCTTCCCTAAATCAGCGCTGCAGACTTGTATTCACACACAGGAATAGAACTACACCCGATGTGTGCAGTTATTTGACTGTGGTCTTCTGTAAGGTGGAGGTCCTTCCTTAGGCGGGCTTGCGCGCTAGTATGGTACCCTACCTCTCTTAAGCCGAAGACCTTGTCGCTTCAATAGCCTTTATTATGATGTATTTATTTTTCAAGGTATCGAGGAAGATGAAATACATAAGAGTAGAAGGCGTGAGTATTAAAAAAAATATATTTGGCAACGCGATTTTATCATGGGACATACTTTTTACTTCCCGGTCCGTGTGGTGACGGATTAAGAATACAAATATCACCACCCCGTTCTATCCCGAGGGTGTAGTAAGAATCGACGGGAATCAGGCAGACAATATCCACCGCAAGAGAGGGAAAACTCGAAACAAAACCCTATACCAACCCGTCTGGCCATCGTGGTATAGTAGGCTAATATCCCAATCCCAACAGTGGGACCTTTATAAGTTGAAGTGATGATGATGATGATGATACTTTTTACAAAAAACAAAAAACTGACGTCAATGCGGGCGGAGCCACCGGCTACAGCTAGTTTGATATATTTTTATAACTCCGGCACTTGAGAACGAGCTCTGTGTAGCGGGGGACTTTAAAAACATACAATTAACGGACACAAAGTACACCTAGACTCAGGAAAACTCTTTGCGGATCACACAAAGTTTTATCCTGCGTGGGAATCGAACCCACAACCTCGTGTACAGCAAGCGCATGCTGCGGCCACTGGACCACCAAGGCAGTCTCTGTATAACATCTCCGCAACTAACAATACCTAATACTATAAATACATACATGAGTATTTAGAGTACCTATGTATAGTTAACGTATAAAAAAAAATCTTTTGCAGTTCTTTCACAGAAACTCAGCGATCCTGACATCGGAGATTCTGGAGGTGACACAATATATGCTAGGCCAATGGATAATGCTGCTCTTCCAGTCCAAGCTCTGGCTAAGTATAATAAAGCTAAAAAAAAACCAAAACCAACTCAAAGTATATACAAATACGTTTCTCCATCGGTCACAGTCACAAATCGTAACCCTGTATCAAAGCCAACTGGCAAAATGAAGAAAAAATTCAAGCAACCTTTCCCTGGCAAACTGACAACAAGAAACCTAGATGCTTTCACTCAGGCAATGTTCCTTCCCACTGGTATGAATGATTACCCGACAACAAAAACGAGGAAAGTAATGGGTAAAGTAACAAATAGAAATAAGTTAAAAGGCGTATCGTCTGTTACGGTTATAGAGGGCAATAGGCCAATCGAAGAACCTTCCGATGCACAATCAGGCGATGAGGGAGCTAGTGTAAATAAAACTCATCTTTCTTCTACCAACAAGCCGTCCACTAGATGTAGTACTGCTGTACCTCTACCGAAGTGTAAGTATATTATTAATTAATTATTAATAGCAACCCATATATGTCCCACTGCTGGGCACGGGTCTCCTCTCCTCTATCAAGAGAGAGAGAGGGTTTAGGCCTTAATTCACACACGCTGGCCTAATGCGGGTTGGTTTCTTTTTAAGACATGTGGGTTTCCTCACGACGTTTTCCTTCACCGTTAGCAGATGGCGAATCATTTGATTAGTAATTATATAATTGTTAAATATTATTTATTTTAATAACTAGGCGCGATTTTGAGGCAGTTCCAATGTGAATTTTACTTTGTGGAGTTTATATTATTATGTACTAATCAAATGATACGCCATCTGCTAACGGTGAAGGAAAATATCGTGAAACCCACATGTCTTAGAAGAAATTCTAAAGACATGTCTGATTCACCAACCCACATTAGGCCAGCGTGTGTGAATTAAGGCCTAAATCCTCTCTTTCTTGATAGAGGAGAGCAGACCCGTGCCCAGCAGTGGGACATATATGGGTTGCTATTATTATATGCGAGTTATGCCAAGTTATTATTGATATTGTATTGTTGATATTGTCCGTGTGGTGACGGATTAAGAATACAAATGTCACCACCCCGTTCCATCCCGAGGGTGTCGTAAGAGTCGACTAAGGGACTAAGTCAGGTAGACAATATTCAAAGAGAGAGGGAAATCTCGAATCAAAACCCTATACCAACCCGTCTAGCAAGCGTGGTAGGCTAATATCCCTCCAAATGTATGGAGGAGACTCATGCCCACTAGTGGGACGTATATATATATATTTTTTTTATACTACTTGGATGGCAAACAAGCATACGGCCCGCCTGATGTTAAGCAGTATCCGTAGCCTATAGACGTTTGCATTACCAGAGGTATCACTTGCGTGTTGCCAACCCATTTTTTTACACCAGGGCTTTAAGATGGAAGTAACCCTGGGATAGGAATACGTTTCTTTCAAAACGTATTCCTAAATGAGCGCTGGAGACCTGTACTCACACACAGGAACACAACTACACCGCTGTGTGTAGTCATTTGGCTGTGGTCTTCTGTAAGGTGGAGGTCCTTCCCCAGACGGGCTTGCTCGCTAGTATGGTGCCCTACCTCTCTTAAAATATATGTAGTGAGTAGTATATGAGTTGACATGATTATTGATATTATTGTTATAATCCTTTTACAGCTTACAAAACAATAACATTATCGTAGTTATTTTAATACGCTAATAATGAACTGTCATATGTGTTGGGATTATTATTTTATTAATCGTGACACGTGCAGCCTTAAAAACAAAGCTATAAAACGGCGGTACCGATTTTCATCAGACAACAACTGTCCCGCGTAAATAAAGTTTAAAAATCGTATTGAAATAGGTCTATCTGTTTGCATACTACAAATCACCTGACAAACATGCATATTTATGAGAAAACACTCCTTTGAGATTTCAGGCGCTAAACATTTGTTTTTTAACAGACAATTCCTGAACTAGGGAAAATATTAGATGTTAGTGGCCTGTTGGCCACCTAAATCATTAAACTACATGATTTCTATTATATTATAGGTAATTAATATTCAATATTGTTACAGTGGACTCATCATACGTACCAAGTAAGTACAACGAATTAAGAGATATCTATACTAGGTAATATTATAAAGCTGAAGAGTTTGTTTGTTAGTTTAGTTTTTTCCAAAAATTCAATTTAAGACACAAAGTGTAAAAATGCATATATGTAAGCAATTACCGTAGCGTCCGTAGTCCAAAGACACTTGTAAGACCTACGGCATCACTCACGTGTTGTAGACCCCTAATGGTGAAAACAGGGCTTTCTGCTTTGGTTAACCCTAGGATAGGAAAAGCGCATTTCTAGCAAGCGAACACTCTTCAAGCGAACACTGTTGATGACGTAATATAAAAATAATTAGCGACACTCGCTTCGCTTCGGGTTTTTTAAATTTAATGTAAATATAACATGCATGCATTATACTTATAAACCTTCCTCGTGAATCACTCTATCTATTACTGAAAACTGCATTAAAATCAGTTGCGTGGTTTAAAATATCTAAACGGAAACAAATTTTGTGTTTTTTTCTATGTAAAGATAATAAATCGATAATAATTTGATTTTTAGCTAGTGGTAAGTGTTTTTATTCTTATAATATTACAGCTAATACTGCGTCAGTGCTGCACTTATTTGTCAGATTCAATACCCTGGTATCGAGTGAAATGATATTAAATCAATTTTTTGCGGTCATGGCAAACAAGCATACGGCCCGCCTGATGTTAGGCAGTTACCGTAGTCTATGGACGCTTGCTATTGCAAGCCTCTGGTATTCCAGATTCTGGTATTTTATACCTCTGGTATTCCAGAGGTATCACTTGTGTGTTGCCAACCTATTTTTTGACACCAGGGCATTAAGATGAAGTCTGGGATAGGAAAACGTTTCTTTCAAAACGCATCCCTAAATGAGCGTACTCGCACACAGGAACACAACTACACCGCTGTGTGTAGTTATTGGTTTATCTTCTGTAAGGTGGAGGTCCTTCTTCAGTCGGGCTTGCTCGCTAGAATGGTGCCCTGCTGCTCTTAAAGTGTGAGGATATATGAATAAATAAAATAATCCTTATGGCCAATTATATATTATCCAAAAAATATTTTATCAAAAGCTGAATGCACAGTCGTGGTATATTCCCATTGGTTATTTAGTATTTTGCTAAAAAAAATTAAATGCACTTTATCTTATCGTTTGGTTAGTGGCCAACCTGGTGACAGAGTTATTTAGATCGCCTATATTTAGGCCTCTGTCGTGATCTAACGACTGTTAACAGCACTGCTGGGCAATGGTTGCTCTCTTTCTTTCTAAGGCCCTTGTCCAGTCAGCACAGCCCGGCCTACCGTTAAACATTAAATTGCATTTTTCAGAGGAAACAGTAGAAAATGATGGAAATCCATCTGATGATAATGAAGGTAAGTAAACAATTGTGTTAATTATCAGCCCCTCTAGACAAGTGGCATTACAGATAGTCGAATCGAAAAGTCAAAATAGGAAATGTATGGGATTTGACGTAAGTTTACGACATTATATCGTAGACTTACGTCAAATCCCATACATTTATTTTTTTGACTTTTCGATTCGACTACCGTTTATGCCACTTGTCTAGAGGGACAGGTATTCTATTGTGCAATCGAGATGGTCAACACTAAGTGCAAGCGAATGAACCTAGAAGTTAAAGCTACAAATTATTTTATACGCCACTAGCGGCAAGGCTTCGCCTGGGTGGAAATGTATTTGTTTTTCATAAGGATCTCGTATTTTTTCCAATAAAATATAGCTTATGTTACCCGTTGATAATGTAGCTTTCTAATGGTAAAATAAATTTCAAAATCAGTCGACTAGTTTTTGAGTTAAATCTTAACAAACGAAAATCTAATTATTCGTCTTTATAATATTAGTTTAGATTGATGGCACGTATTGAATGGCAAACCGTGGATACAAATGTCACCACACCATTCCATCCCGCGGGTGTTGTAAGAGTCGACTAAGGGAGTAAGTCAGGCAAACAATAATAATATATATCCACTGCAAGAGAGGGAAAACTCGAAACAAAACCCTATACCAACCCGTCTTGCCAGCGTGGTATAGTAGGCTAATATCCCTCCAAGAGTATGGAGGAGACCCGTGCCCAGCAATGGGACGTTTATGGGTTGAGATGATGATTGAATGGCATTAATAGCTTATGGCTGTTATCTGTAGCATATGGATGCTTGCAGAATCATTACTTAGATCGGACGCGGCGCTACCCTGAAAGTATACGCTGTACTATCAAATTAAAGAGACACTGTCCCTCTCCTGCACAACAATTTTTCCCTATCTGAACATATCTATATACCCCAAATTTTAGTTCGCAACTTCATTAAATCCAGAGCATTGTTGTTAATGATTCTTATTTGTTTTTTTTTCAGACATGAATAGGAACAGTAATTATTTACCGCCTGACCACGGACATAGCCCTAAACATTATATTGATGATCCATAAAATAAAATTGTTTTATTTTCTTACTTGTATAGTACCATGTTCAATACTCTGTATCGGTTTGAAAAGTTATATACTGAAATTTCTGACCATCTGAGAATATTTCTTTAAGTAGGTATTGTGAACCTGTGGTTCCTTACCAACTTTATCGGTAAAAAAAAATGGTGGCCAATACGTTTCTTGTGCCATAATTATGTTGCGTTATTACAATGCCCATTCATTTTTTTGAAAAAAACTGGTAAAGAGGGTAAGAATAAAAACAGATTATGTAAAAAGTAGGTAATTATTAATTAATTTATAAAAAATAATATTATTTTGTTTAAAAAAAATAAGGAGGCATTGCAAGTATTGCACGCAGCTAGTAAAAAAAAAAGATAATTAACTTTGATTTATGACGTCAGTGCTTTTTGTGCGTTTTTGTGTCAAGAGTTTGTCGTAAGTAATTAATTATTTAAAATCAAAATTATGGTAAACATGACCTTTGATATACGATAATTATTTAGTGTTTGTGAACATTATTACTTATAGTGTAAGTAATTAAGTTCAAGACTGTTATGATTCCACTGTGCTACGGGTTACGTGTGACATGGCTGAACAATGCAAGGTTAGTTTGTGTTTTATAATTAATTAAATCTTTGTTTTTTATAACAATTAGGCATTATAATAGTAGCCGTATAATATTAGAAGCATACTGGAAACTGTTTTGGAAAATATAATAATAATACTATAAGAAATCGGCTCAACGGCAAACGCCGTTAAAAAAATCGCAAACGCGATTTTTGAATTTCGATCTTAATTTTGAAATTCGTAAGATGTCAATCAAATGTACAACTTTTAGAGAATTTATTTCAAACGTTCGTAAAAAAGTTCTGTCTAAATATTACGTTTTTATATAAAAGAAAAATAAATAAACACAATAACTGTAGCTTAGATTTATTTTTATAAAAAAATAAGGTACAAAGGGACACATAATATTTTTAACAAAAAATCATCAAATGAACTCCCCTATCCTATACAATAAATATACATGTACAAAATACGGCAGAGATAATGAGTATTATGTATTTTAATTATATCTATTACAAATAATTTTGTATCTGTATTTTTATTATTTTTACATCACAATAAAGTTCTTAGCTGTAAGTATAGTTACAAGTACTGACTCTCTTATATACAATTATAGAGGTCAGTGGAAAGAAAAATACAATCTGCATCAGAAATCTATACCTTTCAGATTACTTTTTTTTAAAACTTCATACAAACTTACAAGATATCTTGTCTTTGTTTATTAGGCATATTAGTTAACTTCTGACGTTTCCAAGCGGGGTTAAATTGTAAATTATAATTACTTAATTGAACCAACCGAAGGAAAATCAGTATTTGATACTTTAATGTTTTTATCATAAGTAATGGAGAAAAACTGAGGTTTATGATATTGATATTGGTCGCACTAGCACCTACATAGTTTTGTAGGAAAATAAGAAATAGGATTATTTAACTAGCCAATTTAAAATTATGTTTTAATAACAATTGGTAACTATATTCGGTAACTAGGTATGCATAATACTAACTTATACTATTTATAATTATTAAAAAACAATTATTTTGCAAAATCTTTTTATCAAATAGTTTTTATTTCGGCTTCAGTTTTTTAAAAGATGTAAAGTGGCATGCCGTATATGTTCCTCTCGTCGAATTAAAACTTATTTATTAAAAAGTATATTTACAGAAATACAAAAGCTAAATAACAAACTTTGTTGTTATACTAATAATAATGTTTTCTTATTTAATTTACGCGGATATTTTTTTGTATAATAATATATAATGCATGTACTACGTACGTCACCGCCATTTGGGCTAGAACGAAGGCAGTGTGTAGAAGGGGAAGCTAAGATCCAGGTTACCTTCCTCATACCTCGGTACCATATTATATACACTACATACTTATGTTTAAAGTGTAAAAAAATCTAAGCCAAACATCAACAAAGTTGACGGCAACTTTGTTGATGTTTGGTTTACATTTTTTAGTATTTAAAGTACCGTAATTTCGCAAAGGATTGTTAAATTAATATTTAAAGTAAACTTGGAGAGGGTATCGTCCAGCAGAGGACTCTGATAAGCTGATAGTATTTTCATAACTACTTTATATTGTAAATCGACTAAAATATCGCGTAATTTATGTAAGAAATTTTAACTCAGTTCAGTAAACTTGCTTTGTCGTTTTTAGTGATGTACTTAGTACTGGTATCCACCTCCTTGGCTGGGAGGAACGTAAGCTTGACCACCTCCGCTACTTCCACCGCTGTAACCATTAGAGCCACTGCTGCTTGGGTAGCCACCAGTCTGCTCAGGGTATTGAGCTTCACCCTCGTAAGTTACCTGAAAAAAATAATATACATAATTAGATAAATAAATATGATTTTTGGCCAAGAACATTGGGCCAAGTGTACGTCCCTGAGGAAGCCCATAGAAGTAAACTCCTTATAGACTTATTTACGTATTTTTTGTTTCATATTACTGTTGAGTAAAAAAAAAACATTAAATATCTCATTTGTTGATTATAATATTTATTATCACCATCAATACGCCCATATACAAATGTCAAATGCTTGTCCTGGGTTTAAGTAAATTAAAGCTTGCTTAGTCTATAATTGTAAAGCGTTATAGATGTCTGAACAAGTTGCTTAGTTAACTTCATTGGATTTGTTATAATGTTTTTTTCCTCATTTATTTATTTAATGGTGTTATCCTAACCAGCAGGTAATATTACGGCCACGGCAGCTATTCTCGACGGAGCTCTAGCCATCTACGCGGGAGATATTTTAGTGCACGAGTGTGCGCATCAACACAGGGGCTTTATTCCAACAGTCTCATAGTCCGATGGGACGGTAATCCTATACGACCGGAGAAATCAGGGGTAAGATCAACGGCTTTACATGCTTCCCAATGGTCGCGGGTGTAAACACCACCAATTTCAAAACTTTGGGCATCTATTGTGAACTTCTAAGCTACCTTCTAACCTATTTAGCCCATGTCTGTAAATTTAACCCACGCGATCACAACACCATCAGCAGTCGCAAGCGCTTTTATGTTTGTTACCTGAGCATTGAATCCATTCTTCCAGTCAGCAGTGTATTTGACGATTTGTGTGCGTCCGTCAGGAAGGGCCACTCGGTACTCTCCCCTGGTTACGTCGCCATCAGAGATCGCGTTATGACTGAAGTCATTACCATCTTCGGACACCTAAACAAAAACATAAATTGTGATATATTTACTATTGTCTGAGATGGTTTTTCTAAGCATACGAAGTAAACTGATTTTGACTGATTATTTTATATTTAGTATTTTTATTGGTTCACACTTTACTTATTTTTATTAAACAGTTATATATTGCACAAAGAAAGTATCCTACTAGATGCAAACACAGCATACACATTGTAGTTTAGGTTATACAAAATTAATACAAATATGAAAAAATAATAAAATGCTAATATTATAAAACAAAAAGTGAAAGTAAAATAGGATATAAAAAGATTAACTTGAATGTCATTATTCGTAAAGTAGCAAATAGTGAAGAAATTAAAACCTCATGGAAACATTTTTTTGCACAATTAGTACTGCGTTGGGACGCGTATTCCCAGAGCACCAAAAGTTGACCAGAGCACTTCTATGAGAACCACGTTGGTGTACCAAGGGTCAGAAAACTTGACTTTGCGTATCTAAGTACATATCATCTTAGAGATCAAATTGTTCACAAATGTTCATGTGTCCCTGGGATACGGCATAGACAAAGTTCTGTTTTTTCTTTGGGTCGACAACACGAATGTAATCGCTTCTATCTATACTAATATTAGCTGAAGCTAAAGAGTTTGTTTGTTTGGTTGAACGCGTTAATCTCAGAAAGTACTGGTTCGATTAGAAAAAATCTTTTTTTGTTGAATAGTGCATTTATCCAGGAAGGCTATAGGCTATATAACATCACGCTATGACTTAAAGGAGCAGACCATTAGTGAGATATGTTGCAAAATCGGGAAAAAAATATACGTTCCAAATTATCACGCGGGCGAAGTCGCGGGTGACCCCTAGTCCTCTGATAAATCTATCCTCTGATATTGAAAGTGTTCATAGGCTACGGTAACTGCTTATCATCAGGCGGGTCGTATGCGTTTGCCACCTAAATAGTCTAAAAAAAGTGTACTACTAACGCTGTAAGCGAAGTCGAAAGGCATGCCAGGTTCATGATGGTGATGGTGATCATCATGATCGTGATGCTCGTGGTGACTGTCGTGATCATAGTGATGCTCAGTTGGACGCTGAAACATTAAAAAGTTAAATTAGTACAGAATAATTTAAAGCCAAATTAAAAGTACTCAGAATAAACTTTTTTATATTCTTTGTTCTCTTTTTTAAGGGACTTTGAGCCATAAATGACTATGTCAGTCCCGTAAAGTTCTTATAACTACACAATCAAATTTATGAACTAAAAATTACTAGATACCTAAATACTATTTATATCAAAATTTGAACCCCCTAACTAACTATTATCTAACTTATCTAAGGTCTTCTGGGCACGTTTCCAGCAGACATCGATGTGGAGGAATTTTATGACACCTATTAAGCAGTCCCTCCCGTTTTTCGTGTATTTTCTATACATGTATATAATTATTTTATTTTATTTTTTTCCTTTTTTAAGAAGTGTAAATATATTAGGTATATTGTATATATATAAATATGTAATATAAATAATTTAAATAAATAGACAACTTCACCTATGTATACTTATGTATGAGTTCATATAAAACAACGGCTGCATCCGACATTGGTTCTGACAAAATACTTACAAAAACTCCAACATCACATACATTGTCATTAAATTGAGTTATTAAATGAGCTCTTATACTATTAGTTCGAACACATTCTGTTAGAAAATGATGTAAGTCTTCAGTAACATTAAGAATCCACTTTCATGAAGACGTTGATGACTGTAGAAAGACGAAATAAGTATGTCTGGATCGAAGCAGTTGGCTTAACATAGTCTCTAACCCAATGGAAGATGTTCGAGACGATATGAATTTAATATAATGCCCTGGTTTAAAAATGAGTTTGCAACACGCAAGTGATACCTTCGATATTGCAAGCGCCCATAAGCTACGGTAGCTGCTGCTTATCATCAGACGGGCCGTTTATATCGCAGTCCACTGCTGGACATAGGCCTTCCCAATCGCACGACAGTTGGCTGGGTCTTTGGCTTCTCGTATCCAGCTACTCCCACCGAAGATCGTCGCTCCACCTAGCCTGAGCTCGACCTTCACTACGTTTGCCGAGTCGCGGTCTTCACTCAAGAACATGTCTACTACTAGATATCGCACTAAAGCATGGATACTATTGCCGTCAAGAGTAGCTATGTAGCTTAGTTTCATCTATCACTATCTCTTTCTGTATCATTACGTTCCGTATTATCTACCGCATTCATACTTGAATTCTATAAGCAGGTATGCACAAAGATATGAAAACAAAACTGAAAAAAGCCGCTCTGTATGAAGGTAGCTTATCTTTCTTTATAATATACTAGCAGTTGCCCGCGGCACCGCCCGCGTGGATGTCGGTTATCGCTGTTAAAAGTAGCCTATGTGTTATTCCAGGCCGTAATCGATCTCTGTGCCAAATTTCATTCAGATCCGTTTAGTAGTTTTTACGTGAACGAATAGCAAACATCCATCCGTCCATACTTACAAACTTTCGCATTTACATATAATGTTAGTAGGATTTTTTGCGGATACATCAATCTCAATCTTGGTGGATAATACTTACACTAGGTGTTGGCCCGGGGACAGTGGGCGGTAAGTATGTTGGTCTCGTTTGAGGGATTGGCTTGATGGGTGCGGGTGGTGGGTGCTGGAAAATAAACATACAAGTATAAATTAATTTAAATAACCATACACAATACTAACTGTAAAAAAATACTAAAGAGTGCCGACGTCATATATTATCTATGACATAAATAATACAAATCTAATGACAACTCATTCTTCGGTGGTGTAGTCATGATCCTGTGTGTGAATACAGGTCTTCTCCTCTCCAGCGCTCATTAAAGGATTTATTGCAAGTGTACATAGGCTACGGTAACAACAGGCCGTATGCTTGTTTGTCCCATAATATACCCCCATAATATAATTTTATTTTTCACACACATTAGAGGCAGACTAAAAAACACAATAGCCTAAACCTAAACCTCGTAACTACAAACAGCGGTGTAGTTGTGTGCCTGGGCGTGACTATACGTCTCCATAATGTTTTTTTATTATTCTAAAGTTGCCCATAATCAAGCGAATTTAAAATTTTAAGAGAGGTAGGGCACCATACTAGCGAGCAAGCCCGACTGGGGAAGGACCTCCACCTTACAGAAGACCACAGCCAAATGACTACACACAGCGGTGTAGTTGTGTTCCTGTGTGTGAGTACAGGTCTCTAGCGCTCATTTAGGAATGCGTTTTGAAAGATACGTATTCCTATCCCAGGGTTACTTCCATCTTAAAGCCTATAATGGGTTGGCAACACGCAAGTGATACCTCTGGTAATGCAAGCGTCTATACAAGCATACGGCCCACCTGATGTTAAGCATACTGCTTAACATCAGGTGGGCCGTATGCTTGTTTGCCACCAAAGTAGTATAAAAAAAAAAGCTTTTATAGGCTACGGTAATTGCTCACCATTGTTTGTCACATAGTTCTAAACGTATATCTCGCTATTATAAATCTATTGATGATAAGTATGATAGCAGTAAGGTGAAGGGCGTGTCTCCTATCTGACATTAGCATTCCTTTATAGTTCACAGTTTTGCCACGCCTTGTAAGTCACAGCGACTAAAGGGCCTTTTGTGAACCCTATCTTGGAAAGGAGGTCTACGGACTGCCTTCTGTGAAGTATTATCATAGCTGTGGCCCGCGGATCCGCCTGCGTGGATGTGGATCGCGATAAAAAGTATCTTTTGTCCTTTCTCAAAATAATCAACCTCTTTGCCAAATATAAGAGATCGATTCAATCAATTTTATACATCCACATTATACTAATCGTATATAGAATATAATTCAATCAAATTTTGACATAAAATTGCTAGAGTATGTTAAGCAAAGCGGTCCGCTACCGACAGATAAGACACCCTTTTTTATCCTATCAGTTTTTCACCCAATTGTGCTTGTATGGAGTTTATGGTTGCATCACTTTCTGCAATCACAAATTGTAACCACATATCTGGCGACTGAAAGAGTGGCCTGAGTTTCTTGCCGGTTCTATCCTTAGGCTCTACCCCTGTCTGTTCAGTCAGCGAACCCGGCAGTAGACAAATTAGCTGATTTCTCATTTGGCATTTTTCATTGACCTGCATAAGTGTCACAGTGTGATCTATATATAAATGATTTTTAATTTGAAATTGAACATCTTCATCTTCGAATGTTACAGTAGCGCTAAATCAAGCAAATCTAGTAATCCCTGGGTGCGTCAATATTAATTTAAGAAGTAGTATAGGTAGTAGTGTTATACGTATTTAGATCTTGAACTTTAATAAATGTTTATGACTCGTAATAATCGCGGCCATCTTGGTTTCGAATTTAATTTGACATTTCATTGAGTTCATTCTGTTTTAATGAGTAGATTGTGAGATTTATTAATGTATTACCTCTCTTCTTTAGTTCTATCAATTACGTGGAACTATGTCAAAAAGGTAGGCCACCATATAAGCAAGCAAGCCTATCTGGTGAAAGACCTCCTTGTTACCAAAGACAACAGCCAAACAAGTTATACACAGGGATGTAGTTGTGTTCCTTTTTCTTTTTTAAAAAAAGATAACTCACGCACTAGATAACAAGCTCTGTGTCACGGGGGACTTTACTACTATACAGTTAATGTACATAATTAAATTACATCTAGACTCAGAACAACTTGTGGGTCACACAACGGTACAATTGGTAGCTTAACCCGCTGATCGTTTACCGAACAATGAGTGCACCTGGCTATGTGCGCCTCTAGCTTACCTTGACCTGCCTACCTCTCTCAAACCAGCAGTGTCCAGCAGTGGACGTCTTTTAGCTGCAAGAATGATTATGAAGGGCTAATTATACAGTACCGTATTGCCATTCTGGTTGGTGGTGAATGGTATGGACGGTGGGTCGTAGTTGTATCCCTTATTAGGGGGGAGGTACTCCGGTGCAGCTGCTAGCGCCATCGCCATGAGGGTCGCGGATACCAAGCAGGACAACCACATCTGGAAAGAAGAAAATCTCTGATTAAAATTGTGTTTTAAAATACTTTACGCCAGTTTAGCCGAAGGTGTAGGCAGAGATAAATCGTATTCAGTCATGTTAGGTTAGACATTTAATGCTACAGTTAATGTACATTCATCATTATCATATCAACCCATAAACGTCCCACTGCTGGGCACAGGTCTCCTGCAGCCCGTACCCGCGTACACTTGGAGGGATATTACCCTACTACACCACTCTGGCCAGACGGGTTGGTATAGGGTTTCGTTTCGAGTTTTCCTTCTCTTGCAGTGGATATTGTCTACCTGACTAACTCCTTTAGACATCCTCGGGATGGAACGGGGTGGTGACATTTTGTTATCTTAATCCGTCACCACACGGAAAATAATGTACATGATTCTGACTATATCAAACCCTCTCTCCCTTGATAGAGAAGAGGAGATAAGCCAAGCAGTGGGACATATAATCTGGGCTTTTATTCATCATTATCATCTCAGCCAAAAGACATCCGCTGGAATCTGAATCCTGCGATTTTGTGACTGTGTTGATGCTGTATTGTGTTAATACTGTAGATATGAGTATATATCTTCGTAATTGTTAAATGAAACAATTAATCAAATGGATGTGACCGGCATCCGAATGTGTGCGGAGTGTAGCGTTCGTCGCTGTGTCAATCTGCCGAAAAGCGACTCAATCGCCACGTTTGGCGTTTTTAAGTACTGTGTGGATTGTTTGGTGAAAGAAAGAAAGAAGAATAGCATGTCTGTTGTAGCTCTAAAGTTCGTGTGTACGCGCTTTATCTCTGGACTACCAGTCAAATTAAAAAAAAAAACTAAATTCAAATGTAGCGCAGATAAAACTGCGGGGCAACATTAGTGTACAATAATTTTCTTTATTGTCAGGTCGCATATCAACACACTACTTAGTTATCAATATGCGGAAGCTTGTCATTGGCAATTTGTTTAAGTTATAATAAGTTATACACGATGTCATTAGTTCGTAAGCTTTCCTAAAATAAAAATAATGTCTCGGTGACACTGTGGTAGTGTAAGAGTAGGATTGCCATACTGAAGACTCTGGTTCGATCTCCGAGTTGGGTGAATTGGTTATTTCTTTTCCCGCTCATAACAAAGCCATTTCTAATTCTTTTCCTTATAAGTATCCACGATTTATATAACTCCCGGACCACGTAACATATTGAGCGTAAATGGCGACAGTTCATCCATCATTCATTATCGTATGAATTAGACATGCAGTTCTCCACATCAAACGAATTACGTATAAAATGCATTCGCAAAAACTACTGGGCCGATTTTAAACATTCTTTCACCTGTAGAAAATTACATTATCAGCGGGTAATATAGGCTATATTTTATTGTATAAAAATTATGGGACCCTTACGAAAACTAAAAATATGATAATAATAATATGTAAATTGATAGCATATTTTTTTTTATCTCGCACGACTAGCTTAAGTAAGTACGATAAGCTATTTTATCAATAAAGTAAGTATCGTGTTTTGACTGCATCAGCTTGCATGCTACTATACTTGTATTTTACAAAAGATTGTAACTATCTGGCGATTAAAAAGAGTGGCCTGAGTTTCTTTCTAGTTCTTCTCATGGCTCCACGTCAGCGAACTAGCCGTAGAAAAAAATTGCTGACATAATTATATGACATTCTTTCAGACTTATTCATATTTGTGGCCTTCATGAATGAATAAATGAATTTAAAGTTTGAGTTTAAAAAATGTCTACCCCGTGCGAAGCCGGATCGTGCTACTAGTTAATTATATGTTTGCTTCACTATTAGTTCATTGTTACCGCTGCCATAACTCCTCAGTTTTTGCTCAGCAGACAGCTAGAGGTAACAAACAGTAAAACAGTGTGTAGTTTTTGCATACAATACAAATGTGAAATTGTACAGCTAGCAAAATGTTACACGACTTTTAAACTACAATTTGATATTAATAAATGACTAGATAATTAAATATTATCAAAGTCAAATTCATTTACTGCCTTGGTGGTCCAGTGGCCGCAGTATGCGCCTGCTGTGCACGAGGTTGTGGGTTCGATTCCCACACAGGACAAAACTTTGTGTGACCCACTAAGAGTTGTTCTGAGTCTGGGTGTAATTTGTGTCCGTTAATTGTATGTTTGTAAAGTCCCCCGCGACACAGAGCTTGTTCTCTAGTGCGGGAGTTGTCTTTAAAAAAATATATCAAAGTCAAATTCATTTAGATCAAATACATGATACTTATGAACGTCAGAAAAACAAATGCCAGCATACTTTTTTCTACGGTCAATTCTCTGACTAGGGTAAGGCCTCGAGAAGAATTGGCAAGAAACTCGGGCTTGTCTTTTTAATTGCCAGAGTATAACATTTACAATTTAGTATGAGTTACAATATTAGTGGTAACAAAATGGACAGAAACCAATATACCAATATTGTCGGCAATTTCAATCGTTATTTTTAAATCCAGAAAGTTTGCATGGATGTATGGATGTTTCTTACTTAATAACGCCGAAAGGCTGAAAGACAAATTTAGATAAAATCGTGAAAAGCACATAGGCAACTTTTTATGAAAATAAATAAATGTTCCCGTGGGAATGTACTTAGGGAAGTAAGCGTCACAAATAAACATATTATTTGCTTTTTTTATACTTCTTAGGTGACAAACAAGCATACGACCCTTCTGATGTTAAACAGTTACCGTAGCCTATTGACGCTTGCAATACCGAAGTTACGACGTGCGTGTTGCCCTCAAATTTCTTTTTAATTTTATAGACATTATTTTGCTGTCGCTACATGACGGTTGCACCGATTGCACGCGTCGTGTATACAAACAAATCCAGTGCAATATATATGTACATAACTATGTACATATTGCGCTCCGAGGTCGATGCCTCTCGTTTGGAAGAGCTTACTCATTGTGATATAGGTATTGAGGGAGATATACATTTGATTGGACTGTTGGTAGTGGTTAGTGTCCCTGTCTGCTAAGCTAGAGGGTTCGATTTCCATTCAGAACAATTATTTGTGTGATGAGCAAGATTTTCTGTTTGGAAGTAATTTATCTATAACTAGCTGTTGCCTGCGGTTCTGCCCGTATGGTTGACGGTTAAAGCGGTAAAAAGTATATAATGTCGTTCCCCAGGATACCATATATTTCCTTGCCTAATTTCTTTACAGTCCGTTTGGCCGTTTATTCGTGATATGGTGACAAACAAATATACAGACCAACTAACAAACAAACAGAGTTACTTTCCTATTTATAATATTAAGTATGGAGAAATATATAAGTATGTTTATCAGGTACAGGCGCTTCCTACTTGGAGTTCAGATGACTTGTCCCAAGATATTGAAAATTTATCTCAGCACGGGTGGACTTTTAATTAGTTTTCGTAGGGCTTCTATATATTTTTTTAAATAAAATATAGCCTACGTATCCCGCTGATAATGTAGCTTTCTAATGGTGAAAGAATTACGAAAATCGGTTGAATAGTTTTCGAATTGAATCGTAACAAACAAATCTTTCCTTTGCTTTTTATTATTAGTTTAGATTAATGACATTGCTATCTTCTTTAAGACGCCTTGAAAAATATGAAGGTATTGATCTAATACGAAGATACTCTCAAGGTTGTCTGAAAGCACCCAATTCTGTCACGTCGTGAATATATCGTGCAGACAATGGCTCGTTTCGCAACTATACACCGGCGAAGCGGTGGATACAACGACCCTCATTAGGTTGCGTTGGGATTGGGTACAGTGTGAGTGTTAGCGGAGAGCGGGGAGTTTACAGGCGGTTTTAAAATAGCCGGCCATACATAAACAGCTTATGTATAGAATATGTGATATCTTTCTTTTGTTGTTTTTAATAATAATAAAAACATTTATTGCCCGTCTAAGTACATACATATGTATGTATTAGTTTTATATGAAATAATAATAGCAACCCATATATGTTTCACTGCTGGTCACGGGTAACTCTCTTCTATCAAGAAGAAGAAAGGGAGGTTTAAGGCCTTTATTTATTTTTCCTGCTTATTTTGTAATTTATTTTAATAGATGCAGTAAATTTCGTTGGTCAAACTTAAGATGTTTTTATGTAAAGATGTTAACCGTTTTCTGTTTTGGCGGAAAAACAGTAAGAATCCTTGTTCTGACGATAAGGACACCACTGCTTTTATTTTATTTTTCTTTAATTTATGGGTGTAAACGTAACATTATAAGTGTCTAAAGGCAAAGGTAACTACGACCGTAAACGTTAATAATAAAATATAACGTATTAGAACTCGCTAACCGTTCCGCTATCAGTGAGCCAACATCCTTATAGACTAGTACAATAGATAGTCTTCATTAAATTACAATTAAGGTTCAAACGCGTTTAAAGTAGACTGTAAATGTATCCTGTGATTTACATTATTATTTTGTATACGGCTAATTATTTATTTACCTGTATTCGTAAGGCGACAAAGAAGCATATAACCCGCCTGATGATAAGCACCAAGAAGTGATTCCTCAACTACTTACTATGAGGCGGGCCGTAAACTTGTCATCTAAGTATTTTTATAAGAAGTTGGGCACCATACTAGCGAGCAGAAAGATTGTTCTTCCCCAGTCCACCTGACTGCTGGGGAAGAAGCTTCACATTACAGAAGACCACAGCTAAATAACTAGGTACACTTAGTAGTTGTGTTCTTGTGTTTACCTAAGTACAGGTATCCAACGCCTATTTAGGTTTGCGTTTTGAAAGAAATGTTTCCCTAGTGTAAAAAAATAAAGGGTTGGCAACACGCAAGTAATACCACTGGTATTGCAAGCGTCCATAGGCTACGATAAGTGCTTAACATCAGGCGGGCCGTATGCTTGTTTGCCACTCAACAAGTATAAAAAAGGAGTAGATTATTAAAATAACTGTTTACATATGATAGCTCAATTCTTAAAGCACGTTATACGTTATCATTGGATAATCGGAGACGGGATAAAATTTTTATTAAAGGTGGGTAAAACCGAAAGAAACAGCTAGTAAATTTAATAGAGTAATTTATAGCAGCATTGGTAATTGAATAACACTGTTCACAAGGAGATGGTGACCTACCGCGTATTTTAGTGTCATGTTGACATTTCACATTCTATGATTGCACGTTTGTCTATGGCTAATTCTAGTCTATGTCTCTATGATCTGAAAGTATCACCTTTTGATACAATAGTAGGTCGCTTAGTTGCTGTTAATTTATTATTGAATAATAATTACGTTTGGAAATAATGTATTTAAATAATTGTATTTTAACCGTGTGAGCAAAGGTCCATTAGAACAATCTGACATCGTATGTTTTTTAAGTATAAATGTTTGATAATCGTTGATAGGACCGTCGGAAAATTTGGTAGACAAAAATGGCTTACTCTTGGGGAGACCTATGTCTAACAGTGGACTGCGATACATATATAGCTGATGGTGATGAGCCAAATATAAGGTGTTGTAAAACGAATACATCATGAGTTCACAGTTTGGGGCGTGTGATATATTATCAATAAATGTAGTGCACTAAACACTGACATGTGTCTTTGCCTAGTGGTACGCCAACAGCAAGGAGTTTTTACTTACACTATAAACTCCTTGGCTATAGTTACCGATTATAATTATACTCTGTGGTCAGATATATCAGTGGCGGCAACTTCTAAAGTGTGAACACCACAGGGCGAACTAGTAGTTTGTGTAATAAAAAAAAGGTACTCTCTTTTTATAGTAGTGTAGTTATTTAGCGTGGTCTTCAATAAAGAAGACCACAGCTAACTACACACAATAGAGTAAAATCTGTTTCTGTGCGTGAGTAGAGAGTGCAAGTCTCCAGTTCTCTATTGTTATTATTATTGAAATAGAGATTATTATTTAATGTTATGTAATGTAAATAATTATTATTTTATTATTATTGTCATCAATTATTTTATTCCAATTAATTCATTTTGTCGTAATTTAAATAATCAATAATTTTAGCACAGTATATGGAGAACTAATTCAAAATTCCGTGTGGTGACGGATTAAGAATACAAATGTCACCACCCCATTCCATCCCGTGGGTGTCGTAAGAGTCGACTAAGGGAGTAAGTCAGGCAGACAATATCCACTGCAAGAGAGGGAAAACTCGAAATAAAACCCTATGCCAACCCGTCTGGCCGGCGTGGTATAGTAGGCTAATATCCCTCCAAATTAATGGAGGAGACCCGTGCCCAGCAGTTTATGGGTTGAGATGTATGTGTATATGGAACTAAGAAGGTATAAAGAGGTCTTTACACTGTGATTTTTGTATGTTAGACATTGAATTTGTATGTTTATACTTATTAGACATGGCATGTTGAAACTACCTGTGATTTATTCTGTGACACCTCAAATGTACACATGTTCAGACAAATAAATTATCTTTATCTTTAGGCTTACGTTTTAAAAGAAATGTTGTCCTATGTCAGGGTTACATCATCTCAAAACCCTGGTGTTCTCACTTGTGTGGTACGTCACGTGTGTCTGACCTTTTTCTGTCGCCCTCAGGCCAGACAGTCTTCTATTCATTACAAATTTATTGTTTTATGTAATCATTTTGATTTGCTAGTGTTTCGTTAGAAATATTAATGTATCAATTAATGTTCTACTCATTAAATATTTACTATTATTGCCATATTTAGTGGGTGCAGACAGGTTAATTGCATATGTAAGGTAATAAATTAGTTTGTCTTTGTGTACGACAACATTGTTTTTTGTTTAGCTTTTCAATATCTATTATCCATACAGTTATCTGTGTCTATACTAGATAATATTATCAATACCTTTCCACGTCTAAATGGTTTGGCAGATCTTGATGAAATTTGGCAAAGCGATAGATGGGAAAGGATATGGAGTATTTTTTATCGCGTTAACCGATAGATATCCACGAGTGCAACAGCTAGTTAAATATATACTTTGGAAAAAGGTGATCTAGCTGCATCCAATAAGTAATACAATAATACGAACCGAGTTACCGGTAGATAGGGCTCTAGGGAGACGAACCTCCTTACGTTTAATTTATTTTCTTTCCAAGATAAGATTTGTGTCATGGGGACAGATATACGTACGCTTGCTTATTTTTAAATAAAATCAACGTTTCTAAAATACATATTTTTTGTAAATGCTTACTTTTTTGTAATACTTGGGTGGCAAAATAGCATACAGCCGGCCTGATGTTAAGTAGTTGTAGAAGCCTATACACGATTCCAATCTAGAGGTATCATTTGCGTGTTGCCGACCCATTTTTTAAGATGGAGTATCCTTGGGATAGGTAAACTTTTCTTTTAAAACGCATCCTTAAATTGACGCTGGAGACCTATACTCACACAAAGGAACACAACTACACCGCTGTGTGTTTTTAGCTGTGGTCCTTTGTAAGGTGGACATCCTTCCTCAGTCGGGCTTGCTAGCTAGTATAGTGCCCTACCTCTCTTAAAATTCGTAAAACTACGTAGTTTAGTAACTATAAAACGTTGGTTGCATCACCGTAGTCACGACACGGGTCCCTAGTACCTAGGTTACTATGTAGGGCATCGTAATTATTTGCTTTCCAAAAGGAAGATTCGTACTACAATTTGCATGCAATTTTCTAATGGATTTTATTTCCTTGATTTGTAATAAAAGTGTCTTTTACTTTAGGCTCTCGGTTGGTATTTAGTACTTTGTTTAATGCCTAGATAGATAGATAATTCTTTATTGTACACCAAATATCACAACAGTGCGATTTCTTCGAGATTTGTTTGTAAGAGAACAATGTAGATTGAAAGAAGATTTAAATGGTGTTGTTTTGGTTGGATTTGTAAAGGAAGAATAAAAGAAGAACAGAAGACCTCTTTTACAATTTCAGAAATTGTGGTAGAGGCCGCCTTAGGTGAATATATGCGTTTGATTCCACTCAGGACACCAAATAGTTTTTTTGATGCTACTTAGATAGTTAACAAGCGGACTGCCTGATGGTAAGCAGTTACCGTAGCCTATGGAGGCTAGCCTATACCAGAGCTATCACTTGCGTGTTGCCAACCTAAAAATTAAACACTACGGTTATAAGATGCAGTATCTCTGGCATAGAAAAACATTTTGTTAGATACGCATTGCTAAATAAGCGCTTCAAACCCGTACTCACACACAGGAACAACAACTACATCGCTGTGTGTAGTTATTAGGCTGGTGGAGGTCCTTCCCCAGTCAGGCTTGCTCACTTGTATGGTGTCCTAATTCTTTTAAAATCTACTTTTTGTATGTGTGTCTTGTACAGCCTATGGTGATTGGAATTTATGGGAATTGGACATTTTGAGAATTGGACATTCTGAACCTAAACGTATTGCGAGTGTCGTATAGTCCTAGGTTCGTATGTGTTAAGTGTAGTATATTATATTTCGTCACCATTGTTTCATATAATTGTAGGTATTTATCTAGATAATATAGGTACACTACCCGTGAACAATACCCAATGGTTTTGTTATAATTATAGGCTAACATTACACTTGAGCTGACAAAACCGTTTATTTAAAAATTGTGTGAAACCATTTCATATATGTTGTTGTTAACCTAATTTTTGTATTCATTGTTTTTGTGTGAAAAATCACACGCCAAGTGATAATAATTCATAACACATAGCAATTAAGCTCAAAATCGTATATCATAATCGACAGTAATATATGCTTTAAAAATGAATTTAGTACTTACGACAATAGAAAAAGAGTTTAAAATTCCTTAGTCAGTTTTACGAAGATAAAATTTGACGTTTAAGATTTTTGTAATCTGTGAGATTTATACGTTTAATTTTGTATTATCTGTGGTATAATCTTTGGGTTTGGGCACAGATAATGTAAGGCTGCTGGCTGTATGTGGGAAATACAGGAAAACATTGCTTTTATCTGATATTTTAATTGTTTCTTTGAGGGTCGCATCGGAATTTGGTCTTGGTAAATAATAATTTTGTAATAAGTAGTTGCTTCATTACTTTTGCAGCAAAATATATATTTTAAAGTTGTGCTGTCCCATAAGAAAAATATTTTTCCTTCAATCAATGTAGAGTAGTAGTAGTACCTACGTTTTAAATATTTTCCTAGACTAAGAGAGGTACGGCACCATACTAGGGAGCAAGCCCGGCTGGGCAAGGATCTCCAAGTTACAGAAGACCACAGCCAAATAACTACACACAGCGGTGTAGTTTGTTCCTGTTTGTAACTAACAGCTCTCCAGCGGTTATTTACGGATGCGGTTTAAAAGAAACGTATTCTTATCCCAGGGATACTCCATCTTAAAGCTCTGGTGTAAAAAAATGGGTTGGCAACACGCAAGTGATACCTCTGGTATTGCAAGCGTCCATAGGCTACGGTAACTGCTTAACATCAGGCGGGCCGTTGCTTATTGCTACCCAAATAATATCGCAGCAATATAAAGAATATCGCGATACATTCCCTACAAATGACTATTGCATAAAAACGTTCAATGTGAACGATCTAAGGTCATGTTATTACAATATTACATAAAGTTTTACATAATGTTTATTACTATGTAATTTGTAATAGTCTAATAGCAAATAATAACGTAAATCAATTTTGTTCGCGTAGACGCGTTCTGACAGTTAAATTGTTGTTGTCTATGGTCCATCGTAACGGTCAGCCGAGTTGCGTGTTGTGTGTTGCCCGTGTTAAATTTGTGATCTCCCTTATTTTGTAATTGAAGGAGCTTATTTGCGTGGAGGGTAAATAAGGGACTTTGACTCCATGTGTAGTCTATTTATGTTTGATAGTGGTCACCTCGCTATCAAACAAATTTTGTATGATTTTGAGAAATGATGTACTTTATACTCCCCTCCATTAATTATTGCGATTAGTAATAATGTCCTCCAAAATTTTAGTTACGATCCACAGTTAATTTCAACGGACGCTAGCCATATGCTCGGAAGATAGTCAAAGTCAAAGGTTTATGCTGTTTTAGAAAATAATTACCCATCTACGGATTGACCTCGACAAGGATGCTTAACTTCGCAAATCTATCGATCCGCGCGTTTATTATTTAGCTAAGAGTGCTAACTATTACTAGCTGTAATTAGTATTAAGTGCATTGCAATAGTATGTAACTAACGACAATTTTATCGGCATGCTATACATACCTTTAATTACTCATTTCCGTTCAATAAATCGAGTAAACGCATATATGGGTAAAATAACATCATTATTCATTTTTTTCTTGTTGAGAATCCGTACTATGTAATAGGTACATATGACCGCTATAATTTATTGCAATCTTATAATAATGATGCATCTTTTAATCTTATAAATGTATCTAGTAAAAGAAAAAAACGCAATTGCATAGTATGTTTAAGTTATAACTAAGATTTCAAATTTTACTTGTATTTGCTATTACTTAGTATATCACTAAAATAAACAAGTGTTGATTTTATTGAGATAATTTTTGGGCTTTTTTTCTAAGTAATCATTAAATTTATTTCTTTAATACACAAAATACCAATATGTTGTAAAAAGTGGCAACCCAAAAACAATTTGGCGGTAAATTTTATTTTGACAGATTAAACTTTAAAATGTTTGTATCGCGAGGTGAAGGTGCACGCTATACAGCCTATAATTACAACCTCATTTTGATGAATGTTCTAATTTTCTCACGGTATGGCGAATGTCTATAGTATCTTGTATTGCTAAATTATCTTACACTGTTTCACTAATGTGAAAGACAAAAAGTCGGGATAGCTTTCCGATTTTCGCAAGTAGACAACGACAAGTGGCTCATTAAGAAACTGCATGCAGTTAAGAAAACGTTTGAGAATGTGTCTTTGAAATTATTCGATAATATTTAGATATCCGTCCGTGTGGTGACGGATCAAGAATACAAATGTCACCATCCTTTTCCATCCCGAGGGTGTCGTAAAAGTCGACTAAGGGAGTAAGTCAGGCAGACAATATCCACTGCAAGAGAGGGAAAACTCGAAACAAAACCCTATACTATGAATTCATCTCAACCCATAAACGTCCCATTGCTGGGCACGGGTCTCCTCCATACATTTGGAGGGATATTAGCCTACTATACCACGCTGGCCAGACGAGTTGGTATAGGTATATCTAAATCATTAATGATTTAGATATATTTATTCTTTATACTATGTACTTAGATATGTAAAGAAGCATAATGCCTGCCTGTTGGTATGTAGATACCATGGTCTATGGACGAGTGTAATAACTGAGGCAACACTCGCATGTTGGTGACCCAAGAAAAATAAATGTTGCAATAAAAAGCATTTCTAAACGGGCACGGGAGACCTATACACATGCTCACGGACAAGAACACAAATACTCCGCTGTGTGTAGTAATTTGGCTGTGGTCTTCTGTAAGGTGAAGGTCCTTCCCTAGTCCGACTTGCTCGCTAGTACAATGCCCTATCTCTCCTAAATATAGATAGAAAAAATGTGGGTAAAGAATTTGATGATCATTTTCATTATTGGCGGTTAGTTCATTTCACTTATGCTTGCTCACTTAGCTATGCTGTTAAAACTAAATTCCTTATTATGTTAAATTATCTACATGATTTCAAGTACTTTCTCTATATGTAAAGATGCAGTTAAAATCTAATATAATAATAATGATTAAACACTATTGTAAACAAATATTTATATAATAAGACATAAATGACATCGATTCATTCAATGATACGTTCATAAAGCACGGCCATATTAGGTTAGGTTAGAGGTCACAAATGAATAGTTAATCAAAACTAAATAGTTCTGATTGTTGATAGAAAAAGTATGTTTATTATCTGTGGGTGGCTCGCATCCTAAATGGGAAAGTGCGTTTGTTTGTTTTTAACTGCTTTGTACAGCGGGTTTTATCCTCGGATCGAGTAAAAAATCTGACCATCAGTATAAAAAATACGCAATATTTTTATGTTGGCAATAATAGCTGTAGATAACTTTTAACGATAATGTTTAACACCCGGTGTTACTCGAGTATTTAAATTTTATACAAATCAAATTGGCATTTTATAGTTTTACGGTTTAATATAAAACGGAAAGTGACGACATGTTTTGTCATAGGCATGACGAAGCAGATAAGGTGCCAGGGTCGCTAGGTAAAGGGTAACTATCTGGAGGTAAAAAAGTGTGGCCTGAGCTTCTTGCTAGCATCTCTAGACAAGTGGCATAACTATGTGCTTACTACTCAGCTAATTTACTCACGGCTAGTTCGCTGACGTGTAGCCATGAGAAGAACTAACCCTCTAGACAAGTGGCATAAACGGTAGCCGAATCGAAAAGTCAAAAAAGCAAATGTATAGGATTTGAGGTAAGTTAACGACATTAAATCGTAGAATTACGTCGAATTACATTTGTTTTTTTTACTTTTCGATTCGACTACCGTTTATGCCACTTGTCTAGAGGGTTATTATAGTTCTTCTCATGGCTCTATGTCAGCGAACTAGCCGTGAGTAAATTAGCTGACACCATCTTTCTGGCTTATTCATATTTATGACCATCATAAGTGTTACTTTGTAACCTATATTAATAAAATTATAATGCTTAAGCAAGATTATAAAAATGTATTTTTATCATAAACATCTACAAGTTAGCCTACCTTCAAATCTGCCTATCTAACGATATGAAGTCGTGAAGATGCAAGTTTGTGACATCTACTAACTAGTTATACCAGTTCCAATGACCACGCAACCGGTGGTCACCTGTTCCTTATGTGCTTACTACTCTTATGTACTTACTACTAATATGCATGTAAAATATCTTTCTGCTTGAATGTTATTATTATGTGAGAAAAGGAAATTTTGATGTTTGCCTTTGGTTTTCGAGCTCGACATAGCCGATTGGGATACAATCCCAACTAGCGAAAACCCTTACAGAAGACCACAGCCAAATAACTACACACAGCGGTGTATTCCTGTGTGTGAGTACAGGTCTTCAGCACTCTTTAGGGATGCGTTGTGAAAGAAACGTTTTCCTATCTCAGGGATACTACATCTTAAAGCCTTGCTGTAAAAAAAATGAAGCCGGAACACTGAAATGATATTAGACTACGATCCATAGGCTACGATAACTGCTTAACATCAGGCAGGCCGTATGCTTGTTTGCCTCCTTGGTAGTATAAAAAAAATACGTAGCCTTTGGACGCTTGCAACACCAGGGGTTATTACTCGCGCGTTGCTGACCCATTAGAAACCTTATAAATCCTTTTAGAAGAACCCCATGCTATAGTATCTGCGTAAATGTTACGCTATGTTACTATTATAACATAATATATTCATTATTCATTCACCAACAACATCCCGCCTCTAGATATTTATTCTGTTGTACTTTACATTAAATATAATGGTACAAAATGAGTTTGTACGTATGTGAGTACACAGAACGGCTCACGACTGTTATGTGGGAAGATTTGAACAGCATCAATAACCTCAGGGGAGACCGAGGCAATAACTGTGTATGGTGACCATGTTTATAGAGCTTGTGGGACATTCCAGAATAAGGAAACGTGGTATAATTTTTGTTTTAAAAGACACCGCACTAGAGAAAAGCTCTGTGTCGCGGGGGACTTTACAAACATACAATTAACGGACACAAATTACACCCAGACTCAGAACAACACTTTGTGGGTCACCCAAAGTTTTGTCCTGTGTGGGAATCGAACCCACAAACTCGTGCACAGCAGGCGCATACTGTGGCCACTGGGTGGTCCTTGGAATTGATTGTTACGGTTTACTCCACAAATGGTGGATTTTGTGTCCGTGAATTGTTTGTAAATTTAAGATCCCGCGACACAAGGATTGATCATTAGAGTGAAATACCTCTCTAAAAAAGATCAAAGCTCTTTTAATGATGAGGCCCTTAAAATTGATGAAAATTGTCTGACACCATCTTCTTTTGTTTTTGTCACATTCATAATCTAAATGTATAAATAAGTTTGACTTTAATATTATGAGTGATATCTAAAATCTACCTTTTGGTGGCAAGTAGGGCTCTTACTACTAGAGCCATCTAGTAATAGTTATCGTTTCTTTTTCATTTCTTTTTATAAAAAAGACAACTCCCGCATTAGGGAACAAGTCCTGTGTCGCGGGGGACTTTACAAACATATAATTAACGGACACAAAGTACACCCAGACTCGGGACAACCATTTGTGGATCACACAAATTTTTCTCATGTGTGGGGATCGAACCCACAACACGCCGCGCAGTAGTAAATGGCGAGGTAACCAAATGATTCGTTGCACTTGGTTGTTTCTACTTTGTAACGTATTTTATAACATCATTGTGTATACAAATGTTGGTGAATCTAAATAAATAAATAGTTATTAATAGTAATGTGTAAGTATTGTTGTTGACGAAACATGAAAGTGAATCATTCGTATCCTTTTGTGGCAAAAGGCATATTAAATGTTATACCTTTGCCAATGAGTGAAGGTTTTACAATCCATAAATATCATACTAAAAAGTCAATGATCAAAAATCGCCAACACTATGTTAATTTTATTACTTTAGTGATAAATTAAGTATTCCCAAATTGAAAGTAACGTCTTAAAAAAATGCAATAATTACTTTTGTGGGCCGTTCTTATTGGTTTTAAAATGGCGGATGTCGTTGTGAAAAAGTGCACTTATTGTATAATATTTATTGGTCATTACTGTTTTTAAAACGGAAAAAGATTTTTATTGTTTTAATTATTGGTTGTTGAAGATAATTTTATTGCCTTTAAATATAGGAAGAGTGTTTTATATGTGAATTGTATTCAACCTTCGTACTTCTTTCCTTCTTCTTTTTGTAGTGTATATGCCTGGCATAGGTGAAAGATGAAGTATTAAATAAATACTTATAATAAGATCAGTATCTATTCGTAGCTAAATAGAATAAAACGTACTTATTTTTTGTACTTATTTAAATATAACAGTATATGGAGTTTAATATACTACAATTTTTTTGCATCGCTGTAAACGCGATGGCAGTTTTATTATGATTTCCATATAGCAATTCGATTTCGATCTTAATTTAAAATTCGTACAATGATATATTACCATGACCGAAAATGTATCATCATAATATGATTTAGAAGTAAATGAAGACTCGATTGCTACTTCCGATAACGCAGTCAATGTGGCCACATCAATATAAATCCTGACTGTAAGCCGTCGATATACTCAGAAGAAGAAGGACTAAACTAAGCGTCTATAGGCTACGGTTACTGCTTATCATCAGGTATACTTGTTTGTCACCCAAGTAGTATAAAAAAAACTAGATTTTGTCCGATATCTACGAGTATTCCGATCGTGTGGTGACCCTACCGCCTCAGTTGCTTACCGCCGAGGTCAGGCGCGTAATTTTGCGCGTCAGTGTGTCAATTTCTATGTAATAATATCGTGTGAGTTTACTATTTTGTGGTTTACGAAGTAATCATATAATGATGTACGTTCTATGATTTTGTTGATGGAAATATGGCGTATTTTTTTTTCATTTTCATATTTGAAAGAGCGAGTGAAGTTACTGGAATAATCCTGCATTTGTATGTATGTATAAAATGTTTATTCGACTATAACTCGAGTTTCATTATTCGGAACGATTTGATCCTAATTCGTCATCATCTGAACTAGTTCATATATATTTAAATATTAAAGCAATGTGGAAAAAGACGAGCCCGGAGCAGGACTCAAACTTGCGCCTCTCGGTTTCCGGCCCAGCGCACTACCAACTGTGCCATCCGAGCTCCTATTCCAGAGTTCGAATTTGTCCACCGCTTGTTTACTGTCTTGATGTGACGTCAGTTTCTATATATTTGAGCTGATTGCATAGCAAAAAGGCTAATAATATTTATTAATAGTTCATATATAGGCTTTTAATATTTACAACAGAATAGAATTATATTTACACCAATTACTATAAAATTGTAATAATAAAAAACACAAAAATTAGCATTGCCACGCTAATGGCAATGTTTATTATTTGAGCCAAATATAAGCCAGCCTTCTGGTCACGAAGGCAGTGAAGCGTCAATAAATATATTCCTAACTGATTATATCTTAGATTCGTCAATTCGCGCCTTGATTTTTTAAATACAACAAGACTACCGCACTAGGGAAGAAGCACTGTGTGGCAGGGGGTTTTACAAACATACAGTTAACTGACACAAAATACACCCTAATTCGGGGCAACCATTTATGGAGCACACATGGACTTTGACTCTAAACTTTTAATGATGGTAGGCACTTATTTATACTACCAAGGAGTCAAACAAGCATACGGCCCGCCTGATGTTAAGCGGTTACCGTAGCCTTTAGACGCTTGCAATACCTTCGGTATCACTAGCGCATTGCCAACCGATAAAAATACTTATTATTTTAACATTTCGAATCCGCCTGTATATTTAGACAGGATACTTTAAAGCTATAGTTTCACTATCATATAATTTATTTACACGACAAATAAATAGAGGTCGCCATATTGACCTCCTCGCTATCACTTAGATACTTAGAATATTACACTTTCTCATAAATTGAAGTCTAACTGGTCATTTTAGACTTCGTACATCATTTAGGGTTGTCTCTAGGTGTCTACATATTTCTGTTACAAGAAATATTGATTAAGACTGCCTTGATAGTGCCGTCTGCAAAGTCCCAGGTTTGAATCTCAGGTGAGATATAACTGTCAGTTTTTCTAATTAACTGCATAATTGTTTCTTTGGCTCAAGTGGTTACCTTGCCATTTAATACGCGGAGCGTGTTGTACGTTCGATCCCCATAGGACAAAAAAATGTGTGCTTTATAAATGTTTGTTTAGAGTCCGGGTGTACATTGTGTCCTTCAATTGTTTGTAAAGTTTCCTGTGACATTAGGCTTCTAAAAAAATTCTGCCAAAAATGATATCAATTTGTTAATAATATTAGGCCAAGCAATTTAAAGTAGTCCAAAAAAAAACTAATACGTGGCAACCCTAGCTCCAACATGCACCACCTAACAGTACCGAGACATGCAATTTACACCCAACTTCTTAAAAATAAACCTCAATCATTGGAATATCAACTCTAAAACCAAGGCAATAAGATGCAAACGATTGCAGACTTTAAACAGATAGAGTTGGAATAAAGATGCGTTGACGTATAAACCATGTTTTGCTTTAACTCTTAGTTATTGGAAAATCGCTTTTATTTTTTAGGAAATAAGAGTTATTCTCTTCGCAAAGTGCTGGGAAGGTGTTATGAATCCTAGACGTCATCGCCATCATTTGTTATAATATGAATGAAACAGTAATATTCTTTTCTAAGTTCAAAATAATTTTTGTTATTTCGTAAGATTTCTTTATAATTTATTTTATTATTTTATTTTATCGTATCGTTTAAAGCTTAGAAGGATTGAAGGTTAATATAATATGGTGGTACAGTAATCAGTCTGCTATCACCACGTTCAGTAACAATCAAGTAAATAAAATATTCCGTGTGGTGACGGATTAAGAATACAAATGTCACCAACCCCTTCCATCACGAGGGTGTCGTAAGAGTCGACTAAGGGTGTAAGTCTAGCAGACAATATCCCCTGCAAGAGAGGGAAAACTCGAAACAAAACCCTATACCAACCCGTCTGGCCCACGTGGTATAGTAGGCTAATATCCCTCCAAATGTTTGGAGGAGACCCGTGCCCAGCAGTGGGACATTTATGGGTTGATATGAAAAATAAAATATTGACTTTGAATAATACACGCGTTTATGTCTTTTGTATAGGTTTTGTTTAAATATTCAATTTTGTTTGTTTGTTGTGATTTAACTCAAAAACTTCTGCACCGATTTTAAAAATTCTTGCACCATTAGATAGCTACATTATCAGCGGATAACATAGGATTTATTTTATTGAAAAAAATATTACAGGATTTCTCATTTCGTCAATGCAATGGATCTATAAACTAACAAAATCCATAGTTATAATGATAGTTTATTATCAAACTAAAATACCTCATTGGTTTAGTAATTGGTGAGTACGACTGCTGATCACAAGGTCCCAGGTTCGATGTTTACACCCTCGTGTCACGGAAAGCACGTAAAACCGTTGCTCCTACACCTAATCTCTCTGCGGTCGTGTCGGATTAATATAATATATCTGCTGCAGAGATGTCATATTTCCGTCGAGATAGGACGTTATGAAATCTAATACAACTTGCAATTCGATACATCGTAAATCGACCGCCATTACCTCAAATAGGTATCGATTTAAATTTAACCATTCAGTATTAGAATTTAATTTAAGAGAACGGTGAGGACACCCAGTGGCATTTTAGTTTATGTAAAAAATACTTCGTATAAGGACCGAATGATTAGTTATCTATTTAGTGACCGAATTGAGAAGATTAAGGTGAATTTTTCCGGTTGATTGATGCACTTCTTACTCGACTCGGCCTAAAAGGAGTGTTATGTTTTTCGAGTGCACGTATGTTTATTTATTTGGTACGCTGTGAACCCAAAACAGATTTAAACATTTTATCTTGATAGGTGTTGTTAGATTCGTTTCAATTGTGTTTTATATATGTATATAAAAAACAGATTTTTGGACAGTTTTTTGGTTTTTATAGACTAGTTATATGGTAAACATATTATTATATAGAAGCAAACATTTATGAATCACATAAAGTTTTGTCTCGTCTGGGAATCGAACCCTCCGGTTTAGCAGTCAGGGTCAGTAACCACCAGACAAACAGGCTAGTCAAATAATCATCATCTCAACCCATAAACGTCCCACTGCTGGGCACGGGTCTCCTCCAAACATTTGGAGGGATATTAGCCTACTATACCACGCTGGCCAGACGGGTTGGAATAGGGTTTTATTTCGAGTTTTCCCTCTCATCCAGTGGATATTGTCTGCTAGACTTACTCCCTTAGTCGGCTCTTACGACACCCTCGGGATAGAAGGGGGTAGTGACATTTGTATTCTTAATCCGTCACCACACGGATATAGTCAAATAATAGGTACCATGATAATTTTGTAGATACAAATCCTATGTTATTATGTAATTAAAAACTCGGATTTACTACCTATTAAGTGCGTCCAGACAGGTATATTATTATTATTAGTTATTAAATCAACACCTATCTGTCAGTCCGTCATTCAATACGTATTATTAAGTTTAAAAGTACTTTCACATTGTAAACTTTCTAATCAAAAGATAATTACTACTGTAATAGATCTAATAGATCGTTAGAGTTTATAAGAACATGATTCTATACCTACATCAATCGTATCGCTTATCGATAGTATCGATGTCCAAGTGAAATCGATTATACAAGTATCGATTCTTGTTTTATTCGATTGATGGGATCTGATTGTGTTAGTTTATTGAATTGCATTATGATTTCTGAATGATTATTTTTGGATTTCTTTTTTGACATTACGTTTTTATTAATTTTGTTTATACTTTAACTCGGGTTGGGTAAAGTAATATTGAAGTTTTCTGGTGAGAAATATTTTAAGATAATTTTAGACTGTCTCCTCAATTTTGTGGCACAGGCTTGTGCTTTTAGTTGTGCCGTGAGTTTTTTTTTTGTTCTTTAAAAGGACAACACCCACACTTGAGAACGGGCTCTGTGTTGCAAATTACACCCAGACTCAGAACAATACTTCGTGGGTCACACAAAGTTTTGTCCTGTGTGGGAATCGAACCCACTACCTCGTGCACAGCAGGCGCATGCTGCGACCACTGGACCACCGAGGCAGTCAATGATTCTCAGTTCGATGTGCGATTGGGTAAAGTAGAATTTCTACCAAGACATATGGGTTTCCTAACGCTGTTTTCTTTCACCGTTAGTTCATATTGCAATATATTTCAACATACACATAACATCTTTATAATTACCTCTTAAACATTAGCGTAATGATACTTCTATATTGTATAATAGACTAGTTGTTCACCACAGTTTCACCTGCGATTCAGATTTACCACTTCTCTTGTCTCGTTTATTGTTACTGCCTAGCCCTCCTTGGGCCACAGCGTGATGCCATATATAGCCTACATCCTTGCTCAAAAAAATTTCTATCAAATACAAAAATATTTTTGTGAATCTGGCTAGTAGTTTTTTTATACTACTTGGGTGGCAAACAAGCATACGGCCCGCCTGTTGTTAAGCAGTTACCGTAGCCTATGGACCCTTGCAAAACCAGAGGTATTACTTGTGTGTTGCATACAAACAAACTCTTCAGCTTTATTTATTAGTGTAGATTCGATTGTTCTTACTTTTAGTACAGTATAGTCAATGGTTGTTTTTATTTAGTTATAAACAATAGGCTTTCGTGTGAAAATAAGTATTTTTTGGTTAATTCTGTCCTTCTACTGGTATTGTAAGAGGTAATTACTTAATCAAATTTGTTATTTTTGTGTGTTTCGTATAAGAAATGACGATTGTTTGGTAAATGATGGATTCTTGACAGGATAATGACTCTCCTTTCAAAAAGAATTAAATAAAAATAGGTAAAAAACAGCGAGAGTCAGGTCACCATACTAGCCAGCAAGCTCAACTGAGGAAAAAGCATCACGACAAAAACAAGATGACCACAGCCAAATAAGCAGCGGTGTAGTAATGTTCCTGTGTGTGAGTACAGGTCTCCAGCGCTCATTTAGGTATAAGTTTTGGAGAAACGTATTCCTATCCCAGGGAAACTCCCATCTTAAAGCATTCCTCTTGCCTTGACTTCCTGTTGACTCTATCATCAGACTCTCGTGAATCTATTATAATATAGTATTGTCACGGAATTTCAATATTTATGCAAAGTTTTATAAGAATTAGTTTCGCAAGATTTGAAGCATATTGTGGGATAAGCAGTGGACCATCATCATCATCATCAGCCTGATGACGTTCAAGTTAAATAATAACTAAAAACTTTGCCTTTTTAGATCGAGGGCAGTATCATGATGTTTTAGTGATTTATTTCAATATAAATTTAAATTTTTACGACAAATTTAAAGCTAGGTAAATAAGTTGACGATGAGTTTTAAATTAAGATCTACAATAAATTCTCTGCCTATTTTATTATTTAAGAACTACATCATCGCCATTAATGATAATTTTGACATAACAATGAAAAATTGAAAAATTCTATTATTTAGACAATAACAGGTCGTCCTACTTATTATAAGCTTATTAATAAAAAGATAACTTACTCTTCTTACTGATGAGAACATCTTGTCAATTTTATACCTGTAAATAATAAAATACATATTAGTAAAGAAACTTCAATTAAACATTGCGTGACTTAAAATTCCTGAAAAGCATTTCTGTAAAATGAGTAGGTATTCTGGCAAAAGAATTTATGAGAGTCATTTTTTTAAACTAAGTAAATTCTTATAGTGTACAATAAAGAATTATCTATCTATCTACGAAAACAAACTTGCATCCGGACCGGTATAAACATTTTTTTAAATTCCAGATTTAACCCTGGGATATGTTAATTATGAAATGTGGGACTGTAGGTAACTATAACTCAAAACTGTTGTTACAAATTTTAGCGTCCGTAGGCTACTGTAACTGCTTATCATCAGGCGGGCCGTGGTATGCTTCTTTGCCTTCGCCTACGTACATCGCTGGACATCCGCAAATATCGATTCTCGGATACGCATACTTATTTCGTAACTTATATGAAGTATTTATGACTCGTTTATAATATCGATTAAATTTGATCGACATTTATTTAACAAAATCGTAACATTAAAGTGTTTTTGCAATCAAATTAATGAAATATAATGCCAATGTTATTTATTGCATATTTAATCAATTCCAATAGATAATTGAATTAGATTGATTTGTTAAATTGTTGTTACAATAAATCATAAAATCTCAAATTTAAATACGAAAGTAAAATAAAAAATATAAATGGATTTTAATAGAGTTTAGTAACAACGGTGAAAACTTTTTTTTTTTTTCTATTTTGTTTGTAGTGTCGCAGATGGACACAAATTACACCCACTGATTGATTTACAATTTATGGTATGCAATTTTATATGCCTAAGATGGTCGACATGAAAATTTGCCGAGTGTAAGTTATAATTGTTATTTTAAACTTTACGTATATTTACAATGCTATTACTGGTATAGTAAAATACCGGAACATCCAAAATTTGTTTGAATTAGAAGAGTAAGAATAAAAACATAGAAAATACTAAAAGCTCACTATGTTATAAGCTGATTTAATTGTATAGTTTTTCCTGACAAATTATGGTCACCTAGCGGACAGTGCCGCTAGTGCGTCGTGTTTCCAGAGTACATTTGTATTTTGGTGTATTGTGTATTTGTAAAATTAAAATATTTGACATAAAAAAAACATACATTAATGAGACAAAATATAACATAGTTTGAAAATTATTGTACTCGAATCGAATATATATATAAGTAGGTTAGGTTAGGTTAGGTTACTTTAATTTTTAATAAAAATATATAGGTACTCGAATCGAATGTATTACTGATTCTAAAAGAAATACCTTCAGGTTTCGTCTATATGCTAGGCAAATATTATTGACATTGGAACACAAACTTTTAATGCCTTTAAAGGACGATTTCTTTTCTCAAAAGTAACTTATTATTTTCTGATAATATCTACTATTAAGATTTTGAAATATGACTTTTTAAAACAATAATGTAAAGTAGAGTTGCTCCACAAACTGCATGAGTGGGTCACTGAGCAATTATGATTTGCATCTTGTAGGCGCGTAGTTCACACACAAATTGCAATTGTTCTACAATTTGTTCCTAACGTATTGCATGTGGTGTAATAACGTGTCTTGTCAGAATATTTAATATTACGCATAATCTCACAGCTCTCTTAATAGAGGAGATGGATTAAGATTGTCCGTGTGGTGACGGATTAAGAATACAAATGTCACCACCCCGTTCCATTCCGAGGGTGTCGTAAGAGTCGAGTAAGGGAATAGATCAGGCAGATAATATCCACTGCAAGTGAGGGAAAACTCGAAACAAAACCCTATACCAACCCGTCTAGCCAGCGTGGTATAGTAGGTTAATTTCCCTCCGATGGAGACCCGAGCCCAGCAGTGGGATGTTTATGAGATGACTCCTTGAAGGGGACGCGTCTATAGTCCTCTGGTTCGGGGTATGCCTGTCCCAGTAGGCTAATTCCTCTTGTGGCTACGTCTAGCACGTGCATAGCAATTACCATTGGTGTAGGATACGTTTCGTTTTAAAAAACCCATCTTCGTTCACATGAACTTGTAAAAGATTAATTTCACCTTGACCGAAAATAAATTGTTTTAAAAACGTTTACGTTTTTATTGTTATGAAGAAATGAACTATTGTCTAATATATACAGTTATTTTTTACATAAATACTGCCTTATGTAAACTAGCTTCGAACCGCGGCATTACCCGCGTTTTAATTTTAATTAATCCCACAGGAACAGGGTTCTTTTTTCGGGATAAAAAGTACCCATGTGCTATTCTACCTACAATCTTTTTCTGTGCTAAATTTTATACAGATCCGTTCAGCTTTGGTGTGTAACAAATATCCATCCGTCCAAACTTTCGTAATATTAGTTTTGTACATAAATACTGCCTTATGATTTATAACAAAATGATTTCGTAAAAATTTAAATATGGAATACGAATTTGACTTATTTTAATATTTTTATACTACTTAGGTGACAAAGATACGGCAAGTCTGTGAATTAGCTGTTACCATAACATATGGGCACTTGCAATACCTGTGGCATCAAAACACAGTGAGGAAAACCCACATGTTTTGGTAGAAATTCTGAACACGTGTCTCATTCACAAAGCAAAAATGGCTAAAGCCAGCTTTTCTTTTTACGGAAATATTAAATAACATCTTACTAATATTATAAATGTGAAAGTTTGTAAGTATGGATGGATGTATAGATGGATGGATGGATGTTTGTTACTCCTTCACGTAAAAACTACTGAACGGATCTGGATGAAATCTGGCACAGAGATAGATTATGGTCTGGAAAAAACACATAGGCTATAAACTTATTGATGGGACTTTGATTGTTTTCTTTTTACTGTAAAAGGCTATATTATTTCTGATACCCACTACGTGAGAAAAGCCGCGAGTAGATGCTAGTATACAATATAAACTCAATAACACAACGTTGGCAAATTCATAGCATTATAAAGCAAAATACAAAAGCGAATTGTTCACAATCAAATGTCAAAGTTAGTGATAAACTTTTATCACCTGCCGTTGGCGGCCGCCATCTTTGAACGTTTTCATTCGCAAGGTTCTAGCTACACTTAGAGCTTTATTTGACACGTGTTACTGACATGAATTGACTTTTTGAGTGGCATAATGTACGGCGATAGCTGTACAGGGCCGCTATATGAAGATTAGTTTTTTATCTCTTTCTCTTATCGTTTGGTTAGTGGCTTATAAACTTAAATATTAAAGCAATGTGGAAAAAGCTGACGTCACTCCAAGACGTAAAAAAGCGTTTGACAATTCGAACTCCGAAGTTCGAATTGTGGAGCTCGGATGGGTAGGAGCTCGGATGGCACAATTGGTAATGTGCTGGGCTGCGAGAGGCGCAGTTTCGAATCGTGCTCCTGGCTCGACTTTTTTCACATTGTTTTAATTAGATTTTTTTTAAAGACAACACTCGCACTCGAACTAGCTCTGTGTTGCGGGGGACTTTACAAACATACAATTATTAACGGACAAATTACACCTAGGCTCAGAACAACTCTTTGTTGAACACAAAGTTTTGTCCCTGTGTGGGAATCGAACCTACAACCTCGTGCACAGCAGGCGCATATTGCGGCCACTGGACCACCAAGGCAGTCAATTTAATATTTAAATAGTTCGGCTGTCCCAGATCAAAACCTAGTAAGGGTAATTTTTTTTTTTGCATATTCAGATTTTTCAAAGTATTTTCCACCAAATTGTGAAGACACCAGCTTTAATTTCTTATAAATAAAAGCTTTTTTGATACCACGAAACCAAGTAAGCGTTCTCGATACTCTTCATAAACCATTTCAAAAACTAAGTAGTAAAGTTAGTAACGGGCATAAAACATGCATTTTACATTTTTTTTCAAAAAAAAACTCGTAATATATATTCAATAGTTAGTATTCCTTTTAGTAAATATCATATTTTCAGTGTAACACATATACTTTTGTAAGGCTACTCCGATTTATGTTTTTGCGCTCTGCTGTAAAATTTGATAAATAGCACTTACTGGGTTTTGATCTGGCACAGCCGAGTTGTATACTTTTGTGTTCCAAGATGGTTCACACCTAGTACGGGAGGTCGTTCTTATCTAACGGAATGCAAACACCCAGTGTTGTGACTTTATGGTTAAATTCAAGTAAAATTGCATATCTACTTGGTTGATATGTCGAAGTCGTGCAGCTCGCTGTTGCCAAGGCCGCGGCAGACATCCATAAGTACTGTAAACTTTATTATAATGGGTAAACCGAGCGTCGGAATTATATTGGTACTAGATGTTGCCCGCGGTTCCGCCCGCGTGGATGTCGGTTATCGATGTAAAAAGTAGCCTATGTGTTATTCCAGACCATAATGTATCTCTGTGCCAAATTTCATCCAGATCCGTTTAGTAGTTTTTACGTGAAAGAGTAACATACATCTATACATCCATCCATCCATACTCACAAACTTTCACATTTATAATATTAGTAAAGATAACTTAGTTTACTAAAATAGCTGATAGGTAGGTACTAATCATAAAAATTATGATAAGATTGATGTAGATTTTTCATTTTTAATACTTATAGGACTCATGAAATATTAATAGGTATTTAATATGTTTTTTTTTAGGATAGGTAAGGCACTGTACTAGCGAGCAAGCGCGACTGGGAAAGGACCTCCACCTTACAGAAGACCACCGCTAAATAACGACACACAGCGGTGTAGTTGTGTTCCTGTGTGTGAGTACAGGTCTCCAGCGCTCATTTAGAGATGCGTTTTGAAAGAAACGTTTTTATATCCTAGGGATACTCCATCTTAAAGCTCTGGTGTAAAATATGGGACCGCAACACGCAAGTGACACCTCTGATATTGCAAGCGTCCATAGGCTACGGTAACTGCTTAACATCAGGCGAGAAGAAGGAAAAAGCATACGGCCGCTTTTTCCCTCTTCTATTTCTTCCACCCTATTCTATGAGTACTGCACTAGGGCACAAGCCCTGTGACACAAAGTATATCCAGTCCCAGATCAAGCATTTGTGAATCGTACAAATTTTTGTCCCTCGTGGGGATCGAACCACCAACACGCCGCACGGTAGTAAAACACTTATACTACTGAACTATCCTTACAGTTATCAGTTATAATTTCGAGATGTCACAAAAATTCACAAAAAGGTGTTTTAAACAATGTAATCGTTAATTTATCTATAACACATAGACAAGGCGACCTCTTCACTTGTTCATAGACAATAGTATCGCGTGGGACTTGCGTTTGCGCAACTCTCGAAGGTAAAACAAAATGAGGAAACTAAAAATTTTGCCGCTCGCCCGACGCGCCGCCATTATACCGGAGTATTAGACGACCTTTTCGATGTAATTCTGTTAAGATGTGCACGAAATTATGATGGACATGCAATGTGTTTGTAACATTTTGATTTATAACAAGACTTTACATTTAATTCACGTTAAGTTTTTACTATTCACCATTATACGTGTAAAAAAATTGTTTTCGTTCGGGTATAATAAATACTGTGCTCATGATTTTAATGTTCTTAAAATCGCCTGCGAAACATGATGGATCCTTCTGCACATGCAAGTATCATAGAATCCACCCAGACGATTTTCATAGATTTTGATTCATTGACAGTAGAAGATTTTCAGCAAGTGGCAGGGTTTGGTAATGATACTCCTTCCCTCCAAAGGCTGCAAGATCCAAGCGACGGCAATAAATCTGTTATTATCCGCAATTCAAATTATAGCAGCCTCCTTAATAAGGCTACTGTTGCTTCATTATTATTTGATTCTTGTACCAAATAGCCTTCTTTGTATGCACTTGTTAATAATAACAATATGTATAGCTTCACTATCAAAGCTGTTGAATGTACTTGACAGAATGATTGAGCTCGTTCGTTGCACTTCATTTGTGTTTGAAATACGTTTAATGATGTTAGGTTATATATTATATTGGTTGCCTACTCGTCTTTGTGCGTTTTGTTACGGTCTAGATTATAGAATGATGTAATGACTGCCTTGGTGGTCCAGTGGCCGCAGTATGCGCCTGCTGTGCACGAGGTTGTGGGTTCGATTCCCACACAGGGACAAAACTTTGTGTGATCCACAAAGAGTTGTTCTGAGTCTGGGTGTAATTTGTGCCCGTTAATTGTATGCTTGTTAAGTCCCCCGCAACACAGAGCTTGTTCTCTAGTGCGGGAGTTGCCTATAAAAAAAAAAATTGTCTATGGCAGGAGTAATTGTTGTACTCATTGGTCAAACGGACTATAGCATGGGGTTCTTCAAGAAAGGAGTTATAAGGTTTTTAAAGGGTCGGCAACGCGTGAGTAACATCCCTGGTGTTGCAAACGTCCATAGGCTACGGTAACTGCTTACCATCAGGCGGGCCGTATGCTTGTTTGACACCTTGGTAGTATAAAAAGAAAAAAAAACGGAGTAGATTTGCCAATGCTGCATCTTTCATTTTATGGTCGCTACTCCAAAGCGTTTCTGCTCCGGCGGTCATCTTGATAAGTGGCATAAACGGTAATCGATTCGAATAGAATAGAAAGTATAGGGTATGACATAAGTTTACGATATACGTCAAAATGAGTGGTCTGTTGGTCAAGTGGGTTCGATTCCCACACGGGACACAATTTTGTTTTAAGTATAGGTGTGATTTGTGTACGTGAATTGTATGTTGTAAAGTTCCCCGCGACACAGGGCTTGTTCCTTAGTGCAGAAGTTGTCTTTAAAAAAAATCATACACACATTCATTTTACCCTAGCATAACTCTCTCCGATGCTAAAGGGACAACAACCACTGGTCAAACACTTTCGTCTTGGGGCACTGTGTTACAGTGGAAGTCATTTCTATAATATTGTCGTTACGATATCTATATATTATAAATTTTCACAGAAATCCTTTGATTTTATATGAACAGTCTTGATATTTAGTTTTATAGTTAAGTAATAATTAATTAATTTAATGTTACATGTTCAGTTTACAGCTTTTTAATGAGCGAGAATTCGTGTAAATAATTTGGATATTTTGATATAAAACGTTGTTCATGGCCACTTTAATTATTATTATAGTGTTATTAATGAATTTTATTATATCAGCTAGCTTTTGCTCACGGCTCTGCTTGCATTTTTTATACTATGGTGGTTAACAAGCATACTTGACTGCACGGTGGTTTAGTGGCCACGGTTGTTGAAAACTCTTAATTTCTTTTTTCTTAATCATAAAAGACAACTGTTGCACTAGGGAACAAACCCTGTGTCGCGGGGGACTTTACACACATACAATTCACGGACACAAATTACACTCAGACTCGGAACAAGCATTTATGGATCACAGAAAGATCTCAGAACTCACTACCTGCAGCGTAGCAGTCAGGGTAAACCAACAGGCCAGTCTTATATTCATACTGACTTATGGTACCGTAGCCTGACGCTCGCTATGCCCAGCATATTACTCGCGTGTTGCCGATTCAAAATAGTACCATGACGTACTTGTAACGATTTATTTTCGATAACAATTTGAGCTTAAGGTTGAAGTTATATAAATAACAAAGTGGACATTATGTAAGTGTCAAATTAAGATCGTATGAATTGCTATAAAGTGACGTCATGGTACGGCTCCTGGGTTTTGTAATAGGATATCCCTGAGATTGGAAAACGTTTATTTAAAAAAAGCAAATATACGAGTTGAATTTGACTGCATGGTTGGTTCAGTGGCTTAAGTGGTTACCTCGCCATTTACTATTGCGCGGCGTGTTGTAGGTTCGATCCCCAAGCGGGACAAAAATGGTTGTCCCGAGTCTGGGTATACTTTGTGTCCGTTAATTGTATGTTTGTAAAGTCCCCGCGATACAGGGCTTGTTCCCTAGTGCGGGAGTTGTCTTTAAAAAAAAAAATCGGGAACATTCTCCGTATTTTTCTTCTGGTAAAAATGCATCTCTAAAATAAAAACAACTACATTGCTGTGAGTTATAAAGCTGTCGTCTTCTGTAAGGTGAAGGTCCTTCCCTAGTTAGATTTGTTCGCTTGTATAGCACCTTACCTCTCGTAAATAAATAAGTCGGTGATCGATACGACCTTTGTAGATATTCAATAGACTATCTTGAGTTTTATGAAGACGTCAATCATTATGTTAACGTTTTTCAAAATAATTTCGTGACTTATATAGTTTTGACTTAATAATTGATTGGAAGGTATTTATCTATTTAAACTTTATTATACACAAAATGGGCAGAGCACATAGCTCGCAGAACTGATGGCCGTTGGAGCAGAAAGGTTCTAGAGTGGCGACCACGAAATGGAAGACAAAGCATGGGTAGTTGAACAACAAGGTGGAGCGACGTCCTGGTAAAGGTTGCGGGCAACCGATGGACAAGGACGGCTCAGGATCGAGAGTTGTGGGGGAGGCCTATGTCCAGCAGTGGACGTCTTTTGGCTGAGATGATACCATGATGATATACAAAAACTCCGTGTGGTGACGGATTAATTAAATGTCACCACCCCGTTGTATCCCGAGGGTGTCGTAAGAGTTGACTAAGGGAGTAAATCAGGCCAACAATATCCACTGCAAGAGAGGGAAAACTTGAAACAAAACTCTATAACAACCCAGGCCAGCGTCGTATAGTAGGCTAATATCCTCCAAATGTTAAAATAACAAATAGCGTGCGTCTGAATTATAATGCGATGTCGGTTATCGCGGTAAAAAGTGTTCTTGCCCAGGAGACCATCTATCTCCTAGCCAAATTTTATTAACATCCGTTCATCTTTGACTGCCTTGGTGGTCCAGTGGCCGCAGTATGCGCCTGCTGTGCACGAGGTTGTGGGTTCGATTCCCACACAGGACAAAACTTTGTGTGACCCGCAAAGTGTTATTCTGAGTCTGGGTGTAATTTATTACCGTTAATTGTATGTTTGTAAAGTCCCCCGCGACACAGAGATTGTTCTCTAGTGCGGGAGTTGTCTTTTAAAATAAAAAATCCGTCTAGTCGCGAAAATGTAACCAACAAACAAAACTAACTATTGGTAGTCAGTCCAGACCCACTCACTGGGTCACTGACGTAATACTATAAAAAAATAATAACTACTAAATTGTACACCACACTTGATGGTTTCGTAGATGTAATGTGACGTACTAACGTATGTCTATTAGTCGCTCAACCACAGAGGTCTTCGAGGTAAAGAGGTTAAACCTTAACCCATAGTAATGAGTTTACTTTCAAAAAGATAAATTTGAAAACACATTGAAGCATTATAGCAAAATATTTGAAAAAATATCTTATTCACTGTAAATAATTAGAGAATTGGATATGGTATTTATATTTCGAATCTATCTTTTTTTTTAAAGATGACTGACGTTAATTTTATGTTTGTAAAGTTCCCTGCGACACATGGCTTGTACCCTAGTGCAAGAGTAGTATTTAAAAAAAAAAAAGTGCACTCGTTGTTCGGTAAACGATCAACGAGTGCAACCAAAGGCACGGTAACCCTATAAATCGGTGACCGCATAGTGGTATTTCATCTGAGCGTCTCCGTGTTTCGGAAGGCACGTTAAAAGTCAGTCCCGACTGGAGCAGTCGTTAGATCACGACAGAGGCCTAAATATTGGGCGATCTTAATAACTCTGTCACCAGGTTGACCACTAACCAAACGATAAGAAGAAGAAGACCATGAAGTCCATTTTATTTTTGCATTGTTATGACAAGAAGTTATTATATAGATGAGTTTCGCTTTACTTATTACTGTACGACTACTGTGATCTATACGACCAACACATTCATTGCACTACAGAAGCTCAATCAATGGAAAAAAAGCTGAGGGGCTAATGTGAAATTTCTGGAATTTAAATGATATTTAATTATAAATTATAATAGACTTAGATTACATTTTATTGACGTGCCATTCATTTATTATTTTATTTTAATTTGACCCAAAAATGATATTGAAGTAACAGTAAGATATATTACTTTTAATATTTTAATTGTTATTATTTGGGCACGTTCCCGATAGACAGTGATGTCGAGTATTTTAAACGCCTAAACGACAGTTTTCTTTTTGTTTTTTTTTCCTATTTTATTTGTTTTTATTTTATGTATTTCTTTACTTGTAAGTTAATATCTTAATACATTTAATATCTCCGGCTCCGTCACTATTCAAAGTCAATCTCATTTAGATCAAATACAAGATACTTATGAACGTCATAAAAACAAATGCCAGCATACTTTTTTCCTACGACCAATTCGCTGACTACGGTAGGGCCTCGAAGAAAAGAGAGGTAGGGCACCATACTAGCGAGCAAGCCCGACTGGGGAAGGACCTCCACCTTACAGAAGACCACAGCCAAATAACTACACACAGTGGTGTAGTTGTGTTCCTGTGTGTGAGTACAGGTCTCCAGCGCTCATTTAGGGATGCGTTTTGAAAGAAACGTATGCCTATCCCAGGGATACTCCCACCATAAAGCCCTGGAGTAAAAAAAAATGGGGTTGGCAACACGCAAGTGATACTTTTGGTATTACAAGCGTCCATAGGCTACGGTAACTGCTTAACATCAGGCGGGCCGTATGCTTGTTTGCCACCTAAGTAGTATAAAAAAAAAAAAAAAAAAGAGGAATTTGCAAGAAAAGCCGCCGCGGTGCCGTGACCAAAATTCACTAAGACAATTATACATATCTAAACGCTCCAAGTTATGCAGATAACTCACGATATTCGCCAAGCTGTTAAACTAACCGTTTAATTAATATTTACGTTTCATGTTACTTCAACTGTTAGCATGCTTCATAAAGTTATTGCGTACTTATATTGTTTTGGTAATAAATGCATTATTAGTATCTTCTTTTAAAAGTTAATTAGAATTTTACCCGCTTTTGACATCAAAACAGTTGTTTGTGGTACGTGCAAGAGGTGTAATTAGTTTTTATGATTACTAATTAATTTTTACGATGCATTATTATTAGTAACTAGGCATTGATTTCTTCGTGGGTGATGTAATGTCTTTTATTTTGTTGAAGTTTAACAGAAAATTATTGAGCGTATATTGTTTTTGTTGTATCTGTGGTTTGAGTTTAGGTTGGATAGTTTTTTCTACTACTTGGGTGGCAAACAAGCATACGGCCCGCGTAATGTTAACTGGCGGTATCATTTGCGTGTTGCCGATTTTTCCACCAGGGCTTTAAGATTGAGATACTACATTGACAATCGAGACTGACTTTTTAAGTCCGAAGCACGAAGGCGCTCGAAATAAATACTAGATACTATACCCCATAGGATAACAATGCCCTTGGTGGCTAACTTAACCCGTTAATCTTCTACCGAATGATAATGTATAATACGTCATTCATTTTATCACTTGCCTATTTTTGTAATAGATGTTCATTTAAGAATTTCCGTGTGGTGACGGATTAAGAATACAAATGTCACTACCCCATTCCATCCCGTGGGTGTCGTAAGAGTCGACTAAGGGAGTAAGTCCGGCAGACAATATCCACTGCAAGAGAAGGAAAACTCGAAATAAAACCCTATACCAACCCGTCTGGCCAGCGTGGTATAAATAGGCTGATATCCCTCCAAATTTATGGAGGAGACCCGTGCCCAGCAGTGGGACGTTTATGGGTTGAGAAGTTTATTTAAGAAAACAATTTATATTTACAAAGTTTCACACTACACTGAGGAGCGCGACGTGCCGACGATTATAAATTTAACAACGCTGCGCTTTGAGCGGCCATTCGCTTATTGATTGTAACTATAAATTAAATGTTTGAAGGTTTACTACCACGTTCATTTTCAACAAGCTGTTGCTCCCAGCTCTGTTTGTGTGGATGTCACTAATTGCGTTAAAAAGTACTCTATATCCCAGGATTCCATCTATTTCTTTGGCCAAATTTCATTAGATTCCATTCAGTCGTTTAGTAGTGAAAAGGCATTTATAATATTAGTAGGGATGCGTTTATATGCTTGCATATTTCAACACGTGGATGTGAAAAATAATTTTTTTATTAAAATTTGACAATTGGGTTTCGTCTGACATGATTTCTTGAAAATCTTTGAAAACTAAATAACAACTGCTTAAAGCAAGTATTTATTTTTATATTATTAATAACTGTTAAACATAAATATGTTTAATACGTCATTCATCAAATTAATCGGTTCTATAATTCAATAATAATAGTCATCAATATCACACTATACATTATTTTCATTTTTTTTACTGAATGTGTTAAAAACAAATAATTTTTTTCTGCTTTAAGGTGTCAAAAACACAGACAGGAAATTATTTTTTAATAGGTAAAACTTTGTTACACGCTAAATAAAGTCTACGAAATCTATTATAAAGACTCATAGTAATTATTAATTGTATTCAAATAGCTTGGCTTCCATATTGTTATTATGTAAATTCAAGCTCGGAAGTAGGTACTCAGTAGTGGTTATTATTATTATACAGTAGTCAACCGGTTATAATTGTACAACGTGAAGATTGTGGGGTTAAGTTCAGATATATAGGAAAAATATATGTTGTTTAGCTGTGAAAATGTTTTTTTTATATTTTTCGTTTTTGATTTATATCCTTGAGGGAGGCCTATGTCTTCGAGGTAAAGAGGTTAAACCTTAACCCATAGTAATGAGTTTACTTTCAAAAAGATAAATTTGAAAACACATTGAAGCATTATAGCAAAATATTTGAAAAAATATCTTATTCACTGTAAATAATTAGAGAATTGGATATGGTATTTATATTTCGAATCTATCTTTTTTTTTAAAGATGACTGACGTTAATTTTATGTTTGTAAAGTTCCCTGCGACACATGGCTTGTACCCTAGTGCAAGAGTAGTATTTAAAAAAAAAAAAGTGCACTCGTTGTTCGGTAAACGATCAACGAGTGCAACCAAAGGCACGGTAACCCTATAAATCGGTGACCGCATAGTGGTATTTCATCTGAGCGTCTCCGTGTTTCGGAAGGCACGTTAAAAGTCAGTCCCGACTGGAGCAGTCGTTAGATCACGACAGAGGCCTAAATATTGGGCGATCTTAATAACTCTGTCACCAGGTTGACCACTAACCAAACGATAAGAAGAAGAAGACCATGAAGTCCATTTTATTTTTGCATTGTTATGACAAGAAGTTATTATATAGATGAGTTTCGCTTTACTTATTACTGTACGACTACTGTGATCTATACGACCAACACATTCATTGCACTACAGAAGCTCAATCAATGGAAAAAAAGCTGAGGGGCTAATGTGAAATTTCTGGAATTTAAATGATATTTAATTATAAATTATAATAGACTTAGATTACATTTTATTGACGTGCCATTCATTTATTATTTTATTTTAATTTGACCCAAAAATGATATTGAAGTAACAGTAAGATATATTACTTTTAATATTTTAATTGTTATTATTTGGGCACGTTCCCGATAGACAGTGATGTCGAGTATTTTAAACGCCTAAACGACAGTTTTCTTTTTGTTTTTTTTTCCTATTTTATTTGTTTTTATTTTATGTATTTCTTTACTTGTAAGTTAATATCTTAATACATTTAATATCTCCGGCTCCGTCACTATTCAAAGTCAATCTCATTTAGATCAAATACAAGATACTTATGAACGTCATAAAAACAAATGCCAGCATACTTTTTTCCTACGACCAATTCGCTGACTACGGTAGGGCCTCGAAGAAAAGAGAGGTAGGGCACCATACTAGCGAGCAAGCCCGACTGGGGAAGGACCTCCACCTTACAGAAGACCACAGCCAAATAACTACACACAGTGGTGTAGTTGTGTTCCTGTGTGTGAGTACAGGTCTCCAGCGCTCATTTAGGGATGCGTTTTGAAAGAAACGTATGCCTATCCCAGGGATACTCCCACCATAAAGCCCTGGAGTAAAAAAAAATGGGGTTGGCAACACGCAAGTGATACTTTTGGTATTACAAGCGTCCATAGGCTACGGTAACTGCTTAACATCAGGCGGGCCGTATGCTTGTTTGCCACCTAAGTAGTATAAAAAAAAAAAAAAAAAAGAGGAATTTGCAAGAAAAGCCGCCGCGGTGCCGTGACCAAAATTCACTAAGACAATTATACATATCTAAACGCTCCAAGTTATGCAGATAACTCACGATATTCGCCAAGCTGTTAAACTAACCGTTTAATTAATATTTACGTTTCATGTTACTTCAACTGTTAGCATGCTTCATAAAGTTATTGCGTACTTATATTGTTTTGGTAATAAATGCATTATTAGTATCTTCTTTTAAAAGTTAATTAGAATTTTACCCGCTTTTGACATCAAAACAGTTGTTTGTGGTACGTGCAAGAGGTGTAATTAGTTTTTATGATTACTAATTAATTTTTACGATGCATTATTATTAGTAACTAGGCATTGATTTCTTCGTGGGTGATGTAATGTCTTTTATTTTGTTGAAGTTTAACAGAAAATTATTGAGCGTATATTGTTTTTGTTGTATCTGTGGTTTGAGTTTAGGTTGGATAGTTTTTTCTACTACTTGGGTGGCAAACAAGCATACGGCCCGCGTAATGTTAACTGGCGGTATCATTTGCGTGTTGCCGATTTTTCCACCAGGGCTTTAAGATTGAGATACTACATTGACAATCGAGACTGACTTTTTAAGTCCGAAGCACGAAGGCGCTCGAAATAAATACTAGATACTATACCCCATAGGATAACAATGCCCTTGGTGGCTAACTTAACCCGTTAATCTTCTACCGAATGATAATGTATAATACGTCATTCATTTTATCACTTGCCTATTTTTGTAATAGATGTTCATTTAAGAATTTCCGTGTGGTGACGGATTAAGAATACAAATGTCACTACCCCATTCCATCCCGTGGGTGTCGTAAGAGTCGACTAAGGGAGTAAGTCCGGCAGACAATATCCACTGCAAGAGAAGGAAAACTCGAAATAAAACCCTATACCAACCCGTCTGGCCAGCGTGGTATAAATAGGCTGATATCCCTCCAAATTTATGGAGGAGACCCGTGCCCAGCAGTGGGACGTTTATGGGTTGAGAAGTTTATTTAAGAAAACAATTTATATTTACAAAGTTTCACACTACACTGAGGAGCGCGACGTGCCGACGATTATAAATTTAACAACGCTGCGCTTTGAGCGGCCATTCGCTTATTGATTGTAACTATAAATTAAATGTTTGAAGGTTTACTACCACGTTCATTTTCAACAAGCTGTTGCTCCCAGCTCTGTTTGTGTGGATGTCACTAATTGCGTTAAAAAGTACTCTATATCCCAGGATTCCATCTATTTCTTTGGCCAAATTTCATTAGATTCCATTCAGTCGTTTAGTAGTGAAAAGGCATTTATAATATTAGTAGGGATGCGTTTATATGCTTGCATATTTCAACACGTGGATGTGAAAAATAATTTTTTTATTAAAATTTGACAATTGGGTTTCGTCTGACATGATTTCTTGAAAATCTTTGAAAACTAAATAACAACTGCTTAAAGCAAGTATTTATTTTTATATTATTAATAACTGTTAAACATAAATATGTTTAATACGTCATTCATCAAATTAATCGGTTCTATAATTCAATAATAATAGTCATCAATATCACACTATACATTATTTTCATTTTTTTTACTGAATGTGTTAAAAACAAATAATTTTTTTCTGCTTTAAGGTGTCAAAAACACAGACAGGAAATTATTTTTTAATAGGTAAAACTTTGTTACACGCTAAATAAAGTCTACGAAATCTATTATAAAGACTCATAGTAATTATTAATTGTATTCAAATAGCTTGGCTTCCATATTGTTATTATGTAAATTCAAGCTCGGAAGTAGGTACTCAGTAGTGGTTATTATTATTATACAGTAGTCAACCGGTTATAATTGTACAACGTGAAGATTGTGGGGTTAAGTTCAGATATATAGGAAAAATATATGTTGTTTAGCTGTGAAAATGTTTTTTTTATATTTTTCGTTTTTGATTTATATCCTTGAGGGAGGCCTATGTTCAGTAGTAGATGTCTGTTGGCTTAGATGGTAAAGATTATTGTACTAAAAAGTATTAGTTCTAAATTTAACTAAGTACTACTATTTTTAAATCATAATATTTAAGAGCCTTAATCTTTGCTACGCCTGAAAAAGGATTAAAGTCATGTATTACTAAATAAAAGATCTTGTGCTTACGCTTAGCCGCAAACAGGAGCTTCAGTTTATTTATTAATTTTATCTATTTTATTTAAATAATTTATTTTTGATTAAAATTATTTTAACGGATTACAAGCCTCTTAAGAAGTTTCTTTCCTTAGTAACGTAAATGTGTATAACAGCTTTTGTTTGAAAATAATAAATAAGCTGCTGGAAATCTGTTAAATAAATTAAACAAAAAACTTAATCGCATTTTAAAACTTGTATCTATAAATTTTTATATATTTGAGATAAAGTTTTTTATTTATTTAATATATTTATATACGTATATGAAAAAAATACGTAAAAAAATACTATTCAATAAAATTAAACTTTTTTTTGTTCGTAAATAAAAAACTAAACACTTAAAAATAAATAACAAGAAAAAAAATACAAACGTTTTATCAAAAGCCTGTAGTTTGACGAGCACTTGTGCACTTCACTATACACAAACACAGAACGTACTTGGTATTCTCTCACGTGGGTACTGACTGCACTATGGGAACGCACGCCTTATATACTTGCTCTTATTTCTAATACCATTGAGCAACCAAGGATAGCGTAGTGGGGTAGTTTCCGGGTTTTTTACCCAAAAAATGCCCGAATCTGTGTTAGAGCTTTTAGTTGTATGCTTTTTGGGGTTAAAAGATTTATTATTGGAAATATTTTTTGAGATATGGCCGTTTACATAGCTGTGTCAGAAATAATATTTGTTTAAATTTAATTGTTGTACAATAAAGAGTTTTCTACGTTCCCAGTATAGGAATGGAGTGATGTTAAGGGACATTTTGACGCTTTAACTTTAGTTTCTTTTTTGGTTTTGTGTTTGTTAAGTTTAAGTTAAAAATGTATTTTTAGAATTTATTTCATTATGTAAATAAAAAAAAATACAAGTTATTGGAAATTTAATATTTGGAAAATTAATTAAAGCGTTGTAATGTTAGGGGTAGTGTTATTAAAGACTTAGGGTATCTTTTGGTTCCTTTGATTTATCGAAAGGTTAGCTATTTATTTTATGATTTTTATTTTTTCTAATGATTCATTCATTAGAAAAAATAAATAAATCGCTCAGTAGTACATATATCTTTCTTTATGTATTTTTTTCTAATAAGAGTGCGATTACTAATTAAGTGCTTTTTAAGGCACATTGGGCACTTTTGAGATGGGAAAAGCACAGACCTCGCGTGACCGTCACGCCCAGATATTATAATAAATAGATGTGTGTGTAGCTTAAAATTTAAAAGTTTGTGAAGCTAGTTTTCACGTCTGACGAGCGGTCTACGGTTGATTGTTTTTAAAGTGAAAACTTTTTTATTCGCGTTAAGCACTTTTTGGGTGAACAAAAATAATGGAACACGCGTCATCGTCACCGAACGCTTTCCATATTCAAAAATAATAATCTAATAGCTCGACGATACAATTCACAAGTTACTTAGTTTCACTTCTATCGGCAGTTCCCAAAGACTGCCCCGCATGTTTTTTTTTCTAATGATAGCACTAAAGCTTAAATTTTGAGACTTAATACTTAGTATTAAGAAGTCCGTGGCTACGACGCGAAACCAGTGCCGACAGGGAGCCGGTCTCAACTCCCTGTCACCTGATATAAGCTAAATGATAATAAATCGATAATAAGACTTAAGTTCTATGTGATGATTTAATGTTGCTTGCATGAGTATTACTTTTTTAATGTATTTTTTTCTACCGAGAGTGCGATGTCTGTTAAAGTAGGTATACGGTACATTACCCTTCGTCCAGAAATACTACATTATATTATGTAATATATTCGCAAAGCGTTCAATTTGCAAACATACTCGTACATATTTAAATTTGCGATTCTTGACATTGGCATGGGTTCTTTAACATCGAGCGAATAAGATATTCTTTTTATTTAAATATAACTGCACTCGCCATTTATTATACTGTCCGGCGTTGTGGGTTCGATCCCGTATGGGATAAAAAATTGTGTTATCCACAAATTGCGTAATTTATGTTACAGGATTTGTTCTCTAGTGCGAGAGTTGACTTTTAAAAAAGAAAATCTCTCGTACTAGAGAAATAGCCCTTTTTCTAGGGAATTTTACGAGTATACAATCCACGGACACAAAATGCACCCAGAATTGAAACTAACATTTATGTATCAAATAAACTTTTCTGAGTGGGAATCGATTCCATGACACGTTTAATCAATCAGCCTATCGCAGCCCACTGCTGGACAAAGCCTCTCCCAACACGCGCCGCTAACTCGGTGGTTATTTGTGTTAATTGTTTTAAGGTCGGTAACTGCTTCAGGTATTACAAGCGTCCTTAGGCTATGGTAACTGTTTACCGGCAGACGGTCCGTATGCTTAGTTACCATCTAAGTACAAACGTAGTATCATACTAATATTATTAAATGCAAAAGTAACTCTGTTTCAATGTATGTTTGATTGTTATATTTTCAATTTTTAAATTGCTGAACGGATCTTAATAAATTTTGGCGAGGAGGTAGATGGTATCCTGGGGTCATCATCATCATAGGGTACTTTTTATTCAACGCGGGCAGAGCCGCGGGCAACAGCTAGGTAGTACAAACAAAAAATAAGCACTCCGGGGGTGCCGAAAGAAGTGAAAACACTAGGCAAAACAGTTGTTATAAATTTTATAGCAATAAATGTATTTTTTTTATTTATCTAGACGCGTTCGCGGTCTGCTATATGTACATGCATATACTGCCTCTTTGTTTTAATAACGTGACAGTCGAAAAACGATTTTTCGAATATGTCAAGCTGCGTCTCGTAACGGTGTCGCGAATCCAGAGATTTTATCTCCTCTAAAAATATTCGTACCGTGCTTAAAGAAGTTTTTACTTAAAAAAATACTTCCAAGTAACCGCTTCTGTCCAACTACCTAACATAGGAATCAAACCCACAATCACGCAAACTGCTACCGTACACTACGCTACTGAACCACCAAGATAATAATAAAAAATTTAATTGCTTAATCATTACGTAAAGCCTGAAGTTCACTGTGACTCTATGACCAATTTATTCTGACCCTTATCTTATTTACTAATGTCTATAATTAAAAACAAGTGAAGGGTCTATGATAATTAGACTAAAATGGCACATCACTTATTCCATCGTAAGCAGTTCATATAATTTGTATTTGTTAGGTTAAAGGTCTTATTGATGTATTATAACATCAAGCTATTACCCAGATGGGGTAGGCAGAGGTTATTGTATGACATATGTGAGAGGCAGTATACTAGCGAGCAAGCCAGACTGGAAAAGGACCTCCTTGGTTGTCCAGTGGCCGCAGTATGCGCCTGCTGTGCACGAGGTTGTGGGTTCGATTCCCACACAGGACTAAACTTTGTGTAACCAACAAAGAATTGTTCTGAGTCTGGGTGTAATTTGTGTCCGTTAATTGTATGTTTGTAAAGTCCCTCGCGACACAGAGCTTGTTCTCTAGTGCGGGAGTTGTCTTTTTAAAAAAAAAAAAACCTCCACCTTACAGAAGACCATAACATAATAACTACACACAGCGATGTACTTGTACAGGTTTCCAGCACTCAGCGCAGGGAAGCGTTTTGAAAGAAATGTTCTCCTATCTCAAGGATATTCCATCTTAAAGCCCTAGTACCTACAAAATGGGTCGGCAATACGCAAGTGCTTGCAATACCAGAGGTACCTCTGGTTTTTTAAAAGGTACTTCGTAGAAGGCTCAGAAAAAAATTGAGAAGTTGCGCAAAAAAATTGTTACTTACAAAAAATTGTATAACTGTAATTAATGGTAACTGCTTAACATCAGCGGGCCATATTTTGTATCTGTCTCGCAGTTGCTAAGAATCTAAATATACGAACTTTTCACGTGCCCAGCAGTGGAACGTTTATGAATTGAGATGATGATGATGATGATGATTTGATTCTATGTTATTGTGTACAATAAAGAATTTAAATTTATAAGTAAGTATTAATTTTGACGCTAAAATCTCACGATTGCGCTATTGCGATTAATCGTAAGTAGTTGTGAGATAACTGGGTTATGGATATTCGCCTTTACGACTGTCATAGGTAAGGGTTATCTTGTATAATTAGGCTACAGATAGTCATAAAATATAGCTTAATAACTATACTAAATGTGATCAATTAAATAAACTGCTATTAAGTTAATAAACTAGTTGTATGTCGTTTAATTTAAAATATAAATCTTTGCCATTTTAGTAGATAAGTATATAATCTACACCAATAATATTAAGTATTAAGAGAAAGAAGAAAATATTTATATATTTTTAAACGAAGAAGTAGGTACTGGACCGATTATAAAAACTCTTTCGTTGTATTTAATAAAGACAACTCCCGTACTAGAAAAGAAGCTCTGTGTCGCGGGCTTTACAAACATACAATTAACGGACATAAATCACACCCAGACTCAGAACAACTCTTTGCGGGTCACACAAAGTTTTGTCCTGTGTAGGAATCGAACCCACAACCTCGTGCACAACAGGCGCATACTGCGGCCACTGGACCACCAAGGCAGTCATTCACCAGTAAACTGGTTTATTTTTAATAATAATATCTTAATTTAATTTAAAAAAGTAGCTCTAGGATGCAGTTGTAAAGAGATCATGATTTTAAGTTTAGGAGTGGGGCAATGTAGGGGTTATCTCTGAAACTCATTGATAGAATTTCAGAATCAAACTGGTAGTTTCGGAGATTAGTCCGTTTGAACAAACAAACTTTATTAATTACTAGCTGTTGCCCGCGGCCCCGCCCGCGTGGATGTCGGTAATCGCTGTAAAAAGTAGCCTTTGTATTCCAGACCATAATCTATCTATGTGCCAAATTTCATGCAGATTCGTTCAGTAGTTTTACGTGAAAGAGTAACAAACATCCATCCATACTATACCATCCATCAATACAATCCATTCATACTCACAAACTTTCACATTTATAATATTAGTAAGGATAAACAAGCAGTCCTTCCTAATTTCTAGCAAGTTAAACTAATTTTATAACCTTTTTCTTTCGGGCAAAACTATATTAAAAAAAAATAGCAATAAGCTTATTTATTAACTAAATGCACGTCCATATTAAAAATATATACGAATTATAAAAAGAACATTAAATAATATTTATTTACCTATTTACAAGACTATTTATTTATGTATGTACAGCTTAGAAAAGCATTCCAATGATAAGTTTACCCATGTTAATTTATGAAAATAACATACTAAATCTTTTCATAACTGGTTATATATTTATCTTGTATGATACATAATGTACCTACTAGGGATAATTGGTGTTTAGAGCGAGGTGTCGAGGTGGAAGCAAAGATGAAATGAGCGAGCCTTCTATAAAAATCTAAAGATGTTAATGTGTCCTATTCTAGTTTGTGTTTATGAAGTAGATTGAAGAGTTCGGTCACAGCAGCCCTTCCTCTCTTGATTAATCAAGAGAGGAAGGGCACCATACCAGCGAGCAACCGACTGGGAAGGAACTCCACCATACTGAAGACCACAGCCCAATAACTACACAAAGCAGTGTATTCGTGTTCCTGTGTGTGAGCACAGGTCTCCAGCGCTTATTTAAGGATGCGTTTTCTTATCTCAGGGATACTTGTCCATCTTAAAGCCCTGGTGTATAAATATGGGTCGGCCTCAAGTGATACCTCTGACAATGCAAGCGTCCATAGGCTACAGTAATTGCTTGACATCAGGCTATCAGGCCTAGTGAGAAACAGGTGCGAGTTCTGATTAATAATAGCCTGAGTTTCCTATCAGTTCTTCTCTTCATCTCTTGTAAGATGTTTAAATTCAAAATCATTTATTCATATAGATCACGCTGTGACACTTATGCAGGTCAATGAAAAATGCCAAAAGAGACGTCAGCTAATTTGCCTACAGCCGGGTTCGCTGACTGAACAGACAGGGGTTAGAGCCCAAGGAAAAAACCGGCAAGACTCAGGCCACTCTTTTCAATCGCCAGATATGTGGTTACAATTTTATTTTTGTTACAATTAGTTAGTGCAGAAAGTGATGCAACCAAAAACACAATAGGGTGAAAAACTGGTAGGATAGAAAAGATAGAAATATAATAAAAAGAGATAAACGATGATAATTCGATTTACTTTTTTTTTTATACTACCAAGGTGGCAACCAAGCATACGGCCCGCCTGATGGTAAGCAGTTACCGTAGCCTATGGACGTTTGCAACACCAGGGGTGTCACTCACGCGTTGCCGACCTTTTAAAAACCTTATAACTCCTTTCTTGAAGAACCCCATGCTATAGTCTCTTGAGAGAACCTCGGCAGGGAGCTCATTCCACAGCCTAATCGTACGTGGTAAGAAATTCCTCTGGAATCTTACGGTACGGCAACGTTACGGCACGTTACTTTGTGTAGAAATGAGAAGAAACGCGGGCCGTTATTTAAATCAACAGTTGGACCAAACCCTTTAGAAACTGTGTAGCGAAGTAATAAGTCCCGTTTGTATGATTTGTGTTTGAAGTAAAATGTTTGTTATGACTGCATCGTATCCTCTCATTTCAATGATTACTTGCTAATGTATTCCATTACCAAGAATTTTTTGATTAACTTTATCGTATGATGGCTATAATAGCAATCCATATATGTCCCACTACTGTACCCGCATAAGGCCAGCGTGTGTGAATCAAATTAAACTCTCTAAAAAAAACTGAAGCAAATTTTAGCTTTCTAATATCTAAACTAATATATTTTTTTAGACCATAGGTACGGGTCTACTCTCTTTCATCTAGAGTCTAGATGGAGGAGAGGAGACCCGTTCCTATAGTCTCTAGATTCTAGAGAGACAGCTGAGGGTTTAATTTAATTCACACACGCTGGCCTTATGCGGGTTGGTGAATCAGACATGTCTTTAGAATTTCTGATTCCTCACGATGTTTTCCTTCACCGTTAGCAGATGGCGAATCATTTAATTAGTAGGTACATAATAATATACACTCCACAAAGTGAAATTCACATTGGTGCTGCCACCCAGGACTGGTCCAAGTCACCACCGTTTCATTAGTGACTAACCTGGTGACAAAATGTTGAGGGCGCACATTCATATATTATATCCTATTAATATTGTTAGCGCAAAAGTTTGTAAAAATGTATGGATGTACATATATTTGTTACTCTTTCACGCAAAAACTTCTGAACGGATCTGGATGAAATTTGGCACAGAGATAGATTATAGTCTGGAATAGCATATAAGCGATAACTGACATCCACGCGTGCAGAGCCGTGGGCAACAGTTAGTTATATCAAAAAGCACTATTGTAAACTGTTCCAAATAAATAATAATAATTATAAGCCACTGTCGTGATTGCGACAAGCCGACTGTCGACTTTAATGATAAGTAAAACAACCGTTTTTTTACCGCTCTGTCTGATGGTAAGCAGTTACCGTAGCTTATAGACACTTGCAATACCAGATGTTTCATTTGCGTGTTGCCGAACCAAAATAAAAACAAAAAACATAAGGGTTGTGAAACCTTGTGTTTAGAAAGCTTTTGTGGAAAAGCACACAAAGTCTATCCTGTCGAACTATTAGAGTAAGATGAATTGAGCCTGTAATTGCGCACACACTTGTGCACTATAATAATTCTTGCGCAATTAGCCAATTTTCTAGAGAAACATAATATAAAAAATAGAAAGATTTTCTACAGTGAATGTTACATTAAATGGCTAATGATAAAATAAATTCTGACCTTTCAGTAAAAATTCATATAAATCAAAAATTCTGTAGATGAATAGATTTCTAGCATTATTTAGTATTCTTAGCAATATTTAAGTAACAATAACGGTTATCTTTTTAATGGTTGAGCCATAAATTAACTGTTGAGTGGCAAAACATGGATTTGTAAAAACGGTTTAATGAAGTAACGTGTAGTTAATGTATGAATGCGGAGTATTTCACACTCTTGTGTGTTGCTACCACGAACTATGTGAACTGTGGCTCGTACTTAAACTCCTTTACACGCATTATACCAAGAAAGCAAAATGCCACTTGGTCTTTTTTCGTAATGAAAAAAATATTGAGAGGTAAAGCACCATCCTACTAATCCGTTCAGTAGTTTTTACGTGAAAGAGTAACAAACATCCATCCATTCATTCTCACAAACTTTCACATTTATAATATCTAATCTAATACCTTTAACTGAGCAATTCTTCCTTTAAGCGACCTTGAATCTCGGAAACGGCTCCAACGATTTTCATGACATTTTGTATGCAGGGGGTTTCGGGGCCGATTTATCGATCCAGCTAGGTTTAATTTTTAGAAAATGTTAATATCCATAAAAAAATACAAAGCAAAGCTCAGTCATTCAGGTATTAATATTTTAATCATATCAATTTTATCGAAGGGTTTCTTCACAAAATACAAGTTATTTCTTTAATATTTATTAACTAATATAATTATTTAAAACCTCGACGTTAGTTCTGGCATACACCACTGGGTCAGATAACTTAATGTGCCCTATACACAATTAAACACGGGAAATTTTAAATTTGCAACGACGATTTACTGCAAAAACATTAAAAGAAATTGCAAGAACAAAATGCATAGTTACGACTGTGTGTGTAGCAATCGTAAAGGGCTTCTAATACTCTTATTAACCTTATACTACGATGATGGCACTGACGAAACTATTAGTGCAAAGTTACACGGTATATCTATACATTGGCTGACTGACTTGGTGGTCCAGTGGCCGCAGTATGCGCCTGCTGTGCACGAGGTTGTGGGTTCGATTTCAATAGGACATAAATTTGTGTGACCCACAAAGAGTTGTTCTGAGTTTGGGTGTAATTTGTGTTCGTTAATTGTATGTTTGTAAAGTTCTCCGCGACACAGAACATGCTCTCTAGTGCGGGAGTTGTCTTTTTAAAAACAAATGTCCAGATTCTTTGATTCATTAACGCAGAGCCTAAGCCTGCTATAAATTTTGCACGAAGGTTCCTTAAGTGAGGTAAGTAAATAAAACTAAGACTGCACGTTTGGTTCAGTTGCTTAAGTAGTTACCCCGCCATTTGCCACTGTGCGGCGTGTTGTGGGTTCGACCACTACACGGGACAAATAAAAGTGTGTGAGCCATAAATAGTTGTCCCGAGTCTACTTTGTGTCCGTTATTGCTTTTTTTTTTCTTTTACTTTGAAAATGGGGTTTTTTCTATTGAAAATGAAAACCTTACCGGTCGGTTAGGTGCCCAGAAAAACTTATTTAATTCCTTCCTAGATATTCAACGCCCAAAATAAGAGGGCATTATCGCCTAGTTTGAGACTGATTTAAATGCTCTTCTGAAGAAGTCTGTTAACTCAATCATTCGATTCACGAATTTTATTCTCTTCTATATTTTTGTATGGATCTACCTCGTGTACGAAGGCACTAGCATGGTACCATGTCACACTAACACAGTGAACATTATGTTACTTGTTTGACAATACCGTGAAGTATTTTTAATAGCTCTAAACGTACAGACATTATTACACGGTGTCATACATACACCCATGCATGTGTACTATCGGCGAAGTAGCCGCTAGACCACTCATACAATGTTTATATAACATAATCTATGGATAAATTAAGTGACATAGTAAGAGAAGCAAAAAGTATTGAGAGGTAGGGCACCATACAAGCGAGCAAGCCCGACTGGGGAAGGACCTTACCAAAGACCACAGTCAAATAACTACACATAGCGGTGTACTTGTGTTTTAGTGTGTGAGTACAGGTTTCCAGTGCTCATTTAGGTATGTGTTTTTAATAAAACGTTTTTCTATCCCAGGGAAACTCAATCTAAAATCCCTGATGTAAAGTAAAATGGGTCGGCAATACTTAAGTGATATCTGGTATTGCAAGCGTCCATAGACTACGGTAACTGCTTACCATCAGGCGGGCCATATGCTTGTTTGTTTGCTAAAAAATGTTAAGAGTGGTCGACTTGGTCGATAGTACATACATACATACATAAAATGTGTGACTAGTTACGTTGGCTATTATAATAAATTGATGTTTTTTTTTACCAATAATTGCGGAAGTTATTGTAATAATCTTAGACATGTCTGTGGTCATAGTAATAAGTAGATATTGGGGTCTTCATGTCGAAGCTTTGATAGTGTCAACTTTAATAAGGTAGTCACGCAGTGGGGGCCTGGAGACGGACGCGCTGGCGTGATGAGTTAGACTTTGCTGGGTAGATTTGACATCTAGCAGAGAAGTGTGCAAGACAAATGAGCTTGTTCTGAGGAATTGTTCGAGATGATGCCCACGGCCACATTTTATCAACGCACCTATCGCCACCGACAGGGAGTTCATCCTCACATCCTTGCACCTCAAACTTGCCGTACCGTAAGATTCCAGAGGAATTTCTTACCACGTACGATTAGGCTGTGGAATGAGCTCCCTGCCGAGGTTTTTCCAAAAGACTATAGCATGGGGTTCCTTGAGAAAGGAGTTATAAGGTTTTTAAAGGGTCGGCAACGCGTGAGTGACACCCCTGGTGTTGCAAACGTCCATAGGCTACGGTAACTGCTTACCATCAGGCGGGCCGTATGCTTGTTTGCCACCTTGGTAGTATAAAAAAAAAAAAAGACCATTAGGGAGACCTTTGCTCAGCAGTGAGACATTATGACTGCCTTGGTGGTCCAGTGGCCGCAGTATGTGTCTGCTGTGCACGAGGTTGTGGGTTCTATTCCCACACAGGACAAAACTTTGTGTGACCCACAAAGTGTTGTTCTGAGTCTGGGTGTAATTTGTGTCCGATAATTGTATGTTTGTAAAGTCCCCCGCGACACAGAGCTTGTTCTCTAGTACGGGAGTAGTCTTTTTAGAAAAAAAAAAAAAATATTATTAGCCTATACTTCCCCTGCCCACGCTGCATCTTCCAGTGGCGACCACGAACTGGAAGACGCAGCGTGGGCAGGCCTCCAACAAGGTGGACCGACGACCTGGTAAAGGTCGCGGGCAACCGATGGACAAGGTCAGCTCAGGACCGAAGGATGGGAAAACCTTGGGGGAGGCCTATGCCCAGCAGTGGACGTCTTATGGCTGAGATGGATACTATCCCACTGCAGAGCAAAGGCCTTCCCTTCCTTTTTCCATGATAGCCTATCTCTTGCCAAGTGAAGCCAATCCCTTCTATAGGCGTCAAGCTCATCTCGCCATCTTATTTTGGGTCTACCACGTGGCCGCTGCCTGGTGTTTGGGACCCACTGCGTCGTTATTTTTGCCCACAGCTTCTCCAGCATGCGACTGTCGTGACCCGCCAGTTCCACTTTAGCTTGGCCGCTGAGTGGCAGTAGGACATAACAGGTTAAAACAACAAAAAATAACCCCTTACCAAATTTTATGCGGTCTTCTTCTTATCGTTTTTCGTTTTTAAAAAAGACAACTCCCGCACTAGAGAACAAGCTCTGTGTCGCGGGGGACTTTACAAACTTACAATTAATGGACACAAATAACACCCAGATTCAGAATAAATCTTCGTGGGTCACACAAAGTTTTGTACTGTGTAGGTATGAATCGAACCCACAACCTCGTGCACAGCAGGCGCATACTGCGGCCGCTGGACCACCGAGGCAGTCATCATTTATCGTTTGGTTAGTGGCCAACCTGGTGACGGAGTTATTTAGATCACCCATATTTAGGCCTCTGTCGTGATCTAACAACTGTTAACAAACGGAATCGACTTTTAACGCGCTCTCGGAAGCACGGAGACGTTCAGGTGAAATATCACTATACGGTCACCCATCTATAGGATTACCAAGCCTTTGATAGCGCCTTTTTAAGAGGTCGTAACCGAGCTATATATAATAACCGATTTCTACACATGAGGTCCAACCCGGTCGGTAGCACCAATGTAAATCTAACTTTGTATAATTTTAAAGAGAGGTAGAACACCAAGCCTTACTGCGAAAGGACCTTCGACTTATAGAAGACCAGTGTCTGAGTACAAGTAGACTGTGTGGGAGTACAGACCCTCTAGACAAGGGGCATAACGATACTATGTTTATCCCATCATCCATCCATCCATCTCAGCCAAAAGATGTCCACTGCTGGACATAAGCCTCAAGGTTTTCCTCAGATCTCAGTCCTTAGCTAACCTTATCCATCGGTTTTTTTATACTACTTAAGTGGTAAACGAGCTCACGGCCGGCCTGATTTTAAGCAGTTACCGTAGGAGACCCGTTCTCACACACAGGAACACAACTACATCACTGAGTGTAGTTATTTGGCTATGGTCTTCTGTAAGGTGTAGGTTTTTTTTTTTTTTTTTTTTTATACTACCAAGGTGGCAAACAAGCATACGGCCCGCTTGATGGTAAGCAGTTACCGTAGCCTATGGAGGTTTGCAACACCAGGGGTGTCACTCACGCACCGCCAACCTTTTAAAAACCTTATAATTGCTATAGTCTCTTGGGAAAACCTCGGCAGGGTTCATTCCACAGCCTAATCGTACGTGGTAAGAAATTCCTCTGGAATCTTACGGTCCTTCCCCAGTAGGGCTCGCTCGCTATATAGTATGATACCCTACCTATCTTTGTTGGAGGCTTGCCCACGCTGCTGTCAAGTGGCTTGGCCAGATCTCCAGTGCTAATTTTTGTGATGCCCCCTTCATTACAAGCATCCATTAGCTACAGTACTTGCTTACCTTCAAATTGGACTTCATCGCTCTCTTATAGCCTATTTAAATACTACGCAAGTTCATATATTAAGTGGTGTAAAGCCGATTTGTTCGAGAACCTGAAGACAATGGCTCAATGTTTGGATGTATGGTTGTGTAACTTGCAACCCATGCGGATGTGGGTGATACATTCTCGCTGATGTTAAGCAGTTACCGTAGCCAACGCAATACCAGAGGTATCACTTACGTGTTGCCGACCCATTTTTTTACACCAGGCCTTTAAGATAAAGTATTCCCAAATGAGGCTGGAGGTCGGTACTGACACAGGAACACAACTACACCGCTGTGTGTAGTTATTTGGTTGTGGTATTCTGTTAGGTGAAGGTCCTTCCCTAGTCGAGAAGAATATTCCTATACTAAAGATGATATTCTATCATAAGAGAGGAAGGGCACCATACTAGCGACCAAGCCCGACTGGTAAAGGACCTTACAGAAGACTACAACCAAATAACTACACACAGCGGTGTAGTTGTGTTCCTGTGTGAGTACCGACCTCCAGCCCTCATTTGGGAGTACTTTATCTTAAAGGCCTGGAGTTGATGAGGCGCTCATAGCTAGGTGCACTCACTGTTCGGTAAACGATCAGCGGGTTAAGCTACCAAAGGCGCGGTAACCCTACAGATGGGTGACCGCATAGTGGTATTTCATCTGAGCGTCTCCGTGCTTCGGAAGGCACGTTAAAAGTCGGTCCCGACTGGTTTCAGTCGTTAGATCACGACAGAGGCCTGAATAATGGCGATCTAAATAACTCTGTCACCAGGTTGGCCACTAACCAAACGATAAGAAGAAGAAGAAGAAGGTGTATTTATGTTCCTGTGTGTGAGTACAGGTCTCCAGCGCTCATTTAGGAATGCGTTTTGAAAGAAACGTATTCCTATCCCAGAGATACTCCCATCTTAAAGTCCTGATTTAAAAAAATATGTTGGCAACACGCAAGTGTTACCTCTGGTATTGCAAGCGTCCATAAGCTACGGTAACTGCTTAATATCACGTGTCTCGCGCTTTAAAAAAAAGAAAAAGCGTTTTTAAAAGACGATAGTCATTCCTCTCAGTATTACCACAACCCCGCATCGAAACAAGCTATAAATAAACGATGTATATATAATTGTTATTACATGAATAGGCTACTATAAATGATCTACACTCGCATGATGTACATAAAGGTTTAATGTACACAACCTCAATAGATATAAGCCGTAAGTAAATAATAAGTTTTTGCCAAACGCGAGGTCGGGCGCACGGTCAATAGGCAAGTGTTACAGGACGGTGTTATGTGAGAGTGAGACAGTAAACAACTGATTTATTTATTTATCAAACTTACAACTACCATTACAGAAAATATTCCAATACGATAGTGAAGCCATCTTAAACAATATTTAACACTATTTACAAACTTAATACATCTTTATTTATTCATCATCATCAGCTTATCGCAGTCCACTGCTGGACATAGGCCTCTCTAAGTGTCCGCCAAGCACGATTCTCGGCTTCCCGCATCTTCTTTGCTTTGCGAAGATCCTTGCTTCACCTGGCCTGAGGGCGTCGCATTTTAAGTTTTATTACTAACTTAATTGACGAACATTATTTATTTTTATTATTCTTGGGTGGAAAACAATTATACAGCTCGCCTAATGATAAGTAGTTACCGTAGCCTATGGACTCTTGCAATACCAGAGGTATCACTTGCGTGTTGCCCACCGAATATTGTTAGGAAAACATTTAGTTAATAACGCATCCCTAAATTAGCGCTGAGACCTGTATTCACCCACAGGAATACAACGACACCGATGTGTAAAGTTATTTAGCTGTGGTCTTCTGTTAGGTGGAGATCCTTCCCCAATCAGGATTGCTCGCTTAAATGAAGCCCTACTTTTCTTTAATCCAGCGAGTCCACCTGACAATTTCAAGTTATTAATTTGCTTCATTCTCACATATCGCCGTCCACATCACAAATTCATGACATAACACAATATTAAATACCAATTTGTCCTATTATAAGCACAGTTATATATTGTCGTATATACAACACAATGATGCTTGATGCAGACATAAGCATAACGATCCGATTTCACTCACTAGATCAGCAGAATTACTAGTTTTATTGCGGTCATAAAAGCAATTACACTTTTTTTATACAACTCAGGTAGTAAACAAGCGTACGGCCTTGATGTAAGCAGTTACCGTAGCCTATAGATACTTGTAATATCTGCAGCATCACTTGCGTATTGCCGAGTCAAAAAAATGTAATACTAGAGTTTTGTGATGGGGTATCGCCCTAGCTACTTTCCCGCTCGGCCACCATCGCTTTCATCCTAATAAAAGCGATGGTGGCCGAGCGGGAAAGTAACCGTCTTGCACGCAAGAGGTGCGAGCTCGATCCCGGGCAGTACCAATATTAATTTCACTTTGTGGTGTTTATATGTACTAACCAAATGATTTGCCATCGGCTAACGGTGAAGGAAAACATCGTGAAGAAACCCACATGTCTTAGTTAGTTTTCCCGATAGACTATAGCATGGGGTTCTTCAAGAAAGGAGTTATAAGGTTTTTAATGGGTCGGCAACGTGGCAAGTGTAACATCAGTCGCGCCGTATACTTTTTCCACCCAAGTTGTATATAAAAAACTTGAGAGGTGTCAAGGGACACCCGGATGGAGCGAAGTTCCACATAACACACATATTTTTATTTTATTTTTATTTAAATTATAATTTAATTATTATTTAATTAATAATATTAATATTTTAATATAAATATATTATTATAATGATATCTGGCTTGCTTTCTATAAGAGAGAAAGAGAGAAAGAGAGAGAGAGAGACAGACAGAGTAACATGCGCACGCCGCACAGCTTTACTATAGCAAAAAGTTTCGTGACAACTTTTCGTAAGAATTTTTTCCGTCTAGCCCCCTTTCAAAACGCGCATTAAGAAACTTCGTTCCAAAAAGTATGCATTCTACCCGCCTGATGTTAAGCAGTTACTGTATTTTATAGATGCTTGACAGGTCTCCCTCTGCCTCTTTTCCCTTGTGGGCCTCTCCTCATGGTAAATTTTTTAGTCCATCTTTGGTCTTTTAGTCTCGCTACGTGAGCTGCCCATTTCCATTTCAGCTTTTGCGCGTAACTAAAAGAATCTGTGACACGATGGGAGGACGAGGTGAAAAGAGCAACCGGCCAAGATTGGGACCAAGCAGCACAGAATATACAGGAATGGGGATCATTGGAGGAGGCCTTCACCCAAACTAGGGAATTAACATAAAAAAAAGTTATTTAATACCAATCAAAGAATGTATATTTGAGAAGTGTAAGAAATGAAAGGCTTTTTTATTTTATTTATAGATGCTTGAATCGAACCCGCACCTATTTGACTAGTCGGTTATTATCTCACTCGACTACCACAGCTTTATTAAGTACATACTTATTTAAAAGTAGTATTTAAGTAGATACTTATTTAAAATCGTAATTTGACGCAGACACGCTATTCAGTTCAATTGTTTTATGCTTTGATTACATTATTTATAGTTATGATTATTATGTTCTTTTAATATAAAATGTAGTAGATATATATATATAGTTAAATAGTTATTAATATAATAGACTATTAACCTTCTTTATACATTCTTTTTAACTGACTTCAAAAAAGAATGTATGTTTACCGATATCTCCCCCAATTGTGGACCGATACTAAAAAATATTTTTTATTTGAAAGAGTATACTCTTGAGGTGGTCCTATTGGCACCAAGTCAGGATCTGATGATGGGAGTCAGGGCAATTGAGGGCAACTCTTAAATGTTATAGGCATTAACAATGTTTTTAAGTGCATTTTTTTACTTTTACTTTATCACTAAAAATAGATAAGTTTTTTAGGAAAAAAAATAAACCGACTTCAAAAAGCTAAAAATAACCGAATACAGATTGAAGTCGGTGCCAAGCTGAAGATTAGGACTATGTTAGTAAACAAATTAAAGAGATATATACAAAGAATATTTTGAAACCAATTCTACGGTAGACATGCATCTCCATCTCAGCCATAAGACGTCCACTGCTGGACATAGGCCTCCCCCAAGGTTTTCCACATCATTCGGTCCTAAGCTGACCTGTCCATCGGTTGCCCGCGACCTTTACCGTCGGTAAAATACTGTTGGAGATGGCCCGAATTCTGCAAAGCAAGGAGGCTGTTATTTTTCGCTACATCGCAAAGAAATCATTAGTATGGCTTTGCGTGAACATCCCTGATGCACTGCACAAGCAGGGCAGCCCCATCATTCTAAAGTCATTATTATATAGGACACGTAAAGCGCTGATGGCGAACTGCATATAGTTGGTCCACAGGCTGCGAGTCTACACGTGCAGCCTGCAGTATTCTACATTACTTGGTAGTAAGCTTTAAACAAAGTTTTTTTCGATATAAGCTAGCCTCATTAAAAACATAAAAAGATTAAACGGAAATCCGGCGAAATAAATAATAGTTCGTGTCACGAATAGATAAATTTAATATATTTTTTTTATACTACCAAGGAGGCCAACAAGCATACGCCCCCCCCGTGGCCTATGGACGCTTGCAACACCAGGGGTATCACTCGCGCGTTGCCGAACCTTTAGAAACATTATAATTCCTTTCTCGAAGAACCCCATGCTATGGTCTCTCGGGAAAACCTCGGCAGGAAGCTCATTCTGCAACTTAATCGTACGTACCTAATATCATCATCATCATCATCCGGACAAGTCCACTGCTAAACATAGGCCTCCCTCATATGACTCCACAATGGTCGATCTTCAATGTGGTGATTAATGGCAAATCCCCCTCAAATGAAGTACCTAATATGCTTCGGGCAAAACAAAATTAATGTATACTAGTCAGTTAACATTAATATATTATAGGTACTACTAACAAGTGCTCTAATGATGATCTAACTAATATTCAACAACTACACTTATTGTCAGTCGACATAAGTAATTGACAGTTCAATAAGTAAAGGTCGTCGGTTCGAATCCAACTGCATTCTTGTGCGAGGCCGTTGATGGTTACCGATAAGTGCTTTTTCTCACGATTTTAATTCGACATGCTTTTGTTAGAGAATGATGAGACGCCACTCTAGAATGTAACCTTAACCTTTTTGGTGTGAATCACTTTGCTAACATATTGATTGCACGGCTGGTTCCGTGGCTCAAGTGGTTATCTTCTTTTTACTATTGCGTGGCGTGTTGTGGGTTCAATCTTCACATGAAACTAAAATTGGTGTAGGGTATAAATGAGTCCTGAGTGTGCTTGTGTCTGTGAATTGTTTGTTTGTGAAGTCCCCTTTCCGTGTGGTGACGAATTAAGAAGGGTGTCGTAAGAGTCGACTAAGGCAGTAAGTCAGTCAAAACTAAACAAATCCCTATACCAACCCGTTAGGCCAGCGTAGTATTAAGTAGGCTAATATTCCTCCAAGTGGGAGGAATCCCGTGCCCAGCAGTGGGACGTTTATGGATTGAGAGTATCAAGTCCCCTGCGACACAGGGTTTGTTCTATAGTAGTCTTAAAAATGTTATTTATTGGTTGAGACGGTAGTAAGTAACAGCTCCGAGGTTAAGGTGCGCTAGCCGCGGTTATTTTATGAATGGGTGATCTTTTTCAAACTCAAAATCATTTATTCATTTAGATTAAATGCATGATACTTATGAACGTCAAAATGAAACAACAATAGCAAGCATATTTCTTTTCATGTTCTGCGAGCTATGTGCCCGGCCCATTGTCACTTAATGGAGGCAATTCTTCGAGCTATGTCGGTTACTTTGGTTCTCCTACGGATCTCTTCATTTCCGATCTCGCAGGGAAACTTCAAGCATAGTTCTCTCCATTGCTCTTTGGGTGACTTTGAGCCTTCGCACGAGGCCCATAGTGAACGACCACGTCTCAGATCCGTATGTAATCACTGGCAACACACACTGGTCAAAGACTTTCGTCTTGAGACACTGCGGTATTTGGGACGAGAAGACTTAGCTTCCCGAACGCTGCCCAGCCGAGTCGGATTCGACGAGTTAATTACTAAAATTAAATATTTCTTGCGAATACCCTAATAAGAAACTTGACCGGCACTCTACTGTTCATTCAAATACCATTGTCAGTTAGTTCATCACAACATAAATCTCAATTTGTAACTAAAATAGTAATTAAACGGGTTACTTAACAAATATAAACAATATAAGAAGATTTATAGTGCGTGAATATACACTAAATGATGAAACTTTCACTTTTAGATAGATGCACGAGGATTGTTTAACGCTAATGGCGGTTGTGTCATTTTAATGTATTTTTTATTATTTGTAATTTAATTTGTAAATGTGTGTTTTGATTGTTTATTTATATGCGTAGGAATCGTAATAACAGTGTTATAGAATCACATTCGCATAAATAAATTGATCAAATGATTCACCATCTGCTAACGGTGAAGAAAAACATCCTGAGGAGACCCACATGTCTTAGAAGAAATCCTAAAGACATGTCTGATTTACCAACCCGCATTAGGCCAGCGTGTGTGAATTACAGCCTAAACCCCCTTCTCTCTCTTGATGGGGAGAGGAGACCCATGCCCAGCAGTGTGACATATATGGTTTTACTATTATTATTATTATAAATAAATTATACCAAAAAAGTCCACTAGCATAAGGCTCAGCAGTTACTAAGTATATGTACTAATATTATAAATGAGAGAATTAGTCTGTTTGTTCGTTACCTTTTACCGACTAAAAGGCTGAAAGGATCCTTATGAAATTTGGCAAAGAGAAATTTGTTATCTTGGATAAGGAAGGAAACGGAGTTTAATAACCGACATCTATGTGCCGCGGGTAACTGCTAGTATTTTAAATATTCGATTCTAATACATTTATTGAACGCTTCAAACAAATTTTCTTTATACTACTTGGGTTCCAAACAAGCGTACGGCCCGCCTGATATTAAGCAGTTACCGTAGCCTATGGACACTTGCGTATTGCTTACCCATTTTATACACCAAGATTTTAAGATGGAGTATCCCTGGGATAAGCAAATGTTTCTTTCAAAACGCATCCCTAAATGAGACCTGTACTCACACATAGGAACACAACTACACCGCTGTGTGTAGTTAGTTGGCTGGGTCTTCTGTAAGGTGGAGGTTCTTCCCCAACTGGTCTTGCTCGCTAGACTGCCTTAGTGGTCCATGGCTGGTCCCGAAGATTCCGGAAAGTCCCGTTCCGGGACCTTCGGGTGTCAGTCTGTGGAGGCTCTTCAAATTTCAAGGTCCAGTGCTAATCAGCGAGGACTTCGCATAGCGATAAAGAAGTGAACAGTCGTATGGTGAACAGACCCTCTAGACAAGTGGCATAAACGGTAGTCTACGATATAATGTCGTAAACTTACGTCAAATGACTTATATTTGCTTTTTTGACTTATCGATTCAACTATCGCTTATGCCACTTGTCTAGAGGGGCTGGTATTGCTAGAGGGTGTGACAGCCTCCACAGACCGTCACCCGAAAGCACATCCACTAAGTTGCCGAAGCAATTTAGTCTAAGTGCCATATTTGATACCTCCGATTCTAATACATTTATGGAAGCCTTAAAATACACCTTCCAACACATAATACGGCCATTATCCCATAAGGGAATTACACGATACAGTGTAACCTTTACCTATGGTGCAATTCAACCATCGATGGGTAATTCACGCCGATACTAGCTGTCATTTGTGAGACTAGCGCTAATGATAATCACTGAGCAATTTTCTTGATATATTTGGATGTAGACAAGCGTTTAGAGTTCAGAAGTTCTCAACCTTTTATCAATAAACTAAGGGTCGCCCGCGACTTCGTCCGCGTGGTAATTTGGAATATTTTCTCCGATTTTGCAACATGTCTCACTACTGCTCTGCTCCTATTGATCATAGCGTGATGTTATATAGCCTATAGCACTGTTCAACAAAAAAGAAAAATTTAAAGAGGCGCTCATAGCCAGGGTAATAAAGGAAAAAGAAGGCAAAACCAACTGCCCCGGGGGCTTAGAGCGAGGTTGTGGGTTCGATTCTCACACAGGGAGAACACTTTGTGTGACCCACAAAGAGTTGTCCTGAGTCTGGGTGTTATTTGTGTGTGTTAATTGTATGTTTATTTATTTATTATTTATTCTCTTTATTTAATTACATTCACAAAAAATTACATTTTTAAATATATAGGTATATAAAAACAGTATACATTTAAAAATATAAAAATGGAGACCCACCGGCATCGGGTACAGGGACCAAGCTACCGGTGGTTAGGGCTCCAGAGACAGGAACCTCCTCACGATGCGCGCCGTGTCCAAGAGAACCGCCTTCTGCATCAGGCCCACAATCCAACCGTCTAACGAGAGCCTCCTAAGGTGTCGATGGAGGCTCTTGGCGATCAGTCCATTGACCGATACAACTATCGGGACAATGATCGCTGAATCTACCTCCCACATGTCAACAATCTCGTGAGCTAAATCCAAATACTTAATCTGTTTTTCTTTTTCGGCTTTCACGAGATTCTCGTCATGTGGGACAGTGATATCAATGATCATTGCAAGGCGCTCTAATCGATCTATCACCACTATATCAGGCTTATTGGCAACAATAGTCCTGTCAGTAATGATAGATCGATCCCAATATATTGTGGCACGACCATTCTCGAGAACTGGGTCGGGCACATACCTATAGTACGGTACCTGCGAGTCTACGAGGTTGTACTTTACAGCAAGTTGCTGATGGACAATCCTGGCCACTTGGTTGTGTCTGTGCAAATACTCGCCGTTTGCAAGACGAGAACAACCAGAAACTATATGCCTGAGAGATTCTCCGGGATAGTGGCAGGCCCGACAAATGTCAACCGTCCCATCTTTCAGGATATACTTACGGTAGTTGTTCGTCATAACAACTTCGTCCATAATTGCACAGACAAAACCCTCGGTTTCTCCAAAGAGATCACCGAAACGTAGCCAGGACACAGATGATAAAAATTCTACATCGGGCCCATGCAAGGCCCGATAGAAACGTCCATGCAACTCCTTGCTTCTCCATACTTCTTCGCGCTCAGTAGTACTGAGTACTACAGGTTTGCGCCAGTTCTCTTTAGCTAGACCTAGCGGGGTGAGCCCGGTATCCACAGCAACCACGTCTCGATGCACATCCACGTCAGCATTGAGAAAGTATTCTCTGAGGTTGCATACCTCACGGTTGTGGAGGGTCTTGGCACATAAAAAGCCACGACCTCCACATTTCCGCGGGATATACAACCTCATTACCGTGGTATTTTGCGCGGAACTTGGAGATTGATGCGTGACACCAACTCACCGCTATCAAGCTTGCCGTTTGCAAGTTTATGCAGGAATGATAAATCCTGCACAATACGTCGTTCACGCAGGGAGAACATCTTAAAGTATTCCAGCCGTTGTTCATATGGACATCTATGTGAAATGCCACTGCAGGTGTAGGCAAGGTTCCTAGTGAATGCACGTTGAATGCTCTCAACACGCTGAGAATGTACTGCATAATGGGGGCTCCATACTATGCTTGCATATTCTAATTGGCTACGGACTAAGCTATTGTAAAGTGCGATTTTAGTTCGAGGTAGCTGAAATCCCTTAGTACTGCGTATTATAAATCCAAACATCTGTGCTGATTTAATAACGATACTGTCAATATGATTATTGAAATTAATTTTAGTATCCATAATGACACCTAAATCTCGGACTTGATTTACCTGTTGCAAGATGATCTTATTTATGTTGTAAGACGTGTGTAGGGAGTGTATTTTGCGAGTGAATTTTATATGAAAACATTTTTTAACATTAAGAGACATGCCATTTGCGGAACACCAGCTTACAATGCGATCCAGGTCATTCTGCATAAGAATTTTATCGTCATGAGAAGATACAGTTTTATAGACTTTAAGGTCATCTGCAAAAAGCAGAGCTTTACAATGATGTATTTGAGTGACTAAATCGTTAATAAACAAAATGAAAAGAATAGGTCCGAGATGGGATCCTTGGGGAACGCCGGAGTCAGCGTAAAGTCCCCCGTAACACAGAGCTTGTTCTCTAGTGCGGGAGTTGTCTTACAAAAGAAAAAAAAACACTTACCATCGAGCATCTTATGATTAGTAAAGTTGGTCGTATGTTTTTAGCCGACTTTATTTAGAAGCAAATCTTGAATATTCTATTACAAATCAAATGCACTTTCAACGAATGTATCACACGACATTTGAACTTCATTCCTAACGGTTCAAGGTTCGATTCCCGTAATTAGAGTGTTCAAATTTATTATTGCTTATATATTTCAAGTAATTGCGGTAATAAATTACGTAAACAAGAGTACTGTTGGGCGTTAAAGGTTGGTTTTATGTATTTGTGGGTTAAATTGGCAAGTTATTTTAGGGTTAAGTTGTTTTTTTTTTTAAATAATAGTAATTATAGTCGTCCATTTCGGTTACGGCGGCTAATCTCCACGGAGATCATCCACCTGCGCAGGACATATTGTCGTGCACAAGCGTGCGTCAACACAGGTTCAATCACATCAAAGGGAAAGTTAAAGAATACTAAGGTAAATAATTATTATAGTGAAAGAACTAGTCCAAAATCATATAAGATATATGAATTGTTAAGAGATAATAATAGAATAAAATGTAAAATTAAACTAAAAAGCAAAATTAAGGAAATGTTTGGGTACAATTGTAGTAAAGGTAAAATGAAAAAAAATTGTCTTTTAAAATAGTTTATTGATTGGCTAGGTTAAGATTAGTACATATGTGGATAGATAAGTATAGTAGAACTATAATAGCTATGTATAAAGGCAGGTAAATGTTTGTTAAACTTAATGAGTGTGAGCGTTCGCCTACAAACTGCGCAAGCAGATGGCGAGTAAAGATATTGTATACCTATGTATTAGAATTGAATAAAAAGCCTTTAAACGGTTGCAATACCAAAGGCATTACTTGCTGACCTTAAAAAACTTTACACCATGTCTTTATGATGTAGTATCCCTGGGATAGGAAAACCGAAAGGATAAAGAGACCTGTACTCACACACTCCCGCACTAGGGAACAAGCCCTATGTCGCGGGGGACTTTACAAACATACAATTAACGGACACAAATTACATCCAGACTCAGGACAAACATTTATGAAGCACACAAAGTTTTGGCTCGTGTGGAAATCGAACCCACGACTTATGGCTTAGCAGTCAGGTCAGGGTCACTAACTAGTAGACTATTTGGCTGTGGTCTTCTGTAAGATAGAAGTTCTTCCCCAGTCGGGCTTGCTAGCTTTTACAATGTCTGTCTTAGTTAACCCAGTTTAATATACCGTTAAATGTATGGAGGATACCCGTGTCCAGCAGTGGGATGTTTATAGGTAGAGATGATAATGATGATGTATATACCGTTTCTAAATTTAAGATCTATTAAAAAAGTAATAAATTTGGTGTTCAAATTAATAGTGCATTCATTTTTTAGCTCAAAAGTCAAGGTGCCTGACCTATATAGGTTTTTATTAGGTATTTGTTTTAGTGTAACATGTTGAATGGCGTCATTGAAACCGAGATTGTTATCAAGATTTGTTACCGTATAACTACATGTATATTCATCATCATCATCTCAGCCAAAAGACGTCCATTGCTGGACATAGGCCTCCCCCAAGGATTTCCACAACTCTCGATCCTGAGCCGAGCATTTATTAAGGTTTCGTAGAAATGCCGTTATTTAATTTAAATAATGTAGCTTTCTAATGGCGAAGGAAGTCTGCGTGGTAACAGATTAAGAATACAAATGTCACCACCCCGTTCCATCCCGAGGGTGTCGTAAGAGTCGACTAAGGGAGTAAGTCAGGCAAACAATATCCACTGCAAGAGAGGGATAACTCGAAACAAAACCCTATACCATCCCGTCTGGCCAGCGTGGTATAGTAGGCTAATATCTCTCCAAATGTATGAAGGAGACCCGTGCCCAGCAGTGGGACGTTTATGGGTTGAGAATTGAGATAGAATGACGACGGAATTTTTCAAATCTGTCGAGTCGTTTTTGAGTTAATTCGTAACAAGCAAACAAAAAAGCAAATCTTTCCTTTTTGTATTATTATTTTAGATAAACTTCATTAGACTCTTCGCCCACTTAATGTTTTATCCAAGATCACTAACAATCTTTGATCTTGAAAATATAACCCATTCAAATTTGTGAAGCGAATTCGTTATATACGGATCATTTATTTGCAATGTTCATCTAGTTTTTTATACTATTTATGTGGCAAACAAGCACACGGTTCCCCTGATGGTAAGCAGTTACCGGAGTAGGTGGAAGCCTAGAATACCTCGGCTGTCCCAGATCAAAACCCAGTAAGGGTAATTTTTTGAATATTTTTTTTGGCAAGCTGTGGAAGCTTGTTATTGGCGTTTTTTGATATATGTATTATCATATTTGTTCTGAAGCTGTAAGCTCCCCAAATAAAAAAAATATATTTATATTTTTCAAAGTATGTTCCACCAAATTGTGAAGACACCAGCTTTAATATCTTATAAATAAGAGCTAATTTGATAGCACGAAACCAAGTAAGCGTTCTATATGCCCTTTATAAACCATTTAAAAAACCTAGTAGTAAAGTTAGTAAGGGGCATAAAACATGCATTTTACATTATTTAAAAATAAAATCTCGTAATATGTATTCAATAGTTAGTATTCCTTTTAGTAAATATTAGTTTTTCATTTTAACACATATGTTTTTGTAAGATATACTTTGGTACTACTGTGATTTATGTTTTCGCTCTCCTGTAAAATTTGTTAAAAAGCACTTGCTGGGTTTTGATCTGGGACAGCCGACCTGGGACATCATCACACTGTGATGCTGAGTAGGAAAACGTTTCTTTAAAAGCGCATCTTTAAATAAGCGCTTTAAGAGAGGCAGGGCTCTATGCAAGCTAGCAAGCCCGACTGGGAAAGGACCTCTACCTTACAGTAGACCACAGTCTAATAACTACACATAGCGGTGTAGTTGTGTACCTATGTGCAAGTCTCAGCGCACAATTAGGAGTGCGTTTTGAAAGAATTGTTTTCCTATCCCAAGGATACTCCATCTTAAAGCCGTGGTGTAAAAGGGTACTGAACACGCAAGTGATACCAGGGTATTGCAAGCCTCCATATGCTACGGTAACTGCTTAACAACAAGTGGACCTAAAAAAAGGTGAGCAAGTGTTTTGTAGTGGACAAAACTAGTATGACAAGCGTCTTAAAGCTACGGTAATTGCTTACTATTATTAGATGCAATGTTTGTCTTTCTGGGTGTAATTTGTGTCCGTGAATTGTATGTTTGTAGAATTCCCCGCGACACAAGATTTGTTCCCCAGTGCGGGAGTTGTCTTTTTAAAACAAAAATATTGTCTCGCCACTACACCTGGTTCTCAGTCTTAGCATTCAGTCTACTTTAGCAGCCTTAGTAGGTATGTATAAATTCCACGAAGTGAAATTCACATGTATGCATGTCGGGATCGAACTCCCACCTAATGTGCATTCAGCTATAATTTCTATAAAGTAATTAATCATACCAGAGGTTACTCTTCATTATGCTTGTAAAGCCGTGGGCGATGATAATTATAATATACAATGTACTATACAAATATCTGTACTGTACCACACAAAAACCTACTCTAACAAATAATCGTGAGCCACACAAACATACACATATTGTCTACTTTATTTACTGATTCTAATAAGTTACACCAATATTTGTTTAGTAATTTATCTAAATATACTGAAACGCAACATTGATTTACTGACTAACGACTGGCCCGTTGGTGTAGTGGTTAGTGACTCTGACTGCTACGCCGGAGGTCGTGGGTTCGATTCCCACCCAGGACAAATCTTTGTGTGATGAGCACGAATGTTTAATATGTATTTAGAAATATATAATATAAGTGTGTTTATCAGTTGTCTGGTTACCATAGTACCGGCTCTGCCTAGTTTGGGATCAGATAGCGATGTGTGATATGTCCCGAAAATATTATATGATATTATTATATTTATTCATTTAGGTCACAAAGTCACACTTATTAAGGTCATAAATTATGAATAAGCCAGAAAGATCATGTCAGCTGAATTTTCCTACGGCTAGTTCGCTGACGTAGAGCCATGAGAAGAACTAGCAAGAAATAGGTATATTTTTACTACTTGGTTGGCAAAAAAGCATACGGCCCGCCTGATGTTAAGCAGCTACCGCAGCCTACGGACGCTTGCATTACCAGAGGTATCACTTCTTTTTATTTTTTTAAGACAACTCCCGCACTAGAGAACAAGCTCTGTGTCGCGGGGGACTTTACAAACATACAATAAACGGACACAAATTACACTGAGACTCAGAACAACTCTTTGTGGGTCACACAAAGTTTTGTCCTGTGTGGGAATCGAACTCACAACCTCGTGCACAGCAGGCGCATACTGCGACCACTGGACCACCAAGGCAGTCATTGAGCGTTGCCGACCCATTTTTTTTACACCAGGGCTTTAAGATCGAGTAACCTTGAAATAGGAAAACATTTCTTTCAAAACGTATCCCTAAATGAGCGCTGGAGACCTGTACTCACACACTACACTGTGTAAAGTTATTTGTCTGTAGTCTTCTGTAAGATGGAGGTCCTTTCCCAGTCAGCATTGCTTACTAGTATGGTAGACTACCTCTCTTAACCTATTCTCTTTATAATATTAGTGGAACTGCTTCTATTATGGATATATCAATCACATTAACACCTTAATACAACATAATAGCCATCGGAAATTAATTAAAGTAATACAAAAATTACATTTAACAATATTATAATCTAACATTTCAATTGTAGATTCGAGGGTCGAGATATAAATGCAAAATGATTGCATTCATATTACAGCTATTATTTTATTTGTTATTGCTATCAACAAGATGGCTACCGAATTTAGAAGTAACAATTATGTTAGTTATGGAAGATATATATGTTATTAAGTTAATTGTATTAAAAATAGGAAATGTTTGTTGATATGAAGCTGAGGGCCGTCGATGTTATTTAATTAGAATCTATACTAATATTATAAAGGTAAAGAGTTTGTTAGTTTGGTTGAACGTGCTAATCTCAGAAAGTACAATTATAAAAAACTTTTTTTGTTCAATAGTTTCAATAGTGTTATCCAGGAAGACGCTCATTTAGGGATGCATTTTGAAACACACCTTCTTCCTATCCCAATAATACTCCAACACGGAACAACACGCAAGTGATACCTCTGGCACAGATAATATAATACTTTCCTCTGGGATTGCAAGCGTCCAAAGGCTACGGGAACTGCTTAACATCAGACGGGCCGTAACATATTGGCCACCAAATAGTATAATAAAACGCATTCGTATATGGACAACTTAAATGTGGAAAGGATAGAAAAAAACATTAATAACCCATATAAGTCCACAACCTATGCACGTCCCATTGCTGGGCACGGATATTTCGTGTGTCCTATGCGAGAGTCACGGAACTACAAATATCTTGACTAGCACAGGTGTAGTCAAAATATTGTATTTGTTCATCAACTGTGAATTTCTGAATTTATTTTTTACTATATTGTTGGTCTAGTAGTCGTCAGGTACGGCTGCTGATTACGAGGTTACTGGTTTCATTCCTGGGTCGGTTTAAAACATATGTGTTGGATTTTTTTGACAAGGCATTTACATTAAAGCTGTGGTGGCCGAGTGGGAAAGTAACCGACTTGCACGCAAGAGGTGCGAGTTCAATCCCGAGCAGTACCAATGTGAATTACACTTAGCGGAGTTTACTAATTAAACATTTACGTTTCGTTTCTAGTAAGTATCTATTATTTTTATTTATGTATCAACTTCACAATAAATTGTTATTATATAATATTATCATTTCCTTATTTATATATAAATTTATCTACTCGTTACTTATTTATATTTCAAATTTAACTGCTCCGCTAGGTGTCGAATACCTTCCCTAAGGGGTCCTAGCAGAATATCACCGCTGCAGCGTCTGCGATGTTGCAATTAATCGCTGAGCTAGGTCCTGTTTTGTCTTGTAACCATTATGTATTTTTTTTTTAGATTACTTTAGTAAGATATAAAGACAAAATAAATATTCTTTCTTTTTTCTTAATTAAATGATTCGCCATCTGCTAACGGTGAAGGAATACATCGTAAGGAAACCCACATGTCTTAGAAGAAATTCTAAAGACATGTCTGATTCACCAACCCGCATTAGGCCAGCGTGTGTAAATTAAGGCCTAAACCCTCTCTCTCTTGATAGAGAAGAGGAAACCCGTGCCCAGCAGTGGGACATATATGGGTTGCTATTATATATTAACAATAGATCCCGTATCTGTATGTGTCTCGGAAAGCACCTTAACTTGGTCCCACACCTGATAAAATGAAACACCCCTATAAAAGTAAGAAAATAATGAGTGCACGTATATTTGCGCACACACTTGTGCACTTTAATATCTCCTGCGCAGATAGCTAGTCTCCATCAACATTGGTCACACTTGACATTACATTTCAGCATTAAAATAAATCTTTTTATAACAGATGAGTATTGTAAAATGTTTCCTCTGTGTCACGATTCGAGTCTATTTAGAAAGAGTGTGGCAACATTAATCAAGGAAAGTCATTTGAGGCTGGCAATTTAGTGCTAACTCATTTATTTCTCATTTGCTAGTGAACCACAGATTATGTAGCATTGTGCAATACATTCTAAGTTTAAATGTTTTATTGAGTAGATGGCATTAGAATTTTAGTTAGTTTGTACGTCCTCGTAGGTGTTTGTGGAATGTGTTTGTAGAAATACTTTAATGGTGCATTATTTCACTATTAGATAGATAATATAATCTGTTAATTTTACATTCATTTTTTTTATATAGGCACACTACTTGGTTGACAAACAAGCATACGGCCCGCCTGATGTTCAGCAGTTACTAGAGGTATTACTTTCGTGTTGCTGACCCAAAAATTTGGACACACTGAATTTGAAACTAGCTGTTACCCCGCGGCTATACTCGCGATTTTTACGTGTTATTGCAGAATAAAAATTATCATTTATTTGAGTTGTAGGTATATGTAATCTATCTCTGTGCCAAATTTCATCTGGATCCGTTCAACCGTTCTGTCGTGATTGAGTAAGAAACATGTTCGGTAAACGATCAGTGGGTTAAGCTACCAAAGGCGCGGTAATCCTATAGATGGGTGACCGCATAGTGGTACTTCATCTGAGCGTCTCCGTGCTTCGGAGGGCACGTTAAAAGTCGGTCCCGGTTGTTATCAGTCGTTAGATCACAACAGAGGCCTAAATATAGGCGATCTAAATAACTCTGTCACCAGGTTGGACACTTACCAAAAGATAAGAAGAAGACCAAGATTTTTTTATATAGGCATACTACTAAGGTGGCAAACAAGCATACGGCCCGCCTGATGTTAAGCAGTTACCAGAGGTATTACTTTAGTGTTACCAACCCAACAATTTGAACACCAAGATTTTATGATTTTTTTAATACTTCTTGGGTGACTAACAAGCATACTGCCCGCCTGATATTCACCAGTTACCGTAGCCTATGGACGCTTACAATACCAGAGGTATCTCTTTTGTGTTGCCGCCCCTTTTTTACACTAGAGCTTTAAGATGGAGTGTCCTTGGGATGAGTAAACGTTCCGTAAAAATGCATCCCTAAATGAGCTCTGGAAACCTGCACTCACGTTTGTCTGTGGTCTTTTGTAAGGTGGAGGTCCTTCCCGCTCAGAATTGCTCACTACGTAACGTGCCTTACGTCTCTTCCTAACTTACGTAAACAACTAGACCATACTTGTAGTCAATGTATGTTAATTAAATCATTATATCTTTGCGTACTATGAGCATACAGCTTCACACTTATTTACAAGCTATTAACGAGTTATTTGCCATCCTCAGATAGCAATGTCTATAGTATTTCACATTTACTCCAAATAAGGAGAGCTATGTTTGATCATCCGTGAGAACTTGATGAGTTACGGTACAGTTATTAAGTATGTTATTATGTCAAATGTCTATAAAACTATAATTAAAGCAATAGTTCAATAGTAATACGGGACAAATTAAGATTTTTTTTGGAATATTGGACAGAAATTCACGACAAACGAAGAAATATTCACCACTACACATATGATGATGATGATGGTACTTTAATTTTCTATATGGCCTCACGATATGCAAACAGCAATACAGTCTTATTAATAAACGTGGTATAGTGACTGATAAGTTACGCCATGCTTTGTCCTCTTCTTTCGAATGTCAAATTACTGATGACAGAATGAGAGATTATATAATAAAATAACGATTTATTCTAATCCACGTTTATGATTATGGCGGATTATGTCTAACCTACTCGTCTCGACTAATCTCGATGGAAATTAGCTATCTGCACGGGAGATAATGATTTGTACGCAAAAGTGTGAGTTCAATCCCGGGTGGAATATACCCGAATTAAGGATGCACAAGTATGTGCGCCAACAAAGCTATAATATTAATTTCCTAACTATGATGGCCTGATAGGACGGTAATCTAATATAGCCAGAAAGATCAGGCGCAGGACCAATGGCTTTACGTTCTCTCCAAAGCAGCTAGGCGCATACATCACCATTTTCCAAACTTCTGGCATCAATTGTGAATTTCTAGATAAACTCAATATAACTAACACTGGACCATTGACTCGGTGGTCCAGTGGCCGCTATATACGCCTGCTGTGCAGAAGGTTGTGGGTTTGATTCCCACACAGGACAAAACTTTGTATGACCCACAAAGAATTGTTCTGAGTCTGGGTGTAAATTGTGTCCGTTAATTGTATGTTTGTAAAGTCCCCCGCGACACAGAGCTTGTTCTCTAGTGCGGGATTGGTCTAAAAAAACAAACAAAAAAAACTTATGTAAGCAAACCGATGGACTAGGTCGGCTCAGGATCGAGAGTTGTGGAAACCTTGGGGGAGGCCTATATCCAGCAGTGGATGTCTTTTGGCTGAGATGATGAAGCAAACCTGGGACCTCGTGATAAGCAATCGTACTCAACAAACACTAGGCATGTTTAAATATTATTTTGCACCTCTCGGGTTACGGCCCAGCTCACTACTGCAGTTGTACTGAAATATTTGAATATATTTCAGCTAATTGCATACCAAAAATGCTATAAATATTTAAAAATACGAGGCATTTTAAGCTCATACTACCGCGACCCACAAGACAATCTCTCTTAGACAGTTGATCAAATAACGAATTTTAATATCTACCCACGACAGATGCATTGCATCAAAGATTCGTCTATGATTACTATAATTACGTATCATTAGAAATAAGGATTTATCGGTATGTGATGTGTTTATATAGGTCAGGGAAGTACCTAGCTATAGTGTTCATGAGTTATACCTAGTGAGATTGTTGTAACAATCATTAATATTTTAAAAGAGGTAGGGCACCATACTAGCGAGCAAGCCCGACTGGGGAAGGATCTCCACCTTACAGAAGACCACAGCCAGAGACCAGAGCACAGTTATGTGCCCGTGTGTGAGTGCAGGTCTCCAGCGCTCATTTAGGGATGCGTTTTGAAAGAAACGGAGGTATTTCTAACTCAGGGAAACGCCCATTTTAAATCCCTGGTGTACAAAAATGGGTTGGCAATACGCAAGTGATACCGCGGGTATTGCTAGGGTCCATAGGCTACAGTAACTGCTTAACATCGTGTCGCCGTCTCAAAAATAAATACTTACCAGGGTTTTATGATGGAATTTCCCTGGGATAGGTAAACGTTTCGAGGAAAACGCATCCCCGAATGAGCTCTGGAAAACTTTACTCACACACAAGCGTTTTTTTTCATTTGAAAAAGACAATTCATAGAGAAGAAGCTCTGTGTCGCGGGAGACTTTACAAAAATACAATTAACGGACACAAAGTACATCCAGACTCAGGACTACCAATTATTTATCTTTTTAACCGACTTCAAAAAGAGGTGGTTATCAATTCGTGTGTATTTTTCTTATTTTTTTTAATGTTTGTTACCGCATAACTCCGTCATTTATTGACCGATTTGAAAATACTTTTTTTGTCTGACTGGACATACTTCCAGTTTGGTCCCATTATCATCAAAAGAAAGTTCTGATGATGGGATCCATGAGGAATTGAGGGAACTCCTCAAAAGTTATAGGCACACATATAGCAATTTCAATATTTTTAACAACTAATCAATCATTTACATTCAGCAAGTGTAATTTGGTGAAGTAAAACTGATGAAGAAGACCACAGATGGCCATCTGAACTTTTCAATAATAAGTATTTTACTGATGGCGATTAGATAAGTTTTGGTTATTGTTGCTAAGCAACTATTAATAAGAAATAATGACGTGAATGAATTGAGCGCGGATTGCACAGATTAAATATTGCTTTTAATACCTACTTGACCTGTGTTCAGCCCGACGCTCAGTCGATTTTATTCGATTGTAACAAACAAATATCTGAAAATTTTACAACTTGCCGTACTGAAGTCGGTTTTTTTTTGTTAAAATTATTATTTAAGATATGGAAAACTAACAGCTACAACAATGTACAATAGTGATAGAATAGAATAGAATCAGTAAGCCAATTACAAGTTTTCACTTATAGCAACATATTAGAGTACAAAAGAAGAAAGAAGCAAAGTGTATGGATCACACAAATTTTTGTCCCAAATGGAGATCGAACCCACAACACGCCGCGCAGTCGTAAATGGTGAGGTCTAAAAGTTAATGAAATAAAATACAAGATTTTATAGTGTATGTTTGGTTTTACATCATATATTCTACCTAACGACTCCAAACACGACAGCTGTCTTGTTTCGATGAAGAGTTTTTTGTTCGAGATGATGCCCACGGCCACATTTTATCAACGCACCTCTCGCCACCGACAGGGAGTTCATCCTCACATCCTTGCACCTCAAACTTGCCGTACTGTAAGATTCCAGAGGAATTTCTTACCACGTACGATTAGGCTGTGGAATGAGCTCCCTGCTAAGGTTTTCCCAAGAGACTATAGCATGGGGTTCTTCAAGAAAGGAGTTATAAAGGTTTCTAAAGGGTCGGCAACGCGTGAGTGACACCCCTCGTGTTGCAAACGTCCATAGGCTACGGTAACTGCTTACCATCAGGCGGGCCGTATGCTTGTTTGTTACCTCGGTTGTATAAAAAAAAAAAAAAAAAAAAGTGTTCCATGAACGAATACAATACTCGTCAAGATTATAAAATGATACCCAAGATACAGGCTTGCCTAGTTTGGGGTCAATGAAAAAAATATAATGTACAATTTATTGCCGAATAAATGTTTTTTATACAATTCAAGCTAAATAAAAGATTGTAAAAAGGCACCATGCATGTGTATAAACTATATTTTATTATTTGTGGAATATTCTAGAATAAATTAAAAATAATATGCATAATGAGTGATCTTCATTGCGCAATAATAGTAAGTAAATAAATAAATTATATTTATTGCATCACGATAAACATTAAACATAATATATAGACTAATTGTGTAGGTATGTACATAACTTGTATTTGTTTATTATGTAGTGTTTGTTTAATATTATACTCGTATTAATTATACTGTGTCATGTACCTAACTACAATTTATGTTTTATAGATTTATTTTACTTTAATCAGTGAAATAAAAGATTTGTTTCGCATTCGCCTCACAAAGTCAAAATCCGTATTCATTCTACATTTGATTCCGTTTAGCCCTAAAAATATAACATTTGGGGCTAAAATGAAATAAAATGTAATACGGAAGAAATCTTTATCTACCTACAATAAAACTGTATTGACACTAAAATAACGCTCTTCAAGGCATTCTGCCAAAAGTTTTACATGTGCAGTCAGTGGACCAAAATGTATATAAAAATATATATTATATTACGCCTCATAACATTAGCTATCTGCCAGTGAAAATCCCGTTAAAATTCATCCAGCCGTTGCGGAGATTAGTTGCAACAAGCATAAAGACGTCTATAGGCTACGGATACTGCTTAACATCAGGTGGGCCGTATGCTTGTTTGCCACCCAAGTAGTATAAAAAAAAAAAAAAAAAAAAAGACATTCTACTACTTTACTGTACTACTCAGGTACCAAGCAAAAAAGGCCATGGTAACTGCCAAGCTGTAGCTTGGCAGTTACCATAGCCTACAGACGCTTGTAATACCAGATATAATAATAATAATACCAGAGGTATCGCTTGCGTGTTGCCGACCCATTTTTTTACACCAAGGCTTTAAGTAAATATCCCTGGTATAGGAAAAGGTTTATTTCAAAACGCATCTCTAAATGAGCGCTGGAAACCTGTACTCACGCACAGGAACACAACTACACCGGTGTGTGTAGTTATTTGTCTGTGGTCTTCTGTAACGTGAAGGTCTAGTCAGGCTTGCTCGCTGGTATAGTGCCCTACCTCTTTTAATTTCTTTACAAACAGACGCTTTAATTTTATATATCTATACTTTTTAATATTATTAAGCTTTTGTTTGTTTGGTTGAACGCGCTAATTTATCCAGGAAGGCTATAGGCTATAGGCTATTTAACATCACGCTATGATCAATAGGAGCGGAGCAGTAGTGAGATATGTAGCAAAATCGGGGAAAATATTCCAAATAACCACGCGGACGAAGTCGCGGGCGACCCCTAGTGTATAGATATTATTGTATCCGATTCTAAATCATATAGTTTTACACAAAACAATAAATTAATCGTGTGCCAAATACCTTAACATCCTTAAACATGGGTATATAACTCATAATGAACTGTGTAGGCTCTTCAACTGCACTCAAGTGGGCAGCTAACTTAAAGAGAAGACATAAAAGCGCCCACTTACTCCTCTGCTTAACCCACTACACGTGTACAAATATATTCAAGGATTTATTATTAATGTAATGGCTTTTATTGAAACGAATCTAGAGTCTTGCTTCTTGTTGTAGGTAGTTAAGAGGAAACGCGGTGTGTCTATTCTCCATAGAAACGCTCTCGCCTGTTTTCTACCTGGTTTACGATCTTAAAGTAAACATTTTTTGCAATAAAATTAATATCAACTTCATGTATGTTCCTATGTTTTCCTTTTTAATGATTCATTATATTTATAAGCACTAGAAACCCTTAAAAATGCTCAAAATAACCATTTTAGACGGCTGTCAACATAGGCCTGGTATACAAATATGACAACTGTTATTGAAAAAAGGAAAACATAGGGGCACATTTTATATCCTAATCATGCAGTTTACAAAATATATTTTTAATTGGTCTAATAATGGAGGAGGAAATAGGCGAGAGCCAAACCTCGAATTACGACTTTTTACTTATGCTGTTTAGTCGGATATGCAGTTGTCCCTGTCGCACTAATCGCGCGGCCGAGCGGTCGCAAGCGACAGCGATAGTTTATTCAAATACCTAATATTCAAAAGTCTCTCCGCCCGCATTTCCTCTTAACAGAGTGAGAAAGTCATTTGTAACAAATTAGGTGTGAGTTCGACCAAATAATAGTCTAATTGACTGCCTTGGTGGTGCTGTGCACGAGGTTGTGGGTTCGATTCCCACAAAGGACAAAACTTGGTGTGACCCACAAAGAGTTGTTCTGAGTCTGGGTGTAATTTGTGTCCGTTAATTGTATGTTTGTAAAATCCCCCGCGACACAGAGCTTGTTCTCTAGTGCGGGAGTTGTCTTTTAAAAATAAAAGAAAAAAAAAAAACCATTTGCTACAAAATATAGTGAGGACTCAAATACACACAGAATACAATTTTATGGTATGTCTGATCCATCAACCCTCATTGCGATTGAGGCTTTAATCCTTAAGGCGGGTACCGACATCATGAGACTATCTTGCAAACCAATTTGAACGATGCCTGACTGATTGACTACCTGCCTGGTCAATGCGATATCTGGCTTTAAAGCTCTTTTTTGATAGAGAATAGGATACCCTGTTTTTTTAAGGGCTGAAATGCATTTGGTATACCGGGAAAAGGACGGTTATGTTGGGCTCTCCAGCCTAGAGATGATGGGCGGCCGGCATACCGTCTAAAACCTCCCTGTGCACCTACACCCTAGGTTTCCTTTCCTCATAATATCAGGTCCTGATATGACATCTTGACATCAGTGGTAAACATAGCAGCTACCTGCGCTACGAGGTGCGGGCTCTGTCACCTGTGACAGCGTCTGGATACACCAGCCGAACTGAACGGATCTGAATGAAATTTGGCATAGATACATAGTCTGGAATAGTGAATAGGCTACTTTTTATCGCAATAACCGACATCCACGAGGGGGAAGTCGTAGGCTACAGCTAGTAATGACTAAACTGCCTTGCACTATCAATCAGTCCACTGCTGGACACAGGCCTCTCCTAACACGCGCCACAGCACACGGTCTTCCTCCTATCCGCAACCAGTCCATCCTAGCGACCTTTTTAAAGTCGTCGTTCCACTTATCTGGGGGCCGCCCTAAAGCACTAAGTTGTACGCAAATTCTTTAAAGTGTCTACATGATAGGTTATCGTTCAGGAATGTCCACAGTCATATCCTGATAGAAAAATGTACAGATGTCATCTTGTTGAGTATCGGTGAGTTATTGATAGTGTTGTATAATATTTAAATTGTGAGTCACTTCTTTGTAGGGTGACCAGCTTTCTTGAGTACAAGCCTATTTATTTCTTATATTACTAAAGAGGCCAACAAGCATACGACCCGCTTAATAAGCAAAGCATAATAAGGTAAGCAGTTACCGTAGCCTATGGACGCTTGCAATACTTATGGCATTACTTACGAGTTGCCTGCCAGGGTTTCGACTTGGCAGCCTTCTGGGCACGTTCCCGATAGACAGTGATGTTGAGGAATATTTTGACGCCTACACGACAGTTTCTTTTCCTATTTTGTTTATTTTATGTATTTCTTACCTTATAAGCTTAAAATTTAGTTTCATGTATAAAGTGTATATTGTTTCTGTAAATAAATAATTAAAAATTAATACAGATATTTCGCGATCAATCAATACGAAACTTCGTTTCGTGTTCGCCACCGAGACTGCTGAACAAGTACTTAGTTTGATTAATGATTTGAAAATTAAGGTCAATATCATAACGTTAATAGATACAAGTGTAGGTGCTAATCTAGACTAATCTTCACATTACAAGGTAGCTGAGATGAACCGTGGTTTAACACAGCGGCATGATAAAATTAATAAAATAGGTTTATTTCCATATACACACCACAAAATTCCTAAGTACTTTTATTCATTTGTTTTAAGAGAGGTAGGGTCCCATACTAGCGAGCAAGCCCGACTGGGAAAGGTCCTCGACTTAAAATAAGATCGACCGTTGCCTACCCATTTTTTTGACACCAGGGCAAAATCCCTGGGATAGGAAAATGTTTCGTTCAAAACGCATCCCTATATGAGCGCTGCAGACCTGTACTCACACACAGGAACACTGCCTGTGGTTATTTGGCTGTCGTCTTCTGTAAGGTAGAGGTCCCCAGTCGGGCTAGTATAGTGCCCTACGTCTCTTAAAATTATTTCAGACATTTGAGCTCCTGTAAATAAATCCTTTAGATACGGTTACTCTATAGTTTATACCTGTTTGTGACATTGCATGAAGATCACCTTACTTTATTAACTAACATGTTTATCATAGTTATTTATTGTTACTATTTGTTTGTACACAACATTGTATAAGAATACGATTTATTAGTCAACACCCTTCATCAGATAGTAAATAAAATAGTAACTGCATGGTTGGTTCATTGGCTTAACAGACTACCTCGCCATTTACCACTGCGCGGCGCGTCCTTAAATGGTTGTTCTTAGTCTGGGTGTACTGTTTGTATACCTGTAGAAGCAGGCGATCTTGAGGTGTACTACTTACACGCCTTATAAATCTATATTTCATCCGCATACATTAGGAACTGGGAATTAATTAAGCATTGCTTAATGTCATTGTCAAAGATGATAAAGAGAAGTGGGCCCAAAATTGAGCCCTGTGGCAACCCAGAAGTGAGGATGATCAAGTCCGACTCAAAACTATATGAGAAAACCTTTTTAGTCCTATTAAAATTGTACGACATTAATCAATGCAGCAAATTACCGCGAATAAGATAAGATAAGATATTTATTCGCTCAGAACATGGTACAAAAGATGACAGAATACTATTGAAGGAAACTTTATTCAGTAGCATTTTGTGATCCACCTTGTCAAAAGCTTTCCGAAAGTCCGTGTACACTGCATCAATTTAAACTAAATCATACATTTAAATATTAAAGCAATGTGGAAAAAGACGAGCCTGGAGCAGGACTCGAACCTGCGCCTCTCGGGTTCCGGCCCAGCGCACTACCAACTGTGCCATCCGAGCTCCTACTCCAGAGTTCGAATTTGTCCACCGCTATTGTATATTTAATATTTAAGTGTATTTGAGCTGATTGCATAGCAAAAATGCTAAAAATATTTAATAATAAATCATACATGTTTTTAAATAAGTTACAAATAAAAAGCTTCAGGTTAGTGGTAGTTGAGCGTTGTCCACTGCTGGACATAAGCTTCCTCACCGTACTTTCACAGCATTTGGTCCTGACTTGACTTTTTGTTGTCCTTGTCTTGAGATTAGCCAACTGTGCGGCAGATTTTATAGTGCATTAATATCTGCCATTTCATCAGACTTCGCAGCATTCCATCCTTAATACAATTAACTTCCACACCTTACAGTTACCTACATACATAATAATATGATATTAGAAGTGAACGCGTGAGCGTTATATTATTAAAACTTAACGACTTATATATATAAAATACTAATGCATCTGTCAGCTGTTTGCTATGCGTCTAAATGAAGAGGTGGCCTTACAAACAGGGCTTGTGTAGCGTCAGCATTATATTTATTTATTTCTTTGATTAAAAAGGCAACTTCCGCACTAGGGAACAAGCTCTGGGTTGCGAGGGACTTTACAGACATACAATAAATGGACGCAAACTACACCCAGACTTAGGATAACCATGTTTATTAATTTTATTTTTTTTATTTGCCTGTACTGTCGTACTACAGGACAAAGGCCTCCTTTCTTTATTCAACTCAATCTTGTGCTACAATAGATCAATAAAAATTTATAGGTACACAATCATTAGTTGACTGGCCTGTTGGTTTACTGACTTAGTTACTTTAGTTGACTTCGCCCGAGTCAAACTATTTTCTGCGCAATTTTCTTTCCTTTTTCCATAAGTACTTTCTACTAAGTATTAAACATAAATGGAATAGGTAAAGTCGCTCTTAAGTTATGGCGTGAAAAAAGGGGAAATAGGGACTCATTTTATATTAATTTTATATTTTATGTCTGGAAGAGATCGCTTTAAGTGATAAGACCGCCCATTGTACATACTCTTCGGTGTATTTTTTGGATTTATGTGTTCTTAACATAATATGGTGTACAATAAAGAATATTATTATTATTATTTAAATAGCTAGGGCACCATAATAGCGAGCAAGCCCGATTGAGGAAGGACCTTCACCTTAAAGAAGACCACAGCCAAATAACTACCCACAGTGGTGTAGTTGTGTTCCTGTGGAACACCCAAACGATACCACTAGAATTGCAAGCGTCCATTGGCTACGGTAACTGCTTAACATCACCACCTACGTTAGTAGTATAAAAAAATATATATTACTAGTTGTTGCCCGTGGCTCCGCCCGCGTAGATGTCGGTTCTCACAATAATAAGCCTATATGCTATTCCAGATTATAATCTATTTCTGTGCCAAATTTCATCCAGATCCGTTCAGTAGTTTTTGCGTGAAAGAGTAACTAACATCCATACTCACAAACTTTAACATTTATAATATAAGTAAGGATATAATGTAGATTGTTTTGTCATGCTGACCCTACATGCGTACTTGACTAGTGCACGGCATCCTGCATTCAACAGCAAATGTCATAAACCATTACGTACAGAAGCCCATGAGTATGTAAGCGGCAGATGCGACACTGCAGAACTGGGCTGGTCACATCTGCAGCAGCTTAGGCACTGCGTTAATAAATAAGTCAGTCAGTCAGTCAGTCAGTCGAGACCAGCAATTAAATATGAATAGATATGAAAAGCGGTGGTGGCCGAGTAGGAAAGTAACCGACTTGCACGCAAGATGTGCGAGTTCGATCCCGGGTAGTACCAATGTGAATTTCACTTTGTGGAGTTTATATACTACTAATATTATAAACGCGAAAGTATGGATAGATGGATGGATTTGTTACTCTTTCACGCAAAAATTATTGAACGGATCTGGATGAAATTTGGTACAAAGATAGATTATAGTCTGGAATAGCACATAGGCTACTTTGCATCGCGATAACCGATATCCACGCGGGCGGAACCGCGGGAAACAGCTAATGTACTAATCAAATGATTCGCCATCTGCTAACGGTGCAGGAAAGCATCGTGAGGAAACCCACATGTCTTAGAAGAAATTTTAAAGACATGTCTGATTCACCAACCCGCATTAGGCCAGGGTGTGTGAATCAAGGCCTGGACCCTCTTTCTCTCTTGATAGACGAGAGGAGACCCGTGCCCAGCAGTGGGACATATATGGGTTGCTATTATTAGATTGATAATTGCTGGTCCCGACTGACTGGCTGCATGATTATTAATTATGCGGTTTCCTATCCCGAGGATACTTCATTTTAAAGGCCTGGTGCACTAAAAATGGGTTGGCAACACGCAAGTGATATCTCTGGTATTGCAAGCGTCCATAGCCGACGGTAACTGGTTTTTTTTTATACTACTTATGTGGCAAACAAGCATACGGCCCACCTGATGTTAAGCAGTGACGCTTGCAATACCAGAGTTATCACTTGCGTGGTGCCAACCCATTTTTGACTACAGGGCTTTAAGATGGAAGTATCCCTGGGATAGGATAAATGAACGCTGAAGACCTGTGAGACGATTTGCTGAAAGGTGGCAAAAATCTTAGAATCCGTATTCGCCCTACATTTTTTTCTGTAAATTGTAGGACGAATGCGGATTTTTTTACGTAGGGCAAAACTACGTGAGGCGAATGCGGGACAAATCTTTGCAAAATATCAAAGAGCTGTCACATCTGGTATTTTAATCTTTGTCAGACGATGTGTGCGTGAGATATATTTTGTATATGTTTTATAAGTTCGTGATCGGAATCTGCGAATGTCTGTGACCTTTGACGCACTGAGCTACTAGGTGTTCAGATATTATAACATTGTATTTGTTTATGATAGATCGCCGGCTTTAAAATAAATGGCAGGTGTTAATTATTCATGGGTATTGAAATAAGAGAGGTAGACCACTAAACAAGCAAGCAAGCCTGACTGGGGAAGGACCTTCACGATATAGAAGACCACAGCCAAATAAATACACGGTGTAGTTATGTTCCTGTAAGTAAAAGAAACGTTTTCCTATCCCAGGGATACTTCATCTTAAAGACCTGGTGCACAAAAAATGGCTCGGCAACACGCAAGTGAAACCTTTGGTATTGCAAGCGTCCATAGGCTACGGACTGGAAGACGAAGCGTGGGCAGGCCTTTAACAGGGTGGACCGACGACCTGGTAAAGGTTGCGGGCAACCGATGGACAAGGTTGGCTCAGGATCAAGAGTTGTGGAATTCCTTGGGGGAGGCCTATGTAAAAGACCCCCCCCGGGGTGTCCCGCCTTGCCGTGGCGGGGGGGCTTAGTAGCCGTGGATCTCACGATCCACGGCGAAGCTAAGAGGACCCAGCGTTGGGGCTACTTTTGGGCTGCAAAGCCTGGCAGTGGCCACTAGGGCGACGGTGTCCACCTGGCACAGACCGCCGATCGGCCAAACTCGTAGACCGACCCGTAGGCGTCGGAGACGAGGGCCGCCACCTCTCAAGGTGGGGGCCGCGAGGAAGAAAACCTCTATAAAAAATTACCCCTAATCCCGTGTTTTGACTGCGGCCAGGGGATGCATGACAGGAGGGTAGCCTGTCGCAAGGGAGTTCCCAGGGGGATACCGGCCGACCTCCCCATGGGTTACAAATTGTAGGCTTGCCCGGGTAAGCGGTTCTCTGCCTGGGTTGACCGTTTATTTCACCGCTACTCGTGGGACTAATATGGAACCAAACCAAACCAAAAAAAAAAAAGACGTTGTTGTGGAGGATGTGGAGGATGCGTTGTTGTGGAGGATGAGGAGAGTCGACCAGGACCTGGTTGACTCTTTACCATGTGGTCAGGGAGTTGAACCCGGTACCTCATCGCAGCTGGAGGAGGGGACACACTCGCCCATCTTTGTGTGTCCGGAGAGCGTGACGTCACCACCGGTGGCGTTAACGCTATTGTCGGAGGAGCAGGTTGCACGCACGCCTAGTTCTGTGTGCCCTCTTGTTGTCTCCTCACGGGCGTCGACACCCGCTGGGAGTCGCAGAAGCTCCATGAGCTTGATTTCAGAATCCGAAGACTCTACCCTGACGGGTGTGCTGTGTTCTGCCGGTGGGAGACAGCAAGCCCGAAAAAGGAGTAATAGCCGGTCGCCGGCTTCATGTAGGGGGCGGAAGTCTCGGCTTCTGAGACCTGCGCCAGGTTCTACGGCATTCAATAAACGGGACCAGGTAGCCCGCACCCGTGAGGAGGGAGAGCGTGTCGCAGAAGAGAACGCGGCTCGGCTCCAAGAACTGGCACCAAGCCAAAACCCCGAATCGGCTGCGGAGTTATGTCAGTCCGCAAGCGACTCAGTGGCCGTCATCGTTGAGGTGGCAACAAAGAGTACGCACCTGAAGGGCACATTTGTGCGTGCCCTTAAGACGGCTGCTGCGAACCTGAAGACGGCGGTGGAAACACTCGCGTCAAGGTCAGCCTGTGATGAGACAAGGCGTCTGCAGGCGGCCAACGACAAACTGATGGGCGAGGTTGCGGAACTCCGCGCCGAGCTCGGTCGGCTGAAGGCGCAGCTTTTATCGCCGCGTACCAGTCTGGAGCCGACTCGGCAGAGAGAGGAGGATCATCCCCCGTCCTCCCCGAGGTTGAGCGACGCGCAGATGAGGCAGGTCATGGTCTCGGTTGGGACCATGATCAGCACGCGCTTGGAGAGCATAGAGGCAAGACTGCCTCCAGAGCCGCGTCTCCGACCGCCTCTTGCCGCTGACAGGCGCCCGATTCCGGTGCGTTCCTTCAGCTCTGGCGGTCGCAGCTTTGCCACTGCGGCTTCTACGCCAGTGTCAAACCGTGCTCCCAGTGGGAAAAAGGGGCCTTCCAACATCCCTTCCCAGTCTCAGAGAGACTTCCCACCCCTTCCTCAGCGAGGACCTCAGCGGGCCAATGCATCTACTCCAGGTGCGCCGGTGGGCGGTAATGCGCCCGGTCCCTCTGCGTCCTGTAATGAGGCCTGGCGCATAGCTGGGGATAAAAAGGAGGCCCGCCGCCAAAAAAGAAGGGAGCAGAAAAAGAAGCGCAGAGCTGCCAAAGCTGCCAATAACAACGGGAGGAAGCCTGGGAGCCTTCAGCCACCCAAGTCAGCCGCCGTTGTTATAACGCTATCACCGGAGGCAGCAGAGCGTGGCCTTACATACGCGGCCGTCTTCAAAAAGGCGCGGGAGGGTGTCGGTGTGGCTGATCTAGGCCCCACTGGCGTCAGAACGCGCCTTGCCAGAACGGGGGCTCGAATCCTTGAGTTCCCTGGCACAGAGGGCACCAAGACGGCCGATGTAATTGCGGAAAGGCTGCGCGGGCTGTTCTCAACGGAGGATGGCGTAAAGGTCGCCAGACCCACTAAGTGTGCGGAAATGCGCATCTCGGGTCTGGACGACTCTGTCACCCCCGACGAGGTCCGGGAAGCCATTCAGGCCGTGGCTGGCTGCAGCCCGGACACCATCAAAGTTGGAGCTATCCGTCCCGGTCCCGGAGGTGTTGGAGCTGGGTGGGCGCAGTGCCCCGTTGCCGCGGCCAACACACTGGTTGCTGCGGGAAGGCTCCTCGTAGGTTGGAGTTCTGCTAGGGTGACCTTGCTAGCAGCTCGACCTGCGAGGTGCCATAAGTGCATGGCGGAGGGACACGTATGGCAACAGCCATAACTAATATTGTAAAACGTGTGAACGTGTAAATACATTAATATGGCAAAGTGCTGTCACTGCACATTACTCACGTTCATCGTTTAATCCCTTCCAACACATAATTGTATTTTCCTTTGTTATGTTTTAATATAAATAGATTAAGATTAAGAATAAAGACCAGTCGATTACAAGCAAAAATCATCGTCTTATTTTACTCCTCAAAACGAATATAGCAATACGCTATAATTGGTGACCCCGACTGGCTACCGCTTCTCTAGTGCTGATATAATACCGGGACGACCGGAACCCAAATTGGTTTTCAGCATCAAATCTAGAAAGTGATAGAAAACAAACAAGACACCATGGCTCCACCAGCGACTCCAGCGAAAGGCGACGCCAGCACTGATAGTATTGCAGCGATATCAGTTACCGAGAAACTGCCTCAATTTTGGACTGACTCACCAAGATTGTGGTTCGCGCAGTTCGAAGCAATCATGGCTCCCCAGAAACAAGGAGAGGAATATAAGTACAACATGGTAATTGCCAAATTGCCAAAGGAGGTGATCCATCAAGTAAGCGACATCCTGACACATCCTCCAGACGAGCAAAAATATACGGCTATTAAAGATCGCCTTATAAGCTGTTACGAGGAGAGCGAGCACAGAAAATTTCAAAAGCTATTATCAGAGATGGACCTCGGTGACCAGAAACCTTCCCAGCTATTACGAAAAATGCGGGAAGCAGGCAGCGGGAAGATGAACGACGATACGATACGTCTCCTGTGGTTCCGACAACTCCCAGCCACCATTACATCTATCATTGCAGTATCCGAAGACTTGGCATTGGAAAAACTGAGCGAAATAGCCGACAAAATTCACGAGAATCTAACGTATACACGAACGAGCGCCATATCGTCGACAGCTGACATCAGTTTAATAACAAACCTGACGTCACAAATTGCAGCGATGCAAATTGAAATAAACGAGCTTCGCAACAATCGTCTGTCTCGAACGCGACAACGCAGCAGTTTCCGGTCACGTAATGATTCACGCTCACGGTCAATGTCGCACTATCGAAAGCCGCAGAATGGCATTTGTTATTATCATAACAAATTCAAGCAAAATGCAATAAAATGCCGGCAGCCGTGTACATGGAAGAAAAATACGAATGCGATGTCGGAAAACTACTAATAGCACAGAAAGCGACGGATCTCTGTGCTATGCACCCCGCTAACCGTCTAACTATAACCGACTTAAACAGTAGTTATAGATTTTTAGTCGACACCGGTGCAAACATTTCCGTTTTAAATCGCACGGAACATGATAGCGACGCATGCAAATACCAAGTATACGCCGCCAACGGAACCCCAATTAACACATATGGAGAACGCACGCTAACACTGAATTTCGGACTCCGTAGAGAATTCCAATGGTGTTTTACCATCGCCGACGTGAAAATGCCGATTCTAGGAGCCGATTTCCTCGAGCATTTCCAGCTGTTAGTGGATATACACGGACGAAAATTGATCGACAAAGAAACGGGATTAGAAACGCCTGCACGAATAATAGTAGCAAATATTTCATCAATACGAACAATTAACTCGAACTTACCAGATTCGATCAGGTGCTTGTTAGAAAAGTATGAAGATATTACAAAGCCTGGATCGATGAAGAACCCTCCGAAACACAATGTTAAGCATGAGATTATAACAAAAGGGTTCCCAGTTGCTACACGGGCACGTCCTCTTCCTCCAGACAAATACAAAATCGCAAAGCAAGAGTTCAAGGAGATGATGCATATGGGAATTTGCAGACCCTCAAGCAGTGAGTGGGCATCCCCACTTCATATGGTCAAGAAGAAAAATGGCGAATGGAGAGCATGCGGTGACTACCGCGCACTCAACAAAATTACCGTACCGGATAGATACCCATTGCCACGACTGTTAGATTTTACGTATATCGCAAGCGGAAAAACCATTTTCAGTAAAATCGATATAAAGAAAGCATTCTATTCGATTGCTGTCGCTGAACCAGAGAAAACAGCGATAATAACGCCGTTCGGACTTTTCGAATTTACAAGACTTCCGTTCGGTTTAAAGAACGCCGGACAGTCATTTCAAAAGTGGATGGACTCTATATTTAGAGATTTAGACTACGTATATGTTTTCGTTGATGACATTTTAATTGCTGACTCAGAAACCGACGTCCACTACAAACACTTAGAAGAAATATTCAAACGCCTGCAAGAAAACGGCATTACAATTAACACAAACAAGTGTGAATTTGCAAAATCGGAGATTGATTTTCTTGGTTATCATATAACGAGCCAAGGATTGACACCTACAACGGAAAAAGTTCAAGCAATTAACGAATATCCGAAACCAAATACAGTGAAAGAACTACGTCGTTTCTTAAGCATGTTAAACTTCTACCGAAGCAGCATACCGTACGCAGCGAAGCATCAAGCGCCTCTAAATAGATACTTGAGAAATTCGAAGAAAAATGATAAAACAATCATTCAGTGGAATAAAGAAGCGGACCACGCTTTCGAGCGCTGCAAACAGGATATACGACAAATAACGTCAATAGCCTGCCCAGACAGCCAAACCCAACTAGCAATGATGACTGACGCAAGCTTAAAATGCGTAGGCGCCGTCCTACAGCAACGACAAAAAGGAAAGTGGGAACCGATAGCTTTCTTTTCAAAAGTACTAAGCGAAGCTCAAACGAAATACTCTACTTACGACAGAGAGTTACTGGGAATTTACATGGCAATTAAACATTTTAGAAGACTCATCGAGGGCCGAGAATTCACCGTCTACACGGATCATAAGCCATTGATTCAGGCATTCGATAAGAAGCCATCATTGAATGACACACCGAGGCGGATTCGATACCTGGACTACATATCGCAATTCAGCACTAATATAACACATATTAGCGGCAAGGAAAACATAGTTGCAGACGCCTTGTCTCGAGTTGTTGAAACGATATCATTACCATCCAATATAGACTAGAAGGAGGTAGCAAATTGTCAACAAAACAATGACGAACTCGAACGATTGAAATCAAATAAATCATTACGGTTCGAAACGGTACATTTTCACGAGAAAGGAATCAAGATATTCTGCGACTTATCAACCAGGAAACAACGACCATTTCTTCCCCTTAAATTCAGAAGAGACATTTTCGAGAGTTTCCACAATATAAGCCATCCCGGAAAAAACACTACGAGGAAGTTAATTGCAGCGAACTACATTTGGGAAAACATGAACACGGACATCAACAAGATGACTGAAGCATGTTTACAGTGTCAACGTTCAAAAATACATCGGCACACCAAATCACCACTTGGAAAATTCATGCCAGCAGAAAGATTCTCTCATCTACACGTCGACATTGTCGGACCCCTCACAACATCCCAGAATAAACGATACATCATAACAATGATTGACCGATGTACGTCATGGCCAGAAGCTTTCGCAGCGTCAGACATCACTGCAGAGTCAATTGCAAGAGTGATATACGAAGGGTGGATAACCCGATTCGGATGTCCTGAATACATAACTTCAGATCAGGGAGCTCAATTCGAATCAAGAATATTCAGAAGTTTGGCAAAACTCATGGGAATAAATAAAATACGGACAACTCCGTATCACCCACAGTCAAACTCGAAAGTCGAACGATTACACAGAACTATGAAAGCAGCATTAATGGCAAGAGGGAACACTACAAACTGGACAAAGGAACTAGCCACAATATTACTCGGTATCCGTACCAGCTTACGGCAGGATACTGGATTTTCGGCAGCCGAACTAGTATATGGAACAACAATAACGTTACCTGGAGCATTTTTCGAGACAAGAAGCCTAACAACCTACACTGAAATGGTAGAAGAGTTGAAGAAAAACATCGAACGAATAACTTCCGTGCCACAGAGAGAGCGCACAAATGACAAAATATTTGTACATCCAAAATTAGCAGAATGCACGCACGTATTCTTACGATGCGATAGATTGCGGCCGAGCTTGACGCCGCCATACGACGGACCTTATCTCGTAATTAGACGGAGCGATAAATTATTCACGATATTGATAAACGGAAGACACAGTACCGTATCTATCGACAGGATAAAACCCGCCTTCGTAATAAACGATAAGGAGATAAGAAATCGCACATCAGTAGATAAGAAAATAGTTGTAGAAACGCAAGATAATCTAGAAAATAAAAAAACACGTGCAGGGCGAATCTCACGCCCAACGGTTCGATTCCAGCTATGATATATAAAGCTATACAAACGATCTACAATCACCACTCACGACAAAAAGTTTTCACACGCAACATGGGATCCAACACAAGTACTCATGAGAAAGAACAAGTCAACATGGTGCAAAACAACGCGCCAGCCATTCCGGAAGAGTTACTGCAGATACACTCTAGGCTCGCTGAGGACCTACAGAGCATACGAGGTTGGATCACAATAACGATTATCGCAGTGATAATAATAATATGCATCATCAGTGTCTACATGTTGTTCCGAGCGATCGGAACAAAAATCGAGAAGAGATTTATGCGTGTGATACGAGAAACCAACGTGGTGTAGGGTAATAAGTTTAATCGTAAATATTTTTTTAAGGAGGGAGTATCTATGGCAACAGCCATAACTAATATTGTAAAACGTGTGAACGTGTAAATACATTAATATGGCAAAGTGCTGTCACTGCACATTACTCACGTTCATCGTTTAATCCCTTCCAACACATAATTGTATTTTCCTTTGTTATGTTTTAATATAAATAGATTAAGATTAAGAATAAAGACCAGTCGATTACAAGCAAAAATCATCGTCTTATTTTACTCCTCAAAACGAATATAGCAATACGCTATAACACGTGCGTGCCGCCTGCACTAGCACCTTTGACTGCAGCGGACTCTGTTTCCGCTGCGGTAGACCGGGACATAAATCGGCGGATTGTTCTGCCGCGCCCCACTGCCCTGCATGTGCGGCGGCCCAATTGCCTGCAAGCCACGTCATGGGGCGAAAGGGGTGTAATCCACCCCAGGCTTCTAAGCCCAAACCAAGGGGCAGCATTTCGACCCATGCTGTTCCTGTTGCTGTTTCTCGACCGCCGTCGCAGATGGAGGAGGATGACACTGTACCCCCATCCCTATAATGGATCGGGACTGCACCTTCCTCCAGGCGAACCTCAACCATTCGGCCCGTGCGCAGGACCTCTTTCTGCAATCCATAGCCGAGTGGTCGATAGATGTGGCTGTAGCTGCGGAGCCCTATTATGTTCCTCCCCGCCCAAACTGGGCAGGTGATCGGGACGGTTCCGTGGCAATCGTCAGCTCCACGGCGCCGCGTTCCCCACCCTTGTCGGTTAGAGACAAGGGCCCGGGATACGTCGCCGCTGATTGGGGGGGCATATTACTTTTTGGGGTGTACTTCTCCCCCAACCGGAGTCTGGTCGATTTCGAGATCTCTTTGGCATCCCTGGAGGTCTCGATGCGGCGTTTAGCATCAAGCCGCGTCTTGGTACTGGGGGACTTCAACGCGAAGTCCGAGGCATGGGGGTCCCCCAGGACAGACGCCCGTGGCAAAGCGGTTGAGGAGTGGGCCAACGCGGTGGGCCTCTGTATTCTTAACAGAGGTGCCGCCAACACGTGTGTCCGACAGCGGGGGGGGTCGATAGTGGACCTTACGTTCGCTACCCCCGCTGTCACTGCGCGAGTGAGGAGCTGGTGTGTCCTGGAGGAGGTTGAGACTCTCTCGGATCACCTCTATATCCGAGTAAAGCTCTCCCGGAATCCCCAGGACACCAGCAGGGGTCATGCGGCGGGCAGAATTCCCCAATTTCCGCGGTGGGCTGTGGGTAGGCTAGATAGGGAACTACTGGCGGAGGCGGCCATTGTTCACTCATGGCTGTCCTCATCACCTCCCTCGGAGGGAGTGGATGCCGAGGCTGGTCGCATCCAGGATGCGTTTACGCAAATCTGCGATGCCGCCATGCCTCGAGTCCGACGTCGGCCTCCAAAGAGGGAGGTCTACTGGTGGTCCCAAGATCTGGCAGACCTTCGTGCGGCCTGTATTCGTGCCCGAAGGTCCTATACCCGCAGCCGACGGCGAAACCGCGATGGGGAAGGCCAGCTGTACGAGGCCTATCGCACTGCGGTAGAGGCGTTCAAGCTGGCCATCTGCCGCGCCAAGGAGCGCTCCAGGACGGAGATGCTGGAGGGACTGGATCGTGACCCCTGGGGTCGCCCCTACCGCGCGGCGCTGAATAAGCTCCGCGCGCAGGGTCCCCCCCTCACCGAGTCCCTTCAGCCCAGCTTCCTCACGAAAGTGATCGAGGGTCTGTTCCCGCCACAGGCAGAGCACACGCCCCCGGCGATGGTACCTACTAGGGCCGAAGTCCGGGAGGCCGAAGAGGTGCCACCTGTCACGGAGGCGGAATTAGGGGCGGCTGTTCTCAGAGTCCGCTCTAAGAACACCGCCCCCGGGCCGGACGGGATTCCTGCCCGAGTGCTGGCCCGGATCCTCGACCACATGGGGGACCGCCTCAGGGGCCTTTTCGATGCCTGTCTGGCATCTGGAAGGTTCCCTGAGACCTGGAAAGTGGGGAAGCTGGTTCTCCTACCGAAGCCGGGGAGGGCCCCGGACTCGGTCGCGGCCTATAGGCCAATTGTGTTGCTGGACGAGGCGGGAAAGTTGCTGGAGAGGATTCTCGCTGCCCGCATCGTCCGGCACCTAAACGAGGTCGGTCCCGACCTGTCGGACGCCCAGTATGGCTTTCGTGCTGGGCGCTCGACGGTCGACGCTATTATGGCGCTTAGGGCTGCGACCGAGGAAGCCGTAGTAAACGGCGAGGTGCTGTTGGCGGTGTCTTTGGACATCGCCAACGCTTTTAATAGTCTGCCATTCGGCAGCATCAGGGAGGCGCTCCGATTTCATGGAGTGCCCGAATACCTGAGGCTGCTAGTGGCAGACTACCTCGAGAGGAGGTGTGTCCTGTACGAGGACCGAGAAGGCGGCGTCGGGCGCAGGACCATTTCAACTGGTGTTCCACAGGGGTCTGTCCTTGGCCCTCTCCCGTGGAACATCGGCTACGACTGGGTCCTGCGCAGTGTTCTTCCCCCCGGGCTGGGCGTAGTCTGCTATGCCGATGACACGCTAATCACAGCTCGGGGTCGTAAGTTCGAAGATGCGGCGCGCTTGGCCACCACAGGGGTTTCACAAGTGGTCGGGCGGATCGGGGTGCTGGGGCTTAGGGTGGCCCTTGAAAAGACGGAGGCCCTTTTATTCCACGGGCCCCGTCGCGGTCCACCTGCTGGCGCTTCGATTACCGTCGGTTCGGTCCTCGTGCAGGTCCAAGCCCAGATGAAATATCTGGGCTTGGTGTTGGATGGGCGATGGCTCTTCGACGAGCACTTCCGTCGCCTCTCGCCGAGGCTGGAAGGTGCTGCGTCCGCCTTGGGACGGCTACTACCGAACCTGGGCGGGCCCAGTCTCACCTGTCGACGGTTGTACACGGGGGTGGTCCGGTCAATGGCGCTTTACGGCGCACCGGTGTGGGCGGGGTCTTTGACTGCCCAGAGCAGGCGGCTGCTAGCTAGACCGCAGCGTGTAATGGCGGTCAGAGCCATACGCGGTTACCGCACCGTGTCGACGGACGCTGCGTGCGCATTGGCTGGCACCCCCCCGTGGGACTTGGAGGCGGAGGTGCTCGCCGAGGTGTATTGGCGGGTGGCTGAAGTTCGGGCAGAGCAGCGGTCCCCTCTCCCCGAACAAATTCGCGAGTGGCGTGAGGCCGCCCGCAGGGACATCATGGCCCAGTGGTCAGGTCGGCTGGGGGCTCCACAGGCTGGTTTCAGGACAGTGGAGGCCCTCCAACCGATCTTGTCGGAGTGGGCAGGGCGGCAGTACGGGACCCTTTCCTTCCGACTGGTGCAGGTTTTGTCCGGGCATGGTTGCTTCGGGCGTTACCTGCACAAGGTCGCTAGGAGGGAACCGAGTCCCGTCTGCCACCACTGCGACTGCGACGATGACTCGGCGCAGCATACGCTCGAGTCATGTCCGGCTTGGGCGGTGCAGCGCCGGGACCTCGTCGCAGTCATCGGTGTAGACCTGTCGCTGCCGGCTGTGGTGCGATCCATGGTCGCCAGCGACAGGGAGTGGATGGCGGTCGCATCCTTCTGCGAGGACGTCATCTCGCAGAAGGAGGCGGCGGAGCGGATCAGGGAGGAAAGTATCCTCGCTGATCCGATCCGTCGCCGGCGAACTGGACGGCGTCAGCGCGCTTACGGGCGCCTGATGCCGCCATAGTGAGGCTGCGGGTGAGAGGTCGGGGCATCGAGCCTCTCACCCGCACCGCACGGCGGAGGGACAGCGTTCCCGGTGCACCCGGACGCTGTCACTGGAGTTGAGCTCGCGCAGCGCGGGTAGCCGCTGGGTGGACCACTGATGTCATAGCAGGTTCCGGTGGTCCATCCGTGAAGGCGGGTGTAGGTGCACAGGGGGGTTTTAGTCGGTATGCCGGCCGCCTACCACCTTAAGGCCGGAGAGTCCGACATATCCGCTTCGCTTCCCCGGGCAGGGCGGTATGCGTAAAGCATTTCCCCTCTACAAAAAAAAAAAAAAAAAAAAAAAGGCCTATGTAAAAGACGTCCACTGCTGGAGTGGACGTCTTTTGGCTTAGATTGATTTAATATTTAAGATTTTTGAAAAGACAACTCCCGCACTAGGGAACAAGCTTTGTGTCGCGAGGGACTTTACAAACATACAATTAACGGACACAAATTACAACCTCAGATCGACTCAGAAAAACTCTTTGTGGGCCACACAAAGTTTTGTCCTGTGAGGGAATCGAACCCACAACCTCGTGCACAACAGGCGCATACTGTGATCACTGGACCACCAAGGCAGTCAATGAAAGATGATGATGATGATACAATACAATGTATACCATATTACTGATGTAATGATTCTGATAGTTCGATAGAACGATAATCCGACACGACTGGAGAGGGATCAGGCGCAGAACCAACGGCTGTACGTGCCGAGGCACGGAGTGGTCTTGCTGTGTTTTTAGAAAATGGTCACCTCTACCTCCTCCACCATCTGTGGAGCGACCGCGACCTTGCAGAGCCTCTAGACAAGTGGCATAAGCGATAGTCAAGTCGAAAAGTCAAAAAAGAAAATGTATGGGATTTGACGTAAGTTTACGACATTAAATCGTAGACTCACGTCAAATTCCATACATTTAATTTTTTGACTTTTCGATTCGACTATCGCTTATGCCACTTTTCTAGAGGCTGAGATCTGCCAATCGTCATCGCTTTGCTACGAGCCTCTCTCGTAGTTGTGTTACGCTAATGGTTGACCGAACAGATAGTGAACCTGGCTATGAGCGCCTCCTTACATAATTCTTCCACAAAACTTAGCCGTGAAACAGATATACCTAACTATAATAATTTCCCACGAGAAACACGGGCAACGCCGCAAGCCAATACTCTATATTACATAAGGCCTTGTTACATTAAACTATCCTTAATTAAAGCCAGAACACAACCACTGAACAAGACCTCTCTCATGTACAGTATACAGAATACTATCACCCTTATTTCTATTTAGTTAAGAGTTGAATTTTGTTTGTGTTGTGATGAGCTAAGAGGTCTTAGTGATTGGTGATGCGTACACGCAAGTTGGTAAGATTGAAGTGACCGTTGTTTATCGGGTCAACTGTATTAGAGTTGTATAAAGCTTGTTACGTCAGGAGGTAAAGTAGAGGGGATCCAGGGATATCCCTGGGATAGGAAAACAATCCCTTCAAAACGCATCCCTAAATGAATGCTGGAGACCTGTAGTCACACACAGGAACACAATCTACATCGCTGTGTGAAATTATTTGACTGTGGTCTTCTGTAAGGTCTCCACTATACACCACTTTTGACCACAGTCAATTAATTACTCCTTCCCCGATGAACTAAACGTTTATATTATTTAGTAATAGTAGCAACCCATATATATCCCACTGCTGGGCACGGGTCTCCTCTCCTCTATCAAGAGAGAGAGAGGGTTTAGGCTTTAATTCACACACGCTGGCCTAATGCGGGTTGGTGAATCAGACATGTCTTTAGAATTTCTTCTAAGACATGTGGGTTTCCTCACGATGTTTTCCTTCACCGTTAGCACATGGCGAATCATTTGATTAGTACATATAAACTCCACAAAATGAAATTCACATTGGTACTGCCCGGGATCGAACACGCACCTCTTGCGTGCAAGTCGGTTACTTTCCCACTCGGCCACCCCCGCTTCTATATTATTTGACCGAAGACTAAACGGCTGAATTTCGTGTTTTTCTTTAAAAAAAACATGCGGGGCAGTCTTTAGGAGACTGCCGATAGAATTGAAAACTAAGTAACTTGTGAATTGTATCTTGAATATGGAAACCGTTCGGTGACGATGAAGTGAGTTTTACTATAATTTTTGTTAACCCGAAAAGTTTTCATTTCAAAAAGGATATTTTCTTTATGTACTTAATTAGTTAATTGTAAGAAACGCCTCATCACCTTTTTAGAGTACCCAAGTGACCTCTAAATCACACGTTTGAATAGAATACAATAAATTTTAGAATTGTGGCAACAATTTAAGAGATTTGTACGTACATTTGTATAAGATTGTTGAAAACAATGCACACCTCCTTTCTCTGGTTGACCTTGGCATGGATTTTTAGTTTAACAGAATATGTTCTGCTCCTATTGATTGTTTAACTCGTTATAAATTGTTCTATTGTGTACAAAATACATAGTACCTACTTTCTTACAAGCTTTTTATTTTGTAATTTTACAAACAAGCATACGGCCCACCTGATGTTAAGCAGTTACCGTAGTCGTAGCCTATGGACGTTTTCAATACCAGAGGTATGACTTGCGTGTTGCCAAACCATATTTTTACGCCAGGACTTTAAGATGGGAGTATCCCTGGGATATGAGAACATTTATTTCAAAACGAATCTATACGCATCCCTAAATGAGCGCTGGAGACCTCTACCCACACACAGGAACACAACTACACCGGTTTGAGTAGTTATTTGGCTGTGGTCTTCCTGTAAGGTGGAGGACCTTTTCCAGTCGGGCTTGCTCACTACCTTTCTTTAATTTACCTAAGTGTAAGCATAGCATTTATCTAAGTAGGAAGGTACCTAAATGTGGAGAATGCAATGTAGAATCTGTAAAATGTAGACTAGCAGGGCGCCCACGAGTAACTTAATTGCACGACAACTTTTATGTATCTGCCGCAGTCACCGTGGGCGCACTTCCATTACAATGGATAGACGGGGCGACAGTTGTGTCGCCTGCCCGGTTCAACAGTGGATAAAAAAGTCACCCGACTGTTGCGACACTACATGGGCGCACTTTCATACTAACTCATAGACTTGATGTAATAGACAAATAAGTTGCGGAAACAAATTTGCTAGTGGGCGCCCTGCCTAAACGCAATAAAGTATCGCGGAGCAGTTCTGATAAAGAATGATTGTTTTTAATTTTATTTTATTTAGGACAACATACAATTGCTGATATACTTAATCAATAACTAATATAAAGTCATGGTGACAATGCCATCAGCTCCATTATCCACAACTTAATATACTTTTAGGAACCAGAAGTGGAATCGATTAAAAAAAGTAACAGATTTACAACCATTTAATTACAACCTCCATTTTATCATTAACTTTTATTATTTAAAAAGGGAACCATTAACTATCAAGAAAAGTAGAAATAGATGTTATCCGGGAGAACCACCAATGAGATCCTAACTGAGCGAGCGCCAACGACAAAAAGAGGGCCCTTGCCCTCTAGACAAATGGCATAAACGGTAGTCGAATCGAAAAGTCAAAAAGTTTGACGTTAGTTATCGACATGAAATCGTAAACCAACGTTAAAGCCCATACATTTACTTTTTTGACTTTTCGATACGACTACCGTTTATGCCACTTGTCTAGAGGGGCTGATGAGCTGGCTCTGCCTTTTAATAGCAGATCATCGGTGATACCACAAATACCTGCATTAATATACTAATATTTTATTATTATAATAATAAAACATATACAATTTCGTTTTTTAGGTAATAATGGGATCAACTAGATAGTTATATTAGCTATAGTTGGGTCTAGTATGTGCCATTATTGTGCCATGACAGGACAATGTCTGCCTACCGGAGCCACAGTTGCATTGTTTCCGCAATTGTTTGCAAAGCTTGAGCTATACCAGTAATAGCTTGAACTACGGCATCCATTGACTCCTTGTGACGAATCGTTGCTTCTGCCCGTAGGAGCTTCGTTCGAGTCCTCATCTCCTCTATTCGTGTGGTCTCCTCCATGCGTGCTATACTAGCACAAACTTCATCAAGTGTTGTTCGTGTTGTGTTGTCTATAATGTATAAAAATCATCAATAAAACCACTTAAAACGAAGCCTAATCATTTTGAATTATAAGAATCAATAAGGTGATTTTTGGTATTACAGTTTTTATTAACATTTACAATGAAAAGCGGTGGTGGCCGAGTGGGAAAGTAACTGGCTTGCACGCAAGAGGTGCGAGTTCGATCCCGGGTGGCAGTACCAATGTGAATTTAACTTTGTGGAGTTTATATGTAGTAATCAAATTATTCTCCATCTGCTAACGGTGAAGGAAAACATCGTGAGGAAACCCACATGTCTTAGAAGAAATTCTAAAGACATGTCTTATTCACCAACCCGCATTAGGCTAGCGTAGCGAATTAAGGCCTAAATCCTCTTTCTCTCTTGATAGAGGAAAGGAGACCCGTGCCCAGCAGTGGCACATATATTGGTTGCTATTGTATTATATATATTGATATAATAGTTAAATAAAAACTTATATTTGAGGGTCGTGCACGTGCACGAGGGCGCACTCGCCTTCTATTTCTATTGGCATTCACTGAAAATAGAAATTTAACATTTAAATAACCTAGAAATTACACTTGCTTTTTTTAGAAAATGATGTAAGTAAATATTATAAGAATTACCTGTTTGTGGCACTGTGTTGTTTTCGGGTGGGGGTTGTGGTTGGGCATTTATAATTTCAGAATTATCTCTGATGGTTCTATTCCCTAAAAAAAACAAAAGTTCATAAAATTATTACAATTATTACACTTGTTGACTTTTAGAATCACATACACATCATCACGCCCATCTCCCAGTGGGGTAGGCAGAGAGTGCAAAAACTATGGTACGCCAATTGCTTCGATCCTAACATATTTACTTCGCCTCCTCTACATTCATCAACCTCTTCATGCATGAATGTCAATTCTGGGTATTATTAATTTGGCCCTTTTTTTAGCAAATTCTCTACTTGGTCGCTGTATGTTCTCCTAGGGCGGCCCCTACCGACATCTCCATTCATTCTTGCACGATATACCTCTTTTGTTGTTCTTCTTTCATCGATCTTTTCTGAATGTTAATGTTAAAGACTGCCTCGGTGGTCCAGTGGCCGCAGTATGCGCCTGCTGTGCACGAGGTTGTGGGTTCGATTCCCACACAGGACAAAACTTTGTGTGACCCACGAAGAATTGTTCTGAGTCTGGGTGTAATTTGTGTCCGTTAATTGTATGTTTGTAAAGTCAAAATGTAAGAGCTTGTTCTCTACTGCGGGAGTTGTATTAAAAATAATGTCCAAACCATCTTAACATCCCCTTTTCAACTTTTGTCACTACATCTTCTTTCAACCCACATCGTTTTCTTATGTCACAGTTTTTTAGTATATCTATACTATAATATTATAAAGCTGAAGAGTTTGTTTGGTTGAACGCGCTAATCTCAGAAAGTACTGGTTCGATTAGAAATTTTTTTTTGTTAAATATTGCATTTATCTATTAAGGCTATAGGCTATATAACATCACGCTATGATCAATAGGAGCGGAACAGTATTGAGGTATGTTGCAAAATCGGGGAAAATATTCCAAATTACCACGCGGACGAACTCGCGGGCGACCCCTAGTTTGGAATATTAACTGTATAATAATATATTATAATAATGTATAATAAGTACTTTCTGAGTTTAGCGCGTTCAACCAAACAAACAAACTCGGACGAAGTCGCGGGCGACCCCTAGTATTATAATATAAGCAAGGGTTACCTGTTTCTGGAATTTCTGTGTTGTCTTCAGTTATTAATTCTAAATCTACCTGAGACCTTGTATTGGGCATTGCCAGTATTTGAATATTTGACATATCTCTGAAAATAATGAATAATTTTATATACTTAATTACTTTAAAAAAAGTAGATAGTTGTCAATTGTAAAGGTTGTACTACTTTCAAAGTAGGAGAATCTTCAGGTATTTCTTGTACTTCCCGAACTTCCTCATAATCCGCCTGTAAATAAGTTAATTAATTATTTAAAAAATCCTTTTTTATGCTTGAGAAGTGCTGTAATATTTATAACTAGGGGTCGCCCGCGACTTCGTCCGCCTGGTAATTTCGAACGTACTTTTCCCCGATTTAGCAACATATCTCACAACTGCTCCGCTCCTATTGATCATAGCGTGATGTTCCTTCCTGGATAAATGCACTAGGTATTTAACAAAAAATATTTTTTTTAATCGAACCAGTAGGTACTTTCTGAGATTAGCGTGTTATAAAGCCTATAGCCTTCCTGGATAAATGCACTATTCAACAACAAAAAAAAATTCTAATCGAACTATTAGTTTCTGAGATTCAAACAAACAAATTCTTCAGCTTTATAATATTGGTATAGATAATAATATCTTATGTATGCTCACCTCTGTTTTCACTATCAGTTCATCATGGCCAACTCCTGCCAAAGGGTCTACATCTCTCCCTATGAGAGAAGCTACTCTGTCCTCCAGTGCGCTTAGAGGTGGTACTTCACTGGGCCCACCTCCTGTGCCTTGGTATTCCCTTCTTATTGAGGACAGTTTTCTTCGTACCTGACATTTGTAATCATTCCATACCACTAAAGCATAAATTAGGTATATTATTATTCATGGTGAAAACTATTATTACTGTCTCTATTAAATTAATAAGGATTTACCTAGTTAGAAGAATAAAGATTTATATGTATTTACAAAGTATACAAATATTATGTAATTATTAAAGATAGGCAATTCATAATAATAGCAACCCATATAAATATGTCCCACGTGTGTGCGTTATGTGAATTCACACACGCTAGCCTAATGCGGGTTGGTAAATCAGACTACAGATTTAGAATTTCTTCTAAGACATGTGAGATTCCTCACCATGTTTTCCTTCACCGTTAGCAGATGCTGAATCATTTGATTAGTACATATAAACTCCACAAAGTGAAATTCACATTGATACTGCCACCCGGGATCGAACTCGAACCTCTTGCGTGCAAGTCGGTTACTTTCCCACTAGGCCACCACCGCATTCATAATTGTTTATTATAACTTAATTCTTACCTGCGACCATTCCTTAGCTGTTCTAAATACACCTTCAGCATTCAGTGCGCCTGCACATTCCTCCCAAAGACGCCCTGTGAGGGCTCGTGCTTCCATGGACCGCACGCGACCCAAAGCAAGATCTTTATGCTTCTCCATGAAGTCAATTAGAAGCTCTAATTGTCTTATGGAAGTTGTGCGTTTTCTGGCTGCCATTGTATGTCCACAACACAAAAATATAAAGAACACTAAATAGTTTATAATGAAAGCCCGGAGCGACTTTAAAAAACTACAAGTAGGTACTAAACTAACTAACTTATCTTTATATACATATATAATTCTTCTGTACGTGTGTATGTCACTGAACTCCTCCTAAACGGCTGGACTGATTTTAATGAAAGTGCTGTCGGTATATCAGCTTTCCCGGGTAGGACGACGTCTGCCAGGTCCGTTAGTAATAATATTAAAGTTAAAAGTATGACTTTCTTGCTTGATGATCGAACATACTGTCGTATCGAAGCGTAAAAGGTTGGAGTCTTCGTGTCGATACTGTAGCAGCAGTCGTTACTATTGGGCGTTATGGGTAGCGTGAATGGATATATATGAAATAGCACTAGTAAATACAATAGTCAATATTACTAACAAAACTTAAGAGGAACGTGTTCGTAAGTCGCGCCTATACTTCGCAATGGCTCAGGATAGAATGCCCCTTGCTCTCGCCCAGTTTTCTCTTTGGGTCTTTAGAGATCAAATAAAACTGTTTTAATGTTTTTATTATATGCATATGTTACTGTCTCTTCTATGAAAGATTTCAATAGCCCTCTTGGAAGGGTCGCAACAAACATCTGTGCAGTTTATTATACAACACAAAAGAGTGACCATTATGATTTTTAAAACTAAAGTAACAAAAACTAATTCTATTCAGTCGACCGTATTAAATAACAACGCTAATATTAGTGTTAACAAAAAGGGACGGAACCCAATATTCCATACAAAATTAAATTTAAGTAAAAAAAATTTTTTAATAAGGAAACAATAAAGGAAAAAAATGAATTTAGCTTTCCACTGTATGGCAATGAGGGATCTTTTCCTTTTGTATGTATAAGATAGAAACGTGTCGAGATCACATTGCGTTCTTAATAAGAATCTAAAAACTATATCTTTATTATTTAAAAATAAATCATGCCAAGATTGACCAGCTACCCCAAGTAGCACCCGTTCACGAGCATGACGTACGGACCAGCCATCATTTCCTTCGCCATATTAGAGGGAAGGAAATGACCCGGCCAATACGACACCACAAGCAATGGCATTTCAGTGAGCATGACAATCCAGGACATAATAATAAAAAATAACTAAATAGAAAGTCAATAATGATCACAAAACGTCTCCTTACAAATTTGTAGTTATTATTCTTATATAATTCTGTATCAAAATTAGCAACTAACCCCATGACTTTTTATCATGACTGTTATTTCTTAACGAAGGGGTTTGCTCCGTTTGGTAACGTTCCCGTTTGGCAACGCTACATAGTACATATACGAGTACATTGGTTATATGTATGTAGCGTTGCAAACCTTTCTTTAAAGAAATTCTAAAGATGCATTGATCTGATTCACCAACCCGCTCTTGATAGAGGAGAGGAGACCCGTGCTCAGCAGTAGGACATATACGAATTGCTATTATAATACACAAGGTGTTGCCCGCGGCTCCGCCCGCGTGGATGTCGGTTATCGCGATAAAAAGTACCCTATGTGGTATTCCAGACTATAATCTATCTGTATGCCAAATTTCATTCAGATTAGTTCAGTAGTTATTGCGTGAAAGAGTAACAAACATCCATCCATCCATCCATACATCCATCCATCCATCCATCCATACTCACAAACTTTCACATTTATAATATTAGTAAGGATTATTACATAATCTTCTCTGTCGCTCAGTTTAAAGCCACACACATAATTGACAAATCAAATTACTAACCAATAATATAACCATGTTCTAAACAAGAAACATGGTAAATCTTATTTGAGTAAATAATTTACGACTGCTGGCGCTGACAGACTTCAGATTATGTGTACACCATACTAATTAAATAGAAGATTAACTAGCGGCTGCCATTTAATTATTTATCAAACATGTTTATATTGAAATTAATCAAATTAAGAGAAGAAATTAAGGCACCGTACTAGCGAGCAAACCTGACTTGGGAAGGACCTCCACCACAGCCAAATAATTACACACAGCGGTGTAGTTGTGTTCCTGTGTGTGAGCTTTTCTTAAGCGCTCATTTAGGGCTGCGTTTTGAAAGAAGCGTTTTTCTAACCCAGTATCCCTAAAACGTTTTTACACCATGGCTCTAAGATGGGCTCTAGATGTAGGGCTTTAAGATGGCTAACGAACCATCTTAAAGCTCTGCATCTTAGTACCCTGTTGTAAAAAAATGGGTCGGCAACAAGCAACTGATCGACGCACGGGCTGTACGCTTGATTGCCACCCAAGTAGTATAAAAAAAAAATCGTCTCGTATTTATAGTGGTTAGTGACCCTGAGTGGGTTCGATTCCCACTCGGGACAAAACTTTGAGTGATTCATAAATGTTTGTTCCGATGCTGGGTTTGATTTGTGTCCATGAATTGTATGTTCGTAAAGCCCCTCGCGACACATTGTTTGTTCCTTAGTGCAGGAAGGAGTACTCTTTTAAAAAAAAGAATAAAGTTTCTTTTTACACTTCTTCGGTGGCAAATAAGCATACAGCTCGCCTTATATTAAGAAGTTAACGTAGCCTATGGACGCTTCCAATACCGGAGGCATCACTTGTATGTTGCCAATCCATTTTTTTACACCAGGGATTTAAGATGGGAGTATTTGCTAGTATGGTGCCATACCTCTCTTAAAAAACTTGATACGAATAGATTAAAATGTGCCATCGTACACGCAATATAAAATATACGTTACTGCCTAAAATTGTTATAATTACGCCTACATACTTGACAATTATACCTAAACCTTCTCACCTGACTGGGTACAGACAGACAAGGACAGACAATGACTGTATCTGATCGGAATGTGCTCATCACACAATAGGTCACGGAGCTATTGTTAACGACCCGGTTTTGTCCGTTATTTTATTAATAACTATCTTATATTTTATTTTATCCGTGTGGTGACGGATCAAGAATACGAATGTCACCACCCCGTTCCATCCCAAGGGTGTCGTAAGAGTCGACTAAGGGAGTAAGTCAGGCAGGCAAGAACCACTGCAAGAGAGAGAAAACTCGAAACAGAACCCTATACCAACCCGTCTGGCCAGCGTGGTATAGTAGGCTAATATCTCTCCAAATGTATGGAGGAGACCCGTGCCCAGCAGTGGGACGTTTATGGGTTGAGATGATGAACTTATATTTGCAGCAGGGCTGTGTTCTGAGGAATTATTCGATATGATGCCTATTCCTTTCGCCAACGACAGGGAGTTCATCCTCACATTGTGGAATCAGCTCGCTACCGAGGTTTTTCCTATAGACTATAGCATCAAGCATGGGGTTCTTCAAGAAGGGAGTTATAAGGTTTTTAAAGAGTCGGCAACCCACTTTCTGTCTTGATAGAGGAGAGGAGACCCGTGCCCAGCAGTGGGACTAGGTTGCTGTCACTTCTATATTAAAATTTAAGACCTCCCTCATTTCATGACCATCCTCGTTATAGTCACGTGAAGTATTTCAAAATTAGATAATAACACATCACCATAGAGGTATAGAATGCAATAAGTTATTATTTCTATCTATGGTAGGCCTCTATTATCTATTGATTTGAGTAAACTAACGATGGTAATTGTATTGTTTATTGAATTATTTGTTATTAATAATTGTGGTATGCTTGTTTTATGGATTCACAAGGTTCCAAGTTACATTTATTACATAACTAAACAATTATATGCTGTATTACATGTACTCAATAATGAAACTTGTTCAAGTTTTATTAATTCTACTCAAGTGGTAAACACGCATAGGGTATTCCTGATATCACGAGAGATCCGTTAATTATAATTATTATCTAACAACCGTTCACATGCGCACGCGCAACGGCCAGAGAAACAGTCTCTAGAACTACCTAAAAAAAATTACACCAGGGTGTTTATGTTATAGGTAACTTACCTTAATAGGTATGATAAAACATTTCTAAATGAGTTATGGAATGTAGAATACTAGCTGTTGACCGCGGCTCCGCCCGCGTGGATGTCGGTTATCGCTGTAAAAAGTAGCCTATGTGTTATTCCAGACCATAATTTAAGAGAGGTAGGGCACCATACTAGCGAGCAAGCCCGACTCGGGAAGGACCTCCACCTTACAGAAGACCACAGCCAAATAACTACACACAGTGGTGTAGTTGTGTTCCTGTGTGTGAGTACAGGTCTCCAGCGCTCATTTAGGGATGCGTTTTGAAAGAAACATATGCCTATCCAGGGGATACTGCCACCATAAAGCCCTGGAGTAAAAAAAAATGGGGTTGGCAACACGCAAGTGATACTTTTGGTATTACAAGCGTCCATAGGCTACGGTAACTGCTTAACATCAGGCGGGCCGTATGCTTGTTTGCCACCTAAGTAGTATAAAAAAAAAAAAAAAAAATCTCTGTGCCAAATTTCATCCAGATTTTTTACGTGAAAGAGTAACAAACATCCATCGATCCATCCATACATCCATCCATCCATACTCACAAACTTTCCCATTAATAATATTAGTAAGGATTATACTGATATAATAAAAGAAGTAACATTATGCTACAAGATGCAAGGAAGTCAGTAAGAATAAACGATGACTATAGCATGGGGTTCTTCAAGAAAGGAGTTATAAGGGTTTTAAAGGCTCGGCAACGCACGAGGGACACCCCTGGTATTGCAGGCGCCCATAGGCTACGGTAACTGCTTACTATCAGGCGGGCCGTATGCTTGTTTAAAAAAAAAACGTAACGCCACGTGGTAAATCTATAGGTATTTAACTCAAGTGAAACTGGAAGAAACAACTAGTAATATTCTGGCTATCATATAATTCTGACTGACTGACTATTGGACTGGACGGTTGGTTCAGTGGCTTAAGTGGTCACCTCGCCATTTACCACTGCGCGGCGTGTTGTGGGTACGATCCCGGGACACAAATTTGTGTGATCCATAAATGGTTGTCCTGAGACTGGCTGTTAATTGTATGTTTAAAGTCCCCCGCGACACAGGGCTTGTTCCCTAGTGTGGGAAAGGTGTTAAAAAAATATACATATACATCCTACTAATATTATAAATGCGAAAGTTTGTAAGAATGGATGGATGGATGTTTGTTACTCTTTCACGTTAAAACTACTGAACGGATCTGGATGAAATTGGCACAGGATAGATTATGGTCTGGAATAACACATAGGTTACTTTTTTACAGCGATAACCGACATCTACGCGGGTGGAGCCGCGGGCAACAACTAGTATTTTATGAAGTAAAACCTCAAAAACAAACACAGCCGTGACCCATAGATTTACATAAAATAAGTGACCTCAAGTGAGCCAAATTACATAGTACAGTATCGTGGTTAATTGCATCGCGTTCAAGGTTCGATTCTCGGTTAGGTTATGTAATGAACTCACGGTATATGTGTACTTAAGTGATCGTCATTAATGATGCTTGTGCGGAAAGCGTGGGACTGATGATGTCTTGATTGATTGATTTCTAATAAGTTAATTATATACATAATTATAATGTCCTCCTAACCGAATTTCGGTCACGGCGGTTAATCTCAACGGAGACTTGCCATCTGCGCGGGAGATATTATAGTGCACAAGTGTGTGCGCAAACACAAGTGCACTCTTTATTCCCTCACTCTCATAGTCTGATGGGACGGCAAATCCGACACGACCGGAGAGAGATCAGGCATAGGACCAACGGCTTTACGTGCTTTTTCGTTTTTTTTACGTGCAATTTCCAAACTCTTTTCTTAACAGAAAAACCCAATATCGATTTTTGGCCCGACCCGGGAATCGAACCCGAGATCTCGTGATCAGCAGTCTCACACATCGATCACTGAGCCACGGAGGCAGTTAAATATATTATATACATACATACATATCATCACGCCCAGTGGGGTAGGCAGAGACTATGGTACGCCAATTGCATCGATCCAAACATACTTCCTTCATGCATGAACGTCGATTCTGGGTACTTTTAATTTGGCCCTTTTTTAGCAAATGGCCTACTTGGTTGCTGTATGAACATACAGCAACCAAGTAGGCCCTTTGCCATTTGCCACATTGTAGGAGAACTCCTAGGGTGGCCCCTACCGACATCTCCATTTTAAGACATTAAGATAATTATTATTATTAGTCATTACTGTCCCACTGTAGGGCAAAGGCCTCCCTTTCATTCTTCCATTGGCCACGGTCGAAACCTCTCACCTGCCAGTCAGCACGGTAGGAGTCAAGCTCATCCCGCCATCTTTTCCTAGGCCTGCCGCGCCGTCTATTAATGTTCTATGGCAGCCACCTGGTTGTGGTCTTTGCCCACAGATCGTCGGACATACGGCAGCTTTTCGTCCAACGTCAGCGATTTGTGTTTTTGTGCGCAGCTCTGAGTTTCGTACACGGTCCAAAAGACGGACTCCCAGAATACTGCGCTCCATGGCTCGCTGGCATACCCCAAACTCAAACTCAAAATTCATTTATTCATATAGGTTACAAAGTAACACTTATGAAGGTCATACATTATGAATAAACCAGAAAAATGATGTCTGCTAAATATTCCTACAGCTAGTTCACTGACGTGGAGCCTTGAGAAGAACTAGCAAGAAACTCAGGCCACTCTTTTTAATCGCCAGATAGTTACAATCTTTTGTAAAATACAAGTATGGTGTTAAAGTCTGCTTTAATTTACATTATTGCTATTAAAGAATAAGGCAATATGTAAATTAAGAGTCTTATTAAGGAGTCCCTCCCGTTTTTCGTGTATTTTCTATGTATACAATTGTATTGTATATATCTTTTCCTTTTTTTAAGAATTGTAAATATATTAGGTATATTGTATATATAGAAATATGTAAATAGTGACATTTTATTTTAAAATGTAACGTTTTGCTACTAAATAAATAAACAATTAATGTCTTAAAATATTACAACGATCCAATTTTGGTCGTCACTTAAAATGCTAATACAAGTAAATTAATTCTTAAGGTAAGTTGGGCACTTTTGGGGTGAGGAAAAAGCACTGATTTCACTGTGTAGTTTTTTTACCTGCACAGAAGTCAAAAAAGTCAAAAGTCAAAGTCATTTATTCATTTAGATCAAATACATGATACCATAATATATAAATGCGGTGGTCGCCGAGTAGGAAAGTAACCGACTTGCACGCAAGACGTGCGAGTTCGATCCCGGGTGGCATTACCAATGTGAATTTCACTTTGTGGAGTTTATATGTACTAATCAAATGATTCGCCATCTGCTAACGGTGAAGAAAAACATCGTGGGGAAAGCCGAGTCTTAGAAGAAATTCTAAAGACCTGTCTGATTCACCAACCCGCATTAGGGCATCGTGTGTGAATTAAGGCCTACACCCTATCGCTCTCTTGATAGAGGAGAGAAGACCCGTGCCCAGCATTGGCTAGTTGCTATTATTACATGATACTTATGAACGCCATAAAAACAAATGCCAGCAAACTTTTTTCTACGGCAAAAAGCGTTCCTAAGTTTGGACGGATAGATGGATGTTTGTTCTTCTTCTTATCGTTTGGTTAGTGGTCAACCTGGTGACAGAGTTATTTAGATCGCCCATATTTTGCCCTCTGACGTGATCTAACGACTGATAACAATCGGGACCGACTTTTAACGTGCCCTCCGAAGCATGGAGACTGTCAGATGAAATACCATTATGCGGTCACCCATCTTTTTTTTTAATTTTTTTTTATTTTTTTATACTACTTGGGTGGCAAACAAGCATACGGCCCGCCTGATGTTAAGCAGTATCCGTAGCCTATAGACGCTTGCATTACCAGAGGTATCACTTGCGTGTTGCCAACCCATTTTTTACACCAGGGCTTTAAGATGGAAGTAACCCTGGGATAGGAATACGTTTCTTTCAAAATGCATTCCTAAATGAGCGCTGGAGACCTGTACTTACACACAGGAACACAACTACACCGCTGTGTGTAGTCATTTGGCTGTGGTCTTCTGTAAGGTGGAGGTCCTTCCCCAGTCGGGCTTGCTCGTTAGTATGGTGCCCTACCTCTCTTAAAAAAATATATATTAATCTATAGGATTACCGCGCCTTTGTTAGCTTAACCCACTGATCGTTTACCGATCATGTTTGGTACTCAATCACGACAGAACGGTTTAACGGATCTACATATGTAGATGAAATTTGGCACAAAGATAGATTACATATACAACACAAATAAATGCTATTTTTTTATCCCGCAATAACGCGTGAAAATCATAATTGCGTAATAATTATTATTAGTGGCCAAGGAAACATCTTGGAAAAAAGTTAGCCGAAAAATAATGTACCTAATATGTAATGTAATAATCGCAAGCAGAGCCGCGGGGGCACAGTTAGTTAAAGTATAAATATTAATCGGTAATGTATAGACATCAAAAACATTATCGAGTTGCCCCAGAGGTGAGTCGGTCGTATCAATAAATATAATATATCAATACCAATTTACATGTAATCGCACTTATCTGAGGAGGGCCAATATTATCTATAAGTCATTAATTAAACTTTATGTACAAGGATTAATTTATATGGCGAGTTATTCAAGCTTACAATGTATGGTGGTAATTATACATTTAACTAGGGGTCGTCCGCGTGGTAATTTGGAACGTATATTTTTTTCCCGATTTTGCAACATATCTCACTACTGCTCTGCTCTTATTGATCATAGGGTGATGTTATATAGCCTATTAGCTTCCTGAATAAATGCACTATTCAACAACAAAAGATTTTTTCTAATTGAACCAGTACTTTCTGAGATTAGCGCGTTCAACCAAACAAACAAACAAACTCTTCAGCTTTATAATATTAGTATAGATTAGCATGGGGTTCTTCAAGAAAGGAGTATGTAAGGTTTTTAAAGAGTCGGCGACGCGTGAGTGCAAACGTCCATAGACTACGGTAACTGCTTTCCATCAGGTGGGCGGTATGCTTGTTTGTCACCTTGGTTATATAAAAAAAATATAGGTACATAGATTTACTAGATTACCACCCTGTTCTATCCCGAGGGTGTCGTAAGAGTCGACTATGAGAGTAAGTCAAGCAGACTTCTACTACTAATCAAGCAAGACAAAACCTTATACCAACCCGCTTGGCCAGCGTGGTATAGTAGGCTAATATCCCTCCAGATATATGGAGGAGATCCGTGCCCAGCAATGGGGCATTTATGAGTTGACTACAGGGTTTTATGAGAGGTAGGAGCATCATACAAACCGGTACGCTTGACTGGTGAAGGGCGTCGCCAAATAAGTAGGTGTGTACCTACAATTTGGTGATGCCCTTAAGATGGAGTATTTTTGTTCCTATCTGTGTCATACGTACGTTTTTTAAAGACAACTCCCGCACTAGAGAACAAGCTCTGTGTAGCGGGGGACTTTACAAACATACAAATAACGGACACAAATTACACCTAGACTCTTTGTAACAACTTTTTGTGGGTCACACAAAATTTTGTCCCTGTGTGGGATTCGAACCTACAACCTCGTAAACAGCAGACGCATATTGCGCCCACTGGACCACCAAGGCAGTGAATATTTTAATTTAGTCAGAGAGGTAGGGCATCATACAAGCGAACAAACCTGACTGAGAAAGAACTTCCACTGCTAAAAACATTTCATTCAAACCACTCGTGAATTGATAACCACAATAAAAGATACTCTTTGAAGATTAACACAAAATTATTGACAAGGTTGGTTTCATCACGACTTTTGACACGGAACCCTAAAAGGATGTTTATTTTCTATTACAACAGGTATGTAGGTAGGTAGGTTTTACACGCACATTTATAATAATATATATGTATAACTAAATTAAAGGGAGAGCAGTGATATCATCATCCCACGTCCCATTGCTGGGCTGCCTCCATACATTTGGAGGGATATTAGCCTACTATAACACGCTGGCCAGACGGGTTGGTATAGGGTTTTGTTTTGAGTTTTCCCTCTCTTGCAGTGGACACCCTCGGGTTGGAACCGACTGACATTTGTATTCTTAATCCGTTACCACACGGAGCAGTGATAGCCGAGTGGGAGAGTAACCGACTTGCACGCAAGAACAGTGAGTTCGATCCCGGGTAGAATTTATATGTACCTACTAATCTATTGATTTACCATCTGCTAACGGTGAAGGAAAGCATCGTGAGGAAACCCACATGTCTTTAAAGAAATTTAACAGACATGTCTGATTCACCAACGCACATTAGGCCAGCGTGTGTGAATTAAGGCCTAAACCTTCTTTCGTAGTTACCCTGTTTGTTTGTTAGCCAGTTTGTTATCTTTACACAAAAACGACGTCTAGCGACATAATTGATGAATGATTAGTGTTTTTTTTTAATCGGTTAAATTTTAGAGAAGGAAAATCCGGAATACTATGCCTCGTTTCTTTACGTTTTTGTTGTCGGAAATCGGTCTGGCTTGCGATTGGCCTTTTCGCCCAGTTTAGAGAGGAGAATTAGATACGGGGGTATGGATTGATGTTTATTCAATAAAGTATAATTGGTTTGCGTTATGAATGATTTTTTTTCTCGCATGACCAGTAAAAGTAGTAAAATAAGGGAACTATAGGTCGTTTCGCCCGCCATTTATTCACCTGAGCGGGCTAAACGACCAAATTACAAAATTTATAATATTTGATTGGGCGTTTCGCCCGATGGAGGGTTCGTTACTTTTCATGTACAGACAGATTTTGATGCTGTCTGTACATGAAAAGTAATAAAACCTCCGGCGAAACGACCTTATAACTCAAATAAGGTATAGTAGGTACACCTTATTTTATCAATAAAGTAAGTATCGTATTTTGACTGCATCAGCTTGCATGCTATCATACTTGTATTTTACAAAAGATTGTAACTGTCTGGCGATTAAAAAGATTGGCCTGAGTTTCTTGCTAGTTCTTCTCAAATCTCCACGTCAGCGAACTAGCCGTAGAAAAATTTTGCTGACATCATCTTTTTGGCTTATTCATAATTTATGACCTTCATAAGTGTTACTTTGTAACCTAAATGAATAAATGAATTTTGACTTTGAGTTGGAGTAATTTTCAAAACACTGACATGAAATCTTGCAATCAGATAGATGGTACTACGATAATCAACGTTTAGAATCAGCTAGTAACTGGTTTAAACGTTGCACTCTATTCAATCGTATGTATCATATAATGAACGAACACTTTTGACATTAGGTTAACCATGTGCAGTTCAAGAACGAGTAACGCCGCGTGACACGGTTAACTTGTGACGTCATTTACAACCATCAACATAATATCACGCATTATCCCCAAAGTGGGTAGGTTAGGTTATATATACGTTTCGTTCCATTCATTTATGAAAATGGATAAAATATTGAACTTAAACTTATATATAGTTTGCGTCTTTAGAAGAATAAAAAATACTATAGAATTAATTAGTTCTCTAGTTTTGCCCCACGTAAAAAAATCTGTATTCGTCCTACATTTTATTCCGTTTTAGCCCCAAAAATATAACATTTGGGGCTAAAGCGCATGACGAATACGAATTTTTTTACGTGGGGCAAAACTTCGTGAGGCGAATGCGGAACAAATCTAGAGAACTATTTAATTATATAGTATTTTTTTATACTTCTAAAGAGGCAAACTGTAGCCTATGGTATAGCAATTGTAAAGAATCTAGGCTAGGAACGAGCGACTGTTGAAAACCCTATGTCAAAGTCTCTCTAAAAACCGTGGCAGGGTAGCGTTATGTTTCTATACTATGGTATTGAAAGCGTCCATAGGCTACGGTAACTGATTACCATCAGGCGAGCCGTATGCTTGAATGCCACGCAAGTTGTAAAAACAAAAAAACGCGACCTGGGAACTTAACCTAAGACCACGATGGGCCGAACTGAACCATTGAGACAGTCACTCTGTCTATACTATTTCATAAAACACCTGTTCCACGGAAGTCATTATAATTATAATATATTATGTAAAATGTCACAATGATTAATAATAATAATTTATGATTAATATCGTGTCTTGTAGATAATTATATTTATAATTAGACATTTTAGTCTTATGAGGTAAACAAGCGTACGCCAGATGGTTAGGTTACCGTAGCCTATTCACGCTTGCACAACTGGGTACAGGTCTTCTCTATCGAGAGAGCTGAGTGAAATGCTTTACGCATACCACTTCGTCCCGCCGTGTGAAGCGAGGCGGTTATAAAATCGAATAGAATAGAAAGCTCTTTATTGTACACCAATTGCATTTGTTTGTAAAAATAAATTGTTTTTCTTTCTTTCTTACATTTATGATACAGATATTATTTTACACATTTATGTACAATGGGTGGCCTTATCGCTAAAAGCAATTTCTGCCAGGTTATGACGAACTTTCCGGCCTAGAGATGGTAGGCAGCCGGCATACCGACTAAAACCCTGTGCACCTACACCCGCCTTCACGGGTGTATCACCGAAACATCACGCAAACTCCTACTTTGCAATCAGAGTCACTAGGATAAGATAGCGACCAGTGGCTCAGCCCCTCTAGACAAGTGGCAAGCGATAGTCTAATCGAAAAGTCAAAAAAGCAAATGTATGGGATTTGACGTAAGTTTACGACATTATATCGTAGACTTACCTACGTCAAATCCCATACATTTGTTTTTTTGACTTCTCGATTCGACAATCGTTTATGCCACTTGTCTAGAGTCTCTGCTGAGTTTCTACTCAGCAGAGCCTGATGATATGAAAGTATGTATCAAGTATATAAAATCTAAGTATCTGATATCAAGTATGTATCATAAAATCAAAAAGCCTCACCATAATATATCGTATGAACTATAGCATATTCAAGCAGATGCTCTAAATTCGTTAAATCATCGGCGCAAGGTCTGCCCTATCACGATCCATTATGAATTACTCTTAATACAGTCCTCGGAACTATTATTACTACTATTACCTTTACCATGATGTATGGCGTTACAATGCGAATGCATTCAAAATGTTGTAATAACAAACTATTGCTCATTTCTACCCACATGGAGATCGTACGAAGTCGTTTGATAAAATAAAATATTGATTTACAATTAAAATGTTTGCGTTAAAATGTAGTATTAAGAACCTTTTTTTGTCTTAAATAGAAGTAACCTTATTTACTTCCCATAAGATCAGCTATCTGCCTATGAAAGTCCTGTTAAAATCCTTCCAGCCGTTGCGGAGATTATCCGGAACAAACAGTCATTAAAAAATAGAAAATTTATTATGTCTATAGTAACAAACAAACAAAAAATTAAATGTTTTCTCTTTATAAAATTAGTTATAAAAATAAAAGATTAGATTTTTTGATTGTTTGTTACAATTTAACTCAAAAACTACACGACCGATTAAAAAAAATATTTCACCATTAGGAAGCTACATTATCAGCGAAACACATAGGCTATATTGTATTGAAAATAAATTACGGGATCCCTACGTAAACTAAATTAATGTCCACCCGTGCAAAGACGGGACGTATCGCTAACTACCAAAACTTAATATTATAAAGCTGAAGAGTTTGTTTGTTTGGTTGGTTGAACGCGCTTATCTCAGAAAGTACTGGTTCGATTAGAAAAAAAACGTTTTTTTTATTGAATAGTGCATTTATTCAGGAAGTCTATAGGCTACATAACATCACGATATGATTAAAAGGAGCGGAGCAGTAGTGAGATATGTTGCAAAATCGGCGAAAAAAATTACCACGCGGATGAAGTCGCGGGCGACCCCTAGTAATTAATAAATGTTTAATACTACTTAGTTAAGATTGAAAGTACAAAGTATAAAGGTTAGAACAAAGTAGTAATTAACACGCCATCACACATTAAGTGCTTGAATGATTGACGTAACATTTTAATTCAAAACGCTACCGACAGACCTGACAAGTTAACAGCTGGCATCTTCTGTTACAACATCTTAAAAAGGTAGCAAACCATACAAGCGAACAAACTCGCAGGGGTATTCCGTAAGAGCGAATATAGCGAATAAAGCGATAAGCAAAAACCGAGCCTTTTTGACAGCAATCGTGTGTGCCATCACCGAGTAATCACAACTGTCAGTTTGCGATCGCTGTTTCTTAGAGAATTAGCCGGCCGATTTTGACTGACTTGGTGGTCCAGTTGCCGCAATATGCGCCTGCTGTGCACGAGGTTGTGGTTTCGATTCTCACACAAGACAAAACTTTGTGTGACCCACAAAGAGTTGTTCTGAGTCTAGCTGTAATTTGTGTCCGTTAATTGTATATTTGTAAAGTCACCCGCGACATAGAGCTTATTCTCACACATATTGTGCGGGAGTTGTTTTTGAAGTATAAAAATACTTACAAATACATTACAGAAGAAGACTACAACAAAAAAAACTACACACAACGGTGTAGTTGTATTCCTGTGGGGAGTAATAGATGCGTGTTTATTAAATACTAGCTCAGTGGTGCCCACTTCGTTGGGTGGTCAATATTTTACTGATGATGAAATTTTGAGTGTGGTTCGGGTTAATGTACTTATCCTTACTAATTTTATAAATGTGAAAGTTTGTAAGAATAGCTGGATGGATGTTTGTTATTCTTTCACGTAAAAACTACTGAATGGATTTGGATGAAATTTGGAACAGAGATAGATTATGGTCTGGAATAACACATAGGCTTTTTGCAGCGATAACCGACATCCACGCATGCGGAGCCGCGGGCAACAGCTAGTAGCCTATAAAACTCACAAATAAGTTGGCTTTCTATTGGTAATAGAATTTTCAAATAAGAATTTGAAATATTTAGATAAAATAAAAAAAAACTGAGAGCCGGTCGCTATTGTTTAAACATCAGGGCTTTAAGATGGGAGTATCCCTGGGATAGGAATACGTTTCTTTCAAAACGCATCCTTAAATGAGCGCTGGAGACCTATACTAACACGAACACAACTACACCGCTGTGTGTAGTTATTTGGCTGTGGTCTTCTGTAAGGTGAAGGTCTTCCCCGAGCAAGCCCAACTGGGCTTGCTCGTTCGTATGGTGCCCTATCTCTCTAAAAAACCTTTGTAGTATATAAAAACCCTTTTTCCGAAACGCATATATGCATAGCAGTGGGACATTGTGGGTATAGGGAAGGGAGTAATAGCGACTGACTTAAAGTGGTGAAGAAGTGTCATAATATTCCGTAGCTAAAAAAATCCGTCTAAAAACGTCTCCGTGCTTCGAAGGGCACGTCAAAAGTCGGTCCCGGCTGTTAACAGTCGTTAGATCACGACAGAGGCCTAAATATGAGCGATCTAAATAACTCTGTCACCAGGTTGGCCACTAACCAAACGATAAGAAGAAGAAGAAGAATTAGTAGTAGTAGCAAAAGGCACGGGTCTCTTATCCTCTATCAAGAGAGAGAGAGCTGGCCTAATGCGGGTTGGGCATCAGACATGTTTTTAGAATTTCTTCTATTACAAATAAAAATTGAAATAACAAAAACATTATTTATTTATTTTGTTGTCTTACATTTAGAACTTGTAATATATTTACTACAAGAAGAATAACATAAGAGGTAGGTATATAGTGCAAGAATAAATGAAGATGTCACTAGGGGCCGCCCTAGGCATCATACATCGACTAAGTAGTGTGCTACAAAAGGCATGAAGGTTGATGAATGTTGAAGTGAAAGAAGTATGTCTGGATCGCATCCGGAGCAACTATCGTCGAAGCAATGTGGAAAAAGACGAAGCCTGGAGCAGAACTCGAACCTGCGCCTCTCGGGTTCCGGCCCAGCGCACTACCAACTGTGCCATCTGAGCTCCTACTCCGGAGTTCGAATTTGTCCACCGTCTTGGAGTGACGTCAGCTTCATTCAAACGTTACCCGTTACAGGTCTATACACACATCTTCCAATTGTAAGGAAAGAATGTTATTATAGAATGAACCACTCAATATTATTAAATCTTTTTAGCAAAAAGCAAATATTTGAGCTGATTGCATAGCAAAAATGCTAAAAACATTTAATAACTATCGTCGAGTCTCTGTTCTGAGGCTATGCCTACCCCAATAGGAGTATTGGGGTAGGCATAGACTCAGAACAGACACAGGATAGAACAGAGACAGGCGGAAGGATACAATATATTATGTAATTGTATCTTATTAATTGATAAAAAAAATATTATTTACATAACATTAAATGATTAATTCCACTTCCTTTGGGTTGCAGCTGAAAATCAGCGCGGAGTACCTTTGTAGATACTTCGTATTATGCTGAGCTGTTGACCATATTGGCACTATAAAATTATTTATTTATATAAGCTAGTCATTTAAGTTGTTTTCGTGTGTAATTATGTTTTTTTTTTATACTACTTGGGTGGCAAACAAGCATACGGCCCACCTGATGTTAAGCAGTATCCGTAGCCTATAGACGCTTGCATTACCAGAGGTATCACTTGCGTGTTGCCAACCCATTTTTTTTACACCAGGGCTTTAAGATGGAAGTAACCCTGGGATAGGAATACGTATCTTTCAAAACGCATTCCTAAATGAGCGCTGGAGACCTGTACTCACACACAGGAACACAACTACACCGCTGTGTGTAGTCATTTGGCTGTGGTCTTCTGTAAGGTGGAGGTCCTTCCCCAGTCGGGCTTGCTCGCTAGTATGGTGCCCTACCTCTCTTAAAAATGTGCCAATTAAAGACTTTTTCTTTCTTTCTTTCTTTCTATTTTTTTTTATAAACAATAGGTATATGCATTGTAATGTATAATTAATAAAATAGCCAAACAGTTACATTACCTAGTATTAGTTGTTTGAAAGTGTTTAGTTGATATTTCTAATATGTATAGTCTATTTTACATAGCATGAGTATTGTGTCGTTTGACATTTGAATCAATAAAAATTATAGACGATTAAAATAAAACCTATCGATTGAATACTCTACGCTCTTGATCATTCAATTAGCAAATTGGTTAGAGATTGATTCAATCATTTTTTTTCATATTCATAAAATGTAAAACTTCACAGTACCCATGCTATGTGAAATAAGACTTTATTAGGAATGTTATTGTCAAATTACATATTATGTGTCATCAAAAGTATAATGTTATTATGGTTAATTTAAGTTAAGAAAAATGTGTATATATTATAATTAGTACACATTTAATGTATGTTTTAGTATATTGATTTATTTGGCTTGCTCATAGCTGTTACATTATAATCTTACAAAAGTAATATAATTAATATTTGCCATGACTGTTCCACAGCAGGGCAAAGCTTTTTTTCTTCCATAGGTCACGATTAAGTCCTTTGTCTGTCCAGTAAGCGCAGTATTTTACAAAAGTATTAACTTTAAGCTAAATATTTTCAAAATGTACAGCCATTAATATAAATAGGTATTTAGGTCTAAGTGATAATCTATTAATCTTATTACAAGGGTTAAGAGTAGAGTAGAGGTTACAGATCTAAACTTTTTAACATTATTACAAAAATGTGAATGAAGCTGGATAATATGTCGGGGTATTCCTCGAAGCGCACCCATTTTGAAACGCACCTAACGAAGCGCACCTAAAGTATTCCTCAAAACTAAGCTAAGGAAATCATAGCACACCTGAATGGTGCGTTTCGAAGAATACTTTAGGTGCGCTTCGGTAGGTGCGTTTTAAAATGGGCGCGCTTCGAGGAATACCCCAATATATCAGCACAATCACAATAATCACTTTAGTAATATTTAGTTTATACAGTAATATCTTATGTAATTTTCATTACTGAGCAGTCCTAACGGCCAAGACTCAAGCATTAGCTTAGCTTGGTGCCAATGAAAAGCTCAGTATTGAAGAATGTATGTATTTTATTTAAATATTTCCACTTTTCTTCACCAAAAGGGGATCGTACACATGATAGGTGGACTGGGCCAACTAAAGTTGCTTTAAAACCACTCAGATATGTATAATCCATCCCCAAACCTCGTTCATTCATGTCTTATTCAATAAAAAAATATCAATAAGTATAATCAAAACTTGCATTTGGTTTTTCCCTGAAAAAGAAAAGAAAAATCTTAGTTTTAGTAATTTCTTAACAAGCTTCAATCCTTACTTAATATTATAAATGTGAAAGTTTGTGAGAATGGATGTTTGTTACTCTTTCACGTAAAAACTACTGAACGGATCTGGATGAAATTTGGCACAGATACAGATTATGGTCTGGAATAACACATAGGCTTTTTTCAGCGATAACCGACATACACGCGGGCGGAGCCGCGGGCAACAGTAGGTATTAAGATATTATAAAGTGGTTTAAAAACGAGTGAGTACATTTTTGATTTTGATTTGTTAAGTTGTTCTGGAGTGATTGAGTATCAAACATTCATACATCCAAACTTTGTCATTAATGAATATAAATATAGATTAAAAAACGAAATCCATTTATACATTTTGATTGCACGGTTGGTGGCAGTGGCTTAAGTAATTACCTCACCATTAACCAATGCGCTGCGTGTTGTGGTTTCGATTCCCGCACGCAAAAATAATGTTTGATCAATAATTTGTTGTCCCGAGTGTGACTGTACTTTGTGTCCGTTAATTGTATGTTTGAAAAGTCCCCCGCGACACAGGGCTTGTTCTCTAGTGCGGGAATTGTCTTAAAAAACGGTTTCAGAGGAATTCCCTCCCGCGTACGATTAGGTTGTGGAATGAGGGAGCTCATTCCGAGGTTTTCCCTAGAGACTATAGCATGGAATTCTTCAAGAAAGGAGTTATAAGGTTTCTAAAGTGACGGCAACGCGCGAGTGACACCCCTGCCCCTCTAGGCAAGTGGCATAAATGGTAGTCGAATCGAAAAGTCAAAAAAACAAATGTATGGGATTTGACGTAAGTCTACGATATAATGTCGTAAACTTACGTTACTTAACGTTAACATCAAATCCCATACATTTGCTTTTTTGACTTTTCGATTCGACTACCGTTAATGCCACTTGTCTAGAGGGGCTGGTGTTGTAAGCGTCCATAGGCTACGGAAACTGCTTACCATCAGGCGGGCTTGTTTGCCTCCTTGGTAGTATAAAAAAAATCAAATTTTAATTATAATAAACACTTACGGGATTTTTGTTGGTATACATAGACTTAGATGATGGGTACCAATCGATTTGTCAACTACGTATTCCGGAGGGCATATCTTATAATCATAAAACGTGATTCCCCCACTAGCGAATGCTATAAAACTTATTAAACATAACAATATTAATAATGTTGTGTACATTTTCAACGATTGTATTCCTTCTACGTCGTATTAATAACTGAATTACTCAGGATAATTGTTCTCTATATATATAAAGTATGTATATAATGACTAATTGTAACGCAGATATCCAATATTAACTAAGTATTGTTAAATTTTATAATAATATTTTATCAGTATATACGCCATATTGACTCATAGTTTTATAGCTATTAACTACCATGACGTCCGCATTTATAATTAATAGGAAATGTAGCGATTAAGTTAATGGAACGTTTATGACAGTTCTAAAACAAAACAATTGGTAGTAATCCTACTAAGTGTAAAAGTTTGTGAGTATGGATGGATATCATCATCATCATTCGGGACAATCCCACCCACATGCCCACCGCTGTGACTCCTGTGAGCCAGGATTAACAGCGGAGTAACCAACTGATACACCGAGTTTTGACACTCGTGCAGTAATCTGTGCTCGTGCGTCCCGTGGACAGCTAAACCTACTGTCTTGGAACCCACAACGAATTTAATCAGAAGTAAATAGGAATAGTTAGAAAGAAAAGTTTCCACTTCCCTCCATAGCAAAGCGGGAGACAAATTAAATCTGTATAGGTTTGTAACCTATGAAAAGGAGCACCACGGAGGACCTTAAACTACGGGACCTATGTGAGCTTATTTTGATTTCTATAATATGTATGGCAGAAACGTTTAAATGCACGGAAATTCCCTCCAGATAAGACTCATCATCATCAGCCTATCGCAGTCCACTGCTGGACATAGGCCTCTCCAAGGGCACGCCACCTAGCACGATCCTCGGCTTCCCGCATCCAGCTACTCCCAGCCGCTTTGCAAAGATCGTCGCTCCACCTCGCCTGAGGGCGTCCTACATTACGTGATATATTGGATGTTTATTACTCTTTCACGTAAAAGCTATTGAACGGATCTGGATGAAATTTGGCTGAAAGATAGATTATAATCTGGAATAGCGAATAGCGTTATCGCGATAAGAGACATCCACGCGGGCGGAGCCGCGGGCAACAGTTAGTACCTGAGTAATTATTTATACAGTATGTATTATATTATATAGTATATATTTATTTTTATTTATGTAAGTTAGTATACCTATATATATAGTACGCTATAAGCTACAATCTTCTCTCTCAATAAGTCCATCCTAAGGTTGTCTGGAAGAGATCGCTTTTAGCGATAAGACCGCCCATTGTGCCTACATAATAATAATAATAATATATTTATTAATTCTCTCAAAAAGGTTAGTACATAGGTATGTTCTAAATAAAGGGATTACTTAAAGTAAACCTTAGTGAGAGCTGGAGTTTGAGCTAGGTTCGAAACCTGTGTGACAAATCTACAGGCTCTCTCCTCTAGTGAAACAAAGGTATTTTCGGGACAATCCCACCCACATGCCCACCGCTGTGACTCCTGTGAGCCAGGATTAACAGCGGAGTAACCAACTGATACACCGAGTTTTGACACTCGTGCGTCCCGTGGACAACTAAACCTACTGTCTTGGACCCCGCAACGAATTCAATCAGAAGTAAATAGGAGGAGTTAGAAAGAAAAGTTTCCACTTCCCTCCATAGCAAAGCGGGAGACAAAATAAATCTGTATAGGTTTGTAACCTATGAAAAGGAGCACCACGGAGGACCTTAAACTACGGGACCTAAGTGAGCTAAGTTTGATTGCTATAATATGTATGGCAGAAACGTTTAAATGCACGGAAATTCCCCCTAGATGAGACTAAATCCCCATAGTAAGCCACTCCAGATGATATATGTAAGCTGTTCAACATAATAGTACGATCATTATGCCAAAGTCTACACTCCCAGAGTATGTGATGAGCAGACTGCTCCTGATCGGAGCCAGGTGTTGAGCATTGACAGTTCGGCGAATCAACTAGCTTAAATGAGTATAACTTGCTCCGAAAGTTACCATGACCTGTAAGGAACTGAGCGACATTGTGATCAACCTCCAGCCATGTCTTTGCCAACCGATCAGTAACGGAAGGAAAAAACTGGTAGAGGTGGCGTCCCTTGGTTGATGTATCCCATCGCTGTTGCCATTCATTAATGAGGGTTCTATAAACTTCAGTTTGTTCCTTAAATAATCGGGTGATTTTAAGGCGATCACGTGGCATTAAAAAGTTGGAATTGATGTTGTCACGTGTGGTGTAATAAATCATCATAATAATGTAATAAACAAAGGTATGTTAAAAGTTGTGAGCGTTAACGGAAGCTATGTACTTAAAACATTATTAATAAATCTAAGCTAAAAGTAAGCTAAGTGATAATTATACAAGCCAAAAGAAAAGGAAAGTGTGTGTGTGTGTGTGTGTGTGTGTGTGTGTGTGTGTGTGTATGTGTGTGTGTGTGTGTGTGTGTATGTGTGTGTGTGTGTGTGTGTGTGTGTGTATGTGTGTGTGTGTGTGCATGAACGTGAGTTTATGTGGGTATTTGTGGATATAATATGCCGTACTGTAGGTACATTTATTTAATGATGCAGATAATCCTTTCCGTGTCATGGTAGTCTAAATCATATAGCCATTTGGTAACTGCCTTCTTACACTGAATTCTCGTCATTGGGTACAAATTTAAGATTTTATTTACTTTGTTATATACAAAGCTACCCAGAAAGTGAAAACAACGTTGGGCTAGACTTGTTTTGGTGGAAATCGAAGGGCATACACATACTTGATATTTTCTACGTTCTGAAACTAGCTTAGATGGGTCGTAAGGGGTTTGGGAGTGAGTTGTAAGGATTACCATTAGGATAAAGAGTTTGCGAACGGAAAGGACATTGCAAATTTCATAAAGTTCAGTTGTAGGAAATCGGAAAGGAAGTCTCCAAACAACTTTTAGCACCGCTCTTTGTGCACGCTCCAATTTTAAAAAATAGGTTTTGTTTGCACCGCCCCAGGCAGTAATGCAGTATTGTGTTATTGATTTGCAGAGGGCTAGGTAGATGACTCTTAGTAATTGTACTTAGTAATAGTAATTGTACATTGTGACTCTTAGTAATACATATTTGTAAATACATATTTCTTGTAGTAGTTATAGTACTTAAGTGGTGTACAATAAAGAATATTCTATCTATCTATCTATCTAATTCTCAAACTCAAACTCATTTATTCATTTAGAACAATTCAAGACTGCACGAATGGTCCAGTGGCTTAGTGTAGATATTTATTTATTTATTGAATAGAACGGTACAATGTCCACTAACACTATTCACAATATTTGACAAGTTTATATTATATAATGTACAATAAAAGTTATAAAACAAACCACTCATACATTTCTCTCGCAGAACTTCAAACATTATGGCAAAATCTTTCTTCTATCACTGGCAAACACATCACTCTCAGGGTTAGTGTCCAAGAATCGGTTCAATACGAGAATTTGCTCTGGCCACTGTTCTGCATGATGGTATATAAAACAGTGCTTCCGATTTTGAGAGTAGTTAACTGGAGCAAAAATACAACAGACCTCATTATGCAGATCTATTGCATCTATCTCGTTATGAATCATTTTATATATTACAATAATTTGTTGCATTGCTCGCCTTACTTGCAAGGAATTGTACCCTAGACACCCTAATAAAAACAAAGTTGGGTACAGGTATGGATAGTAGCCATACCTGCGTTTGTATAAGTTTCTAAGAAACGCCTTATGCACTTTTTCTACAGGAAATACGTATGAGCTTTCATTTCATTCCAGACAGCGGAACTAGATTCAAGTTATCTACGAACTAATGAATTATACAAAAGTTTAGTTACATGAAGGATGTGAAAATCATAGGTGTTCCTTATAGCAAAACCTATACATATATCTTCATTTAACAAATACTAGGCCTGTGGTAGTGGCTCTAGATAGATAGGCAGAAGGAAAGTAAGGAGGCCTTTGCCCAACAGTAGTACAAAAAATAATAATATTTAAACCATCTATATACTTAGTTATCTAAACAGGACACCAATATGGAAATATAGTAGGTATAATATAACAACGCAGACCAATGTATTTAAAATTGTTTATTTTCCTGTTATACTCCAATAACCTACGAAAGCCTTATATATATATATATATATTATATTATATATTAGCCTATTTTATTTACCACTAGTTGTTGCCCGCGGCTCCGCCCGCATAAATGCGCGTCGGTCTTTGCGATTTTTATCGCGTAGCCTATATGCTATTCCAGACTATAATCTAGCTCTGTGCAAACTCAAACTCAAAATTCATTTATTCATTTGGGTTACAAAGTAACACTTATGAAGGTCATAAATTATGAATAAACCAGAAAGATGATGTCAGCAAAATTTTCCTACGGCTAGTTCGCTGACGTGGAGCCTTGAGAAGAACTAGCAAGAAACTTAGGCCACTCTTTTTAATCGCCAGATAGTTACAAGTGTGCCAAGTTTCATCCATATCCGTTCAGTAGTTTTTGCGTGAAAGAGTAACAAACATCCATACATCCATACTCACAAACCTTCACATCCTACTAATATTATAAACGCGAAAGTTTGTAAGTGTGTGATGGATGTTTGTTACTCTTTCACGTAAAAACTACTGAACGGATCTGGATGAAATTTGGCACAGAGATAGATTATGGTCTGGACATAGGCTACTTTTTACAGCGATAACCGACATCCATGCGGGCGGAGTCGCGGGCAACAGCTAGTTTATAAAATTAGTAAGGATATCTTATATTAACCGGTGGTCACCAAGTAATTGAATTTTAACCTATATTTATTGATGTTTTAATACTTCGATTGGTCGGTCAATAGTGGCATACAAGCCTTCAGCCCGCCTGATGTTAAGCAGTTAGGTACTGTTGCCTATAGACGCTTGTAATACCAGAAGAATCACATGCCGCTTTAAGATGTAGTATCCAGTATCAATGTTTTATTGTATTTAACTATTTAATCATAAATACAAAAAAAGGAAAAACATAATACAAATTAAGACTGTTGTTTAAGCGTCGAAATATTCCTCAACATCACTGTCTACTGGGAACGTGCCCAGAGGGCTGGCGGCATTGCCACGATGAATGGCAATGCTTATTCTCTGTGCGAGAAACAAGCTAGCCCTCTGATCACGCAAAGCGTCAATTAGTCATTTCGCTAGGTCTCTGTAAAGGAAACGAGCACTGGGACCCCATGAACCTATAGTCTCCACCCCTCGCACATCGAGTCGTTTTATGTAGTAAAATGTATATTCAATAAAAGCTATTTAAAATTAAGTGTAAATAAAATAGACTACACCATCACTTGTTTTTAAGCGTTCTGGTCATTCCTGTCCATCACAAGGTTGCCTGGAAGAAATCGCACTTAGCGATAAGGCCGCCCATTGTACTAGATTATTGACTGTTTGGTATTATAAGTAAGCTTTTGTAATTTGATGGTGTACAATAAAGAATTATGTATCTATCCCCTGGGAAAGGAAAACGTAAATGAGCGCTGGAGACCTGTACTCACACACAGGAACAGAACTACACGCATTATTTGGCTGTGGTCTTCTATAAGGTGAAGGTCATTTTGCACTCTTGAATTTTTTTTCTTTTTAAAACCAACTCCCGCACTAGAGAACAAGCTCTGTGTCACGTGGGACTTTACAAACATATAATTAACGGACACAAATTACACCCAGACTTAGAACAATTCTTCGTGGGTCACACAAAGTTTTGTCCTGTGTGGGAATCGAACCCACAACCTCGTGCACAGCAGGCGCATACTGCGGCCAAAGACCGGCCTGGACCACCGAGGCAGTCATCAATTGTTTTTTTTTATACTACTTGGGTGGCAAACAAACTGAAATTAAAATAATTTTAACAAAAAAAAAAAACCGACTTCAGTACGGCAAGTTGCAGAATTTCAAAAATTCGGCTAGATTACATTGTTTAATTATGAAGTTCCGTTGCCTAGCTACCTTAGCAACCATAATGTAACCTTATTTAATCGCCATCCGTAAAATAGGTACTTATTATTGAGAAGTTCAGGTGGCCACCTGTGGTCTTTTTCATCAGTTTTACTTCATCATATTATACTTTCTGAATGCAAATGTTTGATGTGTTGTTAAAAATATTGAAATTGCTATATGTGTGCCTACAATTTTTGAGAAGTTCCCTCAATTCCTCATGGATCCCATCATCAGAACTTTCTTTAGATGAAAATGGGACCAAACTGGAAGTATGTCCTCTCAGACAAAAAAATATTTTTTCAAATTGGTCCATAAATGAGGGAATTCTGCGGTAACAAACATAAAAAAAATACACACGAATTGATAACCTCCTCTTTTTGAAGTCGGTTATTAAAAAAAGAAATAAAATAAAAATCAATAATTATATTAATAAATTTTATTACAACATTTTGTGGACCGCTGTAATACTAGTCGACTCATTCTTTGTGTCTTGCTTCCAACATCTTCGTCGTGAGTTCAATTTTTAATTATTTATAATCAAAATCATCATCCTTGTTCCTGAAAATAAAGGTAGAAGCAGTTAAAAAACTGTCGTAGGATTTGTAACGTATATATTTACGGGGTCAAGTATTTTTCTTTTTGTAAACAAGCATACGGACCATCTGATGTTAATCAGTAATTGTTACCGTAGCCTATGGACGCTTGCAATTCCAGAGGTATCACTTGCGTGTTGCATACTAATTTTTTTACACCAGGGCTCTAAGATGAAAGTATCCCTGGGATAGGGATACGTTTCTTTCAAAACGCATCCCTAAATGAGCGCTGGAGACTCTTACTCACACACAGGGACAAAATTACACCGCTATGTGTAGTTCAACCTTTCGTTTACCAAGTCTTGACTCCAGGACTCGCTTGCTCCAGTGACCATCGGTCTTTCGGCAGATATGGACAGACCATTGCCACTTCAGCTTAATTAGCCTGCTATGTCGGTAACTCAGGTCAAAACATCGCGAGGAAACAGACATATCTGACCCACTAATTCTGATAAAGCCATCGTAGATTAAGGGTTTTTTCTTTTCTTTTTTTAAAAGAAGACAACTAAAAGGGACTTTACAAACATACAATAAACGGACACAAATTACACCCAGACTCAGAACAATTCTTTGCAAGTCACACAAAGTTTTGTCCTGTGTGAGAATCGAACCCACAACCTCTTGCGCAGCAGCGGCATACTGCGGCCACTGGACCACCAAAGCAGTCAATTTGTATTCTTAATCCGTCATCACACAGACAATAAGAATTATAATCCTTACTAATATTATAAATGAGAAAGTTTGTGAGAATGGATGGATGGATGTATGTTACTCTTTCACGTAAAAACTACTGAACGGATCTGGATGAAATTTGGTACAGAGATAGATTATGGTCTGGAATAACACAAAGGCTACGTTTTGCAGCGATAACCGACACCCACGCGGGCGGAGCCGCGGGCAATAGCTAGTGAAAAATATATTATTATTATATGGTGCCCACATATTACATTTGTACCTACATTGCGATTAGACTGTTCAGGGCGTAGGGCACCGGGCGAACGATGAGTAGGTTAGTACCTATATCCCCCACGCGGGCGGAGCCGCGGGCAACAGCTAGTAATTAATAAAGATCATAACAATTATTTAATTAAGATCAACACTTACTCTTGCGTTATACACTGGTCACCAACACGAATTTGTCCTTGATTACAGACAAAAATAAATCTTCCACTAACAAGAGCCAAGAAACATAACAAATAAAGCATTATTATTAATTTTCCGTACATTTTCGTTGTCGTATTCCTTCTACTGCGTATAGTGTTACTGAATTTAACAGGATATTGTAACTGCTATATATAGGTACTAACCTACTCATTGTTTGCCCCGCGCCCTACGCCCTGAATTGTCTAATAGCAATGTACAAATATAATATGTGGGCACCATATAATAATAATATATTTTTCACTAGCTATTGCCCGCGGCTCCGCCCGCGTGGATGTCGGTTATCGCTGTAAAAAGAGCCTATGTGTTATTCCAGACCATAATCTATATGTGTGCCAAATTTCATCCAGATCCGTTCAGTAGTTTTTACGTGAAAGAGTAACAAACATCCATCCATCCATTCTCACAAAATTTCACATTTATAATATTAGTAAGGATTTAAGAGTATATACCAACTATTAAATGATGGCAGGCGACGTTTTATCCCATAATCATTGTTAACCAGTCCATCGACCACCTAATCCCATAGCCCAAAATTATTTGATTTCACATGTTGCAATAGCTCTACACCTACCATAGGCAGATCATGGCTGTACTGCAATAGTGCAGCTGTGGCATGACTATGGTAAGCATCACATCTAATTTTAAATTAAAATTCTCTAAGGGCCTCTGCGAGTTCAAAGTATGTCCCCGCGTAAGCCTTCCAAAGGCCCGGGTATTTTCCTTGAATGATAGGAAAACACCCGTGATAAAAAATGGCACAAAATAATAACTTGATTGTCTTAAAAAAGTACATTACAGGTTGGCTACTTGTTGTATATATTTTTTTTGCTGTATAATTTCTTTGTAAAGCTGTTGGTCTTCCAATAAGATAAATAAATAAATATCTAAGCACTGGACCCCACACTAGGATTCCAGGATAGGATTCTAGGATGCGATACAAAAATATAAAATATTAGTGAGCAAGTCCGGTTAGGAAAGTACGGTGGGTTACGGAGATAGCTGTACAGGCCTAGACAAATGGCATAAACGGTAGTCGAATCGAATAGAAAGAAAGCAAACACATTGACATACTATAGATATAATGTCGGAAACCTATGTCGAATCCTGTATAATTGCTTTCTATTCTATTCGATTTGTTAAGCTACTTGTCTAGAGGGGCAGGGCCACTATATGAAGATTAGTTTACAACACGACGTACGTGACATTCCGATCAACGACACTCGAGTTAATCATCAAACAAACATTACATACATACATACGAATACATACGAACGCTGTATGGTTTCACTAGACTCGGACAACTTCGTTCGCTCGTTTAATCATAAGTATAATCATCATCTCGACCCATAAACGTCCCACTGCTGAGCACGGGTCTCCTCCTAACAGTTGAAGGGATATTAGCCTATTATACCACGCTGGCCAGACGGGTTGGTATAGGGTTTTGTTTCGAGTTTTCCTTCTCTTGCAGTGGGTATTATCTGCTTGATTTTCTCCCTTAGTCGACAATTACGACACCTATGGGATGGAAAAGGGTGGTGACATTTGTATTCTTAGTCCGTCACCACACGGACTAAGTAAAATACTTACTAATATTATAAATGTGAAAGTTTGTGAGAATGGATGGATGGATGTTTGTTACTCTTTCACATAAAAACTACAAGACAAGAGAGGTAGGGCACCATACTGGCGAGCAAGCCCGACTGGGGAAGGACCTCCACCTTACAGAAGACCACAGCCAAATGACTACACACAGCGGTGTAGTTGTGTTCCTGTGTGTGAGTACAGGTCTCCAGCGCTCATTTAGGAATGCGTTTTGAAACAAACGTATTCCTATCCCAGGGTTACTTCCATCTTAAAGCCCTGGTGTAAAAAAATGGGTTGGCAACACGCAAGTGATACCTCTGGTAATGCAAGCGTCTATAGGCTACGGATACTGCTTAACATCAGGCGGGCCATATGCTTGTTTGCCACCCAAGTAGTATAAAAAAAAAAAAAAAAAAAAAACTACTGAACGGATCTAGATGAAATTTGGCACACAGATAGATTATGGTCTGGAATAACACATAGGCTACTTTTTGCAGCGATAACCGACATCCACGCGGGCGGAGTCGCGGGCAACAGCTAGTATATTATATTTGTCATGTTTAGGTACGTACGCGACAAATTTATAAATTGGAACACAGGATACATTTGTTAGAAATGGACGTATGGAAAACCGAAAATATTTTAAATTGTATGTATAACTTTGTTTATTTGATTACTACCGAGCTCCGAGACTACTTCCGAGATTTTGTCTACTAACTACACTCAAATGCTATAAAATCGAAACAAATTATGATGAACTAGCTGTTGCCCGCGGCTCCGCCCGCGTGGATGTCGGTTATCGCTGCAAAAAGTAGCCTATTTGTTATTCCAGACGATAATCTATAGATCTGTGTGCCAAATTTCATCCAGATCCGTTCAGTAGTTTTTACGTGAAAGAGTAACAAACATCCATCCATCCATCCATCCATTCTCACAAACTTTCACATTTATATTGTTTTTGCAGCGATAATCGACATCCACGCGGGCGGAGCTGCGGGCAACAGCTAGAATATAGGCATCCGCTAAGAATAACTGAACACGCGAACAAAGTCGCGGGTACAGCTAGTTTGTTATATTTAGGTACGTACGTGACTAATTTATAAATTGGAACATAGGATAAATTGGTTAGAAATGGACGTATGGAAAACCGAAAATATTTTAAATGGACAATATTTTAAATTGTATATAACTTTTTGAATTTTAATACTACCGAACTCAGATTGTCATTTGTCTACTAACTACTCTCAAATGCTACAAAATCGAACTAAATTATGATAAATATTCATTCATGGTTTGCCCTAGAGACTATAGCATGGGGTTCTTCAAGAAAGGAGTTATAAGGTTTTTAAAGGGTCGGCAACGCGTGAGTGACACCCCTGGTGTTGCAAACGTCCATAGGCTACGGTAACTGCTTACCATCAGGCGGGCCGTATGCTTGTTTGCCACCTTGGTAGTAGAAAAAAAAAAAAAAAACATCAAGTTCCTAGTTCTGACGTGGTTCCTCAATCCAAACATTTAGTTTGAGGAGCCACCTTTATGTTCATATAACTTTAAAAGTATTATACTACAAAATCAAGGACTGATCTCACATTTTTTTTAAACTTACTACTAAAAAATATGTAAATTTCAATAAGAATACGAAAATACAATAATAAAGATACGAAAAATGGCTCATCAATCCATAAGGAAGGATAGGATATTACGGCTTGCCTGATGTTAAGCAGTTACCGTAGCCTATGGACGCTTGCAATACCAGAGGTATCACTTGTTGCTAACCTATGTTTTTACACTAGGTCTTTAAGATAGAGTATCCCTGGATAGGAAAACGTTTCTTTGAAAACTGATTCCTAAATGAGCGCTGAGGCCCTGTACCTACTCAAATACCTAGTTATTTGGATGTGGTCACGTAAAAACTACTGAACGGATCTGGATGAAATTTGGCACAGATATAGATTATAGTCTGGAATAACACATAGGCTACTTTTTACAGCGATAACCGACATCCACGTGGGCGGAGCCGCGAGCAACCGCTAGTATTAACATATTTTATATCCTTGACAAGTACACCAAATACCTCGCCTAATTCGTTTATTCCGATCACTGCTCGTGATGTAATAACAGCATTAGTCATAATATTACAGATGAACTAATACAGAATAATATTAATATTACTATAAATAGTATGAATCATATTTACGTCAGTCAATATATGACTGGCAACCGTTATTCAGGCTTCTTTTTAATGCCATAAAGGTCGTTTTGAAGTGAAACCTTCTTTTAGCACGGTACGCATATTTTTAGATGAGATAAAATCTCTGGATTTGCGACACCACCGTTATGAGACGCAGCTTGACATATCCGAAAAATCTTTTTTCGACTGTCACGTTATTAAAGCAAAGAGGCGATATATGCATGTATATATAGCAGACCGCGAACGCGTTTAGATGAATAAAAAAAACATTTATTGCTGTAAAATTTATAACAACTGTTTTGCCTAGTGTTTTCACTTCTGTCGGCACTCCTAGAGAGCAGTTTTTTTTATACTGCCTACTTAGGCGGCAAACAAGCATACGGCCTGCCTGATGATAAACAAAAATAAAACTGACTTTTTTTTTCAACTGTCTAGGAATTTTACTTGTTAACTTTTTTTCAGATTCATCATCATCATGTCAGTAATAATTTTAACAAAAAAAAACCGACTTCAGTACGGCAAGTTGTAAAATTTTCAAATATTTGTTTGTTACAATCGAATAAAATCGACTGAGCGTCGGGCTGAACACAGGTCAAGTAGGTATTAAAAGCAATATTTAATCTGTGCAATCCGCGCTCAATTCATTCACGTCATTATTTCTTATTAATAGTTGCTTAGCAACAATAACCGAAACTTATCTAATCGCCATCAAAAAAATACTTATTATTGAGAAGTTCAGATGGCCAACTGTGGTCTTCTTCATCAGTTTTACTTCACCAAATTACACTTTCTGAATGCAAATGATTGATTTATTGTTAAAAATATTAAAATTGCTATTTGTGTGCCTATAACTTTTGAGGAGTTCCCTCAATTCCTCATGGATCCCATCATCAGAACTTTCTTTTGATGATAATGGGACCAAACTGGAAGTATGTCCAGTCAGACAAAAAAAGAATTTTTCAAATCGGTCCATAAATGACGGAGTTGTGCGGTAACAAACATTAAAAAAAAAAAAAAAAAAAATACACACGAATTGATAACCTCCTCTTTTTGAAGTCGGTTAAAAAGACATTCACTACTGGACATAGGCCTCCCCCAAAGATTTTCACAACATTAGCTCCTGAGCTGACCATCGGCCACCCGCGATCCTTACCAGGTCGTCGGTCCACCTGTTGGAGGCCTGCCCACGCTTCGTCTCCCAGGTCGGTGGTCGCTACTCTAGAACCTATCTATCCCAACAGCCATCAGTTCTGCGCGCTAAAGCTTTTTAGATTATAATCAGACAAATCAAAAAATATTCTTTCGATTCCTGAGATACTTCGGGTTTAATAAAAAAAACAGAAAAAATCCACTACCGACCCGTATTTCAAGAAGTATTTAAAGAAACCAAATTTGAAAACCTAACTTTTAAAAATGTTTGTAGTTTTTTTTTATACTACCAAACAAAACAAGCATATTGCCCGCCTGATGGTAAGCAGTTACCGTAGCCAATGGACGTTTGCAACACCAGGGGTGTCACTCACGCGTTGCCGACCCTTTAAAAACCTTATAACTCCTTTCTTGAAGAACCCCATGCTATAGTCTCTTGGAAAAACCTCGGCAGGGAAGCTCATTCCACAACCTTATTGTTCGTGGTAAGAAATTCCTCTGGAATCTTACGGTACGGCATGTTTGAGGTGCAAGGATGTGAGGATGAACCCTGTCGGTGGCGAGAGGTGCGTTGATAAAATGTGGCCGTGGGCATCAAATTTTTAAATGGACACGTCAATTTAAAGTATTATCGGTTTGCAGCGGCATGGCAGCACAACAAAAATTTGAATTAAATATATTACCAACATTTTAAAAGCTAAAGAAGTTAAATGATTTGTTGCCTAATACGGGAGTTATTTTCAAATTATATGTCTATTTTTAGATTTTCCTGTCGAGATACTATTTTACTATACGTCCGAAGTCTATAATAAATTGCCATATATGGCAAATGACAACACGGTCGCCTGCTATGACGTGGGTTCTAAAATAGATGACAAAACAATAGTGTCATACAAAACTGTAAGGAAGAATCTGTCTCAACAATGGACGTCATCAGGGTAAAATAATGATAGGCGTAAGACCATAGTGTGACGGAGTATTTCTCTATATAGTCAGAACACTGTTGCATTATCCATCATCATCATTTCAGCTAAAATACATCCACTGCTGGACATAGGCCAGGCCTCCCTCAAAGATTTGCATAGCATTCTGTCCTTTTTTTAACCGACTTCAAAAAGAGGAGGTTATCAATTCGTGTGTATTTTTTTTTTATGTTTGTTACCGCATAACTCCGTCATTTATGGACCGATTTGAAAAAAATCAATCTTTTTTTGTCTGACTGGACATACTTCCAGTTTGGTCCCATTATCATCAAAAGAAAGTTCTGATGATGGGATCCATGAGGAATTGAGGGAACTCCTCAAAAGTTATAGGCACACATATAGCAATTTCAATATTTTTAACAACTAATCAATCATTTGCATTCAGAAAGTGTAATTTGGTAAAGTAAAACTGATGAAGAAGACCACAGATAGCCATCTGATCTTTTCAATAATAAGTATTTTACTGATGGCGATTAGATAAGTTTCGGTTATTGTTGCTAAGCAACTATTAATAAGAAATAATGACGTGAATGAATTGAGCGCGGATTGCACAGATTAAATATTGCTTTTAATACCTACTTGACCTGTGTTCAGCCCGACGCTCAGTCGATTTTATTCGATTGTAACAAACAAATATTTGAAAATTTTACAACTTGCCGTACTGAAGTCGGTTTTTTTTTGTTAAAATTATTTTTATTTGTCCCGCCCCGCCGCGCCCGGGGAAGCGAGGCAGTTATGTCGGACTCTCCGTCCTAAAGGTGGTAGGCGGTCGATTTTTTTTTTTTTTTTTTTTATATGACATCAGTGATCCACCCAGCGGCTGCCCGCGCTACGCGAGCTCCATCACTAGTGAGACGCTCTCCCTTCGCGGAAGGGTGCGGATGAGGCTCAATTGCCCCCCAGCCTCACTATGGCGGCATGAGGCGCTCGTGTGGATCAGATCAGCCAGGAGACTTTCCTCTCTGATCCGCTCCGCCGCATCATAGCATTCAGACCTGAGCTGACCTTATCCAACGGCTACCCGTGACCTTTACCAGGTCAACGGTTATCCGGTTATCTAAATATTAAACAGTTACTGTAGCCTATGGATGCTTGCAATACCGGGGGTATCACTTGGGTGTTGCCAACCCATTGTTTTACACCAGGGCCACAGAATACTTAATAGTACAGCCAGGGCTTTAAGATGAGAGTATCCCTGGGATAGGAATACGTTTCTTTCAAAACGCATCCCTAAATGAGCGCTGGAGACCTGTACTAAGACAGAGGAACACAACTACAGCGCGGTGTGTAGTTATTTGGCTGTGGTCTTCTGTAAGGTGGAGGTCCTTCCCCAGTCGGGCTTGCTCGCTTGTATGGTGCCATACCTCTCTCAAAATGGATGTTAACAAATAAATAAAATTGTCGTGTCTGTTTTTAATATTAAAAAATAACTTATTTTTATTAACGTGCATAGGCTACGGTAACTGCTTACCATCGGGTGGGCCGTATGCTTGTTTGCCACCTTGATAGTATAAAAAAATGCATATGGATGTATACATGCATAATAATATACCAAAATATCATTTTTCCAATGTTTGTCTGTTTGTTCCGGCTAATCTCTGAAACGGCTGGACCGATTTTGATGGGACTTTCACTGGCGGATAGCTAATGTAATAAGGAGTAACTAGGCTACTTTTATTTCAGAAATTTTATTTATTTCGGCCGGCGTTATTTTCGCGTCGGCGTCGCACCCGCTTCGTTGCCAGCCCGTACTTTTATACCGACTGAATATGTCCTATAGGTATTTATTTTGACATATTGTTTTCTCTGGAATTAAATGCATTTTCTTTCTTTTTCTTCTTTCTTTCAATGTCCTCACTATATACAGATGGATTTTTCCTTACATTAGGTATGGTTATCCTTACTAATATTATAATGTGAAAGTTTGTAAGAATGGATGGATGGATGTTTGTTACTCTTTCACTTAAAAACTACTGAACGGATCTGGATGAAATTTGGCACAGAGATAGATTATGGTCTAGGATAACACATAGGCTACTTTTTGCAGCGATAACCGACATCCACGCGGGCGTAGCCGAGAGCAAAAGCTAGTACATATATAATTATTTCAGCCCGACGACGTTCAATATTGAACGTAGGCCGCACGTATTTCCACACAATATTATATATTGTCTGTGCCTATACTTTAACACTATCCTCGATGAGACTAGGGAAAGTTGCTTTAATATCCTCCTGAGTCCCTGACCGAGTATAATTTACGTTAACACACATTTGAAAGGTTCAATTATATTTTATGGACAACCACCGAATGAAACACCAATATATCAAAATCTTACGCGCAAAAAGAAATACAAAACTTAGTGTAATCCAACCCACGACCCCTTAGTTAGCAGTCAGGGTCACCAATCACTAGACCAACAGGCCAGTCGATACACTAAAATATCTCCCGTAGATGGTCTCCGCCATCACTAAAATTTGGCTATAGAAAACTTTTTGGAATATATTATAAAAAACGTTTTTTTCTTTTTTTAAAAAGACAACTCCCGCACTAGAGAACGTGCTCTGTGTCGCTGGAGACTTTACAAACATACAATTAACAGACACAAATTACACCCAGACTCAGAACAACTTTTTCTTTGTTAGTCACACAAAGTTTTATCCTGTGTGGGAACCGAACCCACAACCTCGTGCACAGCAGGCGCATACTGCGGCCACTGGACCATAGGCAGTCTGTAAGTATTATTCGTCTGTAAGTGCTTAGAATGAACGCGACGTATTTAAGTTAAACTTAACCTTTGTGAAATGTTAGCCGGTCAGCGCAGGCGCATGCCGACAGCACACAGCAACCGTTAGAATTGACTTATGTTATAATTATTCTAAATTTGACTTTTTGTTTCATATTAGTTTTTTATTTTTTTATCTTTGTATAAATTTTTGGACTGCCTTCTAATCCTGTGGCCGCAGTAAGCGCCTGCTGTGCACGAGGTTGTGGGTTCGATTCCCACACAGGACAAAACTTTGTGTGACCCATAAATTGTTGTTCTGAGTCAGGGTGTAATTTGTGTCCGTTAATTGTATGTTAGTAAAGTCCCCCGCGACACAGAGCTTGTTCTCTAGTGCGGGAATTGTCTTTTTAAACAAAAAAAACTGTGTTTGCATCTAGTAGGATACTTTCTTAATGAAAGACATAACCGTTTTATTAGAATAAGTATAGTGTGAAAAGATTGTATTCAGCTTTGCGAACCAATAAAAAAAAAAATAGTGAATGGCTCCAGTTTCGTTTATGCATGTTTTATATATCAATGTATTGTAGCTAAATACAGATTGAAGTCGGTGCTAAGCTAAATATTAGGTGACAGGAGTGAAGCTAGCCTTAGCACCGACTTCAATCTGTATACATTTATTTTTCGATTAAGTAATAAAAAAAAAATCAAATCGGTTCACAATTGACTGAGTTATCGATGTACAATGCAACGGAGTTAGCTGTACAGCCCCTCTAGACAAGTGGCATAAGCGATAGTCGAATCGAAAAGTCAAAAAAGCAAATGTATGGGATTTGACGTAAGCTTACGACATTATATCGTAGACTTACGCCAAATACCATACATTATTTTTTTTGACTTTTTGATTCGACTACCGTTTATGCCACTTGTCTAGAGGCTCAGGGCCGCTATATGAAGTTTAGTTTTGTCAGAAAAACCAGTGCATAAATTTGTGTGAAATATATTTTTATCTGTAGGTTTAGTCTAATTGTACACTGTTACCAAATTCCACAGAAATATATACAATGGTTTTCTTAAAAAACTAATATTCATATAGCGGTCATGTTACATATCTCCGTTGACGTATGATCATACAAAAAAGAAAAAAAAGCATGCTTAAATACAGACGATCATAAAACCTCCTTCATTTTGGAAATCGGGTAAAAAAGCATTGCTAAAATAAGGGTCATAACATTAATTCTATGCATCGCTATCTACTGAAAACGTGCCCAGAAGACTGGCAGCATTGCCACGATGATGGATGCAAAGCTTATTCTTTTAAGACAAAAATAATACTATAATAATTATGTATGGAGTCTTTAGCGCTCATTTAAAGGTGCATTTTTAACGAAACGTTTCTCTATTCCTGAGATACTTTATGACAAAACCCTGATGTTAAAAGATTTTGTGTCTGCAGCACGCAGACCCAAAATTTTCTTTTCTATTCAATTAGACTATATTTACTTTTTTGTTACAAACAACAATTCCGCACTAGGAAACAAGCCCTGTGTCGCGGGGGACTTTACAAACATACAATTCACGGACACAAATTACACCCAGACTCATAATAAACATTTAAGGATCACACAAATTTCTGTCCTGTGTGGAAATCAAACCCATGGCTTAGCAGTCAGAGTAACTAACCACTAGACCAACGAGCCAGTCAAGCTAATGCCACTTGTCTAGAGGGGCTGGCCAATCTTAAAAAGCAATTATGTCGTCTCCATAGTAACTGTATGCTTGAGCTACATTCATCAGAATGCACATCACCTTGATAGGCGCTAGGCGCGTATTGTAGGCGCGGCTTTCTTCATGAACACTAATCGTAAGCTATTTGACAAACTATTCACACATTTCATATTTGTCGTTGAATATTTTTGCATCTGACTACATTACCATACTATATAGAATATCATTAAATTTAATTTTGACTTAAAAATGCTAGAATAAGTTAAGCAAAGCGCCCCGCTACCGACAGACAAGACAGTCATCTTTTCTATCCTACCAGTTTTTCACCCTATTGTGTTTGTATGGTGTTTTTGGTTGCATCACTTTCTGCACTAATTGTAACACTAATTAAAATTGTAATCACATATCTGGCGATTGAAAAGAGTGGCCTGAGTTTCCTACCGGTTCTTTCCTTGGGCTCTACCCCTGTCTGTTCAGTCAGCGAATCTGGCAGTAGGCAAATTAGCTGACGTCTCATTTGGCATTTTTTATTGACCTGCATAAGTGTCACAGTGTGATCTATATGAATAAATGATTTTGAATTTAAATTTGAATCTGACGGTAATTAACGATACATTCATTGTTACACATATACATATAATACTAGCTGTTGCCTACGGCTCCACCCGCGTGGATGTCGGTTATCGCTGTAAAAAGCCTATGAGTTATTCCAGACCATAATCTATCTATGTGCCAAATTTCATCCAGATCCGTTAACAAACTATCATTATAGTATTAGTAATATTATAAATGTTAAAGTTTGTGAGTATGGATGGATGGATGGATGTGTTATGTTAGATAGATAGGATTCTCGTGCCACGGTGTTTGTAGTTAAACTCCCCCGAAACGGCTCGACCGATTCTCATGAAATTTTGTGTGCATATTGGGTATGTCTGTAAATCGGACATCTATTTTTCATCCCCCTAAATGTTAAGGGTAGTCCACGACAAAAAAAATATTTTTTATTTTTAGATAATTATTTTTATATGATTCAGGTTTAAAAAATACATACAAACCTTAATTTTCACCCCTCTACGATCAACCCCTTGGTAGCAAAAACGTTTGCTGGGTCAGCTATATAAAATGAATCAAATTTCTTTTCTTCAGATATCCAAGTTACCATTTTGAGTGACTTGAATATAACAACTAGAGATATCTGGGTTAACCTTCTCCTCAGAAGGTCACGAGAGGTGACTGCACCAGTTCTCAGTAAGCACCTTTCTATAATACGATGGTCCTGTGAATGTGAACGTGGTCGCGTCGTCGGTCGTCGACTGGCGATTGTACCATTACCTCATCAAATAAGTTATAGCCACTATAGTGTAACTTGTTATAATTTAAATATTAGATTGTAATTGAAAGATGGCCTGTTGGTATAGTGGGTTGGCTGCTTAGTAGGAGGTCGTGGGTTCAATTCCCATAAGGGATAAATCTTTGTGTGATCCATGAATGTTTGTCCCGAGAGTAATTAAAGTTTCCGGACACAGGGATTGTTCCTTAATGCAGGAGTTGTCTTAATCCTTTGACACGCAAAAACACGAAATTAGGGCACTAAACGCACTTTTTTAATACTAATTAGGTGGCAAAAAAGCATACGTTAATATATTTTAAGAGAGGTAGGGCATCATACTAGCGAGCAAGCCCGACTGGGGAAGGACCTTACAGAAGACCACAGCCAAATAACTACACACAGCAGGTCTCCAGCGCTCATTTAGGGATGCGTTTTAAAAGAAACGTATTCCTATCCCAGGGATACTCCTATCATAAAGCCCTGGTGTAAAATAATGGGATGGCGACACGCAAGTGATACTTCTGGTATTGCAAGCGTCCATAGGCTACGGTAACTGCCTAACATCGGGTGGGCGGTATGTTTGTTTACCACCCAAGTAGTATAAAAAAAATACGGTCATACACCGCTGTGTGTATTTATTTGGCCTATTGTATTGTGGTCCTTTTCCAATCGTTGTAAAAAAACTAATTGCCTTCTTGCCTTGTTTGCCTCTTTAATAGTTACTAAAGAATATTTTGCAATTAAATATAACATTAGTAGTTATAAAGATTTCACATCTCTACCTTATAAATTATGTTTGTTAACTCAAAACCACATTAAGTACGTAACCACAGAAAATAAATAAAACGTACAAAAAATGGGTAATAAAACATTTATTTAAAAAATCACAGAGATCGTATGTACTTCACATTAAACACCTAGATACAGTCAGCATAAAAATACATCAATGTCATGTACCGCTTGCAAAAAAAAACAGTATATAAAATTATTATGTTAAATACTATAATCTGTCTCTCATCTCAACCAAAAGATGTCCACTGCTGGACATAGGCTTCCAGCATGATGACACAGTAAAGATTTCTGTAGTCCATGGACAAAATACTGAAGGCCCATGTCCAATCTGTACATAACAGTTTAAAAATAACTTACAAAATAAAACCTAAACAGAAAAAACAATAAAAATTAGAAAAAAAACATGAGTTTATTTTATGCTTCTAAAATGGAAGCGAAAGTTTTTAAATATTGTTTTGTAGAAAATTACGAGGGTTTAATAGCACGAGACAAGAGTTAAAAGTCCTGGATTTACTATAGGGGATGGCAAACTTTCAGGGGTGGCAAAATTCGCAAGATAAAAATGCGTTAATGAAAATAATTTAAAAAGTACACTATTATTTTCAATAATCTATAACTAATATTATAAAGCTAAAGAAATTAGAAGATTTGTTTGTTTGGTTGAACGCGCTTATCTTGGAAAGTACTGGTGAATAGTGCATTTATCCAGGAAGTTTATAGGCTACATAACATCACGCTATGATTAATAGGAGCGGAGCAGTAGTGAGATATGTTGCAAAATCGGGGAAAATATTCCAAATTACCACGCTGACGAAGTCGCGGGCGACCCCTAGTGCATAATAAAATTTAATGATAACTATTCGGGCGGCATTTTTACAGTGACCAGAGCCTCTAGACAAGTGGCATAAGCGATAGTCGAATCGAAAAGTCAAAAAAGAAAATGTATGGGATTTGACGTAAGTTTACGACATTAAATCTTAAACTTACGTCAAATCCCATACATTTTCTTTATTTTATGCCACTTGTCTAGAGGCTCAGTACCCCTAGCACGAACATTTTTGAACTTTCTTTATAGTAACGTATTCGAATAGTAATAGTAAACTTTTGTATGGAAACTTGATCAGCGCTCCGTGGGCGTATTTGGAACTAAAAAATGGTAGCACGAACACTAAAGTGACATTTCGTATAGTAATCGTATAGTTATCGAGTAATTGGAGCGAGAAAGAGGGATGGAGATATATATATTCTATAGCTCCATCCCTATTTTTCGCTCAAACGACTCACCTTTAATACGTTATGTTAAGCTAAAGGCCAACTGCCCCTCTAGACAAGTGGCATAAGCGATAGTCGAATCGAAAAGTCAAAAAAGCAAATGTATGGGATTTGACGTAAGTTTACGACATTATATCGTAGACTTACGTCAAATCCCATACATTTGTTTTTTTGACTTTTCGATTCGACTACCGTTTATGCCACTTGTCTAGAGGCTCTGAGCTGTACCTCGTAGATTCGATTCCCATTCAGGACAAATCTTTGTGCGATGAGCATATTTCTCTGTTCTGTGTCTGGGCGTTTTGTATCTATAATATGTATTTAGCAATATATAAGTATGTTTATCAGTTGTCTGGTTGCCATAGTAGGTACATGATCGTATTTTTCTACAAAAACAAATATACCTACATAATATTGGCACATTTTAAATTAAGTATAAATATAATTAAGTACTTTTATAATTATAATAATGTATAGTATAACATTTAGGTAACTTAAGTTCTAACAATAAGTTAATATTTAATTAAACACTCAGAGTAGGAACATCGAAGTATATCGGCGGGTAACTTGTTTATTTGTGGATTGTATAATTTACGTCTGAAAAGATAATACGGATATAATTAGTATAAAAGGTAAAGTGATAGTATAAAAACGTAAAGTGATAGTATAAAAGGTAAAGTTAATGGTGATTAAACGATGACGAATAGGAAAATTTATATTTTATACAAATCTGGTAACTTAGTCCAGAGTGGCTTTGTATATTTTTTTCGTTTATATTTTTTGCAAGCCCGTCTGAGGCAACCTATCCATCTTTCTTTTAGAAGACCACAGTCAAATAACTACACACAGCAGTTCAGTTGTGTTCATATAATCTTTTCCGAATCCCAGGGGTGCTTATAATACATCCATAGGCTACGGTAACTGCTTACCATCAGAAGGGCTGTATGCTTGTTTGCCACCAAAGCAGTAAAAAAAACTAAGCTCTAGTGTTATACTATGTAGGGTCAACAAATCGCAAGTGATACTTCTAGTATTGCCAACGCCTATAGGCTACGGTAACTGCTGACCATCAGTGGGTCATCGCGGTATTAAGAGATAAGGCACCAAACTAACCAAGCTCGACTGGGGAAGGACCCTCCACCTTACAGAAAACCACAGCCAAATAACTACACACAGCGATGTAGTTGTGTTCCTGTGTGTGAGTACAGGTCTCCAGCGGTCCCTAAGGGAACGTTTACCTATCCCAGGGATACTCCATCTTATAGACCTGGTGTAACAAAAATGATACTTCTCGCATTGCAAGCGTCCTTAGACTACGGTAACTGCTTAACATCAGGAGGGCTGTATGCTTGTTTGCCATCCAAGTAGTATAATAAAAAATGTTTTATTACATACCTTTATTTAACTTTGATAGGGTAAACAAACGTGTCAATAACGTCCTTGCCGTACGCGTTCTTAGCTATGCATGTAAAGTTGCCCATGTCGGACCATCGCAGGCTAGTCAGTAACAGGTCACCAGATGGCAGCACCTGTTAAGTTTAAATTAATATTAAATAAATACATATTTTTAGAAAGATTTTCACTCGAAATGTAAAAAAACAGCCTTTAATTTTTGTGAATTAATTGGCAGAAAAACCTAATATTTATTTTTGACCCGAAAATCAAGAGAAGTAGGGCATCGTACTAGCGAGCAAGCCCGACTGGGGAAGGACCTCCACCTTACAGAAGACCACAGCCAAATAACTACACACAGCAATTTAGTTGTGTCTCAGTGTGAGTTCTGGGCTCCAGCGCTCATTATGGGATGTGTTTTGAAAGAAACGTTTTCCTCTCAGGGAAAAAGTGCAGGGACAACATGCAAGTGATACCTCTGGTATTGCAGTTAAATAAGTTACTTTGGTGTTGAGTGATGCTCCTGGTATGACAAGCGCCCAAAAGTAACGATAATTGCTAAGGTATTGTGATGATAAATAAAGTATTTCCTTACCCTCAGCCTTGAGTTGCCATACACAACATTTTCATTGCTATCTTGCCAGTAGACTTGGGCTTTGGTAAAGCTATCCACATGGCAAGGTAATACGATGTCAGTGCCAATGTTCTGGAACACATCACTGTAGAACATGGTGATAATGGGCTTGGCTGGAAGCCGGAACAGCTTTTGTAGAGTTAGGAGGTTCTCCTCATCGTTTTCTGAAAAAAAAGTTTGATTATTTACATGTTGTGCTGCCATCTAGTAGGGAGTAGGCGAATTATTTGGTTGTATTAGTTGTTGGGTAGATGGCGCTCTTTAAAACAATTTGTTCAAAAATGTTATTTACTAATTGAGCCTTAAAAATGGTGAAAGTCTTATTTTAGCTGCTAAAATAAGTCTTTTGTAGTTTACAATCGCTTGACTTGCAGCGTCTATAGTAATGAGTAGGGGAAACGCTGTTTTCACTACTCGCCGCTACGAGCGCTGTACATTTCACTTCACATTTCACTATTATTGATATAATTACCTTCAACAGTATAAACAGTAGTGGATGCACTGTCCCGTTTGATACCAGATGTCGCCACACACGTAAATACATCTCCGGAGACCGCTGACGTCACAACCAGACGACTGATCAGATTGGTCGCACTAGATGGGTGTGCAGGCAATATGTCGTTGGTTTCTTCTTCATACTGAAATGAGAATAAAATTAAATGAATAGAAAAAAAATATTAATATTTGGAACATTATTATATTTCTCAAAATAAAGAGGTAGTCTGAATTTGTTAAATTTGGTCACGTAAAATAGGTCGCATAAATTATTTTTTTATGCTACTTGGGTGGCAAACAGGCATACGGCCCGCCTGATGGTAAGCAGTTACCGTAGCCTATGGACGCTTGCAATGCCTATTAATGTCTTCTAACTGAATTTCGGTCACTGCGATTAATATCAACGGAGACTAGCCAACTGCGCGGGAGATGTTATAGTGCACGAGTGTGTGCGCAAACACAAGTGCACTCTTAATCTCTTACTCTCATAGTCCGATGGAATGGCAATCCAACACGACCAGAGAGAGATCAGGCGTAGGACCAACTTTACGTGCTTTTCGAGGCACGGGGTGTAAACACCGCCAATTTCCAAACTTCGGTCATGCATTGTGAATTTCTTGACAGAAAAACCTAATGTCAATTATGACCTGGGAATCGAACTCGGGACCTTGTGATCAGTAGTCATTGACCACTGAGCCACCAAGTCGCGCTGTGCTGTGCTTGTTTGTTTGCTTGCCTACCTCTATTTATGACCAAGCTACTTACATCTTCAACAGGCTCCCCATTTTTCATCCACTGTACTGTAGGAGATGGTCTGCCAAGAACTTCGCACTTTAGTACCAGTCGGGTCCCAGGTTCCATCTGTACAGTTGAGGGGGGCGCTTCTCTGATGTGGACCACGTTGCGCACGCGACGTCTGGGCGTTGGGACTACTGAAGAGAGATTAAGAAGTTCAGAGTGTGTAGGAAGTCCTCAGATTAGGTGGAAGGTACTAGGAACCCACCGCGGCTTTGCGCAGGAGTAATTTTAAATATATCTTATATATCAGCAAAAATGTTACCACCCCGTTCCATCCCGTGGGTGTCGTAAGAGTCGACTAAGGGAGTAAGTCAGGTAGACAATATCCACTGCAAGGGAGGGAAAACTCGAAACAAAACCCTATACCAACCCGTCTGGCCAGCGTGGTATAGTAAGCTAATATCCCTCCAAATTTATGGAGGAGACCCGTGCCTAGCAGTGGGACGTTTATGGGATGAGATGATGATCAGCAATAGTTTTTGCAGCGCACGCAAAATAATGACTTTTATAGGCGACATTTTGATACCTTGGGTTACGTTGTTCCATTTTAGGTAAGGATCTCTAATTGGTTTGAAATTACAATATAGCCTATGTTACTTGATATATATGAAGCTTTCTGATTTTGAGAAAATTTAAAAAATCGGACAAGTAATTTTTGAGTTAAAACATAACAAACAAAAAAAAATCTTTTCTCTTTACATTATGATATGATGACATATTAGATACAGAAAATAACATTCTAGATATAAAAAAACTACACGAGACTATTAAAATTTCTGCGTACAAAATGTGAATGCACTTCCTTAGCGAAAATTTACATCAATTTAATTTAAAATTATTCTTTTATTTGGGGGCAGACGCGAAATTAGACATTTAAATATTACCTGAAATATTATCTAGATATATTTAACGTAGTAAGTATGGCGTCCAACACATTGAATTGCAAACCATTTGACTGGCGAACAAGAATTATAAAGTAAAATCAATCATTTGCAACGAATAAAAATGTATATGAGATTTTCTCGTGTCCCACTTATGCATTAAACATTGTATTTTTAACGAGGTAGATACTAAATATATATATGTTACAAAGGAAATCTAGAATATACCTATCTAAGTAAGTTTACTACTATCTCAACCCATTAACGTCCCACTGCTGGGCACGGGTCTCCTCCAAAAATTTGGAGGGATATTAGCCTACTATACCACGCTGGCCAGACGGGTTGGTATAGGGTTTTGTTTCGAGTTTTCTCTCTCTTGTGGTGGATATTGTCTGCTAGACTTATTTATTCCCTTAGTCGACTCTTACGACACCCACGGGATGGAATGGAAGGGGTGGTGACATTTGTATTCTTAATCCGTCACCACACGGACATCTAAGTAAGTACCTACCTATAAATATATGGCAATTGCGACTGCTGACTGCCGGCAAACTGCCATGTCGTTTGGCAATTGTTACTATTGTATATTAGCTGTTGACCGCGGCTCCACTCGAGTGGATGTGCGTGATCGTAATAAAAAGTAGACTATTCGCTGTTCCAAACTATAATCTATCTCTATGCCAAATTACATCCAAATCAGCTTAGTAGTTTTTACGTGAAAGAGTAATAAACATCCATATATACATTCATAGTATATGACAAGTAGGATAGGATTAGTAGGATGCAATATATCTTTCTTATTAATATTATAAACGCGAAAGTTTTTTAAAATGGATGGATGGATGGATGTTTGTTACTCTTACACGTAAAAACTACTGAACGGATCTGGATGAAATTTGGCACAGAGAGAGATTATGGTCTGGAATAACACATAGGCTACTTTTTACAGCGATAACCGAGCTAGTGATAAATAATTATAATTTACTAAAAATAAAACGTGCGAGGCAGTCTTTGGGGACTGCCGATAGAAGTGAAAACTAAGTAACTTGTGAATTGTATCGTCGAGCTATTAGATTATTATTATTGAATATGGAAAGTGCCATTATTTTTGGTTTACACCCAAAAAGAGCATAACGCGCCTAAAGAAGGTTTCACTTCAACCTTTTTATTTAAAAAATGAAACCAACTTCAATATATCATCGATGTATACATTTTTTTAAAATTATTGTTGATTTTTCAAAAACCGCTTGACCGATTTCGATAAAATTTAAATGGGACCAAATGGGAAGTACCCTTAAAAAAAGGTCCACGGGCCGATTAAATGAGAATCTCCTCCATTTTTGAAGCCGGTTAATTAGTATCAGATCAATAAACATCTCCAAATAACTACACGCAGTGGTGTACTTGTGTATCTTTGTTTAACTACAGGTCTTCAGTGCTCATTTAGGGAAACTATTTTTTAAATAATGTTTAACCTTATCAGTGTTACCCAAAACAGTTTTATCAGGGTTACTCAAGAAACTTTACTAACTGCTTGCCTTTGTATTTGTTTTACTTTTTCTTTTTTTATGTTCTATATAATGTCCAAATGTATGGAGGAGACCCGTGCCCAGCAGTGGGACGTTTATGGGTTGAGATGATGTTCTATATAAATTATGAAGAGGTAAATTTAGTGAGTTTGTGACGTTAAAGAGCGTTATCTCTGGAACTACTAAACCGATTTAAAAAATTCAAAAGCCACGTTATTTGTGAGTATCATAGGCTATATTTTATTGACAAAAACGATCGATCGACATTACGAGACCTTGGGAAATACCTTTCTTTCTAGTTATTAAGTATTTTTATCACTCTTTTCATCCTAGGCTTAATAATAATATATCAGATTTTAGTCAAATTTAAACTCATTTGATTATGTAGATCAAATGCATGATATCTATGAACGTCAAAAAATCAAATATTAGCATTTTTTTCTTTCAGCCAATTCACTGACTAGGGTAGGGCCAAAGCCTCGAAAGAGTTGGCAAGAAACTCGGGTTACTGTTTTTGATCGCCAGAGTATAACATATCCAATTTGGTATAAAAAGAGGTCTTTTTGTTTTGACAATTATTCTTGAATTGAATTTTGAAAATGTTATACTCTGGAGTAACAAGGAGTTATAAGGTTTTTAAAGGGTCAACAACCCGCGAGTGATAGGTTACGGTAACTGCTTACCTTCAGTCAGGCCGTATGCTTGCTGGCCCTCTTAGTAATAATAAAAAAACACACAATCCTTTTCGAACACATGGTTCAGTAAGACGACAGGGAAATCATGAAATTCAATCGCACAGAATAAATTAATATAAAATTCTTTGGAAACTGCGATGATTTCATATTTGACGCCTGACCCGTTTAGTCCTTAATTCCGGTTCTATCTTTTTTTTTCTTCTTTTAAAAGACAACTAGAGAACAAGCTCTGTGTCGCGGGGGACTTTACAAACATACAATTAACGGACACAAATTACACCCAGACTCAGAACAACTCTTTGCGGGTCACACAAAGTTTTGTCCTGTGTGGGAATCGAACCCACAACCTCGTGCACAGCAGGCGCATACTGCGGCCACTGGACCACCAAGGCAGTCATTACACGATTAAGTGAAAGAGTTAATGTCGGAAAATAACTTCATGTATTTGGGTAAATATTGATAGATAGATAGATAATTCTTTATTAATAATAGCAATAGCAACCCATATATTACCCACTGTTGGGCACGGGACACAAAGTGAAATTCATATTGGTACTACCGGGATCGAACTCGCACCTCTTGCGTGCAAGTCAGTTACTTTCCCACTCGGCCACCACCGCTTTACTCAATGGTGATCGATCCCCGGCAGTAATAATGTGAATTTCACTTTGTGGAGTTTATATGTACAAATAAAATCGCCATCTGCTTAAGTACGCAGAGTTATTATATATTAGTTAAATAAAGTAGGTACACGGAGAATAAAAACTAGAATGGGCGGCCTTATCGCTAAGTACGATTTGTTCCTGGCAAAAGGTTGCCAGGTTATATAAGGATATAACCTAACTAGTTGTTGCCCGCGGCTACGCCCACGTGGATGTCGGTTATCGCTGTAAAAAGTAGCCTATGTGTTATTCCAGACCATAATCTATCTCATTTCATTCAGATCCATTCTGTAGTTTTTTGGTGAAAGAGTAACAAACATCCATCCATCCATACTTACAAACTTTCGCATTTATAATATTAGTAGGATATAGTTTATTTTTAACTACCTTACTAATGGGAGCGAGCCCTGTGTCACAGGGAACTTTACGGGCACAATACCAGAGGTATTACATGCGTGTTGAAAAAAAAAACACCAACTTGTACTCAAACACAGGAAAACAACTCACAACAGACTGCCTCGGTGGTCCAGTGGTCGCAGTATGCGCCTGCTGTGCACCTGCACGAGGTTGTGGGTTCGATTCCCACACAGGACAAAACTTTGTGTGACCCGCAAAGAATTGTTCTGAGTCTGGGTGTAATTTGTGTCCGTTAATTGTATGTTTGTAAAGTCCCCCGCGACACAGAGCTTGTTCTCTAGTGCGGGAGTTGTCTTTTTAAGAGAAAAAAAAAAAAAAAAAAACTATGCCGCTATGTGATGTCATTTGACTGTGGTCTTCTGTAAGGTGGAGGTCCTACCCCAGTCAGGCTTGCTTACTAGCATGGTGCCTCACCTCTTTATACACTGATTGCCTTTGCAGAAAGGTAATCATCATCATAAACGTCCCACTGCTGGACACGGGTCTTCTCCATATACTTGTAGAAATATATGCCTACTACACCATGCTGGCCAGACGGGTTGGTATAGGGTTTTATTTCGAGTTTTCCTTCTCTTGCAGTGGATATTGTCTCCATAATTTACTCCCTTAATTGACTCTTACGACACCCTCGGGATGGAATGGGGTGGTGACATTTGTATTCGTAATCCACACACGGACAAAAAATAAAGGTAATATTAATTTAAATAATACTCACCATTTGGCTGCAAGTTATTATCTAGTGCATTTAGATTGTCATGTGCACTTGCTTCGAAAGTGCACTGTAGCGACACTAGGATTGCGACGAGTAGTGAAAGTGAGTTCATCATTGTGGCTATTCGATAACAGATGGCGGTAGTAGTTGAGTATTTGATTGCAGACTGAAAAAAAGGAAAAAATCATTTAAAATCTTTATCGTAAAAAGCTTTATTTACATAGTTATAAACGTTAAAAAGTTAAAAAAAACTCCAAAGGTTTAGTCATAGAGTATGAGGTAAAAAAACCTTTTTTTTTAAACGCATCCTAAAATTAGCCCTGGAAACCTCACTGTGTGTTATAAACCTGGATTTTGCGTCATTATTATTAAATTCATGTAATCGAGAGTTATTTATTATTTCCGACTTTGATCCGACTAGCAGTTCTTTTTTTTTAAATATGCAAGTTTCATATATCTTGAAAAAACAATATTTGAATTTACTTATTTAAAACATAACCACTTACGAATTCTAGGTATAATAGATAGATAGATAGATAGATAATTCTTTATTGTACACCATGATATAACAAAAACTTATGTTAGATACATACAGAAAATAAAGTACAATGGGCGGCCTTATCGCTGAGCGCGATTTATTAATATATATTTTTTAAAGTTTGTTTTAATTGTAACTGGCCTGGTTGGTCTAGTGGTTCGATTCCCACACGGGGCATTTTGTGCTTTATAAAATATGTTTTTTCGAGTCTGGGCGTCATTTGTGTCCGTGACTTGTATGTTTGTAAAGTCCGCTGCAACACAGGGCTTGTTCCCTAGTGCGGAAGTCGAGTTTAAAAATCTGACTTTAATTTTTTTAGTTTTCCTATTGAATTAATAGAAATAAAAACGTAACTCTATATAATAATAATAAATACTTTAGGGTTTCTTCGGTTTCTTCCCTAGTTGCGAAGGACATTAAAAACATATAATACGCACGGGAATCGAACCCACAACACGCTGCGCAATGTTAAATGTTGAAAAGCTTTGGCAGGACCCAAATAATTTGTTTTAAGTCAAAAGTCAAATTCAAACTAATTTTTTAATTTTTTACACTTTATACACAAAACTAAATTTTGAACTTACAAGTTAAGAAATACATAAAATAAAAAAAAACAAAATAGGGGAAAAAACTCTCGTTTAGGCGTCATAATATTCCTCAACATCACTGTCTATCGGTAACGTGCCCAGAAGGCTAGCAACATTGCCACGTTGGATGGCAATGCTTATTCTTTTTTTTTTATACTACCAAGGAGGCAAACAAGCATACGGTCCGGCTGATGGTAAGCAGTTACCGTAGCCTATTGACGCTTGCAAAACTATCTATTTAGATCAAATACATGATACTTATGAACGTCATAAAAACAAATGCCAGCATACTTTTTTCCTATAGCCAATTCGCTGACTAGGGTTGGGCCTCGAGAAGAATTGGCAAGAAACTCGCGCGGTTTTTTTTCAAACGCCAGAGTATAACATTTACAATTTGGTATAAGTTTCAATACATGTATAATATGTTTAGGATAGTTTTTAATTATTAGTTTATGACTAGCTGTTTCCCGCGGCTCCGCCCGCGTGGATGTCGGTTATAAAGTACACCACAATCTATCTCTGTGCCAAATTTCAACCAGATCCGTTCAGCAGTTTTTACGTGAAAGAGTAACAAACATCCATCCATTCTCACAAACTTTCACATTTATAATATTAGTAAGGATTACCTTTACAGTTCATATGTTACATGTATCTAATTGTAGCAATAAATATTTCTTTCTTTCTTTCTATTTGCCCAAGGATATAATAAGCTCCCCGCAGACATGCTCAATCTATTGCCCTATCTACATAGATAGAGCAATATATATAATCAACAGATAGAATCTAGACATCTAGATTCTATCTGTTGATTAGTTCATTCTCACGCAAACAAGTATCAAACTCATTGGATTCATATTAGCAACACATGTTTTATTAATTAAACACAGGGAAGTCTACTTATACTAAAGTCATGGGATAAAAGGCTTTAACTCCAACTATACAGTAGAACTGGAAGATGAAGCGTGAGCAGGCCTCCAACAAGGTGGACCGACGACCTGGTACAGGTTGCGGGCAATCGATAAACAAGGTCGGCTCAGGATCGACAGTTGTGGAAATCCTTGGGGGAGGCCTATGTCCAGCAGTGGACGTCTTTTGGCTGAGATGATGATGATACAGTACAAGCAGACCCGTGGTTTGTTTTTCATTTTTCGGGTACTATTTATAGAAGCGAAGACCTGTAATTTTTTTTTCTTTTTGTCAATTTTTGTTTGTGTGTTTCTTAATTACTGTCAAATAAAATATTCTTTCTTTCTTTCTTTAATGGCTTCCTAACACTATTCTGTCGTTACTCTGTTATTTTAGCTGTAAGTCTTAAATAAATATATAGCCTACTAGCTGTTGCCCGCGGTTACGCCCGCGTAGATGTCGGTTATTGCGATAAAAAGTAGCCTATGTGCTATTTCAGACTATTTATCTCTGTGTCAAATTTCATCCAGATCCGTTCAGTATGTTTTACGTGAAAGAGTAACAAACATACATACATTCATACTCACAAACTTTCAGATTTATAATATTAGTAGGATGACACCTACAAATAACGTGGCTTTCTATTGGTAAAATACTTTTCTAAATCGGTTCAGTAGATCCAGAAAACCTCACAAACAAACTCACAAACTTTTTTCTTTTTATAATATTAGTATACATTAGAGTGGAGGTAGCCGAGTAGAAGAGTAACCGACTTGCACACAAGAGGTGTGAGTTCGATCCCGAGAGGCAGTACCAAAAAGAATTTTACTTTGTGGAATTTATATGAACTAATCAAATGTTTTTTTTCCAAGTAAATCCGACATGTTTAGAAGAAATTCTATAGAGGCCAGCGTGTGTGAATTACAGAAACCTAAACCCTTTCTCTCTCTTGATAGAGACATTATATGGGTTGCTATTATAATCATAACATCGCGAGAAAATCCACATGTCTTAGAAGAAGTTCTAAAGACATGTCCAATTCATCAACCCGCAATAGCCGGCGTGTGAAAAGCAGGTCTCTTTTCATAGAGGGGAAGAGACCCGTGCCCAGCAGTGGGACATATATGTGTTGCTATTATTTTTATATTATAAACAAAAACAAATCTATCCCGACACCAAACAGCGATATAAATATGTTGTTATACTGTGGCAATTAAGTTGTTGACAACATATTACTCAAGGGACATCATGACCCTTTGATGGGCCATGCTAAAATTAGAAGAGAAGTTTAATGAAACTTCTCAGAACTACATATTATGTATAATGAGTAAAGTTTTATTATCTATGAATATTATTATAATTGAAATATAATGAAATCCTACTAGCTAATATTATAAGCACAGTGGGTGCCCGGCAGACCCTGAAAACCCTCTTACGTAAAACATACTGAACGGATCTGGATGAAATTTGTCCCGATAAAAAAAAACGTGTGCGGTTTTTTCAATTAGGAGGAATTTCCTCTGGCGTGATGAGCTGGACAAGTTTTTTTTTTTTAAGACAATGGATTAAAAAATAATTTTGGGTGTGAAAGAGCTTGTTCTCTAGTGCGGGAACTAGAGAACAAGCAGTGTCGTGGGGGACTTTACAAACATACAATTTACGGCCACGAATTACACCCAAACTCAGAACAACACTTTGTGGGTCACACAAAGTTTTGTCCTGTGTAGGAATCGAACCCACAGCCTCGTGCACAGCAGGCGCATACTGCAGCCACTGGACCACCAAGGCAGTCAAAATCTTTGCGGAGAACTGGGTAGATTTGGCGAATAGCCTCTCTATTCGCCAAATCTACTCAATTCTTCAAAGTTTTTGACTGCCTTGGCGACACAGAGCTTGTTCTAGAGTACCCTTGAGTACAGGTCTCCAGCAGGCAGTAAAAAAATGGGTTGGCAACACGCAAGTGATACCTCCGGTATTGCAAGCGTCCATAGGCTACGGTAACTGCTTAACATCGGGTGGGCCGTATGCTTGTTTGCCACCCAAGTATAAATATATGTAACTTCTTGTTAATATCTTATGAAATAAATGATTTGAAACACGAAAGTCTTTGAGGATGTATAAATACACATACAGGAACACAATGACAACGCTGTGTGTAGTTATTTTGCTGTTGTCTTCTATAAGGTGGTTCCCCAGTCGGGCTTGCTCGCTAGTATGGTGCCCTTTCTTAATTACGTAGGTATCTAGCTAAATCTAGGTAGGTATCTAGCTAAATGAGAATAGTATGTACGCTATAGAATCAACTTAAAAAATCTAGACGGACGAAGTCGCAGGAAAAAGCTAGTGTGTAATGTAATCTTTACTATAATTACCTGTACTATTAAGTATTCTGTGCTATAATATTATAAATGTGGAAGTTTGTGAGTATGGATGGATGGATGTTTGTTAGTCTTTCACGTAAAAACTACTGAACGGATCTGGATGAAATTTGACACAGAGATAGATTATGGTCTGGAATAATATATACGCTACTTTTTACAGCGATAACCGACATCCACGCGGGCGGAGCCGCGGGCAACGGCTAGTAATTAATATATCGGTATTATTATTTGTTGGTCTAATGGTCAATGAGCACTAGACTAACAAAGTCTCTAGTTCGATTCCCAGGTCGGGCCAAGGATATTATTATTATATTTAATAAATTAATCATACAATTTATATAGCTTTTATATATATATAAAAATAATACAATTTGACAAATTCTTCACTTGTATTTGTTATAATATGAAATGAAATCTAAGAATGTAGATATTGCATAATAATTAGAAATATCAAGTATGATTAATTTCGTTTCATTAGAAATTAGATTAGAACGCAGGTGGACACATTTTATTGACGTTTTTTTTTATGTTAGGTAAGGCATGTGTCGCAGAGGAGTTTATAAATATATGATTCAGACTCAAAATAAGTAGGTATTTGTGTGATATACATATGTATGCCATCTGGGAATCGAACCCACAACTTTCGGCGCTAAACCAGAGATTCATTATTTTATGGTTTTACGCCGTTTTTTTAACAAAAAGTACGTTTTCTGTATTTTTTTTACAACTAAAACTATATTTACAATTAGAAATAAATTCTAATAATAAATACAACACACTAAAGTATTTGTAGTAAATTTTTATGATTATCAACTCGTTAAATAATCCAATTAGCTCATATCTCTCAACGTGTAAGGAGGAGACTCTTGCCCAGAAGTGGAACGTTTATAGGTGGAGATAATCATGAATCCAATTACCTAGTCTAACACTATGCTACTACAAATTAAATAATAAAAATAAGAGAGGTAGGGCACCATACTAGCGTGCCCGTCTGGGGAAGGGCCTCCTGATAGAAGCCCACAGCCAGCTGAACATCAGGCGAGCCGTTTGCTTGTTTGCCACCCGAGTAGTATAAAAAAAATAAATCTAACTTTTCCTTACGAAATGAAAGACGTTCTAACTAAAAATACTTTTTCTTAACTTAAAAAACTATTTAGAAATAAAACGGTGACCCATCAAAGAATTAACCTCGCTCTCATTGATTAACTTTATCGAGCAACGACAGTTCAGTATAAGCAGATATATTGGGTTATATGTGCTTGTTATTGTTGGCTCAGGGGAAGACCTTGGGGGAGGCCTATGTCCAGCAGTGGACGTCTTGTGGCTTAGATGGATGGATGGATGGATGTGCTTGAGTTGCATCATCTAATAACGTATTACGGGCTGTGTCCGATTACAAGCAATCTGACGTGACTAGCTCCATAACTCACCTAGTTTTCTTACATATATTTAGCATTCGTATAAATGTAAAATTGAAAATCTACCGCAATAGTAGTTTATCGTATGAATAGTTTTTATAAGACCACGCAAATAGGTCTCCTGTGCCCATTTAGAGATGCATTTTTTAAAGAAACTGTTTCAAACTCTATCACAAATCGTGGTGATATATTTTTTGGATTGGTATCACATAAGTTATACCCTTGCCATAGTTTTGCAAGAGTCTATAGACGACGGTAGCTGCTTACCTTCAGAAGAGGACTTTACAAATATACAATTCACGGACACAACCTAGACTCAAAACAAAAGTTTGTAAATGACGAAAATTTTTGTTTCTTGTTGGAATTAAACCTGCTATCCATCACGCAGTTGTAAGTCGTGAGGTAACCACTTACGCCACTGAACCAATCAAGCAGTTAAATCACAAAAATAGGTTTTTTTTCTAAATATATTTTTTTTATTCCTTCAAAAAAGTACAAACATTTACACTGTTTAAACGTTAAATACGAAAGTCACTCTTGCTCTGAAATCACATATTTTTACGTTAACATAGGTACAGATTACCTTGTATATCTGTTTTAATCTCTCAATAACTATGCCAAAAATATATGTATGTATATTTGAGATTGCCACTATTTATTTATGTTATGGAATATAACAGCCAAAAATAAACGTATACATACATAATTATAGCAATCTGTTAATAAGTCTAAATAAAACTGTTAGAAATTAGATCCATATAAACAGTTATGATTTGGCAAAACCAAAATTAATTTATAATTAATAGTTATTTTTTTGTACCTAGGTAAATTTTTAAACAATCAAAATAAACTAATCACCAAGTTTTAATAAAGGCCAATTTTAATATTAAAATGCACGGGAAAGTAATTTAAGAATACTATTTCTTTTATGACAAACAACTAAGGTTTGGTTAAATTAACAATTGGTCAAAGTAAACTTATAAAGTGTCACATCCATTAAGTATATTACTGCACAACATAACCAGCGAAAAGAAAAAAAAGTAAATAAATAAATGTTGTAATTTATATTGTGATAATTAATTTATAATTAATTTATTTATATGTTAAAGGGCAGAGAAGATAAAGTTAAACTGATTTTAAATTAAATAGAATCGTTGAAAACCCATAAAATTAATTTATTATTAAAAAATAAATATTTATTTAGTTATTAAATCAATCAATAAGAAATTTTATAAAATGAAAATAATTACATAAACAAATTCTTTTACTCAATAAAATAAAAGTGAAAGATAAATTATTGTTTCATCATAATTGATAAACAATATAAATTTATAATAATCTAATCAGAAAAATATTTTATCGATCACATTTTTATTTTATCACAAAAATAGTATTTATTAATAATTATTTTTAATTATTATCACGTACCTTTTATATCCTTTGGCACAACACACACGTATTTATTGTATAAAAATATAAAATGCTGAGCTCCTTACAGTTTGATAGTGTTGGACGAAGTATGAATCACTGGAATTCGGCCACCCTTATATACTCGAGTAAATCGATTCCCACAGGTTGTTCGATGCGTGGGTGATAGATTTTAGCGGGAGTTTTTGTTTTTCGATGTCGCTCTTCATTGTCAACTTTCTTTGAGCTTTTATTGGCTTATAATTATTTTGTTTTTGTTGTAATTTGCGTAACTAATTTGTGCTATCAATGGTGAAGTAAATAAGGGTTACAATCAGTCTTGATTGAAATAATAAACTATGCGTACAATATCTCTTTTAATTTGATTTTTATACTACTAGCTTTGCTGTCGGCTTTACTCGCGTATCAATTAGGTACTGTAAAATTATGTTATTTTAATTTTGAGTTGAATGTAAAAATAAACACACTTTCTTAGTAGTAAGTTCTTATGTGTAATTTTATTTAAAAATTGGAACCCAAATTGAAAGTCAGAGTTTTTTATAGGTACATTTATTTTGTGCATTCATTGATTATTATTTATCGTATTTGTATTCATAAGATATTTACAAGAATAGTTATTAAAATTAAAGTAACTTAATCTGAACAGGAAAACTATATATTATTATACAAAAAAAGGAATTATTGAAATATTAAAATTCTAATTAAATAATTATTATTTAATTAGAAAAAAGATCTTGCTAAAAAATAGGGCGTTGGCGTTATTCTTTCTTAAGCTCTATCCCTGTGAATGAATTTTGTGAGTAGTGAAAATATTGGGCTGACCTGTACCTACATTTTTATATTTATACTAGCTGTTGCCCGCGGCTCCGTCCGCGTGGATGTCGGTTATCGCTGTAAAATGTAGCGTATGTGTTATTCCAGACCATAATCTATCTCTGTGCCAAATTTCATCCAGATCCGTTCAGTAGTTTTTACGTGAAAGAGTAACAAACATCCATCCATCCATCCATCCATCTATTCTTACAAATTTTCGCGTTTATAATATTAGTAGGATCACATTCCTATTGTTACACCATATTTAAAATGAATGGAGAATATTTAACAGGAAATCGTTTTTCATTATAACTATAACGATGACTGTAACTACATGGTTACAGTAAGATAAGGTATTTGAGATAAAATCTCTTTGAATTGATTCAATTACATCTGTACCAAGAAGCTGAGTACGTTGGGATTCCCATTAATAGTCATTTTTTTCCATAGCTAATGGGTAAAATAAAGCATAAAGGAAATTCCCTGGTACTGTTACACCAGGGCTTTGTTAAGAGATTTGTGTACCCAGTAATCCTTACTAATATTATAAATGTGAAAGTTTGTAAGAATGGATAGATGGATGTTTGTTACTCTTTCACGTAAAAACTACTGAACGTATCTGGATGAAATTTGACACAGCGATAGATTATGGTCTGGAATAACACATACGCTACTTTTTACAGCGATAACCAACATCCACGCGGGCGGAGCAGCGGGCAACAGCTAGTACTCCATATTATTGGGTTACTCTTACTACTAAGGTGGCAAACAAGCATACGGCCCGTCTGATGGTAAGCAGCTACCGTAGCCTATGGACGCTTGCAACACCAGAGGTATTACTTACATGCCGACCCATTATTTTCACATCAGGGCTTTAAGATGGAAGTATCCCTGGGATAGAAAAAACGTTTCTTTAAAAACGTATTCTTAAATGAACGCTGAGGAGCTGTGCACAGTGTGTAAAATACTTAAAGGTATTAGCATTATGCTGAGATGGTGGCCTATTCAGTCTCGCCGTACATTTTATATCTTACTTTTCTTTTGTATTATCATATTATTTTTATTTGTTCTAATGTATGTATATCTCTATACATGTATGACTGTATTGTTTTATTATTGTACGAGATGTGAATAAATGTTTTTTTTTCTTTCTTTCTTTCTAAATATTTGGCTGTGGTCTTCAGTAAGGTGGAGGGCCTTCCCTAGTCGGGCTTGCTCGCTTGTATAATGCCCTACTTCTCTTAAAACGGTCATTTGTCTTTTCACTACTAAACAGCTGTACGGATCTTGATAACATTTGACAATAAGATAGATGGTATCCTGAGGAAGTACAAAGAGTCCTTTCTAGACATCTGCGCAGACAGAACTAAAGGTAATATCTAGTCACTCAATTGAAAAAAAAAAAACTGGGAATTCCCAAAATATCAGATATATCGTTTGATTTAGTATATCTTATATACATGAATGAAAAGATAAAATTACATACATATCACATCAAAATGTGTGTTAATACATCCTCATATTAAAGATTCCTATCATATATAATACAAATCGGGGTTTTTTATTAACTTGATTGACATTGACGTAATAAGATTTCCTGTGTGTGAGTACAGGTCTTCAGCGCTCATTTAAGGATGCGTTTTGAAGATACGTTTTCCTATCCCAGAGATACTCCTATCTTAAAGCCCTGGTGTAAAAATTGGGTCGGCAACACGCAAGTGATACTTCTGGTTTTGCAAGCGTGTTTAGGCTACGGTAGCTGCTTAACATCAGGCGGGCCGTATGCTTGTTTGCAAGCTCACCAGTATGAAAAAATGTCTCCAGTGCTCATTTAAAGATGCGTTGTCCAAAACCTTGGTATCAAAAATGTTTGGGTCGGTCGCACCGAGCTTTGTATACGAACCCAGGGGGTATTGACATCATGAGGCTTCGTGATGTGGAAGCGTGTTTGCCTCGCGAGCCAATTTGAATGTTGCTCGACTGACTGTCTGACAGCCTGCTGAATGCGAGCACCAGATTAGCTGCCTCGCGAAGCAGCTTTATGATGTGGAGACACGTTTGCCTCATGATCCAATTTGAATGTTGCTCGACTAACTGACTAACTGCCTGCTCAATGCGAGCACGTCCAGGTTAGCTGCCTCGCGCGGCAGCCTCGCAATGTCGATACCCGGCTTAAGATCATTAAAAAAACATGACTCGTGTAGTGTAAGTAGACAAGCTGTCAAACTGGTAATGAGTGACTCACAATCGTCTAAAAAAACCTTTTATGACGTCACAAGACTACTGAGAAATGATTATTACATCTTTTGACAGCACGGTTGGTCCAGTGGCTTAAGGAAGTAAGCTCAGTGGTTACCTTGCCATTTGACACTACGCGGCGTGTTGTGGGTTCGAAAACCGCACGGGACAAACATATTAATAAAACTAGGGGTCGCCCGCTACTTTGTCCGCGTGGTAATATGGAATATTATCCCCGATTTTGCAACATATCTCACTACTGCTCCGCTCCTATTGATCATAGCGTGATGTTATATAGCCTTCCTGGATAAATGCACTATTAAACAAAAAAAGTTTTTTTCTAATCGAACCAGTACTTTTTGAGATTAGCGGGTTCAACCAAACAAACAAACAAACTCTTCAGCTTTATAATATTAGTGCTGATATGAAAAAAATTGTCCCGTATGGGAATCGATCCCATCACGCCGCTTAGTATTAAATGGCGAGATAACCACTTATGCCACTGAACACACCGACGCGCAAAACGCCCAGGGAAGCCTGGTGATCATGCGTTAGGCTCTCCAGCCAAGGTAAGGAGCATACTGACTGACACTCCTCTATGCACCTGCTTCCTTCGTGGATGGACCACCAGAACCTGTCATATGACGTCATTTATCCACCCAGGATATCTGACCTAGAGTCCTCTAATTCAGGGTACGCTTAGCCTAGTTGGCTCATTCCTCTTGCAGACAATACCTCTGCACGTTCATAGCAGATGAAGCAAGGACTCGGTCTCCTCTCCACAGGATCTGCATATCGCGCTATTGTGGTAGATACGGTGGGCAACGGGTATGGCTGTGAGCAAGCCCGACTGGGGAAGGACCTTACAGAAGACCACAGCCAAAGAACTTCACACAGCAGTGTAGTGTGTGTGAGTACAGGTCTCCAGAGCTCATTTAGGGATGCGTTTTGAAATAAACGTATTCCTATCCCAGGTATGAGTAAACCTCTTCTTGAAGCATTGGTGTAAAAAAATGGGTCGGTAGCAAGTGATACCTCTGGTATTGCAAGCGTCCATAGGCTACGGTAATTGCTTAACGTCAGGCGAGCCGTATGCTTGTTTGCTACCCAAGTAGTATAAAAAAAAAAGCTAATACTTTTATTATTTCGCGTATATCCGAAACGATTCTAACGCTTCAGATGAAATTTTGTAGTTAGATAAGGTTTTGCTTTTTAAGTTAATCTACATGATATAGGTGTGAAACAGTGGTGGCCGAATGAGATAGTAACAGATTTGCACGCAAGAGGTGCGAGTTCGATCCCGGGCAGTACCAATGTGAATTAAACTTTGTAGAGTTTATAAATATGTACTGCGCCATCTGCAACGGTGAAGGAAAACATCGTGAGAAAACCCACATGTCTTAGAAGTAATAATATGTTAGATTCACTAACCCGCATTAGGCCAGCGTGTGTGAATTAAGGCCTAAACCCTCTCTCTCTCTTAATAGAGGAGACGAGACCCATGCCCAGTAGTGGGACATATATGAGTTGGTATTATTATTATATCTATATGGATGTCTTTATAAAAACTAAAAAATAATTTTAAGAGAGGTAGGGCACCATACTAGCGAGCAAGCCCGACTGGGGAAGTACCTCTAGTTTACAGAAGACCACAGCCAAATAACTAAACACAGCGGTGTAGTTGTGTGGGATTACAGGTCTCCAGCGCTCATTTATTTAGGGTACTTTTTATCGGGATAACTGACATCTACACGGGTGGAGTTGCGGGCAAGAGCTAGTATATAATATGTATCTGAGAGTGGGATTTACGCGATTTCAGTGTTTTTTCCCATTTAATAAGTGCCTAAACTACCTAAAGAAGTTTTCACTTCAAAAATAAAATGTTAAGACTGATTATGAAATATAATCGTAATAAAAATATGACGTAAAATACAAATGTAACACACCTACTCGCTATAATGGACCAAGAGCCGGTGACGTATTTACTTTTGTCATTTCATAAGTCATGAAAATTCACAAATTAACTCTTATATATCTGCAGAACAGGCTCTTCTGGCAACCCTCTGCGGCCTACGGTAACAAAATTTATACTAAATTTGTCCTAAAAGTTTTAGTTAATTATTAACAATACTTTATTTTTATTTTAAATTAAGTTTTATTACTTACCCTCTTTGTTATTTTAGGGTTAAACTAGCCGCAGACGGTTGCCAAAAGAGCCTTTGATTATTCTACAGGTATATATGAGTTAGTTTGTGATTTTTTATGACTTACTAGCCGACCCGGCGTACTTCTACTGCCATATTTTTATTTCTTGAATATTTTCTTTTAATTTTCTTCTGTAGGACCTTGTCATGACAATAACAAACACAATAAAAATAATTATCTTATTTGGTGCAGTCGATCGGAATTATGCGCGTGTATACTATTGGGAGAGTTTAATTTTATTTATATAGATAAAACTAGGGGTCGCCTGCGCCTTTGTCCGCGTGGTAATTTGGAGTATTTGCCCCGATTTTGCAACATATCTCACTACTGCTCCGCTCCTATTGATCATAGCGTGATGTTATATAGTCCATAGCCTTTCTGGATAAATGCACTATTCAACAAAAAAAAATTTTTTCTAATCTAACCAGTACTTTCTGAGATTAGCGCGTTCAACCAAACAAACAAACTCTTTAGCTTTATAATATTAGTAGGTATAGATGACAAAAGTAAATACGTTGCTGGCACTTCTTCTATAAGAATATTCATTCATGAAATTTGTACTGTTTGATAAAGCTTCTGGTATTTTTGTATTTCTTGGAATACTGCGTCATATCTGTCAATTGGGCATTCCATTATAACTAATCATGGCACATGTTAGTGCTATATTTACCTATTGTTCAGAATAATAATACATTTAGCTCTTACGCTACGTCAGAGAGGTACGGCACTATTAACGGCGGGCAAACCCGACTTGGGAAGGACCTTACAGAAGACCACAGCTAAATAATTTCACACAGCGGTGTAGTTTTGTTCCTGTGTGTGAGTACAGGTCTCCAGCGACCATTTGGGGATGCGTTTTGAAAGAAACGTTTTCCTATCCCAGGGATATCTAGGGGTAAAAAAATTGGTCGATAATACGCAAGTAATACCTTTGGTATTGCAAGCGTCCATAGGCTACGGTAACTGCTTAACATCAACCAAGCCGCAAGATTGTTTAACTAAAAGAAAATACTCAATAAAAGGGGAGCTATTTAATAAGCGTAATTAAATTCCTCCGCATCTATGTCTACTGGAAACGTGCCCAGAAGACTGAAAAAATACACACACCACGCTATCTGATCCCAAACTAGGCAGAGCCTGTACTATGGTAACCAAGACAACTGTTAAACATACTTATATATTTCTAAATACATACATATTATAGATAAATTACGCCCAGACACAGAACAAACATTCGTGCTCATCACACAAAGATTTCTCCTGGGTGGGAATCGAACCCAAGACCTCCGGGCGTAGCAATCAGAGTCACTAACCACTAGACCAACAGGCCTGTCTAGCCTAGTGTAATATATTTCAGCATTTTGACACAGTTAGACATTTACAAAATAAATCACAATTTTAAATAAATTAGGTATTGTTTTTAGAAAAGGTAGTGAGTCTTGTTGAAATGTTGAAGTTATTAAGACTGGCAGCATTGCCACGTTGAATGACAGAGCTTATTCTTTGAACCAATTATAAGCCAGTCTTCTGGTCACGCTTTAGGCTACTGTAACTGCTCACCATCAGGCGGGCCGTATTCTTGTCTGCCTCCTTATTAGTAAAACAAAATAACGTAGGTAATTAAAATACACACAGTAACACACACTCATATTCAATAATATTATTAATATTTGCGACATCTCACACGCGGCCACCTGATCCCAAACTAGGCAGAGCCTGTACTATGGCAACCAGACAACTGATAAACATACTTATATATTTCTAAATACATACATATTATAGATAAATAACACCGAGACACAGAACAAACATTTATGCTCATTACACAAAGATTTGTCTTGGGTGGGAATCGTACCCACGACCTCCGGCGTAGCAGTCAGAGTCACTAACCACTAGACCAATCCAGTCAGTAAAAATCATTCATGCTATTTTGTGTGTTTGATAAAGCTACTGGAAATTAAATACTCGGAATTTGTGCGTCATGTCGGCATTCCATAGTAACTAGTAATGTTACGTGTGCATACTAAATATATATAAAGAGCCACGTGCTTCGGAGGGCACGTTAAAAGTCGGTCCCGACTGTTAACAGTCGTTAAATCACGACAGAGGCCTAAATATAAGGGTTTTAAAGGGTTGGCAACGCGCGAGTGACACCCCTGAGCCTCTAGACAAGTGGCATAAGCGATAGTCGAATCGAAAAGTCAGAAAAGAAAATGTATGGGATTTGACGTAAGTTTACGACATTAAATCGTAGACTCACGTCAAATTCCATACATTTTATTTTCTGACTTTGTGTTGCAAGCGTCCATAGGCTACGGTAACTGCTTACCATCAGGCGGGCCGTATGCTTGTTTACCACCTTGGTAGATTTAAAAATGAGTGATCTAAATAACTAGTCACCAGCCCCTCTAGACAAGAGTCACAAACGGTAGTATCGAATAGAATAGAAAGCACCATACATTTGCTTTCTATTCTATTCGATTCTACCGTTTGTGACTCTAACATAAGTTTACGATATAATGTCGTTAATTTACTTCAAATCGCTGGTTGGCTACTAGTAACTAACCAAACGATAATAAGAAGAAGATACAAAGAGAAAAAATATGTATATTTGTTTTTAATGAATTAACTCAAAAACTACTGGAATGGTTTTTTTAATTCTTTCTCCTATAGAAAGCTACGTTATCAGTGAGTAACGCAGGCTAAATTTTATTTAAAAAAAACTAAATATATACATGTCCTTAGCCGTGCAAAGCTAAGAGTGCCACTAGTATTTTATATAATTGGCTGAGTTTACTGCTCTGCCTGCCTCGTATGTATAGTGAGTGAACACAAGCCTCCAGGTTCGATTCTTAGGTCAAAGCAAAAAATTATAGATATTAGATGTTTTTGCCAATAAATTCAAATTTGCCTGAAATTTAAGTCGTTGAATTATGGTAGTCCACCTAGGGCACCCGTCTAGATGGCACCAGCACAATTGGCAACTGGCCTAGTCCACGAAGAGCACCTATCAATATTTTTGGCAGATGCTCTTGATTGATCTCTGATAATTGCTGTCTTATCGGACTATGAGAGTGAGGAAATGAAAAGTGCACCTGTATTAGAGCACACACTTGTGCACTTTAATATCTTCCAAGTTAGTCACAGTCTAGATTAGCCGCCGTAACCGAAATTCGGTTAGGAAGACATTACTATCATTATATTTGCCTATAATTTCTATTGCCAATAATAATTACATGTAAATCTTACGTCACAATGTCAAGGGGCTTTTTTGTATAAATTGTAATCTGTAATCAGATTGTGAAATATTCGCGTATCGTACATTTAAAATGATATTCATTTGATTAGAACTTCTAAACATTTCTTTTTCTTATACTACTTGGGTGGCCAACAAGCATACGGCCCGCCTGATATTAATGTTATAGGAATACGTTTCTTTCAAAACGCATCTCTAAATGAGCGCTTTAGACCTGTAGGTACCTACTAACACACAGGAACACAACTACATCGCTATATGTAGTTATTTGGCTGTTGTCTTCTGTAATATGCATTTCCAGATTTTATAAAGATGTTAGTTATTCTTATTTATTAATTTATTGCTGCATAATGTGTTTTAAAATCAGTTTTCCTGTTAGAAATAAAATATCTTTACAAAAGTCCATTTATATTTTTACTTTATCCAAGAATTGAACCCGATGGCGCATGATTCATGAGCACAAAGAATACCTATGCCTAGTCCTTAACAATTATCTGTCGGTTAGATACAATCGGCAAAATTGGCGATCGAACGACTCCCAACATTTTTGAGAAAATAATGCTCAACTAATATAAAAAAAATAATATAATAGCAACCTAATGTCATTGAATAGCGTGCTGAGAATGGTGGGGGACAGATATGACACTTTTATCATGCGAAGATTTAAAATATAAACAGACGATCGAACTTGGTTCGGGCCGAACCACGAAAATGGTGCGCTCCAAACCATATTATAATGATATTAATCTTGGTAGAGGAGAGGAGACCCGTATGCAGCAGTGGGACACTAAAATAAAATAAATGATTTATTCTTCTTCTTCTATGAGGTTTGGTTAGTGGCCAACCTGGTCACAGAGTTATTTAGATCGCCCATATTTAGGCCTCTATCGTGATCTAACGATTGTTAAAAGTCAGGACCGACTTTTAACGTGCCCTCCGAAGCACGGAGACGCTCAGATGAAATTACCACTATGCGGTCACCCATCTATAGGGTTACCACACAGCAGTTTACTGAACAGCAAGTGCACCTGGCTATGAGCGCTTCTCTACTCTCTCGCAACTCGTACTTGACCGGTATTATATCCAAGATGGATGTGTGAGTTTAGTTATAATTTAATTTGGTTGTAATACGTCATTCGTATGAATGAAATACTTTTGCCAATTGGCACTGGCTAACAAAAAAACGTAGTTTATTTAGTAGTTTATTAACTTATGAGTGAGACAATTTTTGGAGTTATTACACTTCAGATTTTTAATATGCTATCATGTGATGATGTTAAGCAGTTACCTTAGCCTACGCCTTATTATTATTATTACCTTAGCCCTTACAAAAGATTGTAACTATCTGGCGATTAAAAAGAGTGGCCTGAGTTTCTTGCTAGTTCTTCTCAAGGCTAAAAGCGAACTAGCCGTAGGAAAATTTTGCTGACATCATCTTTCTGGTTTATTCATAATTTATGACCTTCATAAATGTTACTTTGTAACCTACATGAATAAATGAATTTTGAGTTTGGGTATGGATACTTGCAATACCAGAAGTATCGCTTGCGTGTTGCCGACCCAATTTTTCACAACAGGGCTACCTGTACTATTAAGTATTCTGTGCCAGGGCTTTAAGATCTATCCCTGGGATTGGAAATCGTTTCTTTCTAAACGCATCCCTGAATGAGCGCTTGAAACCTGTACTTACACACAGGAACCCAACTACACCGCTGAGTGGAATTATTTGGCTGTGATCTTTAATTAGGTGGAGGTCCTCCTCCAGTCGGGCTTGTTCGCTAGTATGGTGCCCTACCTCTCTTAAAATAGTAAAGAAAAAAAGTTATACCTAATACATAGTGATGAAAAAAACATAAACATCTGTTCGATACATGTACCTAATAAATGAGATAGAATAGGATAAATCTGTCAATATCATCTTCTTACATACACTAGATATGTATTAATTTAGATAAACATCTTTGTTCGTAAGATAGACTGCTTCAATACACCCGTGTTGTCCATTTTCCGTTATTTTCCTATCTTATTAATAATGCAAACATTTCGTCATATTAGTCCGATTCTTGTCCAGAAAAAAATGTGTGTGTGTGTACGATTTTGTGTTATCCGGGTGTCATTTATCTATACCAATAACTTATGAAAGTTTATACAGCATTTATACCAAAGATACAGTTTTAAAAATATTGTCTGTCTGTCTGTTCCGAGTGGTCTCCTTAACGCCTGTTCCGATTTTAACGGGACTTTCACTGGCAGATAGATAACTACTTTAGAGAAATAATTAGGGCACCGCGTAAAAAAATAAAGACCAATGAAGTTGTGAATAAATTCTGTAGTCTCTTCTAGTTGTCTTCTCCCTGTAAAGTGGAGGGTCCTTCCCCAGTTGGTTTTTATAACAAGTATGGTGCCCTACCTGTCTTAAAACTTGCCGGAAATCTTACTAGAAATGAATAAAATGCCATGCAAGCGGAATCACAAAAATGCTCTTGAAAATAAAATAAAATTAGCAACCGCTATGGCGCCATATAGAAACAAATCTTTAATAAATAACTTAAAAGATGTACCCTGATACAAATAACTTTACGTCAAGTAGTAATGTGAACACGTATATCAACCATAGACTACACATTTGTGAAACGACAACAACATTGATAGTCTATGGTGATTCGAAAATCAAATAAACATAGATTAGTCAAAAACACATCTGCTGCGTTAAAAATGAGATGGATAGTCGAAAATTTGTCACAGTATAAAAATACAAATTTTAAATTATCTATTTGTGTATTCTACCTATTTTTTATTTCGCCGGATTTCCGTTTAATTATAACATTTACAATTTCGTATAAGTTACAATATTAGTGGTAACGAAAAGGAACGGAAAGCAATATACCATACAGAATGAAATTTAGATAAGTGTTATGTCCCACTGCTGGACATAAGATCTCCTGACACGCGCCACAGTCTCCACAGCCTCCGCCTTCCGCATCCAGTCCGTCCCAGCGACTGTTACTAGGTCGTCGGTCCACCTAGCTGGGAGCCGCCCTACCTTACGCTTACCGAGTCGTGGGCTCCACTCTAGGACACGTCTGCTCCATCGGCCGTCGGATCCTTCTGGAGATGTGACCAGCCCACTGCTACTTCAGCTTACTACTTACTTCAGAATCTCCTTAATCGAAACGAATTAGTTTTTTATATATATATACTAGTGGACCTGGCAGACGTCGTCCTGCCGGAAAAAGCTGAAATACCGACAGCAGCGCCACCTACCGGGTCCAATTGTGAATCTAAACCATCCAGGGCCCTACCCGAACACACACACAAAATTTCATCAAAATCGGTCCACCCGTCTAGGAGGAGTTCAGTCACATACACACGCACACAAGAAATATATATATTAAGATATATATATATATATATATATTTTATACTACCAAGGTGACAAACAAGCATACGGCCCGCCTGATGGTAAGCAGTTACCGTAGCCTATGGACGTTTGCAACACCAGGGGTGTCACTCACGCGTTGCCGACCCTTTAAAAACCTTATAACTCCTTTCTTGAAGAACCCCATGCTATAGTATTTATGCTATATATAAGTAGGTATACCATGTACGATTGTGTCATAATTACAAATGGTAAAAAATATAATGAGTCATTATCTGGTGCGATGAACACCTGTGTCTACTATGAATATTTTATTATATTTATTGTTTTAAATACAATTATTATCTATATAATATGATATGAAATACCTACAGCCATATAAAACGTTATATGCACACGTAGAATAAACGGTTTTGTGGTAATAATGACGATTCCAAATCACATTTAAAAAAAAAACTCTTTGTTTTAAAAAGACAACTCCCGCACTAGAGAACAAGCTGTGTCGCGGGGACTTTACAAACATACAATTAACGGACACAAATTAAACCCAGACTCAGAACAACTTTGTGGGTTACACATAGTTTTGTCCTGTGTGGGAATAGAACCCACAACCTCGTGCACAGCAGGCGCATACTGCGGCCACTGGACCACCAAGGCGTTTGCTAATTGTAATTTTGTTTGATTACAAAATAAATATGTTTCTTTTTTTTTTAATTACACTAAAGATTTAGAATGATAGAAAGAAAAACGTGGATAACAGAGAAATACTATAAACAATCGGCAACGCGGGCCGCTACGGATAGATACAACCCGGATCCTTTATTAAATATTCTACCAGCTTTTCTCCCACCAACGACCTGGTGTCAGGGGCAGAAGAAAAACACATACCTACATCTTGAAATATGTCGATACCATCTGAGTACATTTTCGCTTATTTTATGAGCGATTGTAAGAGTTTGAAGTTTTGTGATAAGAGTAACCCTGGAATAAGAAAAACAAGTTTTTTTTATATACTACTTGGGTGGCAAACAAGCATACGGCCCGCCTGATGCTAAGCAGTTACCGTAGCCTGTGGCCGCTTGCACTACTAGAGGTATCACTTGCGTGTTGCTAACCCATTTTTTAACAACAGGGCTTTAAGATAGGAGTAACCCTGGGATAGGAATACGTTTATTCCAAAACGCATCTCTAAATGAGCGCTGGAGACCCTGTACTCACACCCAAAACTACACCGCTGTGTGTAGTTATTTGACTGTGATCTTCTGTAAGGTGGAAGTCCTTCCCTAGTCGGTGTTGCTCACTAGTATGGTGCCGAACCTCTCTTAAATATGAATTGCTTTTATTATATTATTCTAGAGTTACTATAACCACCCAGAAAACTCTGCTCTAAATTAAACAGTACCTAAAACTCAATATTAACTTATGTAACTAAATTTATACGCTGAAAACCTAGATGTTAAAATAATATTATATTTCACTTAGGTATACAACTTTATCTAGACACAAATTGAAAATTCTAAAGCTATGCACATGTTTGCGAATCCTTACTAATATTATAAATGTGAAAGTTTGTAAGAATGGATGGATGGATGGATGTTTGTTACTCTTTTACGTTAAAAATACTGAACGGATCTGGTTGAAATTCGGCACAGAGATAGGTTATGGTCTGGAATAAACACATAGGCTACTTCTTGCAGCGATAACTGACATCCACGCGGGCAGAGCCGCGGGCAACAGCTAGTCTTATATATAAAAATGAATCCCTATTTCCCTTTGTCATCATCCCGCGTGAACGGCTGAAGAGATTTTGGTATATTTTTTTTTTGGATTTGTTATTGTCAGGAGAAGGTTCTTTTGTAAAAAAAAAGTTGCAGTTGCTTGGTAAGTAGTTACCGTAGCCTATGTATGTTTACAATACCAGAGGAATAACTCCCGCTTTACATAAAAACAGGAATATATATTATGGCTAGCACTAAGATGAGAAGAAGAGTTATTAAATTTAAAATTTCCCTGAAAATGAGCGTTAAACAGAACACATAATAGAGGTACTGCACTATACTAGCTAGAAAGCTCGACTGGGGAAAGACCTTACAGAGAAGACCACAACTAATAATATTCATCTGAGTAAATATTCGCTCATTTTATGTGCGATTGGCGAGAGCTTAAAGTTTTGTGATAAGAGTAACCCTGGAATAATAAAAACGTTTTTTTATATACTACTTGGGTGGCAAACAAGCATACGGCTAATCAGCCTATGGACGCTTGCAATACCAGAGGTATCACTTGCGTGTTGCCAACCCATTTTTTTACACCAGGGCTTAAAGATGGGATATAAATACGTTTCTTTCAAAACGCATCCCTAAATGAGCGCTGGAGACCTGTAGCCACACACAGAAACACAACTACACCGCTATATGTAGTTATTTAGCTGTGGTCTTCTGTAAGGTTTCCGCAGTCGGGCTTGCTCGCTAGTATGGTGCCCTACCTCTCTTAAATTGTATGCTTGAATTTAATGTTTGTAAAGTCCCTCGCGACACAGCATAAAATATTCGAGTAAAAACATGTGTTCACAGCTTTAAAAATATTTCTAGATGGAAGTATTACTGTGACCTCGATGTTGTATATCCCAGTATATGAGGGACAGGTCAAAGCACCAAGTGCTTTGACCTAGCTGGTTCATTGTACTTTATTTCGTATTTTATATAATGGCATTTAGAAATATTGCTTTTTAAGACTTCTTAGAATAAAATCTTATAAAACCATATTTTTACTCATCAAATCCAATATTTTACTACCTATATACATAAAGCTTAATTAAGAATACAAATGTCACCACCCCCTTCTATCTCGAGGGTGTCGTAAGAATCGACTAAGGGAGTAAGTCTAACAGACAATATCCACCGGAAGAGAGGAAAAACTCGAAACAAAACCCTATACCAATCCGTCTGGCCAGCATGGTATAGTAGGCTTATATCCCTCCAAATGTTTGGAGGAGACCCGTGCCCAGCAGTGGGACGTTTATGGGTTGAGATGATGATGATGATACATAAAACTAATTTAATCATAAATAAAAAAAGGAAGAACATAATACAAATGAAGACTGTTGTTTAAGCGTCGAAATATTCCTCAACATCACTGTCTACTGGGAACGTGCCCAGAAGGCTGGCGACATTGCCACGTTAAATGGCAATGCTTATTCTCTGTGCGAGAAACAAGCCAGCCCTCTGATCACGCGAAGCGTCGATCAGTCTTTTCGCTAGGTCTCTGTAAAGGAAACGAGCATTGTACTAAAGTCCTTTTTTTATACAAGGTGGCAAACAAGCATACGGCCCGCCTGATGGTAAGCAGTTACCGTAGCCTATGGACGTTTGCAACACCAGGGATGTCACTCACGCGTTGCCGATCCTTTAAAAATATTATAATTCCTTTCTTGAAGAACCCCAAGCTATAGTCTCTTTGGTAAACCTCGGCAGGGAGCTCATCCACAGCCTAATCGTACGTGGTAAGAAATTCCTCTGGAATCTTACGGTACGGCATGTTTGAGGTGCAAGGATGTGAGGATGAACTCCCTGTCGGTGGCGAGAGGTGCGTTGATAAAATGTGGCCGTGGGCATCATCTCGAACAATTCCTCAGAACACAGCCCATTGTACAGTTACTTTAAAATACAACATTTATATTAGGTATGGTAAATATCGGGTTAGTATACTTCATATTAGTGTTTATGACGTGGATATATGCTAAAACTGCTTGTCCTTTTTTTTACTATGTACTTGGGTGGCAAACAAGCATACGGCCTGCCTGATGTTAAGCAGTTACTGTAGCCTATGGACTCTTGCAATACCGGAGGTATTTTGTACACCAGGTATTTAAGATGGGCGTATCCCTGAGTTAGGAATACCTACGTTTCTTTCAAAACGCATCCCTAAATGAGAGCTAGAGACCTGTACTCACACACAGGAACACAACTACACCGCTGTGTGTATTTATTTGGCTGTGGTCTTCTGTAAGGTGGAGGTCCTACCCCAGTCGGGCTTGCTCGCTAGTATGGTGCCCTACCTCTTTTTTATCTGTCCTGGGTTCGCACGGGTGAATATTTATTTAGTTATATTAGAAACTAAAATCAAAAGAGGTATGGCATAGCGGGTAAGCCTACTCACACTGTGTGAATACAGGTCTCCAGTGCTTTGAAAGAAACGTATTCCTGACCTACTCTAAAAGCCCTGGTGTAAAGAAGTGGGTTGGCAACACGTAAGTGACACTGCTTAACATAAGGCGGGCATAAGGCCAGCCTTATGTTAAGCAGTAGCTTGTTTGCCACCTAAGTAGTAATAAGGAAAAAGGTCATTGTAATTGTAACCTCTGAAAAACTAATCTCGGTCCAAAAGGATCTGTTCTAATACAAAAAGGATTACTAAAATATGTATTTACTAGCTGTTGCCCGCGGCTCCGCCCACGTGGATGTCGGTTATCGCTGCAAAAAGTAGCCTATGTGTTATTACAGACCATAATCTATCTCTGTGCCAAATTTCATCCAGATCCGTTCAGTAGTTTTTACGTGAAAGAGTAACAAACATCCATCCATCCATCCATTCTTACAAACGTTCACGTTTATAATATTAGTAAGGATTTAAAATTCTGATGTTTGACACGGTATGGTCAATGGAAATGTTTGGAATTTCAATTTCATCAATATTATGTCTTTAAAATTTATAAGTATTGGCATATAGTCATCATTGGATTTTTCGCTGGTAGCTCGAGGTTAAGCTACATTTGGTGCGGTCAGTATGTGAATGGTGACCTTTCTGTAAAACAAAAGTAAAAAAGAGAGAAGTATGGCACCATACTAGCTAGCAAACCCGACTGGGAAAGGACCTCTACCTTACAGAAGACCACAGCCAAATAACTACACACAGCGTAGTTAGTACATGAGTTATGAGGTCCTTGGAGAACATCTGTACGTGAGGAGAGGAAGTATTTTATGCAGCAAGTAATATAGCGATTTTTCTTTTCTTTTCACAGAAGAGAAGAGAAGAGTTCTTGCCACTAACACCTTTAGTGATGAGCACGACCGACTCTGTCAAGAGTGATACCGATAGAGACGAAGAAGAAGCAGAAGTGGTACTCTTGGCAACACTTTAAACCGAAAGCATCTGCCCAGGTAAGAAATTTATATCTTTCGTCAAATCTTAAAAAAAAAAACTCATACACGAATACATACAAATATCGATTACAAAGTACACCCTGACTAAGAACGAAAAGTGAGGTAGGGCGCCATACGCCATAAATACTCGACTAAGTGGCTTCTTGGTTTAGAGTACGCTGAAACAGAAAAACTGATTGTTAATTTATTTTATGTTTGTTTTCATTTTGTTTCTCTAAAAGTTTTGTACCTGTATTTTATAATGTACTCACTGCATCATTGTTCGCTTACCATGCACCAATTAGGACAGAGCCTGGTGATCTGTCATACAGGTCTCGAACCTAATATAGACACCAGCTCTCACAGGTTCTAAGACTAGCTTAAGCTAAACATTGTACCACTGTAAACTATTGTACCTTTGAGAGAAATAAATAATATTATTATTATAATTATTATTACTGGCGAGCAAGCCGACTGGGGCAGGCCCTCCACCTTACAGAAGACCACAGCCAAATAACTACACACAGCGTTGTAGTCGTGTTCCTGTGTGTAAGTACAGATCTCCAGAGCTCATTTAGGGATGCGTTTTGAAAGAAACGTTTTCTAATCCCAGGGATACTCCATCTTAATTTCCCTAGTATAAAAAAATGAATTGGCAACACGCAAGTGAAACCTCTAGTATTGCAAGCTTTCATAGGCTATAATCTATCTCTATGTTACTTTTATCGTCATCGACATCCACGCGGGCGGAACCGCGGGCAACAGCTATTCAATCATATAACAACTTGTATAATCCCACTAATGTTGTCATAGCAACATCAAACAAATAAAGTAATAAAAATAGAATATAAGAATATAATGGTGCGTGGGTGTAATCTTACTGTTTCCACGAAAAATACTTGATACCGACAATGTATTGACAGTAGCTTCTTGGCTTATGAGTAGGGTGGCCAAGAAACCGCTGCTTTCTGGATAAGACTTTTCTAGTTTTTTTTTCTAGTTAAAAAAGACAACTCCCGCACTAGAGAACAAGCTCTGTGTGGGGACTTTACAAACATACAATTAACGGACACAAATTACACCCAGACTCAGAACAACACTTTGTGGGTCACACAAAGTTTTGTCCTGTGTGGGAATCGAACCCACAGCCTCGTGCACACTGCGGCCACTGGACCACCAAGGCAGACTCTTTTTTTTTGTAAAAAGACTTAGGAACCAGCTATGTAAGACAGAGGACTTTACAAACATGTTTATAGGTCACAAAAAGTTATGTCACGAGTGGTAATTGATCCTATAACACTTGGTGAGGTGACCACTTCAACCACAAGACCACTATATTTTTTATTTGTAAAAACAAAATATACGTGTGGTCCGTCAGGAACTAGTAAATTTTTCACTTACTTATAGTGGACCCGTGCTTACACTTAAATGTACTTTTTGAAGTGAAAACTTCTTTTAGCACGGTACGCATATTTTTAGATGAGATAAAATCTCTGGATTCGCGACACCGTTACGACACAGATTACTAAAGAGTTACTACGTAACAGATACTTCACTCAGAAGAAAATTACCAATACCTACTGCTATGCTTAAATGTGCCTACATGCTCAAGCGCACTGTTGTGATTGTTTCGCACCGCGCGATCCCGCAGCATTGAATTTGGTCCGCAAATGGCCTGAGACCGCTCGGCCGGGCGGTAGGTAATTATAGCGTGCAAGTACATGGTGGCCTGGCGGCACGCGGCACCTCGTGGTGTCATAGAACGTTACCGATCCGCCGCTGCCGCTGCAGCGACGTGTTTGAGGCCGTGCTGTTATTGCTGTATCGTATTTCTCGCCACAGTCCCAACTTTTTCAAACCGCATGTACACCCTAATCATAAGCTAAATTATATTTAATCCAATTGTTTGCTCTACCCCCTATTATTAGTCCCCGCTGAGTATCAATTGGCAATCAATAATTAATATAGCCGGGAGACAAATTATATCGTTGGTTTAATATTTATATCATTTGACATGATTCCTTGTTGACAGAAGAGTTGGTAAGTAATTGGTCTTAATTGTGTTGACTTTGTAGATAATAAGAAAATAGAAATTATGGTCGTAGTGAAGACGTAGTTATTAATTTACTGGAATTTTCTTTAATTAAGGCGTGTCGTGGTGACCGAGTGGAAAAGTTACCGAATAGCAAGAAAAAAGGTGTAAGATCGAGCTCAAGCGGCAGTACCAATGTGAATTTTACTTTGTCAAATTTATATGTACTTATCAAATGATTTTCCATCTGCTAACGGTGAAGGAAAACAGCACATCATCACATAGTGGCTCTTTTACTTTCCTTGAGAACAGGCTTCCTGTGTTCACTTTTTTATACTACTAAGGTAGCAAACAAGCATACGGCCCGCCTGATGGTAAGCAGTTACCGTAGCCTCAGGACGCATGCAAGATTAGAGCTATTACTTGCCTGTTGGCGACCCAAAAAGAATTATACCAGGGTTTTTTGATGGATATATCCCTGGGATAGGAAAATGTTCCGTTAAAAACTCAACGCTAAATGGGCTTTGGAAACCAGCACTCATTTATAGGAATATACCAACACTGTGTATTTGCATATTTGGCTGTGGTCTTCTAATGTGGAGGTCCTTCCCTAGTCCGGCTCTCTCGCTTGTATGGTGCCTTACCTCTCTCTGACTTAACCCTTAACCAGGCCCTGAAGAACTTATATAGCTAGATTATTTTAAAACTAATAAACTATAACCAAAAAGCAAAAGTCCGCACTCGCAGTCTGTCAGCGAAAAATGGAACGTAGTATTCTAAAAGTTAAATTAACAGATCACGTTAGAAACTCAATACTAAGTTCCAAGACGCAAATTGCTGACGTAGGCCACTGAGCAGCCAAACTTAAGTGGAACTGGGCGGGTCACGTCAGTCGCATGCCGGAGGAGCTGTGGGCAAAACTAACGACGCAGTGGGTCCTAAACAACAAACAGCGGCCACGTGGTAGACCCAAAATGAGATGGCGAGATGAGCTTGACGCCTATAAAAGGGATTGGCTTCAATTGGCAAAATATAGACTATCATGGAAAAATGGGTCTTTAGGCATCTCGCACCACACGGAACTCGGACCGCGGTGCGACTTGCCTAAGAGCTCTTTTTGAATGGGTCATATCGCACCACATTGCTGGAGCGGTGCGAGTGGCCTAAGGTACTATTTGAATGGGTCATGTCGCACCACTGTTTGAAACAATGGGTTTGGATTCATATCAACACTTTAGGGGATTATAATTTTTATTGGTACCGGTATGTAGAAAAGTGGGTATTAGGAAAATAAACAATTGCGATATAATTCGTAATATGTATATTAAAAAAATATAAAATCACAGGTTGAATAGACGTACTAATTGTTTTAATTGTAACATCATACATTTTAACTTAAGGCTAATATTGCAAATCACAGGTTATATTTTAGGTTTTATAGTTGTACACTATTTCCTTATAACGAATCAAATCACAGTAGGTAAAATCACAGGAGTCAAATTTTGTTTTTTTTTCTATTGAGATGGATAAACGTAAAATTTAACAGATCAACGAAAATAAAAATGTAAAAAAATATTACCTACATATTTGGTAAATAATGTTAAATGTTAATGGTAAATATGTTTTAAGTTATATTTTGTTAACTCCCAATCTTCGTTATTGTGGACACGTCATTTACATACAAAACAGTATCAATAATATAAATTGTGATTTCAGTATTTTCACTCGGTGGTGAATGCTACTGAGAAAATACTAATACTGAAATCACAATTTGTGCAGCATTGACTACTTGGATTAAATATCGATACTTAGATTAGATACATGTTATACTTACTTGTGAATCCACTAAATAAACCTAATTTTCTTTTAAAGTTACAGAGGTGCTCATATTATATAGTTTTGCACACTCAACGCTTAAAATTAGTTTGTACAACGATACTAAAAACAAATGTAGTTTATTTATAAAACATAGTCATATTTATATATAAAATATACCGAAAATATAAGAATTAAGTACTTACCATATAGATTTCAGAAGTTCAAAACTTTCGAAGCTCACTATCGCGTACCGTCACAACCTCACTCTCAAAACAAAAAAGACACATTGACGTGACCTTCTCGATGACTCCGGTACTTGCGAAGTAGAAAGGGTTGCAATATAAAATATATCGATCTAAGTCGTTATCGAAATATTATTCCTTTAATAATTATGTAGTTATCGTGGATAAATCGTTTTTTTAAATTAAATAACAAATAAAAACAAAAGGTATTATTAAGTGTAATTTCTTATCTGCCAAAAGACAGACAGTATTGCCAGTAACAATACTTTACCCAATTTGATTTTACTAGACCCTAATTTTGTACTTACTGTATTTTGGATTTAATTAATTTCTATAATATAAGTATATACATTGATATCGGTGGTTCCTCGAACTTAATAATTAACAAATTATTAAGTCGATATGTCAATATTTTTCGATTATAGGTCATTATTATGAAACTTCTAATTATCAACTGTCGTAAGTTAATAGTGTCCTATCATAGAAAATTATTAATGTGAAGCATGCTGTAAAATAAATAAATAACGATACATCCCTAGAAATGTCACCGATGGTTACGTAGTAACTCTTTAGTAATCTGTGCCTATGAACGCATTCACCCATAAGAAGCACGTTTTCATAATCTAGGGTTGTTCAGGTTGTTCTTTACATATAAACTTTGGTAATCAATACGCATTAGGTAAGTAAATAAAAGGCAAACAATAACCTAATAGCATCATTAAGTAGTCCGCAAGAAAAACTTAGAAATAATTTAATTTTTCCTATGTTATTTTATGCCTGCCTGTACTAAACGGAATATGTAATAATAATATCTTAATCTGACCGCATTTACCTACTAAAAAGACAACTGTTTAGTTTTGCACCTCGGTGCGAGTTGACCCATTCCAAAAAGTTTTTAGGCATTTTGCACCGCGGTGCGATATGACCCATTCAAAAAGAGCTCTTAGGCAAGTCGCACCGCGGTCCGACTTCCGTGTGGTGCGAGATGCCTAAAGACCCGGAAAAAGGAAGGGGAGGCCTTTGCCTTGCAGTGGGACAGTATAAGCTAATGATGATGATGAAACTATAAGCAAATCCACGTGTACAAATTAGTTTCAATAACATCGCAACTAAGTTACTCATTCCCAAAATAACACTCCATGTTGCTCACTTAGTTAATTTGATGATACCCTCGGGATTATCACTTAGGGGTTCGCATTATGTCACATAAATAGGGTGGTAAGTCGTTACCCATAGTTACAGGGTGGCTTGGTAACATAGGGGCTATTTATAGAAGGGAAATAATTAGATTACTTGAGGTTGTGTTTCTGGATGTGTTATATCTGGCATTATGTTTTACTGGTCTCCTGCAATCATTTATGGGTTTTGAAAAGAAACGTTTTCCTTTTAGGTATACTCTTTTTTAAAGCTCTGGTAAAAGAAAATCTTATATATAAAATTCTCGTGTCACAATGTTCGTTCCCGTACTCCTCCGAAACGGCTTGACCGATTCTCATGAAATTTTGTGAGCATATTGAGTAGGTCTGAGAATCGGCCAACATCTATTTTTCATACCCGTTAGTGATAAGGTCTGTCCACCCTTAACATTTTTCTGATATATATATTTTTTTTTTATAAAAATTTTTGTTTTTATATTTTTGTGATTCAGCATTAAAAAATACATATAACCCTTAATTTTCACCCCTCTACGATCAACCCCTATTACTATTTTAGTAGCAAAACAACGTTTGCTGAGTCAGCTAGTGTATATATAATATATAGTAGCGGTGGTGGCCGAGTGGGAAAATAACCGACTTGCACGCAAGAGGTGCGAGTTCGAACCCGGCAGCAGTACCAATGTAAATTTCACTTAGTGGAGTTTATATGTACTAATCAAACTATTCGCCATCTGCTAACGGTGAAGGAAAACATCGTGAGGAAAGCCACATATCTTAGAAGAAATTCTAAAGACATGTCTGATTCACCAACCCGCAATAGGCCAGCGTGTGTGAATTAAGACCTAAACCTCTCTCTTTATAGAGAGGATCCACTCCTTTCTATAAAGAGAGAGGTTGACCCGTGCCCAGCAGTTGGACATATATAGTCGGCAATACACAAGTTATACTTCTCGCATTGCAAGCGTCCATAGGCTACGGCGAGCCGTATGCTTGTTTGCCACTCAAGTAGGTGGATTAAAAAAATTATAAATGATTTTCCATCTGCTAACGGTGAAGAATAATATTTTGAGGAAACCCTACATGTCTTGAAGAAATTCAATTGTTTTTCGTCTTGCTGATCCAAAAACATGGACAGCAAGGTCTCATGATGGAGAATCTCTGGAATAGGTAAACGTTTCTTCAAAACACATCCCTGGAGACCAGATGGAACTGACGTACAAGCAGACAACTTGATTCCTTACAAATATGTAAAGAAACTTAAAAGTCTTCTTGCAATACCAAAGGTATCATTTGTGAGTTGCCAACCCATTTTTTTACACGAGGGCTTTAAGGTGGGAGTATCCCTGAGATAGGAAAGTTTATCTTTCAAAATGCATCCCTAAATGAGCGCTGGAGACCTGTACTCACACACAGGAACACAACTACACCGCTGTATGTAGTTTTGGTTGTGGTCTTTTGTAAGGTGGAGGTCCTTCCTTAGTCGAGCTTGTTCGCTAGTATTAAAAATATTTCGCTTAAGCTTTTAATAAAACAAATCTTAGTTTAGAAGCTACAAAGCCACAGACAGACATCTCCATCAGCTAGAAAATGACCCGGGCGAACTATTATCTATATCCATGTTTATATTATATCTAATCAGATTTATATATATAGTAGGTATATTAATTTGTATAGCTGATATCTTTACCCATGAGATCGACTTAAGGGAAGTTCATTACTGTATATCCTAAAATGGCTGTGTGTTGAGTTTTTTTATACAAAATTTGGCCCTCATCGTAAAAATTAAGATTACATGTAATCTTAATTTTACGCTTATGGATATTTTTGGATCGGCAATAGTGAAATGATACCCCTGGTATTGCAAGCGTCCATTAGCTTCGGTAGGTAACTCTCTCTCGGCTATTATGCTTATTTGCCATGCCAAAAAATTAAAATGTGGATGAAACTCAAACTCACTATTTCGATACCCGACTTTACTTGTATTTTATAAAATTACTAATTAGTAATATTATAAAATAATCTAAACTAGTAATAGCTGAAGGGTTTGTATATTTGTTTGGTTGAACGCGCTAATCTCAGAAAGTACTGGCTCGATTAGAAAACATATTTTTTTGTTAAATTGTACATTTATCCAGGAAGGCTATAGGCTATATAACATCACGCTATGATCAATTAGAGAGGAGCAGTAGTGAGATATGTTGCAAAATAGGGAAAAAGTCGGTATAATGTACGTTCCAAATTACCACGCGGACGAAGTCGCGGGCGACCCCTATCTATCATAAATGTGTTTATTTCATATATTTATTATAATCATATCCGAAAATCGTTTAGCATATAATTAGGTATATAATAGCAACCCATATATGTCCCACTGCTGGGCACGGGTCTCCTCTCCTCTATCAAGAGACAGAGAGGGCGTAGTTCACACGTCGGCCTAATGCGGGTTGGTAAATCAAACATGTCATGCAGGTTTCGTCACGATGTTTTCCTTCACCGTTAGCAGATGGTGAATCATTTGATTAGTACATATAAACTTCACAAAGTGAAATTCACATTGGTACTGCCCGGGATCGAACTCGCACCTCTTGCGTGTGTTAAGTGTCCTGACTCAGCTAATATCAGCTTCGTCAACACAGCTCTCCCCACCAAATCCTCTAGTTAAGGTTTATGTTAAGTTAGCAATAATTAGTTATAAATACTCATGTAAAACTAAAATAAGTTGATTATTATATTACAATTAAACACGCCGTCATTCTGCCAGTCAATAAAAGTCTTTTTATTTTAATCTTTCGAGTGACCAACTACTTAATTCGTGCAAGTCTGTTACTTTCCCTCTCGACCAACACCGCTTTTATGTATATGTAGTTAAGTATAGAACATGACGTGATACGGCTTACGACTGCAATCATTTGCTTCTTCGGTTTTGCAGATGTATGATGTTTGTTTGTCTGTCCGTTGTCTATGTTTTTTTTTTTTTATACTACTTGGGTGGCAAACAAGCATACGGCCCGCCTGATGTTAAGCAGTATCCGTAGCCTATAGACGCTTCCATTACCAGAGGTATCACTTGCGTGTTGCCAACCCATTTTTTTACACCAGGGCTTTAAGATGGAAGTAACCCTGGGATAGGAATACGTATCTTTCAAAACGCATTCCTAAATGAGCGCTGGAGACCTGTACTCACACACAGGAACACAACTACACCGCTGGGTGTAGTCATTTGGCTGTGGTCTTCTGTAAGGTGGAGGTCCTTCCCCAGTCGGGCTTGCTCGCTAGTATGGTGCCCTACCTCTCTATGTAATCGAGCTTTACCCGTGTTCCCACCACTACGTCCCACTGGTGGGTCCACGGGGAATTTCTTTTCCCCATAGTCCCACTGCCTTGTGGTGGTACTATGGGGAAAAAAATTACCCGTAGTCCCTTTGCATTAGAGATGTGCCGCGAAGAGTTTATTATCAACATACTTATTACTTTGCATTTTTGTTAAGTTTATGTGTTTTATAACAAAATATAATTAATAGCGCCATCTATGATCGTCATATGTACAACTTGATTACCTGTGTATTATCTGTGAATAAAGTTAGTCTGTCCTTGACCATCCAAAACTGCGTATCATTTACAGGTTATGGGCTTTTAACTTTTAGCTTTTATAATAATTTTTTGGTGGAAATATAGTGCAAAATGTCTTCACATATTATTGCAAGCATTAATAAGCTTAAAGGCAGAGAAAATTATGAAGATTGGGCGTTTGCGGTGGAGAACTACCTCTTATTGGAAGGGCTGCAACAGTGCATCAATACCGGCGGAGATGCAAACGACGCGAAAGCAAAGGCCAAGATAGTTTTAACTATACATCCCAGTTTATTCGTGCATATTAAGAGTGAATCAACTGCAATGGGGCTATGGCAGAAGCTGAAGAAGCTGTTTGATGATAATGGCTACACGCGGCGCATCGGATTGCTTCGGAACCTCATATCTATTCGTCGAGAAAACTGTGAAACTATGTCTCAATACGTGACTTCGCTGCTAGAAACAAGTCAACGATTAAATAATACAGGTTTTAAAATCAGTGACGAGTGGATTGGCTCTTTATTACTAGCCGGATTGCCTGAAAAGTTTGAACCGATGATCATGGCGGTCGAACATTCAGGGATTGAGTTGACGGCCGACGCCATTAAATCGAAATTACTAGATATGGACGACGGAAGTGAGGTTGGTACAAGTTCTACACAGAATGCGTTTGCGTCGAAAGGTTGGCAGTACAGAAATAAAAACCAAACTCACGCGCATAGACAAACGTCATCACAAAACGTCAAATCAAATGTCAGATGTTTCAAATGTAAACAATACGGTCATTTTATGAACAAGTGTAAAAATACTCCAAAAGGAAACGAATCTAATGCATTCAGTGCAGTATTTCTCAGCGGGAACTTCAATCAAACGGATTGGTATGTTGATAGCGGTGCCAGCTGTCATCTAACATCGAAAAAAGACTGGTTGTTGAACACAACAAATCAACACCATGTTCAAGAGATTATCATCGCTGATAAAACGAGGATTTCTGTTGAAGGCTGCGGAGATGTTCAAATATCTACAGTTGTTGGAGATACCGAGCACGAGAACACAGTGATGGGAGTATTATATGTGCCAAATTTAGCTACGAATTTGTTATCTGTCAGCAAGTTAATTAGCAACGGAAACAAAGTGACATTTGATGAGAAGCACTGTTATATTTATAACCAAAAGAGTGAGCTAGTGGCTACTGCAGATTTGGTTGGAGGAGTGTATAAGTTGAGAATCAAGCAAGTGGATTGTTTGTTGACTTCAGTGTCCGGAAGCGTGTGGCATAGAAGATTTGGTCACTTGAACAGCAAAGATCTTAATGTGATGAAAGATGGTGCTGTTAAAGGAATGTCATTTTTGGACAAGGCTCAGGTTAGTAAAACAAACTGCGTAGTGTGCTGCGAGGGAAAGCAGGCCAGGTTACCATTCAATCATGTTGGTAACAGAGGCAAGAAGCATCTCGAGATCGTACACGCAGATGTTTGTGGACCTATGGAAGCTAGATCTATTGGAGGAAAGAAATATTTCCTGTTATTTGTAGATGACTTCAGTCGGATGGCTTTTGTATATTTCTTAAAGACAAAAGATGAAGTATTCTCACAGTTTAAGGCATTCAAGACACTAGTGGAAAATCAGACAGGTAGAAAGCTCAAAGTGTTCAGGACAGACAACGGAACGGAATTCTGCAATAAAGAATTCGATAAATTCTTAGAATTTGCTGGAATTGTTCACCAGAAGACTTGTCCATACACACCAGAACAAAATGGTCTGTGCGAGCGGTTTAACCGTACAGTGGTTGAGAAAGCAAGATGTTTGTTATTCGATGCAGGATTGCCTAAGCGTTTCTGGGCAGAAGCAGTGAACACTGCAGTTTATCTGCGAAACAGATCAATCGCATCAGGATTAAATAACAAAACGCCCATGGAAATTTGGACGGGAGCTAAACCAGATGTCAGTAATCTACGTATCTTTGGAAGTAAGGCCATGATACACATACCGAAGGAAAAACGGTTAAAACTGGACAGAAAAGCAACTCAGTGTATTCTTGTCGGGTACTCAGACAATGTAAAGGGTTACCAAGTTTACAATCCCAACAATGACAAAATAATAATTGCGAGAGACATTGTTGTGATTGAGGAGGGGATTGAACAGAAGCAAGATAAAATACACGTTGACATTAATGAGAGCACTGATGATATCTTTCCAATGAAAATAGAAAGAGAAGAATGTACCCAAGAAGTGGGGGACATGGAACACACAATAAAATTTGAAGATCAGGCGCAGAAAAGAAGTAAAAGTTCTGATAGTGATAACGAGGACTTTGTGGACTCCAAGGCAGAGATGACGGGGCCAGAACCAGCAGGGACTGGGCGAGATCACATGTCTCAGCCAAGGCTACCCAGCGAGTCTCCGGTGGAGGTGCCAACTAAGCGTATTCGCCGACGACCTGATTGGTATAGTGCTAATTATGTGTGCAATGGTCAAAGCAGTGATTTAAATGCTAGTGAAATAACAATAGATGAAGCGTTAAATGGACCAGAAAGTGAACAGTGGAAATTAGCCATGCAAAGTGAATTTAACTCTTTTCAGGAAAATGATGCCTGGGAATTAGTTGATATTCCGGCCAATGAGCCAATTGTTCAATGTAAATGGGTTTTTAAACGCAAATTAGATGTTGATAATAAAGTGAGGTACAGAGCCAGATTAGTTGCTAAGGGCTTCACCCAAAGGTCAGGCATTGATTTTGATGAATGTTTTTCACCTGTTGTCAGACACTCAACATTGAGATTGTTATTCGCATTAGCAGTTCAGCTTAACTTAGATATTTGTCATTTAGATGTAAGTACTGCATTTTTAAATGGTTTTTTAATTGAAAAAGTTTACATGATGAAACCACCAGGTTTTCAGGATAGTAATGATAATGTAAACAAAGTTTTGAGATTGAAACGTGCTATTTATGGCTTGAAACAATCAAGCAGGGCATGGTATCAAAGAGTTGATGAATTGTTACAATCTTTAGGTTATAGAAAATCTAAACTTGAACCATGTTTGTTTACAAAAATAGATAAAAATGTAAAGACAATTATAGCATTGTATGTCGATGATTTTTTTGTATTTTCAAATAGTGAACAGGAAACTAGGTTTTTAAAAGAAAGTTTGTCATCTAACTTTAAAATTAAAAATTTAGGATGTGTTCAAAATTGTTTGGGAATGAGAGTGGTTGTAGATAAAAAGAATAGTACTATAACTTTAGACCAAGAGAATTATATTGAAGAGTTATTGTTAAAGTTCAATATTTCGGCTTGTAAGTCTGCAGATACACCGATAGAACCTAAACTGAATTTGACTAAAAGTGAGAAATGTGATAAAAAGTTACCTTATCAGCAATTGATTGGTTCACTTATGTATATAGCTGTACTCACACGTCCTGATATTGTATTTTCTGTTAATTTCTTAAGCCAATTTAATAACTGTTATGATGAGGAACATTGGGCTTATGCTAAAAGAGTGCTAAAGTACTTAAAGAAAACTAAATCTTTCTGTTTAAAGTTTTCAGCTAATGGTAATAGTAAATTAGAAGCTTTTGTAGATGCAGACTGGGCCAGTAATATAATTGATAGAAGATCCTATACTGGATATTTTTTTAGGCTGTCAAATTGTGCAATATCTTGGGAAACGAAAAAACAACATACCGTAGCATTGTCTAGTACGGAAGCTGAGTATATGGGTATTTCAGAAAGTTGCAAAGAAGCAGTGTATTTGCAAAATTTATTATTGGAATTAACTAATGAAACTTATACTATACCAATATTTAATGACAATCAGTCAGCCCATGAGTTGTCAGCCAATCCTATTCATCATAAGAGATCCAAACATATAGATGTGCGGTATCATTTTTGTAGAGAGAAAATTGCTAGTAAAATTGTAAACATTAAATACTTACCTACCTCAGAGATGCCCGCAGATTTGCTTACTAAGGGTTTATGTAAAACGAAACATTATAATTTTTTGGAAATGTTTGGTTTATTTGATAAATTAAAATAATGTAGATTGTTACAAGATATATTGCAAAGATGTATACTGATAAGTATAGTGTGGTAAATTTATGCATCTAGTATTTTGTTAAGTGGGGGTGTTAAGTTTATGTGTTTTATAACAAAATATAATTAATAGCGCCATCTATGATCGTCATATGTACAACTTGATTACCTGTGTATTATCTGTGAATAAAGTTAGTCTGTCCTTGACCATCCAAAACTGCGTATCATTTACAATTTTTCTGTTATTATGTCTCTGTGTCAATAATAATCATTTCAAAGTCATAAGTATATACAACTCGTAGGTTCTTTTGTAATATTCTTTTCAGCATTTAGTTGGGACATTTAGTTTGGTGAATTTTAAAGGTAACTTTCTCCTGTTTGTTGATATTTCTTTAAAAATTGGGGTTTTTTTCAAGCAAAACACCTATTTAAATATTTAAAAAAATGAAATATACATTTGAGCGTCATTATGGCACCTCTTTTGGCAGTTAACTCACTTGGCGACGTCACGATTAATATGAATTGTTTGGATATATTGCCAGTGACGTCACCATGGCGTCTCGGTGAGGTACAGCCCTTTCACAGGTTTGGCTCTTATTACATCTAACATAACTGCTGAAACATGGGTACTATATATATTATATACTAGCTGTTGCCCACGGCTCCGCCAGCGTGGATGTCGGTTAATCGCTGTAAAAGCCGTTAGCGTAGCTGTAATAGCCTATGAGTTATTCCAGACTATAATCTATCTCTGTGCCAAATTTCATCTAGATCCGTTCAGTAGTTTTTACGTGAAAGAGTAACAAACATCCATCCATACTTACAAACTTTCACGTTTATAATATTAGTAGGATTATATTTTTATTTTAAAATTTTACCTGAGATTTTACAAAACACTAACATACATATAAGTCATTTACTAACAATATGTTGTATGGATTATAACCTCCTTTGTCAAAAAGGCATTACGCTTTGTTATGTTACGAGAGGTAGAGCACCATGCAAGCGAGTAAGCCCGACTGGGTTAGGGCCTTATGGAAGATCACATCCAAATAACTACACAAAGCAATGTAGTTATATTTCTGTGTGTGAGTACATATATGCGATTTGAAAGAAACGTTTCCGAGATACTACATCTTATAAAAATAGGTCGGCAACACGCAAGTGAAACCTCTGGTATTGCAAGCGTTTACAGGCTACGGTAACTTTGACTGCTTCGGTGGTCCAGTGGCCGCAGTATGCGCCTGCTGCGCACGAGGTTGTGCGTTAATTGTATGTTTGTAAAGTCTCCCGCGACACATAGCTTGTTCTCTAGTGCGGGAGTTGTCTAAAGAAGAAGAAAAAACTGCTTAACATCAGGCGGGCTACGGCCCAAAATTAAATAATAAAAAATCCAATTTAATTTATAATTTTACTTATCTTCGTCTTTACGTCAAAGAAACAGGCGGATAAACCTAGTATGCAAATAATACATATAAAATTATTTATTTCCTGTCGTCATTATGTATAAAAAAAGAAAATTCGTGGAAGTTGTGATGCGATCCGTCATTATTTAGCAATGTTCGCTTTTTCTTTTAAATTCACGCTAGAGTAATCACTTGGGGATTATTTACTATCTACATTATGTCAAAAATGTCTGATTGTGAATCTTTGACAACTAAAACACACTGTTTATTCCGATAACCGATATACATATATACAAGAAGAGGATGTAGGATAAGGAGTATGAGGATAGACGTCATCGTCAAAAGACGTCCACTGCTGGACATAGGCCTTCCCCAAGGATTTCTACAACTCTCGATCCTGAGCCGACGGTCGTCGGCCCACCTTGTTGGAGGCCTGCCCACGCTGCGTCTTCCAGTTCGTGTTCGCCACTCTAGAACCTTTCTGCGTCAACGGCCATCAGTTCTGCAGGCTATGTGCCCGGCACATTGCCACTTAATGGAGGCATTCTTCGAGCTACGTCGGTTACTTTGGTTCTCCTACTCTCAAAAATTTTTGGTCTAGGCATAAATATATAAGCCCCTCGATGGGCTTTATGCCTTGGTAAATTTGACATCGAATGGAAAGGTGTATGAGAACATTGGGGAGTCATTTGCCCAGAGGTGTAACATAATGTGTTAAAATCTGGGCTGGAGTGACACAGGCTTTGTTTTTTTTTTATGCTACCAAGGTGGCACACAAGCATACGGCTCGCCTGATGGTAAGCAGTTACTGTAGCCTGGACGTTGGCAACAACAGGGGTGTCACTCACGCGTTGCCGACCTTTTAAAAACCTTATAACTCCTTTTTGAAGAACCCCATGCTATAGTCTCTTGGAAAAACCTCGGCAGGGAGCTCATTCCACAGCCTAATCGTACGTGGTAATAAATTCCTCTGGAATCTTACGGTACGGCAAGTTTGAGGTGCAAGGATGAGAGGCTGCAATAATGTCAGACGAACCATGGGCCAAACTTACGCACGACCTAGAAGACCCTGCGGTAAACCCAGATGGATATGGTGGGATTAGCTGGACTCATTAGATGAAGACTGGTCCTCAATGGCTCTAAATTAGAAGAGGTCGAAGAAAAATCAAGAGGTAGTGCGATATGAGTAATATCACTGCTTAACATCAGGCGGGCCGTTATGATGTACCCGGTATTTGAAGCGTGCATCCGCTTCGATAATTTCCTACCATCATCCTAAGTAAGTATGAAATTGGTCCCTCCTTGGTCTACATGGAAGTCACTCAACCGACTTCGGACCCAGGTGGGAAGATGCAGATACAATCTGATTAAGTGGGGCTATACCGTTGTAACAACTACAGAGTGCGAATGCGGTACGGACCCGCAAACAATGGCTCACCTCCTGTCCTGTCCTTTGTGTCCTAATACCTGCACTCTGAGTGACCTCTGCGCAGCAACTGATTACGCCGTAGAGGTGGCAAAATTCTGGGCTTGTGCAATTTAATTATTTATCGTACTATCGACACGAAGAAGAAGAAGAGTATGAAAAATCAACATGCTTTTCTCTTCACTGAAACTTTGAAGTGTTTGTATTGATTCCCTGTCAATAAGCTGCAAGATGCTTGTGCATGAGTAGCTTTTGTAGATGTTATTGTATACGAACAAACTGGCAAGCGAATGGCAGCTCATTCAGCGATTTTAATAAAATGGAAGCGCCAGACTGAAAGAGAATAATCAGTGAACTGTAAAATCAGTTGGCATCCAATTTAAAATGGTATTTGTAATAGATAGAGGGGAAATTATTCTGATAAAATATATAATACTAGTGGTATGTCCCGGCTTTGCATGGGTAGGCATTTTGCAAAGATATTTCGTTTTATTTAAGCCCCGACTTGGCCCGGGTTTAATTATTTTCATCTCAACTATCTTAATTTTTTTACATAAGAACCTTCTCCTTACAATAACGAGCATAGCAAAGAATTAGCGAAATCGGTGCAGCTGTTCTCGAGATTTGCGCTTAGCAGCACATTCATCGATTCATTTTTATAATGGCCCGCGTGGATGTCGGTTATTGCTGTAAAAAGTAGCCTATGTGTTATTCCAGACCATAATCTATCTTTGTGCTAAATTTCATCCAGATCCGTTCATTAGTTTTTACGTGAAAAAGTAATAAACATCCATCCATCCATACTCACAAACTTTCACATTTATAATATTAGTAAGGATAAATATAGCCTATATTACTCGCTGATAATGTGGCTTTCTATTGGTAAAAGAAGTTTTAAAATAGGTTGAGTAGTTTTTGAGATTAATCGTGACTAACAAAAAGGCAAGAAGTTTAGATTCGCTGTTATAAGTCGTTTCAAATAATGTTAAGTTTAAGAGAGGTAGGGCACCATACGCGAGCAAGCCCGACTGTGGCAATCAAACATACGGCCCGCCTGATGTCAAGCTGTTTCCGCAACCTATGAACACTTGTTATACCAGAGGTATCATTTGTGTGTTGCCGACCCATTTTATTACCAGGGTTTTAAGATAGAATATCCTTGGGATGGAAAAAGATTTCATTCAAAACGCATCCCCATAAATGAACGCCGGCAACCTGTATTAACACACAGGAACTTAACTACACCACTCTGTGTAGTTATTTGGCTGTGGTCTTCTGTAAGATTTGCTCGCTAGTATGCTGCCCTATTGTATAATAGGCCAAGACCCGTATTAATAAATGTTTACTCATGTACCTACGGTTTGCAAGGAAATGATTCTCGTAGCAACTGTCATCACGTGTATCACTCAAATGATGACGCATCATGGTCATCAATCGTCATGTCGGAAACTAGAGTTTAAATGTAGATTAATGTCACTATACCTAAAGTACCTACTTATTCTACCATGGGCTACAGAATCTTAGGTTCCATGGAGGGACAGCGTTCCCAGTGCACTCGGACAATGTTTTTTTTAAATACTACTTAGATGGTAAACAAGCATACGGCCCGCCTGATGTTAAGCAGTTACCGTAGCCTACGCTTGACGCTTGTAATACCAGAAGTATCACTTGAGTGTTGCCAACCCATTTTTTTACACCAGGGCTTTATGATGGAGTATGTGCCCTACCTCTCTTGTTGTCACTAGGGATGGATTATATGGATTCCCGCATAGCGCGAGCAGCCGCTGGGTGGACCACTGACGTCATATCAGGTTCCGGTAGTCCAACCAATAAGGCGGGTGTAGAAGCACTAGGGGCTTTTAGTCGGTATGCCAGCAGCCTACCACGTTTAGGCTGGAGAGTCCGATATAACCGCTGCGGCGCCCCCGGTTTACGTTAAGCATTCCCCTCTACAAAAAGTAAAGAAACTTAAAGATCTCTACAGAGGTAGTCTGCAGTTATCTGGTTTTAAATCTAGTACCTTTAAACGAGCAATTCTCATTATATACAATCTGATTTCGGAAACGGCTTCAACGATTTTCATGAAATTTAGTATAATTTAGTATGCAGGGGGCATACTAAATTTCATGAAAATCGTTGTAGCCGTTTGCCGTTTCGGGGCGATTAATCGATCTAGCTATCTATCTAGAAAATATTAATATTAAAAAAAATAAACGAGCAAAGCTCGGTCATCCAGGTCCCTTCGGCCGTTAAGGAAACTGAAGTTTGGAAACTGGTTTCCTGAAATGATTTTTTTATCCTCCTACGTAACTGGTTTCCTGAAAGGATTTTTTTATCCTCCTACGTAACTGGTTTCCTGAAAATACTTTGTTTGTGTTATTTCAGCCACCTACGAAACTAATTGGACTACAGTAGTAATTTTACGAGTGTTGTATTAGTAGACTCATAATAAAACCGTTCTTGTAGTTTATTTCAGATATTTGGATTTATTAAAAACAATTCATTAAATTAAATTAAATAACGAAAACAATTTAATCATTTAAAACATAAAATATAACTTTTTTCATACAACATAAAACAATTCAATTACCTAAAATAACATTAGTAAAATCAGCCACTTAAAATATAAAAGAACTGTTCAGATGAACTAAAGAAAAATTTCTGGAGTTTTGAAATTAAAATAAAAATGCGTATGGTGAAATAATTTCAATACAGTGGCCCACAGTTATTTGTCCATTTTTCAAATCTGTAATCGCATTATCAATTTCATTATTTATTTCTTGGTAGTGTTTATTTTTGTTGCAGTTAGATCTAAAAATATTCGTTACTTTACTTTCCTTAATCAAAACTTCTAATAAATTGGTTACCGTGACATTTTTCTTGCCAATGTATCTGTTGATACGGCTATGCCATCCTTCCACATTGTTTGTAGTTCTAACCTGCTCCTCACTACAGCAACAAGTTTTCTCAATTACTGTATTGTTTTGCCACTCCTTTTTAAAATAGGTATTGAATTTTTTTATGTCCTCACCAGAAGGCGCCTTTTGCATCACGTACTGAATACCACTTTTTATGAATTCTCGTGGCAATCGTGCGATTCCGGCACACCGTGATACATGACGTTTCTTGACGGGGGTTAAAATTTTTAATTTTTTACTTTTTTTAATTAAGCATCTGTTGTAATGGAAATAACAACCTTTGATTTCTATTCTTGGATAAACTTTACGTATTGCGTTCATAGCAGCCTTTTCGAAGTCCATTGTAATTTTAGATGGCCTCCAATCTTTAAAGATCGATTCAAGAAGTCGAAAAACGATTTCATACGTTTTATGTTTCTTATCAGGGAGTAAGCAATAAATTAATGGAGTAATAGATTTATATGTTTCATTAAAACCGTGTATTGAGTATAATTGCTTGAAAACTTTTGGACAGGACTTGAATGTCCCGTCGCCCAATATATGTCTGAAGTCTTTTACTAAGTGCCTGATATTTTTATTACAGAATATGAGAATACGTTTACCATCTTCCTCACTGATGTAATCCGCTAGAAGGAATTTTTCCACAAACCTTTTTGGCACTACTACATCATACGAAGCTGGAAATCGCATTTTAGGTACACCTAGGATTTTATTCCGATTATTAAAAAGTCCTGTTTTTTTGTTTTCATACGGAGGGATTTCGGCCATTAAATGTATACCATCACATTCCAACTTATACACCATTTCATCATATTGTTTTTGAATGGACTCAAAATTTGATCCTGATGCCTCCTTTAGTTTATCAAGTTCTTTCAAAACTGTATTTTGTGCGTTGTTTGGAGAACACTCAAAATGAAAATTAGACTTTACTATTTCATTTTTTCCATTCATTGTTATACTACCATGGCATCCTCGACTGTAATTGCTACAAAGCCAAAACGTGTTACCGTTTGTGTATTTCTTTTTTCTGTGATATTTGCGACCCCCATGTAGAGCGGCAACGCTTCCTTTTTTGGTAGATATGAATTCTAGATCCCTCAAATCCATTTTATAAGAATATTAATTTTATATTGATTAATAAAATCAAACAAAGACATTATCTGTTGACATTTGATGAATGTCAAGTGCATCATAATTATCATTGACGTTTTTCAAATGGATAACTTGACACCGATACAAAAGAGATTATAATAATTGTTATTCAGTTACATAGGAGGATAAAAAAATCCTTTCAGGAAACCAGTTACGTAGGAGGATAAAAAAATCCTTTCAGGAAACCAGTTACGTAGGAGGATAAAAAAATCATTTCAGGAAACCAGTTTCCAAACTTCAGTTTCCTTAACGGCCGAAGGGATCCAGGTACTGTTTCTTAAATAGAGAAAGAACCTTTTAGAATTTAACCATACCAAGAATAGCATGGAATAATATGTGAATGACCGGCTTTATCAAAGTCACACATGACAAAACCCATGCTGTCTAATTTTGGTAGTACTTAAGAACTTATTAGAAGATTTTTTGTCCTTCATTGAGATACGTGACTCATCAGATTTATCTCGTAATTATGGTAAGATTATGATCTTAATGCGTCACTGAGTATTTTCAAGTTAATTGCTCCGTTAGTCTAGTGGTCGTTCAGTGCGACTACTGATTACGAGGTCCCGGGTTCGATTTCCGAATCTTGAAAAAATTATATTGGGTATTAAAAAAGAAGGTGTAAATACTCCGTGTCTCGGAACGCTTGATTTCGTACCGATCGTGACAGATTCTGATGGTCTGCCCCTCTAGACAAGTGGCAAAAGCGATAGTCGAATCGAAAAGTCAAAAAACTAAACGTATGGGATTTGACGTAAGTTTACGACATTATATCGTAGACTTACGTCAAATCCCATACATTTGTTTTTTTGACTTTTCAATTCGATTATCGTTTATGCCACTTGTCTAGAGGCTCTGCCCCTCTAGACAAGTTGCATGTAGTCGAATCGAAAAGTCAAAAAAGCAAATGTATGCAAGGGATTTGACGTAAGTTTGCGACATTATAACGTAAACTTACGTCAAATCCCATACATTGATTTTTCGATTAGACTACCGTTTATGCCACTTGTCTAGAGGGGCTGCCGTCCGTATTCTTGTTTGTCATCAGTAGTAGGTAGAATAGTCACATTAATCTAGGTACAAGATTGTCCGGAAAGACCTTACAATAATTACTTCAAATGCAATTCAGTAACTATGCGGAATGAGGTGCATATATCGTCGTGAGTTAACTATAGCCTGTCTAGACAATTGTGTAATGGTACCGTTATATTACAAGAACTAGTTGTTGCCCGCGGCTCCGCCCGCGTAGATGTCGGTTATCGCTATAAAAAGTTGCCTCTATGCTATTCCAGACTATAATCTATCGCTGTGCCAAATTTTATTCAGATCCATTCAGTAGTTTTTGCGTGAAAGAGTAACAAACATCTATACATATACTCACAAACTTTCACATTTATAATATTAGTAAGGATAATAAAATTGGCAACTTGTTTTAGTTTTTCAAGTAAAAACATCTTTAGTCGCGTTGAGCTCTTTTTAGACAAAATCTTGGAACTCGCGTCATCGTCACCAAACGCTTTCCATAATTAAACTTTTTGGGGTAAACGAAAATCATGGAACTCGCGTCGTCATCACCGAACGCTTTCCATAATCAAACTTTTTGGGTGAAAGAAAATTATTGAACTCGCGTCATCCTCACCGAACACTTTACTTACATATTTAAAAATAATAACCTATTAGCTCGACGATACAATTCACAAGTTCCTTAGTTTTCACTTCTCTTGGAGTTACTAATAGGGTCAAAGTTGATTAAATGGAGAACTGCGGTGTTTAGGCTGTACCATGACGTCGTTGTGATGATTTATTTACGATTGTCAAATTAATTTCTAGCTTTTTATTGTACGCGAATGTTTTAACACGCACAAAGGCCCACTAGAGCGGCCAGGTGCGGAAAAGCCCCGTCAAACTAACTAACTAAGTATAGATTACTGCTAACCCTGTAATAATACTATACGTGAAGATAGAAGGAACGTCTAACTAAGGGAAACAACCCATTAAGGTGTTCCACGGCCACTAAGATCTATTTTTAAAATATGACTAGCATAATACCCATTATCGATCTTCGTAAAATGGCTAGAAGAAGATGAATGCTGAATTGACTGCCTAGGTGGTCCAGTGGCCGCAGTATGTGCCTACTGTGCACGAGGTTGTGGGTTCGATTCCCACACAGGACAAAACTTTGTGTGACCCACAAAGTGTTGTTCTGAGTCTGAGTGTAATTTGTGTCCGTTAATTGTATGTTTGTTAAGTTCCCCGCGATACAGAGCTTGTACTCTAGTGCGGGAGTTGTCTTTCTAAAAAAAAAAAGAAACAGTGCTCAAACTCAGGTAAATATTTTTGGTCAATATTAGATATTTTTGGGTTCTCAACATTGCAAGCGACCATAGGGTACGGTAACTGCTTAACATCAGGCGGGCCGTATGCTTGTTTGACACCTAAGTACTACACTAATATTATAAAGAGGAAAGATTTGTATTTGTGTGTGTGTATGTTTGTAATGAATAAACTCTAAAACTACTGTGCCGATTTCAAAAATTATTTCACCATTGGAAAGCAACATTCACCCTGAGTAACATCATTATCATCATCTCAGCCAAAAGACGTGCACTGCTGGACAAAGGCCTCCCCCAAGGATTTCCACAACTCTCGATCCTAGGCCGACCTTGTCCATTGGTTGCCCACAACCTTTACCAGGTCGTCGGTCCACCTTGTTGGAGGCCTGCCCACCTGACACTGAGTGACATCCGTACTAATATTATAAATGTGAAAGTTTGTAAGAATGAATGGATGGATGGATGGATGGATGTTTGTTACTCTTTCACGTAAAAGCTACTGAACGGATCTGGATGAAATTTGGCACACAGATAGATTATGGTCTGGAATAACACATTTTTGCAGCGATAACCAACATCCACGCAGGCGGAGCCGCGGGCAACAGCTAGTTGGCTATATTTATTGCTAGAAAAGATTAGGGATTCTTACTAAAACTTAAGTAACGTAACCCAAGGTGTAAAAAAGTGCCCTAAAACGTCTTTCTGTACGTCCACCCGTGCCAATTCGGGACGGGCCGCTAGTAGTATATGTATAAAAAAGGTATGTCTGTCTTGTTCCATTATCGATTATTATACTACTTCTATACTTATATACTATACTTCTCAACCCATAAACGTCCCACTGCTGGGCACGGGTCTCCTCCATAAATTTGGATGGATATTATCCTACTTATACCACGCTGGCCAGACGGGTTGGTATAGGGTTTTATTTCGAGTTTTCCTTCTCTTGCAGTAGATATTGTCTGCCGGACTTACTCCTTTAGTCGACTCTTACGACACCCACGGGATGGAATGGGGTGGTGACATTTGTATTCTTAATCCGTCACCACACGGAAATTATTATATTATTTATGAAAACAATAAATATCAAGAAAACTAAATTAAATTGAAACCAGATCAAATTGCAAAAATGAAAATATACATTTCAAAAGTTATTTGTTTAAATTAAATCTATACCAATAAATAAAATTGTATTATCTGTTTGTTATGTCAAAATAACAGCAAAAACAGCATTTAATCTCCGAAACGGCTGCACCGATTTTGACGGGACTTTCACTGGCAGATAGCTTAGATTTTTGTTGGTATTCTGGGCTTGTAATTTTTTTATCGACGTACCATCGACACTAAGAAACAGGAGTAACTAAGGCCCGCGCAGAAAAACACGAAACGAAAACTAAAGATAACGCGAGTGAAACCGCAGGGAACAGCTAGTCTATACTTATATTATAAATGCAAAAGTATGGATGGATGGTTGGATGTTTGTTACTCAATCACGTTAATATAGCTGAACAGATCTGGATGAAATTTGGCCTAGAGATAGAATATAGTCTGTAATAGCACATAGGCTACTTTCTATCCACTAGTTTATAATTCATATTAATATAATAAATGTGAAAGAAACTCTGTTATTTTGTGTTTGTTATCTTTTGACTACTAAACGGATGAATAGCTTTTAGTAAGATTTTTAGGACTTACCAATAACTTAATACTACCGTAAGATTCAGAGGAATTTCTTACCGCGTACGATTAGGCTGTGGAATGAGCTCCCTGCCGAGGTTTTCCCAAGAGACTATAGCATGGGTTTCTTCAAGAAAGGAGTTATAAGGTTTTTAAAGGGTCAGTAACGCGTGAGTGACACCCCTGGTGTTGCAAACGTCCATAGGCTACGGTAACTGCTTACCATCAGGCGGGACGTATGCTTGTTTGCCACCTTGGTAGTATAAAAAAAAATATGCTGTTAATTTAAGTTGGTAATAAAAAAAATAAAATTTGGTTAAGAGATAGATGGTAAGTCCTAGAGAAGGACATGGGGTAAATTATAAATCAACACAGCCCGAGACGCGGGCAACAGCTAGTTTTAATTTAAATATATTTTTTATCGTAAAAAAAGCAAAATGGAGTAAAAATACCAGTTATATCTGCTTATTTCCAGTTAGCACCAGCACAAAATATATTAATATCTTAGATATAGTTGTTATAATTTGTTTTATAATGTTGCGTTTAAAAGTAGCGTTCAAAATGATTTACGTAAACATTTATCAGATACTAACAGGTGTAAAAGGAAGGTGTGAATTGAAGTTTTAGTTGAAGAAGACCTGATACAGCGGGTGAATAGAGGACGGTGCGAAAAAAGGTCACGTCAAGAGATGTGTTAAAAGATTGATTTGATTTTCTTTTTTAAAAAAGATAACTCCCGCACTAAAGCAAGCTCTGTGTCGCGGGGGACTTTACAAATATACAATTAACGGAGACATTTAACACCCAGACTCAGAACAATTCTTTTTGGGTCACACAAAGTTTTGTCCTGTGTGGGAATCGAACCCACAACCTCGTGCACAGCTGTCATTGATGATTGTGATCATGATTTACGAGAGGTAAAGCACCATATTGCCTTGGTGGTCCAGTGGGTGCAGTATGCACCTGCTGTGCACGAGGTTGTGGGTTCGATTCCCATACAAAAACAAAACTTTGTGTGACCCACGAAGAATTGTTCTGAGTCTGGGTGTAATTTGTTTCCGTTAATTGTTGTTTGTAAAGTCACCCGCGTTAAAGTGCTTGTTCTCTAGTACGAGAGTTGTCTTTATAAAAATAAATATATGTATATATATATATATTAGCGAGCAAGCCCGACTGGGGAAGGACCTTACAGAATAACGCTTAATTCACACACGCTGGCCTAATGCGGGTTGGTGAATCAGACATGTCTTTAGAATTTCTTCCAAGACATGTGGGTTTCCTCACGATGTTTTCCTTCACCGTTAGCAGATGGTAAATCACTTGATTAGTACATATAAATTCCACAAAGTGAAATTCACATTGGTACTGCCGGGGATCGAACTCGCACCTCTTGCGTGCAAGTTGGTTACTTTCCCACTCAGCCACCATCCCTAAATAATAATAATAATATTTTCGGGACAACTCACACATCGCTATCTGATCCCAAACTAGGCAGAGCCTGTACTATGGTAACCAGACAACTGATAAACATACATCATTATGCGGTAGTTGTTTAACTGTGGTCTTCTGTAAGGTCCTTTCCCATAGTCGGTCTTGCTCGCTTTTATGGTGCCCTACCTCTCTTATCTCCATACTACTACTAAGAGAGATGAGTGACAAAAAAATTATAAGGCTGTGCCAATCAATTAATTTAGTACATATCGATGTTTGAAATAAATAGGGCAACTTTTACCGAGGGCCGAACCGAAGGCTTAACGTTATCTCTGAGGCACGGGGAGTGGATATAATCATATTTCTGACTCCGTGATACTACTAAGATTTGTTTTCATACTACCAAGGAGGTAAACAAGCGTACAGCCCACCTGATGGTAAGCAGTTACCGTAGCCTATGAAATTTGCAACACCAAATTTTTTATGCCAGCAAGAAGCTGAGTGGGGTGGCCCATTGTTGGTACCATATCTTTTAATGTCTTTTTGTTTTTTGAGTTTATTATGTATAATATATGTTAACTAGCTGATGCCCGCGGCTCCGCCCGCGTGGATGTCGGTTATCGCTGTTAAAAGTAGCCTATATGTTATTCCAAACCATAATCTATCTCTGTGCCAAATTTCATCCAGTTCCTTTCAGTAGTTTTTACGTGAAAGAGTAACAAACAACCATCCATCCATCCATTCTTACAAACTTTCACCTTTATAATATTAATAAGGATAAGGATATATCAACAATAAATATTTTTCTTTCGTTCTTTCTAATATTTTTCTAACAATGAAGTCCAAAAACGTTGGTGTTATGGGCTGGATACCTTTGCGGAGGACAACCTAGCATCTAATCGAGAGATATGGATGACCATGGACTTTCAGCCAGCAGTGAGACATAATGGACTATAAAATAAAGTCTAACACTTGTTTTATCCAGAAATTTGCGGCATTATGATCAATCATGAACATAACGGCCGCCCCCAACAAGGAAGTCAAAAATCTATGTGATAAAAGAATAATATCTGGTTGCACTATATCTAAATACCTACCAACAAATCCCTTGCATTAGAGGTCGAGAGTATTTTGCATTTGATTATTATGAAGAAAATATCTGAACAAATAAAGCGACAGTGTTTTTATTGTAACCTTGAATTTGCCTTTTACTTTATATCATAATATGTTACTCAGGTGAACGAACGACGTAACTAATACTATATAATATTACAATTGTTACAAGTGCCGGCCATTCCCACCCGTAACTTAGTGCAGTATCAACGAAAATCGATACTAAATGTAAATGCGCAATCATCCACCATTGACAATTTGTTGATTAAAAACATTCTTCAAGTACCTGATAAGTCGCTAGCGCAGCACTAGCTCGCCACTTCGCATTTCGCACTCGGCCACAAAACACGTATCGATATTCGATATTTTAACTTCATTTCGCAACACTACTTCCGTGTCCACGTGTTTTTAATTCGCGCGTAATTTTTTGTGTTGAACTTTTTTCGCGATTCGAAATTTGAACGGGTGGTGTTAAAAAAAAGTTTTGACGAAAAAAATGTTATATGATTGTTTGAGAATACTACATTTTTTGTATTTCGCCATTAAGTAGTTTTTAGTGTTGTACTTTTTATTATAGTAATAGTAATAATAATAATAAATAGTACTGTGTAAGTTTATAGAAGTGTTTCATCAGCCACGTGGAGGCGTGGTAAGTTAATTTTTAAATTACATTAGTAGTATAATGTTGTGCATATTGAATGTGTGTGTATATATTTAAATAATTTATAAGGAACTGTGTTATCATTCTTAGTAAGTAGAAATTTCTTCAAATTCTTCAAATTAACTTCTCTTTCGTATAAAATATCATATTTATGACTGTGGTAGCTGAGTGGGCAAGTAACCGACTTGTGGAAATGAGAAATAAGTTCGATCCCAGGTGGCATTACTAAAGTGAATTTCACTTTATAAAGTTAATACGTAGTAATCAAATGATTAACCATCTGTTAACATTGAAGTAAAACGTGAGGAAACCCACATGTCTTAGAAGATATTCTGACGGCATGTCTGATTCACCAACCTGCATTAGGCCAGTGTGTATGGAGGCCTAAACCTAAACCCTCTTAGCTCTCTTGATAGAGGAGAGGAGACCAGAGCTCAGCAGTGGAACATAATTATGACCGTCCATGTTTATAAGGGTCCTAAGTTGGAATTGAGAAGGGATGACCTTATTCGGAAGCCAATCTATTTCTATAAATATCATCATCATCTCAAGCAAAAGACGTCCACTGCTGGACTGCTCCCCAAGGATTTCCACAACTCTCGATCCTGAGCCGACCTTGTCCATCGGTTGCCCGCAACCTTTACCAGGTCGTCGATCCACCTTGTTGGAGGCCTGCCCACGCATAAATAACGTTATACTTATATATTAAATTTAATGAATATTTATAAACAAAGAAAAAAAATTGGCAATATGGAAGTAAGCCCGGCTGGGGAAGGACCTCCACCTTATACAAGGCCACAGCCAAATAACTACACACAGCGTATGAGTAGATGTGTTCCTGTGTGTGAGTACAGGTCTCCAGTGCTCATTTAGAGATGCATTTCATGGGGTTTTGTGATGAAGAATCTCCGGGATATGAAAATGATTCTTCATACGCCTTTGGCTTCAGAGCTTTAAGATGCATATCCTAATAGAAAAACACTTAGCTAGACCCAGGATTCAAATCGGGGACCTCAGTTGCCTTTCCTTTAGACAATTCCTGTCATAGAAAACAACATTCCTGTGTCGCAATGGACATAAAATACACCCAGAGTTGAAACAAACCTTTATAGATTACGCCAAGTTTTATAGAAATCGAACCTAAAATACTCAACAAGTCATTGTTGGCAAGACGACCTAAATCACCAAACCACACGTCATCATCATCATCATCATCATCTCAACCCATAAACGTCCCACTGCTGGGCACGAGTTTCCTCCATACAGTTGGAGAGATATTAGCCTACTATACCACGCTGGCCAAACAGGTTGGTATAGGGTTTTGTTTTGAGTTTACCCTCTCTTGCAGTGAATATTGTCTGTCTGACTTACTCCCTTAGTCGACTCTTACGACACCCTCGGGATGAAATGGGGTGGTGAAATATGTATTCTTAATCCGTCACCACACGGACAATGTTCACTAACCACACGTGAAAGGCTCTTATCACCTAAAACCTAAAGTTCATTTCGGTTACAAAGTAACACTTATGAAGGTCATAAATAATGAATAAGCCAGAAAGATGATGCCAGCTAACTGCCTACGGCTCGTTCGCTGACGTGGAGCCATGAGAAGAACTAGCAAGAAACTCATGCCACTCTTTTTAATCGCCAGATAGTTACAATCTTTTGTATAATACAAGTATGATAGCAATGCATGCTATCATGCTGATGCAGTCAAAACACGATACTTACTTTATTTTATGAAAAAAAAAACCTAAGAAGAAATTCTAAAGACATGTCTGATTTACCAACCCGCGTTTTGTCAGCGTGTGTGAATTAGCCCTCTCTCTTGATAGAGGAGAGGAGACCCGTGCCCAGCAGTGGGACATATATGGATTCCTATTATTACTTAGTACTAGTCGTGTGAGATAAACTATATTAGTATTGCGTGCAGTCTGCCTACCTGCTACCTCTTAATAAAAGCATTATTTTATTTTATTACTAGGGGTCGCCCGCTACTTCATCCGCGTGGTAATTATAGAATATTTTCCCCGATTTTGCAACATATCTCACTACTGCTCCGCTCCTATTGATCATAGCGTGATGTTATATAGCCTATAACCTTCCTGGATAAATGCACTAATCAACAAAAAAAGTTTTCTTCTAATCGAACCAGTACTTTCTAAGATTAGCGCGTTCAACCAAACAAACAAAATCTTTAGCTTTATAATATTAAATATAGATACAAGAAACAAATATACGTAACCCAAAAGATACCATAAGCCTCTTCTACTTGCCATTAAAATTAATGATCCGAAGTTCCCTCCAGTGTAACTGTCATGCTTTGATATAACCACTGTTGCTGTCTCTTTCTAACACCAAGAGCCTCTAGCTTTAACAATTTGTATGTATAGCTAAGTGGTAAAGTAGCCGACTTGGATTCGTGAGGTGGGAGTTCGATCCGCGGTTCTGCTCATTTTCTGGATTTCACTTTGTACATTTCTTTACTTTTTAGTATGTATGATGTAGATACTAGGCTTCGGCCCGCGGCTTTGAACGCGCGTACAATTTTTTTTAAACTACCAAGGAGGCAAACAAGCATATGGCTCGCCTGATGGTAAGCAGTTACCGTAGCCTATGGACGCTTGCAACACCAGGAGTATCACTCGCGCGTTGCCGACCCTTTAGAAAATTACTTCTTTCTTGAAGAACCCCATGTTATAGTCTCTCGGGAAAACCTTGGCAGGGAGCTCATTCCACAACCTAATCGTACGTGGGAGGAAATTCCTCTGAAACCGTACAGTGCGGCATGATAGAGGTTCTTAAATGTGAGGATGACCTCCCTGTCGGTGGCGGGAGATGCGTTGATACGTGTGGCCGTGGGCATCATTTCAAACAATTCCTCGGAACACAGCCCGATGTACGGCGGTAGAACACACACAAGGAGACAAAGTCTCTCCTTAGACTTAGTAGATCGATACCACCTGTGAACTTGGGATCGTCAATAATCCTCACAGCGCGCCTTTGGATCGAATCAAAAAGTCGAAGCTGGTATCCAAGATCAATTCCACGAAAACAGTGATATTTACGAAATATAACCTGTATCTGTGCCAAATTTCATCTAAATTCGTTCACCCGTTTAGTCGTAATTGAATAACGAACATCCATCCATCCAAAGACTCACATTTATAATTAGTAGGATTTTTAATAATAGCAACCGATATAATGTCCCATTGCTGGGCACGGGACTCTTCTATTGCGTGAGCTGAAAGGGTTCAGGGCTTTACGTGAAGATACCAATCAAATCATTCACCATCTGCTAACGGTGAAAGAAACATCGTGAGGAAACCCACATAGGTAATGAGGGGATTAAAGAATTAACTCTCTTATTTCTCTTGATAGGGAAGACCAGTATCCAATAGTGAGACGTATATGGGATGCTGTTTAACTCATAGCTCAGAATCGGGTTATCGTTCGACGCAAATCTGCGCAAGAAACAATGTATTTTTTTGTTACGTTACCGTAGCCTACGGACGATTGCAATACCAGAGGTATTACTTGTGTGTTGCCAGCCCGATTTTTACACCGCATCTAAATGTTGCGTTTCGAGGAATACTTTAGGTGCGTTTCGTTAGGTGCGCTTCGAAGAATACCCCGCTGCGATCCAGACATACTTCTTTTGCTTCCTCTACATTCATCAACCTCTTCATGCATGAACGTCGGTTCTGAATACCTTTAATTTGACCCACATCACCCACTTGTTCAATGTCTGTTCGCCTAACATAAAACTTTTACATCCATTTGAGCTAATGAACAATGAGTGGCCTACGGACGGCTGTAGTGGATACAGGCGGATCGTTCAGCCTTTTACTCGACTTCGGCGATAAAAGGGAAGGGTAATTTCAACTCAATTTGTCACGGGCATAAGATTTGAACCAACCAAACTAACAAACATTTATTTGCATGTTAAATAAATATAATCTCGACCCATAAATGTCCCACTGCTAAGCTTGAGTCTCCTCCATACACTTGAAGGGGAATTCGCCTAATATACCACGCTAACCAGATGGGTTGGTATAGGGTTTTGTTTCGAGTTTTCCCTCTCTTGCGGTGGATAATGTCTACCTGACTTACTCCCTTAGTCGACTCTTACGACACCCCCGGGGTGGAACAGGGTGGTGATATTTGATTTCTCAATCCGTCACTACATGGAAAAAGTTGAGTATTAGTAAGTAGCTAAGTATTAGCGACGCAGATCGACAGTTCTGTAAGGTAAAGCAAGCTAGTCGCGGTCGCTCCATAGATGGGTGACCATTTTTCACAACATAGCAAGATCCCGTGCCTAGCTAAACACGTAAAGCCGTTGGTCCTACGCCTGATCTCCCTCCAGTCGTGTCGGATTGCCGTCCCAATAGACCAATTTCTTAAGAAAGATATACAATTCATGGACACAAATTACACCTAGACGCGGAACAAATATTTCTAAACTAGCTGTTGCCCGCGGCTCCGCTCGCGTGGATCGGTTATCGCTGTAAAAAGCCTATATGTTATTCCAGATCATAATCTATCTCTGTGCGAAATTTCATCCAGATCCGTTCAGTAGTTTTTACGTGAAAGAGTAACAAACATCCATCCATCCATTCATACTTACAAACTTTCCCGTTTATAATATTATGGGAATGGAACCCGCGACCTCCGGCTTAGCAGGGTCACTAACCACTAAACTGACGTCACTTTAATTTGACATCCTTGAGTCGACGTAATACAAGTAATATTTCTACATTGTTTTCATTACGATATCTATATAAAGCATAATTGATATGCTGTGACAATGTACATATTGTAATGTTTATTGGCACAAACGTGTGACCGCCATTTAATTGGCAAAATAATGTATTTTATTATTGTCAAGAGTATAGGAACTATGGCAGCGGTGGTGGCCGAGTAGGAAAGTAACCGACTTGCACGCAAGAGGTGCGAGTTCGATCCATAAATTTAACTTTATAGAGTTTATATGTACTAACTAGCTGTTGCCCGCGGCTCCGCCCGCGTGGATGTCGGTTATTGCTGTAAAAAGCCTATGTGTTATTCCAGACCATAATCTATCTCCGTGCCAAATTTCATCCAGATCCGTTCAGTAGTTTTTAAGTGAAAGAGTAACAAACATCCATCCATCCATTTTTACAAACTTTCGCATTTATAATATTAGTAGGATCAATTGATTCTCCATCTGCTAACAGTGAAGGAAAACATCGTGAGGAAATCCGCATGTCTTAGAAGAAATTCTAAAACCATGACAGATTCACCAACCCGCATTAGGCCAGCGTGTGTAAATTAAGATCTCTCTTGATAGAGGAATGGAGACCCGTGCCCAGCAGTGGGACATATATGGGTAGCTATATATTTTTTTTATAGGAACTATCGAAGGAATAGGTACTTACTTGACAAAGGTGAACTTCAAAGTAAAATATGTGTAAGAGAGATAGGGCACCGTACTAGCGAGCAAGCCCGACTGGAGAAGGACCTCTACCTTACACAGCGGTGTAGTTGTGTTCCTGTGTGTGTGTAAATTCCTATCCCAGGGATACTCTATCTTAAACATCTCGTGTAAAAAATGAAAGATAGTTGAGTAAATCCTACTAATATTATAAACGTGAAAGTTTATAAGTATGGATGGATGGATGGATGGATGGATGGATGGATGTTTGTTACTCTTTCACGTAAAAACTACTGAACGGATCTGGATGAAATTTGGCATAGAGATAGATTATGGTCTGGATTAACACATAGGCTTTTTACAGCGATAACTGACATCCACGCGGGCGGAGCCGCGGGCAACAGCTAGTTCAATATAATTAGTAACAGAGTCAGTCACAGTGAAAGGCATATACAAATAGGGCCAGCCGTTGCGGAGATCATCTCTCAAAAACAAACTTTCATCTTTATTATACCACATTTTACCAGTTGGATGTAATTAGGAATGTACTTTACTGCTTGTAACGCCACAATGACCGGGATTTCTTTAAAACTGAGCTGTTCTAAAGTGAAAGTCGCATCATTTTAATGTAGGTCGTTGCGAATGTACAATCGTCATCGTACATTATATATGTAACTTCTTTTTATATAGGTAAATACTACTTGGATGACAAACAAGCATACGGCCCGCCTTATGTTAAGCAGTTACCGTATAGCCTTTATACGCTTGCAATACTAGAGGTATCACTTACGTATTGCCGACTTATTTTTTAACGCCAAGGCTTTGGCCCCTCTCGCAAAAAATGATAAAAAAGAGGTGTATATGAAACCATTTTTTGTTGGCATTTATAGACAAATGACTGCCAAAAATAAAGTATAAATCTACAAGATGTGTTACATAATATGGTGTTGTCATAAATTATATATTAATTCTAAATAATTTGTAAAAAAATCATCGAATCAGCACCAAATTATTGAGATGTAACCACTTTATGACTTCAATTTTTATCAAATAATACGAAAAAAAATCCAATATTTGAAGAAAGCATAAACCTATATTAAATATTTTTAGCATTTTGCTATGCAATTAGCTCAAATATACTTAAATATTAAAGCAATGTGGAAAAAGACGAGCCCGGAGCAGGACTCGAACCTGCGCCTCTCGGATGGCACAGTTGGTAGTGCGCTGGGCCGGAACCCGAGAGGCGCAGGTTCGAGTCCTGCTCCGGGCTCGTCTTTTTCCACATTGCTTTAATATTTAAGCATAAACCTATAATTTGGTAATGTTATATTTAGAATAACTTTGAATTTTAATTTATTAAAATATAGTATCCCCGCGCTCGCCTAGAGAATAAGTGTGTGGTGAGTCGTGTTTGCTTCGCCCAAATGCTCAAGGTCGTTGGCGATATCCCAAGCCTTAAGATTCCTGCGATAGAAACACGTTTCTTTCAAAACGCATCCCTAATAGGCCTTCCGAAGAACCATAGAACCTTTCTGCCCCAACGGCCATCAGTTCTGCGAGCTATATATGTATATATTCTATCTCTATATTCTATCCCGAGGGTGTAGTAAGACAATCCCACCCACATGCCCACCGCTGTGAGCCAGGATTAACAGCAGAGAAACCAACTGAGACTCTGAGTTTTGACACTCGTGCGTCCTGTGGATAACAAAATCTACTGTCTTGGACCCCACAACGAATTAAATAGGAGGAGTTAGAAAGAGGGTGTAATAAGAGTCGACTAAGCGAGTAAGTCTAGCAGACAATATCCACTGCAAGAAAGAGAAAACTCGAAGCAAAACCCTATACCAACCTGTCTTGCCAGCGTGGTATAGTAGGCTAATAATCCTCCAAATGTTTGGAGGAGATCCGTGTCTAACAGTGGGACGTTTATGGGTTGAGATGATTATTAAGGGTTAGTAGTTAGTTTACAGAGTGCAATGTGCTCACGATATGTTTATCTCATACTTACATACAGAGTAGATCCCTCAAATATATACAAAGCGAAGCTAAATTATTATTTTTTGTTATTGTTCCTTATTGTTTCATTTTATTCACCTAAATTATATTTTATATGGTATATTAGTTTCGGTACCTACCTTTTTGTTACCGTAAATATCATACCATATTGTAAATGTTATATCTACTCTGGCAAATAAAAAAGAGTGGCTCGAGTTTCTTGCCAACCCTAGTCAGCGAATTGATTGTAGAAAAAAAATACTGGCATTTGCTTTTATGACGTTCATAAGTACCATTCATTTGATCTAAATCTATACTTATATTATAAAGCTGAAGAGTTTGTTTGTTTGTTTGGTTGGTTGAACGCGCTAATCCGCGCTTATCCAGGAAGGCTATAGGCTATATAACATCACGCTATAATCAATAGGAGCAGAGCAGTAGTGAGATATGTTGCAAAATCGGGGAAAATATTCCAAATTAGCACGTGGACTACCTAGTATTTTATATGGTATATTAGTTTTGGTCCCTTTTTGTCACCACAAATATTGTAACTCATACCAAATGGTATACGTTATACTCTGGCGATTAAAAAGCGTGCCCGGTATTTTTGTCAATTCTTCTCGAGGCCCAACCCTAGTCAGCGAATTGATTGTAAAAAAAAACTTTTTATGACGTTCATAAGTATGATGCATTTGATCTTAAATTAATAAATGACTATGAAAAAGACTTCCCCGATCGCCATTAGGTAGTACGTACGCATTACTACTAAACCACAATACATAATCTTAAGTCTCTGATAGTGAGAGATTGTCAAAGAGCCTTGTACCGAATTACCTCGGGTCATTGACCGTATGAGCATGAACTAGCGCATCTTGGCCTTGCTGCTAGTTTATACACTAGATAACCATTCTGCTTAGTAAGAATTTAGTCTTTATTTTTATACTAGCTGTTGCCTGCGGCTCCGCCCACGTGGATGTCGGTTATCGCTGTAAAAAGTAGCCTATGTGTTATTCCATACCTTAATCTATCTCTGTGCCAAATTTCATTCTGATTCGTTCAGTAGTTTTTACGTGAAAGAGTAACAAACATCCACACATACTTACAAACTTTCACATTTATAATATTAGTATGGATATTTACTACTTGGGTGGCAAACAAAAATACGGCCTGCCTGATGTTAAGCAGTTACCGTAGCCTGACGCTTGCAATACTACAGGTATCACTTGCGTGTGTCAACCCATTTTTTTAACACCAGGACTTTAATATGGAGTATCCCTGGGATAGGAATACGTTTCCTTCAAAACGCATCCCTAAATGAGCACTGGAGACTTGTACTCATATACAGGAACCCAACTATATTGCTGCGTGTAGTTATTTGGCTGTGGTCTTCTGTAAGGTGGAGATCGTTCCCCAGTCGGCCGGCTGATTCTCTAAGAAACAGCGGTGGCAAACTGACAGTTGTGATCGCAAACTGACAGTTGTGATTGCTCGGTGACGGCACAATCTTTGACTGAACGTCAAAAAGGCTCGGTTTTTGCTCTTACGGAATACCGATTTTCAATCTGATAGCCAGAATTTGCTCGGTTTTCGCGGTGGCTCGGTTTTTGCTCTTAAGGAATACCCGTGCAGGACTTTAAGATGGAGTATCCCTGGAATAGGAAAACGTTTCTTTCAAAACGCATCCATAAATGAACGCTGGAGACTTGAACTCATACACAGGAACCCAACTATATTGCTGCGTGTAGTTATTAGGCTGTGGTCTTCTGTAAGGTGGAGGTCCTTCCCCAGTCAGGTTTGCTCGCTAGTATGGTGTCCTACCTATCTTATTTACTAGCTTTTACCCGTGGCTCTGCCTGATGAATGTCGGTTATTACGATAAAAAGCACCACATGTCTTTCCCCAGGTTATCATCTATCATCATCTCAACCCATAAACGTCCCACTGCTAAGCACGGGTCTCCTCCATACATTTAGAGGGATATTAGCCTACTACACGCTGGCCAGACAGAATGGTATAGGGTTTTGTTTCGAGTTTTCCCTCTCTAGCTGTGGTTATTTTCTGCCTGACTTACTCCCTTAGTCGACTTTCACGACACCCTCGGGATGGAACGGGTGGCGACATTTGTATTCTTAATCCGACACCACACGGACATGTACGGAATGGTACTTATTACCGCGATAACCGACATCGACACAGGCGGAGTCGCGGGCAACAGTTAGTAGACAATGAACAGCTATTCTTTACAATTATCTATGGTTAAATGATCGATTAATTTTAAATTAAAGCGGTTAACAGGCGTTTTTTAGTTTACTTGGAAACAAAAAATATTTTATTCTTTTTTATTTAGGAGCATTTATACAACAAGTAAATATCAGTTCCATACTTCCATTGTGCTTCATCATCATCATCATTATCTCAGCCAAAAGACGTCCACTGCTAGACATAGGCCTCCCCAAGAATTTCCACAACTCTGGATCCTGAGCCGACCTTGTCCATCGGTTGCCCGCAACCTTTACCAGGTCGGCGGTCCACCTTGTTGGAGGCCTTGTGCTTATCCGACTAATAAAAAACCGGCCAGTAGGGTTCCGAAATCGCCAGTCACAATAATTCGGACTGGTAGCGGATAAGGTACGGTTTCAGCTGCTAAAATGTAAAAATTTTGGTAGGTCTTGAAATAAGTCGCCTTAAAAGGGCCGTGGGGGAGGAGGTAGCAGAGGAAGGGGAAGGGGAGCTTCTCCTCCACTACATTTGGTGTTAAAATTTTAGAATTAGGAGGTATAAAATTATAATTATGATATATATTATGATTTTTTTCTTGTTCGTATGGAAATGTTAGCTTCTGACACCTGCTTTGACTATTGTTTGTTTGCCACCTTCGTAGTATAAAAAAAACAATTTTTAAATATAATCAAGAAACCATTTTTCATTTTCTTTTCATTTTGTTATTTCATTTTCAAATCAAAAAACCTAAATTTAAACTGTACTTTTTTTTCATCTGTCTATGTAATTGTACTTATGCGATTTTTTAAAGCCTACTCCCGCACTAAGGAACAAGCCGTCTCGCGGGTGACTTTACAAACATACAATTCACGAACACAAATTACACCCAGAATCGGAACAAACATTATTGAATCACACAAAGTTTTATCCCGTGTCGAATCGAACCTACGACCTCTGGTTTAGCCATCAAGGTCACTTACCACTGATCAAACAGTACCTTTTTCTATGACGCGGTGTTTAAGCGTGACCTGCGTGACACGTGGAGCAGGTACGTACCTCGCTGTTTATAAATGCTTACTGCCAACAATGCACTCAACTTGTTTACTCATTGTATTACTACGTACCACTAAATATGACGCCTCTCAGAATAACAGGATTCGGGTCATTGTTTACTATGTAGCGTATTCGATCCTGGTTGGTGTAAGTTACTGTGTTAATCGACGGTAGGCCATTTTTACAAGCTTTTATATAATTTGCAATCTATACTAATATTATAAAGCTGAAGAGTTTGTTTGTTTGTTTGGTTGAACACGCTAATCTCAGAAACTACTGGTTGGAAAAAAATATTTTTTGTTGAATAGAGCATTTAATTTATGCAGGAAGGTTATAGGCTATATAAATTCACGCTATGATCAATAGAAGCGGGTCAGTAGTGAGATATGTTGCGAAATCGGAGAAAATATTCCAAATAACCACGCGGACGAAGTCGCGGGCGACCACTAGTATACTTATAATATTATATAAAACTGAAGAGTTTGTTTGTTTGGTTGAACGCGCTAATCTCAGAAAGTACTGGTTCGATTAGACAATTTTTTTTTGTTGAATAGTGCATTTATGCAGGAAGGCTATAGGCTATATAACTTCATGCTATGATCAATAGGAGTGGAGCAGTAGTGAGATATGTAATGCAAAATATTCAAAATTACCACGCGGATGAAGTCACGGGCGACTCCTAGGGTATTATAACGTAAGAGGTCTCCAGCGCTCATTTAGGAATGGGTTTTGAAGGAATCGTTTTCCTATCCTAGGGATACTCCATCTTAAAGCCCTGCCCCTCTAGACAAGTGGCATTTATGCACGAATCGAAAAGTCAAAAAGGCATATGGGGTTTGACGTATGTTAACGATATAATATCGTAAAATTACGTCAAATCCCATAGATTTGCTTTTTGATGTTTCGATTCGACTGCCGCCTTGCCATTTGTCTAGAGGGGCTGGTGTAAAATCTGGGTTGGCAATACGTAAGTGTTACCTGTGGCAATTCAAGCGTCTATAGGCTATGCTAACTGCTTAATATTAGACGGGCCGTATGCTTGTTTGCCATCCACATAATATGAAAAACAAATTAAAAACTAGTGGTAGCTAGTAGTAAATAACTACACACGTGGAGTAGTTGTGCTAATTTGCGTGAGTACAGATCTCCAGTGTGTCTTTTACTATACCACTGACACCTCACCACAAAACCGTGGTGTTACCAGTTTAAGGGTAGGCACACGGCAACGAAGTTGGCTGTACAGCCCCTCTAGACAAGTGGCATAAGCGATAGTCGAATCGAAAAGTCAATAAAGCAAATATATGGGATTTGACGTAACTTTACGACATTATATCGTAGACTTACGTCAATACTCATACATTTGTTTTTTTGACTTTTCGATTCGACTACTGTTTCTGCCACTTGTCTAGAGGGTCAGAGCCGCTATATGAAGATTCGTTTTTTAAGAATGTATAAATTTGTGTGAAATTAATTGTAGATTTTGTCTAATTGTACACTGTTACCAAATTCCACAGAAATATATACAACTAGGTGCTGCTCCGCTCCTATTGATCATAGCGTTATGTTATTTAGCCTTCCTGGATAAATGCACTATTCAACATAAAAGATTTTTTCTAATCGAACCAGTACTTTCTGAGATTAGCGCGTTCAACCTAAAAATCAAACAAACTCTTAGCTTTATAGTATTAGTGTAGATGGTTTTCTTAAAAAAACGAATCTCCATATAGCGGCCCTGAGCCTCTAGACAAGTGGCATAAGCGATAGTCGAATCGAAAAGTCAAAATATAAAATGTATGGAATTTGACGTGAGTATACGATTTAATGTCGTAAACTTACGTCAAATCTCTGTACAGTTATCGCCGTTGCCGTGTGTGTAGGCTGCGGTAACTGCTTACCATCAGGCAGAACGCATTACAATACAATTTACTAGAAGTAGTACAATAATAGTACTACGTGTTTAATTACGAAATATCGAATTAAAACATATCTACTGCTTATTAATCAGAACGTATATTTTCATTCATGTATCGCATGATTTGAAACTTAGGGTCACTTCACAAAGAGACGCGACACACTTTTTAGAAAGAAAGAAAGAAAGAAACGTTTATTGCTACAATAAGAGACATTTAACATGTGAAAGTAGAGGAAATATTATACATATATAAACTAAAAAATTAAGAAACTATCCTAAACTAAACATAAAACAAAGTGCATGTGTCTCATAATTGTAGCAATCAGGTGCCCAGCATTAGTCAGATCTTCGGGGCCTGACGCTGGTTTTAGGATACCTAGGGTGGATTGCTTTTATGCCACACTCCGCAAAAGGTATACCTCCCTATTGCGGCGGGTGCGGGCTAGCGGCAACAGAATCTTGTCTATGATTGCGGACAGGCTTACTGTCCGTTTTTAAATCATTGCTGCAGTGTTCACAACACATATAATAATTATGTGAGGTGTGCACTGTAGTTAATTTATGTCACAAGTTGACTGTATTAGCATGTAAGTTACTAACACTAAGTATAAGAATATAAAATTGTATTACTAACCATTATGAATCCAATTGTAATTTGAAATAAATCTATATTATTATTACAGCGATATAAAATTCTAGCGGCACATCCCGGCTTTGAACGGAATATAACATGTATATAGTTTTCGTAGGGGTCTCTTAAAATCGGTCAAGTAGTTTTGTGCGAAATTGTAACAAACAAATAAACAAACACACAAACATAAAATTGAATATTTCCTCTTTATAATAGTTAGTTTAGATTTACCTACTACACAAAAATATTCATTTGGCTATGGTCTTTTGTAAGGTGATGGTCCTTACCAAGTCGGGCTTGCTCAATTGTATAGTGCCATAACTCTTAAGTCGCGCCATGGTGAAGGCGCAAGAGTGGCGGGCGCGGGCGCTGCGACTCGCTACGTCGCAAATAGACGCGAGCAGCGCCTCGTATCGGTGTAAACTGACCCTAACTAACATATATTTTTGTGGTATGTATGTCATCCTACTCGTGTATGTAAGCTAAATTGTGTTGTCAGCAAAATTATACAATTCTAAGTAATTAAATGGAAGTATGACGTCATATTTAGTACTTGTAAAATTGTTTACTGTATGTGTGGTCTAGTGAATAAAGTTCCTCGCCATCAACACAGTGGCAGTTTGATTCCCATACAGGAGAAAATAAAGATTTATTACAAGTATGAGTGTAGTTTGTGTTCGTGAATTGTATTTTTTTATTTTCTTTAAAAGACAACTTTCGCTTTAGAGAACTAGTCCTGTGTCGAGGAATAGCTAGACCAGAACAGGCACAAAATAGACCAGCAGCCCATTGGTTGGAGGACATAAAAAGAACGGCAAGAAAGCAATGGTAGGCATTTGATGGATCAGATAGCGCGCAAAATAGAAATCCTATACCCAGCAGTGGGTGGATAAGGGTTAGTATAGAGAAGGTGAGCTGCTAGTTTATCTACTACCATTAGCAATGAACAAAAATACGATTAAATAAAACACAAATCAAAAAGTCATACTCATTTATTCATTTAGATCAAATACATGATACTTATAACGTCATAAAAACAAATGCCAACACACCTTTTTCCTACTGCCAATTCGCTGACTAGGGTAGGGCCTTGAGAAGAATTGTCAAGAAACTCGGGCTACTCTTTTTAATCGCCAGAGTATAACATTCACAATTTGGTATGTGTTACAATATTTTTGGGAACAAAAAGAGACTTCAACATATTTTCATAACATCAATTCCGATTGCACCTACCGTGGTCACGGGTTGACTACACTGACTAGAGTCAACCCGTGACCACGGTCCGTGCAATTCGACCGAAACGTCGGGAAACAAAAACGGTATGAAAACCTTTAAAATATTACGCGATTTAGACCCGTTGTCCATTATAGTTATAATATGTGTACAAATCGTGAAAGTTTAAAAGAATTGATCAAAAGAATTTTATAAACGTTTTATAAATAGAAAAGAACTATAATATGACCGTTTTATAGTGTTGTAGTTAAACGATTAGTTTTAATCGTGAACGCCAATTATCGATGTATACCGAGAATCGAGTAGTGTGCATAATCGATTTGGGTAAAGTCGGAATGCGGGCAAGCCTTATGATTTGGCGTGAAAGTCGATACTATTTTGTTTGTTACTATGCTGAGTAATTAAACTTGTTGGTTCATCATCATCATCTTAGCCTGATACTCATAAGACTCCCACAATGGCCGATCTTGAGCAGCTTGCATCCAGTGCTTTCCTGCAGCTCTGATGATGTCGTCTGTCCACCTAGTGGGAGGTCGTCCCACACTGCGTTTTCCTGTACGTGGTCTCCACTCGAGAACCTTTCTTCCCCATCGGTTGTCGGTTCGTCGAGCAATGTGGCCTGCCCATTGCCACTTCAACTTGCTTACTGTAAGAGCTATGTAACTTGTTGGTTACTTAAGTTTAATGTTTGATTTGTTGCCATCAGATATCTGGGCCTATATTTGTTATGACGTCATCAACGCAATTATATAATATTAATATCCTCCTAACCGAATTTCGGTCACAGCGGCTAATCGCAACGGAGGCAAGCCATCTGCGCGGGGAGTATTTAGTGCTCAAGTGTGTGCGCAAACACAAGAGCAATCTTTATTCCCTTACTCTCATAGGCAGGTGGGACGGCAAATCCGACACGACGGAGAGAGATCAGACGTAGGACCAACGGCTTTACGTGCTTTCCGGTGCTCATAGGTGTAAACACCTCCAAATTCCAAACTTCGGACATCTACCTTACAGAAAACCATAGCCAAATAACGACACACAGCGGTGTAGTTGTGTTCTTGTGTGTGAGTGCAGGTCTCCAGAGCTCATTTAGGGATGCGTTTTAAAAGAAATTTTCGTTTTCCTATCCCAAGGATACTCCATATTAAACCCTTGGTGTAAAAAAATGAGTCGCAAATAATTCGCAAAATATTTCCTCTGGAATTGCAAGCGTCCATAGGCTACGGTAACTGCTTAACATAAGGGCCGTAAGCTTGTTTGCCACCCAGATAGTATATTCGGCTAGAAGTACATTATTCTTTAGCTTACTAAATATCTGAGCTGAACTGCTAAACACTAATTTAACGTGACAGGAGCACCAATTCCCACGGCCATCGATCCCCAAACGGTCCATTGTCCAGCATCCTTGTGTGACTCATCTTATATGAATGCTAGAACGTAGATCAACCAAAGTTTAAATAAATTATAGCTGGTTATCTCTAGTATTGATAATAGTCAAGTCGAACTATTAGTCAAAACCTAGGTCACATAAATGACAGATACAAAAGTGTATATAAACACACACACATACACACACACACACACACACCACACACACACACACCACACACACACACACACATACACACTCACTCTCAAACGCGCACATACACAGTCACTCACTCACGATAGCGCTTATCTATTATTAAAATATTATAAATTTATTAGATTATACCTACAGATATTACTACTAAACTAAACGTCCTGGAGGTAGGCGTTAATGACTGCGACACAGTTTTTTAAACTAATGCAGTTATTACCGTGCACAAAAACCCAAGTAAATCTTTTTGTTCCAATAAATAAATTATTATAAAAAAAAAGTATTGATTTCGACTGCCTTGGTGGTCCAGTGGCCGCAGTATGCGCCTGCTGTGCCCGAGGATGTGAGTCCGATTCCTACACGAGACAAAACTTTGTGTGACCCACAAAGAGTTGTTCTGAGTCTGGGTGTAATTTGTGTCCGTTAATTGTATGTTTGTTAAGACAAAAAAAATGTTGTAAACTTATGTCAAATCCTAATTGTATTTTTGATTTTTCTATTCGACTACCGTTTATGCCACTTGTCTAAGTGGGCCACACTTGGTTGAAAACTTACCTCTTCACATAGGTTGTCAAAGTTACGTAGGGTGTCTTTTCTAGCTGTTATACCTTTAAACTGTGGTACGACGTTATAGGTGGCGACTTCCTTCCACGCGGAAACTACGTAGTAAGTACGACGGAGATTCAGCTACGTTGAATGGAATATTATATAATATATACCGTTCTTTAATAGTTAATAATATGTACGTAGTCCGTATATGCGATGTATATACACGTGTGTTTACTACTTAGGTGACTCTATTGACAAAAATATCTCCTAGGTAGCGATCATTAACCTTCGTTTGAAGAAGGCAATTGAATGCAATTATAATGGCTTACTAATAATAATAATAATATTTTCGGGACAATTCACACATCGCTATCTGATCCCAAACTAGGCAGAGCCTGTACTATGGTAACCAGACAACTGATAAACATACTTATATATTTCTAAATACATACATATTATAGATAAATTACACCCAGACACAGAACAAACATTCGTGCTCATCACACAAAGATTTGTCCTGGGTGGGAATCGAACCCACGACCTCCGGCGTAGCAGTCAGAGTCACTAACCACTAGACCAACAGGCCAGTGAATTTAAACTAATGTAATCTCGTGTTTAAACATTAATTTTTCACACCAAATGTTTGGTAAAACATGGAAGAACCTTTTATTTTGTAAAACAACTATCATGTACCCGTGTTTGGCAAAAAATAAATTGATTTGATTTGATTTGATTGAAGGATATTATTATCGTAGCGTTTAAGAAAGACCACAGTAGTTCAAGAGAGGTAGGGCACCATACTAGTGAGCAAGCCCGACTGGGGAAGGACCTTAGAGTAGACCACAGCCAAATACTTACACACAGCAGTGTAGTTGTGTTTCTGTGTGTGAGTACAGGTCTCCAGCGCTCATTTATAATATAATAATAATAGTAATAAATCATTTAATTTCAGATAATAAACAATCCATAGATACATACCTTACAGACTAACATACATAATTACAGTTCTGTTGTTGTTAGTATACATATATTATTTAGAAATTATGTTAGTAACGCTAATGTTAGTAAATTTAGGGATGCGTTTTGAAATAAACGTTTTTTTTTTTATAACAAGCGTACGGCCCGCCTGATGTTAAGCAGTTACCGTAGCCTATGGACGCTTGTAATTCCAAAAGTATTACTTGCGTGTTGCCAACCCAATTTTTTACACCAGGGCTTTATGGTGGGCGTATCCCTGGGATAGGAATACGTTTCTTTCAAAACGCATCCCTAAATGAGCGCTGGAGACCTGTACTCACACACAGGAACACAACTACACCACTGTGTGTAGTTATTTGGCTGTGGTCTTCTGTAAGGTGGAGGTCCTTCCCCAGTCAGGCTTGCTCGCTAGTATGGTGCCCTACCTCTCTGTATTTCTATCCCAGGGATAAATATGTGCAGGCAAAGCTGTCAATGCTCGAATGTTATACAAGCTGTTGCCCGCGCCTCCGCCCAAGTAGTGGTCCGTTATCGCGATAAAAAGTCAAAAATCTATATCTGTGGCAAATTTCATCCAAATCCATTCAGTAGTTTTTATGTAAAAGAGTAACAAACATACATCCATTATCATAAACTTTGACATTTATAATATTAGTAGGTATGTACGAGTAGAGATACCAACCTAATGTTGTAAGTAACTCGACCTAGATTCTAGATCATAACCTAAATAAATCGCTTTTATACAATCACGTGATGTTCCGCGTAAGTGTCGCATTACATTTGTAACAATCATGTCATGTAATATTGTGTAGAATAGCCGATAAAGCAACGCTCGACATTTTGTTCGGCCATTAAATTAGCGAGTGGGAACAAAAATATATATCTACAAGCCTTTATTTAGCTTGCAATGTATTTTAGTTTGTTTATGTCAAATCTTGTAAGTTAGATTTGAAGTACTTCCCGGTGTTTGAATGAGCTGAAATTTGGTATAAGGACCTTACTTCGGTGACAATGAAATAATATGTTACCATGAAGCTGGTCTAATGATGCAGTCGGAAGACAAGACCGCCGCGTCGTTTTTGGCCTCTTTTAGGAAGTGGAAAAGTAACCAATTCCGGGTGGCGACACCAATGTACCTAAATTTCAGTATGTGAAATATATACGTACTGACCCAATGATTTACCATCTGTTAACGGTTCAGGAAAACATAGTGAGAAAACCCACATGTCTAAGAAGAAATTCTGATCCCCCATCCTGCACTCGGCTAGCGTGCGTAGATTGAAGCGTAAAACTATCTTGATATAGAAGACAAAAACCGTGCCTTGCTGTAGAAAATAATATATATAATCTTTATAAATGCGAGAAGCAAAAACTTCGGATTCCTTGTAAAGAATAATCGGCCCACGGAAAGAAATATGAGAAGAACTTTAAAGGGTGTAGCGGGATAGTCTTAGGAAAAGTGCCCCCAAAGCCTGGACTTCGTATCTACTACCAAACGATACCTTATATAGAGCGTGTACAATGTCTACAGTTTCAACCCCCCACTACCCCCCAATCGGCTACGACACCCAATTGTATCTAAAACTGTATTATTTTTTTTCACTGTATCTATGAAACTGACTGATCTAAAACTTTGTACAAATATTGCTGTGACATAAAGTAATACTACAAAAAATCAAGAGCTCTTGATGACACCTACCTTTGAAAAAAATTAAGAATAAAAAATTGAAACACCCTGTAATGTGACTTTCTTTGGTGGTACAAACACAGTTTTTTTTTCAAACATGCACTGACATTCAACCTACGTGATCCTCAAAATTCGCTAATCTATCAAAGGTGGAACACTGGTAAATAAATCAAAGACTGAATACGAATTTATTTTATAACTAGCAAATAAACATTTTTACCTATGTAATCGTACTTGAATTATTCTAAATAGGTTGCATAGCCCACGTTCTTATTTTAAAATAATAAAAAGTAAAATTGCTGACCAATATATTTGATTGTAACCAAGATATATCTATTGTTATTAACGAAGATAGTGATGAGGATTGAGGATTATTAAATGGATTATTTGTTTTTAAGTAGGTATGGGTAATAAGATTAGTTTTTTTTTTAATTTAGTCATTATTTTTTTCATAGTTAAGAACCTATTTAGAATAATTCAAGTACGATTACATAAGTAAAAATGTTTAGTTGCTAGTTATAAAATAAATTCGTATTCAGTCTTTGATTTATTTACCAGTGTTCCACCTTTGATAGATTAGCGAATTTTGAGGATCACGTAGGTTGAATGTCAGTGCATGTTTGAAAAAAAAACTGTGTTTGTACCACCAAAGAAAGTCACATTACAGGGTGTTTCAATTTTTTATTCTTAATTTTTTTCAAAGGTAGGTGTCGTCAAGAGCTCTTGATTTTTTGTAGTATTACTTTATGTCACAGCAATATTTGTACAAAGTTTGAGATCAGTCAGTTTCATAGATACAGTAAAAAAAAATAATACAGTTTTAGATACAATTGGGTGTCGTAGCCAATTGGGGGGTAGTGGGGGGTTGAAACTGTAGACATTGTACACGCTCTATATAAGGTATCGTTTGGTAGTAGATACGAAGTCCAGGCTTTGGGGGCACTTTTCCTAAGACTATCCCGCTACACCCTTTTGATTACGGTCGAATTTCGTCCATTGGGTGTCCTCTAGTTATTATAAATGCAAAAGTAGCTCTGTCTGACTGTTGCCTTTTCATGACGAATTGTTTGAACAGATCGTAATTAAATTTGAAATGGAAACAGATGGCATATAAAATATGATCTAAACGGGTAGAGCCATAGCTGAACGATAAAGTAATTTTCAGAAGCGTTTACAATCGCTCGTTTCGTGGCTCTACTCAAGGCTAGTGACCGGATAGGGAAGAAATGTCAATGTCTACATACCGCTTATTGTAGTTTACATTATTATTATACCTACATAGTACATATATTATATTACACACATAAATAGGTAGCTATTACCTATATAGCTACCTATTTATGGTTACATATATATGGTGTTTAAGCACGGTTAGTCAAAGTCAAACTCATTTATTTATTTAGATCAAATACATGATACTTATGAACGTCATAAAAACAAATGCCAGCATACTTTTTTACTACGGCCAATTCGCTGACTAGGGTAGGGCCTCGAGAATATTATAAACCAGCATACGGCCAGCCTGATGGCGAGCAGCTACCGTAGACTAGAAACTTAGCCAAAATCTTTCCTCTTTAGGTATCTAGGGGTCGCCCGCGACTTCGTCCGCGTGGTAATTTGGAATATTTTCCCCAATTTTGCAACATATCTCACAATGCTCCGCTCCTATTGATCATAGCGTGATGTTATATAGCCTATAGCCTTCCTAGGTAAACGCACTATTTAACAAAATTTCTGAGATTAGCGCGTTCAACCAAACAAACAAACAAACAAACTCTTCAGCTTTATAATATTAATATAGTACCTATAGATTATACGTTAATGACAAATGCAATTATACACATTAAAAGGTTTATAATTTACCTTGATCGGACCTTCGAATGTTTACTTTCTTTATGTACCTACGTTCCACCTGACAACAGTCGTAATATATATCTTTTTAGGGTTTCGTACCGAGGTACGGAACCCTAAATGAAAAAACGGAACCCTTATAGGATTACTTTGTTGTCCATCCGTCCGTCTGTCTGTCAAGAACCTTTTTAAGGAACGCGTGGAGGTATCAAGCTACACTCATATCAACTGCTCTGCGTCTACTGTCCCTTCATCATTATCATCACCACAACCCATAAATGCACTCTTTGCTTTTTTTTGAGGGATATTAGCCTACTACCTATATTAATTTACTTGCTTATGGATTTTTTCCGCGCTGTACCAATATGAATTTCACTAATAATCAAATAATTCGACATCTGCTAACGGTGAAGGAAAACATCATGAGGAAACCCACATGTCTTAGAAGAAATTCTAAAGACATGTCTGGTTCACCAACCCGCATTAGGCCAGCGTGTGCCAATTAGGGCCTAAACGCTCTCTCTCTTGATAGAGGAGAGGAGACCCGTGCCCAGCAGTGGGACATATTTGGGTTGCTATTAATTTATCTATCTATTAAAAAAGCTTACTAGAAAACAAGCCCTGTGGCGAGCGGGACTTTACAAACATACAATTAACGGATATCCATCTGAACCCATAAACGTCCCACTGCTGAGCACGGGTCTCCTCGATATATTTGGAGGGATATTAGCCTACTACACCACGCTGGCCAGATGGGTTGGTATAGGGTTTTGTTTCAAGTTTTTCCTATCTTGCAGTGGATATTGTCTGCCTGACTTACTCCCTTAGTCGATCCTTACGACATCCACTTGATTAAACGGGGTGGTAATGGGGATAATTTATTTATATAAAGCTAATGAGCAAACTTATTCGTACCTAATAATATTCAAAGACAATATCTTAGATATTCGTTATGCAAGAACCTCATATGGAAAAAATAGATTCCTAATACGAGCTTGTAACTGCTACAATACAATATTCAACAGTGTTGACATCTTTCATGAGAAACTCTGTAAATTCAGATCTATTGTCTGTAAAAATACGGAATAACTAAATTTTAGTTTGTTTTTATTTTATTTTTAAATTCCATTAACTGGTTTACCTGCAACTCGCCGCTGAGTGCAATTCAACTGTTAGAAACTTGTTTGGTGACATTGCTAACATTATTGTGTATTTCCTATTGTTATCATAGTACTGTATGTTTCTTATACTGCAATAAATAAATAAATAAACAAAATGGCGAGCAACTACGAGTGCAATACAATGTATTATATATCAATGTATAATTAAGTCCATCCCAGTTAAGTACGAGTAGGTACCTACTATGAAGATTGCACCACGTCCTCTCTTGTTGCTAAGCGTCACATTTAGGCTGACTGTACACTTGCGATTAGTAGTTAGTCCGTTTATTTTAGTTGATGATTGTTCCCTAATGCAGGCGTTGCATTGCCCTATATCGCGAAAGACTACAACAGAAAGTAAAAAGACTTAAATCTTACAGATGTGCACAGCCAAACAACACACAGTGTATGTATCTAATGGTGAAAGAATTTTTTAAATCGGTCGGGTTGTTTTTGAGTTAAATCGTAACAAACGAACAGACAAAAAATCTAATTTTTCCTCTTTACAATATTAGTTTAGATACATATATATAATTTACTAGTTGTTGCCCGCGGCTCCGCCCGCGTGGATGCTTTGGTTTGGTGGATGATGGTTATCGCTGCAAAAAGTAGCCTTTGTGTTATTCCAGACCATAATTTATCTGTGTGCTAAATTTCATCCAGATCCGTTCTATAGTTTTTACGTGAAAGAGTAACAAACATCCATCCATCCATCCATTCATCCATTCTTACAAACTTTCACATTTATAATATTAGTAAGGATTTACTTTTCTAGTTTTAGGGCTAATCCTCGTTTTCGAAACCGTTTTTCACCTAACTTTAATGGTTAATTTTTATTTATTATTATTTTTTTTAATAATGTTTTCCTTTTATTTCCAGGTTTTTCCGGCTCGATTAACATAGGTAAGTTTTTTTATATATACCGATTAAACGTGTTAAAACTAAAAAGATGCGAAACAACACACCATGATGACGTAACGGTCACGTGGTATCGTGGTGGGGCGGTGTGCACACAGCGGTGAGCGCGGACGCTCACTTCTCGGCTGGTGCTCGCTGGTGGTGAACGTGTCAAAGTAAATCGTTATTAGTGTAGTTCATATTACGAATATGAACTGTTATATTTCAAATGCTCTATAATTCTTTGAAATCGAAATACTAACATAATTTAGCATTATAATAATAAAACCAAATATTTATTCACCGTATAAAAATACACAGGATAAGGTCTACTGAATAATATTGCCGTATAATTTAAAATATACGCCTTAAATACCATTGAATTATCCCTATTGAAGACTGGGTACAGTTATTTTATGTACATATATTATCATACAACTTTCAACAATACGAAATTAGTAGTCAGTGACCGCTTTATACACTGCACTATTATTGCGATTAATAATGTCCGAACTGTACCGAATTTCGGTCACGGCGGCTAATCTCAACGGAGACGAGCCATCTGCGCAGGAGATATTATAGTGCACAAGTGGCCTCTTTATTCCTTCACTTAAATAGTTCTATACGACGACAATCCGACACGACTGGAGAGAGATTAGGCGTAGAACCAACAGCTTTACGTGTTTGCCGAGGCACGGGGATGCCAAAAAAATCGCCAAATTCCAAACTCCGGGCATCTATTGTGAATTTCTTGACAGAAATACCCAATATCAATGTTTGGCTCGACCCGGGATGATCAGCAGTCACATATCGACCACTGAGGCAGTTGCGATTAACTGTCGCAGACAGGCACAAATTAATCGCACGCCAATCGCTGTAGTATAAGAAGCCTAACCTAAATACAAAGTCCACAAGTTGATTGTATAGCGGTACTCATTCCGTTTGCAGTCGCCATGCAGTCTAAACTGCAACGCCAATTGACTTCTGACATTAATTACATGCTCTCTTATTGGCTAGCATCATGCTTAACGACTGATGTAACTGGGCAATTTGTTGCGATTCATATACTATTACTAGGGGTCGCTTGCGACTTCGTCCGCGTGGTAATTTGAAACTCAGAAAAGAATCATATTTTCCCCGATTTTGCAACATATCTCACTACTGCTAAAATATACGTCTTAAATACATTTCCATTGAATGATCCCTATTGAAGCATATTTTTTACACCATGGCTTTAAAATGGAATATTCCTGAGATAGGAAAACGTTTTTTTTAACGGATTCCTAAATACACAGAAACGACGACTACAGGGCTGGAGACCTGTCTGTGCCTGTACTTACACACAGAAACACTGTGGACTGTATGTAGTTATTTGTGGTCTTCAATAAGGTGAAGGTCCTTTTCCATCCAGGCTTGCTCGTTAGTATGGTTCCCTACCTCCCTTACAAAAGACTCAAAAACGCTTTACTCAGGGATAGAATCGAAAACCTCACGATCGGCTTAAAACTGAAACCTAAGCTATAGGCGGGACTCGGGACCAGCGAAATACTCAAACCAGCGTGATTTCTTGTCGACTAGCCAGACTGCTTACCCTTAGGCGGATCGTAAGCTTGTATGGTCGATGGCAGTATATAAAAAAAAACTATCCTTGAAGTTATTCCGCTAAACTCGCGATGTCCTCACTTTGTAAATTAGTTTTCTTTACCCAAAATATTTTTTTATACTACTTGGGTGGCAAACAAGCATGCGGTCCGCCTGATGTTACGCAGTTACCGTAGCCTATGGACGCTTGCACTACCAGAGGTATAACTTGCGGTTTGCCAACCCAATTTTTTTACACCAGTGTTTTAAGATGGGAGTAGTGGGATAGGAATACGTTTCTTTCAAAACGCATCCCTAAATGAGCGCTGGAGACCTGTACTCACACACAGGAACACTGTGAACTGTGTGTAGTTACTTAGCTGTGGTCTTCTGTAAGGTGAAGGTCCTTCCCCAGTCGGGCTTGCTCTCTTGTATGATGCCCTACCTCTCCTAAGAACATTTAAACTATATTTAAATATATTCAGGATACACGCGTCATTCTGGCACAGTAAACACTTTCGCATTCACATTCTTCAAAACATAGTATTTTTCCAACAAAACTTTGATAAAAAACCCGCATGACAGGCCACGTGAAAACGATATTAGTCCTTGATAACGTTCCGAAAATACTATTGCACCATGTTTTTATGTATAATGTATTCGTATAAGTACGAAAATATCTTGAAGGAAGCCTGCTTACCGATATTCATAGGATTAGTGACCTTTTTTTAATAGCAGCCCAATTTTGTTCCACTGCTGGGCATGGGTCGCCTCTCCTCTATCAGGCAGAGAGGGTTTAGACCTTAATTTACACATGCTCAATGCGGGTTGGAGAATCAGACATGTCTTTAGAATGTGGGTTTCCTCACGATGTTTTGTCTTCACTGTTTGAACATAGTATATTCAAGGTTTGCATTTAAAGAAATGATTTCTTTTTCCTGTAGCCCATGGTGTGGGGATTCGAAGACTGGTCTTTTAAAAATAATGCGGGTTTGTAAAAATAAATATTATGCTTCCCCTACTGCCAACTTAATGGTTGTTTTTGGATATGTAAAAATATTCACGGTAGTAGTATATATCGTTATATATTGCCTTGTTTAGCTGTGATAATTTAGCTTTTAATTGCATTAAATTAAAAGCTAAATTTTCACAGCTAAGCAAGGCACAAGGCTTCACAGGTTTACGATTAATAGTCGATCAACTTATAAAATGTTATTAAAAAAGTAAAAAAAGATTCGTTAAAACTGCGGTTTTGGTCTTGAATAAAGTCGCCTGATTTATAGGAATCTGTATGTTTGTTAGCCAGTTAAGTAGTATAAAAAAACATTGTGAGTATAGGTCTATATAATATATATCCTTACTAATGTTATAAATGTAAAAGTTTGTGCGTATGGATGGATGGATGTTTGTTACTCTTTCACGGAAAAACTACTGAACGGATCTGGATGAAATTTGGCACGGATATAGATTGTGGTCTGGAATATCACATAGGCTACATTTTTACAGCGATAACTGACATCCACGCGGGCGGAGCCCCGGGCTACAGCTAGTATATAATATAATAGCAACCCATGTATGTCCCACTGCTGGGCACGGGTCTCCTCTATATCTATATCTCCTCTATATATATCTATAGTATAGGTCTCCAGTAACCTAAATAAGGTAGAGGTACTATGTTAGTCGCGCTTGCTCGCTTGCGTAATGCCCTACCTCTGTTCAATGTTTGACGTAAACTCCTGTTCCTAGTCAGAGTTCATAACATTTTTAATTTCTTGCGACACGTGTCCAATTAGATACGGCAATTACTGTATGAGTGACCGCCATGTTAATTGTCATGCATCATACTAGAATCATGCCATATTGATACATAGATATAGTACTACGGGGTGTAACTGCACCTCTAGACAAGTGGTATAAACGGTAGTCGAATCGAATATTGTATAGGATTTGATATAAGTTTACCATATAATGTTGCAAAATAATAGTTTATGTATTTAAAATATAGTTTATGTAATATCACTTAGTGTACAATGATCACCTTATGCCTACAAAAAGAGACGATGCCTCATTACCATACTGATAGATACTAAATTGTGATTGTATTGATACGTTGTTTATTTTAATTACTTAAATTTAAATTTCTTTTTTTGGTATGGTGTGTTGGTTCCGTACCTTTTTGTTACCTACTTCAAATTGTAACTCATACCAAATTGTAAATATTATACCTTGGCGATAAAAAAGAGTAGCCAGAGTTTCTTGCCAATTCTTCTCTAGGCCCTACCCATGTCAGCGAATTGGCTGTAGGAAAAAAAAATGCTGACTTTTGTTTATTTTGACGTTCATAAGTATCATGTATTTGATCTAAATGAATAAATGACTTTGAGTTTGAATTTGAATAATGGTTCCGAAAAACAAATTAATCTCCAGCGATCTGATGGCCGACTGCAAATTCTAGCCGTGCGACTAAATTAGGTATTAGGTGAGCGACTAGAAATTTATGCATTTGAATATATATATTCATGCATTTGCTACCAGAAACGAAATGCTATCAGAAGTAGGTTAGGTTAGGTTAGAAATGCTAAAAAAAAAAAAAAAAAAAAAAAAAAGGTTAGAAATGTGACCAACAACGCGCGAGCCGAGCGTACCGCGACAGTGGCCGACGATGCGCTAATTTTGATAGATTGTGTTCGCCCTCAGTTTTTCGCTCACTTAGTATTCCTGTACGCCATATTCAGTAATTATGACACCCATAAATTGAATTTATATTTGCTCGTTTAAATACTACCTATAATGTAAGAAAATATATCGAATTTGACGTAAATGTACATTTACGTCAAATTCGATATATTTTCTTTCTGTTCTATTCGATTCGATTACCGTTTATGCCACTTGTCTAGAGAGGCTTGTGTTGCAAGTGTCTTTAGGCTACGGTAACTGCTTACCATCAGATGGGCCGTATTTTTGTTTGTGAATAGATATTGTTTATGGATCACATATAGTTTTATTCCGTGGCGCAATCAAACCCACAGTAGGGGGGATACGTTGGGATGACCATTCTCACCACTAGACCATTCGTGACACTTAAAATAGAGAATACATATATGTGTGCTCACATTTTGATACTGTACTTAAGGCGTGGGATATCGCCAACAACCTTGAGCATTTGGGCGAAGCAAACAGAACTCATCAGTCTCACCACACACTAATTCTCTAGGCGAGCGCGGGGATACAAACAGGTGTACTCTTTGAATGGACGTCTTATTAATTTTTTATAAATTTAAATTCAAACTTATTCTGAATATAACATTACCAATTTATAGGTGTATGTTTTGTTCAAATATTGTTTTTTTTTTGTATTATTTGATAAAAATTGAAGTCAATAAAGTGGTTACATCTCAATAATTTGGTGCTGATTCGATGATTTTTTTTACAAAATATTTAGAATGAATGTACAATTTATGACTAAACCATATTATGAAACACATCTTGTAGATTATTACTGTATTTTTTGGCAGTCATTTTTCTGTAAATGCCAACAAAAACTGGTTTAATTTACACCTCTTTTTCATCATTTTTTGAGAGAGGGGCCTTATCCCACGCAATTGGCTAATCTTCTTTTATATTAAGCGCCCTCATCAAAATTGGTCTATAAGACATTATTATATTTAACGTCAAGATTATCTTTTGTGACAGTTTTGGCTCTCTGACGTCACCCATTCTTCGACCATTGTATTCAAATTTGGATGAAACCTCTGAAGATCTATTGTTGATGTCGTTAATACTAATGTGTTCCTACAGAAAAAATGTGTGACGTCAGGGAAGTGTGACGTCACACATAAAACTAGCTATTGAAATAATAATAATATATTATACGATACTATTCGTTTAGGGATTGATTTAAAAAAGATTCCGAGGAATTGATAACCTCCTCAATTTTTTAAGTCGGTTAAACATAATTTCTTAGCAAATGTTTACGTTATAAAATAAAGCTATACTCCAAATCTTCTAGACTATTAATGTCGTCCTAACCGAATTTCGGTCACGCGCCCAATCTCAACGGCAATTAGCCAACTGCGCAGGACATATTATAGAGTACAAGTGTGTGCGCATACACAGGTGCAAACTCTATTCCTTCACTCTCATAGTTCGGTGGGACGGCAATCCGACACGACCGGATAGAGATCAGGCGCGGGACCAACGGCTTTACGTGCTTTCCGAGACACCCCCCGCGTGTCTCACCACCCTAGACTAACTACTATTTCTAGACTACTTAATATAAACTTAATAGTTTCGGCTGTGCTTTAATGGTCAGTCAGGACAAACGATTATATGTATATATTTAATTTTCTTTTTTAGGGTTCCGTACCCAAAGAGTAAAGACGGGACCCTATTACGTCCCACTGCTAAGCACTGGTCGATATTAGCTTACTATACCACTGCAATTTTGGGACTGGGGTGGTCAAAGTAAAACATGTTACTTCTTATAAAGTCTGAGGTTTAATGAATAATCTTACATACTACATTACAATATATGTATATATTACCTAAGTGAATTCGTGATGGGGGGCGATGCGTCACACACTAACTACACCACGCTGGCCAGACGGGTTGGTATAGGGTTCTTTTTTAGTTCTCTCTTGCAGTGGATATTGTTGGCCTTACTCCCTTAGTTGAGAATCTTAAGACACCCTTGGGATACAACGAGGTGATATTTGTATTTTTTTTATACTACTTGATTGGCAAACAAGCTTGCAATACCAGAAGTATCACTAGCGTGTTGCCAATTCATTATTTTACGTCAGGGCACTAAGATAGGAGTATCCCTTGGATATGAATACATTTCTTTCAAAACGCATCCCTAAATGAGCGCTGGAGACCTGTACTCACACACAGAAACACAACTTTACCGCTGTGTGTAGTTATTTAGCTGTGGTCTGTATGGTGGGAGGTCCTCTCACAGTCGGACTTGCTCGTATAGTGTCCTACCTCTCTTAATCAGTCACCACACCGACACCACCTATCTTGCAATTTTATAATGACGATATATTTAGACTGTTAAAGATGTGCATGTGCACAGATAACAATTGATAATGTGCATCAATCACAGATAACTGTGCATCGAATAATTATCAATGATAACGGTAATATTAAATTCTGATAAGATACAATAGCTGTAGATAAAGGTATAAGTACTGGAAGTTTGAACCTTTTACTTTTATTAATTTATTTTATTTTTTATTGCACATGCTGCACTTGTATATCCCACTGCTGAGCACGGGTCTCCTCTCCTCTATCAAGAGTGAGAGGGTTTAGGTCTTAATTTACACACGCTGGCCTAATGCGGGTTGGTGAATCAGACATGCCTTTTGAGTTACTTCTAAGACATGTGGGTTTCCTCACGATGTTTTCCTTCACCGTTAGCAGATGGCGAATCATTTGATTAATTAATATTTAAAACTCCACAAAGTGAAATTCACATTGATAATGCCCGGGGTCGAACTCGCACCTCTTGCATACAAGTCAGTTACTTTCCTACTCGGCCACCACCGCCTTTATAAATCTTCTTATATATAAAAATTAATCCCTATTTCCCTTTGTCCCGGCATCACGCGTGAACGGCTGGACCGATTTCAGTAATTATATTTTTGTTGTGTTTGTTATTGTCAGGAGAATTTTCTTATGTAAAAAAAAAGAAAGTTGCGCTGAAATTAGTAGTTGAATTTCGGTCACGGCGGCCAATCTCAACGGAGATTAGCCAACTGTGCAGGACATATTATAGTGCACAAGTGTGTGCGCGCAAACACAAGTGCACTCTCTATTCCTTCACTCTCATAGTCCGATGGGACGGCAATCCGACACGACCGAACAGAGATCAGGCGCAGGACAAACGGCTTACATTCTTCTTCTTAGCGTTTCGTTGGCAAACATCGTTATTTGTACTTACGCCGGGAGCAGCAAACACTGCGTTACCGTGCTTCGGGTGACAGATCTTGGCGATGAGCGTAAGTCCAGGAATGTGTGGCCGGCTCTGTGTTTCATCTCTATGGGTTTCTTGGACACACAGAATATCGCATTGCGTCGAACGACTTAGTACAGATAGGATTTCTGATTTGTCTTGTGAAAAACCCTCGATGTTGATAGAGACTACACACAAAGCCGGTTTTAGAGCAGGACTTTTCCGGGCGCATGAAAGGAGCCTCCCAGTACGACGTACCTTCTGAGCCTCTGTACGTCTGGCGCGTCTGGAAACAATTAGTGAGTCCCCGACACTGATTGGCCAATCCTTTCACCACGATGGCAAACATCTCAAGTCCAGCTCTAAAACGGCTTACATTTTTTCCGAGGCACGGGAGTGTAAACACCACCAAACTCCGGGCATCTATTGTGAATTTCTTGACAGAAAAACCCAATATCATTTTTTTGGCCCGACCCGCATCGAACCCGGAACTTCGTGATCAGCAGTCACACACATCGACCACTGACCCATTGAGGCAGTTACAATATGGTATTGGTACTACCGCTCATATCTTCCAAGTCGGCAGGGGTATTCCGTAAGAGCAAAAACCGAGCCACCGCGAAAACCGAGCAAAATCTGGCTGACAGATTGAAAATCGGTATTCCGTAAGAGCAAAAACCGAGCCACCGCGAAAACCGAGCAAAATCTGGCTGACAGATTGAAAATCGGTATTCCGTAAGAGCAAAAACCGAGCCTTTTTGACGTTTAGTCAATAGATTGTGCCGTCACCGAGCAATCACTACTGTCAGTTTGTCATCGCTGTTTCTTAGAGAATCAGCCGGTGGGTAACTTGCCCATTCGAAGACCACCACTCATTCTAAGGGCTTAAGTTCATAATTTTCGAATAAAAATGCTTATTAGTAATGTATGACATTCTATGACGTAAATGCGTAACAACCCACCTTGTAATGTGACCTACTTCTTATAAACGTCACAGCACATCTACGTAATTGAATAATTATTATAATACATTTGTACGAGAACACTGGCCATGTTTATACACATACATATTATATATGTATACTTACTTATATTGTAATTTCTGAGGTGAAAACTTCTTTAGGAGCATTGAGCACTATTTGGGTGAAAGAAAATCATTGAACTCGCGTCATCGTAACCAAACGCTTTCCATGAGACAAATTAGATATAATTCAAAAATAATAATTTAATAGCTCAAAGATACAATTCACAAGTTACTTAGTTTTCACTTATATAATTATATTTCACTTATATGTTTTGTTATACTACATTCTATATGGCAAATAAGCCCGCCTGATAAGCTATAAAAAGATGTCGGGCGACCTTTGCTTCGTTTTAAAACTGTGCCAAGAGGGACATGGCAGCATTTCAAATTAACCACCAAAACTGGAAGAATCTCGCTGAGAAGCGTTTAGAATGGCGTGTTGCGAACCAAGTGTTGCTTGTCGACAAGAGACCAGTCACCAGTTGCCGTAAATTTCTCTTGTCAAGACTGTGGTAGAGCATGTCGTTCTTGCATCGGTCTGTTCAGCCATCAAAAGCGATGCCTCTTAGACCTTGCACCATAAATCGTCTGCTATAGACGAAAAGGCCATATAACATCATCATCATCATCTCAGCCAAAAGACGTTCACTGCTGGACATAGGCCTCCCCCAAGGTTTTCCACAACTCTCGATCCTGAGCCGACCTTGTCCATCGGTTGCCCGCAACCTTTACCAGGTCGTCGGTCCACCTTGTTGGAGGCCTGCCCACGCTTCATCTCCCAGTTCGTGGTCGCCACTCTAGAACCTTTCTGCCCCAACGGCCATCAGTTCTGCGAGCTATGTGCCCGGCCTATTACCACAATGGAAGCAAGTCTTCGAGCTATGTCGGTAGAATGTATATATTAACCATATAACATATATTCATGTAAATATCTTATGAAATAAACTAAAAAGAAGTTATTAATATGGGGCTATCTGATCTATAAATAACTACATTTATAAGTTATTTTTGTAACAATACATTGTAGTCAGATACTGACGTCAGCATCTTGACATAGCCATTATATTTAGTAAGCTTTGATGGCAGAATAATAGAAATATATATCTAGAAGTTTTCTTGACTATTTTCGGAAGGTATTGTTTGTATTACTATTGTTTATTACTAAGGTACAATAGATCATATTACATAGCTCGCAGAACTGATGGCCGTTGGAGCAGAATGGTTCTAGAATGGTGACCACGAACTGGCAGATGGAGCGTTGTCAGGTAAACAAGGTGGATCGATGACCTGTTAAAGGTTGAAGGCAATCGATGAACAAGGTCGGCTCAGGATTGAGTGTAGTGGAAATCCTTGGAGGAGGCCTATGACCAGCAGTGGACGTCTTATGAGGAAAAATAATATTTTAAAGAGGAAAGATTTGTATTTTTGAAAAAAGAAAGAAATCAATTTTTATTCCAGCAATATAGGAGTACATACATTATATAAAAAAAGAAAAAACAAAATCACTTAAAACTAATAAAGCTGCAATAAAGTAAAGAGAAGTTTTGGCTGAGATGATGATGATGATAATAGGTACTTTCGGGACACTTGCTGTGACTCCTGTGAGCCGGGATTAACAGCGGAGTAACTAATACACCGAGCTCTGACAATCGTGCGTCCCGTGGACAACCTACTGTCAACAAACCTACTGTCTTGGACCCCGCAACAAATTTAATCAGAAATAAATAGGAGGAGTTAGAAAGAAAAGTTTCCACTAATATATAATACTAGCTGTAGTCCGCGGCTCCGCCCGCGTGGATGTCGGTTATCGCTGTGAAAAGTCTATGTGTTATTCCAGACAAATTTTATCCAGATCCGTTCAGTAGTTTTTACGTGAAAGGGTAACAAACATCCATCCATCCATCCATACTTACAAACTTTCGCGTTTATAATATTAGTGAGGTACTTTTACAACTTATGTTCCCAATAGAATTTTCCATCGCATATAACCTTATAGCTTTTTGATACAACTTGGGTAGCTAACAAGCATATGGCCCGCCTGATGTTGAGCAGTGACCATTGCCTATGGACTCGTATCCCATGATGCAGATATTTATATATAGATTTGAACACAACCATCATAAATTGTAAAAATAAATATGATGATGATGCAGAGATAAACAAAGTAGGTGTTACTTTGTTTATCTCTGCATCATCCAAGGTCGACTGGTAGATGTAGTGCCCCAGACATTAAGTCTGCCTATACCATGTATGCGTATAAAGTTTTAATACCATTTTATGACATCTTTACTTCCTTGTGTGTGTGTGTTCTACCGCCTGTACAATGAGCTGTGTTTTGAGGATATGTTCGATATGATGCCCACGGCCACGTTTTATCAACGCACTTCTTGCCACCGACAGGGAGTTCATCCTCAAATCCTGGCATCTCAAACATGCCGTACTGTACGGTTTTTGAGGAATTCCTTACCACATACGATTAGGTTGTGGGATGAGCTAGCTGCCGAAGTTTTCGCAAGAGATGGGATTCTTCAATAAAGGATTTATAAGGTTTCTAAAGGGTCGGCAACGCGCGAGTGTCATCCCTGGTGTTGCAAGCGTCAATATGCTACGGTAACTGCTTACCATCAGGCGGGCCGTATGCTTGTTTACCACCTTGGTAGTGTAAAAAAAACCTGCAGGGGTATTCCGTAAGAGCAAAAACCGAGCTACCGCAAAAACCGAGCCACCGCAAAAACCGAGCAAAATCTGGCTGTCAGATTAAAAAACAGTATTCCGTAAGAGCCCATTTTTGACGTTTAGTCAATAGATTGTGCCGTCACCGACTGTCATTTTGCGATCACAACTGTCAGTTTGCGATCTCAACTGTCAGCTTGCGATCTCAACTGTCAGTTTGCCATCGCTGTTTCTTAGAGAATCAGCCGGTTGGAGTAACAAAAATACATTTTCTACTGTTCATAGTTATTTAACCGTGATTTTATAAGATAGATGTCCTTCCCTAGTCGAGCATTGTTTTTTTTATACTACTTGGGTGGCAAACAAGCATACGGCCCGCCTGATGTTGAGCAGTTACCGTAGCCTATGGACGCTTGTAATTGTTTTTGCACTAGGGCTTTAACATGGAGTATTCCTGGGATAGGAATACGTTTCTTTCTGAACGCATCCCTAAAAGAGCGCTGGAGACCAGCTGTACTCATACACCTGAACACAACTACACCGTATGTGTAGTTATTTGACCGTGGTTTTATAAAATACCTACCCTACCAGTCTTAATAACATGATAAAAATAGCATAATAGTACATTATGTTTTAATCATCTTTCAAGTATTATTTAAATTGACATCTATATTATAAAAAATAATCGCTGAATGTGTTGCTAAGCGCAAATCCCGAGAACAGCTGCCCCTCTAGATGAACTGGCATAAACAGAAGTCGAAACGAAAAGTCAAAAAAGCAAATGTATGGGATTTGACGTAAATAGTGTCTTAAACTTACGTCAAATCCCACACGTTTGCTTTTTTGACTTTTCGATTTGTCTACCGTTTATGCCACTTGTCTAGAGGGGCAGCTGTTCTCGCTCGTTAATTATATTTTTGCTATGTTCGTTATTGTCAGGAGAAGGTTTTTATGTAAACAAATATAAGAAAGTTGAGCTGAAAATAGTTTAACCCGGGCAAAGTCGAGGCAGGCCACTAGTTTTTTTTCAATATTTATGACATATTTGTTAGGTATTTTATTTATTTGTATGAAATTTTATGACATGTTTGTATAATTATGTTGTCAATTAATTTAACGAATGACTTCTACAACTTTTTATTTAATTGGTTATTGTATTCCATAAACAAATTTGACATGTAAATTGCCTTTATGAAATAATTGATTATGATTACGATTATCTTTTTACCTTTATATTACTCAAGGTCATAAGTGCATAACAAAACATGTATATTCTTTTGCAGCTATAAACAGATAAAATTTCCAATGTGTACATAAGAAAGTATTAAAAATAATATGTATGAAGGCTGTCTGCATTTCTTATTTCATTTTTTGTTTGACTCGCGGTGGCTGGCAAAGAAACAGGTCAAGTCCAAGGTAAGGACTCTAGCTAGACAGTAGACCCCCGGGTCTGGTTGTGTGGACAACAATTAATAGATTGTTAAAATCTAAACTAATTATAATTGCGAAAGTGAATTTATTTGTTACGCTTTTATTACTAAACGACTGAGAAGATCTTAATGAAATTTGGAATAGAGATAGATGGTATCCGTGGGAAGGCCTTAGAATACTTTTTACCACGGGAGGAGCCCTCATTGCATATAAATTATAAAACGAGCGAATAAAAAAAAACTTAGCGACTGATGATAAGATACTGTAAATTCTAGCCGTGCGACTAAATTAATAGGCGGGCGACTAAATTACTAATTTTGATAAATTGTGTTCGCCCTCAGTTTTTCGCTCACTTAGTATTTCTGTACGCCGTATACAGTATTTCTGTACGCCATATACAGTATTTCTGTACGCCATATTCAGTAATGTTGACACCCATAAATTGTATTTATAGCCGCTCGTTTAAATACTAGCCTATCTTATTCTCTTTCGTGTTAATGGTACGTCGCGTAGTTAAATTGTACAAGACAACATTTTTACCATCTCTATTTCGTTATCTATATAATCTGAGGGCTTCTAAAATGCAGCTGGCAGGGCAGGAGATGAAACTCTATTTTAAGGGTCAGATCCACATTCGCCCCCTGTAGTTGTTGTGGTACTCCACTTATTCAAATTGTATTTGCATCTTTCCACCTAAGTTCGGCGTCGGCCTGATGATGTCCACTATAGAACGTAAGCCTGCTGACTAGGGAGGGACCAACACCTTACAGAAGACTACGGCTTCATAACCATACACAGCGGTGTAGTTATGTACTTGTGTAAGAGTACAGGTCTCCAGCGCTCATTTAGAAATGCGTTTTGACGAAACATTTTTCTATCCTAGATACTTCATCTAAAAATCTTGGTGTTAAAACTTTTACACGGCAACTCGTAAATGATACTGTAACTGCCTTCCATCAGTCAGGCCATATGTTTGCTTGCCACCTAACTAGTATAAAAATTATACCATCTACACTTAATTTTATATTTTCTAAAATTTTCTTTTAAGTATCTCGGCACCTCAGTAGCCATAATTATGTATTTTGTGTTGTTATTTTGAGGGTTTAATTTTTTTTTCTTAAAAAGTATTGTTTTAATAAGCACTGGAGAAACACTCTGTACTCACGCACAACAAAACAAAAGCTACTACAATGTGTGTAGTTATTTGGCTGTGGTTTTGTGTTAGATGGAGGACCTTCTCCGGGCTTATACCTTCTAAATTTTCATGACAAACAAACGTACATTTAGATAATAATATAGATAGTAAGGTCAACCTAAAACAAGTTCTGACTTGCTTACATCATATTACACCTCCACCTCCAGTTACTTTTTTAATCGTTTTTTCTCCAATTGGTAACTGCGCAGTGAAGAAATTGTTGATGTAATTTTTGTTTTTAGCTTACAATGGTTCCGTAGTTAATAAATTGAATAGTTTTATACTGGCTGGCCTGTTGGTCTAGTGGTTCGTAACCCTGGCTGCTAAGCCTAAGGTCGTGGGTTTGATTCCATCACGGGACAAAACTTTATGCGATTCATAGATGTTTGTAATTTGTGTCTGTGATTTGTATGTTTGTAAGGTCCCCCGCAACACAGCTTGTTCCCTAGTGCTGAATAGAACAGAATAGAATAAGCGTTTATTAGCATTATTTGCTTGGAGTTGGCTTTTAAAACAAAATACTCGTACTATTGTTAGCAGCCCGCTCTGACTTCGGTTTAAACTATTTTCAGCCCAATTTTCCTAATTTCTTTTTCCGTAAGAACCTTCTGCAAAGTATTAAAAAACTGTTAAAATAAAGATGAATGAAATCGATATAGACGTTCTCGAGTTATGGCGTTACCAAGAGAAATAGGGATTCATTATATAGAAAGAAAAGAAAAGAAAATGTTTATTTGGCACAATAAAGACACGTTACAAAAAAAATAAAGAAACAGAAAAAAAGTAAGTACATAGAAGTAAGTGTCTCACAGTGCCAAAATAGGATCGAGCTCGGCATATGCTAAACAATATCTATTGGTTTTCAGCTAGATAAATCTATGTATTTTATAAACATCTAGGTTATAATAATAGTAGCTATAATTAATAATTTTAATAATAGATCTGAGGGGGTTGAGGCCTTAATCCACACACGCTGACCTAATGCAGGGTGGTGAATCTGACATGCCTTTAGTATTTCTTCGAAGACATGTAGCGTATAGCGTATCGATGAACGAAAACTCAGACGACGTTTTCGTTTATCGATAGCAGATGCAGTTGGCATCGGTCTTGTAGCAAGCCGTTGAAGCATTCCTTCAAGTGTTTCTGATTGGATAAATTATTTAATCGTTTATACGTGCAATTATATTTATCTTTATTAATAGTAAAATAATAGTGGTGTAATATTTGCTCGTGGCATTACGGGCAAATACCCCGGTCTGAAGTACCTCCCCGCCTGAGAGTGGCACAGAAGAATCCTAATATTTATTATTGCAATATGCAACATTTCACTTTTTTTTATCGCATTGCAAGCTGCAATGCGGTAAATTATATATTATTAATTTATATATTTTTTTATGTCTAAATATTGGTTGTTCCTAGTGTCGCTGAAGCAGGGCAAAGAAGGCTACTACTATTGTTTTTTGGTACCATAATTTTGCTGTACCCACGCAATATCTTAAAATATTATCTTTAAAAAATGGAGGCACAAAATTTCTTATGTCGAAAATTGGATTAAAATAAAGTGGATTAAAATATATTAAAGTGATCTCTAATATATTTAAAAGACGCACTTTCTCGTCCTTCGATCCTCACACCTGCTTGTCGCGGTTTTTTCGCGCCTTTTTTTATCCACCATGTTGTTTTTTCACTTTTTTTAAACGTCGCTGGCATTGACTCATTCGCATAATGCCGGGCTTTCTTGTCAGTGTCGTTGCGTAATCATTGAAAAAAGGTTTTATTCCGTGTAATTTTAATTTGATGTGTTCCTGTTTTTTTAAACTGGTAAGTTTTTTTATGTTTTTAAATTTAGATTCTTTTTTTAAGCTGTACGTGATGTCTATTTTTAAAACTTGTCACATTGGGTTCAAACAAGTCATATTTTAATGCCTAGGTAGTAAGTTATGGCAACCCATATCAAGGGGTATCCTATATCAAGAGCGCTGACTGGATTTAAGCCTTAATTCACACACAGGAACTCAACTAAGTACACTGCTGTGTGTATTTATTTGGCTGTGGTCTTCTGTTATGTGGAGGTCCTTCCCCAGTCGGGTTCGCTCTCTAGTATGGTGCCCTACCTTTCTAGTTATATATATGTATATATATATATCTCTCTCTAATTGAATAATGTTATATAATACTATTATAGCTATCCAGCTATTGTCCGTGTGGTGATGGATTAAGAATACAAATGTCACCAACCCGTTCCATCCCGAGGGTGTCGTAAGAGCCGACTAAGGGCATACCTACTCGTAAGTCAAGTAGACAATAACCACTGCAAAAGACGGAAATCTCGTAACAAAACCCTATACCAACCCGTCTGGCCAGCGTGGTAGAGTAGGCTAATATCCCTCCAAATGTATGGAGGAGACCCTTGCCCAGCAGTGGGAACGTTTATAATAATAATAATAAATCATTTTAACGCATAGATATATACCTTACAGACTAACGTACAATATAAATCTGTGTTAGTATTAATTATTTAAAAACTTAAAACTATGTTAGTATACTTCACTTGCACTATGTAGCAGTGCGTTCGTGTGTTGAGATGATTATAGCTATTCCCATATAATTTATGTCCTCTACACAGGGAGTTATCTCTATGAAGAGAGCAGAGAGGGTTCAGACCCTCTGACCTAACGCCAGTTGGTGGATCAGACATGACTTTACACATGAGTTTCTTCGCGATGTTTTTCTTCACAATTAGCAGCAGACTGCTCAGTTTGTCGTCGATGCTACAGAACTTTCGGCATTCCTTGAGAGAGGCCCATGTGGCAGTCTTTTAGCTAAAATTATGATGATGATGTCCAAAGCTGGCGAAACACAAGGCATAATCCTTACTAATATTATAAATGTGACAGTTTGTGAGTATGGATGTTTGTTACTCTTTAACGCAAAAACGACTGAACGGATCTGGATAAAATTTGGCACAGAGATAAATTATAGTCTAGCATAGCATATCACACTTTATCGCGATAACCGAAATCTACGCGGGCGGAGCCGCGGGCATCAAGTAGTACTATAATATGTTAGCCTTGTAAATACAAACCAATAGAATAGAATAGAAATCTCTTTATTGTACACCAATTACATTACCAAATGACGACTAATATCGACGATTTAAGGAGTTATAAGGTTTCTAAAGGATTGGCATCGCGCGAGTGATACCTCTGGTGTTGCAAGCGTCCATAGGCTACGGTAACTGCTTACCACCAGGCGGGCCGTATGCTCGTTTGCCTTCTTGGTAGTGGAAAAAAAAGTGGTAATCGAAATCGTTTTTATATTTCAAACCTTTTTTGTTTTTAGGTAGGTAGTGATCATGCATTACTAATAATTTGCAATCTAATATTGTATGCAATGACATAAAAAAACGTAATAATTTAACACACAAATCTAATTTATCAATGGTAGATATAATAAACATAATAATTTTGGTAATTGCTAGGCAACCAACAGTATATTGGAATTAGGGATGTGCTTATGGCAAGTTTATTTTTATCGATATTCGATAATAGAATTTTAAAAGATTTTTAATAATGGGGTCAGGACCCGTTGATCATTCGAGTTTCATCCCTTGGAATAAAAGTTGTAGATTCATCTACTTTAAAGGTGCCCATTGATCTCTCGGTAGTTGATCAAACAATATTAATTTATTTTTAAGGTGCCCGTTGGTCCCCTGGTTACATTTTAAGTTTATAATAACTAATTAGCCAATATGTAGATAAAAAAGTACACTTGCGTAGATAAATTTAAAATAAAAAGGCATAGAACGATGAAATGCATCATAAGATAATATATTATGATAATGATATTATTAGATTAGCCATTTTATCTTTCTATAATGTAACATATATATTATCTAAAGAAATACAATTAGTGAATTAATCATGCCTTTTATTTAATTAATTAGTTTTTCATATTTAGGTTTAGTTAGTTTAAATAAGTTTTTAATATAATTCTTGTATATACAGGGTGTTTGGCGCATGGACCGACACAATTTTTCCCTGGATTTGGGGGGTTACCAGCTAGGTTCTACGCATACACTCTATGCCCTAAGTGATGCGGTTGGTTAAATATGTTTTTGTTACGTTTTTAAAAATAATACCCAAATTCTTACCTTTAATACGAAATAACTTTTTTTTTAGTGGGTGTAATGGTACAAAATAAATTTTGTTGTATTTGCCAATGTCTTCGTAATCTAAATAACTCATTATTTTATACAACTGCTTTCAAAAAGAAATGTTACGTGCTTCCAAAGTTTTGAAAAATGTTTAAATGTATGAAATATTGCTACTTTTAAATACATTTAAAAAAAAACTAATATCCATTTGGAACTTAGTTTTATTTTAAGAAGTTTTTTAGTTTATACCCTTTCGAACGGTATGCTACATGTCATAGAATACAATTCATTATGCAGTCAAAATACTAGTTAGAAGAGTCAGGGTTAAAAAAAGACTTATAATGTTATTGTGTTTTATTAAACTAAAGTTACAAATCTTGTTCAAATAGACCTCCTTCATTTATTTAGATTAGGAAGACATTGGCGAATACAACAAAATTTATTTTGTACCATTACACCCACTAAAATAAAAGTGATTTCGTATTAAAGGTAAGAATTTGGGTATTATTTTTAAAAACGTAAAAAAAAACATATTTAGCCAACCGCATCACTTAGAACATAGGGTGTATGCGTAGAACCTAGCTGGTAACCCCCCAAATCCAGGAAAAAATTGTGTCGGTCCATGCGCCAAACATCCTGTATATATAGCATAAAAAGTTCTAAATGAAAAAAAAAATATAAATGTATTTTTTTAGAAATATATTAAAACTATTTACGTAAATTAATATTAATAATTTTATTCCCTATGGCAATGGACTACAGTAGGTTGATTAATTTTATAAACTAGCAACACTTGGTTTTATTAGCAACACTGCACCCAAGCCACGCCATTGTAGCGTCTCTCGTTACTGTTATTGTGTGTACTAAAATATTGTCGTGTTGTGAATTTATGTTTTTCATCAGTAAATGTAATGTAATGTAATAATAGATGTTCAATAAAAAAATAAAAAGTTCTAAATGAAAAAAAAAAATATAAATGTATTTTTTTAGAAATATATTAAAACTATTTACGTAAATTAATATTAATAATTTTATTCCCTATGGCAATGGACTACAGTAGGTTGATTAATTTTATAAACTAGCAACACTTGGTTTTATTAGCAACACTGCACCCAAGCCACGCCATTGTAGCGTCTCTCGTTACTGTTATTGTGTGTACTAAAATATTATCGTGTTGTGAATTTATGTTTTTCATCAGTAAAAATGTAAGTACATATATTTTATATAATTATATACATTTACAATTAGTGTACCTACTTAGGAAGTTATACTATTCCGTTTTTTAAGTATTAAAAGCTACGGTTTATGGATTGGAGTAAAAAAGTTTTCCTAGCGATGCTAAACTTATTGGCATAAGATATTTATCTATTCATATATAAATATGGACCACTCTGATATCTACGTATTAATTAAATTTAGATATGAAATACCTTCCATAAAATAACTAGGCACTAACTATTGCCTTGTTAAACAAAAAATGCTGAAATTATGGGAGTCTCATTACAAAATGGCCGACCATAATTTTATTATTTTACTTACAGCTAGATAGACTACATATATTATCTAACGTAGTCTGGTTTTAGAACAATTATGTATGGTCTACTATTTTATTTATTATCAAACTGCTTGGAAATATAATATAAAGTAGCTAAATTACAGCATTAATGGTCGGCTTATCTATTCAGAACTAAATTTATTTCTTATTGGTTAATAATTGCTGTTCGTAAAGTGACGCTTTTGTATTTTCTGTAGGAGAAGGAAAAAAAAAAGAATATACTAAAAGCTCTTCTATTAATCCGTTGCTTGCTATAATAGAATTAAATGATTACTATTATTGATATACAAGTTAGTTTAACTTATTAATACGATATTTAACTATATTAAACATACAAAAATACATATTTAGTTTAAAGTTTACAAATATATTTTTTCTTAGATCTTTTTTTTTGTCTTTATGAAATAGCTGATATTTTATTTAGGAACGTTTCTCTTACAGAAAAATGTCTGACGTACCATCTTGCAGTAACGATTTGACGGGAATAGAATACGTATCATCTAGGAGAGGTGGATTAATTTTATTACGTGGAGGGTATCAATTTAATAAAAAAATGGAAAACAAAAATGGTTCAATTTATTGGAAATGTACCCAAAAAGCTTGTCATGGAAGTGTTACTATACACGAGCACAGAATATTGAACGAAAGCGCTCACATTTGCACACCGAATATAACAAAGAATGATCTAAAAAAAGCCATTGATTCGTGTAAGAAACGAGCTTCTCAAGGAATTGAATCACTAAAAAATATATACGACGAAGAAATGTCTCAATTCAAAGATAATGGATTAGACTTAGTCCACAAGGTACCAGAGTTCAAAAACCTCAAACATGGACTTTATAATGTACGGAAAAAAGCAAATGGCGCCAATCGTTTAGTTTTTAAAAAAGCAGAACAAGTAGAAGTGCCCAAAAGATTTGAAATTTTTTTGTTATGCGATTACCAAGATGGTTCAGACCGAATATTGATGTTTTCCCTAGAAAGTGAGGAAACAATATCAAATGTTACTGAAGTCTTTGTAGATGGGACCTTTAAATTTGTAATAAATCCATTTATTCAACTGTTCACCATCCATGCTGATATTGGAAGTTCCCTTACCAGCACGAATATTGTACCATTAATATTTGCGCTGCTTTTAAATAAAAAGCAAAAGACATATGAAACTGTATTTTATTTGCTGAAAGCTCGTTTTCCCAATTGGCGTCCACGTCAGTTCAAAATGGATTTTGAAATGGCAATTCAGAACGCAGCACAAAAGGTCTACCCAGATACTTTAATTTCTGGGTGCTATTTTCATTTTTTAAAGTGTCTCTGGAAGAAAGCTAAAGATCTGGAACTTAAATCTCGTCAATATAAGAAACATGTTGCCCTTTGCGCCTCGCTGGCTTTGATACCAGAAGAACACGTAGAAGACGGCTGGCTGTATATCATGGAGGACTGCCCGGAAGATAATAAAATTTCAAGTTTTAACGATTATTTTGTCAGTAATTGGCTCGAGGATAAAAATACAATAAGAAAATGGAACGTTTACCAACAACGTCATAGAACCACTAATTTGATAGAAAGTTGGCATGCCAAAATAAACACAAAATTAAATGGCAAAACTAAGCCAAATATTTTAAAATTACTAGAAACTTTAGAAAAGGAAGCAATTTTATCAAAGACTAAAATAGTTGAAATACAAAGGGGTTTCCAAACAAATAATAGAACGCCTAAATCTGTACAAAATGAAGCAAGAATAAATAGCATTGTAACTCAATTTCTCGAAAAGCAGATTTCCCTAGGTCACTGCTTGGAAAAACTATGCTTATAAATGTTTAATTTAAATATATACAATCATATATCGCTATTCCTATTTTTAAATCTATAACCAATTACTAACAATACGCTATCTAAAAGAACTGATGGTCTCAATTTTTTTATTCAAAATAATGACTGATTTGATAAGATCAAGATTAGGTAAGTTAGGCTTATTTAGAAGTACTGTTATCTATATTTTGATTTGATTTTATTGTTGTTAAAAAGGTTGCAATTTTTTTATTGAAATTAATGACTGTGATTTAATAAGATATACATATTTAGGTAAGTTAGGCATATTCAGAGGTACTGTTATCTATATTTTGATTTGATTTTATTGTTGTTAAAATGGTTGCAATTTTTTTATTGAAAATAATGACTGTGATTTAATAAGATATACATATTTAGGTAAGTTAGGTTTATTTAGAGGTACTGTTATCTATATTTTGATTTGATTTTATTGTTGTTAAAGATGGTACCACTAATATTTTTTTTTGTTTGTTGTAATTGTTACTGTCTATAGATATAGACATCTCGCGCTGTCTCTATAGGTTTAAAATGACAAAAAATACGAACTTGCAATTCTAGAAGAAAATACAAATGATGACTGTGATTTTACAAAAAAAAAAAATTGTACCTACTGTTATATTTTGTTAGTTGAAAGTTGTAGTGATCTTGCTTGAACGTTGAAGGTGTTAATATTTTGTACCTAAATGTAACTGCGTAACTATAGATAAACAATAAATGCAACACAAAGTACAAAGTTTGTTATCTAAAAGACTGATTTTTACTTTACCGTTATTATTTAAAATAAATGTGATCTATACAAAAGATTTTTTATTTTTACCCTTTAGTACGCGATTGTACCGGAGCTTCAGACGTATAAAAACATTTAAACAAGTAGAATAGGAATAGGAAGTATATGTGATTATAATATAAATATTAGATAAGAGGATCAACGGGCACCTCAAATATTTGAAGAGATCAACGGGCACAAGAGATGAAACTCGAATGATCAACGGGTCCATAGCCAATAATGTCCTCCAAACCTTATTTCGTCCACGGAGGCTAAACTCAAACTCAAAATTTTATCAGGTTACAACGTAAGTCTTATGAAGGTATAATTATGAATAATTCAGAAAGATGATATCAGCTAATTTACCTACGACGATCACTGACGGTAGGGTAGAGCTATGAGAAGAACTAGCAAGAAACCCAGGTCACTTTTTTAATCGCAAGATAGTTACTCTTTTGCAAATTACAATAATATGATAGTATCCAAACTGACCACTCTAAGGAGACACGCATCTGATCGGGAAGTATTATAGTGCACAAATGTGCAACACAGGTACACATTTTATACGCTTACTTTTATAGTCCGATAGGTCGGCAATCCGACACTACCGGAGAGATACAGACGTAAGGCCAACAGTGACAAGTGCATTGTGAGGCACGGTGTGCAAACACCACCAATATTCTAACTTTGGGTATCAATTGTAAAAACAACCAGACGGCCCACCTTATGGTATATAGCAAATATTAGGCGTATTTTCTGCCTACCTCGTGAGAAAAGGACATGGGACTATATGTATGTACATTTAAAGAATAATTGTTGTTGTCTTAGTATAAGAAACAATTTTCATAGCTATCGACAAATATCAACTCGAGGTCCAACCCTAACTACATGATAAAATTAAATTATAATCGAATTACACTACAGTTTATACTTACTTGATCATTCTAATCGCCAGTACTAACTTGAGTATGAGTTATTGACTCATTAACGACAAACAAAAACCATCTTTATGTCTCGACTAAAAGAGTTGAAACTCCAACGAAATTAAAAAACTCGTAAATTATTTTAACATTGTTTTATTATTTTAATGACAGCACGTCAAATTTTCGAATGATTTAAGACAAGGGGTTTTTTGTACAACAAAATTTTCGAAGGTGATCGGTACACGTGCGCTCGAATTTTATAATCTGTGGTTGTTAAAGTTTTCAAAAATTTATCGATATTGTTTTTGATTTGACTGCCTCGGTGGTCCAGTGGTCGCAGTATGCGCCTGCTGTGCACGAGGTTGTGGGTTCGATTCCCACACAGGACAAAACTTTGTGTGACCCACAAAGAATTGTTCTGAGTCTGGGTGTAATTTGTGTCCGTTAATTGTATATTTGTAAAGTCCCCCGCGACACAGAGCTTGTTCTCTAGTGCGGGAGTTGTCTTTTTTAAAGAAAAAAAAAGAAAAAAAAAAATTTGGAAGCGGCTCGTTTCTTAATTTAGTTAGTTAGGTTTACTTTTCGAGAAAGAGAGGTTTGGAAGTAGCTGGATGGCAAATTAACCGTCCGTATCAAAAAGCTTGTTCTCTAGTGCGCGAGAGTTGTTTTTTAAAACAAAAAAGAACGTCATTTAGCCCTTATTCAATACATCAATCCAAATTAATCCTATATTACGCACCACAGGATATTACCCATATCCCTTTACGACGCACGTCCAGTTTACATTGACCTAATGAGTGATGACGGGATCCTTCAACTCTGACCTTGACCGTGACATTGAGGGTTTAAGCTTAACTGCGTAATTGTCCATTGTCTTCGGTGGAATGTATTGGGTAATATGATTTAGGCCTAATTTCCTGTTTTATTCGTAAACTAGGTTCTGCCCGTGGTCTCGTCCGCGTAGATGTCGGTTTAATTGTTAGAATAAATACAAAATTTGAAGATCCTAACTTCAAAATTAACGGACTTTTATACAAACTTTCATCCCCTATTTTTACCTCTTTTAGAGGGTGAATTTTTTTTTCTAAGCGTATGTCTGTTCTCTATTCTATGTTCGACTCTATGTATATATATATTTTTTATATATATGTTCACCGATATCTCCCCCATTTGTAGACCGATTCTCAAAATGATTATTTTTATTTGAAAGATTATACTCTAGAGGTGGTCCCATTGGTACTAAGTCAGGATCTGATGATGGAATCCCAGGGAAATCAAGGGGAAACCCTCAAAGCTATGGAATACTAAGGTAAATAATTATTATGGTGAAAGAACTAGACAGTCAAAATAAAAAAAAAATCGTCAAAAAGGCTCGGTTTTCGCTCTTACGGAATACCGATTTTCAATCTGACAGCCAGATATTGCTCCGTTCTTGCGGTCGCTCGGTTTTCGCTCTTACGGAATACCTCTGCCGGTCTCCTCCATATATTTGGAGGGATATTAACCTACTATACCACGCTGGCTGGGTTGGTATAGGGTTCTGTTTATATGGGAATAGAGCCCGCCTTATGCAGGCAGCCGCTAAGTGGACCACTGACGTCATATCAGGTTCCGGTGGTCCACTCGTGAAAACGAGTGTTGGTGCTTAGGGGGGTTTTAGTCGGTACGCCTACCATCTTTAGGCCGGAGAGTCCGACATAACCGCCTCGCTTCCCCGGGCAGAGTGGTATGCGTAAAGCATTTCCACTCTACAAAAAAAGAAAGGGTTCTGTTTGTTTAACTTTCATACTAAAATCTGTTCATAAGCTGAATTGTTAGATATTAAGTTATTAAGGGAAACCTGTTATTGGCCATACATAATTGTACAAAACTATAATGTTTAAAAGAACTGTTTCGCTGTTGGTTTTCTTAATAAATAAATAAATATTCTATATCTATACAACATTTTTATCCAAATCTGTTTAGCCGTTTTAGCCGTGATTGAGTAACAAACAATCATCCAACCAAACTTTTTCATTTCTACTAATATTATCAAGAGTAAATATTTTTATATTTAATTTTTGTTTGTAATGAATAAACTCAAAAACTACTGGACCGATTTTAAAAATTCTTTACATTTATAAAGCTACATTATTAGCGAGTAACATCCTTACTAATATTATAAATGCGAAAGTTTGTAAGTATGGATGGATGTATGGATGGATGGATGGATGTTTTTTACTATTTCACGTAAAAACTACTCAACGGATCTGGATGAAATTTGGCACAGAGATAGATTATGGTCCGGAATAACACATAGGTTACTTTTTACAGCGATAACTGACATCCACGCGGAGCCGCGGGCAACAGCTAGTCTATAATATAAAAATGAATCGCTGAATGTGTTGCTAAGCGCAAATCTCGAGAACAGCTGAACCGATTTCGCTAGTTCTTTTTTTTGCTATGTTCGTTATTGTCAGGATAAGGTTCTAATGTAAAAAAAAATAAGAAAGTTGAGCTGAAAATAGTTTAACCCGGGCAAAGTCGGGCCATGCCACTAGTTTATAATATAAGTATAGATAAAACTTTGAGAACCTCAATCTTACCATCAGATGACTCACCGCAGTTGAGTTGCTGTTTAAAAGAAATGATTTTGCCCTAATCACTGCAGTACGGTATACACGACTATCAGTGTGTAGCGGGCCTTATAGTTAGTGTGGTTGTGGCTTTATTATATCTTGGACTGTGGAGTAGCGAGAACAGTGGTGAGTGAAATATCTATATATTATAATACTAGCGGACATGGCAGACGTATCCGGAATAGCTGACATACCGACAGCAGTGCCACCTACCAGCAGGGGTATTCCGTAAGAGCAAAAACCGAGCCACCGCAAAAACCGAGCAAAATCCATTTGTCAGATTGAAAATCGGTATTCCGTAAGAGCAAAAACTGAGCCTTTTTGACGTTTAGTCAATAGATTGTGCCGTCACCGAGCAATCACAACTGTCAGTTTGCTATCGCTGTTTCTTAGAGAATCAGCCGGCGGGACCAATTGTGAATCTAAACCCTACCCGAACAGACATACAAAATTTAATCAAAATCAGCCCAGCCGTTTAGGAGGAAACACACGAATACAACTACACCGCTTTGTGTAGTTATTTGGCTGTGGTCTTCTGTATGGTGGAGGTCCTTCTGCAGTCGGGCTTGCTTGCTAGTATGGAGCCCTACCTCTCTTATACCATACTAGCGAGCAAGCCCGACTGGGGAAGAACCTCACCTTATGGAAGAAGACCATAGCCAAACACACACAGCGGTGTAGTTGCGTTCCTGTGTGTGAGGACAGGTCTCTCTAGGGAAGCGTTTTTTTTTATACTACCAAGGTGGCAAACAAACATACAGCCCGCCTGATGGTAAGCAGTTACCGTAGCCTATAGACGTTTGCAACACCAGGGGTGTCACTCACGCGTTGCCGACCTTTTACAAACCTTATAACTCCTTTCTTGAAGAACCCCATGCTATAGTCTCTTGGGAAAATCAAATTTGAAACTTTGAAAGAAACTTTTTTCTATGCCAGGGATGCTCTATCATAAACCTGCTGTTAACATGTTGGAGGTCCTTCCCCAGTCGGCTTTGCTCGCTTTTATGGTATCCTACCTCTCTTACGTCATGGTACGCGTACGGTCTGATGTCAAAGATCTTAAATACAAGTACATACTCATCATTACATACGTACAATGACGAACGCTGATCTCATGATTTCTTTGAACTTATAACAAAAAATATCTACCTGTAACATCTGGCATTGTATGACTTGACAAATTTTGTGCCATTTTTTTGTATAAAAAACATTTATGAATGGAAAGAAACAGGTTTGTAGTATCGGTATTTTTTGGTCTTTTAAGTACAATAAACTTTACTTGGCAACAGTTTTTTTTAGGAGAAGTAGGACACTATTCAAGCTAGAAAGAGAATGATCGTACTATTACGTTGAACAGCTTACATGTACCATCTGGAGCGGCCTACTATGGGGATTTAGTCTCATCTAGAGAGAATTTCCATGCATTTAAACGTTTCTGCCATACATATTATAGCAATCAAACTCAGCTCACATAGGTCCCGTAGTTTAAGGTCCTCCAAGGTGCTTTTTTTTATAGGTTACAAACCTATACAGATTTATTTTGTCTCCCGCTTTGCTATGGACGGAAGTGGAAACTTTTCTTTCTAACTCCTCCTATTTACTTCTGATTAAATTCGTTGCGGGGTCCAAGACAGTAGGTTTAGTTGTCCACGGGACGCACGAGTGTCAAAACTCGGTGTATCAGTTGGTTACTCCGCTGTTAATTCTGGCTCACAGGAGTCACAGCGGTGGGCATGTGGGTGGGATTGTCCCGAAAGCTAGAAAGACCGACTGAGGATAGACTTTTGTGGCTGCTTTGGTGGTCTAGTAGCCGCAGTATGCGCCTGCTGTGCACGAGGTTGTGGGTTCGATTCCCATACAGGACAAAACTTTGTGCGACCCGCAAAGAGTTGTTCTGAGTCTGGGTGTAATTTGTGTCCGTTAATTGTATGTTTGTAAAGTCCCCCGCGACACAGAGCTTGTTCTCTAGTGCGGGAGTTGTCTTATTAAAAAACAAAAAAAAAATAATCAAAACAAAACCTTCATCTTAGAAATCATATCCAAATAACTGCACCCAGTGGTGTAGTTGTATTCAGTTCGGACATGGTTCTACTTTTAACCGACTTCAAAAAACAGGAGGTTATCAATTCGTGCGTATATTTTTATGTTTTTTGAAAAATATAGTATTACAATTGAGGTAGGGCACCATAGTAGCGAGCAAGCCCGACTGGACCAACCAAGGAGGCAAACAAGCATACGGCCCGCCCGATGGTAAGCAGTTACCGTAGCCTAAGGACGCTTGCAATACCGGAGGTATCATTTGCGTATTCCCAACCCATTTTTTTACACCAGAGATTTAAGATGGGAGTATCCCTGGGTTAGGAATACGTTTATTTCAAAACGCATCCATAAATGAGCGCTGGAGACCTGGACTCACACACGGGAACACAACTACACTGCTGTATGTAGTTATTTGGCTGTGATCTTCTGCGACGTCCTTCCCCAGCCGGGCTCGCTAGTATGGTGCACTACCTCTCTTACCATGTCTTCCACTATTCTGGACAACTATAGCTATTATTGCTTGTTCGGGTAGCATTATTGTTTTATTGTGCATATTGCATCAGCGACAGTATGCAATTAGCGGCATTAGATCACGTGAAGTTCGTCATATAAGACGGTTACTAGAAAAGAGAACGTGTCCTTCATTGTTGATATAATTTAAACAATTATAGTTTAAAAATTGACTGCCTCGGTGCTCCAGTGGCCGTAGTATGCGCCTGCTGTGCACGAGGTTGTGGGTTCGATTCCCACACAGGACAAAACTTTGTGTGACCCACAAAGAATTGTTCTGAGTCTGGGTGTAATTTGTGTCCGTTAATTGTATGTTTGTAAAGTCCCCCGCGACACAGAGCTTGTTCTCTAGTGCGGGAGTTGTCTTTTAAAAAACAAAAAAAAAACAAATAAATTGCATCATACTCATGTAAAGAGTTAATTGGTACCAATGCTAGGCACGCCTCTCTTTTCTTCGCCTTTTTAGGGTTCCGAAATAAACAAGGAACCCTAGTTTCGGTATGTCCGTCCGTCCGTCCGTCTGTCTGCAGCTTAGCTCAAAGACCCTTAAGTCATGCCGACAAAGTGGGAAAATTAAATCTTGAAAATTTTTTTTCAGGGTATCTCCTGTATCTACATATGTAAGGTGGGGATGTTAATTTTCTCTAATCTCGTTGAATGGGTCTTTTGTCTATAAAATAAAACTTGTAAGTGTACTTTATGTTTTATATTAAATAAATAATATTATAATGGATACCAGCTTGGACCCTCTGATTCTATCCAAAGACGCGCTGTGAGGATTGTTGACGATCCCAAGCTCACAGGCGGTATTGATCCACTAAGTCTCAGGAGAGACTTCGCCTCCTTGTGTGTGTTCTACCGCCTGTATAATGGGCTGTGTTCTGAGGAATTGTTCGAAATGATGCACACGGCCACATTTTATAAACGCACCTCTCGACACCGACAGGGAGTTCATCCTTACATCCTTGCACCTCAAACATGCCGTGCCGTAAGATTCCAGAGAAATTTCTTACCACGTACGATTAGGCTGTGGAATGAGCTCCCTGCCGAGGTTATCCCGAGAGACTATAGTATGGGGTTCTTCAAGAATGGAGTTATATGGTTTTTAAAGGGTCGGCAACGCGTGAGTGACACCCCTGGTGTTGTAAACGTCCATAGGCTACGGTAACTGCTTACCATCAGGCGGGCCGTATGCTTGTTTGTCACCTTGGTAGTATAAAAAAAAAATTAAAAAAAAAAGTGAAAGTTTGTAAGAATGGATGGATGGATTGATGGATGTTTGTTACTCTTTCACGGAAAAATACTAAACGGATCTGGATGAAATTTGGCACAGCGATAGATTATGGTCTGGAATAATACATAGGCTACTTGTTGCAGCGATAACCGCCATCCACGTGGGCGGAGCCGTGGGCAACAGCTAGTATTAAATAAATAAAATTGAAATTGATTTAATAAGAAGATCTTTAGCTATTAAAACAATCACATTCCTCTACCCACTACTCTCTCTGCTTACCCCTCGTGATACAGGAAGCATCAGTTTATCTTATCTATGTCACGATAGAGTGTACACACAGTTCTTAGAAATACACTACCACTTAGCGGTATACTCATGAATGAACTTTGTAGGGCAACCATTTATTTTGAAGGGATTAGACTGCCCTTTTTGAGTTATACATACATACATACATATCATCACGCCTGTGTCCCAGTGGGGTAGGCAGAGACTATGGTACGCTACTTGCTTCGATCCAAACATACTTCCTTCGCCTCCTCTACATTCATCAACCTCTTCAAGCATGAACGTCGATTCTGGGTACTTTTAATTTGGCCCTTTTTTAGCAAATCCCCTACTTGGTCGCTGTATGTTCTCCTAGGGCGGCCCTACCGACATCTCCATTCATAAAATTAATTTTGAGTTATAATCCTTACTAATATTATAAATGGGAAAGTTTGTGAATATGGATGGATGGATGGATGGATGTTTGTTACTCTTTCACGTAAAAACTACTGAACGGAGTTGGATGAAACTTGGCACAGAGATAGATTATGGTAACATATCATCATAACATCGATAGATTGGTTACTTTCCCGATCGGCCACCACCGCTTTTTTTAGAAGGGCATTATTATTTATTTATTATTAAGTACTAGCTGTTGCCCGCGGCTCCGCCCACGTAGATGTCGGTTATCGCGATAAAAAGTAGCCTATATGCTTTTCCAGATTATAATCTCTCTCTGTGCCAAATTTCATCCAGATCAGTTCAGTAGTTTTTGCGTGAAAGAGTAACAAACATCCATACATTCTTACAAATTTTCGCGTTTATAATATTAGTAGGATTCTTGTTCAAAACTTTAATTTAAAATATCTCATTAACTTTAAATTTAAGATTACGGTGTTCACTTATCATTATCAATTAAATGTCTTCTTACTTAAATATTAAGTCAAATGTAGACTCAGCAAATTATTTCAGTTGAGGAAACTTTTTAATTTGGCCGAGTAATTTTAATTAGAAGTGAACATAGAAATCAAAATTATAATAGTGTAGAAATTGCATGATTGCGATTATTTCCGTAAAAAGTTGTTGGTATGCAATTATGTTTAAAAAAACTTTATGGACGTATGGTATAAGCCCAATGTGTGAAAGAGAGGGAAATAGAGAACAAAGAGTTTACTCACGAAAGAATTCTAGAATTTGACGAATCCATTGACGTAATTATTTTATGATCGGTCAACTAAATGACCCATTCAATCAGCAATCAATCAGCCTGCTAACTGTAATAGGCTGATCCCTTTACCCAACAGTAATACCTGCAGCACATTGATGACGATGCATTATAATTCTGAGCTAGCGACCCACCTAATGGGGCTCTCATTAGAGCCTTATTAGGTGGGTGGTAGCCGCCGCTAATGAACTTCAACAATGCCAAGTTTCCAATTCCATATTTTGCAGGTTTCCAGCGCTCATTTAGGGATTCGTTTTTAACAATACGTTTCTCTATCCCAATAGCCTGGTGTTAAAATTATTGGATTGGCGAAACTCAAGTGATACCTCTGGTATTGCAAGCGTCAATAGGCTACGGTTACTGCTTACCGTCTGGCGCGCCGTATGCTTGTTTGCCATCTAAGTAGTATAAAAAACAGCCTATTGTGAAGTTAATATTGTATTTTTTTTTTTTGTTAAAAAGGTAATAGTTTAGATGGTAATTAAATGGTATAGAAAATTATTTAAAACTATTTGGAATATATAGAGATACTTGGAATAATCCAAAATGTATTTAATTATTTTGCGAACTGTACTTTTTTGCTTCTCAAATAGTGAACGAGTAAGGGGTGAATGGGCACTGCAAAAAATATTATATTATTAATTCCTCGATTCTCTTCTTGAAAAGAGGTAAACGAGCTCGTTAACGCGGGGAGAATACATTAATTTTTATTCGAGGGGAAAATCTGAGGGGTGAACGGGCTCTGAGCCACTCCCGCACTAGGGAACAAGCTGTGTGTCGCGGGGGACTTTAAAAACGTTAACTTGAGACAACCATTTATGGATCACCCAATTTATGTTCCATGTGGGGATCGAACCCACAACACGCCGCGCAATAGTAAATGTTGAGGTAACCACTTAAGCCACTGAACCAACCGTGAAGTTAACCGACCGTCCTTAAACCTTGAAAAAGCACGTGTTAGTAAGGAGTTCTACAATACTGTAATTATGATTTCTATAAAATTAATTCTGTTCTTAAAATAGTATGAGAAATGTCAAGTGATTTTTTACTTACGTTTCCGTTTTAATTTGTGCCAGTTCCCTTTCAAGGATTCTTAGTATGAATGTAGCAAATGAAGCCATAGTACCTACCTATAGATATCCAATTTATACTTTTTAATATTTTTTCTTTGAAAGTTCATAATTAGAAACTACCAATAGACAAAAATAATTAAAAAAAAAAACAAAATAAAAACAAAGTATGTAAATTGTGTAAGCGTCAAAATATTCTTCAACATGTGTCTACTGGAACCGTGCCCAGAAGGCTAGCGGCAAATGCTTCATTTTAAATATTATTTTTAATATCAACTCCCACAGGCAAAAGAACAACTAAGCCCTGTGTCGCAGGGGACTTTACGAACACACAATCTACTACTACAAGTTCACAACAAAAAAAGGGTTCTTCAAGAAAGGAGTTATAAGGTTTTAAAAGGGTTGGCAACGCGTGAGTGACACCCCTAGTGTTGCAAACGTCCATAGGCTACAGTAACTACTTACCATCAGGCGGGCCGTATGCTTGTTTGCCACCTTGGTAGTATAAAAAAAAACAATTACCTGTGGGTGGTGCACGAGTGGGAAAGTAACAGACTTGCACGCAAGAGGTGCGAGTTCGATACCGGGTGGCAGTACCAATGTGAATTTCACTTTGTGGAGTTTATATGTACCAATCAAATGATTCGCCATCTGCTTACGGTAAAGAAAAACATTGTGAGGAAACCCACATGTCTTAGAAGAAATTCTAAAGACATGTCTGATTCACCAACCCGCATTAGGCCAGCGTGTGTTAATTAAGGCCTAAACACTCTCTCTCTTTTGATAGAGAAGAGGAGACCGGCCGGCTGATTCTCTAAGAAACAGCGATGGCAAACTGACAGTTGTGATTGCTCGGTGACGGCACAATCTATTGACTAAACGTCAAAAAGGCTCGGTTTTCGCTCTTACGGAATACCGATTTTCAATCTGACAGCCAGATTTTGCTCGGTTTTTGCGGTGGCTCGGTTTTTGCGGTGGCTCGGTTTTTGCTCTTACGGAATACCCCTGCCGTACCCAGCAGTGGGACAAATAATGTTGCTTTTATATTATTTATAAAACTTAATGAAAGTATAAGACAAGGTTTAAGGAAATTGATATCTACTTTAAAAATACTTAATCTAAGATATACATTAGTTTTTTGTGTTCATCGTTATCAAACAAAATTACTTAAACTTTGATAAGATGCATGTTCTTATCATTCATCGTTTATAAGCTGATACGTACCTACATCTGTAATACCGCCTGATAACGAATCTATATAGAGATAACATATCACTAAATTAAGTCATGTTATATCCGTACTAATAATAATATATCTTAGTATTATAACTATGTATAGCTGTTTGTTACTTAATTACGCTGAAACGACTGAACAGACCCTCTAGACAAGTGGTATAAACGGTAGTCGAATCGAAAAGTCAAAAAAACAAATGTATGGGATTTGACGTAAGTTTACGACATTAAATCGTAGACTCACGTCAAATTCCATACATTTTATTTTTTGACTTTTCGATTCGACTATCGCTTATGCCACTTGTCTAGAGGCTCTGATCTGCCATTCTAGACAAGTGGCATAAACGGTAGTCGAATCGAAAAGTCAAAAAAGCAAATTATGAGATTTGACGTAAGTTTACGACATTATATCGTAAACTTCGATACAATGTCGTAAACTATAAATAACTTCTTGATTTCTGTGTTCAAATTTTTATTTTTCATAGTTTTATTTAATTCAACTTTATTTTTCATTGTCTACGAGATCTATTCTCTCTATATCTAGGTATCAACCCTAAAATAGAAACGATCCCAATAATTACGTTTGTAATAATTTTAACTTGCCTAAAGGTTTTCTAATTAAAATAAAATCCACCCATCATAATTAGTTAAATATAGCATAAGGGGCTATACACACAGATACAGATTTGACTGGCCCGTTGGTTTAGTGGTTAGTGACTCTGACTGCTACGCCGGAGGTCGTGGGTTCGATTCCCACCCAGGACAAATCTTTGTGTGATGAGCACGAATGTTTGTTCTGTGTCTGGGTGTAATTTATCTATAATATGTATGTATTTAGAAATATATAAGTATGTTTATTAGTTGTCTGGTAACCATAGTACAGGCTCTGCCTAGTTTGGGATCAGATAGCGATGTGTGAGTTGTCCTGAAAATACTATTATTATTATTATACGCCTTCTATATACCCGTCGGTAGGCCATCACAGCGCAGCGGTGTGTGCTTCTTAGATGGCAATCAAGCATATGGCCCGCCTGATACTAGGTTTTTACCATAGCAACGTTTACGCTTTTAATATAAGGCACATCACTCGCATATAAGCGTTGACAGGCCTCTAACAAGGTGGACTGACGACCTGGTAAAGGTCGCGGGCAACCGATGGACAAGGTCGGCTCAGGATCGAGAGTTGTGAATATCGTTGGGGAGGCCTATGTCCAGCAGTGGACGTCTTTTGGCTGAGATGATGTTGATGATGATGATGACTCGCATATAAACACCATCTAGAAAAAACTTTTTAAAAGTACATCCTTAAAAGACTATGGGAAACCTTAACAGAAGGGTTTTCTATTTTTTAATATAAAAAAAAAACAACTCCCGCACTAGAGTACAAGCTCTGTGTCGCGGGGGACTTTACAAACGTACTATTAACGGACGCAAATTACACCGAGACTCAGAACAACTCTTTGTAGGTCACACAAAGTTTTGTCCTGTGTAGAAACCGAACCCACAACTTCGTGCACAGCAGGTGCATACTGCGGCCACTGGGCCACCAAGGCAGTTAAATTTTGCTTTATGGGTTACCCTGGGATATGGAAAATGTATCATGTATGTGTCATTCCCTTTAAAATTTACCTCGAGCGTAATATTGACTTAAAAAAGTTTTTCACAGAACAATTGAATTATTATATTATTGAACAAACAATTTATTGAATAAGTATTTTATAACTTAAAAGGGAACGTGTATGAAACTTATCTATTTTTAGCTATTTCGTGGATCTACTTTATATTATTATAAACTAAGATAAAATAAATTTGAATATACATTTTTTACATTTACATTTTAAACTACTTAGGTGGCAAACAAGCATACAGCCCGCCTGATAGTAAGCAGTTACCGTAGCCTACGGACGCTTGCTATACCAGAGGTATCACTGGCGTGTTGCCTACCTAAAAATGTAACCTGAGGGATTTTGTGACTGTGTGTGAAAACTATTATATTCCTTATTGTGTTTAATATAAGCTAGCTGTTGCCCGCGGCCCCGCCCGCGTGGATGTCCGTTATCGCGATAAAAAGTAGCCTATTCGCTATTGCAGACTATAATCTATCTTTATGCCAAATTTGATGATAAAAGAGCGCTGGAGACCTGTACACCACCACTTTGTGTAGTACGTATTCGTATAACGTAGGCTACGGTAACTACTTACCATCAGGCGGCCTGTATGCTTGTTTGCCACCTTGGTAGTAAAAAAAAAAATTTTAAAAAAAAAAGTCTTCTTTAAGGTGGAGGTCGTTACCCAGTCGGGCTTGCTCACTAGCATAGTGCCCTCTTAAAATTTTGGTCCTTGTAATAAGAGTCTAATCAGTAGCGTAAATTGTTCTTATCAGTTAACTATGAGTATCGTGCCCATTGACCCTGAACGGGTCATATTATTGATAAGTTCAACGCGTGCCTCCTTATCTTGAACCAATATTAGAACAGTTCTAACTACTACTTTATTTGATTGTAAAGTAAGGATCATATATTATGTGAAATGTAAAGCTTCGGATATAAATAAAGAAAGAAAAAAAAAAACTGAATGACATTTTGGTATCAATCAATCAATCAATCAATCAGCCTATCGCAGTCCACTGCTGGACATAGGCCTCTTCTAACACGCGCCATAGCACACGGTCCTCCGCCTTCCGCATCCAGTGCGCCCCAGCGACCTTTTTTAGGTCGTCGGTCCACCTAGCTGGGGGCCGCCCTACCTTACGCTTACCAGTCGTGGTCTCCACTCTAGGACACGTCTGCTCCATCGGCCGTCGGTCCTTCTGCAGATGTGACCAGCCCACTGCCACTTCAGCTTGCTAAGTCTGTGAGCTATGTCGGTAACTTTGGTTCTTTGTCGGATTACCTCATTTCGAATTTGATCCTTCAAAGAAACGCCGAGCATAGCTCGCTCCATAGCCCGCTGTGTGACTTTCAGTTTGTGGACTAGCCCCACTGTGAGCGTCCACGTCTCGGCACCGTACGTCATAACAGGTAGGACGCATTGGTTGAAAATATTTTGGTATATAATAATAATAATATTTACGGGACAACTTACACATCGCTATCTGATCCCAAACTAGGCAGAGCCTGTACTATGGTAACCAGATAACTGATAAACATACTTATATATTTCTAAATACATACATATTATAGATAAATTACACCCAGACACAACAAAAATTCGTGCTCATCACACAAAGATTTGTCCTGGGTGGGAATCGAACCCACGACCTCCGGCGTAGCAGTCAGAGTCACTAACCATATGTAACTGAACCTTATAATTATAGAAGTGAAAACTTCTTTAGAAGCATTGAGCACGTTTTGGGTGAAAAAAAATCATGGAACTCGTCTCATCATCAGAGGTATATCGTGCAAGAATGAATGGAGATGTCGGTAGAGGCCGCCCTAAGAGAACATACAGCGACCAAGTAGAGGATTAGCTAAAAAAGGGCCAAATTAAAAGTACCCAGAATCGACGTTCATGCATGAAGAGGTTCATGAATGTAGTGGAGGCGAAGGAAGTATGTTTGGATCGAAGCAAGTGGCGTACCATAGTCTCTGCCTACCCCACTGGGAGACGGGCGTGATGATATTAGGTATGTATGTTAAAATCATGGAACTCGCCTCATCGTCACACTATAGGAGTGTTGTGGGTTCGATTCAATAAAAAAAAATGTGTGATCCATAAATTGTTGTTCCGAGTCTGGATCTACTTTGTGTCCGTTAATTGTATGTTTGTAAAGTCCCCCGCGACACAGGGCTTGTTCCCTATTCGAAAGTTGTCTATTTACAAGAAAGAAAAAAAAGAGAATTATTTTTTATTTATTATTTTCAGCCTACACAAAGTAAAAAATTCTAAATTCTAACTTTTTCAAAAAAAACGAAAATTCTAAACAATAAATGTACAGATCACAATTTCTTTTGACTTTATGGAAATCTAACTTATCAAAAATTGTTGACCTTATGTTTTTTTTTTTTCTTAAAAAGACAACTCCTGCACTAGAGAACAAGGACTTAACAAACATACAATTAACGGACACAAATTACACCCAGACACAGAACAACTCTTTGAAACACAAAGTTTTATCCCTGTATTGGAATCAAACCTACAACCTCGTGCTGCTCCCACTGGACCACCAAGGCACCTATTTTGCATTGTGAGTGCAAAATAGCAAACTAGCCACGCACTACTAAATCACACGTGTCATCAAATTATGTCCTACATATTTTAAACTCATGTCGTTCCTACCGGACACACGTGGTCGTCGCGTCGCGTCGGCGAGTCGGCGCGTACGCAGGTTCGATAGATAACAATCGATGGCGTGATCTAGTGGGAGTGGCCGGATATGACACGTTACCCACTTTGTTATCTATGGCGTCATACATTGACGTTCTTGTCTACTGAGTCACTGCGGTGTTTCCTAATGTACTTACTTGATTGATTAATCTATACTAATATTATAAAGCTGAAGAGTTTGTTTGTTTGTTTGAACACGCTAATCTCAGAAAGTACTGATTCGATTAGAAAAAAACTTTTTTTTAAATAGTGCATTTATCCAGGAAGGAAGGAATATAACATCACGCTATGGTCAATAGGAGCGGAGCAGTAATGAGATTTATTGCAAAATTGGGGAAAATATTCCAAATTACCAACTGGTAAAGGTTGCGGGCAACCGATGGACAAGGTCGGCTCAGGATCGAAAGTTGTGGATATTCCTGAGGGAGGCCTATGTCCAGCAGTGGGCGTCTTTTGGCTGAGCTGATGATAATAAAATTACTACTTCCAACGTACTTTTTCCTCCAAATTTTCCTCATATATATAGTTAGAATAAATGTCTTGATTCTCGCAAATTGCAACTCATGTTTTATTTAACTTTCAACTGAAAAAGGTCGATATATGGATATCATTCAAGTGACCTTTTTACACGACTAAAGCTATATTTATTTAAGAAATTATACTTAATACTAGCTGTTGCCCGCGGCTCCGCCCGCGTGGATATCGGTTATCGCTACAAAAAGTAGCCTATGTGTTATTCCAGACCATAATCTATCTTTGTGCCAAATTTCATTCAGATCCGCTCAGTAGTTTTTGCGTGAAAGCGTAACAAACATCCATCCATCCATCCATTCTTACAAACTTTCACATTTATAATATTAGTAAGGATGTATATCTATTGTCCATCGACTGCCAGTAACCTTCACCAGGTCGTCATAGAATTGCAAGAATGCATGAAAATTGCAAGAAGGTAGATTGTATCCTGAAGAAGGACAAAGAGTACTTTATCACGATGACCGACATATACGCGGGCAGAACCGCAGGTGACACCGCGGGCAATATCTAGCTAGTTATAAAAGTACCCTAATATGGCCGTCGGCCAAAATTGCAACTAAAAATACTCAAAACTATGCAGTATAATGCATCCACGTCGATTTAAATGACCATTACTAAGAAACACAGAAATAAACCCATTCGTGTGCATTCCGCTAAGATTGGTGGATGTTTGCAAAATACACATTCCAATAAACTTTCTAAATATCTGGCGAATATAGCCCGTGATTCGGCCAGTTTCAAAATATCGTGGTTAATTAGGGTTACGTGTCAATCTTAGGCACCTATCCAACGATTGTAATGCAGCCAGACTCAAACTCAAACTCAAAATACATTAATTATTCATTTAGATTACAAAGTAAAAAAACACTTATGAAGGTTTATTATGAATAAGTCAAAAAGAAGATGTCAGCTACATTTTCCTACGGCCAGTTCACTGACGTGGAGCCATGAGAAGGACGAGCAAAAAACTCAGGCAACTCTTTTTAATCGCTGTACCGTTATATTCCTTAGCTTATTTTAACAAAAATTGTTACATTACCAAATATCATATATCATAGCCCCTCATTCTTAACATTATTTGGATTATGTGGATTATCTGCATGATAAAGCAATAAAATATCCATTATTTTGGTGGACATTTGCGAAGCTTTTAATGAAGTCATTTGCGATAGTTTACTAGTTATAAACCGTAATATATTTGTTACCAGCCCCTCTAGACAAGTGGCATAAGCGATAGTCGAATCGAAAAGTCAAAAAAACAAATGTATGGGATTTGACGTAAGTCTACGATTTTTTTTTTTTTTTTTAATTTATTTAAATCATGTTGCTACATATTGTGTTACAATTTTATTATACCACGAAAACCATCAAGGGCTTAACTGTGGTATAACAGCCACGGCGTCTCGGTACATTAAATTTCACAAAAAGAAGGAGTTAACTTAATCTAAGACATGTTCTATTATAACATTTTTACAATTTTCAGCATATAATGTCGTAAACTTACGTCAAATCTCATACATTTTCTTATTTGACTTTTCGATTCGACTATCGCTTATGCCACTTGTCTAGAGGCTCAGGTTGCTAACAGAGAGCTTAATGTGTTGGTACTTAAACAATGTCGTCGATCGGTTACAAACTCAGACTTTAAATTATTTCAGTGAACACAAGTTAAAACTCAATCGACACTTCACAGTATGCCATCCAAGATGGCAATGCTACCAGTCTTCAGGGCAATTCCAAGTAGATAACGATTTCATTATACCCTTTTGAAACTAAGTTCTGCGTTCTAATTTTCTTGTATTTTTTATTATACTTAGACTACACTGTGGCACTATGCAGGCCAATGAAAAATGCTAAATAAGATGTCAGCTGATTTGCCTACTGCCGGCTTCGCTGAGTGATCAGATCAGGGGTAGAGAAAGGAAAAGAAGGAAAGAACCGGTAAAAAACTCAGGCTACTCTTTTCAATCACCAGATATATGGTTACAATTTGATTTTTGTAATTCATTGACCTGCATAAGTCTCACAGTGTGATCTGAAATAAATTTGAATTAGAAAATGTATCTATACTATAATAGGTATACTATAATCTTTACTAATATTATAAAGCTGAAGAGTTTATTTGTTTGTTACGATTAGAAAAAATCATTTTTTTTAATAGTGCATTTATCCAGGAAGGCTATCTATAGGAAGGCTAATAGGAGCGGAGCAGTAGTGAGATATGTTGCAAAATCGGGAAAAATATTCCAAATTACCACGCGAAAGAAGTCGCGGGCGACCCCTATTATTTATAAGTTCATAAAATTGTGAAATCTACTGGAAAATATCATCTTATTGGACATTTAAAAGTAAAGTATATGACGCTATATATTTCCGCAGTTTTATTAAATCCAGTTAAAACGAATACCCACTAGTCTGATGCGGAATATTCTTTTTGCAGTCCAGCCATATTACTACTGGGTATAGATTGGCACTAGCTACACTGCTAGGTTGCCATGACACAAAAAAGATAAACTTTACAATTATTTAAAAAATAATTATATAATTTATTTTAATACTTTAGTTGCCAAAAGGAAAAAAAAGGAAGAAAATAAAATTAAGCGTTCAAAATCCAAACTTCTTTTTAATTACAAATTCTTGGAAGTTTTAAAAGCGACGGAAGCCATCAATTTATGGCCGTTTAACAGCTTTGAGGAAAAAGTTGAAGATTGTTGCTAGGCCTACGTGACGTATCACACGTCTCCATAGACAAGTTGGTCCCATTAAATCAACGACGAGGCGCTAGACACGTACACGCAGCTCCTTAAGTCATTAAAACTGACAATATGTTGGCTGTGGGTTTCTTTTTTTTTAAAGACAACTCCCGCACTATGGAACAAGCTCTGTGTCGTGGTCTTTAAAAATATAATCTTCAAATCTTTACAAATATACAGTTAACAAAAACAAAAAAAAATGTTTGCGAGCTAATAAGTTGTCACTTCTGACGTGCAATGTGCAGTTCTAAAACTAAAAAAAGAGACGTGTGGTACTCGGGGACTGCCGCGGTAAAGCTATTGCATATTTTTTAGTATGATTTTTTTATCGAAACAAATAAAAAATTACTTTACAGAATTATCTAAATCATTTTATTTTATTCTCAATGATTCATAAAAATATATCGTTATAAAAATGAATACTTGTAATAATTTCTTAAGACTCCTTAAACTACATAATATAATCTTTGTCACATTAATATTCTCTTAGATCAAAACCTCCTTACACAAATCCGACATATTATTATTGGCCGTTTAGAGAATTCGTCATTAAAATAGTATCACCGCTGTGCCGGTCGGAGTGGGGGGTGTTAGGTTTATTATTTTAGTTACGGAATTTCTAGATTCGGTCTCCACGCCCAAGACCCGCGATAGAAGCTATGCAATAGCTTAAAAAATAATTTACTAAAGACAGTGCGACGCCGACGGCTACGCAAATTTTTTGACAAAAAGTTAGTTCAGTAATTTTCACAAAGAGATAAGCAAAATAGTCGTATTTTTACATTTTTAAGGCGCCAAAATCTTTCCATTGATCGAGTTAAAAGAAAGCAGATAATATTTTATCCATAGACTATAAGATTGATCATTTATTTCTTTTTAAAAGGCATGTTTACATTAATCCTTCAACACGGTGTGCGTATTTAGGCTAAATTAAACTTTTTAATATAAACTTTTTGTATGTTTATTATTATATCTGTCTGATAGTTTAGAACCGTTGAAAGAGTTAAACAAAATCTGCGGTACATCACGAAACCATCTGTTTTATAAAACCCTATTAGTTATAAGTTATTGAACTTGTTTCTACTGTTTTATATTTATTTTTGAGGTTATAATTGTTGTTTTTGATGCTAGGTTACACTTAGGGTGTTAATTATAATAATTACTAGTTGTTGCCCGCGGCTCCGCCCGCGTGGATGTCGGTTATCGCTGTTAAAAGTAGCCTATGTGCTATTCCAGACCATTATCTATCTCTGTGCCAAATTTCATCCAGATCCGTTCAGTAGTTTTTACGTGAAAGAGTAACAAACATTCATCCATCCATACTTATAAACTTTCGCATTTATAATATTAGTAGGATTGCGTTACTAGAAACTAAATTATCAAGTTATTTTTTTATTATAAACATTGTCACTTTTTCGGTGTTGCCCGCGAGCCCGATGGCGAAGCTCTACCAACAATTGACTGGCCTGTAGGTTCGATTCCCACACGGGACAAAACTTTGTGTGGTTCAGAAATATTTGTTCTGAGTCTGGGTGTAATAAAGGGATAAAGAGTAGCGTAGGTACGTGTTATTCCAGACTATAATTTATGTCTATGCCAAATTTCATCCAGATCCGTTTTTGCGTAAAAGAGTAACAAACATACATCATCACATAATTTCGCGTTTATAATATTAGTAGGATGTATGTATTTAGAAACATATAAGTATGTTTATCAGTTGTCTTTTAGCTATGGCGGGCGTAGTTAAGCATAAATTGTGGTCAATAATCAACTGCAGCATTATAAAGAGTAACTACACGCGTTACTATTAAAGTAACTCTATTAGTTAGTAATAGTAACGCGTTAGACTGCTTCGGTGGTCCAGTGGCCGCAGTATGCGCCTGCTGTGCACGAGGTTGTGGGTTCGATTCCCACACAGGACAAAACTTTGTGTGACCCACAAAGAATTGTTGAGTCTGGGTGTAATTTGTGTCCGTTAATTGTATGTTTGTAAAGTCTCCCGCGACACAGAGCTTGTTCTCTAGTGCGGGAGTTGTCTTTATAAAAAAAAACTCCACGTGTCAATAAAAAAAAAACAAAAAAAGGATAAAAGTAAGAAAGTAGTTTGTATTCCAATACATAAAAAATATGTAACAATCTGACATTATACGATTACTAGTGGACCTGGCAGACGTCGTCCTGCCGGAAAAAGCTGAAATACCGACAGCAGCGCCACCTACCGGGTCCAATTGTGAATCTAAACCATCCTGGGCCCTACCCGAACACACACACAAAATTTCATCAAAATCGGTCCACCCGTCTAGGAGGAGTTCAGTCACATACACACGCACACAAGAAATATATACATTAAGATGTTATGTAAATCATCAAAATCATTGAAAAAAAAAAAAGAAAACCCATTCAATTTCAATTTTAAATGACATTCAATCATTCAATTGCGCAATGTCTATTGTCCACAATTTACCTTTAAACTTACCATCACTACAAGATAGAAAAACAACAATTATAAATCTTAATTCTTTGTCATAAGGTCTAGATTTCAGTAAAACAACAATATACTTACGACATTTACAATATATTTTGTTAGTCGAAAATCGCTCTTATTTCCTATTAATTAAAATATATATTTGAGTAACAAGTGATTAGGGTATTTTCTAGATTTTCCAGGCAACTACTGGTTTTGTTACATAAGCGATGACCTCAGAATGTACAATGAAAAACTAGATCTTTATATTATTTTTAGAATTATTTGTAAAATTCATGAGACAGTTGAAAAAAATTGGTTTTCCTGTAAGGCATGTAGAACGATTTTAATAATATCTTGTGGAAACAATATAGGCCGTTTATTTTTAAAACAACTAAATAATATTTAGACTAACTACTAAAACTTTAAGAGAGGTAGGGCACCATACTAGCGAGCAAGCTCGACTGGGGAAGGACCTTCACCTTACAGAAGACCACAGCCAAATAACTACATACAGCGGTTTAGTTGTGTTCCTGTGTGTGAGTACAGGTCTCCAGCACTCATTTAGGGTTGCGTTTTGAAATAAACGTAATTCTATCCCAGGGACACTCCCATCTTTAACTTTTTTACGCAAGTGATGCCTTTGGTATTGCAAGCGTATGGACGCTTGCAATACCTGCCAGCCTGATGTTAACCAGTTACCGTAGCCTATGGAGGCTACGGTAACTGGTTAACATCAGGCTGGCCGTATGCTTGTTTTGCCACTAAAGTAGTATTAAAAAAAAAGACTAACCCTGCTGATAATGGATTGTTATTTTGTTTGTTTATGTTTTTTCTTCTTACGATAAACTCAAAAATTACTTGACAGATTTTAAAAAACCTTTTATCATTCAAAAGTAACATTATCAGCGAGTAACAGCCTATTTATCTAGTTATTGGCACTGGCTCGTAGGAGTCGTAGATTGCCTTTTATAACAAGAAAAAAAAAAGACGTGTGGCACTCGGGTACTGCCGCGGTAAAGCTATTGTATATTTTTTAGTATGTTTTTTTTTATCGAAACAAATAAAAAATTACTTTACAGAATTATCTAAATCATTTTATTTTATTCTTAATGATTCATAAAAATATATAATAATAAAAATGAATACTTGTAATAATTCCTTAAGACTCCTTATACTAAAATCTATTTCTCATTAATATTCTCTTAGATCTAAACTTCCTTACACAAATTTGACATATTATTATTGACCGTTTAGAGAATTCGTCATTAAAAACAGTATCACCGCTGTGCCGGTCGGAGTGGGGGGTGTTAGGTTTATTATGTTCGTTACGGAATTTCTGAATTCGGTCTCCACGCCCAAGGCCCGCGATAGAAGCTATGCAATAGCTTAAAAAAAAGTTGAGCTGAAAATAGTTTAACCCGGACGAAGTCGGGGCGGGCCGCTAGTCTATAATATAAAAATGAATCGCTGAATGTGTTGCTATACTTGCTATACGCAAATCTCGAGAACAGCTGAACCGATTTCGCTAATTCTTTTTTTGCTATGTTAGTTAGGTCATGGGGTCTCATCAGGAACAAATCAAAATTAGTACGAATAAATACCAATAGATGGAGTTACATATATCGATTTGTTATTTACGTTTATGTAAAATTCAAACCTGGAAGAAATATAGCCTGAAACATTTACATACATTATATTATCTGTGGTTAGGTTCTTATGTAAAAAAAGAGTTAAGAAAGTTGAGCTGAAAATAGGCCGGGCGAAGTCGGGGCGGACCGATAGTTTTGTATAATTTTAAGTACAATAGTTTGAATCCCCCATAATAATACTACGATAATAAAAGTAGATCACCTACTTTTTTTAAAATAACGTGACTATTCCGACACGTGACTACGGCTGATCCCAATACACGTGATCTCTAGTATCTCTTTACAATTTACTATGATTTTAGTTTCAGTTGTGTAAATTTACGGTTCGATTGGAAAAAATCTTTTTTTGTTGAATAGTGCATTTATCCAGGAAGGCTATAGGCTATATATATATAACTTCACGCTATGATCAATAGGAGCGGAGCAGTAGTGTGATATGTTGCAAAATCGGGGAAAATATTCCACATGACCACGCGGACGAAGTCGCGGGCGACCCCTCTCTTCACTTTATAATATTAATATAGATATAACTGACCGTGCTTTCACTAAGACTTGATCAGAAAATCAGCGCTGCAGTATAAAATGCCGCAGCACAGAGCTGAGATTAGGACCCTTTCTGACATCACACATACAATCTATCGTCTATTGTTTGTGTACTTTGTCTCGTGTATGATCAAATAAATACTTTTCTTTCTTTCTTGCTTTCTTCCATCCTCACAAACTTTCACATATATAATATTAGTAGCGGTAGTGGCCGAGTGGGAAAGTAACTGACTTTGCACGCAAGAGGTGCATGTTCAATCCCGGGCAGTACCAATGTGAATTTCACTTTGTGGAGTTTACGAGTACTAATCAATGATTCGCCATCTGCTAACGGTGAGGGAAAACGTGAGGAGGCCCACATGTCTTAGAAGAAATTTTAAAGAGATGTCTGATTTACTAACCCGCATTAGGCCAGCGTGTGTTTATTAAGGCCTAAACCCTCTCTTTTGATAGAGGAGAGGAGAACCGTGCCCAGCAGTGGGATGTATGGGTTGCTATTATAATATTAGTAGGATTAGTAAGAATTATTGAAGAACCTATATATCTTTACGCTATGACCTAAGGGAGCATGGCAATGCCAATAAACGTGACACAAGAAAACATTCAAATTTAACCACAGGGAACATCCAGTATATATTATAATATTTAAATACAAGTCTTTTCACGACACAAAAATCAAGGTATCGCTACGAAATAATTGAATAATATATTACTGAAGCCTGAAATATTCCGAGAAACGGCTTCAATTTACGCTACTAGTATTCCCCTTGTTCGATTGTGGAGGTCAGATATCGGTCTCAATACATTTCATTAAAAAGGTGACGAATTTTCTAGTAAGAGAGATAGAAGCAAGCCCGACTGGGAATGGACCTCCAAATTACAGAAGACTAATGACTACACACAGCGGTGTAGTTGTGTTCCTGTGTAGTAAGTACAGGTATTTACAAGGGATGAATCTTGCGGAATTGAAGGGTGATGATGGTACCATCTGTTGTCCGTGTGATGACGGATTAAGAATACAAACGTCATCGCCCCGTTCCATCCCGAAGGTGTCGTAAGAGTCGACTAAGGGAATAAGTCAGGCTTACAATATCCACTGCAAGAGAAGGAAAACTCGAAACAAAACCCTATACCAACCCGTCTGGCCAGCGTGGTGTAGTAGGGTAATATCCCTCCAAATATACATATGTAGGAGACCCGCGCCCAGCAGTGTAACGTTCTTCTCTTATCCCATTATCTTACCAGCGCTAGGTGCTTGCGCCTAGCTTATGCTGAGATGGTGACCTTTTCCAGTATGGGCTTGCAGAGCAGCACAATGTCTATTTTTGTGTCTTTGTTCTTGTTGTTTTTTATTTTGATATTGTTATTACTGTGTATTCTCATGGCTATTCTGTAAGTTGTTCTTGTGTGCCCTGTACTGGAATAAATGATATTCTATTCTATTCTATTCTATTCTTATCGTATGGTTAGTGGCCAACCTGGTGACAGAGTTATTTAGATCGTCCATATTTAGGCCTCTGTCGTGATCTAACGACGTTATAACAGTCGGATCCGACATTTAACGTGCCCTCCGAAACACGGAGACGCTTAGATGAAATACTACTATGCGGTCACCCATCTATAGGGTCACCGCGCCCTTGGTAGCTTAACCCGCAGATCGTTTACCGAACAACGAGTGCACCTGGCTATGAGCGTCTCTGAGCGGGACGTATATGAGTTGAGATAAGGGGTACCAGGCCAAACAGTTACCCAGAGCACTCCCCGTGGAACAGTTACACGGAGAGCCGAAGTCTTTCCGCTGCTCTAACGACCGGAAGATACGGGATTACCGATGATTCAAACACCTATTCTTTTCACTGAACATGCTTGATAAAACATAATAATACATTATCTAAATTATATTTTATTTGACTGGCCAGTTAGTCTAGTGGTTAGTGAAGCTAATAACTGCTAGGCTAGGTCACCTAGGTCGTGGGTTCGATTACCCCGCGGGACCAAACTTTGTGTGATTTTTGGTATACCTAATTAAAGTAAAGTCCTCGACATCGGGCTTGTTCTCTAATGCAAGTCGAAGTGTCTTTAAAAAAGCTTTTAAATTAGTGTTTGCTACTCAATCACGTCAAAACGGATATGGATGAAATTTAGCGCAGTGATAGAATATAGTCTGGAATAGTACATAGGATGGGAAAGAAGAATAACAAAAGAGGCATATCTTGCAGGGCTGTAATGGGATTTGCTAAAAAAAGGGCCAAATTAAATGTAGGTACCCAAAATCGACGTTCATGCATGAAGAGGTTGATGATGTAGAGGATGCGAAGGAAGTATGTTTGGATCAAAGCAATTGGCGTACCATAGTCTCTGCCTACCCCAGTGGGAGAAGGGCGTGATGATATGTATGGATGTAGTGCATAGGCTACTTTTTATCCCGAAAAAACTTTTCGGTCGAAGCAGCGGGCGAAAACTAGTTTTTTTAACCCACTTGGGTGGCAAACAAGCCCGCCTGATGTTTAGCAGTTACCATAGCCTATGGACGCTACCAATACCAGAGGTATCACTTGCGTGTTGCCAACCCATTTTTTTACACCAGGGCTTTAATTTTTTTTGGCTTTAAGATTTAAGTATTTTAATTAATGGTACCTCGTTTCCGGTCCGCATGCATTGTCTTGCAAAAAAAGTTTTTATATTCACTATGGGGGAGACAAAGTTAATAAAATTGAATATGTCACCATAATTTTACTTAGTAATCTATACTAATATTATAAAGTTGAAGAATTTGTTTGTTTGTTTGGTTGAACGCGCTAATCTCAGAAAGTAGGTACTGGTTCGATTAGAAAAAATCTTTTTTTGTTAAATAGTAAATTTATCTAGGAAGGCTATAATAACATCACGCTATGATCAATAAGAGCGAAGCAGTAGTGAGATATGTTGCGGAATCGGGAAAAATATTCCAAATTACCACGCGGACGATGTCGCGGGCGACGCCTAATAATATTATAAAGCTGAAGAGTTTGTTTGTTTGGTTGAACGCGCTAATCCCAGAAAGTACTGGTTCGATTAGAAAAAATCGTAAATTAAATTTATCTAGGAAGGCCATAATAACATCACGCTATGATCAATAGGAGCGGAGCAGTAGTAAGATATGTTGCAAAATCGGGGTAAATATTCCAAACTATGCGGATGAAGTCGCGGGCGACCCCTAGTATAGAAATATATGGTCTTCAATGGATTAGGTAAGTTTTTTCTAGTTTCGTTTCAAATTCATGATATTTCTAGTACTACGCATTTTCCTTGAGGCAGACGTTGATATATTGACTACCTTGATGGACCAGTGGCCGCAGTATGCGCCTGTTGTGCACATGGTTGTGGGTTCGATTCCCACACAGAACAAAACTTTGTGTGACCCGCAAAGGGTTGTTCTGAGTCTGGGTGTAATTTATGTCCGTTAATTGTATCTCTCTAAAGTCTCCCGTGATACAGAGCTTGTTATCTAGTGCGGGAGTTGTCTTTATAAAAAAAAAGAAAAAGAAATTCTTAACATTGTTCTAAGCTTAATTTATATGCACATACGTATTTTATTTTTGGTTGTTGGAGAGAAAGTAAGATTTTTATTATTATCATTATTAAATACTAGTTGTTGCCCTCGGCTCCGCCCGCTTGGATGTCAGTTATCGCTGTAAAAAGAAGCAAAGTCAAACTCATTTATTAATTTAGATCAAATTCATGATACTTATGAACGTCATTAAAACAAATGCCAGCATACTTTTTTCCAAAGGCCAATTCGCTGACTAGGGTTGGGCCTCGAGAAGAATTGGCAAGAAACTCGGGCCACTCTTTTTAATCGCCAGAGTATAACATTTACAATTTGGTATAAGTTACAATAGTGGTAACAAAAAGGAACGGAAACCAATATACCATAAGAATGAATTCCTATGTGTTATTCCAGACTATAATCTATCTGTATGCCAAATTTCATCCAGATCCGTTCAGTAGTTTTTACGTGAAAGAGTAACAAACATCCATCCATACTTACAAACTTTCCCGTTTATAATATTAGTAGGATAATTATCATCTTAAATGGAATACGCAAGTTTTTTCTAGTTTCGTTTTAAATTCATGATATTTCTAGTACTACGCATTTCCTTGTGGCAGACGTTGATATATTGGTTCAGTATTATAATATTGTACGCACAGATGTCTGCGCCGAACTCGTTCACAATATTTCTGCTTAAATTTTGACGGGAAACATCGACTGGCCAGTTGGTTTAGTGGTTAGTGACCTTGACTACTGTGGCGGATGTCGTGGGTTCGATTTTCACACGTGAAAATTTGTGTGATTGATTAATGTTTGTTCCGAGTCTGGGTGTAATTTGTGTCCGCGAATTGTATGTTTGTAGTCCCCCGCGATATAGGGTTGGTGCCAATCCATTAATCAATCTATCTCCCTATCTCACTCTGGTATTGTAAGCATCAATAGGCTACGGTAACTGGTATGCCTTGTTGGCAGCTAAGTGACTGCCTTGGTGGTCCAGTGGCCGCAGTATGCGCCTGCTGTACACGAGGTTGTGGATTCGATTACCAGTAATTGTAAGAGTCCTTAGGCTACGGTTAATGTTTTTTTTTATACTACTTAGATGGCAAACAAGCACACGACCCGCCCTAATATTAAGCAGTTACTGTAGCCTAATGGACGCTTGCAATATGAAAGAAAGAAAGAAAAAATATTGATTTTGTCTTTATATATATATTACTACATATCATATTTAATATCAAACGTATCACTTGCGTATTGCCGACCCATTTAATTTACCATTACACGGGACATATGCTTGTTTGCCACCTAAGTAGTATATAAAAGCGGTGGTAGCTGAGTGGGAATGTAACCGACTTGCACGCAAGAGGTGCAAGTTCAATCCCGGATCCCGGTCGTTCATATGTACTTATGAAATGATTCGCCATCTGCTAACGGTGAAGGAAAACATCGTGAGGAAACCCACAGTCTTAGAAGAAATTCTAAAGACATGTCTGATTCATCAACCTGCAGTAGGCCAGCGTGTGTGAACTAAAGCCTAAACCCTATCTCTCTTGATAGAGGAGAGGAGACCCGTGCCCAGCAGTGGGACATATCGATACCTCCCACGTAAGTTATTGTAACCCCAAAAACAAGATTTTACAGTAGAGCGTTTTAAAGTTATAAATTGAAATGTAATCGTCATTTTTTGTAGTATTTTTGTGAAATTTGGTATGTATATATAATTTTGGGTACTTTCAATTATAAGGCAAGAAAATTTATGAAAATATTGGTACTTTTTGAGATTTTGCTCATACAATATTTTACAGCGATGTGTATCTTAAAAAAAAATTGTATGTGATACTTACAATCGTTTACACTGGAAAATAATGGTTGTATTTTATTGTATGTGTTAGATACTATAGTGTACGTTGGGTGAAATTAAATATATGCAGTATTGTATGTTAAGAAAATTAACTTTTATTAATGAAATAAACTTAAAAATATTTCAGATAGGGACAAAACATACTTGTAGAGTTTTTCATCTAGGAACTTGTTCTAGAATTCTAACGAATAATAACAAAAGAGATCAAAGGAATACAAACATAAAAATGTAAATACAATGTTTCATACAGAAAGTATACTAAGTATCTTTCTTTCTTTTTTATCTTTTTTTTTAAAGACAACTCCCGCACTAGAGAACAAGCTCTGTGTCGCGGGGGACTTTACAAACATACAATTAACGGACACAAATTACACCCAGACTCAGAACAAATATTTGTGGGCCACACAAAGTTTTGTCCTGTGTGGAAACCGAACCCACAACCTCGTGCACAGCAGTCGCATATTGCGACTACTGGACCACCAAGGTACTCAAGTCAAGTATAAAAAATATAATCAAAATAATGTGTGTTGCTTTCCATCAATAATAATTTGTACTTTCTTGTACAGTTTTATGGATAAATAATAAAAACTGTAATAAAAATTCTTCATTAATAAATTTACATTACTAGTAATTAAACAAATGTCTATCTCTGAGATCAGCTTACAATCAAGGTTCATAACGTTAACTTCATTCTTTTTTAAGTTATCTGAATGTCAGTATCCAAAAAAAATCTGATAGGAAGCCTGCCATTGCGATAGAACTCTGGTGATCTAGATTCGACAAACTGTGTGAAAGCAATATGTATTGTAATATAGTCCGTAGGAGCAAGGTCTGGCGAATACGGTGTTGACGAATGGTTTCTAATTGCAGTTCCTGTAGAGTTAAATTGGTTTCTCGTGCTGTATGAAGTCTCGCGTTATCATGGAACAATAATGGTGAAGATCAATTCATGAGTCGAGGTTGTTTCACTGCTAGTTTTGCTATCATTGTTCGGAGTTCGGCACAGTAGATATCTGCCGTTATTGCTTGACCAGATCGGAGAAAGCTATAGTGAATAACACCATGCTGAGACCACCAAACAGTTACTATTACGTTTTTATTGGTAAGCTTTGCTTTGGGACACTGTTGCGGCGTTTGACCTGGGTTCAGCCATTGCATTTCTCGCTTACGGTTATCGAAAAGAATCCACTTTTTATCACATGTCACAATTCGATACAATAATCCTTCATTTCTGTATCATTAGGCAACACAAGTTTCAACACGCGTTTCTTACAGATCAGTCAAATCATGAGGCACCCATTAATCGTATTTTTTATTTTATTGATTTGTCGCAAATGAGTCAATATTGTTGGTAAAGTAACGTTAAACCATGCCTCTAATTCCTGGGTAGTTTGGCTTGGATCGGCTCCCATTATCTCTTTTAATTCATTGTTATTCACCTGCATGGGCGGTCTTCCACATGGTTCGTTCTTAAGTTACGGAAACTTTGATTTGATTTGAGAAACACGAACGCGTTTAAACAGAAATCGCATGGTGCGTTCATTAGCAGTCCCCTATCCAAACGCAACATTGATATTGCGAGCTGTTTCTGTCGCGTTAGTTCCGTCGGAACTCGTATTCAACAATCACTCGAATTTTAGAAGTATCCATCTTTCTTGTCTAAGCTGAATAAAAAAACCACTGAAATTCGATAATCGTCTAGCGGCATATCTAACTCGAGAGTTTCTGGGCTTCGGCATTTACGTAAAGTAATTGTAAAGATCCCGGTTATTACGTAATTGTAATAATCGTTAAACTAGGTGGAGAAATCCTGGACAGTTTGACAACCAGTAGGTGGACCTACGCCCACCATCTACAATTGACTAGTGTGGTGGAGTATTTACCCAACCCCTCCCAATTTTAAAAAGGAATGTTATGTAATGTTAAGCAGTCATATCATCAATTCTTAATGAAATGGAAGTGGTAGAATCCCATGAGCTGAACCATAGAAATAGCTGATGCATACATTATGATAGCAGTGGCAGAAAATGTAAGAATTTTAGGCACACTCTATTGTATGTAAATTAAAAAATTATGTCATGGCAACGTAAAATATGCCATGTAAACATACGATATAATTTTTAGTAACCAATCCCCACGTAAAATATTGTATGTATTACATAGCACTTAATTTGTTATAACTCCGCAACGTAAATTGTTGTATGTGATTATACAATATTGTTTTAGGTTATTCTGAGCGACGTAAGTTATTGTAAGTAATCTATACAACAGTTTAGGCTGGCTTTGTCAAAATAAAATAAAATAAAGAAAATTAAATGATACTGTTACATTTTGGAGACTTGAATTACAAAAACTTTCGGATTTATTATTTAATTATTTGGTTTAAGAAAATATACTGGTTTTCTATTGATTTTTCCAAGCAACTTTCGGTGGGTTCATCAGTATTATTTACCATATCACAGAATTGTCGGCCTCTAGTTTGTATTTTTTGTTTACGCTCAATTGTTTTCAAATTTAGCTAAATAATAATACTGTTAAAACATTAAAAACGTCCGATATTTATCGCAACCAGTGCGGCATCCACCCGATCGAGCGCCCCCGGGCAAGACTATTGTATGTCACACATACACGGCGCGAGCGCTCAACGATCCCCAGCCCCGACCCGCGTAAACAGTTGCATCGACCTGATGCAATGTTATACGCTGTGGTCATAATAATGATACAACTGTATACGTCTGAAAAGTACCCTAAATATGGCTATTTTTCAACTTTTTTAATTTTTAGTAGGTAAATATAGGTATAAAAAGGCGATATAGCTAAAAAAAGCAAAATGTCAAAATTGTGGGTTACAATAACTTACGTGGGAGGTATCGATATATGGGTTGCTATTATACCTATATAAAAAAAATATACAAGCATTACTACACAAAACGTGATGACCATCAAACGATTGCACAACATCTGAAAACGGGATCGTATTGCGTCAAACACGCGTCTAAACTGTCCTCGGATTATTAACTATGGATACGATGACTCAGGCAACGATTCGTACTGAATAAAGGGTTTATACGTAACGATACGATATCGGAATCGGCCGGCTGATTCTCTAAGAAACAGCGATGGCAAACTGACAGTTGTGATCGCAAACTGACAGTTGTGATTGCTCGGTGACGGCACAATCTATTGACTAAACGTCAAAAAGGCTCCGCTTTTGCTCTTACGGAATACCCCTGCCGGAATTTCCGTGCGTTTAAACGTTTCTGCCAGATAGTATACGACTACGATATTCTTCAGAATTTATTATTTTAACTACTTAGGTGGCAAACAAACATAGTACGTTTTCTGAGTAAACGAAAATATCTGTCAGATTGACTTATTTCGAAAAAAAAAAATTGAAACCACCTGGGAAGTATATATACCCCTCAGACTAATAGAATAAGATAGACGGAGCGTGTAGAACTCGCGCGTGAAGCCGCCAAAAGTCATACTAAATAGCAATGTCATACGTTTTCGTTTTCGTTAACGTTGCTCTGAAGTATTTTTACAACGTTTTACTACACAATACGGCATTATAATAATATTTTGTCAAAACGTGTTTAGACGTGCGTACTCACTAGCGGCTCAAATCGACTGCGCGCGAAAACGAAAACGTATGACATTGCTATTTAGTATGACTTTTGGCCGCTTCACGCGCGAGTTCTACACGCTCCGTCTATCTTATTCTATTAGTCTGAGATATACCCTTTGAGACAAAATAGAACTTATTAACACTTTGAAGGACAGTGAACTCCTATAGACGTCATGACAATAAAACATCTATTGTGTCTACGTTACTGTCCGTGAAAGTGTTAAATCAGTTCAGGAGTGTTCAAGTAATCGGAGAACATACATTAAAAAAGAATCATCATTAACATCTCATAGTAGTACACATAATAGTGTAGTGTAGTAGAGAACACAAGAGCTAACTGTCTTTATATTTATAGAGACAATAAGAGAAGTGTTAATTAATCCTTACTAATATTATAAATGTGAAAGTTTGTGAGAATGGATGGATGGATGTTTGTTACTCTTTCACGTAAAAACTACTGAACGGATCTGGATGAAATTTGGCACAGAGATAGGTTATGGTCTGGAATAACACATAGGCTTTTTACAGCAATAACCGACATCCACGCGGGCGGGGCCGCGGGCAACAGCTAGTGTGTCATAAAACAAAAGAAAACCCTTTCGTGCTCTTGAATGGGAATCGAACCCACCACCTCAGGTTTCCGACAGTCAGAATCACTAGCCACTAGATCAACAAACCAGTCAGATATTATAAATTAGAAAAGGGTTAATTTAAAGTCTAACTCACATTACTAAATTTAAAAGTAAAACACAACTTAAACACCTGGAAAGCTGCTGACCCCATATTTCTAAGCCTAAGTACCAACGAAATGGTAACGCGAATTTAGATTTATATATACTCGTATATTTAAAGAACGACTCCTGCGCAGTCGAAATTTAAATATCGAATCGATTAGCATCTGTGACCGTTTTGAAATTCAATGTGTTGTTTGGAAATCACGGGGCCGGGAGCAAAATGGGTACTTAAGTTCGACAGACGCGACGAGTTAACCGTTTAATACTAGGTGGAATAAAATTGTACCCATAAAGAAAGAAAGGAAGAAAAACAATTTATTTTTACACACAACAAACACACATTTAAACAGAAGACATCAAGAAGAGAAAATAGTAATATAAACGACAAGAAATAAAATAAAATGATCCAAAACAAAAACAATAATATTTTGTGTGGTGTACCTAATTACGTCACTATTATAATCCGATAAGACCGTGCTATGTTTTATTAATTATTTTCAGTATTTTTGCTATGCAATTAGCTCAAAAATATTTAAATATTAAAAGCATTGTGGAAAAAGTCGAACCTGTGGCTCTTGATCAGCCTAGTCCAATTGTGCCATTACGAGATCCTACTTCTAAATTCCTGAAAACTCGAGAGGCGCAGGTTTATATCCTGCTCCGGGCTCGACATTTCCAAATTGCTTTAAATAACACGCGAGTGACTCCTCCGATATTGCAAGCGTCCTTAGGCTACGGTACGGTACTTGTTTGCCACCTTGGTAGTATACAAATATATATATATATATATATATATATTTAAACGCTATGCTTTAGTCGAAGTTTGCGATAAACTCAACCCACTCAGCACTATAGGGTTATGGCCTCGATATAGCTTATTACCATAAAGAGCGATGTTAATATGTGTGTTCTAGAATGAACTCTTGCAGATGGCCAGCCACCAAGGACATTGGCAGCGTCATGGCTTCTTCTACCTTCCTTCACATATCCTTAGCAATCCGGATGTCTTACTTTATGGTATATCATCTCACCATCATTATCATCTCAACCTATAAACGTCCAACTGCTGGGCTCGACTGGGGTATTCTGTAAGAGCGAAAACCGAGCGACCGCGAAAACGTAGCAAAATGTGGCTGTCAGATTAAAAATCGGAGCAAAATCTGGATGTCAGATTGAAAATCGGTATTCCGTAAGAGCGAAAACCGAGCCTTTTTGACGATTAGCAATCGTGTCACCGAGCAATCACAACTATCAGTTTGCAATCGCTGTTTCTTAGAGAATCAGCCGGCAGGTCTCCTTCATACACTTAGAGGGATATTAGCCTACTATACCACGCTAACCAGACTGGTTTGTATATATTTTTTTTTATTTCCGAAGTTGTTTTTTTACAGACAACTTCCGAACAAGGTGTGCCGCAGGGGACTTTACAAACATACAAAAAAAGAGAACAAGACCGCCTCGCTTCCCTGGGTGGGGCGGTATACGTAAAGCAATTCCCCTATAAAAAAGGGTGACATATAATACTGCACTCTTGAGGTATGGTGTAGAGATCAGGAACACAACTATGTAGTTCCTGATCTCTAGCTGAGGCCTGCGGCTCCGCACGCATGGATGTCGGTTATCGCGATAAAAAGTACCCTATTCGCTATTCCAGACTATAATCTATCTCTATAAAAAATTTCATCCAATACCGTTCAGCAGTTTTTACGTGAAAGAGTAACAAACATCCTCATAAACTTTCATATTTATAATACAGTATGTATCCCATAGGACGGCATGTAGTTACATAGTTATTCTGCTATTCAGGATGTAGACAAATTCAACAAAATAGAAATTAAAGCGACTTGAAAAAGCTAAAAATAACTGAATACAGATTGAAGTCGTTGCTAAGTTCATCCTGTCACCTAATATTCAGCTTGGCACCGACTTTTTAATTTTTCTATTTTTAGTGATAAAATAAAAGTAAAAAAATATATAAATTAAAAACATTGTCAATACCTATAACATTTGAGGGTTGCCCTCGATTTTCCTGGGATTCTATCATCAGATCCAGACTTGGTGCCAATGGAACCACCTCAAGAGTATACTCTTTCAAATAAAAAAATAATATTGAGAATCAGACCACACATGGCGGAGAAATTTGTGAAAATACATTAAAAAATAACAGTCGAAATAGAACCTGCTTCTTTTTTGAAGTCGGTTAAAAACCATGAAAGTCGGTCCAGCCTTTCTCGAGTTATAAGTATTCAAACAAACCCGACTTTGTTTTATATAGCTAGACTAGCTGTTGCCCGCGGCTCCGCCCGCATGGATGTCGTTTATCACTGTAAAAAGTAGCCTATGTGTTATTCCAGACCATAATCAATCTCTATGCCAAATTTCATCCAGATCCGTTCCGTAGTTTTTACGTGAAAGAATAACAAACATCCATCCATCCATACTTACAAACTTTCGCCTTTATAATATTAGTAGGATTAGCAGGATATAATGACAGGAAAATATTTTTTTTATCAGGAGGCATGGCCTTGCTAAGATAGGTATGGGTTTTAATCCTAGCTAATTAGAATTATTTTTTTGTTACATGGCATTTTATTTTATCCCATTTGGGTACTTACCTAACCTATGGGAGTTTTCCATCAGCAAATTTATGTAGGTAAGTAGGTAAGGAATATCCAATATCTAAAATATTGGATATTCCTTACCTACTTTACACGAGGAACTTAATAAAACGAAACTATATTAAACTTTTTTTTTTATATACTGAGGTACAAACAAGCATACGGCCCGCCTGATGTTAAGCAGTTACCGTAGCCTATGGACGCTTGCAATACCAGAAGTATCACTTGCGTGTTGCCAAGCTATTTTTTAAACCTTTATGATGGGACTATCCCTGGGATAGGAATACGTTTCTTTCAAAACGCATTCCTAAAGGAGCGCTGGAGACCTGTACTCATACACAGGAACACAACTACAGCACTGTGTGTAGTTATTTAGCTGTGGTCTTCTGTAAGGTGGAGGTCCTTTCCCAGTCGGGCTTTCTCGCTGGTATGGTGCCCTACCTCACGATGTTTTCCTTCACCATTAGCAGATGGTAAATCATTTGATTAGTAGGATACTTATAAATTCCACAAAGTGAAATTCACATTGAAACCACTCGGATACCAACGGCTTCTACTTTTAGAATTTGCCCAACCGCATTAGGCCAACGTGTGTACATAGATTGGCCTTAACTCTCGTAGCTCCCTTGACAGAGGAGAGCAGAGCCATGCATGTTAGTTGGACATCATTATACTGCTTAATGCATTGTGGTAGCAAATAGCTGAATGGGAGGTCATTTTATTTTTTTGTTTATATCAAGTGTTATAAAATTGTACCTACCTAATAATAATAATAATTAATGTCCTCCTAACCGAATTTCAGTCACGGCGGGTTATCTCAACGGAGACTTGCCATCTGCGCGGGAGATATTATAGTGCACAAGTGTGTGCGCAAACACAAGTGCACTCTTTATTCTCATAGTCCGATGGGACGGAAAATCCGACACGACCGGAGAGAGATCAGGTGTAGGACCAGCGGCTTTACGTGCTTTCCGAGGCACAGGGGTGTAAACATCGCCAATTTCCAAACTCCAAAAAAAAACAAAATTGTGAATTTCTTAACAGAAAACCCAATAACGATTTTTGGCTCGACCCGGAAATCGAACCCGGGACCTCGTGATCAGCAGTCTCACACATCGGCCACTGAGCCACGGAGGCAGTTTCCTTATCTACCTAATAAGTATCTATTGTACCTAAACAAAATATAAATATTTTTCTCTCGCTCTCTCTCTCTCTCTAATATTGATTTCCATTCCAATAGATTCATTTAATTAAAAAAAAGCAACTCCCGCACTAGTGAACAAGCTCTGTGTCACAGTGGACTTTACAAATACATAATTATAGGATTTTAGCGCTCATAGGGATGCGTTTTATATGAAATGTTTCCCTTTCCCAGGGATACTCCTTTAAAGTCCTGGTGTAAAAATTGGGTCGGCAAAACGCAAGTGATACTTCTGGTATTGCAAGCGTCTATAGGCTACGGTAACTGCTTAGCATCAGGCTGGGCGTATGCTTGTTTACTTAAGTAGTTTAAAAAAAACCACGGACACAAATTACACGTAGAATCAGAACAAACGTTTTTTATAACACAAAGTTTTGTGTGGGAATCGACCCCTGCTTCTTCAGTCAGGATCATACACCACTAGACCTACAGGCCATTAAAAAAAACCTATAGATTTATTAATACCTACTAATTTCCCATTATTTCAATCCAAGCTTTGTAATGGAAGAATGGGAAATAAGTATCTACCTAGGTCTCTAGGTTTGTACAGAAATAGAAAATTTTAAATTTGATCGAAATTCGTTAAGTGCCTACGTCACCATCCTGTGGCAATAGTTTATTTATTTATTTTTATTATCTATTTTAAAAAAACATACTTAGTGTTTCTTAATATTAACTTATAGCTAACAGTGTACCATAAATCATTTTAGATTTTTCCGTACTTTTAAAACGTTTATTTAAACGTTTTTTTTTTAAAATAAGTTCTGAACGATACAGTTATGTCATTTCCTCCATTGTTTCAGAACGTAATTGGTCGTTTTCAGAACGTAGCTGCGTAGGTAGGTATAACCTTTTTAGGAAATCATTATCGTTACCTATTTTAAATAGGTACCTTCCTAATTAATCATTTTAATCGATAAAAGTAATCCAATTTTCGAAACCAGTTCTGAAATTACGACAAAAGGTCAATTTTATTTCTTTGTATATGTTAATTTAACTGCACAAGTCAGTCTAAAAATATCCAAGTCATTCATTTTTATTATACAAACCGTTCTTAATTTATGCAAGCAAGTTATATTTTAACTGGATTTTATACAATATGCATAATATACATATTTTTAAATTATAACTCTACTAATTAAGACATTTACAAGATTTTTTTTATCATATAGGTATTCAATAAAACAAAAACTATAACTTAAAAAAAAACATTCAACGTATATTTATAATTTGATTAAAAACTCCTTTAACACATTTTTATTATTACTTTCTTTTCATATATCAAACTGGCTGAATACCATAAGCTATATTTAAAAAAAGTATATTTCAAAAAGTTTGATTTCGAATAAACGAACTTTCTTTGTTCATTGAAGTCAATATGGTGCGATTTTTGATGTTCAATTGCATGGCCATAGTACAGATTAAACAGTAAGTTACTTTAATATAAATTGTTCTAACTTGGCCTGTATGTTTGTATAACTGTACGCAACAACCGAAAGACTGGGAGATGCGGCTACTTCGTAAGAAGCTTGGAGCTTTTTACGCTTAAATAATAGTGCAAAGTGATTCTGACGGTGACACAATATCGATAAAGCCAGTAAATTTTTATTTTGTCCCGTATTATGTTTATTGTTACTGCCATGCTCCCCCTTGGGTCGTAGCGTGATATTAAATAACCTATAACCCCCCCTAAAAATTAGGCTATCTAATACAAAAAGAATTTTCAAAATCAGACAGGTAGTTCCAGAGATACTCGTAAGCGGGTTAAAAAATCTATTCAGCTCTATGTGTGTGTATGTATATAAATAAAATAAAAATAAAAAAAAGGACAAACCTATGTCATCCCGTGGTTTACGAGTAGGTAGCGAAGTCTCGTACTAGGCGGTAGTTGTCTTACTGTTCTTTTTAAACTGTGGCCATAGGTATGTAGCCGGGTAGATATAAATGATGATGAGGTTCATTCAAGCGGTCATTTCGACTGATACTGTCGTGTGAAAAGCAGTTTACCCTGCCCGTGGTACTAGGCATTTAGTGATTTAAAATTAGAATAGAATTTTATTTGCTCTATATTTTATTTTCTGTGATCGTGCTTTTTTAACTTCTAATTATTTTTTCTGTGATTTTGACGGATCTTTTGGTGGGAAATATTGACAGGTATTTATATTTTATTTTCTTTTTTTGTTATTATTATTTATTTCTATTATTGTTTTTATCGCGTATATTTACAAATTTTATTACCACAAAATAAATATTAGCAAAATCGAGGTGTTTTTTTATATTGTACGTTTTTTACACACTGCGTAATATATTTTATTACCCATGGATAATTTTAACTCTTAATTATCAGATTAAAATGCGTGTTATTTCGGTACTATTAACATCCGTGAGAATTTGATAAACAAATGTATTAATCTAGCACTGCTTACTAACTCACAGTACATTCTTGAGGTAATCTTAGCGTATTGCATAATTTACGATATCGTGAGTCGATAAAATTACATATAGGTAACGATTATTTTTTAGTAAGTAAATAGAAATTTGCCGTGTAGCTTAGGAGTTTAGGTGGCCTCCACTCCATTCGACACTACTTGTAATGTTGTGGATTCAATCTCCATATAATAAAAAATAAGGATAATAAAAAATGGTTTACTAGCTCAATATGGGGCAAAACAATGTGGGATCAACAAATTACGACTATTATCATATTTTCATAATAAGAATGATTCATAACAAGCTCTTACGACATAACTTACGGCAACCATTACTATGTTTAAAATTTTGACGAATATGCGTATTTTTGCAGTGTAAAATTTGTTTGTATGTATATGGTATCCATATTGAACGAATGCTGATATTTTTTTTTATTAATATTTAATAAAATTATAACGGTAAAATTTCTATCGATAAAAATATAGGTTAAAAATAACGATAAATATTTCAATTAATTTGTTATTTTTTATTAAAAGTAATATAACAAATTAATTTGTGGAGACAAATTCATTTGTTATATTATTTTTTGTGATCCTGGCCACAAACCTAGTATAGAACTCAATGCTAAATATGTTTTCAGTGCTAAAAATAGAAAATAGCCCGAAAATATACTATTATATAACATTATATTTCCAGAGCTATTTATTTTAAAATCTTTTAAACTTTCACGATTTGTACACATTATTACTTTAATAGGCAACGGGTCTAAATCGTATAATATATTGAAGGCTTCCAACAAACGTGTATAGACGTAGTTTTAATGTCGTATGTCCATCGAAAATAATGACCAAATAGGGTATAATAAGAACCATGAGGGCAGTTTCTGAACCTCTCGCTTCACGGTGAAGACATCGACGCACACCCGCATCAATAAATCCGAGACCACGTCTAATTGGACCGAAATCCTTCAAAATATCACACGTTATCTAAATATAGCTTTTTTTTTCTTTTTTCTAGTTCTCGTTTTAAATGACTTAAAAAATGAATTTCGGTCGAATTTCTACCACCAGTCATTGTAAATTGTTGAAAGAGATATTCGTTGCACAATGTATGTTCGCGATCACGGTAAATGAAAGCAGGTATACTATGAATAAAAATGATGCAATACACACAGTATATGTACTCATAATAAGAATAATAATGTTTTATTTTTATATATTTAAAAATGTAGAAAGATTAATAAAGAGGATAATAATAATACATTTATTTATCAGACTATTGTGTTACAATTATTATAGTGTCCATAATACTCTAAATATTAAATAATTCAGGCTATTATTGCACATTAATAGAACTAAAGTAAAAAGTAATAAAATATTAAATTACAATATTTAAAACAATGACATATTCTAATTTCAATTGCAAATATGTTATTAATAATTATATGTATAAGGAAATAGGTTAATTTACCGGTAATTATAGTCAAATATTGGTTATTGAACGCATATTTAAAATTTCTACTGTCTAGTAATTCGAAAAAATTAAAGGTAAGAAAAAAATGTATTGTTTTTGGCATTAATAATATTAAAACTCAATAGTTATATACTAATTAAAAAATATATCATCGTAGTCAAACAGAGGAGAAAAAGGTACTGTAAACTGTTTTATCTTTACCTTTTTTTATACTGCCGTAAGGCCTGCCTGATTTTCAGCGATTGCTTATAGACGTTTGCAATTGCAGGAGTTATTACTTGCAACAAGCAAGTAATAACTCCTTCCAGAAAGTGGAGTAAACAGATTATGTTATAAAGTTTATAAAAAAAAACTGGCCACAAAGAAAGGAAGATAAAACTTTTTTGATATTTAATTATAAAAATAACGGTAAAATTTCTGCAAGTAACGTAAGTAATAAATATATAGGTAAATATTTCAATTATTTTTTATTTTACCCATTTTTTTTATATTTTTGTCGAAAACAATTGCTTTTTTTTATACTACTTGGATGGCAAACATACGGCCCATCTGATGATAAGCAGTTACCGTAGCCTATGGACGCTTGCAATACCAAAGGTATCACTTGCGTGTTGCCTACCCATTGTTTTTCACCAGGGCTTTATGATGAGAGTATCCCTGGGATAGGAATATGTTTCTTTTAAAACGCATCCCTAAATGAGTGCTGGCGACCTGATCCTCTAGACAACTGGCATAAACGGTAGTCGAATCGAAAAGTCAAAAAAACAAATGTGTGCGATTTGACGTAAGTATTAGTATACATTTGCTTTTTTGACTTTTCGATTCGACTATCGCTTATGCCACTTGTCTAGAGGGTCTGTACTCACACACAGGAACACTGCTGTGTGTAGTTATTTGATTTAAATAAGTGCCATTTACTTATTGCGCATCGTATTCGGCGCTTCGTGGCGGGATCGATTCCTTATAGGAATAAAACACGTTAAGATCTATAAATAGATGTTACGGGCCTAGTTGTACATTGTGTTCGGTAATTGTTATGTTTATAAAGTACCCCGCCACATACGGCTTGTTTCCTAGTGTAGGTATCTTCTTAAAAACAAGAAATACTTGTTAAGTTTTTTAATAACCGCCCATAAATATTGATCATGTGACATCTCCCTTTTTTACTTGCTTTTCTTTCACATATTTACATTACTGCGTATTTGGTATTGTATGAAGTACCTAGGCAAAGTGTAAAATGAATATTTTTTTATACATCACCGTACCGTTTATTGTTTCTCGTTTTGGTTATTCTATACATTGGCTAGGAATTTTATAAAATTCTGGATCATATTCCGGGTTTCTTCCATACATTTGGAGGGATTTGCATTTGACTGCCTTGGTGGTCCAGTGGCCGCAGTATGCGCCTGCTGTGCACGAGGTTGTGGGTCCGATTCCCACACAGGACAAAACTTTGTGTGACCCACAAAGTGTTGTTCTGAGTCTGGATGTAATTTGTGTCCGTTAATTGTATGTTTGTAAAGTCCACCGCAACACAGAGCTTGTTCTCTAGTGCGGGAGTTGTAAAAAAAAGAAAAAAAATATAGCCTACTTTACCACGCTGGCCAGACGGGTTGGTATAGGGTTTTAGTTTTGAGTTTTCCCTCTCTTTTGGTGGTTATTGTAGCCTGACTTACTATCTTAGTCGACTCTTACGACACCTTCGGGGTGGAACGGAGTGGTGACATTTGTATTCTTAATCCGTCACCACATTATACAGATTACCAGTAATTAATTTATTATGATGCTCTTCTTCTTAATATTGGGCGATAACAAACATTGTATTTATTAATCGTTGTATATTTAATTTAAACGAATACCCACCAAAGTTTATATTTCATTCTGATCACAACAAAGCGATACTTAAAATAGAACCTCAAGTATTAATACTTGTTAATTGTAAAACAACCAAACTACTACCGTTACCGTTTAAACAGAATTAGGCATATCCTCCAGTATAAATAGACCTATGATTGCTATAGATGTAACTTAAAATGGGAGCTCAATGAAATGGATAATTGAATTCAGCGAGCTTTTCTTAGAAAGTATACTGAAAGCTAAAAATAACAGACGTGTCCAATTTCAAGTTTCTAAGCTGAGATGTAATACACCCACGCGGCCACGTTTTGCTAGCTCAGAGGCCGTACCATAACGTACATATAGCGATTTATTTACCATCTTAATATGAAATTTGTACAAAGACGATCTTAAATGTAAAATGAAAAGTTGACATCTGGCAATTTTTTAAATTAAGATCAAAAATAAATTGCTCTAAACACGTTGTGGTACGAGCCCTGTACGGTGACTCTGCATTATATAGTAGAACAATTCTGCTTTGTAAACGGCCCGCCTGATGGTAAGCAGTTACCGTAGCCTATAGACGTTTGCAACACCAGGGGTGTTACTCACGCGTTGCCGACCCTTTAAAAACCTTATAACTCCTTTCTTGAAGAACCCCATGCTATAGTCTCTTGGATGACATCCATACCTGCCTGATGTTAAGCAGTTACCGTAGCCTATGGACGCTTGCAATACTAAAGGTATAACCAGCGTGTTGACGACCCTTTTTTCCACCAGGGCTTTAAAAAAAGATTCCTTTAAAACCGAAAAGTTTCTTCCACATTTATAGTATTCATAGAATAAGGAAAATAATTCCTAAATATGACGCATGCACCAAATAGGTCACAGAAATCTATAATTCATGGCTTTAAAAAAAAGTATCGCTAAATCATTGTTTCAACAGTCACGTACCACAGATAATAATACCTTAATATCTGACTGGAATAATAATTACATTATTACATAATAATTATTTAATAATGAATCATTCAATGAGTCGAATTTGTTACATATTTATTTAATTGGGTAATAACATATTTTATTTTTTGTACTTTACTTAGTTACCGGTATTTTTTAATTAACATTGACTTGTGCCGCCAGATGTATTTAAAAAACATGTATAGCCTATATACTATTCTTTTTTTTATGCTACTTAGGTGGCAAACAAGCATACGGCCCGCTTGATGTTAAGTAGTTACCGTAGCCAATGGACGCTTGCAATACCAGAAGTATCACTTGCGTGTTGCCAACCCATTTTTTTACACCAGGGCTGTATGATAGAACTATCCGGGTATAAGAGAATACGTTTCTATCAAAACGCATCCCTAAATGAACGCTGGAGACCTGTACTCACACACAGGAACACAATTACACCACTGTGTGTAGTTATTTGGCTGTGGTGTGGTAAGGTGGAGGTCCTCCTCCAGTCGGGCTTGCTCGCTAGTACGGTGCCCTACCTCTCTTAATCTGATGTATAAGCTATAACATCTTAAAGTTTCATCAAAATCGTTACAGTAGTTTTTCCTTGAATGAGTAACAAACTAGTGGTAGGGAATAACTGACTCAATAGACGTCCTGTACATACAATTATCATAGAAATCTAAACTTTCTTTTTAGCCCATCATCATCATGATCTCAGCCTGGTGATGTCCACTGTAGAACTTCATTAAAGCCGTTCTTGAGCATTCTGCATCTAGTGGCTGCCTGCACATTTCCAGTATTTTTAATTATTCTCATAACTTCGGCAATTTAAAAAAAAAAGCCAAATTGGTCTGCTCAAATAATCAGTTACAAGGGCTGTAGAAAAAATATTATTTTGACTTTCTTAAGTATCATATAATGACTTTGAGTTTGATACCCTTTCCAACGAAAACTGGCAGACGTCGTCCTCCCTCCAATTGTAAATCTAAACCATCCACTAAAATTTCACTAAAATCGGTGCAGCCGTTTAGGAGGAGTTCAGTGACATATACACACGTACAGAAGAATTAAATATACTACTAGCGGGCCGCCCCGACTTCGCTAAACTATTTTCAGCTTAACTTTCTCATTTTTTGACAATAACGAACATAGCAAAAAAAGAATTAGCGAAATCGGTTCAGCTGTTCTCGAGATTTGCGCTTAGCAACACATTCAGCGATTCATTTTTATATTATAGATATACTTAGATAAATAATTAACATATGGGGTCGATAAGTTACCGTTATTTCTGGATGACCTATCTTAATAATAACGGTAAAAATAACGTTTGAAAATGAGTTCTTCTTATTAAATATTTATTTTATTTGCTGCTTGCCAGTCGGGGATCGTACTTTATGGCGTGCACTTGGAGAGGCCTATGTCCAACAGTGGACTGCCTAATTATAGGCTGGTGATAAGAAGCATATGACTGCCTCGGTGGTCCAGTGGTCGCAGTATGCCCCTGCTGTGCACAAGGTTGTGGGTTCGATTCCCGCGCAGGAAAAAACTTGCTTACTGCTTAATATCAGGCGGGTTGTATGCTTGTTTGAATCCTTGGTAGTATAAAATTTAAAAAAACACAGAGCTAACTCTAGTGCGGGCAATTGCTTATTAAAAAAAAAACTAGAGAGCAAGCCCGACTGGGCCTTCCCCAGTCGAGCGTACTCTCTACTTTTTTTTTGTATTTTTATTGAGTAAGCTCTGTGTTGCGGGGGACTTTACAAACCTACAATTTACGGACACATATTACACCCAGACTTAGAACAAGTCTTTGCAGTTCACATAAAGTTTTGTCCTATGTGGGAATCGAACCCACTGGACCACCAAGGCAGTCAGTATAGTGTCTTATCTTTCTTAAAACATTAAAATAATACTTGTGAAGTGTCAGTGTTTGTATAACCACAAACTGGTTAAAACAAGTTAAAATCCCGGTTTTATCTTAACTATAACAATTTTTACTTCCTGCCTTTTACACGTGCAGATTACGATAAAGAAGCGGCTCGTATGGATAGGGTGAATCAGACAATTGGCGGCCGAGTGCTTTAAGTACCCGTAAGAAATTTTTATTTTAAGACAACTCCCGCACTATAGAACAAGCTCTGTGTCGCGGGGGACTTTACAACCATACAATTTACGGACACAAATTACACCCAGAGTCAGAACAACTCTTTATGGGTCACACAAAGTTTTGTCCTGTGTCGGAATCGAACCTACAACCTCGTACACAGCAGGCACTTACTGCAACCACTGGACCACAAAGGCAGTCAAAGTCAAAAAAATATATAGTATACATATTAGTAAGATGTTGAGTAAAAAAAACAAAAGAAAGAACAACAATTAAATAACTAAATTCAGCCAGTACTAGCAATAAGGTTGGTGCCTATCAAACCTTTAAAGTATCAATCGTCAATAATTGCAATGGTATGTTTTTCTTGGATATTTCGCTTTTTAATTAGTCGAAATTAGAATGAGCTACCTGAGAACGTTTTGTTGAGACACTACAGCATTTCTTCAAGAAATTAGTTATAAGGATTTTAAAGGGTCGGCAACGCGCTAGTGATACCCCCTGGTGTTGTAAGCGTCAAAAGGCTACGGTAACAGCTTACCATCAGGCGGGTCTCATTAGTAGTATAAAAATAAAATAAAAAATTGGCATTTTAAATAGATACCTACTCTTAATTTATTCTCAATTTTGACTGCACGAAAGGAACCAATCCTTTAAAGTTTAAAAGGTGTCCTTGCTATTTACCATAGTGCAAAATATTCTGGGTACAATGCCCATCCGGGAAAAGAGACAAGCAACTGTTCTCCCTTAGAAAGTCTTTAGTTCATTCATTTGACTTACTTGATCGATTATTCGGTACGATGTCCACATGTATGGTACCTTACCTCTCGCAAACTTGATTCACAAAAGGATGTCGTATAAAACAATAAAACTTGCAGTTACGTTTAAAATTAGCACAGTTAGTAACTTATTTACTTTTGTATTTATCTTTATGTTCATAACCGACATTTAAATTGGCACTAATTGTTTTTATATACACTTAATAGTAAATTACATAAGCATTTAGATAACATATACAATTTAAACACCTTTAAAAACTTGAATGGATGGATGTTTGTTACTCAATCACGCCAAAACGGCTAAACGGATTTGGATGAAGTTTGGCACAGAGATAGAATATAGTTTGGAATAGCACATAAGTTGTTTATCCCGAAAAAAAAACACTATTTCTGTGGGGTTATACGCGCGGGCGAAGCGACAGGCTGTAATAATTAATATTATATGTTAAAGGAACTAAAGTTATTTGATAGTTTTTTTTTTAAATGTACTTTATCTTATCTCTGCAAACTCTGATTACCATAGTATGTACCAGCTCTGCCTAAATAGGGATCAGATGGCTGTGTATGAAAAAAAATGTAGGTACTTGGACGCTAACTGTACGAATTACCCCAGTACGTGGCATAAAAGCTGTTGCTAGCCGGAAGGCAATAAATTCTTCGAAGGGACACTTTATGGGCCCTTAACATGTTTTTGGGATGAATCACCGAAAGCCCTTTTTTGTTGATGGTACTTCAAATGTTAACGCGAAGCATTTCTGTTTGTATGTGTCTCAATAACTCGGAAACTGCAACGATTTCTTAGAATTTTTTTCGTTAACAAAAAGAAATGCAGTTTGGGTAATTCGTTTGTTAAGTATTTTGATAACGGGAAAGATTTGGGACACAACGTTATCTTGATGTGGCACTCCTGCACAAGCGAGCAAACCCGACTGAGAAAGTACCTGCCTACACATAACTACACACAGGTCTTGTGTCTTTTTTTATACTACATACTGGGGTGGCAAAGAAACATACGGCCCGCCTGATGTTAAGCAGTTACCTAGCCTTGCAATACCAGTGGTATCACTTGCGTGTCCGACCGATTTATTAAGGGATTAGGATGGAGTATATAAATGTTTTTTAATACAAAACGCATCCCTAAATGAGCGCTGGAGACCTGTACTCACACACAGAAACACAACTATACCGCTGTGTGTAGTTATTTGGCTGAGGTCTTCTGTAAGGTCCTTCCCCAGCCGGGTTCGCTCGCTAGTATGGTATACTTATCTTATTAATTTTAATTGTTATCTTTGCGGAGAAATTTTATGACGCCTTTTAAGCAGTCCCTCCCTTTTTTGTGTATTTTCCTGTATATATATACATATATATGTTTTTTTTTTCTTTTTTAATAAGTGTAAATATATTAGGTATTTTTCGGTACAATCCAACCCACATGCCCACTGCTGTGACTCCTGTGAGCCAGAATTAACAGCGGAGTAACCAACTGATACACCGAGTTTTGACACTCGTGCGTCCCGTGGACAACTAAACCTACTGTCTTGGAGCCCGCAACGAATTTAATCAGAAGTAAATAGGAGGAGTTAGAAAGAAAAGTTTCCACTTCCCTCCATAGCAAAGCGGGATATATTAGGTATATATTTTTCAATTTTTTTTTTTTTTTAAAGACAACTCCCGCACTAGAGAACAAGCTCTGTGTCGCGGGGGACTTTACAAACATACAATTAACGGACACAAATTACACCCAGACTCAGAACAACACTTTGTAGGTCACACAAAGTTTTTGTCCTGTGTGGGAATCGAACCCACAACCTTGTGCACAGCAGGCGCATACTGCGGCCACTGGACCACCGAGGTAGTCAATTGTCAAATTGTCAATTGAAATAATAAAAATTGTAATCTTTCCTATTGTTTCAGAATACCTCTCTACAACAGAATCTCTTCAGTATTATACGTACGAGTATATATATATAATAAACATGTATTGGGTGCTTATATTCGCTGCGGTGCTTCTCGGCGCTGCTCGCTCCGCAAACGTCAACAAACATATGAAGCTACTATCAGAATTGGACAACAATATTGAAAATAATGGTGAGTTAAACTATTTTTAACACAATTTTCTCAATATTTTTCGTAAGAACCTTCTACAGAGTATTAAAAAAATTAAAAAAACAAAGATAAATGAAATCGGTAGTCTTGATTAAGTTATGGCGTGCGTGACCAAAATAAATAGGTTTTCATATTGCATTATACAAAGAAATGAAAAATAAATATGAAAAAAATTAAAATATATTTATTGCATCTTAAAGACATAATCAATCAGCCTATCGCAATCGAAATATAGCTTACTAGCTGTTGCCCGCGGCTCCGCTCGCGTGGATGTCGGTTGTCGCTGTAGCCTATGTGTTATTCCAGACCATAATCTATCTATGTGCCAAATTGCATCCAAATCCGTTCAGTAGTTTTTACGTGAAAGAGTAACAAACATCCATCCATCCATCCATACTTACAAACTTTCACGTTTATAATATTAGTAGGATAATGTTATTCCAGACTGGGTATAATCTATTCTTGTGCCAAATTTTATCCAGAATTGTTTCACCGATATGTCGTAGGTAACAAACATCCAACCAAGTTTCGCATAGTAAGAAATTGAGTTGCCAACAGGCATCGCATATAATTTTAAAAAAAAATCACGAGCTTGCAATTGAGATGACCAATAAATGCATGTGCATTGAACATGTTAAAACAAGTTGGAATGGCTATCGATTGGTATTTGATTGGCGACAATTGGCTCAGCACTTTAGTTGACTTTAACGGACCACCCAGAGTATTTAATGGAATTCATTGAACAAGGACTGCTTCCATGACTCAGAATTACGTACGACGCCTCGTTCGTACTAATAATAATGGTATATTGGCTTCCGTTCCTTTTCGTTACCACTAATACTGTAACTTATGCCAAATTGTAAATGTTATATTCTGGCGATTAAAAAGAGTGACCCGAGTTTCTTGCCAATTCTTCTCGAGGCCCTATACTATATGGCCGTAGGAAAAAAGTATGCTGGCATTTGTTTTTATGACGTTCATAAGTATCATGTATTTGATATAAATGAATAAATGAGTTTGACTTTGAATAATAATTTATTTATTTATGACAACATGATAATTAAATTAAATTAATTACTGTTAGTAATTACTAACACAGTAATTAATTTAATTAATAGTGTTATTATATGTCAAAAGTTTGAAAATTTGGCGTAGCTACGTTTAATGCTAGTAATATTTTATGGATATAATATGTTACTCTTTTACGTTAAAACTACTAAACGGATCTGGATGAAATTTGGCATAGAGATAAATTTATAGTCTGAAATAGCGAGTAGGCTTACGGTACTTTTCATCGCGATTACCGACATCCACGCGGACGGAGCCGCGGGCAACAGCTAGTTGAATTATAAGAACAGAAAATATTTTTATTAAAAATATAAAAAGGAAAGATGTTGATTAGTAAAATATATAAGCAAATATAATTTAACGTTAAGTTTACCTAGTGTTAGCAATTTATACACAATTCATTATTGCAACACAAAATATCGGATATTTTAAAATATCTGATATTTTGTGTTGCCATATGAATTGTGTATAAATTGTACCATCTAAAATAATAAATAAATAGTATATTATTGTGTATGCTAACACTAGCATGTATTTTGTATTTAGAAAAAAAAGTATTTATTATTGAAAATATTCATTAATAAGAGAGGTAGGGCACCATACTAGCGAGCAACCCCGACTGTGGAAGGACCTCCATCTAACAGAAGAACACAGTCAAATAACTACACACAGTGGTGTAGTTTTGTTCATGTGTGTGAGTACAGTTCTCCAGCGCTTATTTAGGGACGCGTTTTGAAAAAACCTATTCCTATCCCAGGGATACTCCATCTTAAAACCCTGGTGTAAAAAAAATGGGTTGGCAACACGCAAGTGAAACCTCTGGTATTTCAAGCGTTCATAGGCTTCGGTAACTGCTTAACACCATGCGGGCCATATGCTTGTTTACCAACCAAGTAGTATAAAATAATAAAAATAAAAAAACAATTTAAAAATATTAATAATTTAAAAAATCGGATTATCAACAGGTAACGCCATCTAGTATCAAGTAGCGGCACAAATGTTTATTTAATTATTCTTATTCAGTTATCTGGAGAGAAGTAATCCTCCTTGCTCCCCCTTATACAGAAAGGAAGAAAGAAAGAAAAGAAAGACTACAAGGATAAGGCTTTCAATGATAAAAAGAAAAATTAGCTACCTTCATACCATTCCCATGTTTTTGGGCCACTTGCTTATATAGATTTGAAGTATGAATGCAAGATAGATTATACGAAACGTAATTATACAGAGAGATATATTGATAGATGAAATGCTGCTACTTAGCTACTATTGACGGCATCAATTTCCGCATCAGCTTTTTTCTTACTATAATATAATACTATAATATTTATTAATAATTTATGTAGTATATTTATAAAGTCATATTTAGCACATTTGTTAAGTAGTATACCATCAACAGCCGTTTTCTTCTAACTAAAAGTCCATCCTAAGGTTGTCTGGAAGAGATCGCTTTAAGTGATAAGACCGCCCATTGTACATACTCTTCGGTGTATTTCATAGATTTATGATTGTGTCCTTAACATAATATGGTGTACAATAAAGAATATTATTATTATAATTGCATCCCCAAGCGGCCTAAACGGCATGTATTCAGTATCTGTCTGCAGCTCTACGCCAGGTCATCTCCACCTATACATACTTACATTTATTTTAATATAAATAATACCCTATATTATTTTATTTACAGCCGTAGCTCCAACAAAACAGTCAGGAACAAAAAGATTTCTAACAATAACGCAACGTCCCCGCGCCACCTACACGCACTCTAGCGGCGATGTGCTGGAACTAACATGTGACGCGGTTGGAGCGCCAGCGCCATCTGTACATTGGTTTAAAAACGATGCGCCGGTATATGAGGTAAGGGAACTTGGAACTCTTTTTTGATGTGAAACATCTATCATCTCTAACAAAACAGATTTCTGGCGTGGCGACGCGTCGCCGGCGATGACGTCATGATAACGATTTGAAATAAATTCGTAGTTTTTTGTATTTAATGAAAATTTGACTGCCTCGATGGTCTAGTGGTCGCAGTATGCGCCTGCTGTGCACGAGGTTGTGGGTTCGATTCCCGCACAGGACAAAACTTTGTGTGACCCACAAAGAATTGTTTCGAGTCTGGGTGTAATTTGTGTCCGTTAATTGTATGTTTGTAAAGTCCCCCGCGACACTTTTTTTTTTTTTTTTTAAATCTGTTTTTTTCTGCATATTACTTTTACAAAATAATGTCGATGTTTCACATCTGCCAGGCGTCCCGTGATGGCTCACATTTTTTTTTTATTATTTATTGAGTAATAGATACATGATTATGAAACATTAATAATTATGTACCACAAAACTGACAATTTGTCTGTGTCTTTATTGAAGAGAGGTATGGCACCATACTAGCGAGCAAGCCCGACTGGGAAAGAACCCTCACCTTACAGAAGACCATAGCCAAATAACTATGCAATTCGGTGTAGTTGTGTTCCTATGTGTGAATACAGGTCTCCAACACTCATTTCGGAATGCGTTTTGAATGAAACGTTTTTCTATCCTAGCGATACTCAATCTTAAAGCCCTGGTGTAAAAAAATGGGTCGCCAACACGCAAGTGATACCTTTCGATATTGCAAGCGTCAATAGGCTACGGTATCTACTTAACATCAGACAGGCCGTATGCTTCTTTTTACCCAAAAAAAACCACATAAAAAGCCGTTCATTCGTTTAGGAGCTATGATGCCACGGACAGACACACACTTTGATTTGATAGACACTTTAAACTTATAAAACACCCCTTTTTGGTTCGGGGGTTAAAAAAACATTGAAACCACCACCTAGCCCACTTACATCTTAACAATTTCTATCACAAACTCTAAAATTGATCTTCTTTCTCTTTCAGTATGACATAGAATCAAACGAGCTAATAGACAGTAACCCGACGTCGCTCGCGCGGGTGATATCAACTCTCCTGATCACCAGGACTGTAGACCAGGATATCTACACGTGCCTGGTTACTTCTGGCACGAAGACTGCTAGGGCTACCACTGTCGTATATAGTGCAGGTATGTTGATATTGTAGCGTCATCTATCAGGCCAATAGAATAACGCTACAAGCAACGCAGTTAATAATAATAATAATAATCTTTATTTACTCAGAGAAAATATAACAGGGTTTAGGTAAGCACTGGTTTCCACACTAGGATTCCCTGTGTGGAAACCAGTATCTTTCATTGATATGCTTAAAAGATAATTACAAAAATAAGTAGAAGTAATATGTAGATAAACATCATACACTAAGCAAAAAATCAGACACTGAGTTATACCACAGATTACTAAAAAGTTACTGTTATACACTGTGTTGGTTCAACATAGAAAACACAGATGTCACTATCCCAAGAAAAACGCAACCGCAGAACAAATGTAATATTATTAGATTACATAGAAATAAAGTAAGAAAAGTCATTGCTAAAAAAGAACTAAATAATATACTAGCTGTTGCCCACGGCTCTTCCCGCGTGGATGTCAGTTGTCCCGATAAAAAGTAGCCTATTCGCTATTCCAGACTATAATACATCTCTATGCTAAATTTTATCTAGATATGTTCAGAAGTTTTTACGTGAAAGAGTAACAAACATACATACATTCATCTATCCTCACAAACTTTCACATTTATATTATCAGTAGGATTAATACCTGTAGTCAAAGTCAAACTCATTTATTCATTTAGATCAAATGCATGATACTTATGAACGTCATTAAAACAAATAATAATAATAATCATTTATAATCATTTATTCACAAGTAACTTAGACTCATAGGTACATTCAATATAATAATAATAGTCATATTCACATTACATTTACATAGAATAATGCCAGCATACTTTTTTCCCAATTCGCTGACTAGGGTTGGGCCTCGAGAAGAATTGGCAGGAAACTCGGAACACTCTTTTTAATCGTCAAAGTATAACATTTATATTAGTGTTTACAAAAAGGGACGGAAACCAATATACCATACAAAATTAAATTTAAAAAATATATTTATGTATTAAAAAACTAAATTAAAACCACAATTTTGTCTACTCCCCAACAGATGGCAGCACACAAATAACAGAACGCGCGAAGCTCTACCCACTCAAACCGCGAATCCTCGTCACATACGAAATGTATGTTGACACGATTGGTAACAACATTGTGCTGCCCTGCAGAGTGAAGGGACACCCCAAGCCTCACGTCGTCTGGACCGATAATAAAGGAGCTATCATCAAGAAAGACGCCAGAATGAAGGTATGCTGCAAAAAGGTCTTTGTTTCTAAGGTCGTTAGGTCCAACTTCGCACGGATGCAATTTTCTTAAAACTACAACTCTCGCTCGCAACATAATTTATTGAGATTTTCTTAAAATATAAAAAAATAAACCGACTTCAAAAAGCGAAAAATAACTGAATACAGATTGAAGTCGGTGCCAAGCTGAATATTAGGTTGTGAACCTAGTCTTGGTGCTGAATTCAATTTGCATTCAGTTATTTTTCTCTTTTTGCTTTTTTATATATTTTTTTATATCATAACTAGCTGTTGCCCGCGGCTTCGCCCTCGTGGATGTCGGTAGCCTATGTGTTATTGCAGACCATAATCTATAGCTATGCCAAATTTTATTCAGATCCGTTCAGTAGTTGTTACGTGAACGAGTAACAAACATCCATCAATCCATCCATATGTCCATCCATACTTACAAACTTTCACATTTATAATATTAGTAAGAATTTTCAGTAGGTGGTATTTTAACGCCTTCGATATTTTTAATAGCAATAAGTCAGGTACAACAATTAATGGTTTTTAAAGGGTCGGCAACGCGTGAGTGACACCCCTGGTGTTGCAGATGTCCATAGGCTACGGTAACTGCTTACCATCAGGCGGGCCGTATGCTTGTTTGCCACCTTCCATCTCAGTCATAAGAGGTCCACTGCTGGATATAGGCCTCCCCCAAGGTTTGCCACATCATTCGGTCCTGAGCTGACCTTGTCCATCGGTTGCCCGCGATCTTTACCAGGTCGTCGGTCCACCTTGTTGGAGGCCTGCCCACGCTGCGTCTGCCAGTTGTTTGCCACCTTGGTAGTATAAAAAAACAAAATATATAATTATATTCATGTCCTCTTTGATTCTGATGAGTTTTTTGGTGTTTCTCTGAGATCCAACGTCCAATACCAAAAAACAAAATATGGGACCACCTCGGGAGTATACAAAAATTGACGGTAGTACAATATTCTAATTCTAGCTTTTTTTTAAAAAAAGACAACTCCCGCGCAACAAGCTCTGTGCCGTGGGGGACTTTACAAACATACAATGTCGGACACAAATTACACCCAGACTCAGAACAACTCTTTGTGGGTTACACAAAGTTTTGTTCTTTGTATGAATCGAACCCATAACCTCGTGCACAGCAGGCGCATACTGCGACTACTGTACCACCAAGGCAGTCAAGCTTTAAGTATACTGTGGTCTTTATTGGCTTATGTTGGCCCATCGAGCTTTACATGAATTTTTGTATTATTACAGGTGCTTCGTTCAGGTGAGCTAGTGATCTCATCACTTCGCTGGAGCGACATGGGAGAGTTCACTTGCTACGCGACTAATGTATTCGGCTCACAACTCGCTAAAACATTCGTTTATCCTGCTAGAGTGAGTATTTTATATAAACTTCTATTTACTTTATTATTGTCACCTGCCATCTTATCTTATCTTATCTTATCTTGTGTCGGGGCTGTCCTTGCGGCCAGCGCACTTCGACCCTTGGGGTCTTTTGTGCATGCCCCTACCTTACCGCTCACCCTACGTCTTGGTCCCTGAATACTTCCTGCATGAGTTTCAGTACATCCTTGACGGGGGCGCGCCTGTAGTCCTCTGGTTCAGGGTATGCCAGTCCCAGAAGGCTCATTCTTCTTGAGGCCAACGCATGGCACGTGCATAGCAGGTGCCGCATTGACTCCTCTTCTTCGCCACAGGTCCTGCATGTCGGGCTGTTTGACAGGCCCATTTTGTGGAGAAGTCACCTGCCATGATTATCTCTGCATCACCCTAAGGTTGATGCAGACTGGCAGAAAATGCCTTAGGCATTAAGCCTTGTACAATTTGTTAGCAGGAAGAACTAATATTAAAGAGAAACGATTTGAATTTTGGTGGTTTATTATGATTTAACTCAAAAACTATTCGACCGATTTACCATTAGGAAGCTACATTATCAGCGGGTAACATAGGCAAATGAAAACTTAATAATTGTCCCCCGTGCAAAACCGGGACGTGCCACTAGTTATAAATATTAAAATTATCTTGCTATTTACCACTACGTGGCGTAGTTGTGGGTTTAATGTCAACACAGCACAAAAATGTGCGGTCCAAAAACGGTGCTTAAATGATTCTTGCTATTCATCACTGATCGGCGTATTGTGTGTCCGATCCCCACATGGGTTATAAGCTTGGACTTGCACGGACGGAGAAAGATCACTTTTTACAAATGTAATTATTGACAAAACTAGCTGTGCGTGGATGTCGGTTATCGCTGCAAAAAGTAGCCTATGTGTTATTCCAGACCATAATCTATCTCTGTGCTAAATTTCATCCAGATCCGTTCAGTAGTTTTTACGTGAAAGAGTAACAAACATCCATCCATCCATCCATTCTTACAAAATTTCACATTTATAATATTAGTAAAGATTATTGTTTAGATAGCTATACAAAATAATGTAAATGAATTTTAGTAACTTTATAAAGTTAGGTAGCAAAAGTTGAACATGTGATTTTGCTATTTTGGATTATTTTGAAGACCCTGTTTTAGTTAAATTTTGCTCTATTTAGTTTTAGGCTGTTCAAGTTATAGGTGTAGACCCGTAAGTTCAACACTTAAATAATTGTATAACAAAAATAGTAAAAAACGAAAGCAGAAGATATAGTTAACAGAAAAATTAAGCGAGAGCAAAATAAAGCAGAAAAAGCAAAAAACTCTTTTAATGATAAGTAAAATGTAAATGTACTAATAAGTATTCATATTCATATCATTTATTTGCATTCCACAATGTGATATTAGGTGGTAAAAAGTGGCTTAAAGCTAAGTACATTATGGACCCTGTCAGGCACAACAACATTTTAATATTTAAACACTATGCTATATAATAATAATATGCGTTTCGAATCTAATACTTACTTGCTAATAATTGAGATCAAAAAAAAATCATAAGAACATTAAATAAAAAATAAAAATAGTTAACACTTGAAGTTCTTTATCTTTTTTTACAATAACAATGTCTAACAGTAACAATGTAATCATACTTTCATAATAACGAATATTTAGGTACATACTTAATAATATATATTTTAATTATATTTGTATTGTAATTTTATTGTAGTTATTGAAGATAATTAAATATTAGTGAGCCGTTTTGGTTAAAACAATTTGTTTATCATCTATATATTCATTTATTGTGTAGTAGGCTTTGTTGAGAAGTATTTGTTTAAGTTTATTTATAAATTTTGTATCACTTGTTTCGTTTCGTAATGATTCTGGTAGTTTATTATATATTTTAATAGACATTACATATGGACTATTTGAATGTAGCGTTATACGGGAATTAGGCAGCATTAATTTATTCTTATATCTAAGAGATTTATTTTGTTACTGCCGACTGCCGAGGTTTTCCCAAAAGACTATAGCATGGAGTTTTTCAAGAAAGGAGTTATAAGGTTTTTAAAGGATCGTCAACGCGTGAGTGACACCCCTGGTGTTGCAAACGTCCATAGGCTACGGTAACTGCTTACCATCAGGCGGGCCGTATGCTTGTTTGTCACCTTGGTAGTATAAGAAATATGCTATCATTGAAAAAAATAGCAAGTGTCAATGTCAATACATATCAGAATTAAAGCGATTCAAAATGGTCAAAAACCGCTTAATTGTTCATTTGTACGTGCCACAAACACATAGTTAATGGTATGTCGTGCTAATATTTATATTGAAAAAAACATTAAGTATAAACATTATAAAAAATACAATTATTGTTATTATTATATAAAGAGTGATTCAATGTATAGGTCAAGTAAGTCACTTGGTGTTTATTGTATACATATAGGTAAATTATCTTAGAGAGATTTTTGCATTTGTAGTTGTGTACGGTCGTGCTGACCGTACACAACTACAAATTCAAAAATCTAAGGAAAATCTAAATAAGGAAATAAATAATTGAGAACTTTTATATTTTTTATACTTTTTATAGTCAGAACCTGAACAATATAATTATTTAGGTAAAATTTGACATTCACTGACTTTTTGACTTTTGACAGTCAATATTATATTCTTCTTAAAATTGTGCCGAACCTTTTTTGGTCGTACAATGAAATTCAAATCTTAAATTTAGAATCCCTGTTAATAAACATAAACAAATACTACTACAGCTGCAAAAATCTCTCGAAACTAATTTTACCATACGATGCCAAAGTTTACCTCGGGCATATCATCATCGGAACATTTTTATTTAACAATGTTAAAATAATAAAATATTGATCAAAAAATATTACACAAAATAAATACTTAAATAATAAAAATGTGACAGACCTTATTTGCTGACCGTATAGTGGAATTCAAATTTCAAATTTTGAATCCGTGTACATATACGAACACTACTACAAATACAAAAATCTCTCTAAGATAATTTACCTATACATGCATAAACATAAATAATGTATATGTAATAATTAAAAATAACCTTACTTTTATTCTCTGTTAACTTTTACTTTCCCATATTCAAAAATAAAAATGTTTGAGACAAAGTGACTTAACTACTGAAGTACCTACTGCTCTTAAAATTATCTTTTGACCTAAAAATGTCGCGCGCAGACCTATTTTCAGCGTTAAATTAAAATTATAAATAATAGAGATAGAGTTCCGGGAGTTAGGATTTTTTATTGAAAATTTCCTCCTCTTTCAGAATCTTTTTTTGAAATTTCTTAAATATTAGTTTATGAAATTGGCAAAAACCAAAATGCCATTTTTTTTCATCTTTAATTGTTTATAACTTTTGGATTTTTTTATGTGCTAATACACGCTTTTGGCACATTTTTCTAGCCGTCATTCCGGATCCAATGAGCTGTCGCACATAATTTTAAGTGCAGTATCTCTATTTTGTACCATTTTCAACTTGTCGACTAGACTAGGGGTCTCCTCATCAGGAACAAATCAAAATTGGTACGATTAAATATCAATAGATGGAGTTACATATCGATTTGTTATTTACGATTGTGTAAAATTCAAACTAGGAAGAAATATATTATAGCTTGAAACATATACGTACATATTTTATGATTTTATATTAAGTTTTCACTTCTGCCGTGCGGTCTTAAGCGCACACTCGTTTTTTATATACTACTTGGGTGGCAAACAAGCATACGGCCCGCCTGATGTTAAGCAGTTACTGTAGCCTATGGACGCTTGCAGTACCAGATGTATCATTTGCGTGTTACCAACCCGTTGCTATACACCAGGGCTTTAAGATGAGAGTATCCTTGGGATAGGAAAATGTTTCTTTCAAAACGCGTTCCTAAATGAGCGCTGGAGACCTGTACTCACACACAGGAACATAACTAGACTGCTGTGTGTGCTGTGGTCTTCTGTAAGGTGGAGGTCCTTCTCCAGTCGGGCTTGCTCGCTAGTATGGTGCCTTACTTCCCTTAAATATCATCATCATCATCATCTCAGCCAAAAGACGTCCACTGCTGGACATAGGGCTCCCCCATGGATTTCCACAACTCTCGATCCTTAAATATATTTTTGTATTATTAACAATATATTTTTGTATTTTGTTTCAGGCTGGTTAGACAAACAAACAAACGTGCAAGCGTCATGTATACTTAACTGGATGTTCCTGTTATAATAAGTTTATATTTAGGGCCGCCGCACACTGTGCGTTTGTACGCTGCAGTACACGTTTTTAGGCTTCTTGTAACTTAAGGAAAGAAAAAAAACATTTTTGTACAATTATTAAATAATAGCAACCAATGTCCCACTGCTGGGCAAGGGTTAGTTTAGGCATTAATCCACACAAATCAATTTTGAAAAAAAAACGTGTTAATTTTGCCAATGTTTTTAATAAGAAATATCTAGAATTATTTAATGCACGTGTTATTCTTTATGGCAATCATTTATGCGTTGCCTGCCCTCAGATTTGATATTTAAGTTTGAAATACCCAATACTAAGTTAAGATCCCAGTGCATAGGGCGTACTTAAAACTATAGCTGCCTACGCAATAAAGAATAGGTGTTTCAGAAACTTGAAATAATACTAGTAGTTTAAAAAGTTAAAAAATTAAATCCTAAAAAAACCTATGGAAAAAAATCGAAGGTTTCAGAAAATTTCTTATTGTGGCCTTAAAAATCACTATCTAGACTGAAAACGTAAGTTTTTTTTGTCGGTAGGATTTTTATTTTTTGGTTTTTCAGCCTAATAGAAATTAAAAATAATTTTATAATAATAATAATAATTTGTTGGCAGACCATAGATCCAAAGTGTTAGTAACATAATATACTTAAAGACTAATGTTTTAGTTTATTTAAGAAATAAAAAAATAATACAAACAAAAAAAATAGACATATATAATAACACACAACACACTATGTGAAGTCCCAGCCATCGACCCAGCATTGGACAGTCCCACCGGTTACTTAATACCTTCAGCATGGTGTGGCTACTGTCGCGTGTTCTGCGAAGGATGGATGCGCTGCGCTTGCGGATAATTGCATAAAAATCATCCACCCTTGCTTTTATATTTATTCATTCTAAGAAATATATTTAAGCAGGTACATAGTATAATTATAAATATACATCGTAAATCTACAACAAAACTATATTATAGTTTATAAAACAATTGTTAATCTGTTCTAATATTTGGTCAAGTATAATGCTGCTGTTTGTATTATTTGACATTTCTGAACACCTGAATTTGTCAAGGTCAGTCTAAATATAGGTATTAATATACAACTGGTTATTGTATGGACTATTAATACTTATGTGTATACCGAGCTTGACGAAAGCCAAAGATGCAATATATTTAGAAATATATTTTGTATAAGTGTCTATAACAATATACTTTTTAAGTCCATTGTAATATCTATCACTTCACAATAGTGCTCCTGGACGACTTTTGACCTTCCCTTTCACATAGTCCTATGCGACGTTAATCCAACAAGATCAGAGAGAGATCAGGCACAAGATCGACGGCTTAACGCGCTCTCTAAAGCACGCGGATTTTTTGCCCGAACTGGAAATCAAAAACTCATGATCGGCTGCAAACATGAGCGCAAATTTATGCCGTGAGCGCAAAGAGGCAGTCAACGTTTTTAAATCTCTTTTGTTCCATTATTGTGTGGTCAAATTTAAAGACCGTAATTACTAAAATCCATACTACCTACAGATATTAATTGTTTATATTATGTATATCGTTGATTAATATTTATTATAATAGAATGCTATATTCCTAATATATTTTATATATCGTAATAACAGTAGGTATCTACGTATAGAAAAATAAAACAAAATAAGTCTAAGAATATATAATTCTAAATAGGTATCCCGGCCTTTAGATCTGACTATACATCATTTTGGAACATTTAGTTATTATTAATGTTTTATCATAATTCTTAAAAGTAAATTAATAGAAGCTTAAAAACGTAGGAGGCGGCTGGACCGCCGAGCGGCTGAAACGCAGCGTTTCACCCATTCGTGAATAAACCCCCTTAAAAATAGAGTCTGCCTATTTTTAATTATATTTTCTTTTATATAATGTTGTTGTTTTTTTAATAATAAAAACACTATCAAGTGTTTTAAACCGAATAATAATGTATTAAATATTTAAATGAATAAAATAATTGTGATCAACTTTAATAATGTATACTTACTTATTATTTTGTAGACTGTGATTGAATAGAATACAATAAATGAAAACGATGAATTTATCTGTATTGTTATTATTGTTTTATTGAAGGGTCCATCGTAATCCCACTAGTGCCACATTAACATTAATTAGAATTTTAGGCTGTGTTCTGAGGAATTGTTCGAGATGATGCCCACGGCTACATTTTATCAACGCACCTCTCGCCACCGACAGGGAGTTCATCCTCACATCCTTGCATCTCAAACATGCCGTACCGTACTGTCCAGAGGAATTTCTTACCGCGTACGATTTGGCTGTGGAATGAGCTCCCTGCCGAGGTTTTCCCAAGAGACTATAGCATGGGGTTCTTCAAGAAAAGAGTTATAAGGTTTTTAAAGGGTCGGCAACGCGTGAGAGACACCCCTGGTGTTTGTAACTAACTACCCGCCTGATGGTAACTGCTTACCATCAGGCGGGCCATATGCTTGTTTGCCACCTTGGTAGTATAAAAAAAATAAAATGTAACATGCACTTTTTAATATACTTATTTCTAAGTATCTCAGTTTTTTAGTAGATATATGTATAGTATCTCAATGTATTACTAGGAAAACTGAGATACCTAGGTAATATCCCTTATGGCAAAGCATTTGGAGAGCAGCGCAGCGGGTCGCAAGCCACAGGCCGCAGCTTTATCAGGCAACTATTACACTCTGCTAAATGTACATACTATCAACACAAATATGTAAACTTCACACAAATATGTTATATATGTGTATATTAATTGTTTTAAATTATTTATTTAGTCATTTAAATGTTATTTTGTAATTAAAATCACATATTACCTTATTTACACTCAATCAAATACTTTCTCCTTTCAACAATAATTTTCATATCACTTTGACAACATCATCAAATTTTCACAATGGACCTATACATGAAGCTGGCAAACTGCATGGAAGATCTGTCATCCACCTTTTCATCAAGGATGACTCAGTATGAAGATGACCTGAGGAACGCCACAAGTGATACTACTCCTCATAAGACCATTGCAAGCCTATCCCGGGAGTTCATTGAGTTCAAGGGCCTCATATGGAAAACAATGGGTGTTCTCAAGGCGCAGATGGAGCTGTTGGTGATGGGTCTGGATCGGCATGAGATGGCATCTCGTGCAAAGGTGCTGCTTCTACATGGCCTACCAGAAGATAGTGGCAGTACAGATCTGGCTACCACTGTGGTCAACACATTTGCCAGTAAGTTACATATAACTAACATCTCAACAAAGGATATCACATCTTGTCACCACCTGGGCAAAAATATTAACAAGCTCCGTCCGGTTCTAGTTCGTTTTGTAAGTCGAGTGCTGCGGAGTGATGTGTGGCAGAGTAAGGCAAAATTTAAAGGAACTGGTCTTACAGTCTCCGAGTTCCTCACGAAACCCCGGCATGAGACATTTATGAACGCACGGAAACATTTTGGGCTCAAGCAGTGTTGGACCTCGGAGGGCAGGATTATTATTCAGGCTTCCGATAAGTCGAGGCATAAAATTGAAACTGCGGCTGAACTGCGACAACTAATTGCAAAATTTCCTACTAGCGAACCGCCTCATAATTCTGCTACAGTAAATACGAAAGCGACATCGGCAAAACAGCGCAAAACAGCCAAGTAACGGGTATTTTTACTTTACTTATGCCTATTCACATTCACCTTACAAATTTTTGTTTAAATGTTTAGTTTGTCTATGCTGTAACCTTATTTCTTTTAACTTTACATCATTTAATATACGAAATTGTAGGTTGCTGTAAAACTTTGCTATGTTACGACATTTCAATTACATATATTGTCATAGTGACATTTAGTGCTCAGTTTTGAAACTTGTTTAGTTTTCTATGTATGGAACATAGTCTTTAAGCCATATTATTATTGTGATGTATATTTTCAGCAACCGATGAGTGTAAAGAGGTTAATTTATATTTTTATAATCTTGCTATATATTTATTTTTATTTTTTATATAGTATTTTTTTTTTTATTATTATTATAATATTTATAAGTATAATGTTATCTGATGTTGATGATAGTTTTGCTTCTTGTTCTTCTTCTGCTGCGTCTGATGAAAGTTTTGCCAGTGCGTTTAGTGATGATGATTCTGTTCAACTTCGCGAGCAACTGTTTTCTACGTTTTCTTGTTTCTCAAATTTCTTTAATGCTGTTCATATTAATGCTCAAAGTATTCCCGCTCATTATTCTGATCTATTATCGTCCTTTGATGCTGATCTTGTACATGCTGTCCTTGTTTCGGAAACTTTTCTAAAGCCTGCATTACCCTCCACGCAGTATTCTCTTCCTGGGTATAAGCTTGTGCGTAATGACAGAACAGGCAAAGGATATGGAGGGGTTGCGATTTATCTTCGTGGTGATATTGCATACAAGGTAGTAGATCAATCTCCGAGTGAATATCATAAGTTTGCTGAACATCTTTTTATGGAAATCGATTTTAAACATTCTAAATTTCTTCTAGGTGTATATTATAATCCATCATGCCAAATTGACTTCTTCTCGTCTTTTCAAACCAAACTTGAACAATTTTCTCCTTTATTTGAACACACTATTATCCTCGAAGATTTCAATACTTGCCTGCTTAAAGATAACTCCCGCAGCCGTAGACTCCAATCAATTGTCTCTTCTGTCAACATGCATATTCTTCCCTTGAATGCTACTCACAGGGCCCCTCATTGTTCTCCGTCTCTCTTAGATCTTGTTCTTGTGTCTGAACCTAAAAAAGTAGCAACACATGGACAGCTTTCAGCACCTTTCTCCTATCATGATCTCATTTTTCTCTCTTATAAACTCCGTTCTCCGAAACGCAAGAGTATATTTCTCCTACTTCGTAGTTTTAAAAACATTGATCTGGAGCGCTTGATGGCGGATGCGGATAGTATGGACTGGTCCTCTATCTACGACTGTAATGACGTAGATGGTAAAGTGGCTACGTTTACAAGATCTCTATTAGAGTTATATAATAAGCATGCACCTCTAAAGAAAGTTAGAGTTAAGCACCTTCCAGCACCATGGCTATCGAAAGGTATAAAATTATTTATGTCAAAACGAGATAAAGCGAAGCGGAAACACAGAAGGTGGCCCACTGAGGAGAACTGGGTTCAATACAAAAAACTGCGTAATCGCTGCAGTCGTATGTGTAGCGATGCAAAAAGAAGCCACATTCATTCCTCTATTCAGAATCTCAAAACAGCACAAGTCTCGGATAGCATTAGTAACAACACTGATCTTAATGCGCTTAATGCTCATTTCTCCGAGGCGCCAATTACTATAGACAACAATATTAAATCTTCTACATTAAATTATCTTTATTCGCTTCCTTTGCCGATAAATACTGCTTTCTCTTTTAATCCAGTTGCGGAATCTGACATTAAGAAATCGATCCTATCCATCTCCTCAAAAGCGATGGGTGATGACGGGCTTCAACTACAAATGATTAAACTTATTTTGGACCAAATCCTACCTGTCATCACCCATCTAGTTAATTCCTCACTTTACATGAGCTCTTTTCCTTGGAAAAGAGCTCATGTGTTACCTTTGCCCAAAATCACAAACCCCACCTCTCTATCCCAATATCGACCTATATCCATCCTTCCAATCCTATCCAAAGTACTAGAGAGTGTTGTCCATAAGCAACTGAGCCATTACCTATCCTCTCACGGCCTGCTAAGTCCTTTCCAATCTGGATTTCGCCATGGTCATAGCACTGTAACAGCACTGGTTAAAATTACCGATGACATCCGGCTGGCCATGGAGAAAAAACTTTTAACAGTATTGGTTCTTTTGGATTTTAGCAGTGCCTTCAACTCAGTTGATTTTGATATCCTCCTAGGAATCCTATCCTCACTTCTGCGACGCACGCAGTCTGTTCGTTCAGAGGAGGCCTCTTCTGAATGGTGTGATCTGACTGCGGGCGTCCCACAAGGTGGCGTACTCTCTCCTCTTCTCTTCTCCGTTTTTATAAACGCCATCACAAAAGTTATAACTTTACACTATCATCTCACACTACAGTTGAGGAATTGAGTGTAGCGTTTTCTGCTATCAATAAAGACCTTGAGAATATAAATTGCTGGGCTCGCTCCTATGGATTATTGGTTAATCCTAAGAAGTCCCAAGCTGTTATTATTGGTGGCAGATATATGCTTAACACAGTGGCACTTAAACCTCTTCCTCCTATTATATACAATTTGACACCTATTTTGCTAACAAACTGTGTCAAGAACTTGGGAGTTTTTATAGATGCACATCTCTCCTGGGATAATCAAATTGCGGAAGTGAGTAGAAAGGTGTACTGCTCGTTTCAGTCAATCAAGCGCCTCCGGAAATTCCTGCCACTTCAAACTAGAGTTACTCTTGCACAGTCCCTTCTACTACCATTATTAGACTATGCTGATGTCTGTTTTCTCGATGCTAAGGAGGAGCATTTGAGGAAACTCGAGCGACTGCAGAACTTGGGTATTCGATTCGTTTTCGGCTTGCGGAAATATGACCATGTCTCCGGATTTCGTGAGAAACTAAAGTGGTTACCCATTCGGCTTCGTCGGGATACTCACATTCTATCACTTCTTTACTCTGTCCTTAATAACCCTAATTCTCCTTCTTACTTACGTGAGCGCTTTGAGTTTCTTGTTCCTAGGGGAAAACCCTGTCGCATTTCCTCTTCTCTTCTACTTCGAACTCCTCTCCATAGCTCTAGTCGATATGATGGCTCCTTTACTATCCATGCGGTAAGGTTATGGAATTCTTTTCCTCATGGCGTACGTGACAGCTCTTCTGTGGATGTCTTCAGAAGAAGAACAAAAGAACATTTTCTATCCATCGCTTAACAGTAATAATTATTTATATATTTAGATAGTATGTATGTTTATGTTTTATATATTATATGTATCATATTAAAATATATATGTAATAATATATGTACATTTATGAGTATGAGTATACATTGTGGTATACTACATAGTTAGAACTTGCTCTCTCTCTCTCTTTTCTTTATCTCCTTTGTTTTTTATTTCTTAGTCTGGTGTACCTACACTTCATTTGCTCTCTCGCCTTATCTTCTCCTCTACCACTCTAAGGTTTGCTGGTAGAAAACTCATTATGAGTTAAGCTCGCCTTTGTACATGATTTTTATTATTAAGTATATTGTAATGTTTATTTGTGTGTACAATAAAGAATTAAGAATTAAGAACTTCTTGGCCCAAATATACGAAGAAGTATAACTCTATTATACGATTTAAAAAAAACAATCACCTCTATTATATCTGACTTGTCAAATTCTTCCGATGACGAGTACCTAATTGAATAATAAAATGCATTTTAAAGACTTATTATTATTGAATAATATTTTAAAAGCAATACAGGCAAAAGTAATTGACATGCTTCAGCCTATTTACTTTACCATTTGCCGTTTGCTTTGTATCAGGACATATAGGAGAAGAAGAAGACTTAGGAAGAATAAGGTATGAATAGTTTATTCACGATTTTGAGACGTAAGTTTACCATATTACCACATTTGGTCCGTAATCGATGTACCCAAGCACTTAGGTATTTATTATCATCTGCATTTCATTCGATCGATTTCTGTCGTGACTTTGCATTATTCTTGTGGCTTATTAAACTGATAAGTATCTTTTGCTTCGATTGTTACACTCAATCAAGAATCCAAGTGAATAATGAGACCAAAAGATTAACAGCTACACAACCAGACAATCATTCATTTCAGTTAAAAGCTCACACCTGTTACACTCATAGGCCATGTCAATGTGCCCAACTAGAAAGAGTCAAGGATATCAAATATCTAGGAGCACAGATATAGATATCTAGGAGTCACTATTGACAGTAATCTTAACTGGCATAAACATATAGATATACTATCAAATAGAGTAAGAAAACTGATCCCCATTTTTAAAAAAATACGCACATTAGAAGATCCTTTGATTTTAAAAACAGTATACTATTCTTTATGTCAATCAATAATTGGATACTGCATATCCGTTTGGGGAGGAACTCACAAAACTACACTAATAAAACTAGAAAGAGTACAACGCGGCATGCTCAAAATACTATTACGTAAACCACGCTTGTATCCTACAGTTCAAATCTATAGTGATACACAAGTGCTTACAGTTCGGCAACTATTTATATTAAAAAATGTTCTACATGCACATTCCAAAACTGAAATCGAAGAATTTGAAAAACATGATAAACGAGGAAAAGACTTAGTTTTTAAAAGGAAAACACATAATACTGTATTTTATAACCATCAATCTGAATTTTTAGCTATCCACTTATACAATAAAATCAGCAAACTCACCCCCTTATACCCTCTAACATTGATTAAGTGTAAAGAGACAATCAAGAACTATTTACTAAGCTTGGATTACGAAGAAACAGAAAAATTAATACAAATAATCAATTAACAATCTTAACTAGGTAGGTAACTTATCATAAATACTATACACACGCAAACTATCTCACACACATTCAAACTCTCACACGCACACAAACTCACACATGCACACAAACTCTCACATGCACACACTCTCACACACAAATTCACACTAAAACAAACACCAACACATCATATTATTAGTTCTTTTTTTCATATATTATGGAAAACAAAAATATTTTTACTTTTTATTATTATTATTTTATTTTTAGTAAGTATGAAATTCATTTATTTAACTAAAATAGTCACGAGTCAATGATCTCATGATTAATATTAGGTACTAGATTTTGGTATTCCTTCGTTTAATATACGTTTGATTTCTTATATTCTAACTTTGTTACTGCTATTGTTTTTTTTTTCTCTCTTATTTTACTTATAGATTTCATTGATGTTATAAAAATATTGTACTCCTAATAAACTACAGACCATGATAACAGGATTCTAATCTATGACCATGATTTGCTACTGGCTCTTATAGCACAGGATTTATCCCAAGGAGGAAATATGACAGGCACTCAGACTAATAGAATAAGATAGACGGAGCGTGTAGAACAAATCAGTGAAGCCAAAAAGCGCTGTCAATGTCGTGTGACGTGGAAAACGATGTTGCCAGCAAATGAAATACTCCCAACAAAAGTTGAAACAAAACTGTTAACTCGTGATAATAATATGCAATATTATACTTCAAATTGTTTGTTTAAATAATGTTATTATTTATAATTATTTTACATTAATATTTCAAAATAAATAGGTGACAATAAACACTAACTACATGCTTTAATTTCTGACGAATAAAATAAATCTTTTTAAATATAACATCATACATCTTAGCATTATATTACATTAAAAAAAGGTTTCTGTTAACAAACATACCAAGACAAAATACAATATTATATTAAAAAAACAAACATAAAATACAAAACATATTACTCGTAAAACAAAACTGGCAAAAATTGTATCTAAAAAAATGTATATATATGGTGTATGCTTGTTTACTATCCAAGTAGTATAAAAAAAAATTAAATATTTAGCGGCAAGCGGTAAGAACAAATTTTGTTCATACCGCTCGCCGCCGCCGCTCACAGCCGTGGTTAGGATGTAAATACTTTTTTTAAAATAAATCATAAACCTAACATATCTACTTATTTTATGAATTTAAATGATCAATTATTATTATTATATTAATATTAATTGTTCATCATCTGAATAACATAGAAAAACATTATCTAAGTACCTACCTAGGTATCTCTTAAAATCACTACAAAAATACGGAATTACTCGCTAAATGCAAACAACAATTTCTTTTTTTTTTTTCGCGTGGATCCCCAACTATCATTCAGATTTATTTTAAATAGTATATCGATAGACTGATTAATATTGTTTTATATTCCCACTAACACGTTGCAAAATATTTTAGGGAAAAAGATATGCTAAGAATGGCAACACTGTAGAACATGGTAGAGGTTTTGTGTTCCTAGTTTGTGTAACTAAAATATTTACGAAAACAATAAGAAATCTATAATGTTAAAATTATTTACCTATGGAACGATACTCCAGAACTCTTTTTGAGATTTGCTGAAGTATTTTTACAACGTTTTACTACACAATACGGCATTATAATAATATTTTGTCAGAACGTGTTTAGACGTGCGTACTCACTAGCGGCTCAAATCGACTGCGCGCGAAAACGTATGACATTGCTATTTAGTATTGCTTTTGGCGGCTTCACGCGCGAGTTCTACACGCTCCGTCTATCTTATTCTATTAGTCTGAGGACAGGCAATAAATAAATGACAATATCTCAATACCTGGTTCACAAAATTGCATTATTTCTCGTGAGTTTGAGTTTAATTTCGGAAAAACTTTGTTTAGTGTATAACTATAAGAACTATGGCTTCTGTAGCTTCAGGCTGCAAGAGTAGAATGCGTGTTTTATTGGAAAATACCCAAAATATATCTTTCCATTGGAAAATATCGACCTCTGTATTTATGCCTTTCAGTAGATAATGAATATAATAATGTAAGTAGTTTAAAACTGTTTACAATCTGAACGTGAAATAATATGCGTGTTTTATTTTCAGCTTGTTCTGTTTACAATAATCTTAAATATTTATAATCTTATTTTAGCACTTGACAGTTTATGTACCAGAGTTTTAGTTAATAGTGATGTGACTGAGTTACAAATTTATCGACTAATTTACACGCCAGTATTTTTGTTTAAACTTTAATTAAATCAAATGTGAAATACATGTGAGTTTCTGAAAACTTTTAGTTATGTGACTGTGACTCAATTAATATTTCCTGATAATATACCTACGTTTCATATACATATATGAATCAAATAAAGAATAAGTACTTAACATTTTGATACTTTAAACGAAGCATATTGTTTGGAATAATTTGCAACATAGATGTATTAATAAGAATAAAAACCCATTTACTTTTCTCTCTCTAATACTTAGGGCTTATTTTTACGTATCTAATTTGGTGTACAATAAAGTTAAAATAAATAAAAGAAACGTTTATTTTAAAAGATATTTACAAGAATAGTTATTAAAATAAAAGTAACTTATCCTAAACTACTTTGGATCGCAAGGCTACTGCGTTGACCCAAGTGAAGGTCAGCCTTAATAAACAATAATAAGTCATTAATAAGTACTTATAAATATAAATACTGTGTATGTTACTATCATTTTGTTGTTTTATTTTATTGGTATTGTTTCATTACCTACTGCTTCTCAAAAGATAAATTTAAATTTGTTTTCCACACATTCAGATAAATGAATAATATGGCCGATACTTTTTTTTTGTATCAAATGTATGTATGGAATAAAGAAAACAAGATACTTCTTCAAATTCAATATAAAAGGCTGAAGTAATATATCTACCTTATTAGTATCTTACTACTTACATTAAATTCTTTGTGCACCAAACAAAGAGTGTAAATATAATGTAAATATCTGTTTTCTCAATATTTTTTGTGATATTGTTTCAAGCATCACTACTATACGATTAAATTTCAATTACAATATCCAGCCATTGTTGGATTTGTACAGATTACATAAATATGATATTCGAAAACAATATGTAGGACATTTAATTTTATGCGATAGATTTATCGATACGCAAGTTGTCGATATGACAGGAGCGACACTTGTAAGTATATATACACATAAATACTGATTTTGTTCGAGACTTTGACTCAGTGACAAAAAATGACATGGTTAAAAGTATAACTGTCTCTTTTTTCATATGACATTTCTTTCACGTAAAAAGAGAAATCCGATGTTTAAAGTTCATTTTAAATATTCTCTATCTTGGAAATCTTTTATCTTTGATTTATCCTAGTTTGTAGGGTAGTGTCATGGTGTATTATCTTAGAACAAATCTGCCAGATCTATTTTTGCCTAGCGCCATCTAACAAGTGTAGTTGAAATTATTTACAACAAGTAATCATCAATGTTGCTATTTCTTAAAAGCATTTGGAGATTCATAAAATAACTTAATTTATAATTTTAAATGATTAATCAAAAATAAATTTCAATCATTTTTATGAATAATTTATTGCTTTGGTAACAAAAATACAGTTTCAGACACAATTAAGGCTTTATTTATTGAATTTTTTGAACATAGATATATATATTTTAATCACGGCAACATATTAAATATGTCTGCGAGTTTTGATTTCATGCGCACAGACAATTTTTTCTTACTTTCAGTTTAGTTTTAAATTTGTTATATATCTGAAAGTGGTTTCATTGCTATTAGCATCGAGTCGAATTATCCTCCGCTGTAGTTGTGAGCTTGCTATTGACGTCGAGTGGAATTATCGTCTGTCTTAGCTGTGTCGTTGGAGATTAGAACTTTTAAAACTTTTGAGAAAAGACTTTTTTTAGTGTAACTGGATTTTGAGCATCAAATGTCGTTTATTACGTGTTGTGTTCATGAATGTGCTGGTATTAATGTAGAAGTAATGCTAAAACAAAGATTATATCTATTTACTTGTAAATAAATATTGTTATAAAAAATATCATTGTTGTTATTGTGTTTTACCCATACTTTTTAATAGGTATTGTTTGAAATATATTTTGCGTGATAATTTAGTTAATTATTACGCAAAATATTTCAAACATACCCTAGATAAATAAATATGTATACAGTGTCAACGTACACCCTAGCTATACGTATGCATAGAAATAAATATACGTACATATAAATTTAGTTTTAACTACGCCCGCTTGGGGCGCTGTAGGTGGTACAAGTTTTTGACACAAGACACCCATCTATACCCTAATATACATATTAATCTATGGGTAGTGTAGTGTAGTTGCCAGGGATAAATTTGTTAATACACCTAAGTATTATGTTAACTAACACATATTTTCTACCATATTTGTATTAGGTTCTTCTGTGCAATAAAGATTTATTATTATTATTATAGCTAGTATAATAATATTTTTGTAAAATTCACACACAGCACTGTTCACACAGTTTCTAAAACATTTTTAGATAACTAGAATCTTTCCCAGCGTGTTTAGCCTTTTGCATTTGCATTTTTTTATTTGTTGTGAAGTATATTAACTAGTTACCTACTTATTTTATTAAATTAAATCGTAAACAAAGTAATTTTAAAATAACATCACTTTGTCAATTTTCATTGTTATTTCTAACTAGTCAACTCAGCAGGCAGTAGCTAAGAAGCTGTTTAATACAGCAGAATCACTGTATTAAACAGCTACTTAGCTGCTGCCTGATGACTGAATAATCAAATTATATAATTTTCATACTACAGCTAAAGTCACCAAACTCTAAATATTTTAGTAGAATCGGTTGACGTTTTGTCGGTAATAAGAATGCGTCTTCGTAAACCCATCTTGATAATTGTCATTACTGTCAAAACCATGTTGACAGTAAGAGATTGATTTGTTTTCAGTCGGTATTTTATAAACAGATAATTTTATTCAATACTCAGTTAATCAGTGTAACTGTAATCGGTCACACTCGTGTGCGCTATAAATCTAAGTTTATAAACACGATACATTCGATGTGTTATAATTTTAAACTCGTTTTATCGATATTATTTTAAGTGAAACTGATATTTTAAGCAAGTGTATTTGTTTCTGCAGCGTTTTATTATTTTACCAATAAATAATAGGTGAGTAAAATTGTAATAATAAAAACTTTGGTACTTATTTATTACATTTTTAATAGTTTTATTTATGAAATACGCACTTATCTATAGGTTACGTTATACCTACTTAGTTAAGGAAAAACATTAACCTACATTTTTGCAGGAAACAAACGTTTCCGTCGCACAAAACTTCTCCGGCTTTTATGATTAAACTTTTTTTAGTATGATATTATATTAACGTCAATTTATAGCATATCTATCTATATGAATTTAAAATAAGTTTCTGCTAGTAAAATAAATATATATGTACACTTCTTAATTTCATAGGCAGTGTGTAGTACAATTGCATAGTACAGTCGACTTTAAAAAAATCACATGATTACAGCTTCCAAACTCTTGCCATTTGACATATCGCACCTTCGGTGCAACAAAGTCCCAAGAGCTCACTTTGTGATTTTACAGGAAAGCAGTTTTAAGTTTTTTTTTAGTTTGTCGTCTTGTTACTGGATCACTATCTATGGTAGGTATTAAATTTTAATAAAATTATATTGTTTGTTTCATTCTCTACAGTTTCATGAACCAATTTTATTTTTAATGACTAATAAAATGTTAAAAAAATCGCTGAAATAAAAAAAGGGACCTTATTGTGACTTTGCCGCACCAGGAATTAATAAAATTTTATAAATTGTGCCCTATGCAGATTATGATTTTATATAAAATAAAAAGTTAGAACCAAAATTGTTTTCTCGTAAAATCTACTTCTAATTATGTGTTAAAAACAATTGGAATCTTACAAACCATAAAATCATCTTTATCATCTCAACCCATAAACATCCAACTGCTGGACATGAGTCTCCTCTATACAATTGGAGGGATATTAATTTGGCATTATTTTTATAGTTTTTATTTCATAAATAGTAATTCAAATAAAAGTAACTTAACCTAAATTACTTACAAACAATCAAAAACATAAAAAAACATTTAATAATTATAATTTTTATAATTAATGCCTTTGTAGCGCCATTTTTTTTGCTTAATACAAAAAATAATTGAGGTATGAAATAGAAATGAGTATTTGTAGCTCCAATAAGTGAGAATTAAAACGGTCAAAATTATAATTGTGTTTTTGTAGCTCCAATTCACAACAATTTCCTCCGACAGCGGGGACACCACTACCGGTGCTCGGATGGCACAGTTGGTAGTGCGCTGGGCCGGAACCCGAGAGGCGCAGGTTCGAGTCCTGCTCCGGGCTCGTCTTTTTCCACATTGCTTTAATATTTAAGTATATTTGAGCTGATTGCATAGCAAAAATGCTAAAAATATTCAAATTCAAATTCAAATTCAAATTGTTTATTTGCCAGAATGTAGTACATACAACAGATGATAATAATTACAATATAGGTTCAGTACATTCTACCACAACAATGGTGTGCAAAAAGTCTTACATTATAATTTAACAACCTACAATACATACTAGGAAAATCTAAGGTTTTTTATAGCATTAAACAAATTGTATTAGATATTAAAATTAATTAAATTATGTCAACTTTGAACTTATTATGTATTAAATAATTGTATTATATTTTATATTTAAATGTCATATAATCATTGAGGTCGTAAAAGCAATTATCTAGAAGCCATTTCGTTAATTTTGTCTTAAACATTGTCAAGGGAAGGTCTTTAAATGTATTTGGTAATTTGTTATAAATCTTTATAGCAGTAATATAAGAATTTCTTTTAAAAATTTCTAAATGACATTGGGGTTGATACAATTTATACTTATTTCTAGGGATAACATCTCTTTTTGATACTTGTGATTGAAGTTCAAAGTATTCCGAATGTTCTCTAACAAATATACAGACTTCCTTTATATACATGCAGGTTAGTGGCAAAATGTGTAATTTTTTAAAAATGGGTTTGCAGCTATCCATAAACCATGCCCCGACAATAGCTCTTACGCATTTTTTTTGTACTCTAAATACTTTTTCAAATTCCACAGAATTTCCCCATAACAGAAGACCGTACGCAAGAACAGAGGAAACATATCCGTGGTATGCACTAAGTGCTGCCTCTGTTGATACTGTCGTCCGAAGTTTCTTGATAGCATATACAAATTTATTAAGTTTGTCACAGATATATTCAATATGCATCTTCCAACTAAAATTTTTATCCAGCATAATACCCAAAAACTTTGCCGTATCGACTTCTTAATGTTTATATCATTATAAGCTACATTCAAACTCATTCGACTACGCTTGTATGTTTGGAATTGAACCAGTTTTGTTTTTTGTAAGTTGATATTGAGATGATTAATATTAAGCCAACCAATAACATCACGCAGTGCATTATTTATTTCTTGCTCATAGGTATTTATATTTTCGCATTTTATGATGAGAGTTGTATCATCTGCAAACAGCACAGTTTCATGATGAATGACATTGGGCAAATCATTTATGTACAACAAGAACAGAAATGGTCCCAACACGCTTCCCTGGGGTACACCAAACTTATTGTTTTTAAATTGGGATCTATAAATCATCTTGTTATCGCTACAGATTTTTGTTATTTCAACGCATTGCGTTCTGTCTGAAAGGTAACTTTTGAGCCAGTCATTAGCCTTCCCTCTTATGCCGTATATGTTCAATTTATGTAGAAGCAGCTCATGATGAACGAAATCAAAAGCTTTGCTCATATCTAGGAATATTGCACATACTAGTTTATTTTTATTGATTGCTTCAGTTATTTCCTTAACGAGATCAAAGCATGCTAATGACGTAGAGCTATTTTGCCGGAAGCCAAATTGTTCATTTTTTAATATTCCTAATTCTGCAACGAAATCTTGAAGTCTTTTTAGTATGGCTTTTTCGAATACCTTAGAGAGTATCGGTATAAGTGTTATCGGACGGTAATTGTTTAAGTCTGATACTTCTCCTTTCTTGAATAGGGGCCTGACTATGGATTTTTTAAATGCACATGGAAAAGTGCAAAGATATTATTTTTGAACAATTTGGCGTACAGTCGATTTTGCTATTTTGGGTAGTTATGACTTTGTTGCACCGAAGGTGCGATATGTTTTAAAGTAGGTATATTATTATATTACCTGCTGCTTCGCGTAAATTTCGTATTTTTAGTGTTGTCTATTCTGATGTATAATTTATAACATTGCAAAGATTTTTATCAAAATATGTCCAGAAGTTTTAATGTGAAGGAGTAATAAACAAACTACTACCTATTTGAACTAAATATTTGCTACTAGCAAACATTTTTTTCATAAATGTAGAACAAATAACACAATTTTTTATTTAACTCAGTTCCCTTAAAAACAACTAAATATAGTATGGTTACCATAAAGCCAAAAGATGTCCACTGTTGGACATATCTTGGTCATATATTGACCCCTGACCTCAACTCCAACAGCATCCTAATTATGATCGCAGATAGGCTTGACTGCACATTATGTAAACCGATGTTGTGCTATCACTTATGGGATGTAGCAAGGTCATCAGGCCATGTGTGCAGTTAAGATTATACCTGTCATTTGTATATTGTTACCACTTGTTTATAATTAAGTATGTAGAATTTTACTAACAATAGTCAAGTTGGTTCAGTAATCAAATGAGTCATGGTCACTTTAATAAATGAAATTATCTATACTTAATATTATAAAGCTGAACAGTTTGTTTGTTTGGTTCAACGCGCTAATCTCTGAAAGTACTGAATCCATTAGAAAAAATCTTTTTTTTGTTGAATAGTGCATTTATCCAGGAAGGCTATATAACATCACAATATGATCAATAGGAGTGGAGCAGTAGTGAGATAAGTTGCAAAATCGGGGAAAATATTCCAAATTACCACACGGACGAAGTCGCGGGCGATCCCTAGTTATTATATAACAATTTTTTTTTTTTTTTTTATACTACCAAGGTGACAAACAAGCATACGGCCCGCCTGATGGTAAGCAGTTACCGTAGCCTATGGACGTTTGCAACACCAGGGGTGTCACTCACGCGTTGCCGACCCTTTAAAAACCTTATAACAAGTAGTAAGTATTACCACAGCTTTCGGTCGTGAGCTGACCTGATCATTGGCTGTCCATAACCTTCACTAAGTGGGTCTATGCTACCTTTTTTTGCCATACTGCGTTCTCCAGTTTGTGTTAGAAAACCATTCTGCCTTTAATCATAATCATAATCATTTATTGCATCAAACATGGTAGTACAGAGGTGATCATAGTAAATATTGTTTCACATGTTTGGCCGTTACACAGCATGCAACAATTAAGTATAGGCACAGGATACTTAATAGTGGTATAGGTAATAATATAAAAATACATAACTATTACTACAATGCATTATTCGATCATATACACAAAATGAAATAGAGTTAAATCAATTAAAATTAATAATGTCAGTTTATGGCCATCAGTTCTACGGGCTAAGTGCCCTTTGCCACAGTGCCCATTGCCACTTAACATTTTCTAAGACAGTTAACGTCTATATATTATTATGAAAATAAAACTGACATTGTGTCTACATTACTGTCCTCTTTCTCATATCGTTTGGTTCAATCAATCAGCCTATCCCAGTCCACTGCTGGACATTGGCCTCTCCTAACACGCGCCACAGCACACGGTCCTCCGCCTTCCGCATCCAGTCCGTCCACCTAGCTGGGGGCCGCCCTACCTTACATTTATGGGACCCAAAATTGTATGTCCCGTGTGGGTTAATTTTTTACTGATTTTGAAAATTCTTTTACCAATAGAAAGCCACGTTTTTTGTGACTGTCATAGGCTATATAAATAAAAATGAAACCCTCCAAATGTATGTAACGCGCATAACTTCCGATCGACTGCACCAAATTAGATAATTCTTTTTTCTGTGTTTGTTATTGTCAGGACAAGGTATTGTATAGGAAAAAAAACAATGAGTTGCACTCCGGGAGTGCCGGTAGAAGTGAAAACTTGAACATTAACATTGCGCATTTTATTTTGGAATGGTTAGGGAATAATTCGACTGCCTTGGTGGTCCAGTGGTCGCAGTATGCGCCTGCTTCTTCTTCTTATCGTTTGGTTAGTGGTCAACCTGGTGACAGAGTTATTTAGATCGCCCATATTTAGGCCTCTGTCGTGATCTAAGGACTGTTAACAGTCGGGACCGACTTTTAACGTGCCCTCCGAAGCACGGAGACGCTCAGATGAAATACCACCATGCGGTCACCCATCTATAGGGTTACCGTGCCTTGTATGCGCCTGCTGTGCACGAGGTTGTGAGTTCGATTCCCACACAGGACAAAACTTTTAACACAAAGAGTTGTTCTGATCTGGGTGTAATTTGTGTCCGTTAATTGTATGTTTGTAAAGTCCCCCGCGGCATAGAGCTTGTTCTCTAGTGCGGGAGTTGTCTTTTTAAAAGAAAAAAAAATCGCACGAATTGCTATATTTATCAGTACTATCATTTATGTGGTATGTATTTTATGACATAAACTGCGATATTTATTTATTGCGCTATCGTACACAAACATGAAACATTTACCTAACACTTCAGAACTATGTAGATTTATGGTAGCTGAAGTAAGAAAGGCTGCTTAAGACTTGAGCGCGGGGATACAAACAGATGTACCTACTCTTTGAATGGAAGTCTTATTAATTTTTAATAACTTAAAATTCAAACTTATTTTAAATATAACATTACCAAATTATAGGTGTATGTTTTCGATAAAAATTGAAGTCATGAAGTGGTTACATCTCAATAATTTGGTGCTGATTCGATGTTTTTTTTTTACAAACTATTTAGAATTAAAATATAATTTATTACAAGACCATATTATGAAACACATCTTGTAGATTAATACTGTATTTTTTGGCAGTCATTAGGCTATAAATGCCATCAAAAATGAGATGATTTTTTGAGAGAGGGGCCTTAAATGTCTAAAACACACACACACACACGCACACACTCGCGCAAGCGCCCTATGCCGTCTTATGAATTTTCGACCCGCTGGGGTATTCCGTAAGAGCGAAAACCGAGCGACCGCGAAAACGGAGCAAAATCTGGCTGTCAGATTGAAAATCGGTATTCCGTAAGAGCGAAATCCGTGCCTTTTTGACGTTTAGCAATCGCGTGTGCCGTCACCGAGCAATCAACTGTCAGTTTACGATCGCTGTTTCTTAGAGAATCAGCCGGCCGGTCACGTGTCCTGACGCAAGTTTAACATTTTTACCCATCAAAAAGTGCACAACGCCGCTAAATAAGATTTCACTTAAAAAAAAATATTCATGAAAAAAAATGGCGGTACGAAGTTTGCCGGGTCAGCTAGCTATAGATAAATAACTAGGGGTCGCCCACGACTTCGTCCGCGTGGTAATTTGGAATATTTTCCCCGATTTTGCAACATATCTCACTAGTGCTCCGGTCCTATTGATCATAGTGTGATGTTATATAGCCTTCCTGGATTACTATTCAACAAAAAAAGATTTTTTCTAATCGAACCAGTATTTTCTGAGATTAGCGCGTTCAACCAAACAAACAAACTCTTCAGCTTTATAAGATTAGTATAGATACCCACACACAGAACAAACACTCGTGCTCATCACACAAAATATTTGTACTGGGTGGGAATCGAACTCACGACCTCCGGCTTACAAGTCAGTTTTTTTTTTAAGACAACTCCCGCACTAGAGAATAAGCTCTGTGTCGCACATATAATTAACGGACACAAATTACACCCAGACTCAGAACAACTCTTTGTGGGTCACACAAAGTTTTGTCCTGTGTGGGAGTCGAACCCACAACCTCGTGCACAGCAGGCGCATACTGCGACCACTGGACCACCAAGGCAGTCAATTATTCAATTATTCATTCATTATTGATTCACTTACTACTAAACCGACAGGCTAATCAATGAATAGATAGATCAATCTCACAAAACATTCATTTTTAGGGCGGAGACTGCAACGCTGATAAAAATTATGTACTTCATTAAAATAAATAGTGATAATGGACCATCCGTCATTACATTATTATCGTATGAACATGTCTAGTTATGTCCGTTATCGTTGTGCTCTGTTACAGCGCTAAAAATAATATTATATCTACTAGCTGACATAGCAATCGTTGTTTTGCTACTAAAATAGTAATATAGGGGTTGAAAATGATGTTACACTTAGGTTTGTCGTAATATAAAGTAACTTATAGAAAGGTACATACAGCAACGGAGTTAGTTGTACAGGGCTGCTATAATATGAAGATTAGTTTTTTTAAGAAAACCATTATATATATACTAGCTGTTGCCCGCGGCTCCGCGCGCGTGGATGTCGGTTATAGCTGCAAAAAGTAGCCTATGTGTTATTCCAGACCATAATCTATCTGTGTGCCAAATTTCATCCAGATCCGTTCAGTAGTTTTTACGTGAAAGAGTAACAAACATCCATCGATCCATTCTTACAAACTTTTACATTTATAATATTAATCTGATATGTAATCTGTGAATGTTGTGTACAGTCTTAATTGGGCTTCAGATTTGAATTTATATGCTGTAAACAAAATTTATGTACTTTTTGATCTGTAGTCTGTGTCTGTACCAAATCAGTCAAGCAATCAATCAGCCTATCGCAGTCCACTGCTGGACAAAGGCCTTTCCTAACATAGCACACGGTCCTCCGCCTTCCGCATCCAGTGCGCCCCAGCGACCTTTAAATAAAATAAAATAAATTAGTAAGGATATATATTTCTGTGGAATTTGGTAACAGTGTACAATTAGACTAAACCTTCAGATAAAAATATATTTCACACAATTTCATTCTTTGGTTCTCCTAAAAAATATTCTTCATATAGCGGCCCTGTTAGCGAGTATTTTGTTAAGGGGCATACGAAAACTAATTAAATGCCCCACCCGTGCAAAACTGGGACTATACTACCAAGGTGGCAAACAGGCATACGGCTGATGGTGAGCAGTTACCGTAGCCTATGGACGTTTGCATCACCAGGGCTGTCACTCACGCGTTGCCGACCCTTTAAAAACCTAAGCTAAGAGAGGTAGGGCACCATACTAGCGAGCAAGCCCGACTGGGGAAGGACCTCCACCTTACAGAAGACCACAGCCAAATGACTACACACAGCGGTGTAGTTGTGTTCCTGTGTGTGAGTACAGGTCTCCAGCGTTACTTCCATCTTAAAGGCCTGGTGTAAAAAGAAGGATTGGCAACACGCAAGTGATACCTCTGGTAATGCAAGCGTCTATAGGCTACGGATACTGCTTAGCATCAGGCGGGCCGTATGCTTGTTTGCCACCCAAGTAGTATAAAAAAAAAAAAAAACCTTAAACCAAATGAAATATAATTAATAATTTCGTTTCGTTAATTACATTTCATTTGCAATTATCGTCATTCACACAGACGAAACCACGGGCAGCTAGTAATTTATTTTGGACTGCAAACACTGATCTTTAAATGGTTGTCACAAGTGTAGAGTGTACTTACGTCCGTTAATTGTATGTTTGTCAAGTCCCCGCGACACGGGGCTAGTTCCCTAGTGCAGGAGTTGTCTTAATAAACAAATAAAAAAAGTATAACATTTTCTTTATTTTCAGATTTCAATGATGGTTAAAAGATGGTATCGTTCCCGACGCAACCAGATTATCATATTTGTTATTATTATTCTTTGTATCGCTTACTACATCAGCTTACATGACAGCCTACAGAGAGAACCAAATCTGGATCTGACGAGAAGGTAAGCACGCTGAACAGTATTCTTAAAGCCAAACCATAGGTATTCTTTTATGTCGTTGCTAGGTTTTCCGTGGCTAGGTAACGGCTGACCTGTCATTTAAATATAATGTAGCTATCGCTTTTTTTTTTATACCAATGATTCTGCCAACGTCAAGGTAGAGAGAGAAGGGTAGTAAAAATTGGTTTGCCGGTATCTATAGCTACGCTCACTTTTGTAGGTTGTAAGAGGACAAAACAAGTGTTGTAAAATTTGTGCATTCGTAAAATCTGTTTTGAAGTAAAGCGTCACTTGCTCAAAATGTCGTCGTTACAAAGTCACTTTCGCGATAAGTCGTTTTCGTAAAACATAAAACAGTAAATATACTTATTATGACATTCTGCGAAAGTGACTTTTTACGAAAGTGACAATTGCGAATGTGACTTTCTGCGTCAAAACAGCAAACAGCTTGACAAATGCCTAACATGTTCGTTGGAGCGTTCTCCGCTTTCTTACTGTAAGCATTTTAGATCTCGAACAGAGATTAAAATAGCTTAACTTTTTTTTTTTTTTTTTTTATACTACTTGGGTGGCACTCAAGCATACGGCCCGCCTGATGTTAAGCAGTATCCGTAGCCTATAGACGCTTGCATTACCAGAGGTATCACTTGCGTGTTGCCAACCCATTTTTTTACACCAGGGCTTTAAGATGGATGTAACCCTGGGATAGGAACTTAAATTTGTGGTGGACCTAACTTCAATAGTACAAATTTCGGTACTATTAATCAAGTGTAATTTTATGTCTGCAACCAAAGTTATTTTGGGGTAAAAGTTAATGAAAGGTATCAAATAGCCGAGGAATTTGCTCATATTGCCTATATTTTATTTTATTTATTGATGGTTGCAATTCTAAGTGCATTTCGTTTAAAAATCTAATCCAATCGAAAGTTGTTAAGAGGTTGAATGATGGATTAAACTACTTATATTATCCGTATAAGAAACAAGCCAGCCCATTTGAAACCGTACCATGACCATGTCCTTATAGTGATTTATTTTCGATCTTAATTTGAATTCGCGCAATGAAAATCTTAAGGCCGGATAATCAAATTAACATCTTACATATTTCAAATTAAGATCGAAAATAAATAGCTTTTATACATCATGGTAGCCCATGAAGATTGTAGAAATCTAAGCATTTTTTTACATAAATACATTACTTCTAAGTATTTAATTAATTAGCCAATCTACATAGTGAAAATAAGTCTAGCGGGAAAGGAATATCACTAGCGGTTAGTCGCCATTTTTGTGCTGTAACTACGGCGCCGAAAATAAGACTACACGCCTGATCTGTAATTTGAATCTTGTGCTCATTAGCATAAGGTTAAATATGCTAAATGTCAAAACAATTTTTGTTCCTTTTTATACCTTAAGGTGCGTTCACATTGGCGACTTTAGAGCGCACGCGTTGGCGCGTTTGCGTTCTGTACAAACGTTGGAGTGCTCTTTCAACAGAGCTGTGCGAGCGTAATCAAAGCTAATTTACAAAACTACGTTTCTACCAATGCTGCAAATTGGTGTAGTGCAGTGCGTAAGATGCACTGCGTGAGGAAGATGACTCAAGCTAAGTCATGCATTATAATAGGAGAGCGACACCACTTCGCATCCTAAGCTTGTCGGATACAATCCTACTCACATCTTTAGCACTCATCCCTCTATAGAAAAAAAAACTCCTACTCTCTTAAACTAAGCTAAGCTAGGAAAAAACACGATTCTTATTAAACCCGATCGGGTGTGGGTCACATCTTTAACTCAGCTCAGCTTAATAATATATAATTTTATTGTTATCTGTCTATTGTGGTGTTGCACACTTTTCCATCAGTAGCAAACATACTTAACTGCGAAAACATGTAAATGGTGCTTTGTTGTTATATTAGTTATATTGTTAGTTAAATTACACTGTATTTTTTCCCAATTAATAAAAATAAAATAAAATGTACAGTTTGAAATCTGAGTTAAACTGAACGTTTATAATGGCCTTCAGCCAACGAACACGCTGTACGCCTGCAGCGACGAACGCTCGCCGAACGTTCGTATAACGCGCATACTTAACAAATGTTAATCTGAAAGGGCCTGTATAGAGACAATAACTAAAGATCATAAAGCCTGGTATCGACATTGTCTGGCTGCCTCCTGAGGCTGCTAATCTGGTGCTCGCATTGAGCAGGCAGTCGGCAGTCAGGCAACGTTCAAATTGGCTTACAAGGCTCGCGATGTCATAAACCGCCTTTGTAATAGTCAGTGTGTAGTTTACTAGTATAGTAATTAACATTTGAATGTACGACCTAAATATTTTATCTAGTTTCATATTTTACAAAGTCATTCTTATTTATAATAGGTACACAATAGGTTGAGTTATACTGCGTTACGTAAATACATATTTCAAATCTCGTGGAAACAGTACACTGCAAAATTTGAAGAGGTATTTCACAAATTTATTGCCGTCACACTCGCTCAAACTTTCTTTAACTTAATGTGAAAGAGATAAAAGCTGCTTTTTATTATTCCTAATGTAAAATAGATGAAATTATTTTATCGTATTTCTGTGTTGCCTCCTCCAGAACTGGACTGATTTTAATATTTTTCATTAATATTTTAAGAAGGCCTTTGGCGAAGCAATTTCTGTAAGTTATTCTTTTATTCATCGAATTCGTTTGATGAATATCTGATTTAACGATATATTTTATCAGAAAATTTAAGTTAAACAAGGAAAAAATCAAAAATCATCGCGATATGGTTTTGTTTTGTGTTTTTCAGCCAAACGGTAAGTTTCCTCATAAAATTAGATTAAACAAAGTTGTAGGTCATGCAGTTTTCTATAAAAAATTCTATGTAGTACCTACTCGGTGATAGTTTGTTTTTCTTCCCGTGGAAGAAGATGATTTGAAAAAAAAAACAACTTGTAAGGATATAATTATAGTTTGGTCTTATGTTATGCACTTAATATTTACCCAATATGAATACATTTTCCAGCTTTAGAACACTAAAGAAAATAAGCGGTTTTCTAAGCAGGTATGTAAACTAGCTCCAAATACCGTATTAATTTATTTTTATATCTTTTCTGTCCATCCTAAGGTTGCCAGTAAGAAATAGCTTTTAGCTATAATGTTTCTCATTGTGAATTACTATTAAAAATATATATATATATATAATGAATATGTCGTATTTGCAGATGTAAATCAAATATCCAAGTCCACACCTGATATTGACATCTACCATGATAAATATATATTTATTTATTTATCAAATGCTTTATTGTACACCATAAAAATACATTTTAGGATTTACAATATAAAGTAGATAGTACAATAGGCGGCCTAATCGCTAATTGCGATTTTTGCCAGGCAACCTTTGGATGGACACATGTTGGTAGGATTGAATGGTAGTTGTTGGCGTACTTTATTTAAATCAATTCAGTTGTCTGAATTTAAATAATCTATACATACTTACATAATAAAATATATATAAAGAAATATATATATAAAATATAAATATTTAGATGAAAGAGATTTTATATATATAAAATATACAATACTTTTCGAGACCAAAACAATAGCAACATACTCAATATGCAATAATTGTGCCATTATTCTATATTTTTTATTAAATTTATATCCTACATAATTTATTTTTTTCGTTTTTTAACTTCTCTTTGACATTTTGTTGTCTTCTGCAAAGTGGAGCAAGGCCGACTGGAGAAAGACCCAGTCGGGCTTGCTCACTAGTATGGTGCCCTACCTCTCCTAATTTATTTAGATCGAATGCATTATCGTCGACTGCCTTGGTGGTCTAGTGGCTGCAGTATGCGCCTGCTGTGCACGAGGTTGTGGGTTCGATTCCCACACAGGACAAAACTTTGTGTGACCCACAAAGAGTTGTTCTGAGTCTGGGTGTAATTTGTGTCCGTTAATTGTATGTTTGTAAAGTCCCCCGCGACACAGAGCTTGTTCTCTAGTGCGGGCGTTGTCTTTTACGAAAGAAAGATTATACTTTTTATTAAAAGAACGTCATAAAAAACTAATAGGTACCAGTATATTTTTTTCTACGGCCAATTCGCTGATAATTCGCTAAAGTGAAGAATCAAACTCATTTATTCATTTAGATTAAATACATGATACTTATGAACATCATAAAAATCAAAAGCCAGCATATATTTTCCAACGGCCAATTCGCTGACAAGTAGAATTAGCTAGAAACTCGGGCCACTCTTTTTAATCGCCAGAGTATTATATTCACAATTTGGTATAAGTTACAATATTTTTGGTAACAAAAAGGGACGGAAACCAATGTAGTATGATATTTCGGGACAATCCCACCCCCATGCCTACCGCTGTGACTCCTGTGAGCCAGGATTAGCAGCGGAGTAACCAACAGATACACCGAGCTTTGACACTCGTGCGTCCCGAGGACAACTAAATCTACTGTCTTGGACCCCGCAACGAATTTAATCAGAAGTAAATAGGAGGAGTGTAGTATGGTAATTTGGTTTCTGTCTCTTTTTGTTACCACACATTTTGGAACTTTTTTTTTTTTTTTTTTTTTTTTACTAGCCTATATTGTTCCACTGCTGAGCAAAGGCCTCCCCCATTGACTTCCATTCCCGTCTGTCCATTGCCTTATTCCACCAATCCTTCTCATATGCATCCAGGTATTAATATTACTTATTTAATAAATAAAAATTATTTAATTGTCAAAGCGCAATAGAGCTAAGGATACCCACTATACGTCAGACTCTGTGACGGAGTACCATCCTACGCTCGCAGACCAGTATCATAGATGTCGGTGGCAAATCTGCCAAACTTAAATGGGAGTGGGCGGGACACATCTCGTATGCTTCCTGAGATATGGGCACATGACGTCACACAGTGAGTCCCTGAAGATAGGCATCGCCATCGAGGCAGGCCTAGAAAACGCTGGCGTGACGACCTAGATGCATATGAGAAAGATTGATGGAACAAGGCAATAGACAGACGGGAATGGAAGTCAAAATTTAAATTTAAAAAAAAAACTTATTTTAAATATAACATTACCAAATTATAAACTTAAAATTTAAACTTATTAAGTGTAACAACTAAATTTATGAGCCAGGACTGCAGTGGCAGCAGTAGCGATGTGGAGGTAAGTGCTCGTAGTCAACCTACCACATTCTGTAATGACCTAGTGCGTTCCCCTGATTGTCCCCAAGCTCGTTTCTTTAAAGGCGTGCGGGGCCTGAAAATCCATTTTGGTAGAGTTCATAAATCCCAAAATGTATTTTCTAGCCCCACAACAAACACAGCGGTTTTAACGGACGCCGCTGTCAAAATTCCCTTTTGGCAATATCTGGCTAGTTTAAAAAATTCAATTCCGATCCTTATTATACAGCATAGCTTTAGCCAATAAATTTCAACCCCTGCAACTGGGCTTCGGTTCAAGAGGGGGTTGTGAGGCTGCCATACATGCCTTGTCAACGTACCTTGACTGTGGTGACGGTGAGGTCATCTTAAAGGTTGACTTAAAGAATGCCTTTAACTCGGTGAATAGGGACACCTTGTTGACACAGGCAAAATTGGAGACACCACAAATTTTCAAATTTCTTTATCAATGTTATAGGTACCCATCAAAATTATTATACAAGGAGCATCTTTTGGAATCATCAGTTGGTTGTCAACAAGGTGATCCTCTTGGGCCAGTTATTTTCAGCCTAGCGATTCATCCCATCATCGAAAAAATTAATTCAAAATTTAATATCTGGTATTTAGATGATGGAACACTAGGAGGCAATGTAGAGACAGTTTTTCAAGATTTGGCTTACATAAAAAATAAATTTAAATCCATTGGACTAGAGCTTAACACGAGTAAATGCGAGATTTATATCAGTGACAAAATTAAAGACAAACTTTCGGTTTTATCAAAATTTAATACTTTGGCACCAAATATCAAAATTCTTGAGAAATCTTCCTTTTGCCTCCTTGGATCCCCAGTTTTTGAAGACGCTTTTGATTCAGACATAGAAGAAAAAGTACAAAATTTTTGTGAAGTTTCAGACCGACTACTCAAAATTAATATACATTCGGCCTTTACCATTATCAAATACTGCCTCTTCGTGCCCAAATTTACACATGCCCTAAGATCGGCCCCGTTTTGGAAACATCTAACACTTTTAGGCAAATTGGACCAAATTATTTACAACACTATGAGCAAAATTCTTAATGTGGCCCTGAACGATCGAGCCTGGCTTCAAGCGTCCTTACCAGTTAGCTTGGGCGGACTCGGCGTTCGCAAAATTGCCGATGTTAGTTTACCAGCATTTTTGTCCTCGGTTCATAGCACGGAAGAACTAACGAGGAAAATTCTAGCTTCCACACTGGTTAGTTCTGATGTGCCATGTAAGACCGATGCCATTAATGCTTGGCAAATGACTGTTCCCAACACTGAGTTACCCACTAACCCTTTTTCTCAGAGACAGTGGGACGAGCCGCTTTGCAGGATGGTTAGAGATAAACTGATTATTTCGTCTACCAGTCCTGCTGAGCGCGCTCGTTTGCTGGCTGTGGGAGAATGGGAGTCGGGCCTCTGGCTTCAAGCACTTCCATCGCCCAACATAGGTACCATGTTGGACGATACTACCTTCCGTATGGCTACTTGCCTTCGCCTTGGTGCTCCTTCTGTTTCTCCGCATAGATGTAGCTGTGGTGAAGATGTCGACAGCCTTGGACACCATGGCCTGTCATGCAGCAGGAGTGCAGGCCGTATATCCCGGCACGCCAACCTTAACGATATACTCCGACGTGCTCTTGTCACCGCTGGCGTTCCAGCTGTACTAGAACCCAATGGTTTGGTACGCAACGATGGTAAGAGACCTGATGGTATGTCTTTACTGCCATGGAAGATGGGTAGGCCTTTGGTGTGGGACGCAACATGTGTCGACACCCTTGCGCCATCTCATCTTCCAAGTACAGCAGGTTGTGCTGGTGCTGCTGCTGCATCCGCGGAGACTCTCAAACGGCGCAAATACAATAATCTCAGCGGAGATTATGTGTTTGAGCCGTTTGGAGTCGAAACGCTTGGGCCGTGGGGTGCAAGTGCTCGCGGTGTTTTTAAAGATCTGTCGAAGCGATTAATCGAGGCTTCACGTGACCAGAGGGCTGGCTTATATTTGGCTCAAAGAATAAGCATTGCCATTCAACGTGGCAATGCTGCCAGTCTTCTGGGCACGTTTCCAGTAGACGTCGATGCGGAGAAATTTTATGACGCCTTTTAAGCAGTCCCTCCCCTTTTTCGTGTATTTTCTGTATATATTTTTTTTTCCTTTTTTATTAAATGTAAATATATATTATATGAAATGTAAATTACTTGTACATAAAACTTAATATAGCAATAAAACTTATTTTAAATAACATTACCAAATTATAAACTTAAAATTTTAACCTATTTTAAATATAACATTACCAAATTATAGGTTTTCTTCAAATATTGTTTTTGTTTTTCATATTATTTCACATCTCAATAATTTGGTGCAGATTCGATGATTTTTTTACAAACTATTTAGAATTAAGAACTATATAATTCCTGACAAAACCATATTATGAAAAACATCTTGTAAATTAATACTGTATTTTTTGGTAGTCATTTGTCTATAAATGCCAACAAAAAATGGTTTCATTTACACCTCTTTTTCATCATTTTTTGAGAGAGGGGCCTTAAACTGCATGATTACATAAGGGTGTTGATTTTCTATGGTGTTTTGGGGGCATGAGGTATTGGTTCATAGTGTTGATGCATCTTAAATCATACATGTACCTTAAACACTTGACTAATCAAGTAGTTGTCTCGCGACACAAACAATTCGCATCCCCAGTAGAAAAATGATTTAAGTTGAAGAGTGTTTGTTTTGCAATTTAAATCTTATTCTCAACAGGTAAAGTTCATATCAACCTGTAGTTATAGTCCTTTAGTGTAACAATTTTTTGATTAATAATAGATAATAATAGGAACCCATATATCCCACTGGGCTAGGCCTTCTCTCCTCAAGAGAAAGAAGGCCGTAATTGCCACGTTTGCCTAATGCGGGTGGTAATGGTGGTTCAGACTTGCCTTTAGAACTTCTTCTAAGACATGTGGGTTTTGGTTTCTAAACGACTTCAAAAAGAGGAGGTTATCAATTCGTGTGTTTGTTTTTTTTAATGTTTGTTACCGCAGAACGCCCTCATTTATGGACCGATTTGAAAAAAAGTTTTTTTGTCTGAGAGGACATATTTCCAGTTTGGTCCCATTTTCATCAAAAGAAAGTTCTGATGATGGGATCCATGAGGAATTGAGGGAACTCCTCAAAAATTATAGGCACACATATAGCAATTACAATATTTTTAACAACACAAAACTTTTTATTGGTTGATTTTTTTATTAATTTCCTCCAACCCTATATCTGAAATGGTTCTTAACATAATTTAGAGTATTTTTAAAACATTTTACTGTAATGTAGTTGCTTGTATTGCTAATTTTTTTTTTGTAGTGTTCATTTTCTTTGTCTCTGTGTAGCTCTTCTTTGTTGGCCGTCTCTACTAAAGTTGTGCCACCTGTTTACAATATCCATAGCAGGTAAATGCTTTTTTTTTTTTAAGCGATTGATGTTTATTTATTTTTTTATACTATAGAGTTTAAATGGTTCATTGCATTGTTTATTTACAATAAGTGTTGGTTTTGGTCTATTATCTTTTTATATATAAAAATGAATTCCTATTTCCTTTTGTCACGGCATCACGCGTGAACGGCTGGACCGATTTCAATAATTCTTTTTTTGTTGTGTTTGTTATTGTCAGGAGAAGGTTCTTATGTAAAAAAGAAAGTTGGAATATAATTTAACCCGGACAAAGTCGGGGCGGGGCGCTGGTAAATAAACAAAAACAGATCAACACTTAATCATATTAGATTTTTTTTTCTTGGGGTTTTATTTTTATTTATAGATGTCTGTTTTTAATGAACATGCAATAATGTTCAATAAACATTAATTGCTTTTGTTTATGGGCATGTCTTTGCGTTTGATTATTGCTTTGGCCGATACTAACAAGAATGCGAATGCCAAATGTTATGACAAAATTATATTCTTAGTGGCAACATCTCATTGCTTTTTAATTGCATGATTCGCCATCATCATCATCAGCCTATACGTAACAGTCCTTTACTGGACGGATGATGACGGAAGGATGTAGAGGAGGCGAAGGAAGTATTTTTGGATCGAAGCAATTGGCGCACCATAGTCTCTGCCTACCCCCGTGGGAGATGGGCGTGATTATATGTATGTAAAGAAAATAACGACATGTTAGAGGCGGTAAATAAATACGAATAAAAAATGCAAACCATATTTAACCTTGCCAGCTCGTCGACATTTGAAATCGATAAAATAAACTAGAACAAGCAATTTCATGGCTACATAATTATGATATTATTTATTCACATAATACGCCAATAAAGTAGCTGTTTAAATATTAAAGCAATGTGGAAAAAGACGAGCCCGGAGCAGGACTCGAACCTGCGCCTCTCGGGTTCCGGCCCAGCGCACTACCAACTGTGCCATCCGAGCCCCTACTCCAGAGATCGAATTTGTCCACCGCTTGTTTACGTCTTGGAGTGACGTAAGTTTCATTACGGCGGTTATTATATCATGTAAGGGAGGTAAGCAGCTGCCGAACTTAAACTCGGTATTAAAAACCTTGTAACTCCTTTCTTGAAAAACCCCATGCTATAGTCTCTTGGGAAAACCTCGGCAGGGAGCTCATTCCACAACCTTATCGTACGTGGTAAGAAATTTCTCTGGAATCTTACGGTACGGTACCTTTACCTCCCTACAGATACCCTATACCGTATAGATGGGTGACCGCATAGTGGTATTTCATCTGAACGTCTCCGTGCTTCGGAGGGCACGTTAAAAGTCGGTCCCGGCTGTTAACAGTCGTTAGATCACGACAGTTTCGTTAAAAACGCATCTCTAAAGGCTACAGCAGACATTCTACTTTTAGAATCGGCGATCTTTGATTGAGTCGCTTTTTAGAAGCTAAATGCTGCCACCAAACATTCCACACACACACACACACACCCACACGCACTTAAAAGTGCCAAACTTCGGCGATTGAGTCGCTTTTCGGAAGTTCGATACAGCGATTAACGCTACACTCCACACATATTCGGATGCCGGTCGCTTCGATTTCGTTAATCTATACTAATATTATAAAGCTGAAGAGTTTGTTTGGTTGAACGCGCTAATCATAGAAAGTACTGGTTTGATTAGTAAAACCTTTTCTTTTTGTTGAATAGCATTTATCCAGGAAGGCTATAGGCTATATAACATCATGTTATGATCAATAGGAGCGGAGCAGTAATGAGAAATGTCGCAAAATCGGGAAAAATATTCCAAATTAACGACCCCTAGTTATTTCATATATTGCAATGAGACCGGCGATCGCACGCAGACAGTCTCCAAAACGCGGTGCAGCATCGATATAGTCGCAAAACCGCTGATCGCCGATGCTAAAAGCCTATATATCTGCTTGGAGCCTAAATGAGCGCTGGAAACATATGCTTGTTTGCTTACTTAAATAAACAATATACATAATGTTCTTCGTGCAAGCTCATTGGTTAAGGGTACTCTTAACATGCCTTTTTGCCAGTAGGTACGTCAGCTTTTTCATTGTTCATTCTTCTTATTGTGTAGTGGCCATTCTGGTAACAATACTTATTTAGATCACCCATATTAGGCCTCTGTTGTTAACTGTTAACAGGGGTGTCACAGAGTCTCTCAAATGAAATACCACTATGCGCGGTCATCCATCTTTAGGGTTACCGCGCCCTTAGTATTTTTTTTTTAAATTTATTTATTAAACTTTATACACAAATTTATGTAAAGGTGGACTTAATGCCAGAGGCATTATCTACCAGTCAACCTTAGGGTGATGCAGAGATAAACAAGTAGGTGCATACCTATAAGAAGTCCAGATCAATTAAATATTATCCTTCTAATATTATAAATGCGAAAGTTGGTAAGAATGGATGGATGAATGTTTGTTACTCTTTCACGTAAAAACTACTAAACGGATTTGGATGAAATTTGGCACAGAGATAGATTATGGTCTGGAATAACACATAGGCTTTACTACATACTTTTTACAGTGATAACTGACATCCACGCGGGCGGAGCCGCGGGCAACAGCTAGTATATAAATAGAATAGAAATAAATACAAAACATTATACGAACAATAAAATTAATATACTATTACATATATTAAATACGTATACTAAATAATATATACTACTAGTTACCAACCCCGACGTCGCCCGGGTTAAACTATTTTATTTTATTTTACATAAGAACCATCTGACAATAACGAACATAGCAAAAAAAGAATTAGCGAAATCGGTTCAGCTGTTCTCGAGATTTTCGCTTAGCAACACATTCAACGATTCATTTTTACCTTAGAGATAATATATATATATATATAATACGTGTTATTATGATAAGTCTGCAAGTCTATTTAGTTAACAATAGTTTGCGAATTTTAACTTTAACCGCATAACGGTTAGTTGTGGTAAAATGAGTTAAAATATAATAAGTTTAGTACATTTACACGCTGATCGATAAACGAACTGCGAGTGCACCTGAGCTATGAGCGCTTCATCATTAAAGCAGGTTCCATGCTTGACTGCCTTATAGTGGTCCAGTGGCCGCAGTATGCGCCTGCTGTGCACGAGGTTGTGGGTTCGATTCCCACACAGGACAAAACTTTGTATGACCCACAAAGTTGTTTTTTCTGGGTGTAATTTATGTCCATTAATTGTATGTTTTTCTCCGTGTGGTGACGGACTAGGAATACAAATGTCACCACCCCCTTCCATCCCATAGGTGTCGTAAAAGTCGACTAAGGGAGAAAGTCAAGCAGATAATACCCACTGCAAGAGAAGGAAAACTCGAAACAAAACCCTATACCAACCCGTCTGACCAGCGTGGTATAGTAGGCTAATATCCCTCCAACTGTAAGGAGGAGACCCGTGCCCAGCAGTGGGACGTTTATGGGTTGAGATGATGAATTGTATGTTTGTAAAATCCTCAGCGAGACAGAGCTTGTTCTCTATTGCGGGAGATGTCTTTTTAAAAAAAGAAAAGAAATCACGTTTTATCAATAAAACAGTACCTAGGTATAAAGAGAATTTAAAATTAATAATACCGGTGTTATATTGCCGCTGGTTTTCCCCCATCTTATCGCAATCTAACACATAACTAAACATGCCTTGTTTAATTTACAACGTAGTAGATTATAAGCCAAAATAATTCTTCATTGAAATTCAATTATTTGATGGTTTAAGCGCAATATTAGATCATAAAAAATTTGACAATTTCGCAGTTGATCCAATTCGCAATTGGTCCATTTCGTAATTGGTCCAATTATGCTTGGAGACCTTGCCAGCCTTTCGCTATTGGTCCAATAAGCAATTGGTCCGATAGCGAATATAAGCAAGACCAAACAGGCAACCATCTACGAAATGAACCAATCGAGAATTGGACAAATCGCGAATATTAGGCAGAGGGCTGGCAGGGAAACGCCAAGCATAATTGGACCTACTACGAAATAGACCAATTACAAATTGGATCAACTGCGAAATGGACAATTTTTTTATGGTCCAATTGCGCTTGAACCATCAAATAATTGAATTTCAATGAAAAGAGTTATTTTGGATTATAATTTACTGTTTGTGATTTGTGTGATGAGAAAGATGGTTTGTTCTGTATGTAGGTTATAAGGTTTTTAAAGGGTCGCGTGAGTGACAACCCTGGTGTTGCAAACGTCCATAGGCTACGGTAACTGCTTACCATCAGGCGGGCCGGTATGCTTGTTTGCCACCTTGGTAGTATAAAAAAATAGGTATAATTTGTCTACGTTTAGAATTATAAAAGCATGTTTATAAGTTGTCTGGTTGCCATAGTAAGATTAGTTTGGGATCAGATGGCGGTGTATGAGTTGTCCCAAAACATAGATATTAATATTTAAAAAAATGTTTGACAGAGAACTTGTCTCTGACTTCTGAGTCCTTTTGATTATAATAATTATTATCATGTTTGAAATAATTGGAAATCTTTGTTTTACTTATGAATTAAAACAACTATTGTATTTCTATATCTGGCTATGATAACAACGCTAAATGAAATAGTTATGGCGGTATGCGGTAGGAACAGTGTTGCCAGACGTACGTCTTAGATTCTACCCAAAACTTTAGTAAGAAACCTCCAAAATACTGGTTTTAAATAAAAAAAGACGCAAAATAAAATTAAATCCAATGAATATATATAGAACTAGCTGTTGCCGGCGGCTCCGCCCGCGTGGATGTCGGTTATCGCTGCAAAAAGTAGCCTATGTGTTATTCCGGACCATAATCTATCTCTGTGTCAAATTTCATCCAGATTCGTTCAGTAGTTTTTACGTGAAAGAGTAACAAACATCCATCCATCCATCCATCCATCGATTCTTACAAACTTTTACCTTAATAATATTAGTAAGGATAAAGGCGTACGATATCGCAATAGCGCGCGAAAATTGTAGCCGTTAATCGTAGTGAATTATCTTTATTTCATCTATCCCTATCTCTTTCTGTATCATTACGTTCTGTATTATCTATCGCATTCATACTTGAAATTTATAAACAAATACGCAATAAAACATGGTAACTAAACTGAACGCTGCTCAGTGTGGTAGCGTATCTTTATTTATAATATCATTGATTACAACAATATCTATAAATAAAAAATCGAACGGCCCTATAAAAGTTATGCGAAATCATACATAAAAAATAACATAAAAAAACAAATATACAGATCGATTCGAGAACCTCCGTTTTTTTTCGTAGGTTTAAGAATCTATAAACAAATAAACAAAATTGAAGTATCTGTTTGTAATAAGTATCTTAATTACAACTTTCTACTCAATGCATTGAAAAACACATTTTTGTCTGTATATCTGTTAATCCGGTAATCTCCGCAACAGCTGGACTGATTTTACAGCAACAAATATCTGATATTATGGGAAGTAACATCAGATATTTACTAATTTTTTCCCTCCAAATATCCCCCTCAAGAATATTGTCCCGCCTATAACTTTTTAAACTCCCTAAAGTTAAGGAGATTCCCCCTAATCTGGCATCACTGGGTAGGAGATAACTTATGCACAACTATTGTTCATATTATGTCCCAGGGATGTTATGGGTATACTTTTAGACCTGGGGCCGTAGCATGACGTGTTAAAACGTTTGTAGTTCGATTGTCAGAGAGGGACGGAGCTATATAATTATAATAATTCTTTGTTTCCAGACACAAATATCCATATTGTTTTTTTTTTTAAATAATTAAATTAAAAATAAAATTCAATAATTACAGAAAACACAAAAAAAACCTTTCATGCAGAGAGTTGTATAAAAAAAATCGCGACTCACCCTTGACCGAATTGTTCTGTATTCAAACTTACGAACTTACTTAAGACAAATACCTGAATGCCTCACCAAAACTCGAAAATCAATTGTCTTATTATTTCGCCAAACAAATTTCAAGACGGTGACGTTCTGGGCCTTAATTCTGCTAATTTACGGATGGCGCAATTGAATCTGAATTGATTCTTAATTGAATCTAAGTAGCATTTTTGGTATTCTGCTAATAAATTTAAGACCAATAGTTGGAAAACCATTGGTTAAATTATTTAGCAGAATACCAATAATGTATTACCAAAAATGCTAATAATTTAAGACTGGTTTACCAACTATTGGTCTTAAATTTATTAGCAGAATACTAAAAATGCTACTGAGATTCAATTGGGAGTTAATTGAGAACCAATTCAGATTCAATAGAGCCATCCGTAAATTAGCAGAATTAAGGCCCTGATCAAAGATACTCGAGTTGTCTTTGAACAAACATCTACACATACATACATACAGTCGCCGGATTGTTCCTGTCGACTCGGAGAACTCTGCTCATTCAATTAATATCAACATTGCTACATAGCGACACTCTTGCGCATACGACGAATCTTCAATCATACGACGTTAATTGGTTGGGAAGGTGATTTAAAAATGTAAAGACTTCAGGTTTTTCACATTCTCGAACCACCTTCTCAGTAGCCTATAAAAACCTTTTTTTAGCTAAATCTGTTTCATTTGTCACAATAAAAAAAAAATGTTGTTCTTCACAACATTTACGATAATATTATAGTAGTCTCCGAAATACATTTATTACAAATAACATAAGTACATAACAATCGAATAATTCTAACGTGACAATGCAATGTTTTCTCGCCAGAATACAGCACTAGCATAGACCCTGCTAGTGCTGCATTCTAAGGGTTTCATTGCAAGGGTTTTAGACAGTATGCCGGCCACCTGCTTTCTCGAGGCCGGAGAGCCCGATATAATATAACCATCCCGCTTTTCCGGGTGGGCGGTATAAATGACTGGCATTTCCCTCCAAAGATATGTCAGAACTGCGTAACCCCGCACTCGCAACAAAACTATAAACAAACTTGTGGAGGATGTTATACACCTCCAACAAAAAGGGAGGAGCCCCCGATCAGGCTAGGTGATCGTGCCTGGCGGGCCGCGGCTCAGCGGTTAGTCGCTGGGCGTTGTATACTTCGATACTTCTCTTACTTACAATATCAATTGTCTTGGGGAGTGCCTGGAGATCTGTCATACAGGTCTCGAACCTACTACAGACTCCAGCGCTCCCAAGGTTATCTTTACGACGCCCAAAATTTTGTTATTCTATTGGCCTGATAGATACGTTACAAAATCATCATCATCATTCATCCTTACATATTATTATAGATAACTATTTTTAATTATTATTATTATATGCATATGCATGCTACATAATAGACTCATTAAGATTTATAATAGTATGATGCGTGCATGCATGTGGTTTGGTATGACATGTAAATTAAGCATGATGGCGACTCCAGGCGAGTGGGATCGCGGTCCCAGATGCCTTTTTTTTACAGGCAACTGGGACCACTCTCAATATAAACATAATTATTATAAATTCGAATTCTAGAACAGTTAACATGAACGGTATTCGAAATAAAACCCAAACACATTTAGAATTTTAACTGAAATGCGTAAATAAAATGTTTTTATCTTTATTATTATATACATACCTATATATAAAATTATACAAGTACCTACATATATGTATATATATAGCATGTTTTTCCGTTGCCTGTACAAATTTTGTTTATGGTTCCAATCGACTGATTCATAAATACTATTTAGCTTGCAAAACCGCAGTACCAGTTCATCCTAGTCCCAGTTGCCTGTACTTGTTGAGCATGTAGGTTACTATTTTGTGATTTTCATTTTATTTTGGTTTTTTCTTTCCAGACGGACTGTGCTTAGGTAAGTTGCTCGGTAGTAAGTAATGATTTGTATTAGTTTTTTTTATTGCATGCTGCATGATATTTTTGTACTAAATTAATTTTAGTTTATTTATTTATAATTATAGTAAAGTAATGCTGTGTCTCTTAAAATAACCAGCCCTTCTATACAAGTGGCTAAAACGGTAATCAAATCGTATCGAATCGAAAGAAAATGTATGGGATTTGACGTAAGTTTACGATCTTTCATTTTCTACGCTCACAATTTGTTACACAAATCAAATTGTAACTACATAATATGTATATGGCGATTGTAAAGAGTTGCCTGAGTTTATTGCCAGGGCCTCTAGACAAGTGGCATAAACAGTAGTCGTATCGAAAAGTCAAAAAAATAAATGTATGGGATTTGTCATAAGTTTACGATCGTAAACTTACGTCAAATCCCATACATTTACTTTTTTGACTTTTCGATTCGACTATCGCTTATGCCACTTGTCTAGAGGGGTAGTTCTTTTTGCTCTACCCTTGTCTATTCAGTCAGCGATTAAGCAGAAGGTAAATTAGCTGATTTCTCATTTCGCATTTTCCATTGACCTGCATAAGTGTCACAGTGTGATCTATATGAATAAATGATTTTGAATTTGAACTTACGACAAATACCATACACGCAGATGTACGACTACGGCTATAGTGTAATAACAACTTTTGTGCTATATTCAATTACCCCTGTGACGAGTGGACGTCACAGTATTATGTTTAATAATAATAATGAGTTTATTTCAGAAATAATTATATTTCCATATGTGCATGCTAGTATTAGTACTTATTAACCTATGAATAAACTGTTTTAAAATGGGAGAGCTGTAGCTCTCCGCAACAGTTCTGTTTAAGCATTACGTTTTTTTTTTTTTTTTTTTTTTTTTTTTTTTTTAATATATTATACACTTCGCACCCCTAGGCACGAACCAAGATATTACCACTGCGTAGTGCCATAACATTATTTCTGTACCATTATGGTGACAATATTGCTGTGGTACTTTTGATGGTGAGTGCAAGTATGGTTTAGTGGTTACGATGGTCACATCCCACCAAAATCACGTCTAGTGGTGTAGATTTGGAACCTACACGGGACAAAACTTTGTGTGGTCTATAAAGGTATATACCGAGTCTGGGTGTAATTTGTGTTTGTAAAGCCCTGCGACGTAGTATTTGCTCTCTAGTGCGAGGGATGTCCTTGAAATAAAAAAGTTCGCTCATATACAGTGATGCAGTCGAATCGTGCTGCAAGGTGCATATTTCGACAGTATTAACCAATGACGTGAATCCTTCAATCCTGTGATTGGTTCCTTGTTGCGACCGGCACATACCGCCAAAAAGTTCGCTCATATTCAGTGATACAGTCGTGCTGCAAGGTGCATAGTTCGACAGTATTAACCAATGACGTCAATCCTTCAATCCTGTGATTGGTTCCTAGTAACGACCGGCATATACCGCCAAAAAGTTCGCTCATATTCAGTGATACAGTCGTGCTGCAAGGTGCATAGTTCGACAGTATTAACCAATGACGTGGATCCTTCAATCCTGTGATTGGTTCATTGTTGCGACCGGCACATACCGCCAAAAAGTTCGCTCATATTCAGTGATACAGTCGTGCTGCAAGGTGCATAGTTCGACAGTATTAACCAATGACGTGGATCCTTCAATCCTGTGATTGGTTCATTGTTGCGACCGGCACATACCCCCAAAATGACCTAAAGAACGCTTTCTATTCTTTTGTCAAGATGTTTTTCCCGGCTATTAAACTATCATGAAGGCCGTATGTTTTTCTTTTATGCTGCTTGGGTGGCAAACAAGCACACGGCCTGCCTGATGTTAAGCAGGTACCGTAGCCTATAGACTTTCCCAATACTAGACGTATCTCTTGCGTGTTACCGACCCATTTTTTAACACCAAGGCTTGAGATGAAGTATTCCTTGGATAAGAATATATTTCATGCAAAACGCATCCCTAAATGAGTGCTGGAGACCTGTACTCAAACACAGGAACATTGTAAACTATGTGTGGGTTCTTTGACTGTGGTCTTCTGTAAGGTGGAGGTCCTTCCACAGTCGAGCTTGGAAAAATTGCAGGTCTATCACTTGATAACCTATTTTTTTTAAACGATTCTTACTGTGCATAATACCATTTTCTTTATAGCATTCTATGCAGATAAGAAATACCTCTGAACAATTTTATTTTTATGCTATTTTAATGAATAGCCGGGCATAATTCGCTGTAATATCCATTTTATGGCATATAAAAACGCCAATAAACATTTAGGTACCTAACATTATATTTTCTTTGCATTTGCCATTAATCTTAAATATTCTTGCAAATATTTTTATGGGGTTAATTCAAAACATGTGATTTAAAATATCGAGAGAAATGGTGTAATTTATTGATATCTATACTAACGGACCTGGCAGACTTCATCCTGCCCGGATAAGCTGACTTACCGACAGCAGTGCCACCTACCGGCCGGCTAATTCACTAAGAAACAGCGATGGCAAACTGACAGTTGTGATTGCTCGCGGACGGCACAATCTATTGACTAAACGTCAAAAAGGGTTCTTACGGAATACCGATTTTCAATCTGACAGATAGATTTTGCTCGGTTTTTGCGGTGGCTCGGTTTTTGCTCTTACGGAATACCCCTGCGGGTCCAATTGTGAATCCAAACCATCCAGGGCCCTACCTTTCATTCAAATCAACTATGCTTGCATGCCAATAAGCCATAAAATTTTGAAACTCAAAATTCTTCCCACATTTAAGCCCTGGTGTAACAAAATGGGTTGGCAACACGCAAATGATACCTTTGGTATCGTCCATAGGCTACTATAACTGCTTAACATCAGGCGGGCCGTATGCTTGTTTGCCACCCAAGTAGTAAAAATTCTGTTCGTTGACTGAACGGCAACGTTTTCTTAGGTGTTCTTTTTTTGTCTTTGTTCAAATTCCTTTTTGTTTAAATAGTAATACTTAGGGCGCGTTTCCACTATGTTGTGACAGTTAATTTATCGTCGGACGAGTGTCGTCTCTAGCTGTTCCCATTATAACGATTGTTTGTCGTCAGTTTTATCGTTTAGCGACTATCGTATCTAGCTGTTCCCATTTGATCGCGACGATAGTTCTGACACGCACAAAGCAAACCGAGTACAGGCGTAAGGGGCGCGCGGGTGAGAGGGGGAAGGGAATACACTTTTATCGTGGCTACGATAGATTTGCCGTCACGATTTAGTCGCAACGATTTTTTATCGTTTTACGCTTGTCGTGCTAGCCGTTCCCAATGTCATGACAATCTGTCGTCACTGCAAAAAAATCTTATATTATCGACAGTAAATCGTGTCGTTCTATATGTGAACACCTCTATTTAAACATATAAGCCACGACACTTAAAACTACACGATTATCTGTCGTCACGACAAAGTGGGAACGCGCCCTAAGAGCAGTGTTTCTTCGTCATTGTCCATTGTGAAACTAAATATACAACACCAAGCGACAGTTTCCCGCGACATTTTGCGGCGCCGTAAAGTGTCTTATGTCGGTATGCTGCCGTCCTTATGCTATAATGTCCTTATCCGACAACAGGTTGATCTTCAGTGTGTTTCGTCTGACCGACTGACTGACGCACTGATTGATTCAATAACTCAAGAGCCTAAACGACTGGGGCTACAAACTTGAAAGGTTGCACAAAGAGTCTTCACTACGAACTTTTGACATTCTTGGCGGTACTTTTGAAATTATTTTAGGAAATAAAATAAGAAATGAACGGTTGTATAGAAGTCCGTAATTTTTATAGTGCGGATTTTCATATGAATACCTGCCTCTAGTTAGAAGTAAATAAACACCTATAATTAATTAAGTAATTAACAATAATATTTTAACTAATGCTTGATTACCATAATAAAACCAACATTTTAACAGAGTATACAAATATAATTAATTAAGTAATTAACAAAAATATTATAACTAATGCTTTACCATAATAAAACTAACATTTTTAACAGGGGCCAACCCTACTCTAATAGGGTTGCACGTTATTTGTAATTTGTAAGTTATATATTATTTATTGAGTGTATAAGCAATTCGGACACAAACATATCGGTGACAAACAAACGTTCTATCTGTCTGATGGTAAACAGTTACCATAGCCAATACCAGAAGCGTTAATTATACAATATCATCAGCACAACCCAGTTTTAGTTTTCTAGTTTCCCTTTTAATCGGTGTAAAACTTCTTATATAAATTTCAAAGAGCGCTCTATAGCAGGTCACAGAACTTATTTCTCAAAAAAAATTGCCACGTTTGCGAAAAGACACTTTCAGCAAAATGTTATTCCCAATAATTAGACTTTATACTAAACACTTCAGAATAGATTAATGTTAATAAACATTTAAAAAAAACATGAATTAAATTGTGCGGCCCTATAACAACCACAGCTTTAACACTGAGCAGTTGAGCATCCTACTCTATTCCCAGGGTTGTCAAAAATATATTATACTAATATTTTTTATGTTTTGTGTACATAGATATATAGATAAAACACTGGAAGATGCTCTGAAGCAGGACAAAGGTTCGGGATGTGATATACCGGTGTTGGACCCTTTCGCCAAAGAAGTAATTCAATACGAGAGTTACGATAAAGTAACGCCGAAGATTACCTGCAACGGACAAGATTGGGTTAAATGTTTTGTAAGTATACTTATACTTTTCTTCTTACTACATATCTCATACTTGCTACAATATCAATTGTATTAAATTGAAAGTGTAGGTATTCCTCTTGGGGAGGGCCTGGAGATCTGTCATACATTTCTTGAACCTACTACAGACTCCAGCTCTCCCAAGGTTATATTTACGACGCCCAATATTTTGATATCCATTACTATTGTAACCTTGGAGAGAAATAAATGATTTTATTATTTATTATTATACATATTATAGGGCGCCCGCGACTTCGTCCGCGTGGTAATTTGTAACGTATATTTTTTTCCCGATTTTGCAACATAAATCACTACTGCTCTGCTCCTATTGATCATAGTGTGATTTTATATAGCCGATAGCCTTCCATCCAGGAAGGCTATCGGCTATATAAAATCACACTATTCAATGCACTATTCAACAAAAATCATTTTTTTCTAATCGAACTAACGAGATTAGCGCGTTCAACCAAATAAACAAACAAACTCTTCAGCTTTATAATATTAGTATAGATATAAATTGACTTAATAACATAAAAGTAAGTAAATACATCACACACGTAACTCATACACATAACACATACACACACACACACACGCACTCCCTCACACACACACATATATATTACTGCTCTGCTCCTATTGATCATAGTGTGATTTTATATAGCCGATAGCCTTCCATCCAGGAAGGCTATCGGCTATATAAAATCACACTATTCAATGCACTATTCAACAAAAATCATTTTTTTCTAATCGAACTAACGAGATTAGCGCGTTCAACCAAATAAACAAACAAACTCTTCAGCTTTATAATATTAGTATAGATATAAATTGACTTAATAACATAAAAGTAAGTAAATACATAACACACGTAACTCATACACACAACACATACACACACACACACACGCACTCCCTCACACACACACGCACGCACTCACTCACACACACACATATATATTACTGCTCTGCTCCTATTGATCATAGTGTGATTTTATATAGCCGATAGCCTTCCATCCAGGAAGGCTATCGGCTATATAAAATCACACTATTCAATGCACTATTCAACAAAAAACATTTTTTTCTAATCGAACTAACGAGATTAGCGCGTTCAACCAAATAAACAAACAAACTCTTCAGCTTTATAATATTAGTATAGATATAAATTGACTTAATAACATAAAAGTAAGTAAATACATCACACACGTAACTCATACACACAACACATACACACACACACACACGCACTCCCTCACACACACACGCACGCACTCACTCACACACACACATATATATTACTGCTCTGCTCCTATTGATCATAGTGTGATTTTATATAGCCGATAGCCTTCCATCCAGGAAGGCTATCGGCTATATAAAATCACACTATTCAATGCACTATTCAACAAAAAACATTTTTTTCTAATCGAACTAACGAGATTAGCGCGTTCAACCAAATAAACAAACAAACTCTTCAGCTTTATAATATTAGTATAGATATAAATTGACTTAATAACATAAAAGTAAGTAAATACATCACACACGTAACTCATACACACAACACATACACACACACACACACACACACGCACTCCCTCACACACACACGCACGCACTCACTCACACACACACATATATATATATATATATATATATTTAATTACTCTTTCTTTTTGTTATTAAACAGTTCATTATGTTATTAAAATTATAAAACAAAGTAAAAATGTAAAACTTATGGATCGACACAGTCTACTCGTATTAGTTGTAAATCTTGTTGTTTAGATATTTTTTAAGGCTGAACACTGTCTCTCAAGATACAGGATACCCTAGTTTGAGAGGCAGGGTTATACTTTTATTGTACAGATTTGCGTCTTACAACAACATCATTTTACTGTCAAGCTATGTATTTTGGAACCATCTGTACCTTTTTGGAAAAATAAACTATTATTATTATTATTAACAAAAGGACTTCGGGTCAGCGCTTAAGTATCTGAACCGAAATAATAATAAAACGCTAAAAGAGCGGGCTAACCGACAGCCCACGTCCTTCTGGAATGTAGGAGCGTAGAAGACCATAGGATACGAACTCTCAGGAAATCGGGTAATCTACCGGAGGCCTGCGGCGACTTCGGACGCCTGCTGGCCTTTTGGAAGAACTTAGGGTAGATGGAATAGCCATAAGGAACTTCACGCACAAAAGCCCACTTGAGCGACCAAGTGCGGAGAATGCCCCGTCTAACTAACTATATAAGAACGTGCATCGCGCGCCATTCTTCGTTTGCATGACCGACGGACGACAATGATTTACAATGTCGTACTGCATCGTAAAAACATGTAAAAACTAATAACTAACTGATTCATCAACGCAAAGAATACCAGAGGTATTCGTGTGTTCGCGTGTTGCCCACCCATTTTTTTTACCAGCGCTTTAATACGTTTCTTTCGAAACGCATCCCTAAATGCGCTGGAGACCTGTACTCACACACAGGAACACAACTACACCGCTGTGTGTAGTTATTTGGCTGTGGTCTCCTGTAAGGTGGAGGTACTTCCCCAGTCTGGCTTGCTCGTTTGTATGGTGTCCTACCTCTCTTAAAAGACTTCTTATTTATTTATTACTAGCTGTTGCCCGCGGCGGATGTCGGCTATCGCTGTAAAAAGTAGCCTATGTGTTATTCCAGACCATAATCTATCTCTGTGCCAAATTTCATCCAGATCCGTCCAGTAGTTTTTACGTGAAAAAGTAACAAACATCCATCCATCCATCCATCCATTCATCCATCCATCCATACTCACAAACTTTCACATTTATAATATTAGTAAGGATGGTTTGTCCACAGCAATGGTATTACATAATATATATGTATTTATAATAATTCTTATAGGTAGTACACATTTGCCAATTATGGACAAACCAGCATGGTTTTTAAAAGACGACAACAAAATTACAAATATAAGATAAAAATACGAAAAATACTTACCAGCAGCTTTTTAAAATAAAGTTTTTTCTTGTATATTCCAGCATTCGAAATGTAAGGTGAAGCCTCAAATATTAGCGACAATAAAAGACATAACGTGTACCTATATCGACATTGTCTACGATAGTGACGTTAAGTACCATCTAAGTTTTAGTACCGCTGTACACGGTAACCACACTTATAAGTTGAGGAAGAGTGATCATGTGTCGGTATCATGTCGTGGTATAAAGAATGGGTAAGATATACTTTTTACTTACTATTTTAAACTTAGCTTACATAGGTCCCGTAGTTTAGAAAGAAAGAAAGAGCATTTATTTTGATGAACAAAAGACACATGAATATAGTAAAGACAGAAAATTATAGCAAGATTAGTAGACAAAGTAAGAAATTAAAACACATACAGAAAAAAATAGGTATCCAGCTCAGCATAATGTCAGGCTACTGCTTAAGTAGACTGAACTGGTATTCTGCTGGACCCCTGTAGATGGTGCCGATGGTGGTTTGAGGTCCTCCGTGGTGCTCCTTTTCATAGGTTACAAACCTATACAGATTTATTTTGTCTCCCGTTTTGCTATGGAGGGAAGTGGAAACTTTTCTATCTAACTCCTCATATTTACTTCTAATTAAATTTGTTGCGGGGTCCAAGACAGTAGGTTGAGTTGTCCACGGGACGCCAAGTGTCAAAGCTTGGTGTATCAGTTGGTTACTCCGCTGTTAATCCTGGCTCACAGGAGTCACAGCGGTGGGCATGCGGGTGGTATTGTCCCGAAAATACTACTTGGGTGGCAAACAATCATACGGTCCGCCTGATGTTAAGCAGTTATCGTAGCCTGTGGAAGCTTGCAATACTAAAGGTATTACTTGCATGTTGCCGATCCTTTAGAAACCTTATAACTCCTTTCTTGAAGAACCCCATGCTATAGTCCCTCGGAAAAACCTAAGCTCATTCCCCAACCTAATAGTACGTTGGAGGAAATTTATCTGAAACCGCACAGTACGGCATAATAGATTTCTTTCTTTCTTTCAATTGTACAAACTAGAAGACCTAATGTGACTGCACGTTTGGTTCAGTGGCTAAAGTGGTTACCTCGCCATTTACCACTACGCAGCGTGTTGTGGGTTCGATCCCCACACGGGACAAAAAATTGTGTGATTCATATGGTTGTCCCATATCTGAGTGTACACAGGAACACAAGTAAATCGCTTTGTGTAGTTATTTGGCTGTGGTCTTCTGTAAGGTCACTAGTCTAACTTCTTCGGTAGTATGTTGACTGCCTTGGTGGTCCAGTGGACGCAATATGCGCCTGCTGTCTCGTGCACAGCAGGCGCATATTGCGTCCACTGGACTGTTGTGGGTTCGATTCCCACGCAGGACAAAACTTTGTGTGACCCACAAAGAGTTGTGGAAGCCATTGTGGAAGCAATAAACGATTGAGTATTGAGTTGTTTTGAGTCTGTGTGTAATTTGTGTCCGACTTTTAAGACAACTCTCGCACTAGAGAACAAGCTCTGTGTCGCGGGTGACTTTACAAACATACAATTAACATACACAAATTACACACAGACTCAGAACAACTCTTTGTGGGTCACACAATATTTTGTCCCTGTGTGGGAATCGAACCCACAACCTCGTGCACAGCAGCCGCATACTGCACCCACTGGACCACCGAGGCAGTCATTTTTGAAACAGTGGTCTTAAACTAAATTGTTGTTATATAAAATTGGTCATAATTTTTTTCTACAGTGTATCTACTCAATGGTATGGCCACCGTACCGGTTTCCGGAGCTCAGTGGAAAGAAAACCGGTACCTAAAGGCAGGGAGAACACTTTCAACATACTCATATTTGGATTCGACTCCACGGCCAAGAACGGCTTCATACGACTAATGCCGAAGAGTTATAACTATCTCAGTAAAGTCATGAAGGCATCCATACTTAATGGGTATGTATAATCTCCTTATTTCTTCTTTTTTTTGTATAGGTACTCCTTAAGTGGCAAACAAGCATACGGCCCGCCTGATGTAAAGCAGTTACCGTAGCTTATGGACGCTTGCAATACCAGAAGTATCACTTGCGTGTTTCCGACCCATTTTTTCGTGTTTCCGACCCATTTTTTAAACCAGCGTTTTAAGATGGAGTATCCCTGGGATAGGAAAACGTTACTTTCGAAACGCATCCCTAAATGAGCGCTGGAGACATGTACTTACACAGGAATATAACTACACTTCTGTGTGTAGTTATTTGGCTGTGGTCTTCTGTAAGGTGGAGGTCCTTCCTCAGTCGGGCTTGCTCGGTAGTATGTTGCCCTACCTCTCATAGTATGTTACCTGTCCTCTCTTAAAATCATTAATTTCAGAAAGAGTGAAGGAATAGTGAGTGCACCTGTGATTGCGCACACAATTGTGCACTAAAATTATCCTGAGCTGTCTAATCTTCATTGATAGGCCGCCGTGACCGAAATCGCCCGCGACTTCGTCTGCGTGGTAATTTATACTTATATGTATTATATATATTTTTTATTATTTATTGTATGTATCTATATATATATATATGCTAGTGGATCTGGCAGACGTCGTCCTGCCTGAAAAAGCTGAAATACCGACAGCAGCGCCACCTACCGGGTCCAATTGTGAATCTAAACCATCCAGGGCCTTACCCGAACACACACATAAAATTTTATCAAAATCGGTCCAGCCGTCTAGGAGGAGTTCAGTGACATACACACGCACACAAGAAATATATATATTAAGATATAAATATGTTGGATCAGGATAGCATTCTTGGTTCAGACTCATGATTAAACTGTGACACTTTGCAATTGACAGCTATATTGTTCATCAAGTCTATTTAATTCTTGTCACAGTTACTATCAGTTCTTGTTTACTAAACTATCATCACTAATAACTATCACTACTAAAATATCTAGCATTAATAAATTGTGTATGGAGTTTATTTAAAACGTGTAACAGTTCCTCGGTGCGCGCACGCCCCTGTCACGGGCTCTCTCAGGACTACGTGTTATACGTCTCACGATTCCTAAAACAATGTTCCTTGCCACACCAAGACTCCGTTAAAGCGATGGTACTTAGCCATAAGTGTTTATCGCTTACGTTTTAAATCATATTTTCTAATGACCATGCGACACGGCCATCCTGCGAGACTCACGTCCTCGTGGGTCCACTTCGCAAGAGAAATTCGCACAATATCATTCGCTCGGCCAACTCTGACCACCATTAAATGTAACATTTCTTCTTATCGCCTAAATCGCGATCCAAGGACCCTCTACAGTTGGGACCGATCCTCAACGTGCCCACCAAAGCACGGAGACACTTTGCCACCCATAGGGCCACCACCCCCGTGGCAGCTCAACCATCCGATCGTTCACCGAACAGCGAGTACACTTAGTCATGATCGTTACATGATACATGACTTATCAAACTAGAAAAATATACCCTTCCTATTGCTTAAGATTTCATATTATGCCACTTAAGAAATCTTTGACTTTGGGTTCACATTTGTAACCCTCAATTCTGATAACTCTCAAAATCAAAATATGAAAAATATCATAATAGTAAAATAGCCAAATAGTAAAATAATTAAATAGCTCTCCATTAAATCCATTTGTTACCAGGGGCTAATGTGATGTCACTTGTGTCACGTACACTATTGCGCACTCCCACTCGGAGTCGCCGGACCTACTCCGGGTCCACTACATCACCTTGCTGTTTCCCATACAGCTTTGCCAATTCCCGCCGGGAACCGCACACACCGCCCGGCAACCTGCTCAAAGTAACCGCATTCCGTATGATGACGAAATCGATTACCATTGAGCCCATCTTAACTCAATGCGAGCCATTCAACCATATACTAAATCAGTGTCATTATTAATTAAGTTTAAATAGTCAAAGTTTTCTTGCTTTTCGGGCATTTTTTTTAATCGATTCTCGTAATTCTAGCATGGTCACACGTCTAGTAGCCTTGTACGTCCGTTGAGAATTTAATTCTTCTAGAATATATCGATCGCCATCCATCGACATGGTCCACGATATCTGTTATCTAATTCTGTTCGATTTCTCTCTTCGTATGGAATTGACGCAATATCACCTAAGTATACAAAATGTATTTAGCGTTGTGCCCAATTTTTGTCAAGTGTTATATCATTGTGTATCATTGTTTCTCACGGTTTGTAAATTTATTTCACCCTCGACAACGTCACTTGTCATCTAAGTTACAGGTCATGCTACGTCACTGATTATGGACTAGTTATTGTAGTTCTAATAATTGTGCAATTTATTGCCGGTCAAAATGTCACCTAGTGCATCCTGCTAATCCTTCCTGTCATCGGAAGTTTCTGCACATACGGCAGTATGCATTGATTTTAAGACACTCATTACGCGTTCTACCTGTCCATTCGCACGTGGAGATCCTGTTGCAATAAGATGTACCTAAGTTAATATTTGAGGCCTGTCAATTTTTTTTTTAAACTCACTACCCGCGAAACAACGCCCCTCATCCGCTATTATTCGTGACGGTGTACCGAATAATGCTATACTTTCTTTAACAGCTCTAATACTACTTTTTAGTATCTATTTGTTTAGAATGCCTTAGTAGTACAAATTTAGTAAACGCGTATATGAAAACAAAAACGTATTCTTTTGAATCTCTTTTACCGCTAATTTTACCAGTAGCGTCTATGTGAATAGTATGCCATGGAGATGATACTTTAGGTATTGGATGTAACTGAGCCTGTATTTGTCCGGAGTGAGATTTTGCTACTTTGCATGTAACACAATTATCAGTGAAATGCCTCACATAACAAGACATACCTTCAAACCAATAGTGATCGTAAACCTTTTCTAATGTCTTATCGTAACCGAGGTGAATAATAAAGTTATGGATGTTGTTCTACAACTACCTTAAAGCTCGAGGAACAATTGGAACACATTTTGTTTGTCCGTTTCTTTGTATCTCTCTGTACAGGACTGCTGATCATAATTCATAGGAATTAGCTACATCATTACCTATTTAACCATTGTTAAATTTTTCGACTAGGTCTAAAATATCTTTATCGCGTTGCTGTTTAGCCAATAGGTATCCAATTTAACGAAAGCTCTGATAATTCAAACGCATCTCTTTTGTTCTACGTTTTGAGTGACTTAATTATCCTTTTATGAGAATGTGTGAAAGAAGTCTACGTGAGCTATTTGTTTGCATGAATTATAAACAATTTCAAAATAAAACAATTGTAAAAAGGTCCACTTACGGTGTATACGTGGAGTTAAGTCAATCTTTTCATTAGAGTACTTAAATGAGTTATAATCTGTCACTACAATAAATTTTCGGATATATAAACAATGACTAAAGTGTTTAGCCGTATTGACGACAGCTAGCGTTTTAATTCAAAGAGTTATTGTTTGAGAAATGTGATACAGTAAAATGAAACTATTTGTCGCTTGCCCTCTACCACTTGAAATAACATAGCACTTTAGCCCTCAATATTTGCGTCAGTATGTAACTCAGTTTGAGTATTGTGAGTCAAATATCATAAGTAAGCGTTGAGTTAGCTTAACGATAACCATTATTAGAATTTGTTTATGTTCTATCCACTTTAAAGGTACCATTCTCACGTTCATTTATACAGTGGTCCTATTACTTCCGATAACTTTGGAATAAACAATGACGGAAATACTATGGCGTTGCAAGCCCTATAAACTGTCTTTGTAAGACTATTTTAACTGGTGATAAAGAACTGAGAGTTTTGACCTTACGTTTATTTGGTCTAATAGCACCTGGCTGAACTTCATATTCGTTGTCTTTAAGCAAAAGCTCTTTGAGCTAGATTCGTGGAAAACCTTTATTTTGCTAGTGTATCTAGAACATTTTGTAGTCACTAAATTCCTCGTTCTATTGTTACCGATTCACTTAATGTTACCGATACATTTAAAGTATCGTCTGCGTAAACCATGACATAATACATAGTGTAATGTATTCTAGATTGTCTAGAGCCCTAATTATTGCTTGCTGAAATACAGACTGAATGTTACGTAAATCAAAGGACATGGACAGATATTCTTACTGTCCATATAGTGTATAGATTTGTTGTCTTTAATCGCTAACATAATCTAATAATAATAATAGGTAGCCTCAAAGTCAAACTCGGCTACAACGACCGCTTCTTAACACATATCGAGTTCTAGAGTTCAGCTCTCTGCTGTGCTCTCTAGTAACATGCATAGTCTACTTTACTTGAAATAGATGCTGGTGGTTGAGACTTTAGTTTGTCACCCACCGCAGCATATCTAACTGTACAAAGAAATGAGCAGTTTTTATGCTGTGGTATGTTAGTATCTGCTTCTTAAAAAGTCTTGGATAATCGCTATGAATTTAATTAGTAGTTCGCCCCGAACTAAAACCTCTCGACTCCCATCCGACCGATCCGGTTCATGCTCGACCCCAAAAATTATAATCATCACCGCAATACTTTGCCTGCCAAATTTCACGAAGGCGATAGCGACGCGCCGATCAACGACACCAAAGTCACCGTCGAACAAACATTAATACCACAGAAAACATGAAATTTATACACACACATACACACAAACGCCGGACTGCCTCAGCAGTATCGGAAAGTCTCGCTCGGTTCGCTCGCTCGTTCAAATATCAGAAAATACTTGATATAACATTTCTATGGTCTAGAAACATAACATAAAATGAATTCGGTAGATCTATACTGAATATTGCCGCTTGGTCTATTGCTAGTAACTTTGTGCTACTATAAAATATCTTTTTAGAGAAAGACCACATTATTATATTACCAAACATTCAGCACCCAAATCTACATGAAAACAACACACCTGATTGAGTTTATGCGCCGACCTGCGCTACCCTGCGACACGTTGGCTCCGTCGATTATTTTCTTCATGGACAGATTCAGATCCCGCTTCTGATGTTGGATCAGGATAGCATTCTTGGTTCAGACTCATGATTAAACTGTGACACTTTGCAATTGACAGCTATATTGTTCATCAAGTCTATTTAATTCTTGTCACAGTTACTATCAGTTCTTGTTTACTAAACTATCATCACTAATAACTATCACTACTAAAATATCTAGCATTAATAAATTGTGTATGGAGTTTATTTAAAACGTGTAACAGTTCCTCGGTGCGCGCACGCCCCTGTCACGGGCTCTCTCAGGACTACGTGTTATACGTCTCACGATTCCTAAAACAATGTTCCTTGCCACACCAAGACTCCGTTAAAGCGATGGTACTTAGCCATAAGTGTTTATCGCTTACGTTTTAAATCATATTTTCTAATGACCATGCGACAAATATATAATTAGCTAAGTATGTTTATAATATATATTTGTTTAATGAAATTAAGAATACCCGTTATCTACGATAATTCATCTTAATATGCACCTACTTTGTTTATCTCTGCATCACCCTAAGGTTGACTGGTAGATAATGCCTCTGGCATGAAGTCCGCCTTTACCAAATTTGTGTATAAAGTTTTTAAATAAATAAAAAAATAATTTGGAATATTTTCCCCGATTTTGCAACATATCTCACTACTGCTCCGCTCCTTTTGATCATAGCGTGATGTTATATAGCCTATAGCCTTCCTGGATAAATGCACAATTCAACAAAAAAAGAATTTACCTAATCGAACCAGTACTTTCTGAGATTAGCGCGTTCAACCAAACAAACTCTTACTATAATATTAGTATAGATATTATTTTCCATGTTGTTTTATAGAAACTTTATATATATTTTTGTATCGTTTCAGTTACAATATCGTGGGTGATGGGACACCAGCTGCCCTGTTCCCCATACTGACCGGGAAGACAGAGCTGGAGCTACCTGACGTGAGGAAGAGCATGAAGAATAACGGCACCTGTGACGTGATGCCATTCATCTTCTACAAGCTTAAAGACGATGGGTATGTCTCGTTTTTATTTAGGTAAAGAAAGAAAGAAAGAAAAGTATTCTTTTGTTTTTTTTTTTTTTTTGTTTTTTAAAAAGACAACTCCCGCATTAGAGAACAAGCTCTGTGTCGCGGGGGACTTTACAAACATACAATAAACGGACACAAATTACACCCAGACTCAGAAAAAATCTTTGTGGGTCACACAAAGTTTTATCCTGTGTGGGAATCGAACCCACAACCTCGTGCACAGCAGGCGCATACTGCGGCCACTAGACCACCAAGGCAGTCGTATTTATTCGATCATACGCAAGGCAACAAATCTCAGCTTTGTGCTGCGGCATTTTAAACTGCAGCGCTGATTTTCTGATCAGGCCTTAGTGAAGACTGCCATGGTGGTCCAGTGGTCGCAGTATGCGCCTGCTGTGCACGAGGTTATTATTGATAAAGACAACTCCCGCACTAGAGAACAAGCTCTGTGTCGCGGGGGACTTTACAAACATACAATAAACGGACACAAATTACACCCAGACTCAGAAAAAATCTTTGGGTCACACAAAGTTTTATCCTGTGTGGGAATCGAACCCACAACCTCGTGCACAGCAGGCGCATACTGCGGCCACTAGACCACCAAGGCAGTCGTATTTATTCGATCATACGCAAGGCAACAAATCTCAGCTTTGTGCTGCGGCATTTTAAACTGCAGCGCTGATTTTCTGATCAGGCCTTAGTGAAGACTGCCTTGGTGGTCCAGTGGTCGCAGTATGCGCCTGCTGTGCACGAGGTTGTGGGTTCGATTCCCACACAGGACAAAACTTGTGTGGCTCACAAAAATTTGTTCTGAGTCTGGGTGTAATTTGTGTCCGTTAATTGTATGTTTGTAAAGTCCCCCGCGACACAGAGCTTGTTCTCTAGTGCGGGAGTTGTCAACTGCTTTGTTTTGGTTGCTACTATACTATTCTAGTATATTATTTTGTTTATATGTATTACTAGCTGTTGCCCGCGGCTCCGCCCGCGTGGATGTCGGTTATCGCTGCAAAAAGTAGCCTATGTGTTATTCCAGACCATAATCTATCTGTGTGCCAAATTTCATCCAGATCCGTTTAGTAGTTTTTACGTGAAAGAGTAACAAACATCCATCCATCCATTCTTACAAACTTTCACATTTATAATATTAGTAAGGATTATAAGATCTGTATGTGTATATATGTATAATATAACCATACTCTTTATTTTCTCCAATTCTATATTATAAATATACCTACCTACGCACCTACTTTGACTTATTTCTGCACCACCCTGGGTTGACTGGTAGAGAATGCCTCAGGCATTAAGTCCGCCTTTTAACATCATATTTTACGTGCATAATAAAGTTTAAACATATAAATTGTCGGTATGCTTAAATATTGGTATAACCATCAGTCCAACTATGTTAGGTGGGCGGGCTCATGCTCAGAAGAGTATAGGTTGGGGTGCGGTGTGAGACAGGGTGGCCTGACTTCACCGCGGCTCTTCAACTTATACATAAATGGGCTGGTCGAGGAGCTCAGCAAAGCGGGCGTAGGATGTTCTGTAGACGGTCAGATAGTTAATAACATTAATTATGCCGACGACGCCGTGTTGCTGAGCCCTTCGATCAGTGCGTTACAGAGGTTGCTGGGGATTTGTGAGAGGTACGCGTTGGCTCACGGCCTCAGGTATAACACATCAAAGAGTGAACTACTGGTTTTTAAGTCAGGTAACCGGTTACCGAAGTTCATTCCGTCACTCAAACTTCGAGGGGTACCGCTAAGTAGAGTCACCAAATTCAAATATCTGGGGCATTGGGTCACCGAGGACCTCTCCGATGACCTAGACATAGAGAGAGAGCGTAGGGCGTTAGCGGTAAGGTGCAACATGCTGGCTCGTAGGTTTGCTAGGTGTACAAGACAAGTTAAAATTACACTTTATAAGGCGTATTGTCAGACTTTTTACACCTGCAGCCTATGGGTCAAGTATACGCGCAGATCGCTTGATGCCCTACGCGTCCAGTATAACAATGGTTTCAGGATACTGCTGGGGCTGTCACGTTATTGCAGCGCATCAGGTATGTTCACAGAGAACACCACAGATGGTTTTCAGGCTATAATAAGAAAACGTGTAGCCTCCCTGATGCGTCGTGTGCGTGACAGCGCCAGTAGTCTCCTGAATAATATTGTAAGTCGGACAGATTGTCCAATAGTGCGTCACTGGAACTCCATACATATGGGTTCCAGAGTCGCACTTTTCAATATTAGATAATTTTAATTTAATTTAATTTTAATTTAATTTATATATATATATCTATTTTATTTTAATACATTATTTAATATTATGCTACTAACATAGTTGTAAGTGCACTAACAAATTATGGATTGTTTTTATCTGATTCAAATAAATAATAATAAATAAATATAAGAGTGGCGACCACGTACAGGAAAACGAAGCATGGGACGACCTCCCACTAGGTGGACAGATGACATCATCAGGGCTGCAGGAAAGCACTGGATGCAGGCAGCTCAAGATCGGCCATTATGGAGACATATGAGGGAGGCCTACGTTCAGCAGTGGACATCATCAGGCTGTGATGATGATGATGATATAAATAATAATGTTTCATACATAAATTGTTGAGATCTTCTTATGCCTGTATCAGAAGACCACACTCTTCCGTAACTTAAGTATTTTGCGATATACCAATATATAGATGTATACTAATAACAAATGTGATTAAATAATTAATTAATAACGAACAAAATAATCATGTAAGTGTATGCTGGTGTTTGTGTGGGTGTGTATGTGTGTGTGTGTGTGTGTGTGTGCGCGTGCGTGCGTGTGTGACATGATTGTAATTTATTTATTTATTATTATCTGTACATAATATTATAAAGCTGAAGAGTTTGTTCGTTTGTTTGGTTGGTTGAATGCGCTAATCTCAGAAAGTACTGGTTTGATTAGAAAAAATATTTTTTTTGTTGAATAGTGCATTTATCCAGGAAGGCTATAGGCTATATAACATCACGCTATTATCAATGGGAGCGTAGCAGTAGTGAGATATGTTGCAAAATCGGGGAAAATATTCCAACTTACTACTCGGATGAAGTCGCGGGTGACCCCTAGTACCACATACAACTATTATCACAGGGTTACCTAATACAATAGTGTAGTTATAAATAAGGAAGACAGACCATAATAACGAGACTAATTAAAATTCAAATTGTTAATTTGCCAGAATGTAATACCACAGTAAATAAATATACAGTAGGTTATCTAAGGCCGCCCGCCGAGTTATTAGCCTACTCTTGCGTTGATACCCAGGGTTGTCACTTTTACTTTTAGTTAATATTTTCGAACAAGCAGCACTTGATCTAAATTTATAAAATAAAAAGCATATTATGATTGAATATTTTACCAATTCACCTAATAATGTATTACAAATTTGAACTTGAAGGTAGCGTGATGGACTATTTCCCAGGTTTCCCAGTTTTGTATACAAAAGTCGTTCTATTTACAAAATGAAACCATATCTAACAAAAATAACTGTTGCATTTAGTATAATACACATCACCTTACAATAATAAACAAAAAGAACAGACCTCTTAACACATTTTTTTCATACGATAAGCGAAACAAAAACAAGTGTCAAGTGGCCGACCCGAACGCCGGCCAAAAAAATGCGATGTACACACAAGTATATAAGTCGATCGTCAGACTACCGGAACCATATTTGGATTGAACAACACATCAGACAATAAGAAAAAATAATAATTTCAAAAGTAATTAATTTGCAATATTAATTATTGTGAAATTGCCCTTATTACAACTATACCTACGCGAAAAATATGTTTACCTAAACGATGTTTCGTACTCAATCCTCTATTTTATAGTAAAACTAGACTTCTTAAAATAAACTTTAGCTCTAAACATAGTATTCAGAAAAATGCGACTCGGCTACGCTCTTAATAAAGCAAATAAACTGTGAAATAAACAATACAATACCATATTTTCTAATAATATTTAAGTATAAGTAGGTACTTATATTTCTGGTTGAGTAGGAAGTATGATAAGTCCGGGTTTGCGAAATCATTATTGAGGCACCCGAAAACACTACAATATTTTTTTCCCCTTTTTGAAGTCATGATACTCGTAATTTACGACAAGTGTCCGCCGCCCGCGCCGGCGAGAGTTGACGAACGCAAGCGGTCATGTAGCGTACGCGCGTGCTCACAGTCGCGCTGCACAGCCCGCACTGCCGCTACCTTATTCCTACCTTATATTATGCTAGCGTGTGCGTGAAATCGCGTGCCGACATGGCGCGCGGCGCGCACGCACACATTCAAACCGAGAGCGGCACGTTTGTATGAAGATGTTTTACTGTTTATAACAGATGATAATAATAACAATATTAGTTCAGTACATTCTACCATAACAATGGTGTGCAAAAGGTCTTATATTATTATTTAACAAGCTACAATACATACTAGGAAAATCGAAGTTATTTTATAGCATTACACAAATTTTATTATTAAAATGTATTATATTATGTCAACTTTGAACATTATTATAATAACAATAGCAACCCATTTATGTCCCACTGCTGGGCACGGGTCTCCTCTCCTCTATCAAGAGAGTTTTAGGCCTTAATTCACACACGTTGGCCTAATGCGGGTTGGTGAATCAAAATACATTCGGCATTTCAACCGAATGATTCGGCCGAATACGAATACCTCAAATTCTGCCGAATACGCCGAATACCGAATATTAAACGAATATTCGGCGCATCTATAGTAATTACCTAACGTCAGACGGGCCGTATGCTTATTTGCCACTCAAGTAGGATTAAGTAAGTAAAGAAAGAAAGAAAGAAAGAAAAGCATTTATTCGAACATACACAGGATAACAGATACAGACAAAAACAAATAGACAACAACAAAAACAGAAAATTATCCTGTGTGATGTCAGAAAGGGTCCTAATCTCAGCTCTGTGCTGCGGCATTTAAACTGCAGCGCTGATATTCTGATCAGGCCTTAGTGAAGTCAAAGTAGTATTCTAACAGTGCTCAACGACATCCTGGTTGTATATCCTGAATGTGATATGTTTGCCGATGGATGGAGAGAACTTTTGCAGGTGTGTTTGAGGATTTGTGAGCAAAAGTATGCTAGGGATTGGAGTTATAAGGTTTTTAATTGTCGGCAACGTGTGAGTGACACCCCTGGTGTTGCAAATGTCCATAGGCTAAGGTAACTGCTTACCATCAGGCGGGCCTTATGCTTGTTTGCCACCTTGATAGTATATAATAATTTTAACAAAAAAAAACCGACTTCAGTACGGCAAGTTGTTAAATTTTTAAATATTTGTTTGTTACAATCGAATAAAATCGACTGAGCGTCGGGCTGAACACAGGTCAAGTAGGTATTAAAAGCAATATTTAATCTGTGCAATCCGCGCTCAATTCATTCACGTCATTATTTCTTATTAATAGTTGCTTAGCAACAATAACCGAAACTTATCTAATCGCCATCAGTAAAATACTTATTATTGAAAAGTTCAGATGGCCATCTGTGGTCTTCTTCATCAGTTTTACTTCACCAAATTACACTTTCTGAATGTAAATAATTGATTAGTTGTTAAAAATATTGAAATTGTGTGCCTATAACTTTTGAGGAGTTCCCTCAAGTCCTCATGGATCCCATCATCAGAACGTTCTTTTGATGATAATGGGACCAAACTGAAAGTATGTCCAGTCAGACAAAAAAATATTTTTTCAAATCGGTCCATAAATGACGGAGATATGCGGTAACAAACATTTAAAAAAAAAATACACACGAATTGATAACCTCCTCTTTTTGGAGTCGGTTAAAAAATGGTGACAAGTGTTTTATGTTAGTTTAAAAAAAAAAAAAACGTGATGTTATGTCATGTATTCCAGGTACCGTACAGCATATTTCGAAGACATGCCCTGGATAGGCACATTCCAGTACAGGTTTAATGGGTTCCGCCACCAGCCCGCAGACCACTACCTCCGAGCGTTCTACCTGGAGGCTTCGAAGGCTAAAAATAAGTGGTGGACCAAAAAAAATGGGAAGTACTGTATTGGGGACACCCCACAACATCAGCTCATGATGAATATTACTGATCAGGTAACATTTTTTTTTATTACGTTGTGTGGTGTTAAATGTAGTGCAGTACTTTAGCGACTCAAACAAACAAACGAAATTGTCAAAAATACTTAATTAAAGGCGCACTACGGGTCGTCCGCGACTTTGTCCGCGTGGTAATTTGAAATATTTTCCCCGATTTTGCAACATATCTCACTACTGCTCAGCTCGTTTTGAGCATAGCGCGATGTTATATAGCCTATAGCCTGCCTGGATAAATGCACTATTTAACAAAAAAGTTTTTTTCTAATCGAACTAGTACTTTCTGAGATGAGCGCGTTCAACCAAACAAACAAACTCTTTAGCTTTATAATATTACTAGAGGTCGCCCGCGTGGTTATTTGGAATATTTCACCCGATTTTGCAACATATCTCACTACTGCGCCGCTCCTATTAATCATAGCGTGATGTTATATAGCCTATAGGCTTCCTGGATAAATGCACTATTTAACAAAAAAATATTTTTTCTAATCGAACTAGTACTTTCTGAGATTAGCGCGTTCAACCAAACAAACAAACGGACTCTTCAGCTTTTAAATATTAATATAAAGTATATGTGTCTCATGTTTACGCTAAAATGGGATCCAGCTCAGCATAATGCCTGGTAGTAATGCTAGACGCTGATTTTCAGCTGGAACCATTAAGCAGTAACCCACAGATGTCAATCAGCACTTACACATAAATAAGTTAATATTATATTAACTCATTAAGTATTTTTTATTATTAAGTATAATAATAAAAAATACTTAATGAGTTAATATTAATGACTATCGGGCCGCCCCGACTTCGTCTGGGTTAAACTATTTTCAGCGCAACTTTTCTTTTTTTTTACATAATAACCTTCTCCTGACAATAACAAACACAACAAAAAAATAATTACTGAAATCGGTCCAGCCGTTCACGCGTGATGCCGTGACCATGAGAAATAGGGATTTATTTTTATATATGTGTACATATACGTATAGATCTGTAAATACTAACGGTAGAATGAAACTGACGTCACACCAAGACGTAAAAGGCGTATATCCATCCATCCATCTTAGCCACAAGACGTCCACTGGTGGACATAGGCCTCCCCCAAGGTTTGCCACATCATTCGGTCCTGAGCTGACCTTGTCCATCGGTTGCCCGCGACCTTTACCAGGTCGTCGGTCCACCTTGTTGGAGGCCTGCCCACGCTGCGTCTTCCAGTTCGTGGTCGCCACCAAGGCATAAATCGAAACAATCGCATTTAATCATAAAAATAAAGGAAATACATCTTTCTTTCGTATTAACGTGATATTTTACTGTTACTTTCCAGTTCCTCCGCTTAGATGGAAAGAAATTTATATTCACCTTCGTCGCTGACATAACCCACGATGACATAAACATGCTTTCTTCGGCTGACGATAATATGGTCAACTTCCTCAAGACCCTAGAGGAACGGAAGGTGCTGGAGAACACCCTCGTCATGATTATGGGTGATCATGGGCCTAGGTAAGTTATTTTTTACTTTTTATCGTTTGATTAGTGGCCAACCTGGTGACAGAGTTATTAAGATCGAGCAAATTTAGGCCTCTGTCGTGATCTAACGACTGTTAACAGTCGGGACCGACTTTTAACGTGCCCTCTGAAGCACGAAGACGCTCAGATGAAATATCACTATGCGGTCACCCATCTATAGGGTTACCGCGCCCTTGGTTGCTTAACCCGCTGATTGTTTACCGAACAGCGAGTGCACCTAGCTATGAGCGCCTTATTTTTTACTGCAAAAAACATTTTTTTAGACACAAATTAAATTGTAACTACATACCTGGCGATTGAAAAGAGTGGCCTGAGTTTCTTGCCGGTTATTTAATTAGGCTCTACCCCTGTCTGTTTAATCTTATCTTATCTTGTGTCGGGGCTGTCCTTGCGGCCAGCGCACTTCGACCCTTGGGGTCTTTTGTGCATGCCCCTACCTTACCGCTCACCCTACGTCTTGGTCCCTGAATACTTCCTGCATGAGTTTCAGTACATCCTTGACGGGGGCGTGCCTGTAATCCTCTGGTTCAGGGTATGCCAGTCCCAGAAGGCTCATTCTTCTTGAGGCGAGCACATGGCACGTGCATAGCAGGTGCCGCATTGACTCCTCTTCTTCGCCACAGGTCCTGCATGTCGGGCTGTTTGACAGGCACATTTTGTGGAGAAGCTTGTTTGTAGGGTCCCCTGTCTGATTAGCCAGCGAACTCGGCTGTAAGCAAATTAGCTGATTTCTCATTTGGCATTTTTCATTGACCATTATAAGTGTCACAGTGTGATCTATATGAATAAATGATTTTGAATTTGTAAATAATTGCTTTCTGCACTCTTTCAAAGTATAAACTTTAAATATGTCAAATGCCACACTCCTCCATTTATGTAATACTAGCTGTTGCCCGCGGCTCCGCCCGCGTAGATGTCGATTATCGCTGTAAAAAGTAGCCTATGTGTTATTCCAGACCATAATCTATCTCTGTGCCAAATTTTATACCAATCCGTTCAGTAGTTATTGCGTGAAAGAGTAACAAACATCCCTCCATCCATCCATACTCACAAACTTTCACATTTATAATATTAGTAGTTATTTTATGTAATATTATTTAAAAAGCGCTATAAAGATCTTATTTACGCATTAATATATAGATTACTAAACTGCCCACGGCTCCGTGGATGTCGGTTACCGCGATAAAAATACCTATTCGCTTTTCCAGACTATAATCTATCTCTATGCCAAATTTCATCCAGATTCGTTCAGTAGTTTTAAAGTGAAAGAATAACAAACATCCATACATACATCCTCACAAAATTCACATTTATAATACTAGTAGAATGTATGATGCGTGTGAAGTACAATTACACGGTACCACTTGCGATAATTCAAACATGAAATTGGTCGTGAGTATACACAGTCCCTGTGGCGCAGAGGATAGCGCGTTGGACTTCTAATCCAAAGGTCGTGGGTTCGATCCCCACCAGGGATGCAATATTTATTTTTATTAAAAAATGAAAATAACTTTTTAAAATTGTTGTTTTAAATTTATTTATAAATATAGATTTTTGAAGTAATATTAGTAATATATAGCGAAATTTTTTTTTTAAGAATAATGCTCATGGAGGAATGTTAGATTTGATACAGTTAAAATCATACTATCATTTACCCGCGTCCTCGTAAATTTACTGTTTTTTTAAAGTAAAATATAGCTTAGGTTCTATTCCAGTATGTGAACTATATTCCTAACAACTTCGAAATTCGTTTAGTACTTTTTGTCCATTCAACCAAAAAGTTTAGTATTTTTTTTCAACTTTCGCGTTGAAAAAAATTCTAACTAATAATATAAATGTGAAAGTTTGTAAGAATGGATGGATGGATGGATGTTTGTTACTCTTTCACGTAAAAACTACTGAACCAATCTGGATGAAATTTGCAGCGATAACCAACATCCACGCGGTTGGAGCCGCGGGCAACAGCTAGTTGTAATATATATTACAAATACATTAAAGTCAAACTCATTTATTCATTTAGATCACATACATTATGAACGTCATAAAAACAAATTTATTTATTTATTTATGGTATAGAAAACAAACAGTATTAAAGATAACTTAAGATTAACACACATATTTAAAACATTCACCAGTAAAGTTTTCAACATTATTTAAACATAGCATCGGTAGCATTATTGCAGATAAGTACATAAATAAAAGAAATGAGGAGAAATTTGTGTTCTAAAAATCAACAAAAAAATTATAAGAAATTAATATTAATATATAAAATGTGTTTACCAAATTAAAATGATAAAACAAAACTTAAAAGGAACAAAAAATAATATCAAAATTCAAACAAATAAAAATCATAAATCATATTGAACATTCCACTCTAAACTGCATCACTGCACAACAATGATTTAAACTTATTAAGGCTGTTATGAAAAATATCAACATTTTCAATATTGTTAGATACGTCGTTATAGCACCTGCAAGCTCGTATTATAAATCTATTCTGCCCATGTACTGTCCTAGCAAATGGAACATCTAAAACATTTTTACAGCGCGACGTGGGTCTTCGGCAACGTAGGCCAATATTACTTAAGAGGTAGGGTGAATCAATATCGCCATGAAATATCTTAAATAAAAACACAATGTCTCTGTAAGTACGTCTCTTCTGTAATGAGACTAAACTATTAGGACGATAATCAAAGGATAGGTTCAAATTTTGTCTGTAAGTTAAATGTTTCATAAATTTATTCTGTATACGCTCAATAGATTCAGAATGTATATTGTAATGAGGATTCCAAACAGTAGATGCATATTCAAGATGGGATCTGACATAAGCATTATATAAAATTAAGTAGGTGGCATAGTTCTTGAATTCTTTACCCTGTCTAATAATAAAACCTAGCATTTTATAAGATTTGTTAACTATGTAATCAAAGTGAGTTCTAAATGTAAGCTCACTATCGAGCATCACACCCAAGTCACGCACTTCCTTGACCCTTTTTAAGTTAGTGTTATATATTTTATAGTCAAATATATAAGGTTTAGTTTTTCTTGTAAAACTTATAATGCTACATTTATCTATATTTATAGTTAATTTATTGACATTACAATAATCACTAAGCTTATTTAAATCATTTTGAAGGAGGGCACAGTCTTCAAGAGAGGCAACTTTAGTGAATATTTTTTTATCGTCGGCATATAGAAGACAGTGAGAATGTTCGAAAACTAGGATGACATCATTAATGAATATGTTAAAGAGAAGGCCAAGGTGCGAGCCTTGTGGGACGCCAGATGTAATGGGTATAAAACTAGATGTGTAGCCTTTTACCGTAACTGCCTGCGTTCGGTCTCGTAAATAAGACTTGAGCCATCTGAGGAGGTCACCATGAATGCCAGAATTTTCTAGTTTCCTAATTAAAATGGAGTGTAAGATTTTGTCAAATGCTTTGGAATAGTCTGTATAAATAGCATCTACCTGATAGCCTTCGTCCATATTCTTAGTCACCATATCTACTAGTTCAACAAGATTTGTTTCTGTAGATCGTTTATTAATAAAACCGTGTTGATTTAGATTTAAAATAGTTTTTAATGTTGGGTATATTGAGTCGTATATAATTTTTTCAAACATTTTAGGTATAACAGAGAGCTTAGAAATTCCACGATAGTTAATCACGTTTTGCCTGTCCCCGTTTTTCAGAATTGGCACAACATGACAGCTTTTCCAATACGCGGGCATTATACCATGCCTTAATGAGAGATTGAATATTATAGATAAGGGGAGAGCAAGAGTTTTGTGGCAGTTACGTAAAAATACAGGATGAATGCCATCTGGACCTGTACCCTTAGAAGTGTTTAATTTTTTCAAATAGTTCTCAACTGTTGAAGTAGTGATGGTGACAGAGCAGATGTTAATAATTGGCAAGTTAGCAGTACTCAAATCTAAATCAACAGGGTCATTATGAGGTGGTGCGAATACAGAATGGAAATATTTATTAAAAAGGTTAGCAATCTCTGGACCAGCATTAGCCGTGTCGTTATTGAGGTAGACTGAATCAGGAAACTCTGTTGTTTTAATTTTAGATTTTATATACGACCAAAAGAATTTACTGTTTTTACCTATGTTGCGTTCGGCCCTGTCTATAAACAAAGAATAGCATGACGCTTGTGCTTCTTTTTGTAAAGTTCGTAATTCTGTAAAATAGTGATAATCAGCGTCCCGCCTGTAGGTTTTCCATTTTTTATGGACTCTTAATTTTTTATGAATAAGTTTAATTAGCCCTTTAGAATACCAACAAGGAAATTTACTAGATTTACTATGCAATAAAATAATACAAATACCAGCAATACATTTTTTACGTCCAATTCGCTGACTAATAATAATAATAATGGTAAAATACCCGTGAAAAGGAACGAAAAAGTAAAGTTTTAATATTTTACGAATAAATTCAGAGAAAAAAATTAATTCAATGTTTAACCAATTGGCTAATTAAATGATCAAAAAATTTAATTTATTCGTCCATCATTTTCATTGATCTTTAAATGTCAAACACGACTCCAGCGCTAATTTAGGGATCCTATCCCAGGGATACTCCATCTTAAAGCCCTGGTGTAAAAAAAATGAGTTGGCAACACGCAAGTTATACCTCTGGTATTGCAAACGTCCATAGGCTACGGTAACAGCTTAACACTTTCGCGGGCAGTAACGTAGACACAATAGATGTTTTATTGTCATGACGTCTATAGGCGTTCACTGTCCTTTAAAGCGTGTTAACATCAGGCGGGCCGTATGCTTGTTTGCCACCCAAGTGGTATAAAAAAACGTCACAGTACCCATGCTATCCTTACTAATATTATAAATGTAAAAGTTTGTAAGTATGGATGGATGGATGTATGGATGGATGGATGGATGGATGGATGGATGGATGGATGGATGGATGTATGGATGGATGGATGGATGTATGGATGGATGGATGTATGGATGGATGTATGGATGTTTGTTACTCTTTCACGTAAAATCTACTGAACGGATCTAGATGAAATTTGGCACAGAGATAAATTATGGTCTGGAATAACACATAGGCTACTTTTTACAGCGATAACTGACATCCACGCGGGCGAAGCCGCGGGCAACAGCTAGTGTGAAATAAATACACTATAGGGTAGGGCTTCGAGAAGAATTAGCAAGAAGCTGTGGCCACTCTTTTTAGTCGCTTTTATAACATTTACAATTCGGTACTTATGAGTTACGATATATAAACATTGATTGTTAGCATTCATGCTGACAATGTCAAATATTGTGACGTATTTGTATGTACACACAGCAAAGGAGTTCGCTGAACACCCAATAGATCAAAATGTATAGATATAATGTATAAATAACCCTGTGTGCGTAGTCCCAATGAGCGTATTTTATGTTTGTGTATGTAAACCTATCGACGCGTTTAAATGTTTTACCCTCACACATTCATATAACTAGTTTTATAAACTAGTCATATAATAGCTAATTTTACTAAGTGTAAACAAGTTGTTCATAGCCGAGTGGTATAGTAGACTGAGTAATAGTAAGAGGTTTCGTATGTTATGGGTTTCAAATCCACGTAACGCCATATTCACTTTTTGTTACTTTATTTTTTATAAGAATTACTTGTGATATTTCTGTAATTAAGTATTTAGCATAAAAATGCATATAATATATACACGTTTATACTTTATTGATTATTGTGTATTATTATACTATAATAGTCTCAAAAGAAGAGGAAAATAAAACATTTCGGTTCGTTTCATCAATTTAATAAAATATATGGCGACTGCACAGAAAGAAGTCCTTGCGGGAGGCCTATGTTCAGCTGTGGACTATGATGATGATTAAATACATTAGTCTAAGTTGATATGTAATATTTTTTTACATAAGATGTTCTTTAGACAAAAATAAAAAATCTTCAATAAATATTTTATCCATTTTTGCAATCATCATAGCCCACAATAGCGAAAAGTAAGTCAGATAGGAATAGACGCTATAAGTAGATAAGTAAACTAAAGTGTATTGAATCAACATGTTAACTTGTAGAAATTATCTAATTATAATAATTTCTAATTTCGGTAACAATAACATCATTCACTTATAATTTACTTACCTATTAGTAATTACAAATTTATTTTATTTTATTGGTTTACCAACAATTGTTTACACAGGTAATATAACAATGGTAACATCAAATAAATATGTAGCAATAGTGTAACAATCACTTACAGGTAAACTCTGCATGCATATGGAAAAGTACAGAATGGCAATCCATTTATTATGATGCCTAATAAAAAAGTAAAAAAGAAAAAAGAGTATCCCTGGACTTTGACTTAATAGAAATGTTATACCAAACTTATTTATTTATGAAATTTATTTAAACTAATGTAGGTGCACCATCACTGTCTATAACATCCTGTAGCCTTTGTCTCATTCTTGCTACCATTTTGAAACACAAGTTTGAGCCACGAAACGATTCCCAAGTTGAATTGACTACTTCGTCTAAATTTGACTTTGACCTTACCCTCGATGGATCCCAGTCAAGCACCATATGACCATATGACAAATTTTCAATTGGATTTAAATCCAGACTTTTTGCTGGCCATTAATATCATGCACGAAATAAATATGTTCGTGTGGATAAACAATGCGCACAGTCGGCAGCATGACATCCCTTAAAATTTTTAAATAACCTTGACCGGTATTGCGACTCCTTACTTCAACCAACTCACTAGGACCCATAGAGGATATCTAACCCCAGTAACCTAAAGAATATGACCACTAGATCTGCATAGCAGGACGTTACGTTGGCAATAGCGCTCACCTGTATTTCTCCACAATATTTTGCGTCCATCCTTATCTGACTTAAAACACTTTTCATCACTAAAGATAACTACACTATTGCACCAATCAAAATCTAAATAGTCTTTTACAAACTGTATACTATTTTGTCGATGAATGTTGGACATCAATATATTCTTTGCTGGCTTCCTGCACCTTAACCCAGCTGCACGTGAATGGGTTCTGATGATTTGCAAAGAAACCCCATGTATAGTCGCCGTAGTACGGGTGGTCAAAAATGGATTAGCCACATGCGTGGCTACCACCTCTCTGTGTCGAAAACAGGCATCAGTATACGTGATACCCTTAGGACCAGTCCGACGATGGTCTATGTGTCCTTCCTCTGCGTAACGGTGAACCCACAGATGCACAGTTGTTCGCTATAAAAAAAATGTTAAAGTTTATTCAACCATCACTTATAACATGTTTACAAAAAATAGTAATAAAAGAATAGATACCACTGCTTACCGATATATTTAGTCTTCTTGCTATTTCAGAAATCGAAATGTTTTGCTCATACAAAACAATTATTTCGGCTCTAATTAAATTAGTTACTGGAGCATTCATTTTATTCAAGTGTTCACAATGCACAAAGATCCAGTAACTTTGCAATCAATATAAAATAACTAACGCTAACTAATAAACGACCAAACATATTATATGCTTTAAAATGAGGGTAATATGGATAAAAACATACCGACATTGATACCGACATTGAGATATCTCATAACTACTAAACTAAGTAAAACAAATAAATTTATTATCAATGTAATAATAATATTTTAATCATAGTTGGTTTATAATATTATTGTATTATTATAAAAGTGGATTTAATACTTACCTACTTTTGTGAGGTTAACGCAATAAATTAATTCATAAAATTACAAGAGTTTATTTATAAAGTTACAAAAAGAAACATTGATTACTGCCGAGATTCGAACCACATCGTCCACATCTACAAAATCGTAAAAAATGCGACTGCTGTAACCACTACGTCACAGTCTTCTTGAACTTTGAAGCGAAAATTGTAGCCATATTATTATATTTTATGAACTACATAATATTAGATGTAAAACAGACAATAAACGTAAAATGATTTTTGCACATTATATTAAAACTGGTTTTTGTTAACGTGTGTTTGTTTAGTGCGGCTATAGTTACACATACATGCACATAATACGCTCATTGGGACTACGCACACAGGGTTATTTATACATTATATCTATACATTTTCATCTATTGGGTGTTCAGCGAACTCCTTTGCTGTGTGTACACGCTAGCAGCTGTCTTAATAAACACTATTATGCTCCCTCTACGGGTTGGCCCATTATACACCAATACATTTAACGTTTCGCCATACATATTATAACAATCAAACTTAGCTCACATAGGTCCCGTAGTTTAAGGTCCTCCGTGGTGCTCCTTTTCATAGGTTACAAACCTATACAGATTTATTTTGTCTCCCGCTATGCTAAGAATAAGGCTACCTTGGTGGTCCAGTGGGCGCAGTATGCGCCTGTTGTGCACGAGGTTGTGGGTTCGATCCCCACACAGGACAAAACTTTGTGTATGTAACTCACAAGTCTGGGTGTAATTTGTGTCCGTTAATTATATGTTTGTAAAGTCCCCCGCGACACAGAGCTTGTTCTCTAGTGAGGGAGTCGTATTTAAAAACAAAAAAACGTTCCAATTTTAGTTCAAGTATACTGTGGTCATTGGCTTATGTTGGCTCAACGTGTAGAATCGCCTTTAGAGCCACCAGACATGTATGGAAAAACACATTAGTTTTAGAAATATATAAGTATGTTTATCAGTTGCCTGGTTACCATAGTACAGGCTCTGCCTAGTTTAGAATCAGATGGCGATGTTTATTATCTCAAAATATTATTATTATTTACAGATTGAAGTAAGTGCAATTATTTAATAGCCAAAGCCCTATCAAAAACGGTTTTTCAAATAGTATATTTCTATCCACAGATACGCAAAAGTTCGCAACACATTTCAAGGTAAATTAGAAGAACGTCTACCGCTAATGGCTATCTTACTACCAGAAGAGCTTAAACGCCGTCGTCCTGAGATACAAGGAGTACTGGAGAGTAATGTAGATGCTCTCACTACACCTCATGATATACATGCTACTATTCTTGATGTACTGGACATGAAGCAGCATATGAACCCGTATAAGGTCACTGGAGCTGACCTTCCGAGAGGAATGTCCTTGTTAGAGCCGGTGAGTATTTTAAAATTTTATTAGAGTAAGCTTTTTTTTTAAGACGAAGCGTGGTAAAGGTTGCGGGCAACCCATGGACAAGGTCGGCTCAGGATCGAGAGTTGTGGAAATCCTTGGAGGAGGCCTATGTCCACCAGTGGACGTCTTTTGGCTGATATGATGATTATGATGATGAAGCTTTTTTTTATCCATGTGGTGACGGATTAAGAATACAAATGTCACCACCCAGTTCCATCCCTAGGGTGTAAAAGTCGACTTAAGGGAGAAAGTCAGGTAGACAATATCCACTGCAAGAGAGGGAAAACTCGAAACAAAACCCTATACCAACCCGTCTGGCCAGCGTGGTATGGTAGGCTAATATCCCTCCAAGTGTATGGAGGATACCTGTGCCCAGCAGTGGGACGTTTATAGGTTGAGATGATGAAGCGTTTTTTTACTTTTGTATACTACTTAGGTGGTACATAAACATACGGCCCGCCTAATGGTAAGCAGTTACCGTAGCCTAGAGACGTTTAAAATACTAGAGGAATCACTTGCGTGTTGCCAACCCAAGAATTTTAACAGCAGGGATTTGTTATTCAATATCCCTGGGATTGGAAAACGTTTTTATAAAAACGCATCCCTAAGTGATGGAAACCTGTACTCACATAGAGAAACACAACTACACCTCTGTGTGTAGTTATTTAGCTGTGGTCTTGTAATGTGGAGGTCTTCCCCCTAGTCGGGCCAGCTCACTTTTATAATACTTCACTTTACCTTTGTAAGGTGGAGGTCCTTCACCAGTCGGGAAAACAGATTTGACTGCCTCGGTGGTCCAGTGGTCGCAGTATGCGCCTGCTGTACACGAGGTTGTGGGTTCGATTCCCACACAGGACAAAACTTTGTGTGACCCACAAAGAGATGTTCTGGGTCTGGGTGTAATTTGTGTCCGTTAATTGTATGTTTGTAAAGTCCCCCGCGACACAGAGCTTGTTCTCTAGTGCGGGAGTTGTCTTTAAAATATATATATATATATAGAAATAACACTTATCCCTCTTCCCTCAGATCCCAGTTAACCGTTCATGCAGCGAGGCAGGCATCGAACCCCACTGGTGTGCGTGTGTGGTCTGGCAGAACTTGCAACCCACTGCGCGTATCTACGAGAAGGCCGTGGAAGCTTTCATCGATTACATCAACTCGTTAACTGAAGAAGTTAGGTAAGGTACCACCTGAGTTTGATTATGGATCCAACACACAAAATTCAACGTGAAAATAACGGTGAAGGAAAACATCGTGAGGAAACCCACATGTCTTAGAAGAAATTCTAAAGACATGTCTGATTCATCAACAGCCACATTTCAGCCAGCGTGTGTGGCCTAAATGCCTAAACCCTCTGTCTCTCTTTTAAAAGAGGAGAGTAATTTTGTTTTTAACTGACTTCAAAAAAAAAAGAGGTTCTCAATTCGACTGTATGTTTTTTGTCCGTTTGTTACGCGATCATTCCGCCAATTATGAATTGATTTTGATGATTCAATGATATATAAAAAAAAACAACAAACATAATTCACGGACACAAATTACACCCAGTCTCGGGGCCAACATAAATGATCCATTTATGGATCACACAAAGTTTTGTCCCGTGGAATTGAACCCACGTCCTCCGCCTTAGCAGTCAGGATCACTAGCCACTAGACCAACATATGGCTAGTCATATGGCTGTTGTCTTCCTCAGTCTTGCTTGTTTGCTTGTATTGTGTCCTACCTTTTCAATAACGTATTTTTCTGTAATTAATTAAACACACGCTGGCTTAATGTGGGTTGGTGAATCAGACATGTCTTTAGAATTACTTCAAGACATGTGGGTTTCCTCACGATGTTTTCCTTCACCGTTAGCAGAAGGCGAATCATTTGATTAGTACATATAAACTCCACAAAGTTAAATTCACATTTTTCTGTAATGTGTTTACCTATATGACATGTGTAGTCTCCCGCTTTGCTATGGAGGAAAATGGAAACTTTTGTTTCTAATTCCTCTTATTTACTTCTGATCAAATTCAGAAGAATTTAAATTTGATCAGAAGTCTTCACAGTAGGTTTAGTTGTCCACGGGACGCACGAGTGTCAATGCTCGGTGTATTGGTTACTCCGCTGTTAACCTAGCTCACAAGCGGTAGGCATAGTTAGTTAGTTAGACGGGGCTTTTCCGCACCTGGCCGCTCTAGTGGGCCTTTGTGCGTGGGGTTCCTTATGGCTATTCCAACCACCCCAGGTTCTTCCAAAAGGCCAGCAGACGTCCGAGGTCGCCGCAGGCCTCCGGTAGAGTGTCCGGTTTCCTGAGAGTTCGTATCCTATGGTCTTCTACGCTCCTACATTCCAGAAGGACGTGGGCGGGTGTTTCCTCGGTTTCCATGCAGCCCCTGCAGAGTGGGCTGTCGGTTAGGCCTAGTTTGTGAAAGTGTCTGTTGAGTGGGCAGTGTCCTGTGAGGACGCCCACTATTATCCTGAGGTTAGCGGTAGGCATGTAGGTGAGATTGTCCCGAATAAAATACCGTGTGATGTCCAGGTCGTCGTGCCGGCTCCGCACCGTGTCCCAGGTGCAGTGGGTCATGCGCCAGCGGCCCAACAAGCGCTTGTTGTCGTTCGTGGGCGCGAAGGACGAGGACGGATACGTCGGCAAGTTTAACGAACAAGTCTCTTGGTTAATTGAGAACTATCAACTTAAGGTATCTTACTTATTTACTATTATTTTTAAGTGAAACCTTTTTTAGCGGCCTTGTGCACTTTTTGATGGGTAAAAACTGTTAAACTCGCGTCAGGACAAGTGACCTGATCGAAAATTCGTAAGACGTCAGGACACGTGACCTGATCGGAAATTCGTAAGGCGGCGCAGGGTGCTTGCGCGAGTGTGCGTGTGTGTTTGAGATATTTAAATAGATTCGAATAAAAAATGATCGTTTTTTTTACTTCAGCTACCATAATAGCTTTTGTTCACTTTTTTAATCCTTACTAATATTATAAATGTGAAAGTTTGTAAGAATGGATGGATTGATAGATGGATGGATGTATGTTTGTTACTCTTTCACGTAAAAACTACTGAACGGATCTGGATGAAATTTGGCACACAGATAGATTATGGTCTGTCTGGAATAACACATAGGCTACTTTTTGCAGCGATAACCGACATCCACGCGGGCGGAGCCGCGGGCAACAGCTAGTGTAAAATAATTGTAATATTTCTGAAGTGTTTAATTTTTTATGTAATTTAAATTGTCATGTTTGTGTACGAAAGCGCAGTAAATGAATATTGTATTTTACCACATAAATGATAGTACTTTATATACTGATAAATAAAGCAAGTTAAAAGTCGGTCCCGACTGTTAACAGTCGTTAGATCACGACAGAGGCCTAAATATGGGCGATCTAAATAACTCTGTCACCAGGTTGACCACTAACCAAACGATAAGAAGAAGAAGAAGAAAAAGATAAAGCAATTCGTGCGATATTATTCCCTAACGATTCCAAAATATTCAAAAATGCACAACGTTAATGTTCAAGTTTTCTCTCTTTCTCTCCCGGAGCGCAACCCGTTGTTTTTTTTTCTATACGGCCCGCCTGATGTTAAGCAGTTACCGTAACCAATGGACGATGCAATACCTACCAGGGCTGTACAATACCTACTATGATACCTCTGGTATTGCAAGCGTCCGTAGGCTAACTGCTTAACATCAGGCGGGCCGTATGCTTGTTTGCCACCAAGTAGTAAAAAAAACCCGATTTGACACAACTAACAGTTGTTACAACGTAATGCAGAAATAAAAATCTTTATATATATATATTTCTTGTGTGCGTGTGTATATCACTGAACTCCTCCTAGACGGCTGGACCGATTTTGATGAGATGTTGTGTGTGTGTGTGTTCGGGTAGGGCCCTGGATGGTTTAGATTCACAATTGGACCCGGTGGGTGGCGCTGCTGTCGGTATTTCAGCTTTTTCAGGTAGTAGTATTACTAGTATTTATATAAATTTTGATGTCTTTTGTCTAAATAACACACTACCTTTTCCCAAGTAGCCCAAGTTACTCCCGAAAACATTAGATGTCTGCCTGTTAAAGTCCCATTAGAATTGGTCAAGCCGTTGTGGAGATTATATTTCTGTATTTGTTCGCAGGTGGTAGTCGGTCCTGGTCACGGGATATACGAAGCGTCGCTGAAGTACATTATTAAAGAGGACAAATTCGTTATCGACAGCCGAGATATTTCTAGAATTAATGCGTAAGTATCAACATTTGTGTTTTTTTTATGTTTTTCTAAAACTATTCGTCCAATTCGAACTATAGTCTGTTCCAATCCAGTTTACAAAAAAGTTTTTTTTTTTTTTTTTTTATACTACTTGGGTGGCAAACAAGCATACGGCCCGCCTGATGTTAAGCAGTATCCGTAGCCTATAAACGCTTGCATTACCAGAGGTATCACTTGCGTGTTGCCAACCCATTTTTTTACACCAGGGCTTTAAGATGGAAGTAACCCTGGGATAGGAATACGTTTCTTTCAAAACGCATTCCTAAATGAGCGCTGGAGACCTGTACTCACACACAGGAACACAACTACACCGCTGTGTGTAGTCATTTGGCTGTGGTCTTCTGTAAGGTGGAGATCCTTCCCCAGTCGGGCTTGCTCGCCAGTATGGTGCCCTACCTCTCTTAAAAAAGTAAACAAACAGCACCTTCAGACAAGTGGACCGACTTTTAACATACCCTCCGAAGCACGGAGACGCTCAGATGAAATACCACTATGCGGTCAAATCAAAATCAAATCAAATGAGTTTATTTGCATATAACAGGTTTACATAATAGGTACATAAAATATAAATTACAAGAGCGCTGATTTGCGCTGATGAGCCCATAAAGGTGTGCAAATTTCAGAGACAAATTAATCATGTCTAGGTATATATATATATATATATATTATTATTATTATGCTTTACATGTTAGAAATTATAAGTTTATCAATTAAATTAATAATAGAAAAAGTAAAAAACAAATAATATCAAATAGTTAAATAGAATGTCAATAATAAAATTAAATCTAGAAGTCGAATGGTGAAATGTGGTGGGTTGAAAATTATGTATACAATAAACATTTTATTGAATAATCAAGTTGAATGTCAAGGGGCTATCTATAGTCAAGTTAAATTATGCTAGATGTCAAATGGTAAATAAAATGTCAATAAGTACTTATGTCATTCTCCAAATTATTATTATTGTGTTACATTTTGTCAGATAAAAAGTCTGAAACTTTATAATAACATTTGTTAATCAACAGCTTTTTTAATGACACCTTAAATATATTTACATTTGCATCTTTAATGCTTTTCGGTAATTTATTATATATTTTAGGAGCCATGGCAAAGATACTTTTTTGCATTAGAGTATATCGCAATTTAACACGGAGCTATTTGTTTACATGAATCTGACAGCTGTCACCCATCTATAGGGTTACCGGACCCTTTATTGCTTCACCCGCTGATCGTTTACCGAACAGCGAGTGCACCCGGCTATGAGCGCCTGGAGACCCGTTATCAATTTTTTAAATGTCCTAAAAATATTTTACTGACTAAAAGGTTTTTAAATTTGATAATTTCAGGTACGGTAAGGAGCCAAGCTGCATGAGTGCCAAGTTACCACACCTGAACCCATACTGTTACTGCAAAGACTATGTTAGCAATGATACATCAAATTAAGTGATCGTAATATGTTAAGTATAACTTATAGTTTGACTGGAAGCTATTTTAAAGAAATTAGGGGTCAGATCCTACTTAGACGCTTCAATATTATTGAAGCAATATTATTGACGTAATAGAAAGAAAGAAAAACTTTTATTTCCGCAAACAAATGACGCACAACAAGAACATCAAAACAATACCTAATAATAATTTGTGTGGCGTACGTCACACGCATGCAAAAAATGGCCACCGCTCAGCATAATGTTGTATCCATAAAACATAACAACGCTGGTTTTCAGCGACAGCCAGTCCTAATAATTTTTTTTTATACTATCTAGTGGGCAAACAAGCATACGGCCCGCCTTGACCTCGGGTCTCGCTCGGCGCGTTGCCGACACTTTAACTCTTTTCTATAATCTCTCAGTTATAAAGAGGAGTATATTCTTTTAATATACTCGTTACTCTTTCAATATATCGATCAATTGTTATATTGCTTCAATAATATTGACAGTGTCATTTAAGCTTAAGTTGGAAATAGGTATTTTTGTTACTGGTTTGTGGAGCTGAGTGGAGGCATATGCTTGCTTAAGGATTTCCACAGGATTGGCTCTTAAGCTGACATTATCCATCAGCTGCCCGCAAACTTGGTCGATCTTGTCTTCATCATAGAATCTCGAAAATACTATTGAATCTCGTGAGTGGGGTCCGACTCTTAATAACCGCCATGATAAGATGGCCGCCATCTGTTGACAAATCAGCACAATTTATATTAATTTATTGCAGTTTTTTACTAATGAACGAATCAATTAACAAGAGCCGCCACATGGATTCGTTATTTTTATTCTAAAATCGCATACGGAAACCGTACACGTAATTCCGTACACACACCACTCAACATTCGATTTTTCTTCGTTTCAAATTTCTATCCGGGGGTTTTTGGGTACACTATTCAAAACGAATGGATGAAAATATCCCTTACGGGATAAATCTAAGGTGTGTATCCTGTCTATAGGTTTGATGAAAACGAATGTATGTGGGTTTAAATAGTACTCAAAGCTGAATTACAGCTAAGGTTACATTTATAAAAATAATGTAATGATTGACATTATTTAAACTAGTAGATCTTATTCTGAAAAAGTAGTCATATTTAAGGGTCACTAAGCTGAAAAGGTCAAAAAAAATCTGGTATTTTACAGGATAATTTGACCGTCGATCGTATTAAAACTGCATATTCGTTATTTGACTCGATTTACGTTTTCTAATGACCTTGACCTTTATGATTCTTGACCTCACCTATAGTTATATAATCTCAAAGTATTAAACAATACTCACGTATAAAAGGAAATTTTATATTATTTTATGATATTTGTTCTATTGAATCTTAATTATACATGGACCCCATGTCTAATGACCTTAGACATGTATAGAACTCGACTTTAATAATAATTGATAGACAATCTATTAAATTTAAAAAAATACAATATATTGAATCTTAATCTCAAAACTACATTGACCTTGTTGACCTTGACCTTAATAGGTTTTGAACTCAGAAAATTCTCAAATCATTCATTGAATCTTATTTTACAAAATTATTTTAATATATGATGCTATATAAAAATGTCAATTTATTTGAAATAAAAAGTAGTCAAAATAAGTAGGTATTATAAATAGTGTTGAGCCCCAGTTTTGGTATTTGATCTCATTATTTTGGATATTGATACCATAACACAGTTGGTTCCTTAGTATTTTAGTGTTTAAAAATAGCTGAAACCAGATTCACTATGACGAAGTCCTGCATTTTTTTTAGTTACTGTGAGATACAATTTAAAATTAAACCTGCTTATCTGCTTCAAATCAGCGATTAAAGCAATCGCGTCTTAGTTACATACATGCCATTTTTTTTAATTTTAACCGCCTTTAAAATAGTAGCAGTCGGTGCCAAATAGGTAATAGGTAAATATGCTAGGTCCAATTCTCGGTACCGAGTTCAATTTGCAGTTCAGTTATCTTATGCTTTTTGTTCCTTTTTATTATTTTTTAGAAGTCGGTTTAATTTTTTTAACTACATATGTTCTTTTCTAGTTTATTATAAACCTTGTTTTTATTATTTATTATAAATTATATTTTTGAATACAATCTCCAAGGTCATTAAAACTAGATTGACCTTTGGAGATACATGTGACAAAGGTCAATCCAGGAACTATACGCACATAATAACGTTTGACGTGGTCATAGTGAATAATGTACCAGTAAGATAGTTAATATATGTGAATAATACATGCTATGAATAAGGGCCTTATCACACTGACGATTTGCGAATGAGTTCAAAGCGAAGCGAGGTCGCTGCGCGTGCGCAATGACACTCGTATCTTCTATCTCGGGTCGGGGCGGGCTGTATATATATAAAGATGTCCAAAATATTCATTTAAATCGATACAGCGTATCGTATAGTCCTGTATCGATACAAAATATCGATATATTGCATCTGTATCGATACTTGATAAAATCGATACTTATCGCGCATCTTTAGTTGAACGTCAGTGTACTAAAAGGCGACGACGGCTCTGCGCACGCGCCGTGTTCGCTGCACTCTCACTTTAAACTCGCTCGCAAATCGCTAGTGTGATAAGACCCTTCGTTGTCTCAAAAAAGATTATGAAACCAAAACTTAGATATTAGTGTCAGAATATATGTTATGTTTAGTATAAATATTTGTTATGTTTGTCTAGGTACATTTTGTGTCCGTGAATTATATCTATATGAATTCCCCAGCAAAACAGGGCTTATTTCCTAGTGCGAGGGTTGTAAAAACTAAGAGGCGTACTTCTATTCTTAAAGCACTTGTTAACCGTTGGTCCTACGCCTGATTTCTCTTCAGTCGTGTCATTATCGGACCTTTCTCTCGTAAGGGAATAAAGAGTACATATATGTTTACGCACACACATGTACACTAAAATATCTCCTGCGCAGATAGCTAATCTCCGTAGAGATTAGCCGCTGTGATCGAAATTCAGTTATTAACATATTATTTTACTCTTATAAAAATGTACTTTTTTTTATTAATATTGGTACTTTTGTTTACTTAATATTTAATAACTTAATTTCAGTCACGTATGTTTAATCATTTATCACGATGTAATACTAAATCTTAACGTTGTATGTACCGCCATCTACCGAGCAAATAGCAACACTACATAGTTGACATTAGAATTACAATGTAAACGAGATAGATGTCGCTATGCTCAGTTTTGATCCTATTGCCCGATCAATCAGTGTGGTTGGCTTGACTTCAGAGATTTCCCTCATTTCAAAACTTGTAATAAATTCAATTTATTTCATAAGATATTTGCAAGAATAGATATTAAAAATACTGGCCACATTGCCACGCTGGATCGTAAGGCTATGCGTTGACTCAAGTAAAGGCCAGCCTTAGAATCATGAGTTGACTCGACTAAACAATTATATTTTATGTATATAATCTAAACAATTATTCTCAATGAAAAAATCTCTTGTAGAACTTAGGTAAGTCAATTGTATAAGTTAATCATATTTTTGTTATTTCCATATTACTTTAACCTTTCTTTTCTTTATAAAAGACATCTCCCGCACTAGAGAACAAGCTCTGTTTCGCGGGTTACAAACATACAATTCAATCAATCAGCCTATCGCAATCCACTGCTGCACATGGGCCTCTCCTAACACACGCCACAGCAAACGGTCCTTCGCCTTCCGCATCCCCAGTCGTCGGTCCAGCTAGCTGGAGGCCGCCCTACCTTACGTTTACCGAGTCGCGTTTGTCCTGCGTGGGAATCGAACCCACAACCTCGTGCACAGCAGGCGCATACTGCGGCCACTGAACCACGAAGACAGTCAGTCAGAACTATTTTTTAACAATTTTCACTTCTCTTTTAATATAACTTTCATATACTGATTTCCCAAGCAACGTAGGCAGTTTAGACTGCCTTGGTGGTCCAGTGGCTTCTGTATGCCCCTGCTGTGCACGAGGTTGTGGGTTCGATTCCCACACAGGACAAAACTTTGTGTGACCCATAAAGAATTGTTTTCAAGTCTGGATGTAATTTGTGTCCTTTAATTGTATGTTTGTAAAGTCCCCCGCGACACAAAGCTTGTTCTCTAGTGCGGGACTTATCTTTCTTAAGGAAAATATATCTTTAATTCTAGATATATTAACAAACATTCAAAATTGCTTGGTTTGGTTAAACAATTTTTTACTCAGTGATTCAGTTTCCAAAATATTTTCTTAGCTGATGCGGACGTGAAAAAATCAACCTATGCTCCAAATATAGATTTAGTAGTTTTGATCCTCGGTTAGGATAAATGATTTTGTACATACCAAGATATTAAATAATTGTTTTTATATATACATATATAGTATTAAAACTCCACCGATTATCTAGCTTCTGCCACGGCTTTATTTGCGTGATTACTATAAATGCTTTCGATTATTCAATTGTTCAAATCGGACTGTTAGTTTTTGAGAATAGCTTACTCAAACATACAAACTCCTTAGCTTATATTAGAATAAAGGAAACATACATTTTAATTATGTTTTAGAATATTATGGTCATATATAAAAGGGGGGAGGGTTGCAGAACTCCCCCTCTTGGCAGACGAAAGGGTCTGGAATCTCCTCCCTCCAGCCTCCCCTGCACTACGCAAACGAGAAAAATGTAAATCGTAGAATATTTGGTGGATGACACGGATTTGTATCCTCGGACGAATCCACCTTCTCCCTCCCCCTAGCTAGGTTGCTGGGTACGCCCGTGTATTGGTGCCTCTAATTCAGTACTTAAACGCACATTATCCTTAGGTTTTATTTAAATTTAAGTAGGTATAAGCCACTGTCTACGAGCGAAAGACTCAGCGATATTATCGCTCGAGGAGACGGTTTGGCAAAATATGTATGGAATTTTTGACAAGAGTACCTTTTGGCAAAATATGTATGGAATTTTTGACAAGAGTACCTTTTGGCAAAATATGTATAGAATTTTTGACAAGAGTACCTTTTGGCAAAATATTTATGGAATTTTTGACAAGAGTAGCTTTAACAGAATCTGGTAAGAATTGAATGCAATTTTTATAATCTTCAGGCTTTTTTTTGCTCTTTCGGCTCTCTTTTAGGGACCGGCACTTTAGTTAGGACATTGACGCATTATGTCAAAAAAACTTACCTAGTGTACTCGCTCGCCCGCTATGTTGCTTCTTCTTCTTCTTAGCGTGTCGATGGCAATCTAAATTGTGTCAGCCCAAAACCTAGCTACGAGTTTTGCATTTTCAATAGCGTCCGTAAGCTCCTCTAAGGTGCAGGTATCAGGGCACGCGGGACAGATATCAAGTGCCCCATGGATTGGCTCAGCACCACATTTACACTCCAGGTTGGAATTGGCTATGTTACTTGCCCGTACTTTCATACTAACTGAATAGGTTCTAAATGGTATTTATTTTGACAAATTGCGGCTGTGTCTTCACTATAAAGAGATTATTTCTTACAGTATGACATAGACTCGCGATAGATCACCATCTCGTCTTATATTAAATGATAGACAAGGGGCAAGTTGTCCCATTTTTGTTTAAATCACGTTCCTCGTACGTATTGGAGAAGCCTAGCATAAAACAGTAATGCAGGGTACAATCACCTAATTCCGCAGCACCCTAAATATCGATAGATTGCAAAAGACAGGGCTGGCTAAAGTCATGCACGAGTCTTGAGCACACAGAGATTTGAGGCCACTTTAGTGAACCGAACTGTCACTCAGCGTATGGGCACACACTTGTGCACAGTTAGATATTACATAGAGATTGACTGCTATTGCCACAAGATTGGCCAGTAGAACATTATTATTGCGTATTAAAAATGTCTTAATATACTTATAGATTATTTTTTGTCTCGATTCAATTATATATTATCTACTCGTCTTGAAATACGTCTACTCCTGGACACAGCTACTCATTTTTAAATTTTAAATATACAATGCATAAATATGTGCAAAAAAAATGTTTTAATTTCTAGTCTTAGATTACCAAAATGAATTGTTCTATGTTAATGCAAAGAGGTAAGTAGTAAAATTTTAAATACGTATTTTTTGTGCGTTTTAATTGTATTTGTACGTTCCAGTAAATGGTTACCATGCGATTTTTAATTAAGTATTTTTAAGGTTTTTTTATTTCTCTTAAAAGTTAGGGCTTAATTCACACCGAGCAAGAATACCAAAATACAAATTTGTACATTTTAATTTTAACCAAATTAACCGCAGCTTATTCTGACAGCTATCTTGTGTGAGTTAGAGCATTAGCAACAACCTATCGGAGTTCACAGCTGGATGCATGAAGAGCCTATGTCCAGCAGTGGACTGCGATAGATAAATAAATAATATTATATCATAACATAGTATTCATTCATTTAGACTAATGTAAAAAATCTTTCAATTATTATTATAGATCAAACATTGCTGTTTTAACCCTTTATTGTATTACAAGCAACCCGTCCCGAATTAGCACGGGCGCAATGTAGATTATTTTTAAATATATTTTTTGTAAATGTAAAATGCATGCATCATTTCTTCTTCTTTTCGGAAGAAATTATCTCAGTGTTAGTTAAAACCGCATCAAAATTTGTTGCCTACTTTAGAAAATCTAAACGTACATAGAGACGGACAGGACAGGAAGCTTTGTTTTATATATTTAAGATACTTTACAAGTATTGTATAGAAAAAGTGTAAAAAAAATCTCTTAATATTATAATAGATCAAAAATTGCTATCCTTACTTTTTATTTATAATTATATTTATTCACAGGCATAATGTATAGATATGTTTGTGATCTACTTACTTAATCATAATTTTATTATTTAAATGCTAGGTACTTACAGAATTTTGGTGCGCAATTTTTGTAGATAATGTTTTGAATTACGAAAATAATATAATCTATAAACAATATTGTGTTTTATTTAATACTAGATGACCCAGTGAACTTAGTACCGCCATTTTATTGTCATTAATATTTTTTAAATCTTTTTTTTTTATACTACTTGGGTGGCAAACAAGCATACGGCCCGCCTGATGTTAGGCACGTTTCTTTCAAAACGCATTCCTAAATGAGCGCTGGAGACCTGTACTCACACACAGGAACACAACTACACCGCTGTGTGTACCACATTTCTGCAAATAAATGGATCTGAATCTGAATCTGTAGTCATTTTCTTCAAACCTTGTCCTAACAATAACAAACACAAAAAAGACTTATCTAATTTGGTGCAGTCGATCGGAAGTCATACGCGTACATACATTTGGGGAGGGATTATTGACTGGCCTGTTGGTCTAGTGGTTAGTGACTGACTGCTATGCCGGAGGTCGTGGGTTCGATGCCCACCCAGGACAAATCTTTGTGTACATACATCTCAACCCATAAACGTCCCACTGCTGGGCACGGGTCTCCTCCAAACATTTGGAGGGATATTAGCCTACTATACCACGCTAGCCAGACGGGTTGGTATAGGGTTTTGTTTCGAGTTTTCCCTCTCTTGCGGTGGATAGCCTGCTAAACTTACTCCCTTAGTCGACTCTTACGACACCCTCGGGATAGAAGGGGGTGGTGACATTAGTATTCTTAATCCGTCACCACACGGACTATCCGTCACCACACGGAATCTTTGTGTGATTAGCACGAATTTTTGTTCTGTGTCTGGGTGTAATTTATGTAGGTATGTATTTAGAAATATATAAGTATGTTTATCAGTTGTCTGGTTACCAAAGTACAGGCTCTGCCTAGTTTGGGATCAGATAGCGATGTGTGAGTTGACCCGAAAATATTATTATTATTATTCTGCCCTCGGATTTTTTTACATGCTGTGTCAAAAACCACCTATAGTGCATTTTACATAGCATGGGTTCTGTGGCGTTTTAACATTTTATGATGAAGATGGAAAAAAATGATTGAATGAGTCTAACCAATAGACCTATTGAGGGCAAGAGCCTAGAGTGTTCGATCGATAGGTTTTAATTTAATGATGTTTAATTTCCATTGATATTTATCTTCAAATGTCAAACGTCACAGTACCAATGCTATGTTAAATCTATACTAATATTATAAAAGAGTTTATTTGTTTGGTTGGTTAAACGCGCTAATCTCTAAAAGTACTGGTTCGATTTGAAAAAATAGTATCTTTTTTTGAATAGTGCATTTATCCAGGAAGGCTATATAACATCACGCTATGATTAATAGGAGCGGAGCAGTAGTGTGATATGTTGCAAAATCGGGGAAAATATTCCAAATTACCACGCGGACGAAGTCGCCGTCGACACTTTCACATTTATAATATTAGTAAGGACTATTACCTAAATACTAATTTTAAGTACTATAACTACAAATAACATAATACAGATGGATTAACCGAGTTTAGCCTTACATTCACCTGCTGAACCGTTATTGCTCAAATCAAATCATTCTATAAGCCTATTGCATCCGCATTAACATAGTACACTTTATCGTTTTATTGGTAAACTGCATAAGGAATTAGTTTTGCTACTGTATTAGCAATGTTGCACTTTAATTGATTGAGCCAATCGCATTCAAAATGCCAAATAAATTTATGCTATTTTTATTTTTCACTGTTAATGGTTTATCCAGCGGTTGCGGGCAACCGATGGACAAGGTCTTCTCAGTATCGAGAGTTGTGGAACACCTTGGGGGACGCCTATGTCCAGCTGTGGACGTCTTTTGGCTGATATGATGATGAATGGTTTATCTGTAAAATGGCTGCATTGGTTCAGTGGGTAAAGTTCCTACCTCGGTTCGAGTGGAAACATGAGGACAAAAAAAATGTTGGATCCACCAATGGTTATCTTTTTTTTTTTAAAGACAACTCCCGCACTAGAGAACAAGCTCTGTGTCGCGGTGGACTTTACAAACATAAAATTAACGGACACAAATTACACCCAGACTCAGAACAATTCTTTGTGGGTCACACAAAGTTTTGTCCTGTGCGGGAATCGAACCCACAACCTCGTGCACAGCAGCCGCATACTGCGACCACTAGACCACCGAGGCAGTCAATGATTGGTCGCCTCATTCCACTACGATCCACCGTCGAGTCGCTACTGGTGGATCCAGGGTTATTTTTTTTCCTCCTCGATCCACTGTCCGAGTCTAAGTGCATTTTGTGTCCGTTAATTGTATTTTTTCAATTGCGCCTTATCTCTTACCAGTCGATTCGGATTACTATCCCATCGCACCTTTGCACACACACTTGTGTGCAGATAGATATAAGACCTAAATTGCTGGTAAATCATAACAAGAACCAAAATCATGTGACACAATTTCTAGGGCTTATAATAAATATACGTCTTAACATGCAAATGATAGTTTCGTGTTCAACAAATCATTCACGCATGATGCCATCCTGTCACCTACATTCCTGCCTATGCCATCTAAAGCTTGAAGCATTATTATAAACCTCACGATCTGTTTTAAAATGCTACTAAGAGATAATTTTAAGAGGGTAGGGCACTAGCCAGCAAGCCCGACTGTGATTGGACCTTACAGAGACCGGAGGCGCTCATAGCTAGGTGCACTCGCTGTTCGGTAAACGATCAGCAGGTTAAGCTACCACGGGCTCGGTAACCCTATAGATGGGTGACCGCATAATGGTATTTCATCTGAGCGTCTCCGTGCTTCGGAGGGCACGTTAAAAGTCGGTCCCGACTGTTATCAGTCGTTAGATCACGACAGAGGCCTAAATATGGACGGTCTAAATAACTATGTCACCAGGTTGACCTCTAACCAAAACGATAATAAGAAGACCACAGCCAAATAACTACACACAGCGTTGTAGTTGTGTTCCTGTGTGTGAGTCCAGGTCTACAGCGCTCATTTATGAATGCTTTTTTGAAAGAAACGTTTTCCTATCCCAGGGATACTCCCCAGTGTTTGTGACCATGATTTGAGGGGTTTTTTTTATACTACCAAGGAGGCAAACAAGCATACGGCCCGCCTGATGGTAAGCAGTTACTGTAGCCTATGGACGCTTGCAACACCAGGGGTATTACGCGCGCGTTGCCGACCCTTTAGAAACCTTATAACTCCTTTCTTGAACTCCATGCTATAGTCTCTCGGGAAAACCTCGGCAGCTCATTCCTCAAACTAATCGTACGTGGAAGGAAATTCCTCTGAAACCGTACAGTGCGGCATGATAGAGGTTCTAAAATGTGAGGATGAACTCCTTGTCGGTGGCGGGAGGTGCGTTGATAAAATGTGGCCGTGGGCATCATATCAAACAATTCCTCGGAACACAGCCCGTTGTACAGGTAAGTTAGAACCTTATTCTCTAATGCGTCTGTACCTATAGGTACTCGTAAGTATAACACCCAAGACCATATCGATCAACATAGCCTATAAATATCGTGACCACAATCCACTTGGCACAGTACAGTAGAACGCCGATTATCCGAATTAATTGAGATTGGGATCGATTCGGATAATCGAAAATTCGGATAATCGGACATAGACTAATAAAGATAAACGAACATATAGAATAAAATTTATTAAGTTTAAAAAACACAGGACCGATTCGGATATTTGGCGATTCGGTTAATCGGCGTTCGGATAATCGGCGTTTTACTGTACTATTTATTTATTTTTATTATAAAAAAAATACATAGTGTTTCTTAATGTTAACTTAAAGCTAACAGTGTAACATAAATCATTTTAGATTTTTCCGTACACTGACTAGTACCTAAGTATGTATGTGTGCCAACTCGTCCTAATCTCCTGGCTGGTACCTTCGCTTCCTGGTGGATAATCACCATGTTCCCTTTATTGTACACGTTGTACACAGAATACTTGTTATATTGTACTAAAGTTGTGCAATATTCGTGCGCACGCGTCGGTCTGTGAATATCGATCAGTTATGAATGGGTGTGGTCCGAGGTGTAGGTGTGAGCGTTTTAAATTACACGTGTGGTTAAGTCGATTTAAAAGATTATTTAGCAAAAACTGTTTCAATAATCACACAAAAAATTATATATTGTTTTACACAATATTTACGATATTAAAGTAGTTCTCCAAAAGACATTTTATTAAAAGCAAACATACATAAAAATAATGTCAAAGAGTTACCTTATAATATATAGGTCAGCTCAGGCCCGATGTGGAGGACCTTGTGGGAGGCCTATGTCCAGCAGTGGACGTCTTATGGGCCTTATGGCTGAGATGGATGTATCTTAGGTACAGACAGACTGAGTAGTGAATACATCTCTATGTATTCACGACTCAGTCTGTCTGTACCTAAAATACATCATCACATACTCATCATCTTAGCCAAAAGTCATCTCTAGTCTCTACTAGAGATGACTTTAGGCTAAGATGATGAAGCTGACGTCACTCCAAGACGCAAAAAAGCGGTGATCAAATTCAAACGAAACAAGAGTACTTAGGAACTCAAATGGCACAATTAATAGTGCGCTGAGACGGAACCCGCGAGGCACAGGTTCGAATCCTGCTCCACGACATATATTTAAGATGATGATGATGAAAGAGATTTATATTATATTAATTTTATTATATCCTATTTCCTATAACTTAAACCAGACGTAACAAAAGCTTATAATTTTCTGTCGTCACGACATACACCACTATTAGCTTTTCCTAAACTAACAACTATCATATTACACAGATTATATTTATATATATTTACTTTACAACTTTTTTTTCACCACCCCGTTCCATCCTGAGAGTGCCGTAAGAGTCGACTAAAGGAGTACCTAAGTCAGGCACCCAATCCAATGCAAGAGAAGGAAAACTTGAAATAAAACCCTATACCAACCAGTCTGGCCAGCGTGGTATAGTAGGCTAATATCCCTCCCAATTGTATGAAGGAGACCCGTGCCCAGCAGTGGGATGTTTATGGGTTGATATGATGATGACTTTACAACTTATTTCTTGTAAATTTACAACAAGAAATGTAGGGCATCATACAAGTAACTAAGCCCGACTTTGGGAAGGACCTTACAGAATACCACAGGCAAATAACTACACAAAGCGGTGTGGTAATGCTTCTATGTGTGAGTACAGGTCTCCAGGGCTCATTAGATATACCAGGTCAAAATCGCTAATCGATGTTATAAATGAAAGCACCAAGATGGCCGATCGAATTTTACAACATTTTATGTTATTCCAGAATATTAATTAAAATTGACTGACCTGTTAGTCTTGGTTAGTGAGTTAGTGACCATTACTACCTACTGGTCGTGGGTTCTATTCCCACGGAAAAAAAACTTTTTATTTTATTTTTTTAGGAAAACCAACAGCTAAAATAAGAATGTAAACAACATATTATATAAAAATACAGAGAGCCATTAATAGGTCTTCACAATTAGATGTAGCGTAGATCTAAGAAATTATATCAGTCGTAACACTCATAATAATAGAAATCATATATTTTTTTACTAGCTGTTCCCCGCGGCTCTGCCCGCGTGGATGTCGGTTATCGCTGCAAAAAGTAGCCTATGTGTTATTCCAGACCATAATCTATCTGTGTGCCAAATTTCATCCAGATCCGTTTTGTAGTTTTTACGTGAAAGAGTAACAAACATCCATCCATCCATTCTTACAAACTTTCACATTTATAATATTAGTAAGGAATTAACTTTGTTTGATTCATAAATGTTTGTTTCGTGGGTGTTATTTGTATCTGTAAATTGTATGTATTTAAAGCCCCTGTGACCCAAAGCTTGTTCCATAGCGCGGGAGTTGTCTTTTAAAAATACAAACAAGTACAACAAATATATAAAAAATTTGCCTTAAAACATGTGCACGCCACTGTGTATAACCGTCCTAAGATATTGCCTCATCAAAATCGATACAACTCATCCCTATTCAATCAAATATACTAAAACGTGCACTATTATCAAAATCGATTCAATCATTCGAACACGTGCAATCGATATCAGAATCTACTCGCATTTTAGAGCAAGGCCTTCTCTAATTCGACGATTACTATTACATATCCTTTCTAGGAATTCCTATATTATTCTGCTTACCTAAGTACTTATTTGTTTGTAAGGTGAAATGATATAAGCGAGCAACCTTCAGGAAAAGGCATGACTAGAGGCAAGTCCTAGCTTCGCACGGATGGATATTTATTAAAATTTCAACCTAAGACCCAACTATTGTTAAGCAGTTACCGTTGCCTCTTGCCTCACAATACCAGAGGTATCACTTGCATATTGCCGACACATTTCTTTTTACACCATGGCAATGAAGTATCCTTGGAATAGGAAAACGTTTATACAAAACGCATCCCTAAATGAGCGCTGACTACTTAGTCAGCGCTCATTTAGGGATGCGTTTTGAATAAACGACTTCCCGTGTGTGAGTACCTACAGGTCTTATTTAGAGATTTCCCTAAATAAGACTTGTAGGTACTCACACACGGGAAGTCAGGAACATATATATAATATATACCGCTGTGTGTAGTTATTTGGCCATGGTCTTCTGTAAGGTCGTCTTTTATTCAGGTTTGCTCGCTATTATGGTGATAAGGTTAAGGCAGGACCGAACGCTGTAAAAATCTTTGGGAAAGGCTATGTCCAACAGTGGACGAGGATGATGTTGAAACCCCACAGTTTTTTTTACAAAATACATTTCCCGCCCTAAAGAACAAGCTCTGCGTCACAACACAATTAACGGACACCAATTACACCCAGATTCAAAACTTATGTCCTGTGTGGGATCGAACCCACAACCTTGTGCACAGCAGGCAGCCACTGGACCATGAAGGCAGACATATTGAACACAATTAAATCAAACAATAAAATTAAATTTGACATTATAAAACTTACGTCAATTATAAAATAATAGTCCCTTCTAAAATTAGACTAACTCATAGCCATTTTAATTATGTAGATCATATTACTATACCAATAAATATATTTAATTACAGATTTAATATCATCCTTTGTGCTGTGGAGGTCGTCTGAGAAACGGATGCTTGAAGACTGTGCGTGAGGCAAACGCCATGATGGTTATAAAGTTTTTTTAATACTTCTTGGATAGCAAACAAGATGATGCCAGCAATACCAGAGGTATCACTTACGTGTTGCCGCTCCATTTTTTACAGCAATGCTTTAAGATGGAGTATTCTAGGGAAAAAGCGGTGGTGGCCGAGTGGGAAAGTAACAGACTTGCATGCAAGAGGTGCGAGTTCGATCCCGGGTGGCAGTACCAATGTGAATTTCACTTTGTGAAGTTTATATGTACTAATCAAATGATTCGCCATCTGCTAACGGTGAAGGAAAACATCGTGAGGAAACCTACATGTCATGTCTTAGAAGAAATTCTAAAGACATGTCTGATTCACCAACCCGCATTAGGCCAGCGCGTGTGAATTAAGGCCTAAACCCTCTCTCTCTCTTGATAGAGGAGAGGAGACCCGTGCCCAGCAGTGGGACATATATGGGTTGCTATTATTATTCTAGGGATAGAAGAATGTTTCTTTCAAAACGCATCCCTAAATGAGCGCTGGAGACCTGTCTCTGACCGCACACAAGAACACAACTACACCGCTATGTGTTCTTTTGTAAGGTGGAGATCCTTCCCCAGACGGACTTGCTCGCTAGTATTGTGCTCTGCCTCTATAAAACTTTTTACTTGTTAAGTAAAGTAGAGCAGCGGTTAAAATGCGGCTTTGCATAAATTAATTTTTAAAGACAACTCACTCACTAGGGAACCCTGCAGAAACCCTAAAGGGCCCTGTATCGCGGGGACCTTTACTTTATTCATGGACCACACAAATTTTTGTCTCGTGTGGGAATCGAATCCACAACACATGCCGCGAAGTAGCTCTAGTAGAAGTAGCTTTAGCGAAAGTAACTCTGTCTATCTCTCCGTCTGTCAGTCTGTCAGTCTGTCACCTTTTCCCGCTTAAACGACTAAACTGATTAGTGATAAGCAACGACATGCTATTCTTTTTATAAACTACATCGACATAGGCGGATTTGCTGGTAACAACTTCACAATCCTACAATAATTAATAATAATAATATTTATTTATTTCAGAAAAAATCCATATTTTGTTAGTAGCACAGAAAATATTGTTAGTACACATACAGAGCAAACGAAACAACAAAACAAGAACAAAACATACAAAATACATACACAAACTCTTTATACCAGGCCCAGGATGCGACCACCCGTAGTATGTAGTCGCATCCAGTGCCCCCGTATAGGCGCGTCCCAGCGGATACAACTATACTATTATAAATGCGAAGGTCTGTTTGTTTGTTTGTTACCTTTTCACGACTAAATAGCTGAACAGATATTTATGATATTTAGCACGGAGATAGATTGTATCCTGGGTAAGGACAAAGGGTATTCTTCACCGCGATAACCGACATCCCCGCTGGCAACAGCTAGCAAATCTACACTAATATTTTAAAAAGGTTTTTATTTATTTCTGTATGTTACGAATAAACTCAAAAACTACGCGACCGATTTTAAAAATTCTTTTACCATTACAAAGCTACATTATCAGCGGGTAACATAGGCTATACTTTATTTAAAAAAAAACGGAATAAATGTCCACACATGCGAAGTTGTGACAAGCCGCCATTAATATATAATAATAATTATTTATTTTCAGATAAAATCCATAGTGTTAGTAACAATTATTCTTAATCTATGTTGGTAAAATCGGAAACATCTACTTCACTAGCACTCTCACGAACTCCTTCATAATGCAGGAGTCGTACTTATCTGCAATAACTTTAAGGATGCCATTAGTGCTGCTCCGCAGCCTACTAAGTAGTGAGGCAACCCGTTTACGAATGATAGCGTGAAAGCCGTCTACTCTAGCTTCCGTAAACATGCTAGATGCACTACAAAAGCGAGGCAGCCCTAATAGCATCCTAAAGCCATTGTTATATTGTACGCGCAGCACATTAAGCGATCTCTTGGTATACTTGACCCACAGGCTGCTCATGTAGAACGTTTGACAGTTAGCTTTGAAAAGAGTAACTTTGACATCGTTATAAAGGTAATAAAAACAAACAAAAATGGAATGCAGTTTATCTATGCGTCAGTAAATCTAATATACTTTAAAGCCATGTAGCAATATAAATTATTGAAGAGGTGTTGCGAAATAAAACGATGTTTCAGTACGAAGTTTATATTTGTCGTATAAAGGACCAGTTTTATTGGTATAATGATCAGATCGTGCTCAGATTACTTTATTAGAGATGGGCAATTTAATTCGATAGCCATTACTGGGTCAATGTAAACTGTATAATTTTTTAACGGTGAAGGAAGCTCTGGCTTTGCTAGCGTCCATAGGCTACGGTAACTGCTTACCACCAGGCGGTTGCAACACCAGGGGTATTATTATGGATTGTTAATTATCTTAAAATAAATGAATATTATTACTCGCGCGTTACCGACCCTTTAAAAACCTTATAACTCCTTATCCCTCCATGCTATTGTCTCTCGGGAAAACAAGAGAACATTTTCTCTCTAAAGTATATTCGCAGTAGATTTTTCTTTTATTTGACTGCCACTAAGGTCCAGTGGCCGCAGTATGCGCCTGCTGTGCACGAGGTTGTGGGTTCGATTCCCACACAGGGCAAAACTTTATGTGAACCACAAAGTGTTGTTCTGGGTCTGGATGTAATTTGTGTCCGTTAATTGTATGTTTGTAAAGTCCTTCGCAACAAAGAGCTGGTTCTCTAGTGCGGGAGTTGTCTTTTTAAAAAGATAATACATTATAAAAAATACAATTATAAAAAAGATAATACATTAGTATGTAAGTATAAGTATTTTGAATTATACATATATACTTATTATGTATGTATGTTTATGAAAGTATACACTACATATGTACAATATTATTAGTTAGTTTCTGTATTTTTACTATTTTTTATTATTTTCTCCTTCTGTTGTACACTTCATAATGCTCTTATACTCATATACGAGTACATTTCCTCTATCATTGGTTTGTTAGAAAATTCAATATTGAGTTAAGCTCGCCTTTGTACATACATATATTTTATTAAGTATTTTGTATTGTAATTATAATTTGTGTGCAATAAAGAATTAGGAAAACCTCGGTAGGTAGCTCATTCCACAACCTAATAGTACGTGAGAGAAAATTCCTTCGAAACCGTACAGTACTGCATGTTTGAGGTGCTAGGATGTGAGGATGAACTCTGCGTGAATGATGCGTTGATAAAACGTGGGCATAATATCGAAAGATTCCTCAGAACACAGCCCATTGCATAAGTACAGGTATGAAATATATCATTATTATTATAATTGGTCACCCATCTAAAATGAAGCCCTAGGTATAAGTTGAATGTGTATAACTTAGATACACATTCTAATCTAAAACCGTGATGATATGCAACAGTTTAATGAACGCATCACGACCATTTGAACATTAAGTATCCACATCATAGTGATATTCGAGATAGAAATCGTTATAACAATTATGTAGAAGTGGTAGATATTAAGCGTTTGGAAGGCTAAACCATATCGTCTCGTCTCAAATACCGCAGTGTCTCGAGACGCAAGTCTTTGACCAGTGTGTGTTGCCAGTGATGACCTATGGATCCGAGACGTGGTCGTTCACTATGGGCCTAATGCGAAGGCTCAAAGTCACCCAACGAGCAATGGAGAGAGCTATGCTTGGAGAATCCCTGCGAGACCGAATCGGAAACGAGGAGATCCGTAGAAGAACCAAAGTGACCGATATAGCTCGAAGAATTGCTTTAATTAAGTGGCAATGGGCCGGGCACATAGCTCGTAGAACCGATGGCCGTTGGGGCAGAAAGGTTCTAGAGTGGCGACCACGAACTGGAAGACGCAGCGTGGGCAGGCCTCCAACAAGGTGGACCGACGACCGACGATCAGGACCGAATGATTTGGAAAACCTTGGGGGAGGTCTATGTCCAGCAGTGGACGTCTTATGGCTGAGATGGAGGTACTTAGATACTAATTCTTTCGAAATTCGAGTTCATCATAGGTACTACCTTTAAATACGATATCTGATCGGCTTGTCGTTCCATCAAACTATAAGAGTAAAGTAATAAAGGGCCTGCTTCTATTTGCGCACACAAGTGTGTGCGCAAAAGTGAGCATTAAAATATCTTCCACGCAGATGTCTAGTCTCCGTCAAGATTAGCCACCGTGTCAGATTAACTATTTACACCCACTTTTATGCAAGCGCATCCTTCTACAGTAGGTTATTGCGATATCTACATATACATATACATCGCAATCGAATTACAGGCTACGATTCGATACCTACATAACTTTTACACGATCGATTTTGCTAATTATTCGATTTGTAACATCAATATTAATAGGACTTTAAACTAAGGAATGCGTATTAATGCTTAGTCATTATTATTTGATGGGTGCTTCTGATCCGCTCTCTTTAAACTGAACTAGAACAGTGCTGGCTTTACGAGGTGGGAGGGGCGGTAGAGCGATGGCCCTAGTGCATGAAGGGGCATAGCATAGCAGGGAGAGAGAAAAGAAGAAGTTGTTATTGTGTCCTACTTCTCTTTTTAAGAGAGGTAGGGCACAATACTAGCAAGCAAGCCCAACTGGGGAAGGACCTCCACTTTATAGAAGACCACAGCCAAATAACTACATGCAGCGGTGTAGTTGTGTTCTTGTGTGTGGGAACAGGCACAGGAACAGGTCTCCAGCGCTCATTAAGGGATGCGTTTTGTTTGAAAGAACCGTATTCCTATCCCAGGGTTACTTCCATCTTAAAGCCCTGGTGTAAGGGAATGGGTTGGCAACACGCAAGTGATACCTCTGAAATTGCAAGCGTCCATGGCTGCGGTTACTGCTTAGCATCAGGCGGGCCTTATGCTTGTTTGCCACCCAAGTAGTAATAAGAAAAAAACGACGACATGCTCTGGTTGCAAGCCTCCATATAGTCTACAGTAACTGCTTACCATTCGGCGGACAGTTAGTTAGTTAGTTTAGCAGGGCGTTTCTCGTACTTTGGGCAGTATGCGCCTGCTGTGCACGAGGTTGTGGGTTCGATTCCCACACAGGGCAAAACTTTGTGTGACCCACATAGAATTGTTCTGAGTCTGGGTGTAATTTGTGTCCGTCAATTGTATGTTTGTAAAGTCCCCCGCGACACAGAGCTTGTTCTCTAGTGCGGGAGTTGTCTTTCTAATAGCAAATAAAAAAATAAAAACCATTTATTGACAAAAATATTACAAAAATACACGTTGTATCCATTAGCCCCACACTAGGCAAGCCTGCCCTGTGGGTGCCTGTGAATCACACAAAGTTTTGTCCTGTGTGGGAATCGAACCCACAACCTCCAGCTTAGCAGTCAGAGTACTACTAGACCAAAAGGCCAGTCAGAAATGATACATTCATTCTAAATCCTTATGCCATATTAGTAGCGGCAGATGGTATCTGTTGATATATGTATACACAGGTTATATACCTACCGTATGTGCGTAGTATGTGACTAAGGTTGCTTAACCTAACAGTTCTATGGATCAAATACATTACATTTATAAATAAATGCCCACAGCCACATTTTATCAACGCACCTCTCGCCAACGACAGGGAGTTCATCCTCACATCCTTGCACCTCAAACATGCCGTGCCGTAAGATTCCAGAGGAATTTCTTACCACGTACGATTAGGCTGTGGAATGAGCTCCCTGCCGAGGTTTTCCCAAGAGACTATAGCATGGGGTTCTTCAAGAAAGAAGTTATAAGGTTTTTAAAGGGTCGGCAACGCGTGAGTGACACCCCTGGTGTTACAAACGTCTATAGGCTACGGTAACTGCTTACCATCAGGCGGGCCGTATGCTTGTTTGCCACCTTGGTAGTATAAAAAAAAAGAAAAAAACATTTAGTCCTAATAACATACTTATATATTACCTAATTTTATATAATATACTTTACTCTAGGTCAGTGGTCAAAAAAATCAATTAAATCAATTTTTGCTGATTCAGTAGCGATCACGATCTAACTGCGCTTGCGCACGACTCATTGCGTAGCTGTAGATCATACTCTGTTGAGCAATATTGATACACGAATACTATCATAAAGTAGCATGATATGTGTTATCTATGATCTAATCCTGATCTTCATCAGAATTTAGAGGCACTTCCTACGATAATATACGATTAGATTGTGGGATGAGCTACCTGCCGAGGTTTTCTCGAGAGACTATAGCATGTTCGAGAGACTATAGCAGGTTCTTCAAGAAAGGATAAGGTTTTTAAAGGGTTGGCAACGCGCGAGTGATACTACTGGTGTTGTACCTACCCGACGGGACCGGGGGACCTTGCAGAAAACCACAGCCAAGTAACTACACACAGCGGTGTAGTTGTCCTGTGTGTAAGCACAGGTTTCCAGCTATAAACGTAATCCTATCCCAGGGATACTCTATCTTAACGCCCTAGTGTAAAAAATGAGTTGGCAACACGCAAGTGATACCTCTGGTATTGCAAGCGTCCATATGCTAACTGTTTAACATCAGTGGTATGTTTGTTTGCCACCCAAGTATAATAAAAAACTGAAGGAAAATGCTGCAACTGCAACCTAAAAGAATGTCTAAATCAATGATATAATAAAGAAAGATAAGCTACCTTCATACTTCAGTTTTGTTACCATGTTTGAGAGTTAATATTATAAATGTGAAAGTTTGTGAGAATGGATGGATGGATGTTTGTTACTCTTTCACGTAACGTTCAGTAGTTTTTACGTAAAAGAGTCTGGATCTGGATAAAATTTGGCACACAGATAGATTATGGTCTGGAATAACACATAGGCTACTTTTTGCAGCGATAACCGACATCCACGCGGGCGGAGCCGCGTGCAACAGCTAGTATATATATATTTTATACTACTTGGGTGGCAAATAAGAATACGGCCTATAGCGTATTGCTATATTCGTTTTGAGGAGTAAAATAAGACGATGATTTTGCTTGTAATACGCTGCTTTCATAGTTCTGTGTAATCGTTCGACTTTCGAGTTTGACTGTGGGTGATACGGAGTTGTCCGTATTTTATTTATTCCCATGAGTTTTGCCAAACTTCTGAATATTCTTGATTCGAATTGAGCTCCCTGATCTGAAGTTATGTATTCAGGACATCCGAATCGGGTTATCCACCCTTCGTATATCACTCTTGCAATTGACTCTGCAGTGATGTCTGACGCTGCGAAAGCTTCTGGCCATGACGTACATCGGTCAATCATTGTTATGATGTATCGTTTATTCTGGGATGTTGTGAGGGGTCCGACAATGTCGACGTGTAGATGAGAGAATCTTTCTGCTGGCATGAATTTTCCAAGTGGTGATTTGGTGTGCCGATGTATTTTTGAACGTTGACACTGTAAACATGCTTCAGTCATCTTGTTGATGTCCGTGTTCATGTTTTCCCAAATGTAGTTCGCTGCAATTAACTTCCTCGTAGTGTTTTTTCCGGGATGGCTTATATTGTGGAAACTCTCGAAAATGTCTCTTCTGAATTTAAGGGGAAGAAATGGTCGTTGTTTCCTGGTTGATAAGTCGCAGAATATCTTGATTCCTTTATCGTGAAAATGTACCGTTTCGAACCGTAATGATTTATTTGATTTCAATCGTTCGAGTTCGTCATTGTTTTGTTGACAATTTGCTACCTCCTTCCAGTCTATATTGGATGGTAATGATATCGTTTCAACAACTCGAGACAAGGCGTCTGCAACTATGTTTTCCTTGCCGCTAATATGTGTTATATTAGTGCTGTGTGCACCTGATGTTAAGCAGTAACCGTAGCCTATAGACGCTTGCAATACCAGAGGTATCACTTGCGTGTTGCCAACCCACTTTTTTACACCAGGGCTTTAAGATGGAAGTTACCCTGGGATAGGAATACGTTTCTTTCAAAACGCATTCCTAAATGAGCGCTAGAGACCTGTTCTCACACACAGGAACACCACTACATCCCTTTAGTTATTTGGCTGTGGTCTTCTGTAAGGTGGAGGTCTTTTCCCAGTCAGGCTTGCTCGCTGGTATGGTGCCCTACCTCTCTTGAAAAGATTATAGATTTCAAGTATATATTCGATAGATAATTTAATTGTTAGAAACTTTATTGGTGACATTGTTAACATTATTGTTTCCTTTACTATTGTTATTATACAAAGTACTAGGTATATGTTTCTTGTACCGTAATAAATAAATAATACGTAACGTACGATATAGAAAAAGATAGCGATAGATGAAATGAAGCTACTTACCTACTGTTGATAGCAACAATTTCATTTTTAATAGCTTTTGTTAACCGACTTCAAAATAATAGGAGGTTTTCAATTCGTCGGAATCTTTTAATGTATGTTGTTCACCGATTGGTAGAAGACTGCTGAACTGATTTGGGTTTTTTTTGTTTCAGAGGGTTTGGAATCGGTCAAGCATTTTTTTATGAATCAACAATATTTTGTATAAATTGATGATATTTCATTAAAGTCGGTTTAATTTTTGATAACGAGCAATTCGATACTGCCCCCGCATCTATCTATTTACCTATATAAAATACGTAGGTAGTTACATATTATGATCGTAATAAATCATCATGTTATTATTACCCACGAGCCCTAAGGGGCCTACAGACCTTAGATTAAAAGACCCTGTAATAGAACACAGTATGTCTTGACTAGACTTTGAAGTAGAGCATACTTGATAATTACGTTCAATGCTTTTAGGCGATTTTAGATGATATGCTCGCTAAAGTGCTCTATTTTGTAACTTAGATAAAAAATTTGCTTGTGATAAGACCGTTTATTATACATACTCCTTGGTTGCTTCCCTATGTAAGTGCGATTTCTTGCAGGCAACCTTGGGATGGACAGGAATGACCAAAACACTTTTTTTTTTAGTTGAGGTACTTAGTTCATAAAATCTAATTTTTTGAAGTAAAAACTTCTTTAGTCGCGTTGAGGACTTTTTGTAACTCGCGTCATGGGACCATGACGCGTATACAAAAGTAATAATCTTATAGCTCGACGATACAATTCACAAGTTAATTAGTTTTCACTTCTATCGGCAGTCACCAATTATTCGCAAGAAAAGTTACAATTAGGTTTTGAAATGAGCTCTGAATCAAGATGCCAAAGTTTTCCCGGGAGACTAACAAAATACACCCAGACTCGAAACAATCATTTATGAATCACACTAAGTTATATAGGTATCGTGTGGGAACCGAACCCACGACCACCTCCTTATTAGCCCAATACATTAAATGCCTACACTGGTTAGTTTGTAATTAGGTAGTAAATACAGTCGGATTTCAGTCATGGTGGCCAATTACAACGGATATTAGCCAGACAGCCAGATAGGAAAACTCTTGCAAATGACCACTTTGTGCGCCTTGAGAGAAGCAATAGCATGTTCACTCTCAAAGTCCGATAGGACGGCAACCCGACACGACGAAGAGAAACGATAAACAATACGACATAATGTCATTTCTTTTCTGTCCATCCAAAGGTTGTCTGTAAGAAACTGCTTTTAGCGATAAGGGCGCCCATTGTATGTAACTCAGTATAAATAATATTTTTGTCAAAATGTAATTGGTGTACAATAAGAAGTATTCTGTTTATCTAGCTACACCTACGTGAAATCCCATACATTTGCTTTTTTATTCTGTTCTATTCTATTCGACTACCGTTTAAATGCCACTTGTCTAGAGGGGCAGGCTGATCCTACATCAATGCCGATATGAAAGAAGAGCGCGAAAAGCTTAAAAAATATTATAAAAATAAACATAATTATAGTCGAATTATTTCAATCGTTATACGGTTTCTTGTTATTCTTTATTATTATAGATTTATAACAACCTCCATCTTTCACGGTTGCCAGAACCAAATATAAGTCTTTGTATGTATTTATCATCTCAAAAGAAAGACGTTTACTGCTAGCCATAGGACTCTTTCAAGGATTTCCATAGCTTTCGGTCTTGAGTTGACCTTGTCTATCGGTTGCCCGCAACCTTCACCAAGTCATCGGTCCACCTTGTTGGGGGCCTGCCCACGCTGCGTCTTCTTCTTTAAAAGATCAGCACTATACTTGCATTTTTGTTATGACGGAAATGAATGCAACAAAAAAACCCATAATTTCATTGACCTTAAACAATTTAACTAGAGCAACATTCAATGCGTTCTCCTTAAGCAGATGCGCCATTCCCCACTCACACAACTATAATATAGTACACGCACACATACACACATTATATGTAATCAGTAATCACTCACATATTGGTATATAAGCACTCGGGAATCATAACGAAACATCATTCGGGCAACATCGATCGTCTTCGTTCGGTGTTCCAATTTTTTTTGAATTTTGTTCTAATCCGTTAAATTAAGTGAAGTGTGTTCCAAGTTTAAAGTTGTTTTTTTTATTTAAAATTAAATTAACCAATAAAATGAAGGTAAGATAGGGAACAATCCCTGTGTCGCGGGGAATATCACAAAAATAAAATTTACGGACATAAAGTATCTACGCCTAGACTCAATACAACTATCTGTGGTTCAAAGAAATATTTATTTTACGTGAAAATTGAACCCACATTATTCGGCGTCATGAGTTTAACTGCCTCGTTAGTGTAGTTGGTGACTGCTGTTCACGAAGTCCCGGGTTCGATTCCCATGTCAGGCTAAAATAAAGTACTGAAGTGTTTCCGAGACCCCCATGTCTCGAAAAGCACTGAAAGCCGTTGTAAAAAAGTCTTTCGTACAGCCGTGCTATGCCTCGCTGATTGTGTCGTATTAAAATTTAGAACTAAGTACCAAATTTATTTATTTATTAATAAGCAGGCTGACCCGCCGGCTGATTCTCTAGGAAACAGCGATGGCAAACTGACAGTTGTGATCGCAAACTGACAGTTGTGATTGCTCGGTGACGGCACAATCTATTGACTAAACGTCAAAAAGGGCTCTTACGGAATACCGATTTTCAATCTGACAGCCAGATTTTGCTCGGTTTTTGCGGAGGATTGGGTTTTTTCAATAAAAACCTCCTACAAAGTAAATAACTAACTTTGAAAAATGAATTAATAAAATCGGAAATCGTTCTCAAGTTTATATTATTTGGAACAATAAACAGATATAGCTAACAATGAAAAGCGGGTCGTTACCATATGTTCTGTTTGAATATCTATTTCCATTTTATTAAGTGGACAAATCATAATACTATCCACGTTAAACAATCAAAGTATAGAAAAACCACCGTGAGTAATTTTTACAAGATGGCAAATTTCGTAAGTCATCAATAAATAAATCCTGCCTCCGTGGTTCAGTGGTCGATGTGTGAAACTGCTGATCACGAGGACCCGGGTCCGATTCTGTTAAAACATTCACAATAGATGCCCGGAGTTTGGAAATTGGCGGTGTTTACACCCCCGTGCCTCGGAAAGCATGTAAAGCCGTTGGTCCTAAGCCTGATCTCTCTCCGGTTGTGTCAGATTTGCCGTCCCATCGGACTATGAGAGTGAGGGAATAAAGAGTGCACTTGTGTTTGCGCACACACTTGTGCACTATAATATCTCCCGCGCAGATGGCAAGTCTCCGTTGACATTAGCCGCCGTGACCGAAATTCGGTTAGGAGGACATTATTATAATATTAAAGCGAAAGTTTGTAAGAATGTATGGATGTTTGTTACTCTTTCACGTAAAAACTACTGAACGGATCTGGATGAAATTTGGCACAGAGATAGATTATAATCTGGAATAGCTACATATAGGCTACTTTTTATGGCGATAACCGACATCCACACGGGCGGAGTCGCGGGCAACAACTAGTAAATACATTATATAAGTATAATAAATAGTTTTAAATTTAGTAACGGAAGTCAATATTCTCGAAGTAGTTGCTGTAGGCACTAAAATGTTATAACGTGACCAAGGGTAATTGGAATAAATTTATCATCATCATCATCTCAGCCACGACGTCCACTGCTCGACATAGGCCTCCCCCAAGGATTTCCACAACTCTCGATCCTGAGCCGACCTTAAATAAATAAATGTATATGATGACTGAAATCTAATACTGTTTTACTGATAACTTCCAGCTCCTCGTCCTTACCACATTGGCAGTAGCCTGTTTAGCAGAGCCTCCAGTAGACAACAGATACCTACCTCCAGGTTCCCAAGGTCCACCCTCCACGCTGTATGGAGCACCGGTGCAAAAACAAACTGATGCCGTATTCAGGTATGAGAGACCACGAGAGAGGAAGGACCTTCACCTTACAGAATACTACAGCCAAAAATTTGTTCACCAATCTTTTTTTCTCTGTACTACTTAGGTGGCAAACAAGCATACGGCCCGCCTGATGTTAAGCAGTTACCGTAGCATTTGGACGCTTGCAATACCAGAAGTATCACTAGCGTGTTGCCAACCCATTTTTTTTATACCAGGGTTTTTTTTATACTCCTAGGATAGGAATACTTTTCTTTCAAAACGCATCCCTGGAGACCAGTACTCTCACACACAGGAACACAACTACACCACTGTGTGTAGTTATTTGGCTGTGGTTTTCTGTAAGGTGGAGGTCTTACCCCAGTCGGGCTTGCTCGCTATTATGGTGCCCTACCTCTCTATTTTTTTAAAAAATACAATAATAGCACCCAAAACCTATAAATATTTATCCTTGTTTACAAAATATGGTATTACAAAGACCTAGCGAAACGACTGATAAACTTTCAGTCCCGTCTGGGAATCGAACTCACACCACGTTGCGCAGTGGTAAATGGCGAAGTGACCACTTTAACCACTGAATTATTCAGTAAATATTGTATTTGTTTATGTTTCCAGAAGCCAGTCTTCCCGCCGCCCTTCTAGCCAATACGGACCTCCTTCATCTAAATATGGACCACCTTCCCAGAGCCAGCAGTATAGCCCTCCATCCACTCAATACGGAGTGCCCAGCCAAGGTGTGCAGGTGCCTGGATCCCAGTACGGAGCCCCATCCGTTCCTTCAAGTCAGTATGGAGCCCCTGGATTTGGTGGATCAGGTAACTTTTATAATCAGATTTTTATAACTTTGCAGCTATCAAAATATTGCCATATTTGACTGCATTGGAAAAAAATCATAATGATAATAATTATAATCATTTAATATATTTACAGTTCTTAAAAAAAAGGAAAAAATAAATAATAATATAATTATATACATAGAAAATACACGAAAAACGGGAGGGACTGCTTAGTAGGCGTCATAAAATCATTTAATTATCATAAAAAAGCGGTGCTTGCCGGGTAGCAAAGTAACAGACTTGCACGCAAGAGGTACGAGTTCGATCCCGGATGGCAGTACCAATGTAAATTTGTGAAGTTTATATGTACTAATCAAATGATTCACCATCTGCTAACGGTAAAGAAAAACATCGTGAGGAAACCCACATGTCTTAGAAGAAATTCTACAGACATGTCTGATTTACCAACACGCATTAGGTCAACGTGTGTGAATTAAGGCCTACATCCTCTCTCTCATAAATTCTCGGGCCCAAATCTACAGTAAAATCCTACTTAATATTATAAACACGAAAGTTTGTAAGTATGGATGGATGGATGTATGGATGTTTGTTACTCTTTCACGTAAAAACTACTAAACGGATCTGGATGAAATTTGGCACCTGAGATAGATTATGGTCTGGAATAACACATAGGCTACTTTTTACAGCGATAACCGACATACACGCGGGCGGAGCCGCGGGAAACAGCTAGTATCAGATATTTCCACTGCCAAAACTCGACTTCTAACTCCTCCTATTTACGAGTCCAAGACAGTTAGGTTTAGTTGTCCACGGGACGCACGAGTGGCAAACCTCGGTGTATCAGTTGGTTACTCCGCTGTTAATCCTGGCTCTCATGAGTCACAGCGGTGGGCATGTGCGTTGTCTGCTCAAACTCGAGCTTACCGCCTGCTGGATAAATCATCCTTTGATAAATTGATATATTATATTGTTTGTAATTCCACAGGCGCTTTGTCCCAAGGTGGATCGTTTGGTGGTCAGGAGCAAAGCCGTCAGTACTTACCCCCTGGAGCAGGAGGTGCTGGTGGAAGAGGAGGATATGGTGATGATGAGGGCAATGGCGTAAGTTGATAATTACCTATACATATTTAATTGTTGTCCTGACGAAATAATTCATCAATGCAGTCAGCGCCTAAACCTCTGGGGCAGCAAATTTGAAGTTTTACTCAAAAATGAAATGAAAAATTTAGCAATAAGAAGAGTTATTTTGGAAATTTTACCCCTAAGGAGATAAAATAAGGGATGGAAGTTAGACGTGGAATGTGCCTGCTTATCGCAAGGTCTCGAGTATATTACAATAGATGTTTGGAAATTGGCGGTGTTTACACAACACCTTGAAAAGCACATAAAGGCGATAGTCCTACTTTTTTATACTACCAAGGTGGCAAACAAGCATACGACCCGCCTGATCATAAGCAGTTACCGTAGTCTATAGACGCTTGCAATACCAAGGTTGTCACTCGCGCGTTCCCGACCCTTTATAAGCTATAGTCTCTTGGGGAAACGTCGGCAGGAATCTCATTCCACCTCAGTTTGACCTATCTCCAATCGTATTTATTAAAATTAAAGTCAAAATTAGATAATAGCAAGCATATTCTAATTTTCCAGGAGCCAGCCAACTACAGCTTCGAGTATATGGTGAAAGATGAGCCTTCTGGCAACGACTTCGGTCACCGTGAGTCCAGGCAAGGAGACCGCGCTGAGGGCATCTACTATGTGCTGTTACCTGATGGCAGGAAACAGGTAAACAGAGCAAAAATGGCGGTGATAGGCGAATAGGAAAGTATCCGACATACACGCAAGAGATGTAGGTTCGATCCTGGATGGCAGTACCAACGTAAATTTCACTTTGTGGAATTTATATAAACTAATCTAATGATTTGTTGAACCCACATGTCTTAGAAGTAATTCTAAAGACATGTCTGATTCACCAACCCGCATTTGGCCTGCGTATGTGAATTAGGGTCTAAACCCTCTCTCTCTCTCTCTCTTGATAGAGGAGAGGAGACGCGTGCCCAGCAGCGGAACAAATATGGGTTGCTACTATTAATAAATAAATAAAAGTGGTACACATGGCCATTTGATCCCAAATAAGGCGGAGTCTGTATGTACTATGGCAACCTGACAACTGGTGAACATGGAGAAACCTGGGGAATATTTCTACACTTCTGTGCTACGTTTTTAACATGCGTGTGGCGTACTCCAGCACACAATTCGTAGTTTTCATTTTTTTCCTAAATTGTTATTATTTGCTGTTATATTGTTTTTCTTGTTTTATTTTAAATGTCTTTTTTATTGTTTTGTTTTTGTAATCCTGTTGTTTCTACTTTAATGTTGTGCGTAATCTGCGTGTTAAAATAAATTGTTTTTCTTTTTTTCTACTCAAAATCGTTAAACACCAGGATTTTATGCTATGGGTAACCTTGGGATAAGAAAATATTTCTTTGAAAACGCATCTCAAAATATACATAACAATAGGTTCCTTATATTTCAGACTGTGGAGTACGAAGCTGATCAGAACGGTTACAAACCTAAGATCTCTTACGAAGACACTGGCCTAGGTCAGGGAGGCTATGGCAGGAGTGGCCAGAGCGGCTTCAACGGCTATGAAAACCAAGAAGGACCTTACTAACCAGGAACATCGATATTATTACAAGAGAAAAAGAGATAGATAGATATCTCTCACCTACATAACGATATTTTTAGGTGCTCCGCGATGCTTCAAAGGATTTTGATAGAAAGCATAATATATAAATCTATTTAGTTTTTTCTCTTTTAATATAGGTCACCTGAGTCTTAAAATAAATAAGGTGCCTACCTGTGGATTGGTAAAGATATATTTTTCTTAAGTATCAAATATTTAGTAATGATCTCCAACGTAAAAATATTATAGACCTACTGAATTACGACCTTGACCATTTAGAACCTTTAGACACCGCAGACTGCAGATTTCTATGAGACGATAATTAAGTCGACGATTAATTTTCAATAATACCGATAAAACCGGGTGTTTTCTCAGTAAAAAAAAATAGAAATGTAATTATTAGCCTATTTAATGACAAAGTTTGCGGCCTCATTTCAAATTAAAAAATAAATTCTGATTCAAAATTAAAATGTTCGATTATACTCTATGAATATAATTTGACATTTTGTTTGTAAAGTTTTGGCGGGTACTTTTTAAAACGTCAATTATTACTTTAATTGATTAAATATTTTATTTTTTATGTTTATATGACCACTTATACGACGACATGGGCTATATGTAATGGATATTGAGCCATATTTAAGAGACCAATGTACAAAACGCTTATTAAGTTTAGTTTTTAGTAAAACAAAATGGCGAAAAACTTACATAAATATTTTTTTCTTTTCTCTTCATTCTTCGTTACTGTAACTTTAATATTCTAACACTTGTCTTGTAATTTATGTTAAAAAATCACGTATTATACAAGTATGTACGTATTTTATATTCCGACTTGATTTTTATATGAAATGTTTATTTTCTTTTTCAAAACACATTACAATAGTAAACAGTTCTTTACATTGGTAATTTATTTCTTTACACGTACATATTGTTTCCTTTTTGTCTATTTACTTTCATAAATAATTATCTATCTATATTTAACGTATAGCAATCATTGTAAATAAAATATAAATACCAACATATTTATAACTTTTGTTTTTTTACCACAGATAACAAAGAGGCATTGTACTTTTTTTTTCATAAATACTACTAAGGCAATAACAAGCATTCTGCCCGCATGATGGCAAGGAGATACCGTAGCATATGGACGCTTACATTACCTGATACTATACCGTACTTAAAAAAATATAGCGACTGGCCTGTTGGCCTACTGGTTAGTGACAGATGTCATAGGTTAGATACCCACACGGGACAAAATTTTATGTGATTTATAAAGGTTTGTTCCTTGTCTGGGTGTAACTTGTGCCCGTTAATTGTATATTTGTAAAGTCCACCGCAACACAGAGCTTATATTATAGCTTTAAAAAAGAAAAAGAAAAAATAAATTAAATCAAGGTCAGTATTAGCTCATTATTATCTAACTGGCAACACAACAGTTCAAACTTCGAACAGGCCTGTTTCAACACACGCTCTTTCTGTATTATGTAAGACACATAGTATTGAACTTTCTCCATAAACGCGTTCTCAGAATAACTAAGTATGAAGACGTACAAATTCGCTGATTTTTAATTTTATTTTTCGGTATTTGAACGGCTGTAGTTATTTGGGTATGTTTTTCGGTAAAGGTCTTCTTTACTCAGACGGGCTTGATAGCCTGTATCGTGACCTACCTACTTAGATAGATAGCTTTTTATTGTACACCAAGTAACAATTTTGTCTTAATGATAAATGTATAGCTATGTACAATAGGCGGCCTTATAAAATCAAATTGTTACAGGCAACCTTAGGATAATTAAATATTAAAATAAAAATATTTTTCGGGATAATTCACACATCGCCATCTGATCCGAAACTAGGCAGAGCCTGTACTATGGTAACCAGACAACTGATAAACATTCTTACATATGTATGTCTAAATACATACATATTATAGATAAATTACACCCAGACACAGAACAAACAATCAGATAGACAGAATAGATGGGAAATAAGAAAAAATACAACTAATTCATAATTTTTTTGCCTAAAATAGATTTTAGGCTAACCACGGAAATATTATGTCTGTGGTTAGCCTATCCTAATTAAAATCGTAAAAAATTATACTATGTCACAGATAATATAAACTATGTTTACGTTTTTACACTTTTTTATATATATTTTCTTTTTTTAAAAGACAACTCCCGCCTCGAGAACAAGCTCTGTGTCGCGGGGGACTTTACAAACATACAATTAACGGACACAAATTACATCTAGACCCAGAACAACTCTTTGTGGGTCACACAAAGTTTTGCCCTGTGTGGCAATCGGACCCACAACCTCGTGCACAGCAGCCGCATACTGCGGCCACTGGACCACCGAAGCAGTCAATTCAATGCTTATTATCCTTCTACATAATATATAGGTAATGAATGTGAACCTATTGTTATTCCAATTACTGTTATTGATGCATTGAATACAGATACACAAGGGAGCTTTGTTGTAGATGTATGTACCTTCTGAATGAGACCTATTTCCGCAATCCATCAATACATGTGGAAGCTATTCTCCGTCTGTTAGGTTATTATACGGTTGTGCTATTTACCAGCCTCTTTGGTCTTATAGCGAGATTGCTGAACATGAGGACCCAGGTTCTATTCCCAGGTATGGCCAAAAATAGATACATAATAGATTGTTATGTCCGTGTAGTGACGGATTAAGAATACAAATTTCACTATCCCCTTCCATCCTGAGGGTGTCGTAAGAGTCGACAAGGGAGTAAGCCAGGCAGACAATATCCACCTCAAGAGAGGGAAAACTCGAAACAAAACCCTATACCAACCCAGCCAGCGTGGCGTAGTAGGCTAATATCCCTCCAAATCTATGGAGGAGACCCGTGCCCAGCGTACGAACGGTGGACGTTTATGGGTTGAGATGATATTTATTTATTTTCTCTCATAAAGGTACAATGGGTCACAATAGTAAAAGTATGACATCTTAGTTATATTAATCCTTAATGAGAGCTGGAGTCTGTACTAGGCTTAAAGCCTGTGTTACAAATCTCCAGGCCCCCCAACATATCTCCTTATATCAAAAAAATTTCATACAATTTGATGATTGATGATGATGATGATGAGATTGTTCTGTCAAGAATTTCACAATAGATTCCCGAAGTTTGGAAATCGGAATTTTTGTTAAACTGTTGGTCTCAGGACCAACAGTTTAACAAAAATTCCGATTAAAATTCCGATGAGATGAGATCAGGTCAGCCTGATCTCATCTCATCCTGATGTCAGACTGACATCCCATCGGATTACGAGAGTGAAGGCATTAAAGGGCTGTTGACTGATACGCTCGTGTTATGCTTTGCTCTATAATATTAACAAATAGTCTGTTGAGATTAGTCGCCGTGACCGCAATTTTTATTGAATTACTAGATGTTGCCCGCGGCTCCGCCCGCGTGGATGTCGGTTATCGCTGTAGCCTATGTGTTATTCCAGACCATAATCTATCTCTGTGCCAAATTTCATCTAGATCCGTTCAGTCGATTTTACGTGAAAGAGTAACAAACATCCATCCATTACAAACTTTCACATTTATAATATTAGTAGGATGGCATTTTATGAATTCTTACGAATTCAATCACTTTTGTCAAATAATAATAGACCAGTTAAAGACTTGTTGTTGATATTCCGGTTTTCCAGTACCTAACGCCGGCCGGTTAATGGATCGTAGCCGGAGGTCGTTTCCCAGGGCACCCAGCAGAAAAACAGGGAGAATGTAACCACACAGTCATCCTGTTTAGGATATTAGGGACCTTAATTCCCTTCCTTGATTTTTCTGTGACCCTATGAGTAGGGTCCGAGAAATCGTGTAGGTAATGGCCTTTACACGATATCCATAAATAGTTTGTTTACGTCGTGTTTCATGTACAATCTTCATACGTCCTTAACCTTTTGACCACTAGGGACGTCTAACAATTCACGTCATCAATAAAAACCAGTATCATGACATGTGTCCAGCAGTGGACTGCGATAGGCTGATGCCAATCGCAGCCCACTGCTGGACACATGCACGCACGTGCTTTCTAGCACGATCCTCGGCTTCCCGCATCCAACTACTCCCAGCTTTGCGAAGATCGTGGCTTCACCTCGACTGGCCGAGAAGCGGTCTCAAAAAAAATACAAATTCAGCTCAATAGACACACCCAAAATTAATTTAAAAACTTCATTCAATTGTTGATTATCGGATGATGTAGGCTCCATTCAACATGCAAACATCAACAAACAAATAACAATGCTTATTGTGATTTTTATACGTCATATTCTCGATTCGTAGCTATGTCATAGCCCCCGCCCTTTCATTAAAGTTGTCCAATCAAATCACTAGTAAGCTGTTGGCGGCCGATATGACTATACGTTGTGAGTGTTACGCAATCGATTACGGACCTTAAAAATCGTAAGTAAACTTTTTAATTTCATAATTCGATAGGTTTTATACTTTATTATATTATCTGTGGTTTTAGATAGTTACATAATCTGTTTTGTCCTTTTTTGTGTTTGAACTTAGAATGTTATTATTGGGTTTTATTTACTGCATCAGTTTGCAAGCTAGTCAAATATAAACACTTTAGTTTTCTTAAAAAAATATACTTTTAATTAAAGAAATACAAAGGTTTATTAATACAGTCTTTACAACGGATAACAAAAGAATGAATATATTAATTCGGCATGGTTATTTATAATGCAAGACATTGCATTAGTGTGCTGTCCGTGTGGGACCTCACGGGAGATGCAACTGAAGCCTCCTGTGATTAACTTAATGTATTTGGTCACCATTAAGTTTATTATAATTAGTTATGTAACGACTTACAGAGAACATCGGTCATGTTTGTCGTTAGGCGTTGGTGGCGTGATGCGTTCTTAGTTTACTAATATGGTACGATGTGGGGTCTGGGAACGCATAACTCCTCCCTCCCTAAGTTCAAAATCATCATCCGGTTTAGACAATTTAGGATGTTGATTTTGATATCTGCAGAATTTACACAAATATGCAGATCTATAGTGGTACATAGTTACAATGAAAAATATTATAAGTAAAACGTAAATTATTAGAGTTCCTAAACTAACACTGTGTATATTCACAAATTGCCCATTTTCACTTTTTATAATTTCACTTTTGCTTAACACATGTGACAGGAACTGCAGGTTTTCTAAATCGATGTTGTCCAAATTGATTGATTTCTTCCCGAAGACATCTTGTGGTGTGACAATCTTTGGTAGATGTATCTTTGGTGTGCTTATGAAGGCAACTTCTCCGGTTTGGACACGACGTTTACGTAAAGTGAGCTTTTCTATGTTCACTTCACAAGCGTTGGTGAGTGTAACGATGTATGTACCCATGATACTGTGTTGGCTCATGTCATTTTCACAGATTTCCGTCAATATTGTGTGGAAACCCGTATAGATGATCCAAGAATCTGGTTGTATTAACTTGATTTTGATGTCGGTTGTTTTAACAGACAGGGGAGAACACGAAGTTATTTTTGTAGAAAACTTCATCAGGTCCTCGATGCATTTATCCTCTTCTTCATAAGATATATGTTATTCATAGCATAGGAATTTTCCATCAGCGACTTCTCTGCAGGGCTGAGAGAGCGGTAACATTTTCGACCCTTTTGTAAGGATTTGGGAATGTTTAGGAATGATTAAAAAGGTAAGGTTTAGGTGAGGGTTATACATAGGGAATGGATACAGTTTGTAATAATTGTATTCATCTAACTGGACTGTAGGAACTGTCATTATAAAAGTAATACGTTTGGCTTTCATATATGCCTTAATATCTATACAATTCTCAATATTAATTAAATTATCTAAGGTAACTGGGAAAACTAATTTATCTGTTTTCTCAATATTTATTAAAGTATTAAACAGTTCACTCGAGTCTAAAAGTGATTGATGTAAAACATTGATTTTACTAAATGCTATCGCTGTTTCTACCTCATCTAACCTGGTTAAAATAACTTGAAAGTTATGAGTTAATAAATTGAATGTTTTTAATACAATATCTTTACTTCTTTGAAATTGCGTTTTGTTTAATATATCTTCAATTTGAGTAATAGTTTTATCTAAAATAATAAAATTATTTCTTGTAGAGTTTGTAACATTTACAAAAGTTTCTACAATTTCAGAGATTAATGTTACTTTATGTGAAAGTGCATTCTGTTTAGATTGAATCTTACTTATTAAATCATCATATCTCAAAGCGTCATTATTATCTAAGTTTCCGGTAATGACTTTAATGATTGTTCCAAGTGGATTAATTATTCCTCTCTTAATTCTAATACTTGGACTTATTTGATTAAATCTATCTAAAGTAATATTCATAATATATTCAGTTTGCAACTGTGCATCTAAAAGACTTCCATCTAAAATGTATATATTTAACTTATCATTCATATACTTCATAATATCGTAATATTTATTTATATTATAATTTAAATTACTGTGTACTAACTCTAAGTCTAAAATCTTAATTATATACCAGTTATAGAGGCTAATTTGTCCTGTGCCTATCCTGTATCTATGGCTTCCTTTAAAATAGGAATATCTGAGGAATCTGTATTCTCTTCAGAATGAATAGTTTCCACCGGTGAGTCGGGTTTTTCCGATGCGGTGAGAGTACCGCTACTCACTGAACGTACAGGGTAATTCGATTGTAAACTTCTAATCGATTGATTACTATCATCAGATGATGAAATTAAAATTGGTTCATTTTCAGGCGTATTAACTATCATTGACATATTTTCGTCTTCTAAAATGTTTAATTTTATACGCGACAATGCGTCTGCATTATTATTTTGTTTACCCGGTTTATACTCTATCTCGTAATCGTATTCTGTTAATCTTAAACTCCATCTTGTTAACCTACTACCTGGTTCTTTAAATGATTGTAACCAAGCCAGTGGTCTGTGATCGCTTAAAATTTTAAACTTATTACCGTATAAATAAGGTCTAAAATACTTACAAGCCCAAACTATGGCTAAAAGTTCTTTCTCTATAGTACTGTAGCGAGTTTCCGCTTCATTGAGAGTTCTACTCGCAAAGGCTATTGGCTTATCACTACCTATGGGACCTTGCGATAAGACTGCACCAAGAGCATAATTTGATGCATCTGTGGTAAGTAAAAATGGTTTAGAAAAATCTGGAAATTGTAAAATCGGCGCATTTGTAAGAATTTCTTTACATTTTTCAAATGCGTCAACAAATTCCTTAGTTATATTAACCTTATTCTTTTTCTTTAAGCAATTAGTTAACGGTTGAGTAACCTTAGAAAAGTCTTTTATGAATTTTCTATAATATCCTACTAATCCTAAAAAACTCTTAATCTCGGTTGGAGTTTTAGGTAATGGAAATTCCAATACTGCTTTAACTTTATCATTATTAGGCTTTAATCCATCTTCGGATATTGTGTGTCCTAAATACAGAACTTCTTTTCTTAAAAATTCACTCTTATCTAAAGTAACTTTCAAATTTGTTTCCCTTAATCTATCAAATATTAACCTTAATTTTTCTAAATGTTCCGATAGGCTTACGGAATATATAATTATATCATCTAGATATACTAAGCAATGTATGCCTTGCAATCCTCTCAGCACGTTGTCCATTGCGCGTTGGAACGTAGCTGGAGCTGTCTTCAAACCAAAGGGCATTCGTTTAAATTCATAATGTCCCGATTGGGTTGAAAATGCAGTTTTCTGCTGATCCTCTTTTTGTACCTCTAATTGATGGTATCCACTTGCTAAATCTAGCGTAGAGAAATATTTAGCTTTACCTAATCTATCGAAAAGATCCCTTATGTTCGGAAGGGGGTATTTATCATCTATAGTTATCTCATTTAAGCGTCTATAATCTATCACCATACGGTATTTCTGTTTACCTGATGTGTCTATTTTTTTCTTAACTAAATGAACTGGAGCACTCCATGGAGAATGACTCTCTTTAATGACGTCATTTTCTAATAATTTTTCCACCTGTTTCTGTATTTCCTGATTAGTTTTTATAGGATTCCTATATGGACGAATAAATATAGGGTCCTCGTGTTTAGTTCTAATTCTATGTTTTACTTGGTTTGTGAAAGATAAAGGAATATTATCACTATGGGAAATATCCTTATATTCCGTACATAAATTTTGTATGTACGTTTTTTCTTCCTTATTTAAATGTTCTAACCTAATTTTCGAGAGGTTATTTTCCAACTCTTTTTCAATATTAATATTAACATTAAGATTATTTACTTGGCAAAATTCATTTTCTAACTTAACTACGTCTACAGGTCTATCAAACGTTATAGTTATATCTTTATCAGTAACGTTTTGTATGATCGTCTGCGCGAACGAATCTTTACAAGTTACTATGGCATCCGGCATACGAACGCCTGGGCAAAACTCTGTAAAATTAAATGTAGCTGTGCCATTTTCTAACATTGTCGGAATTTTAACACGCATTTCCGATCTTGAAGGTATTTTTATCTTATGGAAATAATTATACCAAATTGGGATATCGGTATATTTTGTTTTTAAAATTTGCCTTTTCATATCTATACTAGCTTCTAATTCCTTTAATAAATCTATACCTATAAGACCATCATAGGCTTTGTCTACACTATATATATAAAATGTATGACATAAGTTTGTCTTAAACGTTTCAGTTAACGGAATAGTCATAACTTCATTATGTTGACTACAACTGTGTGTACTGTGCACTTCAAAAGGTTTATACACTTTATACTTAGCAAAATATCTATTTGCTTTCTCAGGACTCATAAACGAACGAGTACTTCCCGTATCAATTAAAAAATATGCATTTATTTCTGGTAAATGTATATGAGGTAATCTTAACGTATCACTTATATTTATTTTAGCTATATCGGGTGCTCTTCTGTGGAGGCTTCTACCCGAAAATTTATGTTTTCATTAGGCTTATTATAATATCTATTCGAAGCATAGTCACTATCACTATACATCATGTTATTATGGACTGTTCTCATCGAGACATCCGTACTTTGTTTCGGTGGCGTTTTATTATTTATACCAAAACGAAAGTTATGGTTAGGATTCTGCCTAAAGAATCCGGACTGTTTATAATTATTTATTACTCTGGGAAATTGTTGCTGTTGGTTACCAAATGGTTTATTAAATGTGTTAAAATTTGGTCTAAAACCTTGAGGTTGAGGTTGAGACGGTCCCGTAAATCGCGGATTGCTATTTACTGCAAAATTATTAGATTTATGTAAATTATTCGCATAAGGTACGTTAACTTGATGCGAAGGTTTATTCTGAGGGTTTGGTTGCCCTAATTTAAATTGTGATGGCGCTGAACTCTGCAACACCTTACTACTACTAGGCTGTGACTTGCTATGCTGCTTATTGGTATTGTAGCGCGTAAGGAAATTTACTTCCTCCGTAACAATACTAAGTGCAGATTCTAAATTATTGCACTTATTTAATCTTACAAATCTTAGCAAATCTTCCGGCAAATTGTACAAGAAAACATTAAGTGCTGTGTTATTATATATAATATATTTAGCTGCCTTGACACCTTCATCAGTTAATAAATTCACTTTCGATATTAGAGAGCTTCTTACATTTTGTATTCGATGACAAAAATCGATATAAGACTCTCCCTGATTAATTTTAATATTTTCTAACTCTATGGCTATGCATGCCTCGGATCTAGGATTCCCGAAGTGTTGGACAAACAATTCTCGTAATTGTTCCCATGTCGTGATATTTTCACGTTCGCTAACTAATATTGCGGCTTTGCCTATCAATCTACTAGTTATACAGTGGTATACATATGCTTGTTGAGCGGGATTATTTTCTCCACTAAAACTTCTTAAAACATATTCGCATTTGGATATGAAAAGATTTAATAATTTTTCGTCTCCGTCATATCGCGGAATTATCGTTTGGATTTCTTTAGGGATAAGCGCGATTTGACTCATTTTTTTTATGATTAAATATGTTACAAACACACAAAAAAATCACTTAAATAAATCTATAATAGTGTATTCTCAATTCGTGTAGAATCACTATCCTAACTAAAGTATGTTCTCAATTTGTGTAGAACTATACTTAGGCGATGGTTTTCGTAGGCTATTTTTAGTCCAAAGAAAAACACAATAATACAAACTATAGACAGGAATGGAACGGAAGTGAATAAAGGGTCTACTCACATTAATTCGCTCGATCCCATGCCGATTCTTCTGCTTGCTGTTGCCGTGCGTTATTTGACGAATTTGTTTGATAGGTTCGCGGATTTCTAGTCTATTTGCGTTAAGTTACGATGCTACGACCGATGCGTGTGACGTGAACAACGACTTTTCGCGACTTTATAGAAAATCCGACCCGGCTGCGCCAGTCAAATATAAACACTTTAGTTTTCTTAAAAAAATATACTTTTAATTAAAGAAATACAAAGGTTTATTAATACAGTCTTTACAACGGATAACAAAAGAATGAATATATTAATTCGGCATGGTTATTTATAATGCAAGACATTGCATTAGTGTGCTGTCCGTGTGGGACCTCACGGGAGATGCAACTGAAGCCTCCTGTGATTAACTTAATGTATTTGGTCACCATTAAGTTTATTATAATTAGTTATGTAACGACTTACAGAGAACATCGGTCATGTTTGTCGTTAGGCGTTGGTGGCGTGATGCGTTCTTAGTTTACTAATATGGTACGATGTGGGGTCTGGGAACGCATAACTAGCTATCATAATTGTATTTTACAAATATGTAACTATCTGGCGAATAAAAAGAGTAGCCATGGCTACAGTTTCTTGCTAATTCTTATTATGGTTCTATACCTATCACAAAGTAGTCGTAGAAAAATTGTCTGATCATGATGTTTCTGTTTTATCTGGTAGTTTACCTTTACACACGGTAACGGGAATATATATATGTATATACAGGGCAGTATGAAGATTAGTTTTTTTTGTAAAACCATTGTATGAATTTGTGTGAAATATATTTTTATTTGTAGGTTCAGTCTAATATTATTGTAGACTGTGACCAAATTCCACAGAAATATATACAATGGTTTTCTTAAAAAACGAATCTTTATATATATCGGCCCTGTATACATATCTCGTTGGCGTGTGTATGAACATACATTATTTATGACCTTCATAAGTGTTGCTTTGCAACCTGAATGAATAAGTGTATTGTTTCGTTCGGAAACTGAGTCTACTTACTTTTTAACAATTGCGTTGTACGATACCTATACAAATACTAGTTTCCCATTGCGTATACCATGCTGCAGGAAAAGTGTTTCTTTTTAAAGATAAAAAGTGGCTTATCTTATAAGCAACTATAATCTATCTTTGTGTCAAATGTCATCCAGATGCGTTTAGCCGTTCTGCCCTCTAGACAAGTGGCATAAGCAGTAGTCGAATCGAATAGATTAGAAAGCAAATGTTTGGGATTTGACATAAGCTGGATTTGATATTATAATATAATGGATAGAGAAGAAAATAAGTACCTACTTAAAAAGAAAATAAAAATATCTATACTAATATTATAAATGTGAAATGCCACTCTGTATTTTACAGTTGTAGTTTTAGCAGTTACTGTAGAATATGGACGCATGCAATACCGGAGGTATCTCTTGCGTGTTACCAACCACCACCAGTTTTTTTTACACTTTGGATGGGTGAAGGAAAACATCGTGAGGAAACCTACGTCTTAGAAGAAATTCTAAAGACATGTCTGATTCACCAACCCGCATTAGGCCAGCGTGAATTAAGGCCTGCACCCTCTCTCTCTCTCTTGATAGAGGAGAAGAGACCCGTGCCCAGCAATGGGACATATGTATATGGGTTGCTATTATTATATATCCTTAGGATAGTAAAACGTTTTGTTAAAAATACATTCCTATATGAACGCTAGAAACCTGTAGGTACTCACACATAGGATCACATCTACACTGCTGTGTGTAGTTATTTGGCTGTGGTCTTCTGTAGGGTCTTTCTCCAGTCAGGCTTGCTTACTTATATGGAGCGCTACCTCTCCCAATTTCGTTTGTTTTTATGAAGCCTACTGTGTAATAATGATAATTGATGATGTAACTGATAATTAGGTACCTACCTCATTAGTGTGGTTATTAGTGTTATCAGGTGTAATTTTCCTACATAACTATGGTGTTCCAACTAGCCTTTTTTTTAATTAAAAGAATTTACCAGGTCGTCGGTCCACCTTGTTGGAGGCCTGCCCACGCTTCGTCTTCCAGTTCATGGTATGGACCGACGACCTGGTAAAGGTTGCGGGCAACCGATGAACAAGGTCGGCTCAGGATCGAGAGTTGTGGAAATCCTTGGGGGAGACCTATGTCCAGCTGTGGACGTCTTTTGGCTAAGATGATGAAAAGAATTTAGTGTATTTTCTATGGACTTTTCTGGCAAATTCTTTTTTAAGTACTTAATAATAATAGCAACCCATGTTATGTCTGCTGAGCACGGGTTTCCTCTCCTCGTTCAAGAGAATACAAATTTTTGAAGTCCAATGTGCAGGGTCACTGACCGGGCGGGTGCATAGGACACCGAACTAGTTCGACTGGCACGTGACCTTGACTGTTTAGTTCTACTTAAAGGTTTTTTTGTTAAAGGCAACTAACACGGCGTTATTAAACCCAATAATTAAAATAAGCATGTTAATAAAGAAAGAAAGATAAAAACATTTATAGCCAAAAAAAAGAACTTGAGCACAATAAACAATACACTCTTTGAATGTGCATCGCTAAAGGAACGGATTCAACAAAAAAGTTAAGAGCGTGTAGCTCAAGCCACAGCACAGCTCAGCGCTGGTTTTCAATCCGTCTACCTATTATATTTATTAGTTACTAACGATCCGCCCTCGCTTCGCTCCAGTTTATTCTGGATTTCACATATAAACCTTTCTTTTGAATCATTCTATCCCGCCCGGGAAAGCGAGGCGGTTATGTCGGACTCTCCGGCCTAAAGATGGTAGGCGGCCGACATACCGACTAAAACCCCCCTGTGCACCAACACTCGCTTTCACGGGTGGACCATCGGAACCTGATATGACCTCAGTGGTCCACCCAGCGGCTGCCTACTTTACGTGGGCTCCATCTCCAGTGACAGTGTCCGGGCGCACCGGGGACACTGTCCCTCCGCGGCGGAAGGGTGTGGGTGAGACTCTACTGCCTCAGTCTACCCGCAGAAGCGTCTATAGGCTACGGTAACTGCTTAACATCAGGCGGGCCGTATGCTTATTTGCCTCCTTGGTAGAATAAATAAACAAACAACAAATCAAAACTTTCCTCAATTTACATAATTAGTTTACATAATGCTTCCATATAACAGATCCCATAGTGCGAGAATTGTAAATATCAGCTTTTAAAATATACAGACTTGGAACAATCGTTTGTGTATGACAAAAATATTCCTACTAATATTATAAATGTGAAAATTTGTAAGAATGGATGGATGAATGGATGGATGGATGCATGGATGGATGTTTGTTACTCTATCACGTAAAAACTACTGAACGGATCTGGATGAAATTTGGTACAGAGATAAATTATGGTCTGGAATAACACATAGGCTTTTTACAGCGATAACCGACATCCACGCGGGCGGAGCCGCGGTCAACAACTAGTATATAATAAAATAAGAAGCTTCGCGTGACCAGAAGGCTGGCCTGTTTCTCGCACAGAGAATCAGTATTGCCATTCAACGTGGCAATGCCGCCAGCCTTTTGAGCACTTTTCCAGTTCACAATGATGCGGAGGAATATTATGACGCCTAAACGTTTATTTCTTTAATTAGGTTTCCGTATTTAGGTTTAGTTAGTTTAAATAAGTTTTTAATATTATTCTTGTATATATGTAGCATAATATAGTCTTTTACTAACTATACTACTTCTATTTGATAATCAATGGGGGCTCAATCAAAAATATAGGGGTTCATCGTAGAGGGGGGAAAATTAAGGGTTGTATGTATTTTTTAATGTTTAATCAAAAAACAATAAAAAATATAAAAAAAAATTTTGGGGTGGACGACCCTTAAAATTTAGGGGGATAAAAAATAGATGTTGGCCGATTCTCAGACCTACTCAATATGCTCACAAAATTACGCCGTTTCGTAGGAGTACGGGCTGTACGGGAACGAACATTGTGACACGAGAATTTTATATAATATGTATCATTATCATTTTATTTCTTTATCTTTGCAATGTTGAGGTCACGACATTTCGTCGGATGCTCTCTGAACTTTACTAATCAATATTATATTAGCCATAAATCATACTACTAATGTTATAAATGTGAAAGTTTGTGATGTATGGATGTTTGTTACTCTTTCACGTAAAAAACTGCTGAACGGATCTGGATGAAATTTGGCATAGAGATAGATTATAGTCTGGAATAGCGAATAGGCTTTTTATCGCGATAACCGACATCCAAGCGGGCGGCGCCGCGGGCAACAGCTAGTTAGAAATGTTATTAAATAGTTAACTATTATAAATGAATATGTTACCGGCAATCTGTACTTATTGTATCTAATATATAAAATTCTCGTGTCATAGTGTTCAATTTTGAACTCCTCTGAAACGGCTCGACCGATTTTCGTGAAATGTTGTGTGCATATTGGGTAGGTCTGAGAATCGGACAACATCTATTTTTCATCCCCCTAAATGTTAAGGGTGGTCCAGCCCTAATTTTTATATTTAATTATTTAGGCTTTTTTTTTGTTTTCATTTTTTTGTGATTCAGCATTAAAAAATACATACAACCCTTAATTTTCACTCCTCTACGATCAACCCTAATTTTTAAATAGCGATTATTACTATTTTAGTAGCAAAACAACGTTTGCTAGGTCAGCTAGTATATTTATAGAATACCATATAATAGGCCCTCCGGCCCAAGGATATACATACATAGGTGTATAATTATGTAGTTATTTGATTGACTGATTTATCAACACAACAGACGGAGCTATAATATAAACTCTAGCTGTTGTTGTTATAACCTATATTTATGCTAATTTCACCCAGATACGTTCACATTTTTAATATTAGTTTCAATCACCCCCAAAACGGCTGAATGGATTTGGATAAATTTGGTCTCCTCTCTTCTATCTAAAGAGAGAGGGTTTTGGTTTATTTTTTTATTAAGTAAAGCAATGAGGAAAAAGTGAGGTTGAAGGAATGAAGCTGACGTCACTCCAAGACGTAAAAAAGCGGTGGACAATTCAAACTCCGAAGTAGGATCTCGGAACTCGGATGGCACAATTAGTAGTGCGATGTGCCGGAACCCGACAGGCAAGGGTTCGAATCCTGCTCTAGACTCGACTTTTTTCCATTTTTAATATTTAGCTATATTTGAGCTAATTGTATAGCAAAAATGCTAAAATATTTAAAAGATAGATCGGTATATTTTTTATACGAATTCCGTAAATTCTAAATAAACAGTAGGGTTATTGTTACTAGCCTATTAAAAACAATTTAGCACAACACGCGTGTGAATAGAGTCTAATTGAATTAGTCGTCTCAATTTGTACTGCATGTCTTACGTTCTTGCACTTATAAAGTTCAATCATCGTTTTATAAGGAAAGATTTCTGCGCAGAGATACGACACTTGAGCGCAATATTGGTAGTGAGGAAGAGACCAGAAGGAATTTTAAAATACATAAAAGAGATACAGTCACCATACTAATGAGCAAGTCCGATTGGGAAAGGACCTTACAGGAGATCACAGCCGTAGTGGTGTTGTGTTCATGTGTGTGAGTACATATTTCTAGATTAGAGATGCGTTTTTAAAAGAAACGTTTTTCTACACCAGAGAAATTTTATCATTGCGGGGTTCCAAATTTTGTTTCGGCAACACTCAACCTTTAGTGTTGCAATCAAACAATTAACGGAGCCACTTTGTGTCATCCAGACTTGAAACAAAACATTTATAAGAAAAGATACAAACATACAAAGACTTGATGCGGTGTTAGTGGCATAATTTTGCTCAAATTTTAGCAGTCAAATATGACCCAAGCCATTTTTTTTTTCTAAAATAAGGCGCGCCTGATGTTAAGCAATTGCCATAGCCTATAATAGACGGACTTAAAGTGGCCAAAGCGTGTTGCCGACCCAAAAAATTGTTAAACCAGAATTTTGTATTATGAGAGAACCCTGTAGTAGGAAAATGATTCTTTAATAAATAATATTACTAAAAAGTAAAAAATAATAGTTTAAAAAACTAAAAAACACGCTTTTTATAGAAAACCGAACGAAAAATAGAAAATAAATTTAAATTAAGATGAAATTAAGAATTAAAAAAAAAATATTAAAAAAAAAGCGTGCTTTTAAGATATTATCAAAATTAAACTATTAATTTCAGATTAATTTCTAAAAAATCAAAAAAATAAAATCTATTTTTTAGTTTGGTTTTCTATAAAAAGCGTGATTTTAGTTTTTTTAAACTATTATTTAGTTTTTACTTTTTAGTAATATTATTTATAATTTTATAATCGTCATTGTAAGTGTATTGTCATTGGTCCTCGATAAATCTACAAAGTTTGAACGAAATCTGGCCGTTTAAAGTGGGTCAAAATCGCGCCCAAAGAAGTCGGTTACAAACATACAAACATACAGGTGAAGCTAATAAAAAGCTTGTAAAAATACATCCATATAGAACACGGTAGGCCTGTATCCTCACACAGGATCAAAACTGAGTATAGTTATTTAGCTGTAGTGTAGGTCCTTCCCCAGTCGGGTTTGCTCACTTGTGTGGCACCCCTTCTCTCTCTCTTTAAGAATTCTTAGGATACTGTAACTGGTAGCTTGTTTACATCGTTGATCTAGTGTTACTGAGTCCGGGTTCGACACTCGTGTTTAGTTAGAAATATTATATAATAAAGGTATATATTGGGTTTTCCTGACAAGAAATTTGGTTAGGACGACATTAATATTACCACCAAAATGAAATGCCAGCAGATGCAAGATAATCTAACACAAACATATGTTCCTTTTCAGAACATGAAGCTGCTTCTAATCGTCACATTCATCTCCTGGTCATCAGCTTACAACTGTCCTCAAGTCACCTTAAACTACAGATGCTATGACATCCAAATATTAAAAGAAGGTGTAAGCAACATACACCAATTAGCCTACAATGACAATGAGAACACAATATACTTTACCTTTGATCAAATTGCCGAAATACCATCAAGGGGTTTAGGTTACTATAGCATTTATGATCAAAAAACAGGCATAATAGATGGAATAAGAAATGCAACAGGAGTAACCATTGATAAAAAAAGAAATAGAGTATACGTGGGAGGATCAGACGGTCTCTTCTTCTTACACGAAAATAAAGTACCTGAAAAATTACCAGTTCAAGATAATATTCAATATTTATTCCACAAAGATGTTATTTACTTCGTAAATAAAAGAAAGCAAGCTTTCAAATTCGAATATGGCATGGTTATACCAATTCCTGAGCTGCAAGGACAGATTGTAGACAAAATGATAGTAGATGATGGAAATAACATATTTTTTCTTCAAGAACAGCAGTTATTTAGAGTGAAAATTGGAACAAGAGCTGTGAACATTCATGAAGGTTATAAAGTAAATGTTTTGACCACAGATTATCTATATAAACCTTATATAAGTGCGACTAGTGGTTTGTATGTATATAATAAGTATAAATATGCTTTAGATAGGGTGGCTAAATTAGTTGATTTAAAAGAATTAGTATTTACTAAACAAGGAGAACTTATTTATGTAGTTGTTGATAATATTATTAAACTGAACTTTGCTGTTCTTTAAACATTAGAATTAACATTACATGTAGACTGCCTTGGTGGTCCAGTGGGTGCAGTACGCGAATGCAGTGCATGAGGTTGTGGGTTCGATTCCCACACAGGGACAAAACTTTGTGTGACCCACAAAGAGTTGTTCTAAGTCTGGGTAAAATTTGTGTGCGTTCATTGCATGTTTGTAAAGTCCCCCGCAAAACAGAGCTTGTTCTCTAGTGCGGGAGTTGTCTTTTAAATACAGAAGTGTAAAAAAGGTGGTATTTCAAGCTTCCATAGGCTACAGTAACTGCCTAACATCATGCAGGCCGTATGCTTGTTTGCCACCCAAGTAGTATAAAAAAATGAGCATAAATTAGACAGATATTTTTAGTAGTGGTTTTGTACTATTATGTATTCTGTGGTAGTGGGTATTATCGACAACGTTGCCGCTGGACCTCTCATTTATGCAAGCGATTTTCATTTCATAAATCTCACTCAGAGCAGACAAATTGTACGTTTAGGGTTTCTTCTGTAGAAATAAATACGTTCCTAGATTAGAATAAATTATTTTAAAAATAAATATCTTTGTTTTTCTTTATTATGTGAAGTTTAGAGGTGTGTAATACCCAGTGCCGGCTATAGACCCTTCGGGGCGTAGAAAGGGTCTAACTGGGTATTACGTGGGTATTAGTAAGACCAAGAACATAAGATTATGGAGACAAACTGAATTAAGTCTGCCAAATTCTATGCCAGGTGTACCTTCAATTTTAAATAATTGGCAACGCGCGAGTGACTCCCTGGTGTTGCAAGCTTCCATTGGCTACGGTAACTGCTTACCATCAGGTGGGCCGTATGCTTGTTTGCCCACTTTTTATGTCTAGTTTAGGATAGTTTCTTATTTTTTTGTTTGTATATGTATAATATTACCTCTATGTTCACATGTTACATGTCCCTAATTGTAGCAACAAACGTTTCTTTCTTTCTTTCTTCTTTCACTTGGCTGTTGCCGCCCCAATATTCTTTTTACATTTGGGCTTTAAAATTAGAGTATCCTTGAGATAGGAATATGTTTCTTTCAAAACGCATCCCTAAATGAGGGTTGGAGACCTGTACTGATCACTTGCTTTAGAAAATATTGCCGTCAACACTCCCTCTGTTACTGGCAAGTCTGTTGTATATTTTGAGTATAAAATGGGGCCCAAAATTCGTCGTCATCAAATCCTATTAATATTATAAACGTGAAAGTTTGTAAGTATGGATGGATGGATGGATGTTTGTTACTCTTTCACGTAAAAATTACTGAACGAATTTGAATGAAATTTGGCACAGAGATAGATTATGGCCTGGAATAACACATAGGCTACTTTTAACAGCGATTACCGACATCAATCAATCAATCGCGGGCAACAGCTATTTAATCATAAATTTACGATTCTTAAAATAAGACCTCGACACCATATATGAGTTGGGGAGAAGAATCTTAAGTTTGTACAGAAGTCCCCTGTGTCAGACTCTGGTCAAATACACGCTTGTGTACTGTATAGACAAAAGTAAAACCAAAGGATACAGGTAGTATTCTTATAAAATCTTTAATATTGATCAATACTGATACAAATATACTTAAAAACTATAATTATAATGTAAAAATACTGGTTTTTATTTGCACTTAAGTACACTTTTATATCGCTACTAATATTTATATTTCATATAATATTATGTAGCGATAAAAATAACATAATGAAGACTGTAACACCAAGCTGTGGACATCCTTACTAATAATATAAATGTGAAAGTTTGTTAGAATGGATGGATGGATGTTTGTTACACTTTCACTTAAAACCTACTGAACGGATCTGGATGAAATTTGGCACAGAGATAGATTATGGTCTGGAATATCATATAGGCTACTTTTTGCAGCGATAACCGACATCCACGCGGGCGGAGCCGCGGGCAACAGCTAGTTTAATCAATAAAGATAAACATGCGGAGCAGTCTTTGATGACTGCCGATGGAAGTGAAAACTAAGTAACTTGTGAATTGTATCGTCGAGCTATTAGATTATTATTTTTGAATATGGAAAGCGTTCGGTGACGATGACGCGAGTTTCATGATTTTTGTGAAGTTTTTACTTAAAAAAAAAACAATGAGAAATGCCGCCAGCCTTTTGGGCATTTTTCCAGTTGACAGTGATGCAAGAGGACGCGGAGGAATATTAATATTTTTGTTTTTCTTATTTTGGTTTACTTAGTTTAAATACGATTTTAATATTTTTTCTTGTTTAAAGTGTAGTCTGTTACTTAAAGAAATGAGAAACTAAAAAGAGAAACGTAGTGTAGAACGCCCTTAGATAAGTGGAGCGTACATCTTTGCAAAGCGGCTGGGAGAAGCTAGACGAGAAAAACCGAGGATCGGGCTAGGTGGACACTAAGAGAGGCCTATGTCCAGCAGTGGAGTGCGATGGCTAGTAATGATGATGGTTTTGTCCACACATTTAAAAATACAAGTACCAGTAAAAAATACACAGACATCCCTTAAAATAATTATTATTAGCTATACTTTTTTTTCTATTTTGCGTGTCCACACCCTTCTATTACAGTCACTTTATATACCTACACGAGTCTTACGGCCCTATAACACTGTCAGAAGAAGTTTGACAAAATAATAACTATTCAATTATAATTGACAAAACATAACAAAGAGTTTAGATTAGAATGCTGCTGATACTGACGTCATATACAGAATATAATAATATCTGTTTTCAACATTTTATCTACACTAATATTATAAAGAGGAAAAATTAGTATTTTTGTAACGAATAAAGTCAAAAACTATTCGACCGATTTTAAACATTTTTTCAACATTAGAAAGCTACATCTTTTTAAAGATTTGTCCAAGATTTTATTATTTGTTTGTCACCTTGGTAGTATAAAAAAAAAAAAAAAAAAAAAAAACAAAAAAAAAAAAAGGGTTTAGTCGACGCTTCACGTGACCAGAAGGCTGGCTTATATTTGGCTCAAAGAATAAGCATTGCCATTCAGCGTGGCAATGCTGCCAGTCTCCTGGGCACGTTTTCAGTAGACGTCGATGCGGAGGAATTTTACGACGCCCACTTAGCAGCCCTCCCCCTCTTTGTTTGTGTTGTTTTTATTATTAGATTTATAGTTGTAGTTGTAAATTACTTGTAAGCTACATTATCAGTGGGTAACATAGGCTATATTTTATTGAAAAAAAAAACGGGATAATTTACCCGTGCGAAGCCTGGACGAGTCACTAGTTATACATAAAATGAATTATGTTTTAACCAGCATTAAAAATAAACATAAAAGGCTTTCGCAAAATTGATTCAAAGTTCCTGACATATTAATTTTGTCAAATATCTTTAGACAGTGTAAAAGGGAGCTTATATCTGTACAATGGTAAGTTTATAATAAATTCGTTGTTGGTGCCAGATCAGTGATAGCCAGGAGGTCCGTATGCTGTTGATGGTTGTTTGTAGTTGTTGAAGCCAGTTAGTGAACCGCTGAAGTCGTTGGGGGCATTGTAATTGTAGCCTCCTAGAAATAAATAACATAATATGTTCAATGTTCGACTTTCTCGGTGGTCCAGTGGCCGCAGTATGCGCCTGCTGTGCACGAGGTTGTGGCTTCGATTCCCACACAGGACAAAACTTTGTGTGACCCACAAAGAATTGTTCTGAGTCTGGGTGTAATTTGTGTCCGTTAATTAGTCCGTATGTTTGTAAAAGTCCCCCGCGACACAGAGCTTGTTCTCTAGTGCGGGAGATGTCTTTTAAAAAAAAAAAAAAGAAAGAATGTCGGCTCTCTTGATAGGGTTGAGACCTGGGCACAGCAGTGGGACATATATCGGTTGCTATAATTAGACTAGAGTCCATACTACTTTTTTTTTAGCAGAAGATCCAATAATAGAGGGAGAGCCAGAAACATACTTACTTTTGTCATTTTGCAAGTTATGAAAATTCACAATATAACTCCTATATGCCTGTAAAATAATTAAAGGCTCTTCTGGCAACTCTTTGTGGCCGCGGTGTTTAACCCTTAAATAACAAATAGGGTATGCAATAAAACTTAATTTAAAGTAGATGATGCTGTTATGTACTACAAATTTTAAGCCTGATACTATAACCAAATAAAGTTTGATTTTTTACTCTGTTTGTTATTTAAACACACCGACCGCAAAGGGTCGCCAACAGAGCCTTTAATTATTCTACAGGTATATAGGAGTCTATGAATTTTCATAACTTTTAAAATGACAAAAGTAAATACATCGCTGGCTCTCCCTCTATGATTGGGTCTTCTGCTAAAAAAAAGCATGAGATGAGCATGTTATTTTTTTGCAGATGTATATATAAGAGTTAGTTTGTGAATTTTCATGACTTTTTAAATAACAAAAGTAAATACGTTGCTGGCTCTTAGTCCATAAGATGTTATGGATTTTCTGTAAACCCGGGAATCGAACTGAAGGTGCAGCAAAAATCTTTAGGTAAATTAAGTACAGATTTTTAGTATAGCTATAAATTTGAGAACCGAGAAAGTTCTTAAACAGCTAGAAAAATGCCAACTTACCTTGATGCCTGTTGTGTGTGGGCTCAGGATATCTCGCTTCTCCTTCATATCGGACATCAGCGTGGAAGCCAGTCTTCCAATCAGCATGATACGTCACTGTAATAACAGATGTCGACGATTTAATACACAAAGAAAAGAAAGGTAAATCTGACCAGGAAACGACCCTACGGTCGTTTCAAAAGTCAAAAAACAAATATATTTCTCTTTTTTTTAAATGACAACTCCCGCTCCCAGGGTTAACTGCAGCCAGCGGCTACGGTAACTGCGTCTACGGCAACTGCAGCTACGGTAACTGCGTCTACGGTAACTGCGGCTACGGTAGTGGCAGCTACGGTAACTGACGTAGAATAGACTAGTCGCAGTTACCGTAGACGCAGTTACCGTAGCTGCGGTTACTGTAGCTGCGGTTACTGTAGCTGCAGTTACCGTCGCTGCAGTTACAATAGTCGCAATTACCGTAGCTGCAACTACAGTAGCCGCAGTTACAGTAGTCGCAGTTACCGTAGCTACTGTAACTGCGGCTACGAGCTGTATGCTTGCTTGCCTCCTTGGCAGTATAAAAAATGCCCTTTTATAAATGATGATCAAATTGACTAGCCTGTTGTTCTAGTGGTTAGTTACCCTGACTACAAAACCGGAGGTCCTGAGTTCGATGTCTACATGAGTCCGGTTCCGAGTCTGAGTGATATTTGTGTCCGTGAATTGTATGTTTGTAAAGTTCCCCGTGACATAGGGCTTGTTTCCTAGAGCAGGAGTTATCTTTAACTTTTTCTTTCTTAGAACAGCAGGTAATAATGTAGCTTACCGATCTGCGTACGTCCATCAGGCAGCTGCACGCGGTACTCCCCCCGCACCACGTTACCGTCGGAGCTCTCTTTACGGTCGTAGTCGTTCCCTGATTGAGCATCCTTCACCGAGTAGCCGAATTCGTAAGATTTGGGCTGAAAAGGACAAAAGTGAAGTTGTTAGTCATTTTTGAAATGCTAAACACACAATATTATAGTGTGTTATGTATGAGTGTCTGGCCGAAAGTCGAAGCTAAGTAATAGGCTATAGCCATAGCTTTTGGCCGAATGTGGATTTAATTCTTAATATATTTTAATCAGTAACCCTAAAAATACTGTCAAATTGTCTAAAATCTAAACAAAATAGGTAATTAATGATATTTTAAAAGATTATGTTCACTAATTATATACCTATATAAAAAAATAACGAACTGATTAAAATAATTCCCTCATTGCCATACAGTGGAAAGCTTAATTCATTTTTTTCCCTTTATTGTTTCCTTATTAATTTTTTTGTTTTACTTAAATTTAATTTTGTGTGGTATATTGGGTTCCGTCCCTTTTTGTTAACACTAATATTGTAACTTATACCAAATTGTAAATGTTATACTCTGGCAATTAAAAAGAGTGGCCTGAGTTTCTTGCCAATTCTTCTCGAGGCCCAACCCTAGTCAGCGAATTGGCCGTAGGAAAAAAAGTATGCTGGCATTTGTTTTTATGACGTTAATAAGTATCATGTATTTGATCTAAATGAGTTTGACTTTGACTTTGACATTATCATAAGACATATAAAATTATGTCAATTATAATTTTGGTCGAAGCTTCTTAAATAAGAAGGCTTTGACCAAAATTTTGATCTATTTTGGCTGAAGCTGAGAGTTCGTTTGAACACGACACTGGACACTATATAGAACTTGATAGATCGAGAGATTTAAAATTTATTAAACAGACTCGAACTCAAAATTCATTTAGATTACAAAGTAACACTTATGAAGGTGATAAATTATAAATAAACCAAAAAGATGATGTCAGCAAAATTTACCTACGGCTAGTTCGCTGACGTGGAGCCTTGAGAAGAACTAGCAAGAAACTCAGGATGACAGCCTGCGCTAGGGATCTATTACCGGACACAAAATACACCCAGACTCAGGACAACCTTTTATGGATCTCTATTTTTTGTCTCATGTGAGAAACGAACCCACAATACGCCGAGCAGTACTGAACCAACCGTGCAGTAGATTCGTAGTTGTGTGTTATATATCATGGCTGACTAGATTTTATGTCATCAAACAATGATCCATTTTGTTTTATAAGTTTATGCTCAATGAAGCTTATTACCACACCCTAGGATGTACGGTAAGTAGTTACACTTTTCAACTAGCAGATCGTTCTTAATATCCTTATTCTTCCCGAGACACGGAGATATTTCAAAGTGTTTTTTTAGAAAACTAGCTGTTGCCCGCGGCTCCGCCCGCGTTGATATACGTTATTGCTGTAAAAATCATTATTCCAGACCTATCTATCTCTGTGACAAATTTCATCCAAATCCGTTAAGTAGTTTTTACGTGAAAGAGTAACAAACATTCATACATCCATCCATATACTTACAAAGTTTCGCGTTTATAATATTAGTAGGATTGAAGGGAGACGGTCGTAATTATATGTATGTATGTATTGTTACCCATCTACAGAAATTGATTAACCTTTGGGATCTATCAATCCAAGTGGTTATTAATGATATTGAGCCTCTCAAATTTCAACACATAACTATGGGTACATTAATTTTCTTTTAGGAAATATTATAGAAGGGATAGCTGCCATAATTTCTACCCCTATTAGGTAATTACGCCCAACAAGCAGTTCCGTGTAAGCCAACAGTATTTTTTAATAAACGAGTGACTGTTCTTATGAATCAAGTTCATTTGTCTCAGCCATATCCCTTTTAAGATCGAGATTAACTCCAATTTACAGTATTACACTCAATAAAATATCAAGCTGAGTAATATCACAAATATTCGTACAGTTACAGTACTCGACACGCATACCATAGCACAACGCATCCCATTAATTGTACCACATCATACACATGTCACTGCGACCTCTAAAATTGTTCATAACAATTTACTCATTTACGCGGACTCAGCTGAGCGTGACAGTACAAGTTTAACTCAAAATTTTACTATGCATCTTAATACTGATGCAGAAGAATCAAATTTGAATGATACAGAAAAAACTAACGGTAAAATAAAACTTGTAAACGCTAAGATAAGTAATCAAAATAGTAACAATGCCAGTTGTAAAGTTGATTCAGATCGCGACGCACGTTTAAAAATGTCAACTAAAATTATATTCGTGGCTTTACTTGTGTGTGTTAACGCAAAAGTGACTATATATCTTACTGACACTCCTATCGAAGTGATAGGTGAAAGGATATATAGAAAAGAACTTCTAACCAATGAATATGACGCTCCTAAAGAATTAGCATACGATTCTTCAAGTAGAAATCTATTTTTCATGTATATGGATGATATATTGCAAAATTCTGGTCGTGCATTCGTTAATATAGTGACAAAACAAACAAGAAAAGTGAATGGAATAACAAAAAATAAAGCTACAGCCGTTGATGTGGATACCGGTGAAGTCTACTTCGGATCTGATAATGGACTATACAAATACGACCCAATAAACAATACAGCGGTAAACATAGGACTGTATAACATTAATGTTTTTAAAATAGTAATAAGAAATAATGAAATGTACTTAATAGATGCAAATGATCATATGATATACAAGATATACAATGAAGGAGAAACAGCCATGCGATATGGAAAAATGAAGACTGTCATGCTATTCGAAGTGGATAACAATAAAAATGTACATGTAGTGACTATGTGTGGTGTTTTCTGTGCCTATAATAGCCAAGAAATTGTTAAAAATAAGGATTTGAATGTTGTATATCAATTTTTCGTTGAAGACAACAAAACTTTTGGCTTGGCCGAAGATGGAATTTACGATATTGATTGTTTTAATGGTACAGCGAAAAAAGTGGCAAATTTAGACTATATACCTACTAGTATGATATTTGGTGACTACGGAGATATATTTTATAGTATTGATAACAATATTTATAGGTTAAGGCCAATAAGTTCTTATCATATTTATAATATACGTAAGAAGTCGCGTAACTAAGTAATTAAATTTATTTATATAAAGTGTTTTTGTTTATGAGTTAACTCATCAAGATGATTATTGTTCTGGGAAATTTATTTAAAACTTATTATACACAATAAATGATGTATAATGGCGGAATTAATGCCATGGGCATTCTCTACCAGTAAGGCTACAACCCAAGGTGGTGCAGAGACATTACAAGGTAGGTGCATATAATTAAGTTTTTTAAAGAGAATAAAAAGTTCATACTACGATAAATATTAAGAGAGGCAGGGCACCAGACTAGCCAGCAAGCCCGATTGGGGAAGGACCTCCACCTTACAGTAGACCACAGCCAAATAACTACACACAGCGATGTAGTTGTGTTCTTGTGTGTTAGTACAAATCTTCAGCGCTCATTTAGGGATGCGTTTAGAAAAAAACGTACTCCTATCCCAGGTATACTCCCATAAATACCAGTCCCATAAGAACTCCCATTAAAGCCTTGGTGTAAAAAAATGTTGGGTTGGCAACACGCAAGTGATACCTCTGGTATTGCAAGCGTCCATATGCTACGGTAACATGTTTACTAAAATAAACTAATATATATTAATTATATTATTATAATAAATACAAAACATTACTAATTATGTTATTGATGTTGTCGTGATAACAATGTTTCAATGCACGTGGTGTACTGCAGCGAGAGTGGTGTGGGTTCAATTCCCGCACGGGACAAATATTTTGTGACCCACAAGTAGTTGTTTCGAGTCTAGGTGTAATTTGTGTCTGTGATTTTTAATTTAATTTTAAACGCCTTCCGTACTGGGTAACAATCTCCGTGTTACAGATGGCCTTACAAACTTACAATTTGTGATCACTAAGTACACCCAGACTAGGTATAAACAAACCTCTATGAATTACAAAGTTTTGTCCCGTTTAGAAATCGAACCTATAACACGCTTCGTAGTAGTTACAGGCGATATAATAACTTGATGTCTTTAAAGTTTTGTTCATTGTTCAATTTTTAAGTAAAGATTAATAATAAATCGCTCCAAAGACATCATTATTTTTTTTAAACTAAGTACTTGGGTAGCAAACAAGCATAGGGTCCGACTGATGTTAAGCAATTACCGTAGCCTATGGGCGCTTGCAGAGGTATCACTTGCATGTTACAGACTTATTTAAAATCAAGATTGAATAAACATCGCTATAAGGACGTTTTAGTACAGTGCTTAAAATATATATAACAAGTAATAGTCTTGTCTATATGTAACTTAGGATGTTTTTTCCTTCTTAAAAAGACAACGCCCGCACTAGAGAACAAGCTCTGTGTCGCGGGGGACTTCACAAACATACAATTAACGGACACAAATTACACCCAAACACAGAACAACCCTTTGTAGGTCACACAAAGATTTGTCCTGTGTGAGAATCGAACACAACCTCGTGCACAGCAGATGGATTTTGACTGCCTCGAGGGTCCAGTGGTTGCAGTATGCGCCTGCTGTGCACGAGGTTGTGGGTTCGATTCCCACACAAGACAAAACTTTGTGTGACCCACAAAGACTTGTTCTGAATCTGGATGTAATTTGTGTCCGTTAATTGTATGTTTGTAAAGTCCCCCGCGACACAGAGCTTGTTCCCTAGTGCGGGAGTTGTCTTTCTAAAAGAAGAAAGAAGAAGATGCATACTGTAGCCACTGGACCACCAAGGATAGTTTTGTTTGTGCAATGAAGTATTTTAGGTTACAGAAATAATATGTCGTAGTTAGAATTAATGTTAACTGACGCTTTCTTATTAGTATTAATGAACAGAGTCGCGTTAAATGCATATGACATCATGTTTAGGACTGCTATGTGTTACAATAACCACTATTTAATGTGTTATTGAAACGATTTATTTCACTAAACCCCAAAAATTGTTACACTTCAACCCCAAGACGTTTTTTTAGAAAGGGATGTTTATTACATACTAGTTGTTACGCGGCTCCGCCCGCGTAGATGTCGGTTATCGCTGTAAAAAGTTAGCCTATGTGTTATTCCAGACCATAATCTATCTCTGTGCCAAATGTTATCCAGATCCGTTTAGTAGTTTTTGCGTGAAAGAGTAACAATTAGTAACAAACATCCATACTCACTTTCACATCCTTACTAATATTATAAATGTCAAAGTTTGGGGTTATAGTGGCATGAATCTATGGATATTTACGTTTTGAGAACAATAGCTTTGGGGTTTAGTAGAAGTAGAGTTTCCAGAAGGGGTAGGCAGGGGTAGTCAGTGTATTTTTTTAAAGACAGCTCCCGCACTAAGGAACAAGCCGTGTTTCGGGGGACTTTACAAACATACAATTAACGGACACAAATTACACCCAGACATTTGTATCACACATTTTTTTGTAACGTAAGTATACGTTATTATGTCGTTAACTGATGTCACAGCCCATATATTTGCTTTCTATTCTATTCTATTCGATTACCTTAATATTTATGTCACTGTCTAGAAGGGCAGGAGAAGTAGTAGACGTATAGATTAATATACATAGTAAACGTGACTTCTTTTGGCTGAGATGATGATGATGATGAAACGTGACTTCCTTACCACTTCATTGTCATGGCCATGTCCATGACCATGATCACCGTGATGCCCATGATGTCCATGGTTGTAGGTGTCCTGGCTACTGGACCCGAAGGTAGGAGGTAAGTAGTTGTTGCTCGGAGACGAAAATCCTGAAAATTATTTAAAGATACTTTATATCTGGATCTATTGCTATTGCAATTGGCGGACCATAGTCTCTGCCTACCCCAATGAGAGACGGGCGTGAATGGTTACGTGACGGGGATTTTGGTTGGGTAAATTACCATGGGGTTTTCCGTCCAAAAAATATCCTTAACAATCTTGGAGCTAGAATTAAATACCCTGATTTAAAAACTGATGTTAAGCAATAACTGTAACCTATGGATGCTTACTAGCGAGCAAGCCTGACTGGGGAAGGACCTCCACCTTACAGAAGACCACAACCAAATAACTACACAGCGGTGTAGTTGTGTTCCTGTGTGTGAGTACAGGTCTCCAGCACTCATTTATCAATCTTGGAGCTAGAATTGGACAACATGTTTAGCTTAGATACCCTAATTTAAAAAAAGTATGCGATTTTTGCGAAGGGCAGAAAGGTTCTAGAGTGGCGACCACGAACTGGAAGACGACGCGTGGGCAGGCCTCCAACAAGGTGGACCGACGACCTGGTAAAGGTTGCGGGCAACCGATGGACAAGGTCTGCTCAGGATCGAGAGTTGTGGAAATCCTTGGGGGAGGCTTATGTCTAGCAGTGGACGTCTTTTGGCTGAGATGATGATGATGATGATGATGCGATTTTTTATACTAACTGATGTTAAGCAGTAACTGTTACCTATGGATGCTTGCAATATCACTTGTGTGGCGCTGACCTAATACTTTTATACATCACGGCTGTCCCTGGCATAGAAAAATGTTTTCTTCAAAACGTATCCCTAAATAATCGCTGAGGACCGTCCTCACAAACAAGAACACAACTACACCGCTTTGCGTAATTATTAGGCTGTGTTCTTCTGTAAGATGGAAGTCCTTCCCCAATTAGGCTTGCCCACTTATATGGCTCTACCTCTTTTAGAATAGTCCTGAATTTGGTCAGGTATAGTACCATGGGTTTTTCTGTCTCAAATTGCTCCATAAATGAGCGCTGAAGAGTTGCCATTCTGATAAAAATTGAAGAATATTTCCTTACCAGTGGGGGGAGGTAGGTAACTGTTGGTTGGAGAGTTGTAGCTGTTCTGTCCAGGTTGGTGGTAGTTGTAACCTTGGACTGGAGGCTCACACGTCGCTGCTACAGCCAGAAGAACAACGATAAGCACCTGGAGACATAATTATAAATAATCCTGATTAAAAGTTTAATAACGTAATTTATTTCATAACATATTTACAAGAATAGTGCTTACAAAACAATCAAATATTTTATTTAAAGGTATTCAAGATCGGCCATTGTGGAGTCTTATGAGGGAGGCCTATGTTCAGCAGTGGATATTATCGGGATGAGATGATGATGATGACGTATAAATAACATATATCTGAGTAAGGTCACAGTTCTGAGAAAAAGGTGCCTAAAAGACTGGCCACATTACCTCTCTTAAAATCTCTTGAATGTGTTGCTAAGCGCAAATCTCGAGAACAGCTAAACCGATTTCGGTAATTCTTTTTTTGCTATGTTCGTTATTGTCAGGAGAAGGTTCTTATGTAAAAAAAATTAAGAAAGTTTAGCTGAAAATAGTTTAACCCGGGCGAAGTCGGGCGGGCCACTAGTACAGAATAAAGATATAGTTTGTAACAAATAGACAACTCCCGCACTAGAGAACAAGCTCTGTGTCGCGGTGGACTTTACAAACATACAATTAACGGACACAAATTACACCCAGACTCAGAACAACTCTTTGTAGGTCACACAAAGTTTTTGTTCGGTGTGGTAATCGAACCCACAACCTCGTGCACAGCAGGTGCATACTGCAACCACTGGACCACCAAGGCAGTCAAATTTATAATAAGAGAGCATATGATCACGACATGGTTTTATCTTAAACTTACAAAACAAGATCATCCCTCATTACCATACCGTGGGAAGTTAAATTCAGTTTCTTTTTAAACTTAACTATTGCCTTTTATTTTATTAATTAGGGGTCGCCCACGACTTCGTCCGCGTGGTAATTTGGAACGTAAATTTCTCCGATTTTGCAACATATCTCACTACTACTCCGCTCCTATTGATCATAGCGTAATGTTATATAGCCTATAGCCTTCCTGGATAAATGCACTATTCAACAAAATAAGATTTTTTCTTATCGAACCAGAGCCTCTAGACAAGTGGCATAACTCGATACTCGAATCGAAAAGTCAAAAAAATAAATGTATGGAATTTGACGTGAGTCTACGATTTAATGTCGTAAACTTACGTCAAATCCCATACATTTTCTTTTTTGACTTTTCGATTCGACTACTGTTTATGCCACTTGTCTAGAGGCTCAGTACTTTCTGAGAATAGCGCGTTCAACTAAACAAACAAACGAACTCTTCATGCTGACATTTGTTTTTGATGACGTTCATAAGTATCACTGCATTTGATCTAAATGTAAATAAGAGTGGCAGGGCACCATTCTACCGAGCAAGCCCGACTGTGAATGGGCCTTCATCTTACACACTTACTTAGACCACAGCAAATAACTACACACAGCGGTGTAGTTGTGTTCCTGTATGTGTGAGTACAGGTCTCGAGCGCTCATTTAGAGATGCGTTTTGAAAGAAACGTGTTCCTATCCCAGGGATACTCCATCTTAAAGCTCTGGTATAAAAAAGGGTTGACAACACACAAGTACGCTGGTATTACAAGGGTTCATAGGCTACGGTAACTGCTTAACATTAGGCGTGCCGTATGCTTGTTTGTTTAGGTTTAAGTTTAGTTGAAAGTCAGCGTCAAACATCAACTTAGATGTTTAGACCTATGCTGAACTGGACCTATTTGGCACAGCTCTGAGACATACACAGCATTTATTAAACTTGTCTTATTTTTTTTTTTCGTTTCTTCTTCTTTCAGTTTCAGTCAATACCTATAGCTTGTGTTGTCTCCGTTTGTGTTCAAATAAATACTTTTTCATTGTTATACCAAAGTAGTATAAAAAGAGTGACTAAGTAGTGTTAAATAATAGTAAAAAAAAAACTAAAAACACGCTTTTTATAGAAAACCGAACTAATAAATTTACATTAAGATTAAATTAAGAATAAAAAAATATATATTTAAAAAAAGCGTGGGGTGCTTTTAAGATATTATCAAAATGATAATCACTCTACTCATATCTGTCACAAAAGTGTCTGTTGTAAAAAGCGTGTTTTTTAGTATTTTTAACTATTATTTATTTTTTACTTTTTAGTAATATTATTTAAAATTTTATCAGATTAGTGTATTGTCATCGGTCCTCGATAAATCTACAAAGTTTGAACGAAAAGTGGGTCAAAATCGCGCCCAAGAAGTCGGTTACAAACATACAGGTGAAGCTAATAAAAAGCGTGTAAAAAGATCTATCACCTAGTAATTAACACATTTACTAGTCCACCACTGTCCACATGATAATCATATTGTTACATAAACCAGGTAAGGCGAGCGAGGTTGCCCAACCATGGGAGTGGGACTCCATTCATTACGTGGGAATGAGCGTAGCGACAGAAGTAATTATGTTGGATGATAGTGAAAGGGCTCGCTGTTCTTTGTTATAGTTTATATCTAAATCCTTCTTAGCAGTGATGATTTAGTACACTGATAGTAAACAATACTCCCTTGGTGGTTTAGTGGTAGTAGTATGCGCCTGCTGTGCACGAGGTTGTGGGTTCGATTCCCACACAGGACAAAAGTTTGTGTGACCCACAAAGAGTTGTTCTAAGTCTGCGTGTAATTTGTGTCCGTTAATTGTATGTTTGTAAAGTCACCCGCGACGCAAAGCTTGTTCTCCAGTGCGGGACTTGTCTTTTTTCAAGCATATAAAAAAATAAAAATAATAAGCTGCCTACATACTAAGCGACGATTAGTTTTGTTGCCATATTTTCACGCGTACATACTTATGCGAAGCGGTGGTGGGCGAATGGGAAAGTAACCGACTTGCACGCAAGAGGTGCGAGTTCGATCCCTGGTGGCAGTACCAATCTGAATTTCACTTTGTGGAGGAGTTTATATTTACTAATCAAATGAATTGCTATCTGCTAACGGTGAAGGAAAACATCGTGAGGAAATCTACATGTCTTAGAAGAAATTCTAAAGACATGTCTGATTCACCAACCCGCATTAGGCCAGCGTGTGTCAATTAAGGCCTAAAACCCTCTCTCTCTCTCTCTCTCTCTCTCTCTATTGATAGAGGCTAAAAGTACTCACATACATAAACACAATCACACCGCTGTGTTTAGTTATTTGGCTGCATTCTTCTGTAAGGTGGAGGTCCTTCTCTAGACGGGCTTGCTCGCTATTATGGTTCCCTACCTCTCTTAAGCATGGGTGACGGCTGAGTAGTATTTCAGTCTCCGTGGTTCGGAGGGCACGTTAAAAATCGGTCTCGACAGAGACCTAAATAATACGGTTTATCTAAATAGGTAACTCTGTCACCAGGTTGTCTTCTAACCAAACGGTAAGAAAGAAAATAAAGAGGTTATAGAGACCTTCAGACTCTAGTTGGTCCGTGTGGTGATGGATTAAGAATGGTCCGTGTGTCACCATGGGTGGTGAAATTTGAATTAAGAATACAAATTTCACCACCCATGGTGTGTGGTAGTAATGTCGACTAAATAAGTCAGACAGATAATATCAATTGCAATAGAGGGAAAACTCGAAACAAATCCTATAGGATCCCGTCTGGCCAGCGTGCTATAGTAGGCTAATATCCCTCCAAATGTATGGGGTAGACACGTGCCCAGCAGTGGGACGTTTATGGGTTGAGATGACGATGATAGAGAGCTTCGAGTACATCGAAGGTTCACAGTATAGCTCCTTGTGCGGCCTACGCACTGGTTGTTAAACATTTAATGCCATTATAATTCTTGTTGTAATCGTTTTGTTACGCCCATTGTTTAAAAGTAAGGTTTACATGGAGATTATCAGCTTTTTATATATGGTGGGTGCAGTGGTTGAAAAGGACACTTTAGATAATAATATCTAAGTATATAATTTTTTACTTATCACAAACAAAACTGCCTTGGTAGTCCAGTGGCCGCAGTATGCGCCTGCTGAGCACGAGGTTGTGGATTCGATTCCCTCACAGGACAAAACTTTGTGTGACCCACAAAGAATTGTTCTGAATGGTGTAATTGGTGTCCGTTAATTGTATGTTTGTAAAGTCCCCCGCGACACAAAGCTTGTTCTCTAGTGCGGGAGTTGTCTTTATAAAATAAAATATTAAAAGTATATCACGGACAGAAAGTACATACTCGAAACACACATTTATTTATTTGGCCCCTCAGCTGAGATGGCTGGTGCTGAGTCCTGTCATGAAAATATGCAGCCCAATATGATTTTTACTGCTAAACATGTGAAAGCCGTCATTAGAAATATGAGTAGAGGCAAGTCCCCGGGCCATGACGGACTCAGCATCGAACATTTTAAGCATGGGGGTGTACACCTGCCGAGGGTCCTGTCCATGTTTTATACAATGTGCCTTAGTCACTCACATTTACCTGAGGCACTGATGAAGACGATCGTGGTACCATTGGTCAAAAACAGGACAGGAGATGTCTCGGATAGGGGTAACTATCGACCGATCTCTCTTGCCACTATCAGTGCGAAAGTACTGGACAGTATCCTTGATTCTTGTTTAGAAAAATATTTGAGCGTCCACGATGCGCAGTTTGGGTTTCAGCCGAAATTATCTACAGAAACGGCTATACTATGTCTTAAGAATACTGTCCAGTATTACATAGACCGAAAAACGCCGGTGTATGCCTGTTTCCTGGACCTCTCCAAGGCCTTTGATCTTGTGTCATATGACATACTTTGGAGAAAGCTCAGGGACAGGAATGTACCGGCGGAGCTCCTTAACATTCTTAAATACTGGTATGCTAACCAAACAAATAATGTGAGATGGTCTGGCGCACTATCTGACGCGTACAGGATGGAATGCGGGGTGAGACAGGGGGGACTAACGTCTCCCAGGCTTTTCAACCTATACATCAATGACCTTGTGGTTGAGCTCAGCAGCATGCGTGTCGGATGTAAGGTTGGTGGTGTTAATATTAACAGCATCAGCTATGCGGACGACATGGTGCTGCTGGGACCAACGGCGGGATCGATGGTAGATATGTTGGAAGTGTGTGAAAGGTATGCTCTGACGCACGGTTTGGTATACAACGTTACCAAAAGTGAATACATGATCTTTAAGGCCGCCGGTAAGTGCCCCCATTATTCACCCAACTTTACTTTAAGGGGCAGAAATATAAATAGAGTATCAAAATTTAAATATCTGGGGCACATACTTACCGACGACCTTAAAGATGATGCTGATATTGAAAGGGAGCGTAGGGCACTAGCGGTCCGAGGGAATATGCTGGTTCGCAGATTCTCCCGTTGTTCAGATCAGGTCAAAATTACACTTTTTAAAGCGTATTGTCAAGGTCTGTACACGGGGAGTCTGTGGATCAGATTTACCAAAAGAGCGCTGGATGCCCTGCGAGTCCAATACAATAATATATTTAGGATGCTGTTGGGACTGTCGCGCTTCTGCAGTGCCTCATCAATGTTCGCAGTGAATCACACAGATGGCTTTTATGCTGTCATGAGGAAAAAAAGCGCATCATTGATAGCCAGGATGCGAGGCGGGCACAATAGCATCCTAAAAACGGTGGCGGAGAATCATTGTTCTCCGATTATGAGACATTTCGTGGAGAGGACTGTCAATTAGATTTTATAATGATTGATAGTGTTCTCCTCGGAGTGTTTTACGTATTTAAATTTTATATTACTAACATTAGTTATAAGAAATTTTCTACTAACAAAATGGATGTAAATTATCTGAAAATAAAGAATTTATTATTATTATTATTATTATTATGTATCACACAAATTTGTCCCGTTAGGAAATCGAACCTATAGCAGAATTTAAAAGAAATAGGGCACCATACTAGCGAGCAAGCCCAACTGAAGAAGGTTATAACCTTATAAAATACACCAGATAAAATATCTACACACAGCCGAGTAGTTGTGTTCCTGTGTGTAAATACAGATCTCCAGCGCTCATTTAGGGATGCGTTTAAAAAGTACGTTTTTTTACCTCAGGGATTACTCCATCCTAAAGTCTTGTAAAAAAAATGGATCGGCAACACGCAAGTGATACCGTTGATACTGCAAGCGTCCATAGGCTACGGTAACTGCTTACCATCAGATGGGCCGTATGCTTATTTGCAACCTTTCTATTATAAAAAATAAAATAAATCGTCTACGTTCACCATGTAAACCAAACTTAACGTAACAAAACAAAGAAAATCTACCAAACCCAGTGTACCATGAGAACTATTGTCTTTATATGGAAATTAAATATAATAAGTACATCTTTCTACTTAATTGTTTTATATATACATAGCACTTATGTACTCTTATACATATGTGTAGTGAATGGAAATTCTTTGTTACTTGTAGGCCTTTTGACTGGCTGGAGAAGGACCTCCAACAACACACATTTATGTAGTTTTGTGCCTGTGCGTGAGTGAAGGTCTACAGTACATATATTTACTACGAGGGGTCGCCCGCAACTTCGTCGGCGTGGTAATTTGGAATATTTTCCCCGATTTTTCAAAATATCTCATTAATGCTCCGCTCCTATTGATCATAGCGTGATGTTATTTAGCCTATAGCCTTTCTGGATAAATGCACTATTCAACAAAAAAAAATTTTCTAATCGAACCAGTACTTTCTGAGATTAGCGTTCAACCAAACAAACTCTTTAGCTTATAATATTAATAAAAGTATAGATTTAGTAGGTATGTACAAGAAATAGCGATTATAAATAAGACAATTCGGACCATTCCGTCGTCACTCGAGGTCATTGGGTCCTGCGAGAATACCAGCGTTGTGGTCCTGGCCACAACATTAGACAGGAACCTTATCTGCTTGAGAGAACAGCTATGTATATCAAAAATTGCATCGCTATGTGTGGACGTGTTTATAACGCTTTACCCAATGACATAAAAGAATTACCTACTTATAAGTTCTCTAAAAAACTAAAACTGTGGCTTTTAGACAAGACATTTTATTCAATAAGCGAAATATTGCAATGTAATAAATATAAGAATAAATAATGATAGTATTATAAATTGTATTATGTATTTGCATGTCGCCAAGCGACAAAATGTATAGGACCTAATTTTAATACTTGTTATACCTGTTTTTGTACCTAAATTTTTAGCAAATAAAGATTATTCTGTTCTATTCTATTCTTGATGTTTTATATTATGTTTATTAATAATTTTAAGTTTTAATGTGACACCAAAAAAAAACTTTCTTTCTTTCATTATGTAACGATGTCCGGCAGTAAGGTTCATTAACTGATAAGCTCCTCAATTGAAGCATGGACATACATAGACATTTTCTCTACACGCATAATGCCTGTCTCCCATTAGGGTAGGCAGAGACTATGGTACGCCAATTGTGTCGATCTAGACATACTTTTGACACTTCTTCTAGCCATCAACCTCTTCATGAATGAATGTCGACTCATTCTTCATTCGGGGTTCTTCAAGAAAGGAGTTATAAGGTTTCTAAAGGGTCGGCAACGCGCGAGTGATACCCCTGGTGTTGCAAGCGTCCATAGGCTACGGTAACTGCTTACCTTATGGCGGGCCGTATGCATGTGACCCGAGCTGAACTAGCGCTAGAAAACAGAGAAATCTGCTTAGCAGCGTTTCTGGATGTGGAGGGGGCCTTCGATCGCACCACATTCACCACGATACGCAACGCGGCAATAGAACACGGCATACAGCCAACCATCTGTAGGTGGATGGACAATATGCTACAAGGCAGAGTTGTACAATCGACACTGCTAGGAGAAACCAAGCATGCACAGGTAACGAGAGGATGTCCACAAGGAGGAGTCCTGTCGCCGACTCTCTGGTGCTTGGTGATAGACGAGCTTCTAATAGAACTAAACAAAGGACCGAGACATACTGTCGGGTACGCGGACGATCTTGTGATACTGATAAACGGGAAGTTCCCAGGCACAGTGGCAAGACTCATGCAGGAAGCCCTAAGGACAGTGGAGAGATGGTGTCAAACCAACAACCTCTCCATTAATCCAAACAAGTCAACTGTAATACCGTTCACAAAGAAAAGGGACCTATCTGGCATGGGGACGCTTTCTATGTACGATACCCAGTTGGAGCTAGCCACGGAAGTGAAATATCTGGGAATAACACTGGATAGCAAGCTGACGTGGAAACAACACGTAGACGGGATGACAAACAAAGCTTTGAGAGTCTTTGGTATGTGTCGCTCGGCATACGGGAAGACATGGGGACTAAAACCCAAAGTGGTTCATTGGATATACACTATGATGGTGAGACCCATCATTACATATGGATGCATCGCATGGTGGCCAAGAACAAAGCTAGCAACGTGCAGACAAACACTGAACAAGATTCAGAGAACTGCCTGCATGGCTATGACAGGAGCGTTTAGGACCACGCCAACAGCGGCGATGGAAGTTCTACTCGGTCTTACACCGATCCACATAGTGGTAGAAATGGAGGCAAGGAAAGCAATCCATAGACTAATCATAAACGGTCATTGGAAAACTTCCATGCAAAGGTCAATACACATGAGAACGGAAACCATACAACACCTGGATGGCATCATGGAGATGGGATGCGACAGAATACAGGCGAGTTATGGTCTCACAAGACAATACTCAATGCATATACCAAGCAGAGAGGAATGGAAAGCTGGCTTAATACCCCAAAAGGATAACAGCCAGACATGGTACACAGACGGATCCAAAATGGAATCAGGAACGGGCGCAGGAATATACAATAAGACCTGCAGCCTTAGCGTGAGCATGGGCAAGCTAGCAACAGTCTTCCAAGCGGAGACATACGCGATAGCAGCCTGTGCCCAAGAACTGTTAGATAGAGAAACAAAGAACCACTCCATCTACATAGCGAGTGACAGTCAGGCTGCACTAAGAGCACTGACGTCCTACAAGGTGCAGTCCGCAATAGTACTAGACTGCGCCAAAACACTAAACAGACTAGGGAGACACAACAGTGTAAAACTAGTCTGGGTACCCGGCCACGAAGGCATCGAAGGCAACGAAAAAGCCGATACCCTAGCACGAAGTGGATCGGAATCGCCTATGTGCGGCCCAGAGCCGTTCATAAACCTGGCACAAACGGTGGTCAAGCAATCTATAACAGAAATGACCACCAAAAAGCACGGCGAGTACTGGCAGAACACCGAAGGCCAAAGCCATGCAAAAGAATTCCTAAGGAAAATGGAAAAAGGCTGGACGAACAAATTATGGAAGTACAGCAGAACACAAATGAGAGCAGTGACCGGTGCCTTCACGGGTCACTACCCTACAAACAAGCTTCTCCACAAAATGGGCCTGTCAAACAACCCGACATGCAGGACCTGTGGCGAAGAAGAGGAGTCAATGCGGCACCTGCTATGCACGTGCCATGCGTTGGCCTCAAGAAGAATGAGCCTTCTGGGACTGGCGTACCCTGAACCAGAGGACTACAGGCGCGCCCCCGTCAAGGACGTACTGAAGCTCATGCAGGAGGTATTCAGGGACCAAGACGTAGGGTGAGAGGTAAGGTAGGGGCATGCACAAAAGATCCCAAGGGTCGAAGTGCGCTGGCCGCAAGGACAGCCCCGACACAAGATAAGATAAGATAAGATGCATGTTTGCCTCCATGGAAATACTTTTTTAAAAAGTCGATTCTGGGTACTTTTCATTATTTTTATACTACTTAGGTGCCAAACAACCATACACCGGTAAGCAGTTACCGTAGCCTCTAAATACTTGCAATACCAAAGGTATCACTAGCATGTTGTTAATTTGGCACCTACATATTTAAATAGGCATTTTCTTATTAACCTACAAAATAATTTCCCTTTCCACGAAAAGTCTATTTCGTCAAAAATGGTTGCAATCCATTTTGAAAGCGTTTCCGTAATTAATCAACAGAAGTACCTACATAAACAATACCGTACATACAATACAGATAAATCATGTATTGTTTATAAATTTATGTTTAATTGTGAACTACATCTGATCAACTTTGTTTAACACGTTGCAAAATTTAAACAATAGCCATTAAAAAGAAAGTTCGAATTCAAATTCAAATTCAAATTCAAAGTCATTTATTGCGAATAATGGGTTACAATGGTGTTATGTTGGTGAAATCATCCTCCATTTTCTGCCACATAGCATGCAATATATTTTTTGGTACAATAAGAAAACAGATTGTTAATTATTAATGTCAAATGAAAAAATAATGTTATAGGTAGGTAAAATGTCATAGTTAAATCTTATTATTACATCATTCATAATACATCATAATTACCAAGTACAGTGCTTAATTAAATTAATGAAACTAAATACAAACTTAATTAATTAAATATAAACTTAATTAATTGAAATATATATGTATATTAAATCCATGATTTTAAGTGCATATTATCTTTTAAATATTCAACCACTGTATAATAAGCTTTCTCCAATAGAAATGATTTTATTTTATTTTTAAAAGTATTAAAGTTCTTGATTTCAAGTAGGTATTTAGGCAAGTGGTTATAAACTCGAGGTGCCATACAGAAAACACTGCGATCCATCAATGTACTTTTATGCTGAGGACAAGTAACTTTAAGGCGGAGTCGCTTACTTTTATAATTTTCATACATATCTGGATTTGATCTGACAAACAATAATAATTCATAAATGTACAGACACGGTACAGTTAATATTTTGAGGCTCTGAAAATATGGTTTGCAACTGTCTAGTGTTTGGAGTTTGCACATAGCTCTTACACACTTTTTTTGGGCTATAAACACTCGGTCGATTTCTGTGCAATTACCCCAAAACATAATCCCGTATCTCAATATAGCTCCAACGTACCCATGATAGGCCGTTAGTACTGCGGTTTGGTTTAGTTTTTTAGTAAGTAAATGGAGTGCGTATGACTGAGAATTTAGTTTAGAGCACAGGCCCTCAACGTGACTTTTCCAATTCAAATTACTATCTATGTTTAATCCTAAAAATTTTACCGTATCGACTTCACGTATAGTTTCACCTTTATAGTTTAAATTAAGATTTGTAAGTGAAGAAATTCTATTTTTAAATGTCATAATATGTGTTTTAGTCAGATTTATTTTTAAATTATTCGATGTCATCCATTGTATTACATTATCAAGAGTATCGTATATATCAGATTCCAGAAATGACTTGTCTTTACCAGTAAATACTATCGTACTGTCGTCAGCGAATAAAATTGTGGGATGTTTTGTTATTTTTGGGAGGTCATTGATATATATATTAAATAATAATGGTCCCAATACGCTACCTTGTGGAATTCCTAAGCCAATATACCTATATTCTGACAAATAATGTGTTTCCGTGTTGCTTTTCGAGCTTAGGCGCGTTATTTGCGTACATTGCTTTCTATTGGACAGATATGATGCGATTAGGTTGAAGACGTTTCCCCTTACTCCGTATCCGTTCAATTTCATTAACAATGTATCGTAATTTACACAATCAAAGGCTTTCGTAAGGTCCATGTAGAGTGCACAGACGGGTATTTTCTTATCTACATTGTCCGTAACTAGTTTCAAAAAATTGTAAATAGCCATGTTAATGCCTTTGTTTTTTCTAAAACCTGCCTGCTCTACCGCAAATAAATTATTTTTTTCAAAAAATCCATATACTCTGTCATATATGACTTTTTCGAAGATTTTCGAAATTGTAGGTATTAGAGCAATTCGAGGTTCGTTTGATGTCCGAATTCGGTCTTTTTGGCCAGCTTGCAGGAAACGAGAGGTCGTTGGTCGTTCTGAGTGGACTACTGACGTCATAATCAGGGTTCGATGGTCCATCCATGAAGGCGGGAGTAGGTAGGAATGCTGTGCTATCCTACTACCTACTATCTTTTTTTCGGTCGAAGAGCCTGACATAACGGCCTCGCTTACCCGGTCAAAAAAAGCCTACGCACGGGTCTGCGACTACCCCCAGAACCAGTCTGTCCCAGCAGCCATCGCTTCTGGGAGCTATATGCCCTACTCATGGCAATTGATCGAGCTATGTCTGTCACTTTGGATCTTCTACGGATTTTTGCCTTTCTGATTCTAACTCGCAGGGAAACTCCAAGCATTTTATATTTCCCTATACATTGCTTTTTGGGTGACTTTGAACCTTTTTTACGGGGCTACCTGAATGACTACGTGTCTACTCAATATTTAATCACTGGCAACACACACTGGTCAAAGACTTTTATCTTGAGACACTGCGGCAAGACATCGTTTTGAAACTTAGCTTGGCAGCTGCTTTACTGCAATGCTGCCAGTCCTCTCTCTACAGTGATGCGGAGGAATTTCATGACGCCTATTAAAGCAGTCCTATTTTGTGTAGTTAGGCTTTTTAAATTAAAAACATCTTTAGCAGCGTTGAGCACACAGATATAGATTTGAGCACTTTTTGGGTGTACAAAACTCATGGAACTCGCGTCATCGTCACCGAACGCTTTCCATATCCAAACTTTTTGGGTGAACTAAAATCATAAAACTCGCGTCATCGTCACACGACACGACACAATTCACAAGTTACTTAGTTTTCACTTCATTTTGCATGTTTGTTTTTCTGTGGATTTTTTAATCGTGTTAATATGATATGTAGTTTTATTATAGTTTTTAGGACGTATATGTATCAGCTATATTTTATAAAGCTTAGCTTCCGAAATGCTACCCAGCCGACTTACAAAAGTTCGAATTACGACATGTTTTTTTCAAATTATTAAGTACCTACTAAAATTTTTAAGGTTCACTATCAAATTATACATTGTACTCTGCCTACCCCACAAAAATAACCATGATAACTATATTTATACTCAATTGCAACAACACACGGTACATAATGATGCTATTATTTATTTTATTTCGCAATATATTACATTGTAAGCTCAATTATTTCTTTACTCTATAGTATTTGATGACACCAGTAATAATTGTCATCAAACTGGTCATTTTTATGATGAAATTTTGCTAACCAATGTCATTTATCTTGTTTATTATGAAGGCTATTTTATAGAATATTGACCCTGATCTTGGCTACTAATTCAATTTTGTATAGCTTGAAGGATTTGTGGTTTTTGATTGTCAGAAAGAAGTAGGGCGTCGTATATGACAGAAAACCCGACTAGGAAAGGAGTACAGCTAATTAACTGACTATTTCCTTTGATTTGACTGCCTTGGTGGTCCAGTGGTCGCAGTATGCGCCTACTGGGCATGAGGTTGTGGGTTCGATTCCCACACAGGACAAAACATTGTGTGTCGCACAAAGAGCTGTTCTGAGTCTGGATGTCATTTGTGTCCATTAATTGTATGTTTGTAAAGTCCTCCGCATCACAGAGCTTGTTCTCTAGTGCAGGAGTTGTCTTAAAGAAAAAAAAAGAAAAACTGGAAACCTGTTTTGTACACAGGAACACCACTACACCACTGTAATTATTTGGCTGTGGTCTTCTGTAAGGTGGAGGTCCTTCCCCAGTCGGGCTTGCTCGTTTATATGGTGCCCTGCCTCTCTTAGTAAGTAATTACATTAGTAAAAATTAAATATAGGCAGGGTACCATACACACCATAGAAGTGAGCACGTCTGACTGGGAAGAGACCCCTACCTTACAGAAGACCACCGCCAAATAACTACACACAGCGATGTAGTTGTGTTTCTGTGTATGAGTGCAGATTTCCAGCGCTCACTTAGTTATATGTTTTTAACTAAAGGTTTTCCTATTTTAGGTCAGCAACACGCAAGTGATACCTCTAGTAATGCAAACGTCAGCAGCAATAGGCTACTGCAAGAAACAATATAAAATCTATACAATCAATATATTACTTATGCTGCTAAACGGGTTAGGCAGTTATTTTCATATCCGTACACAAATCATTACTAACTAATGCACTAATAATATCCTGTAATTATAAACAGGTACAGTAAGGAAGGTGATAACAGCACATCCCTTTAGTCTATATGGTATTACCGCTACCACAAGACACTCATCTTTTCTATCATACCAGTTTTTCGTCTAACGTATTAATTTTAAGAGAGGGGCACCATACTAGCGAGCGAGCCCGATTTGGTAAGGATCTCCACTTTGCTCGCTAACTAGTTATTAACTACAATAGTTTAAATATTTAAAACAGTATGAAAAAAGTCGAGCTCGGAGCAAGATCGAAGAGAAGAAGAAGAAGAATCGAAGCTGCGCCTTTCGGGATCAGGCCCAGCAAACTACCAATTATCACTCCAAGACGTAAAAAAAAAGAGGAAGCAATTGGTAGTGCACCAGGCCAGAACCCGAGAGGCGCAGGTTCAAATTCTGCTAGGGACTCGACTATTTCCACAATGCTTTAAATACTTAAATATATCTGACTTAACTGCACAGCAAAATATATTTAATAAAATAGTTTAAATGCAACTTACCTTAAAATGTTCCATTTTGGGGATGAAAACCTGAAAATAATAAACAATGATTTAGAAGTTATCAAACTATCAGAAAATATTACTTGAATAAGAATAGGAAAAATAAATATAAATACGTAAATAATGTACATATGTATATGTAATCAACTCTAGCTTCCAACCCCCGGTTCTTTCGCGTGAAATTTCGATAAAAAGTAACTCAAAGATAATGTAGCTTTTTTTATCGTAAAAAAGACAACTCCCGCACTAGAGAACAAGCTCTGTGTCGCGGGGGACTTTACAAACATACAATTAACGGACACAAATTACACCCAGACTCAGAACAATTCTTTGTGGGTCACACAAAGTTTTGTCCTGTGTGGGAATCGAACCCACAACCTCGTGCACAGCAGGCGCATACTGCGGCCACTGGACCACCGAGTCAATATATCAGTGAAAAAATTAAAAGCGGGCCGTATGCTCGTTAGCCTCCTTGGTAGTATAAAAAAATATAATTAAAATAGATATTGTGTTCCGGCAAAAAAAGCCGAATCTAAACCACTGTAATAATACATTTTTCTGGCATAAAAGTTGACAATATGCTATTTCAGACTATAATTTCTGTGCCAAATTTAATCCAGATATTTTAAGGCGTTCTGGCGGAATTAAGTTACAAACAACCATTCATCTTGAACATCAGCCATTCTTTTTAAAATACTTGGGTGGCAAACAACGCTTGCAGTACCAGAGGTATCACTAGCGTGTTGCCGATCCATTTTTTAACCATTTAAGATAGAGTATCCCTGGGATAGAAAAACGAAAGCCTCCTTAAAAGAGTACCAGGAACACAACTTCACTGCTGTGTGTAGTTATTTGGCTGAGGTCTTCTGTAAAGTGGAGGTCCTTCCCCAGTCTTGCTCGCTAGCATGGTGCCCTACATCTATTTTTTTTGCATTTATAATCTAATATATAAAATTCTCGTGTCATAGTGTTCAACTTTGAACTCCTCTGAAACGGCTCAACCGATTTTCATGAAATTTTGTGTGCATATTGGGTAGGTCTGAGAATCGGACAACATCTATTTTTCATCCCCCTAAATGTTTAGGGTGGTCCACCCATAATTTTTTTATTTAATTTTTCAGAAATTTTTTTTTGTTTTTTTTTTGTGATTCAGCATTAAAAAATACATACAACCCTTAATTTTCACCCCTCTATGATCAACCCCTATTTTTTATAGCGATATTACTATTTTAGTAGCAAAACAACGTTTGCTGGGTCAGCTAGTATTAGTATAGATTGTCACTTTACCCAACTCGGGGCTCGAACATAGCGCCTCGGTACGCTCTCAAGACTTACATAAAAAAGCTTGAACCAAATAAGTTTCCACACAAACACGTGTAAGATCGTTTTCAACAGGTAGAACTGATTAATCCTTATCACTTAACTATAAAATCTAATCTAATGTCTCACTGTCCTACAATGGCCGCTTCTCGTGTGAATATAAGATCATTTATCTGTTACCTAACAATGTGGAAAATGTTACTATTAGGTACAAATAATTAATTAACGGTGACGGATTAAAATACAAATGACACCACCCCGTTCTATCCCGAGGGTGTCGTAAGAGTCGACTAAGGGAGTAAGTCAGGCCGACAATATCTACCGCAAGAGAGGGAAAAATTTAAAACAATACCCTATACCAACCCATCTGGCCAGCGTGGTATAGTAGGCTAATATCCCTTCAAATGTATGGAGGAGACCCGTGCCCAGCAGTGGGACGTTTATGGGTTGAGATGAAGATGTTGAATTACTTAAGTATACAAAACTATATAATAAAAACGTTTTCCCATCTTAGGGATAAAATAATTATAACAAATTAAACTGCCTCGTTGGTCTATTGATCGTTGAGTGCGATTGCTAATCACGAGGTCCTTGGTTCGATTCCCGGGTTTGGCTAAAAATAGATATAAGGTTTTTCCGTCAAGAAATTAACAATAACAAAATTAGATACCTAACCGAATTTTGAAAATTTGTGGTGTTTAAACCTCCTTCCTCCTTCCTTTAAGAAGGAAGGATATCTGGAGGGAGGAGGGGGGTCTAAGTACTAACCTACGCTTATAAGAAGAATCCATGATAAATGATATCGCTAGGTATAATCCGTATAATCCTACTAATCCTTACTAATATTGTACTATTAAGTATTCTGACCGACATAGCTCGAAGAATTGCCTCAATGAAGTGGCAATGGGCAGGGCACATAGCTCGCAGAGCCGATGGCCGTTGGGGCGGAAAGGTTCTGGAGTGGCGACCACGAACTGGAAGACGCAGCGTGGGCAGGCCTCCAACAAGGTGGACCGACGACCTGGTAAGGGTCGCGGGCAACCGATGGACAAGGTCAGCTCAGGACCGAATGATGTGGAAGACCTTGGGGGAGGCCTATGTCCAGCAGTGGACGTCTTGTGGCTGAGATGGAAAGTATTCTGTGCTAATATTATAAATGTGAAAGTTTGTAAGAATGGATGGATGGATGTTTGTTACTCTTTCACGTAAAAACTACTGAACGGATTTGGATGAAATTTGGCACAGAGATAGATTATGGTCTGGAATAACACATAGGCTACTTTTTGCAGCGATAACCGACATCCACGCGGGCGGAGCCGCGGGCAACAGCTAGTAATAATATAATATAAGTCGGTCAAAAAATATTAATTTAATAAATATACTTAAGTATTTTTATTTATAATAATTATCTTTAATTGATTTTGTATTTAATTTATTTAATCTTGATTAATATTCTACAATTAATGTTGATCTATTATAAAAGTTAATTAATTTAATTTTTACCTGATATCCAAAACGAACTTCACAAAATAAAACAAACAATAAAAAAACACAAATTAAATTGCGAAATTTAAAAAATGGCGGGCAATTTCAAATACGGAACGCACTGCCCCAGTTCTAGTTGCGCACTGTTACACATAATGCGAAATGTTGTTTTTATATGCGGTTTAGTGGAGGGCGCATCTCCATTCAGCCTATTGTAAAATTTTAAATCGACCTTCTTTGTTTTTTTATTGATATATGTATCAATTTTAAAAGTAAGCTTTGATGAGTTCGACAGGTGATTGCTACTAGAATTAACAAAAAAGTACAGTGATTATTACTTAGATAAAAAAATATTGACAGGTTACTTGAAACATAACATTTGTAGTTAGCAGTTGAGTGAAGGTGGCATTGTACGTAGTTTTTTTTTTTTATTAAAAGTTCATTTTATTGTAATTGCTCTATCATTTTCATAAATCGATTCAGTGATTTTAAAACTAAAGTTTCCTTCGAAGATTTTTAAGTTTATGTTTATGGTAAGTAAACTAAATTTCTAAAATATTTAGAATAGGAAAAAGTTTTATTTAAAACGCATCCCTAAATAAATGAGCTCAGGAGACCTATATCTACTCACAGAAACACAACTACACCACTGTAGGTGTGGTCTTCTGCAAGTTGGAGGGCCTGCCTCAATTGGGTTTGCCCGCATATATGGTCCTAGCTCTCTTAAATTGCGGCACTTCTTGAATACAACGCACTCATGCAACCACAGATAATTTATATAGTATTGTCGCAACCACAGATGTACATTACATCCAATAATCTGTATTTTAGTTACGACATTATGTTTGTAATGCAATATTTCTAACTTATATCTAATCATCTGATGACATGCTACAAAATAAATTCTAACGAAGATGAACGATAATCGGGCCGACAAAAGTCGAATTAAATGGACTATAATTTAAAAGTACCTCGTCTAGTAATTGTTGAGTGCGAGTGCTGATCACAAGGTCCCAGGTTCGATTCGCAGGTCGGCCGAAAAATAAATAAATAGGTACTGATTTTTCTGACAAAACATTTTTCAATTTAAAAAGACAACATCCCCACTATAAACAAGCCCTGTGTCACGGGTCCCGCGAAAAACAAACATACAATTATCGGACACAAAGTACACCCAGACTCGGGACAACGATTTGTGGATCACCGCAAATTTTTGTCCCATGTAGGGATCGAACCCACAACACGCAGTAGTAAATGCCTTTGGCATTAAGCCCTCCATTGTACATTATGTGCATAAAGATTTAAATAAATAAAGATTTAAATAAATAAATTGCGAGGTAAGCACTTTAACCACTGAACCAACGGTGCAGTCAAAGAAAGATTCACAATAGATGGCCCAAGTTTAGAAATTGGCGGTGTTAACACTTCTCAGGAAGCATGTAAGGTGGTCCTACACCTAATCTCTAACCGGGTGGTGTCGTATTGCCGCCAATTGGAAAATGAGAGTAAGGATATATTTAAATTGCACCTCTGTTTGCACACTATAACATGTCTCGTAGATGGCTAGCGTCTGATATGGAATTGTCGTAAAAATTCAATTATAAGGACATTATTAATATGTAATACAAGTGTCTTATATCTAAATAATAACCGGCCAGCTGATTCTCTAAGAAACAGCTTTCCCAAACTGACAGTTGTGATTCCAAACTGACAGTTGTGATTGCTCGGTGACGGCACAATCTATTGACTAAACGTCAAAAAGGCTCGATTTTAGCTCTTACGGAATACCGATTTTCAAACTGACAGCCAGATTTTGCTCGGTTTTCGCGATGGCTCGGTTTTTGCTCTTACGGAATACCCCTGCCGGAGGATAGATTTGTGGAGCATAGATGGGTTAGGTACCCCTTTTCCAAAAAAAACGTATCGGAATCCTTCTGTGCTTCGCAAAGCACGTAAATCACCCTTCGTTGCTAGCATGACATAATATCAAATACAGAAAAAAAAAAGTAGGTAGGTACATCAAATACCTAAAAAAAAAAAAAAAAAAAATATAATATATAAAAATCTCGTGTCATTATTTGTTATCAATTTATGATTATTTATGTTTTTTTTTGTTCGTATGGTGACGGATTAAGAATGTACAAATGTTACCATCCCATTAGATCCCGAGGGTGTCGTAAGAGTCGACTAAGGGAGTAAGTCAGGCAGACAATATCTATTGCAAGAAAGGGAAAACTCGAAACAAAACCCTATACCAACCCGTCTGGCCAGCGTGGTATAGAAGGCTAATATCCCTCCAAATGTTGAGGAGACCCGTGCCTAGCAGTAGTACGTTTATGGGTTGAGATGATGATGATTTTGTGTATATTTCATAGGACTGCCTCGGTGGTCCAGTGGCAGCAGTATGCGCCTGCTGTGCACGAGGTTGTGGATTCGATTCCCACACAAGACAAAACTTTGTGTGACCCACAAAGAATTGTTCTGAGTTCGGGTGTAATTTGTGTCCGTTAATTGTATGTTAGGCCCAGGAAAAGATAGCGGGATCAGCTTGACTCCTACCGTGCTGACTGGCAAGTGAGAGGTCTCGACCGTGACAAATGGAAGAATGAAAGGGAGGCCTTTGCCCTGCAGTGGGACAGTAATGGCTAATAATAATAATAATGATTGTATGTTTGTAAAATCCCCCGCGACACAGAGCTTATTCTCTGGTGCGGGAGTCGTCTTTTAAAAGAAAAGATAGGATATTTTTTAAACGTTATTATTATTACTTCCTCGAACTCGCATCTCATTTGTTACAGTCGAATACTTTCTCACTCGGCTACCAACGCTGTTTTTATATATCTTAGTAATAATCTCAAATTGAATATTACCATGGAAATGAATTTCCTTTAAGAAAACCGTAGATTGATAAATAACAAACCCATTTTAAATCACAGGAAACAAACAATTATACCTTAAAATGAATCATATTTTAACGATGGCAATCTCTAGCCTTCCAGAATGTTGACCTTAGTCCCATAATCTTATGGTACGTGTCGGTTTGAATGTCAGTTCGTATCTCGAAAATTGCTGGGCTCACGTACGTACTAAAGTACGTCTAACTTAGGTAGTTGGTCGATAGCCTAAAGATGTAATGTGTGGGCTCCGGCTAGACTTGTTTTTTATAACCTTTATTTTATTTTTATACTAACTGTTGCCCGCGGCTCCGCCCGCGTGGTTGTCGGTTATCGCTATAAAAAGTAGCCTATGTGTTATTCCAGACCATAATCTATATCTGTGCCAAATTTTATCCGATCAGAGCCTCTAGACAAGAGGCATAAACGATAGTCGAATCGAAAAGTCAAAAAAGGAAATGTATGGGATTTGAGGTAAGTCTACGATTTAATGTCGTAAACTTACGTCAAATCGCAAACATTTGCTTTTTTGACTTTTCGATTCGACTTTCGCTTATGCCACTTGTCTAGAGGGGCTGATCCGTTCAGTAGTTTTTACGTGAAAGAGTAACAAACATCCATTCATCCATCCATCCATCCATCCATGCCTACTCACAAACTTTCACATTATTTTATATTAGTAAAGATTCCTCATACATACGTGTTGACACATGAAAATATAAGCCATGTTTTTTAATAGTATCTACTTAGTACTTAGACTAACATGCATGCGACTTGCTTGAACGTAAGTTACCTATCTGGCGATTAAAAAGAGTGGCCTGAGTTTCTTACTAGTTCTCCTCATGGCTCCACGTCTGTGAACTAACCGTAGGAAAATTTAACTGACATAGTTTTTCTGGCTTATTCATAATTTATGACCTTCATATGTGTTACTTTGTGACCTAAATGAATTTTGAGTTTGAGTTACCGTAGCCTACAGATGCTTGCAATACCATCCCTTATAGCCAAGTGGCATAAACGGTAGTCGAATCGAAGAGAATTTAAAGCAAATGTATGGGAGTTAACATAAGTTTACGACATTATATCCCATACAACCCGTACATTTTTTTTTAAAGACAACTCCCGCACTAGAGAACATGCTCTGTGTCGCGGGGGACTTTACAAACATACAATTAACGGACACAAATTACACCTAGACTCAGAACAACTCTTTTGTGGGTCACATAAAATTTTGTCCACAACCTCGCGCACGGCAAGCGCATACTGCGGCCACTGGACCACCAAGGCAGTTCAATTTGCTTTCTATTCTATTCGATTACCGTTTATGCCACTAGTCTAGAGGGGCAGGGGAATCACTCGCGTGTTGCCGACTCAACATGTTAAGTCCAGGGTTTTATGATGAAATATCCCTGGGATATGAAAATGTTTATTTGAAAATGCATCAGTAAATGAGCACTAAAGACCTGTACAAACCTACTTATTCCGCACTAGGGAACAAGCCTTGACTGCCTTGGTGGTCCAGTAGCCGCAGTATGCGCCTGCTGTGCACGAGGTTGTGGGTTCGATTCCCACACAGGACAAAACTTTGTGTGACCCACAAAGTGTTGTTCTGAGTCTGGGTGTAATTTGTGTCCGTTAATTGTATGTTTGTAAAGTCCCTCGCGACACAGAGCTTGTTGTACGGGAGTTATCTTTAAAAAAAAGCCCTGTGTCGCTAGGGACTTTACAAACATACAATTAACGGACGCAAAGTAGGCCTAGACTTGGGGCAACCATTAATGAATCCCACGAACCCACAACGCCATGCAATGATGCTGTCAAACTACACCACTGCGTGAAGTTACTTATTTGACTGTGGTCTTCTGTAAGGTCAATGCGTCCTACCCGTTATGACGTACGGTGCCGAGACGTGGACGCTCACAGTGGAACTAGTCCACAAATTGAAAGTCACACAGCGGGCTATGGAGCGAGCTATGCTCGGCGTCTCTTTGAAGGATAAAATTAACGCAACGAGGTAATCCGACAAAGAACCAAAGTTACCGACATAGCTCGCAGAATTAGTAAGCTGAAGTGGCAATGGGCTGGTCACATCTGCAGAAGGACCGACGGCCGATGGAGCAGACGTGTCCTAGAGTGGAGACCACGACTCGGTAAGCGTAAGGTAGGGCGGCCCCCAGCTAGGTGGACCGACGACCTAAAAAAGGTCGCTGGGGCGCACTGGAAGGCAGAGGACCGTGTGCTATGGCGCGTGTTAGGAGAGGCCTATGTCCAGCAGTGGACTGCGATAGGCTGATTGATTGATTCTGTAAGGTGGAACACCTTCTTCACTGGTACATCTCTTAAGTCGTGTTGTTCCGATAGACCACACAGAGGTACATGATGTAGTTACATGTTCAGTACCGATTTGTAGAGACAGTAACTATCTGAGCTATCGTCCATCGACAACAATTACGTACAACCTTGAGTCATTACGAGCACGATGCAGGGCTTCTCAACTATTTGGTGCATGGTTATATGGTGCATGGTGGTTTTGTTTGTTGTTTTTTTAAGACAACTCCTTAGAGAACAAGCTCTGTGTCGCGGGGGACTTTACAAACATACAATTAACGGACACAAATTACACCCAGACTCAGAATAACTCTTTGTGTGTCATACAAAGTTTTGCCCTGTGTGGGAATCGAACCCCCATGCACAGCAAGCGCATACTACGGCCACTGAACCACCAAGGCAGTCAGTTACTGTTTTATCTCCCTGAGTTTTTTTTTATAACGACTTCGGAGCGGTTACCGTAGTCATAAGCGCTTAAAATTTTACAACACTTATTTATTTCGAGAAAATAAACTAAAGTGAAAAATTAATTAGGTACTAAAGAAATACTTTATTTTATTTTATTTATTTAGGCTCATACACATGAGCAAGATAGAAATGTAACAATCTAACAATAACAAATGAGGATTGGCTTGGAACGTAAATACTAATACTAGGTACCTACTAATAATACTGTACAACAACTCAACTCTCTTAAGTAGTAATTTTCAATTTAAATTAAATAAAAAATCTGGTTAATTTTTAGTTTTACTATTTTGTTAAACACGAGAACAAAACAACTGTTTTATACTAACTTATTAAGTATAATAATTAATTTATTAAGTTGATCTTTATATTTAGAAAGTGTGAATTGTGATGCGTGCGTGTGGTTGTGTACGCAAAAAAAAATGGTAAAGTAATCTGAAAAAGTTTCAAAAAATTCAGTTTTCAAAGAGGACTCGTATTATAAACTATTATTTACAAGAAAGAATGAAATACTTAGATTTGTTTTTGTCCATTCCAATATTTAAAAGTATTGAAACAGTTGACGACCACTGTCGGTGCCCGCAATAAATCAAAGTTTGATAGGTACACAACCATTTCGGTTGCGCTTGCGTCACAACAAAACTGCGCATGCGCTCCTCTGTACCGTACTCTGATCATTGCCATAGTTTTTCTATTGTAATACATTAATTAGGAGATCAAAAGTCACGACTGATCGCAACTTGGTGTTCATTTCACTTTTGAATTTAGATTACTAGCTGTTGCCCGCTGCTCCGCCCGCCTGTATGTCGGTTAACGCGGTAAAAAATACCCTATAATCCCATATATCTCCTTGCTAAATTTCATTTAGATCTGTTGAGCCGTTTAGTAGTGAAAGGATAACAAACAAACATACAAACATTCGCATTTATAATATAAGTATAGACTAGCCAGTATCTGGCTTCTTATTGTTGGTTACTTACCTTGACTGAAGCCGTCGTGGGTTCGATTCCCACCACACATATTTGTGTCATGAGCACGATTATTTGTGTCTGGTTCTGTGTCTAGGTCTAGTATTATGGGTATAGGTAATCTTTGTTATGGGGTAATAAAAAAAACGTTAATTAAAACAAATACTGGATTCCTATACTCAAGCGCAATAATACAACTAAGTCATCTAATTAATAAATGACTTTGACTTAGTTGTTGTTTACGACCACTGTCGGTGGTATAAATAGGTAGCATCTATTTAGACGATACCTATTTATGAACGTCATAAAAGAAAATGCTAGCATTTTTTCCGTGCAGCCAATTCGCTGACTAATGTAGGGTAGGGCCTCGAGAAGAATGGGCAAGAAACTCGGGCTACACTTTTTACTTTTTTTTATAAGATTACTGTAGCACATGTAATATAATACTCATCATCATCATTAGCCTATACTGTCCCACTGCAGGGCAAAGGCCTCCCCTTTCTTTTTCCATGATAGTCTATATTTTGCCAATTGTAGCCAATCCCTTTATTTTTGCCCACAGCTCCTCCGGCATGCGACTGACGTGACCCGCCCAGAGCCTCTAGACAAGTGCCACAGGGGATAGTTGAATCGAAAAGTCAAAAAATAAAATGTATGGGATTTGACGTAAGTCTACGATATAATGTCGTAAACTTACGTCAAATCCCATACATTTGCTTTTTTGACTTTTCGATTCGACTATCGCTTATGCCACTTGTCTAGAGGGGCTGTTCCACTTAGCTTGGCTGCTGAGTGGCCTACGTCAGCAATTTGCATCTTTGAACGTAGTATTGAGTTTCTAACGTGATTTGTTAATTTAACTTCTAAAATAACAGACTGTAGTATTCTGTAAGGTCCTTCAACAGTCAAGTTTGCTTGCTTGTGTAGTGCCCTACCTGTTTTAATTTAATTTCTTTATTTAGAACTTTATGCACATCGTGTTCAATGGTGGGCTTAATGCCAAAGGCATTCTCTAACAGCCAACCTTAGGGTGATGCAGAGATAAATGAAGTAGGTGCAAGATTTCAAATAGCGAAAATAAAATTGAACTAAAACAGATTATACTAAAATTAAACTAATATAAATACTAATAATAGTGCCCGCGGTCTTTTTAAAGATTTGTCGAAGCGTTTAATCGAGGCTTCACGTGACCAGAGGGCTGGCTTATTTTTGGCTCAAAGAACAAGCATTGCCATTCAACGTGGCAATGCTGCCAGTCTTCTGGGCACGTTTCCAGCAGACGTCGATGCGGAGGAATTTTATGACGCCTATTAAGCAGTCCCTCCCGTTTTTCGTGTATTTTCTATGTATATAATTGTATTGTATATATCTTTTTTTTTTTTTTTTGTAAATATATTAGGTATATGTAATATTAATAATATAAATACTCAAAATACTATTACATAAACTACATGTAAAACTTAATACTTATACTAAATAAATATATATTTATACATATTATATATATATATATACCAAATTACTGATGTGTTGATCCTACCAGCTCGTCGAAGAGGAGGTCTCGAACTTTCACCACGTATTTTTGCTAGTTGCCATCCTGACTCCAAGAGGACTTTTTACTATTACTCAATAAACTGTTAAGTACTTCCTAAAGAAACCGATTACCGAAACTTCACATCGCTAAACAAATCAGTACAATAGTGTTGTTCCAATTAGATTTAAAATAATTGCTTAACTAGTGCTGTACTAAGTCTCGTTTAGTCCAATTTGAGAAAGTTTTCAAGGTACTTCTCACGGGAAAGATAAATGGTGAATATCTTGAAGCTTAATCTATTAAGGAAGATGAAGGTACTTATTAAGTTCAAGTGGGTTAATTCGTATGTAGATACAAAGAGATTCTATTGTTAAAGTTAACATACATATGCGCAAGAGTCTTTTTTGAAGAGAATGTTTTCATCTGTGTTTGTTTTAGTGATGATGTCGGCAATGGCTAGTCCGCTGGTCTATGGAGTTTTTTTTTAATATATTATTATTACTTGGATGGCAAGGCAGAACTGGGAAGGTGGTGTTAGGGAGTAGACTTGCATTTTGTCTTGAAAAATACTATACAGAAGAAAAGAAATGATCGTTGTAAACAAATTATACTACTTCGGTGGCAAATAAGCATACGGCCAGCCTGATGTTAAGCAGTTACCGTAGCCTATTTAATTGACGCTTTAAATTTGGAATCGAGATAGATTATAGTCTGGAATAACACATAGGCTACTTTTTATCCCGGAAAAAAACTCCATTCCCGAGGGAATGTACGCGCGGGCAAAGCCACGGGCGGTACTTATGCTACAGAGTACTTTGTTAATATAACACGCAATTGTAGCAAGTACAGTGTAAAGAATTGAAGATATATAATCACATGTCCCAATATTTTTACATCACAAACAAACATAAAGTACCATATCTTTAAGTTATCTGTATTACAAACGTAATTTATTACAAGAACTAACGACGCGTGATTTAAAATGGCCGTAGCAGTGCTTGTTCTATGTTTATTTCTAAACCTATGCAATAATAACCTATGGAATGAGCGTGCCGAGGTTTTCCCAAGAGACTATAGCATGGGGTTCTTCAAGAAAGGAGTTATGTTTGCCACCTTGGGAGTATAAAAAAAAAACAAGCGAAATTAAAGACAGAAGTCAGAAAACTTCCTGTATGGTTGGTATGTCAGCTGTGCATAGGATAGGGCCTAAAACTGAGCCTTGAGGCACACCGTCTTTAATGTCAATGAAATCGGAGTAGTTTCGAATTTTGCCGCCATTGTGGTGAAAACTTAAAATGAATAAGATATATTTTCAACAATATCTGATTATTTGTAAGTAGTTTAGGTTCCATCCATCCATCTCAACCCATAAACGTCCCACTGCTGGGCACGGGTCTCCTCCATACATTTGGAGGGATATTAGCCTACTACACCACGCTGGCCAGACGAAGTTTTAAATAAATAAATATGCCACTACGTCAAAACAATGTAAGTTGAGTCTAGCTAGATTTAGTAGCTAAATTAGCTTTAAAACACAGGCTATAACAACAGATCTAGTTTTGCTATTGAGACATAATTAAGGAGTTGCCGGATTTGCAATGCGATGCCGATATGATTGATACTTAGTTAAGTATCCACTCTAAGGCTTGTTAGAGCAACGTTTAACTACCGAATATCTTACGCCATCTTTAAAAAGTGAGGAAAGCTTTTGAGATTATATTTTGAGGTTTGAGGTTTTGACTAGTGCTGGATTTATCCTCAGCGCCATCCCTGGGCACTGTAAAAAATGCCGCCCCATGATAATTATCATTAAATTTGTTATAATTTTGATCGCGTAATAAATGTGATCAAGAAATGAACACATTTTGATAAGATATTTACATGAATAGTTATTAAAATAAAATTAACTTAACCTAAACTTGTTCGTGTGGTGACGGATTTAGAATACAAATGTAACCACCCGATTCCATCCCGTGGTTGTCGTAAGAGTCGACTAAGGGAGTAAGTCAAGCAGACAATATCCACTGCAAGAGAGGGAAAACTCGAAACAAAACCTTATACCAACCCGTCTGGCCAGCGTGGTATAGTAGGCTAATATCCCTCCAAATTTATGGAAGAGACCTGTGCCCAGCAGTGGGACGTTTATGGGTTGAGATGATGATGATGCATATTATAGTTGAGATTGGCCAAGGGGTATTAGTCGGTATACCGGCCGCCTACCACCTTTAGGCTGGAGAGTCCGACATAACTGCCTCGCTTTCCCGCAGGGGTATTCCGTAAGAGCAAAAACCGAGCCACCGCAAAAACCGAGCAAAATCCATCTGTCAGATTGAAAATCGGTATTCCGTAAGAGCCCTTTTTGACGTTTAGTCAATAGATTGTGCCGTCCCCGAGCAATCACAACTGTCAATTTTGCGATCACAACTGTCAGTTGTCATCGCTGTTTCTTAGAGAATTAGCCGGCCGGTCTTCGGTATGCGCAAAGCATTTCCACTCTAAAAAAAAAAAAAAAAAAAAAAGGCCAAGAAAACTGAAGTGAAGCGAGGGCGGTTCACTAGTCTTAAATATGTAGAACCAAATCTCCCCGCAACAGTACACTACAACACATAGTTAGTTCCACAATGATTGCTCCAACAATAATGTTAAAATAATGACTAGGAACATGATCTAATTGATCTCAATATGTCGTAATGAAAACGATATGATAACGTAACTTATATCATTTGCTGTTATTAGTGAAACAACTAATCATCTGCCCTGACTGATGGTCACGATGTGGGAAACGTGCACTTGTATCTTGGGGTTCGACTTCCTCCATGTTTGGGTCAGTCGATTATATTAATATAGTAAGAAAGATGTAGATATGGCACTAGTGAAAGATCGCTTTAAGCGATAAGGTCGCCCATTTCACAGTTGTTTTTATTTTTTATTATTTACTTTGTACCTACTTTAGAAGTGAAATTTATTTAGGCGCATTGAGCACTACTACTTACTACTACTATTACATTCACTTTTATATATTTACTAGTTGTTGCCCGCGGCTTCGACCGCGTGGATGTCGGTTATCGCTACAAAAAGTATAAAAGTATGTATTATTCCAGACTATAATCTATCTGTGTGCCAAATTTTATCCAGATCCGTTCAGTAGTTTTTACGTGAAAGAGTAACAAACATCCATCCATCCATCCATCCATTCTTACAAACTTTCGCATTTATAATATTAGTAGGATTTATATTTCTATTGTTTTCTACATAAATCTAATATAATATATATTTGTATTTATTGTTTAGTATGTACAGGAAATAGCGTTTAAAATGTAATTATGATAATTCGGACCATTCCGTGTCGTCTCGTCACTCATAGGTAGTCATTAGGTCCTGCGAGAATACCAGCGTTGTGGTTCAGGCCACAACATTAGAGCTGACGCAGGAACCTTATTTGCAGGAGTTTTATTTTATTTTGGAGTATAATAAGTTTTGATAAGAGCAAATTAAAAAAAAACTTTCTTTCTATCTATTTGGGGAAACAAAAATCATAGAACTCGCGTCATCGTCATCGAACGCTTTCCTTATTCAAAAATGAACAAAAATCATGTTTTTTTGACATTTCTAACAAGAAATTCACAATGGTGAAAACACCATTTTCGAATCGATCATCATCCTAAACTTTTAATCATTTCCTTCAATTTACAATACAGTCTGTATTGTAATGATCGACTCGAAAATGGTGTTTTCCCGAGAGACTTTAGCATGGGGATTTTTGAAGAAAGGGATAAAATTGTTTTTACAGAGTCGGCCCTTAGTGTCACAAGAACCTATTTGCCTCCTATAGATTTTTTTTGTTAGCCTGTATTGTCTCACTGCAGGGCAAAGGTCCCTTATTATTAAGTACCTACTAAAAGATTTTTAAAAGGTTTACAAAACTTACTTTCTACTAAACTGTCGCGTCCATAGGCTACGGTACCTATATAAGTACCTCTATGGTTACCAACAGAAGTAGTTTAAAAAGCAGCCTTGATTAGACTTAACAAGTACGTTTATTGGAGCAAACTATATAATTTGTATTATTTTAAACTTTTCATTAAATATAATGAGCCCGCCATCTTTCTTTGAAGGACAAATAGAACACGTTCCAATTTCAAACTTCAAAGCGCGCCAAGAAAAGTTTCGACATAATGAGTAATGTTTTTTTAAATACAGGCTAAGATAACCTTATATGGAGCCAATAATATTTTTGTCTATATTATTAAATTATCTGATTAAAGCGTTTAGAGTGGAATATTATTATAATTATGTCTTCGTCTGCTCTATCAAGAGAGCTGATAGAGTTTAGGCGGTAAAACTCGATTTAATTAGTTAAAGACTATACAAACATTATAATTTACGGATATAAAGAACACCTAAACTCAGAAACTCAATTTTTCTGTTCTGCAGTGGAAAATGGCGAGGTAATCACACAGACCATGCATACAGTCTAGTTTATTCCTATCTTTATAACAATTTACATCATACGCGAACCTGATGCCCAGATATAGGACATCAAGGCTCTTTGGTAGGTACAAAGTATGCCGACTAGACATTATATTTACCAAAAGAAGGACCGCTCGCTTTTATGGATCTTATTACTTTTTTGTTTGGATTGAAGATTTAATAGAGGTTAAACACATGTTTGGAGTTATTATCTTCATTATTATAAAATAAGCGGTGGTAACTGAGGGCTTGCTTAAAAAATACCTGGATTCACTGGGATTGCCTTTAGGTTGGGTTGGAAAAAATTACAACATCAAATGTTGTGATGGTATCCCTGGAATATAACAGCGTTTTCTTAAACGCTTCCTTAATTTTATCCTACTAATATTATAAACGTAAAAGTTTGTAAGTATGGATGGATGGATGTATGGATGTTTGTTACTCTTTCACGTAAAAACTACTAAACGGATCTGGATGTAATGGACTTTTTACCACCTAATATCACATTGTGGATTGCAAATAAATGATATGAATATGAAATTTGGCACAAATATAGATTATGGTCTGGAATAACACATAGGCTACTTTTAACAGCGATAACCGCCATCAACGCGGGTGGAGCGATATGTGACTACTCCATCATAAAACCCCGGTATTTACTTTTGGGTCGGCAACAGCCAACACGCAAGTGATACCTTTGGTATTGCAAGCGTCCATTACATCATCTCAACCTATAAACGTCCCACTGCTGGGCACGGGTCTCCTCCATAAATTTGGAGGGTTATTAGCTTACTATACCACGCTGGCCAGACGGGTTGGTATAGGGTTTTGTTTCAAGTTTTCCCTCTCTTGCAGTGGATAGGTATTGTCTGCCTGACTTACTCCCTTAGTCGACTCTTAACACACCCACGGGATGGAATGGGGTGGTGACATTTGTATTCTTAATCCGTCACCACACGTCCATTACAGTAACTGCTTATCGGCGGGCCGTGTAGGCTTGTTTGTTTGTTTATAAAAAAAAAACATTATCTATCAATCTCGTTAATAATATTTCACAAAACAATTGCTTTATCTTCTTTTTTAATACTACTTAAGTAGCAAACGAGTATTCCGAGATAAACAATTACCTTAACATTATAGACCGCTTGCAACGTTTGGAGCATCACTCACCGAGTTGCTGACAAAGAAATCATCACTTTCAATTTTATTTTATTTTTTTTATACTACTTGGGTGGCAAACAAGCATACGGCCCGCCTGATGTTAGGCAGTATCCGTAGCCTATAGACGCTTGCATTACCAGAGGTATCACTTGCGTGTTGCCAACCCATTTTTTTACACCAGGGCTTTAAGATGGAAGTAACCCTGGGATAGGAATACGTTTGTTTCAAAACGCATTCCTAAATGAGCGCTGGAGACCTGTACTCACACACAGGAACACAACTACACCGCTGTGTGTAGTCATTTGGCTGTGGTCTTCTGTAAGGTGGAGGTCCTTCCCCAGTCGGGCTTTCTCGCTAGTATGGTGCCCTACCTCTCTTATCATTGGAATAAGAAAACGTATTCCTAAATGAACACACTAAAGACCTATACACACGCACAGGAACATTATTTGGCTGTGCTCTTCTGCATTAATTGTATGTTTGTAAAGCACTTCCGCAACACAGGTCTTGATGCCTAGTGAGTTCTTTAATTAAAAAAATATACCTATCTATAGTACCATCGACTCGAAGAAGAAGAAGACCCCTTCTGTTCTGTTCATCCTGCATTTTGATCCCTAAATATATCTTGCATGAGTACCAGCACATCTTTGTTGGATGTGCCTGTCCTGATTATAATTATTTTTCACATTCAACATTTGAAGCATCACTCACCGAGTTGCTGACAAAGAATTCATCACTTTCAATCACTGGAATAGAAAAACGTATTACTAAATGAACACACTTAAGACCTACACACGCACAGAAACATTATTTGGCTGTGCTCTTCTGTAAGGTGAAAGTTTTTCTACAGAGTCGGGCTTACTTACTTGCATGGTGCCCTAAATACCTATATACTTTGTTGGATGTGTCCTGATTATCATTATTTATCCGCGTTTCCTCATACACAATACCAAACCATTATCTATCAATCTGGTTAACAAATAAACAAATGCCTTCCATTCATAGGTACCAAGTAAACAATCAAGTATTATACCTAGCTTACGTCACAAACACAATACATCATAGAGTTATCAAATACTAAACAGACAGACACGACCTTGCTTTCTTCAATTCCGATACATCTCCACGTCAATCTCGTCAAGTTTATAAAAACAATAAACAAAATTGTATTGTGTCTTTTTGTGGTGTAGAACATAAGATTGCAGCGATTTTAGATTAATAATAATATAATAATGTCGTCCTAACCGAATTTCAGTCACGGCGGCCAATCTCAACGGAGATTAGCCAACTGCGCTGGATATATTATAGTGCATAAGTGCTTGCGCAAACACAGGTGCACTCTCTATTCCTTCACTCTCATAGGCCGATGGGACGGCAATCCGACACGACCGGAGAGAGATCAAGCGTAGGACCAACGGCTTTACGTGCTTTCCTAGGCACGGGAGTGTAACAACACCACCAATTTCCAAACTCCGGGCATTTATTGTGAATTTCTTGACAGGAAACCCAAATATTTTATATATTACAGAAGACCACAGTCAAAAAACTACATGCGGTGTAGTTGTGTTCCTATGTGTGAGTACAGATCACCAGCGCTCATTTAGGAATGCGTTTTGAATGAAATGTTTTCTTATCCTAGGGAAACTCCTTCTTAAAGCACTGGTGTAAAAAAAATGGGTCGACAACACGCAAGTTAGGCCTTCTGGTATTGCAAGCGACCATAGGCTACAGTAACTGCTTAACATCAGGCGAGTTGTATGCTTGTTTGGCACCCAAGTAGTATGAAAAAATGACAGCTTTGGGCTGCGGCATTTTCATGTTGCAGTGCTGATTTTCAGATTGCCCCTAAAGTGAAGCCACGATCCAGTTATGTATGACGAGGCAATCACATCACAAACGCCAGCCTAATCGACTGCCTTATTGTCAATTCGACTGCCTTAGTGGTCCAGTGGCCGCTATGTGTGCCTGCTGCATAAGGTTGTGAGTTCGATTCCCACACAGGACAAAACTTTGTGTGACCCACGAAGAGCTGTTCTGAGTTTGGGTGTAATTTGTGTGCGGGAGTTGACTTTAAAAAAAAATCTTCCACATAATTATCCAGCTTCAGTTAGTCCGCTATCTCTTCCGCCTATGAATTGTAACTATACTTTGAAGACACCGGACACAATTGGTCCATAATTGCGATCTGTTGACCTTGCTCTAAATCCCATCACGTATTTACTATAACCATAGATTAAGTTTAAGTACTTAACTAAAAAAGACTTGGCGATAGGTAGAAATGTTAAGTAGGTACTTAAACAGATATTTATGTTGAGATTAATTTTTCTAGCTCTTTCAAAGTCTAAATCAAACTCATTTATTCATTTAGATAAAATACATAATACTTATCAACGTCATAAAAACAAATGCCAGCTTTTTTATGCCATATTATTATGGCCAATTCGCTGACTAGGGCCCGCCTAATGGTAATCTGTTACCGTAGTCTACGGATGATATCAGTATGTGTAGCAACACTTACGTTTTGTCGACCTAAAACTTTTTAACACTAGGGTTTTGGGATGGAATATAAGTGGGTAAGTTGGTTTCTAGTATAAAACTAGAGATAGGGACCATACAAGCTCCCGTCTGCGGAAAAACCTTACAGAAATCCTCAGCCAAATAACTACACACTTTAGTGTAGTTGTTTTCCTGTGCGTGAATCTTCAGTACTCATTTAGCATGCATTTTTAAACAAATTATATTCCATCCCAAAACCCTAGTGTTAAAGATTTTAAGGTCGACAAAACGTTAGTGATGCCAAACGTACTGCTAGCATCCGTAGGTTACGGTAACAGCTTACCATCAGGCGGACCGTATGCTTGTTTGCCATCCAAGTAGTAAGTGAGCCGGAAATTTAACCTCAGCTAATTCTTAGACAAGTGTAGAGCTATGAGAAGAACTAGCAAGAAACTCAGGCAACTACTTCATTCAACTTGCAATATGTATAGTAGGTACCTACCGTCGCCGTCATGGGGTTTTAAAAAGTGCACTTTCAAAAATAGGTAAAAACAACTATTTTACCTATCTGTTGTTTTACAAATTCTTTGTACAAAACATACAATAATGTGCCTTATGGTGTTTTTTCAAATAGTTCACTCCGTCTGTGGGCGGTCCGAGCTTAATTGCGAAATTTTATATTACAACATTTTCGAGATGCGGTCATACACAAAACATACGTACAATTTACTTAGGTACCTTAGCTACTCAATTGAGTGAAGGCCATGTACAGAAGACCACAGCCAAATAAACACGCAAAAGTTTCTCCAAAACGCATTTAGGAATGTTTTTTTTTAAGAGTCGTTTTCTTATCCTACACTAATAACCTACTTACTTTATACTATCAAGGAGACGAACAAGCATACGGCCAGCCTAATGGTAAGCAGTTACCGTAACCCATGGACGCCTGCAATAGGTACCAGAGGTAATTTTTTGATACCAGGTCTTTAGGATAGAGTACCTATCCCTGACATAAAAAGGTGTTTTTATTTAGTTGTGGTCTGTAGGATACCTGAGTAAGCAGTATAAAAAAAGCCAAAAGTCCATTAGGCTTTTTTATACCTACTGCTTACTTTGGTGGCAAACAAGCATAAAACTAACCCGATAGACTTGCTTGCTTAAAACGTAGGTAGTTAACTACCTCAGACTAATAGCAGGCCTCCGTCACTCGCTCAAGGTCACGCGCTATGTGCCTATCGCTATGTAGCTCGTAACCGAGCCGATCGCCAGTGGGCTGCCGCACGCGACACAAAGCGCGCATAACACGTTTCCCGCTCAAAACGCATTATTCCGATATTTACGTACCTACACTACGTATATTAAGTTTTGACTAACGACACGATGGTTGATTATTGTGAAGTCGTTGGATGTCATAGTCAAAAGAAAAATAAAAAAAATACTTTTTTTCATTGCCGAAAGATGAAGAAAGGTACGTTACGTTATTTGAAAGTAGGGACGCATTTTAGCTGGCTTCAGTTAGTAGTACCTAGTAATTTTAAAATGCTTCTTGTGTGTAGGTACTCTTCCTTAAAAATTTACGAGAAAGTTAGAAAAACAACCCTACCGCATTCGTGCGATAATGAGCTTGCACGTGAGTCGCACGGCGGGCAACACAATCTCGACTCTTTGTGCGCGTACTTATGGTACATTTCTTTTCGCTGCGAACAGCGGGTACTATTATTAAGATTTTGTAGGCTATTATGGCGTAGGTATTTTCGCTTTTGTATGGGAGTGATGTATCTGTTACGTAGTAACTATTTAGTAATCTGTGCTAATAGATACATCTAATAAAACATGTTGTAATAGGCTGTATTTTTTATTTTATTTTACATCCACCCATTGGACAATAGCGGCCATTTTGAAATCGTAAAAAATAAAATGACATCGTAAAAAGTGGTACCTATTTAAGGAGGTTAGTTTCTTAAAGTGAATAGAAGAGTGCAATAAAACTGAGGTTAGTGAGTTAGTGAGGTAGAGGTTCCTAGCTAATTACATTTTTTTTAACACTGTAGCTGACTTTGACCAAAGTTTAACAACAATATATTATTATATCCTCCATCACCAACTTTTATAACAAAGAGGTTTTCTACGGGGTCATAGCTCGTAGAAAACCTTTTAGCTGGCGATGTATATATGCTGCCATCTATTTATTACCAATGAAAACCTCAACTTGATTTTAATTCCATTTTAACGAAAATTATTTAATTTTTAAATAAACCAACAGTATTTATTATAAATTTAAAAAAAATTAAACATCTACTCAGATATTATACAGGGCTTTTATAAAAAAGAACATTATAAACATTATGACACGATATTGTTAAGCCATCTAGCGTCGAATAGCAGAATAGTAAAAAACCGCCATCTATCGTTACGTTAATAGAAACGTTACACGTGCCGCTTGTTTTGTCGGCATTTCTTTGAACGAAGTAAACAAATACCGCCTCAAGTCGGCTTTCTTTTGTCATAAAAGTAGCTTCACTTCTAAATTATATTATCTCTTTAAATATTTACACAAGATTAACACTAATTCTGTTTGATATTAAACAAATTATCATGTTGAATCAATACTTGTTTACATTAGGTACTTATAAATGTATGTAAATATTCTTATAAAATGTAACTACATAGGTAATATAACTACATATGTAATATACGCTTTATTTTTCTTTAATATTATCAATTATCATACATAAATATTTAAATATTATAAAAACATTCAAAAATTACATTTAAAATAATTTAAATTAATTTGCTTGGAATCGAACCCGCTACTTCGGATAAGCCACAGTAATTCAAGAGATACTTGTAACCACCGAACATCTACGTTTGTCGGCATCCTTTGAGAAAAGCCGAAAACCGAAATTAATTTTATGTTATTATTTCATTACGAATTTGGATCTGAAAGTGTCACCACGTGCGTTGTGTATCTAATGACAAAGTTTTACATTTCTCCACGTGCTGATATATTTGGTAAGTTATCTTTATTATTAAGACTAAATATTGCCGGGCTCCGTCCGTGTGGATGTCAGTTATCGCGTTAAAAAAACCCCTAGTCGTTCCCCAGAAAAACCGACTATCTCCTTACCAAATTACGTAGCTAATCGTTCAGCCGTTTAATAGTGAAAAAGCAACAAACAGATTAACTTTCACGTACATTAGTAATGATAAATATAAACAAATTGATAAGATAAACAAAACATCTTTCGTTGTCATTCAATTATTATTATAATTTTGGCAAGAATTTGCATGGTAGGTACTAAGTAGGTATATTATATACACGTGCAAGTACCTATGCCAATTCTTATTGGAATCAAATTGAAAAGCTTATTAATTAATTTTAATGGCTATATTCGCCATTTTATTTCCGACGGCAAAGATAGAATGAATATTTAGATAAACAGTGTTTACGATACAATTTATAATGCACATGTAGTACTATAATTAGATAACTGACTAAAAACATCGCAAACAAATAGTTTTAATAAGTATGCAATTAGGTTCGGAGTTTTCTTTCTGTAAATCTGAATCTGTAAGCTCCAAAAGTTCACAGTAAAATATCTGTTGCTTATTTTTTTGACGCTATTTCTACTCTATTGTCTATAATAAATTAATTCTCAATTTAATATACTATTCTGCATTATTAAATCAATAGAAATTATCGCATTTTTAATATTATGTATTTTCTATGCGAGGTTATTTCCTTCGGGCAAACTAATTAAGTATAAATTTACACTTTGTGCACGAAAATTATTTTAAAAATTAATTCACAAAATTTTTAATTTATTTAGTTTTTTTTATTTGCTGTTTCGTGTTAAATGACCAGAAAATATACAATATTAAATGATAGTAAACTATTGTGACATCACGTCCGCCATCAAAACTTTCATTCATTTCATTGTCAATGAAGTTTTTTTACACCTTTACGTCCTTTACTTTCTTTCCCTACTCTACTATTTACTACTTTATTTACTTTTTAATCGTATACCTGTGTTTATAAACAGTACTTCTTATAACTAACATGGTGGTTTCATGAATATTGCAGATCTGAAAATGTATCCTACGAAAAGTATGATGGAGTACATGAATGAAATGAATAGACTGTTTCCTAGAACCACTGAAAATGGTAAGTTGAACAAGTTCGACATTTTAATTATCGATATTTGAAAGGTTATCCCTTTACGTACCTACTTACGTAACAACTTACCTTTTTATGTTTTATTTATTTATTATAATTATTATTAGACTAAATTAAGTAGGTTCCTATTCGTTAATATTATATCTTGTTGCTATGCGAATTGTTCTGGCAAGGGATAATTTGATTTATTTTATTCAGACATTAGATATGTACCTATTACCTATATTGCATCCCATTATTAGAAATTAACCCAGCTGCTAGCTTTGAATGCAGTGAGACTTGATTAAATGGGGCTGTCAAATTGCCTGACATGCAGGACCTGCAGGGAGAAGAGTCAGTACTGCATCCATTGTGTGCTGCTTCTGGGTCAGGTGTACCCTGATCCAGAGCAGTTTTGGTGCATCAACATCAAAGATGTATTAATGGACTGCACTAAAGATCCTATAAGGGGCTCTGGCCATAAGGACAGCCCCAACAAGCCAAGCCTAGGATAATACCAGTGATATGACTTGCCATCTTGATTGGAAATAATACACTTGCTGCAATGAGGCAGTTCTGTCCTGCTACCAATCCCTGGGGATCCTGCTCACTATCAAATACACATCACTACCCAACTGTATTTATTTATTTATGTACTAGTGGACCTGGCAGACGTTGTCCTGCCTGAAAAAGCTGAAATACCGACAGCAGCGCCACCTACCGGGTCCAAACCCAAACACACACACACACACACAAAATTTCATTAAAATCGGTCCAGCCGTCTAGGAGGACAGTGACATACACATGCACATGAAATATATATATAAAGATTTGGCTGTGCTATTAAGTTAGGTGGAAGGTAGAGGTTCTTTCCCAGTCTTTCTCTGCCTAACTTTCTTACCTTTCACTAGTCAAGCTGCTCCATCTAGTGTTATTGTAGTGGTTTCCTGTAAGGTGGTAGATACATTCTTTTTCTGTACCACTTGAGTGGTAACAACCACCTGATGGCACTGGTTATACCTGGGGCATTACTCATAAATCTGTAACACCAGTGGTTTATGATGGAGTATCCCTGATATTCTATAATGAGGAGGTTTCCCATGCGGTCTTGCTCTGCCCTACCTTTCTGACCTTTTCATAGTCCAGCTGTTCCAATTTTGTTATTAACTACTCGGGAACCAAACTTGCATACCACCCGATACGATAGTAAGCAGTATCTGTAGCAAATGATGCACTATTCAACTGCATAACATTTAATTAATTAATTTTTTTTATTTATTCCAGATTTCTACCAAACTCCAAACCCAACAACCACAAATATGCATTCACCGTTCCACCAATCAACATCAATCAACAGGTCTTCAAGTTCAGCTGACTCTGCTTCATCAGGATCATTCCCTGACATGTCACAGCGAACAGACAGACTGAGACTGACACCCAACCTTCCATCTGACACTCCATTTGTCATTAGACGTCAAAGGCCAATTATTGGAAGAAGGATTTTTGACAACCAAGAACATTTGCCACCAACATTGGAACCAATGCCTAAGCCTTTTGAAGAGTATCCAAGTTCAATATGGCAGCCTGAAGACCAATCTTTATTCCCACCAACACCGCCCAAAGTTGAACAAAAGAATTACACACAGAATGTATTCTATGAATTATTTCCTACTGAGAAGAAGGGATTTGAATTTAGAACTCCTGTTTCACCACGTTCTCCTGCATCGATTTACAGCCCATCTGTTGGTTCGCCGATTTTTTCGCCGACATCTTCAAATGTTTCACCGAATTCGGCGAAGACTTATCAGCCACGTATGCCGACACCACCAGTCCTGCAGAACCAGCAGAGTTTTGCAGGGTCTTCAAGATATGATATAAGGCCATCTAAAATGTGTACTTTTTGTCGCAAAAATGGCGAAACTCCATTCGTTTATAATACTCACACTGTTAAAGAAAAAGTGGGTAATCAGAATATTGTGACTTGTCCAATATTGAGGTCTCATGTTTGTTCTACTTGCGGCGCTTCAGGAGACCATGCACACACCATGTAAGTATATTTTAATACAATTTCTGGTCAGCTACATAGAGACAAATATTTGTGTGATCCATAAATGGTTGTCCCGAGTCTGGGTCAAACACCCAAATTACACCCAGACTCAGAACAATTTTTTGTGGGTCACACAAAGTTTTGTCCTGTGTGGGAATCGAACTCACGACCTCGTGCACAGTATGCGCATACTGCGGCCACTGGACCACCAAGGCAGTCAATTGTATGTTTGTAAAGTCCCCCGCGACACAGGGCTTGTTTCCTAGTGCTAGTGCTTCTTAAAAAAAATTAAAAAAAAGAATAAGCATTTACCCCCATACGTAGCATATGCACAAATACTACACCACTGTATGTAGTCATTTGGCTGTATTCTTCTCTAAGGTACTTCTCCATTTGAGCTGGCAATTAGAAATCTGGCTGTACCATATATCTATCCTTACTAATATATTAAATGTAAAAATTTGTTAGTATTGATGTTTGTTACTCTTTCACGTAAAAACTACTGAACAGATCTGGATAAAATATGGCACAGAGATAGATTTTAGTCTGGAATAGCATATAGGCTACTTTTTATCTCGATAATGGACAGCCGCGGGCAACTACTAGTCTACCTTACAATTTGTTTCAGGCTAAAATCTCAAACATTCACCATTTCTAATAACAACTTACAATTTCCAGCACCTACTGCCCAGTCCTGAGAAGCAGCAACAATGGCCTTCCACTCCAGTCTACCACCATAACATTGAAGAATACACGCATCAAGAGTAACGGCCGCAGACGCTATTGAAGAACAGGATACAGGTGAAAGAAAAGCTTAAATTAGTCCAAAAAAAATTACCAAAACTAATTATGGATCTTTTTAAATGCTTAAGAAGTCTGTTAAAAAGAAATATTGGAGGGAATTGAACTACATTCAAATCTATATTTTTTAATAATTTTATCTCAAGACAAAAAAATATTACAAGTTGACTGACAGAAGATACAAAATTACAAAACTCATTTTTCGTCACTTTTTACTAATCATGCTAATATGTTAATTTAAAAAATTTCATTGACTGAGTTTTTAGACTTTTGAATTTAGAATTGGACACTGAGAGAAATAAAAAAAAGCCAAGATGCTTTTTGTCTTAATTATAACTGCCCTACTACGGATAGGCATAACTGCATATCGAAATATACGGGAAAATGCATCTTAGATATCTAACTTGAGAAGCATTTATCCCTTAACTCGTGTCATGAACTTGTGTCATTCTTCGTTACCAGGGCAGATATGTAAAAGCATGCTAATGAAAATGCGTTATATATTTACTGTTCTTTGTTTGGAGTTAGCATGCTATTATGATACAAAATACATAGGTATGATTATATTGCATGTATATGTAAAAGACAGTCATAATTTTTTTTAACATAATACGGTATTAAATAGTATTTACTATATAAATGAATGTTGAAAAATAAACCCTTGTACAGTCTGCATGTTCCAACATACGCATAGTTTAGATTTATTGAACAAGCATATGGATTGTGTATACTAATGGATCATGGCTAAAAAGACTCTTGAAATACGTATACTCTGTACGTACACTGGGACACTGCTAGTATGTAGCCGGGTATGTACACACGGCAACAGAACCATTGTATATTATTTCTGTGGAATTTGGTAACACGGTACAAATAAAAAAATATATTTCATACATAGGTTTTCCTAAAAAATGAATCTTCATTTAGCAGCCCTGTACAGCTAACTCCGTTGCCGACTGTACATATAGCAACGGATTTAGCTGTACAGAGCCACTATATGAAGATTAGTTTTTTAAGAAAACCATTACATATATTTCTGTGGAATTTTGTAACAGTGTACAATTAGACTAAACCTACAAATAAAAATATATTTCACACAAATTCATACATTGGTTTTCCTGAAAAAAACTAATTATCATGTAGCTACTGTACAGCTAACTCCGTATGGGTAACACTGTTATTACGTATTTGTGTTTGCGTATATTAAATCTCGCAGCCCGTACTAAGCTTATGATTTCTAGGACAGTATTTACAATTATCTTATCTATCAGTCTTATCAATGATTTTACTTATAATGCAAAATAATGGGATTATATTTTAATAACACTAAATAATTAAATATCTAATATTAATATATATTCATTGTAATATATTTGCAAATCACACAAATATCATGAAGGAATTTAAAGTATCAAAACCATTTTTTGCATTATACTTAATCCAATTTTTTAAACAATATCTTTATTAGTTCTAAGTATAAAAAAGTTACTATATAAGCCTATTTTATATTATTTTAAGTATAAAAATAACTTAATTATGACAAATTTGATCTCAAATTAATACCAACAATGCTCAATCATGATCTCTAATAGACATATAAAAATGTTTATTGTATACTTTTAGGACACATATAAATTATAATATTTAGCTTAGGTACACTTTATAAGCCCACTTGCGTGCAACTATAGTCTATTTCACATAGCATGGATACTGTGATTTAATTACTTATATGAAACAAAATGATTGAATCAATCTCTAACTAATAGGCTTAATGAATGATCAAGAGCCTAGAGTATTTAATCGATAGGTTTTAATTAAATAATCTTTTATTTTCATTGATATTTATGTTCAAATGTCAAACTTCACAGTACCCATGCTATGTGAAATAGACTAGGTATATGCACGTAAATATTTTCCGAGCGTGCACGCACATGCTTGCATGCGTATACGTGCAATTCGTACGTAGTTCAGTTTTATAATGCAAACACAAATGTCTTGTAAACACACTTACTATTAGCGTTTTTATAGATACAAAAATCTGTACAGTGTAGGTTGACAGCTTCCGACCGTATCGCGCCTCTATAGCGACTGCATCGCGGTTGAGACTCGATGCAAAACGTCGTGTATTCAGTCTTAGATGAGAAATATCGCTGGTTGCTGGGCACTTAAATAGGGCATTGATTGACTGCTATATAAATGCACCCTCATGTTCTTTTTTATATTTTATTGTACAATCATATTTACTTGAATTTGAATAATGACAATTTTGATACTTGACTATACCGTATTTGAATAATGACAATTATGACTACATTTTGATACTTGACTATATTATATTCAAATAATGACAATTATGAGTACATTTTGATATTTGACTATATTATATTCAAATAATGACAATTATGACTACATTATGATACTTGACTATATTATATTCAAATAATGACAATTATGATACATTATGATACTTGACTATATTGTATTCAAATAATAACAATTATGACTACATTTTGATACTTCATTATATTTAAATAATGACAATTTTGACTACATTTTGATACTTGGCTTAATTATATTTAAATGTAAATTATGACTACATTGTGTTACTTGACTATATTATATTTATATAATGACAATTATGACTTCATTTTGATACTTGACTACGTTATATTTAAATAATGTCAATTTTATTATGACTACATTTTGATACTTGACTATATTATATAATTATAATAATAATACTCTTTATTGTACACCAAAAAGATAAAACATAAATTAAAAGAAAATAAATCACAAATAAGCAACTGTACAATGGGCGGTCTTATCGCTCAAAGCGATCTCTACTATATATTATATTTGAATAATGACAATGATGACTACAATTTGATACTTGACTATATTACATTTAAAAAATGACTGACTAGATACATTATGATACGTGACTATATTATATTTAAATAATGATAATTTTATTGACTACATTTTGATACATGACAATATTATATTTAAATAATGACAATTATGACTACATTTTGATACATGACTATATTATATTTAAATAATGTCAATTTTGATTACATTTTGATACTTGATTTAAATAATGTAAATTTTGACTATATTTTGATACTTGACTACAAAATAATCATGTAAATCGCGTTGCAAATATTTTTGACTATTTTATCCTACTCATCTATATGTTTGCTATATATCTGACGATTAAAAAAAATAAGTTCGGCGTTGAATACATAATAAAAGCTTCGAAAATAGTTTATTTTCTGAAATTCCGAAATTCTTATTTAAAGAAAAGTAACACAAAATTACTATGCTTACTTCGAGCAAAACTTATTTTTAAATAAACAATCCATTATTGTGTTATTATAAATAAATAATATCTTGCATATCAGAACTCGTCCTATTTATCCAACGCCTTTGTTCCACGTATAAATTAAAACGTGGCTGAGTTTGTTTAGCGCAGAATAACGGAATAACTGTGAAGAATAATTCAATAACAATTGGTAATTTAACTATTATTTTTTTATTGATTAAAATAAATTCTAAATTATGTCATACAGTGAAAAAAAAATCCTAAAAATTTACGAGGTTTCAAGCATTTTCATGTACATAGATAATAATTAGACAAATAAAGCAAATAACAGCCAACTACCATAGCGTGACAGTTGTGACGTTGTAGAACAGCAGGTTTTATGACGTCACAATAGTCACGCTATGGAAGTTGGCAATTTCGCAAAACATTGTTATTTTTCGGAAAATGGGGTCCAGAAAAAAAACGATTACGCTGTGTGGTTGATTAGCATCAACCACACAGCGTAATCGTTTTTTAAAAGTAAAGCTAGCGCTTTACTGTACTATTATATTAAATTAAATTTATTCCACCACCACTCCGTTAGTGTGCGCTGACTTTTTCTTGTATTTTTTTTTACTATTTTATTTTGATAAAATTAAAATATTATGACCCACCCATAATCATGATTGTTAATTAAAAATTTTCAAAATAATAATAACTGCAATCATTGTCAAGTATTTATAACTGATTCTTGGGGTTGTATAAAGAACATGACACAATACACCCAGACTGGGTCTAATATATCTAAAATATGTATGTATTTCGAAATATATATGAAGAACCAATGATTTGATTTATCAAAACATTTTGTTAACTTATAATCGCGAATTGCGTTGCCATTATAAAATTACTGTGTTAGAGACCACCTAATACAAATGTTATATAAAAGATTTTGTTGTAGGTATGTATTAGTTATAATTTTTATACTATTCAACTGCTAGTTTTTTTTTGTATAAGAGTCATGTTTAACCGCAGTCTTGCGAGTTGTTAAACAATGATTTATCATGTAACAGTGTTAAAAGTAACTAATATTTTAAAATATGAATACTTTTATTTTTCGTTTTATCGAGCTGTTTATGGCCTATTTGGTGACAGTTGTTAAGGTCGTACCATAATGTAAAGAATACCTCAAGTAGCACAAAATTGCATTATAAGATGTCACAGGAGGTAACATCGGTAACATGCAGTTTTGAGCTACTTGGGTTATACTACATTAAGTCAGTCCCGACTGTTAAGTCGTTATAACACGACAGAGGCCTTTATATAATAATAATAATAATAATATTTTTATTTAGGCCTTTATATACGCCTATAGTGTAAGGAAAGATATAGTGAGGATACTGACTCAATCTGTCAAAATAAAAATAACTACCGTTTAGGATTGATTCAGTTGGCTTATAATTTTGTAAACCGGCGACGACGTTCGAAATTCGAAAACCGGCGGTGCGCTCACGCATTGGTCATGATCGGTAGTTATATATTTTGACATAATGCTTCAGTGTCTTCAGTATATAGAGAGAGATTGACCCTTACACTATAGTCGTACATAAAGGCCTCTGTCGTGATTTAACGACTAACAGTCGGGACTGACTTAATGTGCCATGAAACGCTCAGTTCATATATATATTTACAGATACCTATCTGTAAAGTATGCGAATTTGGTGGCTTAACCCGCTGATGGTATTGAGTACACCTTGGCTATAAGGGCCTCAATTTTATTCTTATATTTCTATCTCACCTAAACATGATTTGCCATAGGAATGTGTTACCGTGTATATATGGTATGGAAAAAAACATTATTGTACTATAATTTGATTAAACACAGTTTGATGAAGTAAATAAATGATTTCTGTTAAAAACATGATGAACTACTAATAATAAACATACCGTCCGTACGTTTTAAGATAATTTTAGATATTAAGTTATTTTTAAGTTTTTATGGTTTAAAAAAAAATATTATTAGATTTAATGTTTGCAATGGAGTTACTGAAGTGCCTTTTCGGTTTTGTTGTAAGACAAATTTTATTATGCTAGAATATACCAAATTTTATTGTTATGGGGTTTGGTATTAGGGTTTGAATTAACATATCCTCGTCTGGTTTTGACGCAGGACGCCACTTTCGCACAATGTCATTTTCGAAGAAAGTAACTATTTTAAAATTACATTTTCGCAGAAAGTCACTATTGTAAAATTAAATTTTTGCAGGAAGTCACTATGTAAAATAACATTTTAGCAGAAAGTTACTATTGTAAAATTACATTTTCGCAAAAATACAACCCTAAAGCCATATACACGATAAAAGTTATGAAAGGTAATTTTCGTTCTGTCACTGTCTGACTCTATGATAAAATTAGAGATGGCATGATAATTGACTTGGCAAACTTAGTCTTACGTTCTAGTTATAAGATTGATTAATAACTAATATCTAAAGTTTAGGATCATGTTTTTGTTTTGAGATTTCTTTTTGCTCAATTATATGAATATACGTCTTTATCAGACAGTTGATAGATAACATTTGAGAATGAAGACTTGTAGATGAAATAAAAATAGTCCCTGTGGCAATTTATTATTGATCTTAATTAGAAGTTCATAGATAACTTGTTGCCTGGCTTTTTAATGTTGCCTTTGATCAAAGTTCGCTTTTATGACGTCATGATATGATTACTGGCCATCAATCACTTAAACATTTTATTTCTGTGCGCACTTTATGTTATTCTTTATATTAGGTATGTCACTAAGCTCAAAAGTTGTTACATTTTTTTCCTAGTACTTCGGTAAGGATAAGACCATATTGCATTATTACTATCAGAGTTCGTAATAATTAGCAAATACATAGAAGTACCTGTTCTTACCACTAGCGCTGCTGTCACTGACCCGTAACTAAAAGTACAAATTCTTACCGCTGTGGCGCTACTGTCATTATTACCCGTAAATAAAAGTACTAATTCTTACCGCTGTGGCGCTGCTGTCATTATGCCCCGTAAATAAAAGTACCAATTCTTACCGCTGTGGCGCTGCTACTGTAAATAAAATACCTGTTCTTACCGCTGTAGCGCTGCTATCGACCCGTATATAAATTCATGTACTTATTCTCTTGTGGTTTATTAGACGCAACCTTTATTTTGTATGACAATGTAATGTCAAAGGATGTTTTTGATGTGATTGCGCAAAATAATGTTATTTTATAAGCCTTTCTACTAGAACGGCAATATTTTATAATAGTACATTAAGTACGATTTGTATTTTTATGTATTTCGTAAGATAAAACTTACATACACATGGTTTTTAATAAAGTTTTTTTTAATATTTTATAATGATTTTCTTTTTTATTTCTACCTTATAGTTAATAAATAACAAATTTGCGTCTGTAACACATAAATCCTTCTGGTGTTGCAAACATCTAGGCTACGGTAACTGCTTACCATTAGGCAGGCCGTATGCTTGGTTGTCCCGTCTTAAATAGTTAAACTTATACCTACCTGCTACGTAGAATCATTGGGTTTGTGCGTTGGCTGGTACAAAAATGGAGTAACCATAATGACTGGACCAAACATTATAAAATTTACAAAACTAAATTACGCAACTGCTGTCAAACAGATATGCAGTGCTAATAATAGCAGGCGCTACCGCGCTACACGATATCTCACTATCGCAAATTGTTGCTGTCAACAGTAGCTAAGACTGAAATATTGAGAGGCAGGATCGGATCCAGGAATTGCTTTAAGAGGGAACAATCTTAGCTCACTTCGCTGACTTGAGCTTTCTGAAAAGAGGTATATAGGTAGGTAGGTAGGTATATAAAAAGTTAGAAGGTCGCAAGCCACGGGAGGCAATTGCACCCATTGCTCCCCCCTGAATTCGCACCTGTTGAGAAGTGACGACTTATACCACTCCTGCTTCAAATTGCCCTGTTCGGTAGCTTATTAACTATAAAAAAGGCGGTGAACATTTTACCTGAGAAACGAACTCATGTTTTTTATATTATTATGAAATACTAGTAGGTATGTACACAAGTATTTAATTATTCAAAATAATTACAATTTGAATGAACAACCTTTGGAAGACTAAAGTACCTAATACAATAAATTTTATAATTTATTTTATTTTTTTGTATTTCTTGTATTGTTTTCAATAATAAAATAAAAACTTATTTGTGGTAAACAAGAATTAAGATCGTAACATACTTTGTAAATGCACGCCATCGATCGATCGATTGTCATTTGTTGTAATTGTCAAAACAAATACAATGTCGTGATGTCGTAAAAAATGTGTATCCACCAGAAAAAGCAATAAACCGGACCTAATTCAATTTGTTATGGTGTAAATAGGAAACAACAACAACAAAAAATGCCTTCACCACCAAAAACTGCAGTCAATTCAATACAATCTGTCAATCGACCTACTGGGGAGGATCCTACTCCTGATGAAGAATATTACGTTACACCGGAGTTTATATACGGCGGGCCATTTATTGAAGTTAAAAAGCCTTCGCCGTTCATTGACTCTGCTACACCTATGAATATGACTTTACAGGGAACATTTAGAAAGTAAATATTTTATTTTTCTAATATTAGATTTAAAAATAGCGCATCTGTAATGTTCCAATTGGAATGATTCAAATTTCTAGTAAGCTAGCAATTTTTATTATAATCTAGCTTCTACACGCGGCTTTGCTCGCGTATTTTTTTAGAAACTAGTGCGTATATCCAGGGACCAGGCTTTAGACATGGAGAAGAAGAAAGAATATTCTTTCAATAAATCTTTACGCAACATGAATATTCAATTATTATTATTAGCCTGTATTGTTGGGACAAATATTTATGCTGCGTTGAAACGCAGCATAAATATTCACAAAATACTTCACAAAATGGGAAGATCTAGTTGATGACCAAAACTAGTGAAGGAGGCAAAACCTATGATAGACAATATTTTCAGATTTTAGCTGTCATGTGTGAGAAGAGACAATATAAATAGTCTCTTCACCAACTCGACAATCAAACAATTCCCTATTTCGCTTATTTGTCTGTGATATGGACGCTACTGTCCATTTTGTATCGGACTGTACAGTCATTCAAAACCTTGCCACACAATTGTTGTTTAGTTCATCTCTCATCTCAACCCATAAACGTCCCACAGCTGGGCACAGGTCTCCTCCATGCACTTGGAGGGATATTAGCCTAATATACCATGCTGGCCAGACGGGTTGGTATAGGCTTTTATTTCGAGTTATCTCTCTCTTGCAGTGGATCATCTATTTAAGATGTAAGGGTCTATAAAAAAAATCTGTATATATATTTTTAAATCAGGTCAAAGGTCAAAGTCAAAACACCTCCACAGATGCTAAGAATTTCCTTGCATACAAAAATAAAAAACATACCATTGAAATTTCAGACATTTCTCAAGGAATTTCCATAAAAGTAATAGCTAACAAACCTTGGTTCAATTAGGTTCAAATAAAATCATACATATTGCAAGTGATTTTTATTTATACTCTAGTTTTCATCCGCAGTTTCAGCGATGCGTACCATCCCATGAGAAGTGTTTTCTTTTTTTGTATATTGCTATCGCTATACCAACAAATTCGCAATTATACCAAATTGTAGCATAAAGTATGGTAGTATAATTATGTATATATATATATTATACAAAAAATAGTCGTCATATTAATATAATAACGTTATAATTTGCGTGTAAACATAAATAGAAAACATTTGTTCTAGTTCTTGAAATAACGTTGATCAAATAAAATATGGCGTTATACTAAACTGAACTTTATGCAAACCGCATAAAGTGTAATATATATAGCGTGTCATTTGTTTGTGTAGAAACAGCTGTGTGCCGCTCGCGGTAACTGATCGTTAATTTTGACGAGTCTCTCAGAGCCCGGATAGCTCAGTCGGTAGAGCATTGGACTTTTAATCCAAGGGTCCAGGGTTCAAGTCCCTGTTCGGGCGGCATTCTTTTTGAGATTTTTTATTTAATTTCCTAATTTTTTTGATATAATTTTTAAAAAATTAAATTAAAATTTATAAAAAAAATGTATTATAGTTTTTTTAATATTTTTTTTATTTAATTTTCTTCATTTTTGATATATATTTTTTAAATTTAAATTGAAATTTATAAAAAAATATATAATATATTTTTTATAATTTTTGTGATTTAAATTACCTATGTTCTTTTTTTGTTACAGGAGTTTCGCATACTTATCTCTGAAGGACCGATTGCCGTATATTTTAACAAAAATCATAGACTATGCATCTAGAGAGGGACCTAAGATCAAAAATGCCTATGCAGCCGTATGTATTTGTAATCCAAAATATAGCGGCCCACCGCGACTTCGCCTGGGTTAATCTATTTTGTGCAATTTTCAAATTTTTTTTTTCCTAAGATCTACTGTTGGGGTAGGCAGCTGGCAGAGACTATGATACGCCAATTGCTTTGATCCAAATATACTTCTTTTGCATCCTCTATATTCATCACCCTCTACATGCATGAATGTCGATTTTGGTTACTTTTAATTTGACCCCTTTTAACAACTTTTTATTACTTTTTTTTCTTTAAAAAGAAAACTCCCGCACTAAAGAACAAGCTCTGTTTTGCAGGGGAATTTACAAACATACAATTAACGGACACAAATTACACCCAGACTCAGAACAACTCTTTGTGGGTCACACGAAGTTTTGTCCCTGTGTGGGAATCGAACCCACCTCGTGCACAGCAGGCGCATACTGCGCGCACTATACCACCAAGGCAGTCATTACTATCATACTTTTATTATTAGACAAGCCTATTATATATATTAGGGTTTAGTGGTTGACCTGACTGCTTAGTGCTTTGTGTGATTCACAATGTTTGTTCCTATTCTGGATGTAATTTGTGTCCTTAAATTGAAGTCTCCATAGACAAAGGGCTTGTTCCCTAGTGCGGGAGTTGTCTTTTTAAAGAAAAAAGTGTGATTCTAATTTTAAAAATGTTTGTTCTTTTTTAGAATGATGGTGATCTATCTAAATTTATAAGTACCGTTGCGAAATTAAAGAGTGATTTGGTGACAAATAAACCTTACGATCCTTTCACGATAGAAACTGGAGAAGGTGATACATGGAACCTTCTGATAGACGGCCAACAAGATAAGAAGTATTTTACTAATTTGTGGGTATTTACAGAGTGTTATGTATTTAGGAGGATATATGAAGCTTGTGAATTAGGGTAAGTACTTTTAAAATTAATTTCTTATCGATTTTCAATGATTGTCGTGATAGTGATTAGGTCTTATTTGTTATTCGACTGCGGCATAGTAATAAAATAGGGGTAACCACCCCTTTAAAAAAACATACTTTGCCATGCTTTCAGATTATTGAAATATGGTTTCTATTAAAATGTTTTGATGCAGTGCCATCTAGTGTAGTTTTGAGCAACTAAAGGCAGTTTCTTGTATTATAGTAGTAATGTGTAAAACCAACAGATGGCGCTGTAATTAAAATAGAAATTAAAATTTCCAACATCGAGTATGTAGTTGCAAATGAATATAATTGTAATATATATGTACTAATTATATAGATTTATTAGTAACTCGAAATATTTTAAATGATTGCATTACCTTTTACCTAATTCCTTCCTAGCAGTTAAGTTACATTAAACTATAGCGAATGATACCCCTGGTGTTGCAAGCGTCCATAGACTAAGATAACTGCTTAACATCAGGCGAGCCGTATGCTTGTTTACCTCGGTGGTATATAAATATAAAAAAATGAAAAAAAAGTTCCGTTTTTCTATACTATATATTTCTACCTTGAAGACTAAGTTTGTGGAACACTCTACTAGATGGCACTACTAACATATGAAATTATATTTCAGCCCAAGTCTTAGTAAATTCGATTACTTCGAAGATATGAAGGCTAAATTGATGCAAGATCACATGGAACCGATGTGCATTGTCGCCACCAAGGTAATGGCAGAAATGTTAACGAAAACTGAAGACAGAGCCCAAAGGAAGGCATACTTCGTCACACTATTGAAGGTATATTATATAGGAACGGATATTTTGGGTAGAATTATTCTACACTAGTGGCTCGCCCCGACTTCGCCTGAGTTAAACTATTTTTAGCTCAACTTACTTAATTTTTTTTACATAAGAACCTTCTCCTGACAATAACGAACATACCAAAAATAGAATCAGCGAAATCGGTTCAGCTGTTCTCGAGATTTGCGCTTAGCAGCACATTTAGCGATTCATTTTTAACCGACTTCAAAAAGAGGAGGTTATCAATTCGTGTGTATTTTTATTATTTTTTAATTTTTTTTTATGTTTGTTACCGCATAACTCCGTCATTTATGGACCGATTTGAAAAATTCTTTTTTTGTCTGACTGGACATACTTCCAGTTTGGTCCCATTATCATCAAAAGAAAGTTCCGATGATGGGATCCATGAGGAATTGAGGGAACTCCTCAAAAGTTATAGGCACACATATAGCAATTTCAATATTTTTAACAACTAATCGATCATTTGCATTCAGAAAGTGTAATTTGGTGAAGTAAAACTGATGAAGAAGACCACATATGGCCATCTGAACTTTTCAATAATAAGTATTTTACTGATGGCGATTAGATAAGTTTCGGTTATTGTTGCTAAGCAACTATTAATAAGAAATAATGACGTGAATGAATTGAGCGTGGATTGCACAGATTAAATATTGCTTTTAATACCTACTTGACCTGTGTTCAGCCCGACGCTCAGTCGATTTTATTCGATTGTAACAAACAAATATCTGAAAATTTTACAACTTGCCGTACTGAAGTCGGTTTTTTTTTGTTAAAATTATTATATTAGAGACTAGGGGTCGCCTGCGACTTCGTCCGCGTGGTAATTTGGATTATTTTCCCCGATTTGGCAACATATCTCACTACCGTTCCGCTCCTATTGATCATAGCGTGATGTTACCTATAGCCTTCTTGGACAAATGCACTATTCAACAAAAAAATATTTTTTCTAATCGAACCAGTAATTTCTGTGATTAGCGCGATCAACCAAACAAACAAACAACTCTTCAGCTTTATAATATTAGTATAGATTATACTATTGTAGACTATACGGAGCGACAAGTTTCAAGGCGTCCGATTGGTTGAGATTTCGACCAAGTTACTATTAATGGTCATGGTCACAAATTGACTTTAATATCGCCTTTTATAGAATAAGCACCATACTAGCGAGCAAGCCCGACTGGGGAAGGACCTCCACCTTACAGAAGACCACAGCCAAATGACTACACACAGCGGTGTAGTTGTTCCTGTGTGTGAGTACAGGTCTCCAGCGCTCATTTAGGAATGCGTTTTGAAAGAAACGTATTCCTATCCCAGGGTTACTTCCATCTTAAAGCCCTGGTGTAAAAAAATGGGTTGGCAACACGCAAGTGATACCTCTGGTAATGCAAGCGTCTATAGGCTACGGATACTGCTTAACATCAGGCGGGCCGTATGCTTGTTTGCCACCCAAGTAGTATAAAAAAAAAAAAAAAAAAAAAAAGCCTATAAACTTGCAAAAAGAAAAGAGTTATAAGGTTTTTTAAGGGACGGCAACGCGTGAGTGACACCCCTGGTGTTGCAAACGTCCATAGGCTACGGTAACTGCTTACCATCAGGCGGGCCGCATGCTTGTTTGCCACCTTGGTAGTATAAAAATAAAGTACCAGAGGTATTACTTGCGTGTTGCCAACCTAAAAAAATTAACGCCAGAATTTAATTTCAGTTATGTCTATGGGCCAACAAATGTGACTTGAACTTCTCATGCGGTGAGAAGGTGACCCTGGCAGGAGGTGTAGAAGACGGGCCAGCTAAGCCGCTGCCGCTGCCACCCCCACCACCACCCCCACCACCGGTCAAAGGAAAGAAGGTGAAACCACCCCCTGGACCTTTGATCGTGTCTCCTGAACCTTTCCAAATGATATTGGATTTAAAAGAAAGGGTAAGTTTTTTTATTTATGTGTTATACTTATTTAATGAACTAGCTGTTGCCCGCGGCTCCGCCCGCGTGGATGTCGGTTATCGCTGCAAAAAGTAGCCTATGTGTTATTCCAGACCATAATCTATATGTGTGCCAAATTTCATCCAGATCCGTTCAGTAGTTTTTACGTGAAAGAGTAACAAACATCCATCCATCCATCCATTCTTACAAACTTTCACATTTATAATATTAGTAAGGATTGTTTTTCACCAGCCTAACGCGGGTTGCTGAATCAGGCATTTCATTAGAATTTCTTCTAAGACATGTGGGTTTACTCACGATGTTTTCCTTTTTTTAAAATACTACTTGGGTGGCAAACAAGCATACGGCCCGCCTGATGTTAAGCTGTTACCGTAGCCTATGGACGCTTGCAAAACCAGAGGTATCACTTACGTGTTGCTGACCCATTTTTTGACCTCTCGGCATTAATTTGGAATATCCCTAGGGTAGGAAAACGGTTTTTTTCAAAATGCTTCCCTAAATGAGCGCTGGAGACCTGTACTCACACACAGGAACACAATTACACCGCTGTGTGTAGTTATTTGGTTGTGGTCTCGTGACAATGTGACCAGACCTTAATACTTTTATTGAATCTGTCGAGTGCAAGTTTAGGTTTTTTTTAGGTAGTTCACTTGTCAGGTTACTAAAATATATTCACCGCCATTTCGGCTTGTGTCCCGTTTATTTATTGCGGTAAGAAAGATAAGAAACATATAGTAGATACTAAAGTCAAAGTCAAACTCATTTATTCATTTAGATCAAATACATGATACTTATGAACGTCATAAAAACAAATGCCGGCATACTTTTTTTCCTACGGCCAATTCGCTGACTAGGGTTGGGCCTCGAGAAGAATTGGCAAGAAACTCGGGTCACTTTTTTTAATCGGTCTTCTATAAGGTGGAGGTCCTTCTCCAGTCGGGCTTGCTTGCTAGTATGGTGCCCTACCTCTCTTAAAAAAACTTCAGGATTATATTAACAAAAAAAGGTCGCTGGGGCGCACTGGATGCGGAAGGCGGAGGACCGTGTGCTATGGCGTGTGTTGGGAGAGGCCTATGTCCAGCAGTGGACTGCGATAGGCTGATTGATTGATTGATTATATTAACGAGTATTTTTTTTTGTCCACAGCTGGTGATAGATGAGACCAACAAAATATCTGACCAAGTTTGTAATAAAGCTGAGGCCATGGCGAACAAAATTGCTGGGGTAAGTACACCATAGCTTATTATAATATCAATATTGACTGCTTGATATGTTCAGTGGCTTAAGTGGTTACCTCGCCGTTTACCACTGCGCATCGTGTTGCGTGTTCGATCCCCACACGGGACAAAAAATTGTGTGATTTATAAATGGTGGTCCCGAGGTGTACTTTGTGTACGTTATTTGTATGTTTGTAAAGTCCCCCGCGACACAGGGCTTGTTCCCTAGTGCGGGAGTTGTCTTTAAAAAATATATACAAGTTAACTTTAGAATTTAAAAAATCCCCGACAGCGCAAAACTGGTATTCGCATTATATTAATTAATACTATTAGTAGTAGTCTGTGTGGTGATGGATTAAGAATACAAATGTCACCACCCCGTTCTATCCCGAGGGTGTCGTAAGAGTCGACTAAGGGAGTAAGTCAGGCAGACAATATCCACTGCAAGAAAGGGAAAACTCGAAACAAAACCCTATACCAACCCGTTTGGCCAGCGTGGTATAGTAGGCTAATATCCCTCCAAATGGATGGAGGATACCCGTGCCCAGCAGTGGGACGTTTATGGGTTGAAATGATGAATTAATTAACTATAATAATTAATTACAGATAACTGTATTTAAGTATAAATGCAGTTGTCATAGATTGGCAACAGCAGCTGGCGTACCAAAATGTGAACCCAAGGTCAATAAAAATATATATTTTTTATTATACATAGAAATGTAGTTTAGAATCTTATATACATATGTATACTAGCTTCGTGACCTTAAGCGGAATATCGCTTATAGTTAGTCTATAGCAGATATATGAAATGAATTGTATAGTAATGTAATTAATTGTATAGTAACGTAATTAATTGTATACAACAAAATAAACTGTATAGTAATATAAAAGTAGACTAGACACTCTTATGTGACGGATATGTAGGGTAGAATAATATAATTCTTCATATATGATGACCGGTATGATTCTAACATTGTTTTTCGAGCGTTTGTAGTTTATGTCAGTATAAAATAAAAACGTTTATATTTCGATCACTTTCACCAAGTACTATTTGGTATTACACTACAATTATTACTAGACGGGATGGGACAGTTTAAAGACGTCTGAACTTGACGACCGCTGTGAGTGAAGTCCGCTTCGGTGTGTTGTTCGCTGCGCCGTTGACTCTATCTGGCGATTTCCAGTTGTTTCAACCTCTTGCTTGTCATGTAATGTATAATAATGAATGGTATAGTAACAAAATGAACTGTATATTATATTATAAAATACAAATATTTTCTATCGTAGATTGTCGTACTTCATCTGAGCGTCCCCGAAAGCAAGTTAAAAGTAGGTCCCAACAGTTAACAGTCGTTAAATCACGATCTAAATACATCTGTCACAAGATTGGACACTAACCAAACGATAAGAAAAAGTAATGTAGGTTTTTTTTTTTTTTTTTTTTTTTATACTACCAAGGTGACAAACAAGCATACGGCCCGCCTGATGGTAAGCAGTTACCGTAGCCTATGGACGTTTGCAACACCAGGGGTGTCACTCACGCGTTGCCGACCCTTTAAAAACCTTATAACTCCTTTCTTGAAGAACCCCATGCTATAGTCTTTTGGAAAAACCTCGGCAGGGAGCTCATTCCACAGCCTTATCGTACGTGGTAAGAAATTCCTCTGGAATCTTACGGTACGGCAAGTTAGAGGTGCAAGGATGTGAGGATGAACTCCCTGTCGGTGGCGAGAGGTGCGTTGATAAAATGTGGCCGTGGGCATCATCTCGAACAATTCTTCAGAACACAGCCCATTGTACAGGCGGTAGAACACACACAAGGAGGCGAAGTCTCTCCTTAGACTTAGTGGATCAATACCGCCTGTGAGCTTGGGATCGTCAACAATCCTCACAGCGCGTCTTTGGATAGAATTAAAGGGTCCAAGCTGGTATCCAGGTGCTCCCGCCCAAAGGTGGCAGCAGTACGCCATGTGGGGCCGGACTTGCGCTTTGTAGAGCAGCAGTCTTTGGCCCGCGGTGAAGTACCACTTTGCCCTGTTGAGCACACCTAGCTTTCTAGATGCCAGCTTAGCCTTGTCTTCCAAGTGATGTCGGAACTGGACGTCACTAGAGATGTCGACGCCGAGGATCCCAATGCTCTTGGATATTGTAAGGGCTGTGTCTTGGAATTGTGGAGCCATAGCAAATGGGGCTTTCTTAGCGGTGAACGCGCAAACTTGTGTCTTACTGGGGTTAAATTGGACTAAATTTAGTCGTCCCCAATCAGAGACTCTGGAAAGAGTGCTACTGATTTCAGACACAAGTTTTTCGCGACTTTCATCAACAATGGAACGAGGGATATTTGCGCGGCCTGTGTAAAAAGTGTCCCCGGTGCTGTCATCCGCATAACAATGAATGCTGTCGGTAGACAACATATCATTTATATGCAGAAGAAACAACGTCGGAGACAGCACAGAGCCTTGCGGTACGCCAGCATTGATGTCCAGGTGATCCGAGCAACAACCGTCAACGACAGTTTGTATGCTTCTGCTGGACAAAAAGCTGGCAATCCATTCGCATCATCCCTCGGGGAGTCCGTATGATGGCAGCTTCGACAGAAGACTCCGGTGCCAGACCCGATCGAACGCCTTAGCTATATCTAGGCTAACCGCCAACGCCTCACCTTGACTCTCGATGGCTAGAGCCCAGCGGTGCGTAAGATACACCAGAAGATCACCCGTCGAGCGACTGTGGCGAAAGCCGTATTGTCGGTCGCTGATTAACTCGTGATCCTCTAGGTATCCCAAGAGCCGCCGGTTTATAATTCGCTCCATCACCTTCGAGAGTAGGGAGGTTATAGCTATAGGCCTGTAATTCGTTGGGTCTGATCTATCGCCCTTTTTGGGCACCGGAGGTTGTTTTAGTATAATTTTTTGTTTCGTAAAGTGTTTTTTGGTGAAGGTGTATATATATGTATATACACTGTATACGGTATACAGTGCTGGCTTCAGCACTATCGGCTGAATTTTGGGCCGCAATAATATAAATTTAACGATGTTTGCCATCGAAACGCTAAGAAGAAGAAGAAGAAGAAGCACTATCGGCCCCCTTAGGCAAAGATCTACCCCCTCTCCCCTCAAATGCCGGCATAGAATTTGGTAAGCTTGATTTCTGTTTGTCTTGATCGTTTTTTGTTCTTGGTTCTTGACCGAGCTTAAAGAGTAGTAAGTTACATGCCTTGCGCTATTGGAACGTCTCCCCCCCCCCCTCAAAGCCGGCACTGACCGTATACGTGTTGGTTGTTAATTACCTTTTCATTAAAAAAAAACGGGTTGCACTCGAGAAGTGAAGTGATTGAACATTAACGTTGTGCATTTTTGAATATTGTTGAATTGTTAGGGAATAATTTTCGCACGAATTGCTTTATTTATCAGTATAAAATTACTATCATGTATGTGGTAAAATACAATATTAATTTATTGCGCTATCGTACACAAACATGACATTTCGCCGCGTGGTAGAAAGAGAGGGGGATCTTACTTCCTCCCTCTCTTTACGTCTTACGAATTTTCGATCAGGTCACGTGTCCTGACGCGAGATTAACATTTTTTATCCATCACAAAAAAGTACAACGCTGCTAAAGCAGTTTTCACTTCAAAAATGGATTGTTTTTTCCCCGATTTGTCTTATGTATTTGGTGTTGTATTTGTATAGGAGAATGAGCCGCCTCCTCCGGCTCCTGCTGAAGGTGAGGAGCTTCCGAAGATACCCTGCCCTGCCAAGATGGTTACACCTAATACTATTACTTTCGGTATGTATTCTATGTTTTTTTGATGCTCGTAGCTAAATAAGAAACAACCGAGTGAACGATAGATTTGCGAGGTTAAGTAACCGTGATGCGGTCAGTCTGTAGATGGATGACCATTTTCTGAAAAAGGATCATGGTCATCATCATCATCGTTCCCTCAGTGCTGAGGATCGCGACCACATACGACACGTCTCCAAGGTATGCGGTCTTCTGAAGTGTTAACCGCACGGTACATGCTACCTCCAAACGCCTTCTTAATGACGTCTGACCATCCCTCCGATGCTCTGCCTTAAGCGCGTTTACCTTACTCTCAAAAAAAGGATACTGATGTATAAAAGTCTACGGGCGCCCCCCAACCTGTGTTAACTTGTCCAGGTGGTCGGAACCCAACGGAAGGTTTTTTTTTTATACTACCAAGGTGGCAAACAAGCATACGGCCCGCCTGATGGTAAGCAGTTACCGTAGCCTATGGACGTTTGCAACACCAGGGGTGTCACTCACGCGTTGCCGACCCTTTAAAAACCTTATAACTACTTTCTTGAAGAACCCCATGCTATATTCTCTTGGGAAAACCTCGGCAGGGAGCTCATTCCACCTAACTATACACTACATTACAAAATATTTATTTTACAAAAGACTATTCCGCACCAGGGAACAAGCCTTGTGTCGCAGGGGACTTTGCAAACATACAATTAAGGGACACCCAAAGACAACTATTTTTATGAATCACACAAATTTTGTCCCGTGTCGAAAACACGCTGCGCAGTTTTAAATGGTGAGGTAACCACCTCTCTCAACCTTCCTATATATATATATATTTTTTTTTTGTACTTGGGTGGCAAACAAGTATACGGCCCGCCTAATGTTAAGCAGTTACCGTAGCTTATGGATGCTTGCAATATCAGAGGTATCACTTGCGTGTTGCCAACCCATATTCAACACCAGGGCTTTAAAATGGAGTATTCCTGGGATAGGAATACGTTTCTTTCAAAACGCATCCCTAATTGAGCGCTGGAGACCTGTACTTACTCACAGAAACACAACTACACTTCTGTGTGTAGTTATTTGGCTGTAGTCTTCTGTAAGGTGGAGGTGCTTCCCCAGTCGGGCTTGCTCACTAGTATGGTGCCCTACCTCTCTTATCTGAACCGACTATGCAGTCGAATAATTTAAATGTGTTTTTATTTTCAGATATAGTATGTGACAACGCTGGTTATGACCTATTCACTGATATGTGTTTAGCGGCGTTTTTGTTAGAGCAGGAGATTGTTCAAAGGGTAATATTTGTTTATTCTATTATAAAATACTAGCTGTTGCCCGCGGCTCCGCCCGCGTGGATGTCGGTTATCGCTGTAAAAAGTAACCTATGGGTTATTCCAGACCATAATCTATTTCTGTGCCAAATTACATCCAGATCCGTTCAGTAGTTTTTACGCGAAAGAGTAATAAACATCCATCCATCCATATTTACAAACTTTCGCGTTAATAATATTAGTCATTTTTATAAGTATAATCGTGGTTATCGGGTGTTTTTCTATACTACTTTAATAGCTAGGTGAACCGACGTCCGTCGTTCCCAGTGACCTTTTTGAGGTCACTGGGACGCACTGGATGCGGGAGGCGGAGAACCGTGTGCTGTGGCTCGTGTGAAAAGAGTGGACATTCAAGTATTACATAAGCACTATAGGGGGGCGGGGGGTCTTTGCTTTGCTTATTTTTGATGATATGGGATTGGGGGGGTCTAGGTGGTGATTACGTTAGCAGTAGTTATTTGCTTTTTTACACAGAAATAACAACACACCCATTGTCTATGATTGAAAACGAAACGCATTATTGGGGATTCCCACAAATAATTAATGCGTCTGGGTACTCGCTTAGTACCGAGTAGAGGAATTACCGTGCGCTTCAGTTGTCTAAATTTCTTTGACAGAACAGACGAAAAATGCATATAGGTACCAACGTTTACGTAAGAATGGGAGGGGGAGATAAGAGTGTAGTGTATTATCTGGTTATTGTACTCCGTGTGTATTATGTATGTAGTGTATATAACTAAAAATAATAATTGTTTATATAGAATAATAGATAATAATAATATATAAGATACTTAATATAAAATATATATACTGTAAATATTATGCAACGCGGACAAGCAATTTTATTTTAATATTAGATAGTTAAGCGCGCGGCGCGCCTGTCGCTCGCGCGGAAACCGGTTTGTCGTTCCCGTGTGGAATGCGGTACCGGTGGGGGCGAGCGCTCGACGCGGCGCGCGCGCAGCCAGTCGGCCCGCGAACACTGCTACGCTCGCTATATATGTTATTTGCTTTCCGCCGCGCTTCTCGCTATATTCTATCCTGATACTATCTATGTTCTGATCTGTGTTCTCCTTCTATATCTCCTTCTATCAGACTATAAACTCTTGCTGTGTATGTGTGTCTCCTCTATATATACTTCCGTACTGTGCTGTGTATCTTGTGAATATAAACAATAAATGCAGTTCCCGCTGTACGCGTGAGTTTTTATTTATTTTACCGCATATCTACATTGGTGACCCCGAGGAACACGATGACGAGTGAGAACAAGGCGCGTGACAACGCAACGGCGAACGTTCCAGAACATTCGATGTCGGGCAGCGAAAAGACGCATGAGTCGTTTCGAGTAGGCGTGAGAATACCGCCATTCTACGCTGAGAAACCGGCTCTTTGGTTTTCTCAGATGGAGGCACAATTCGCTTTGGCAAATATTAAGACGGACGAAACGAAATTCTATTACGTTACTGGAAATTTGGATCCCCAATACGCGAGCGAAGTCGAAGATGTAATCACTTACCCTCCACCTACAGAAAAATATGAGAAGCTGAAGTGCGAGCTTATAAAAAGGCTATCAGCATCGCGTGAGAAAAAATTGAAACAGCTTCTCATGCATGAAGAGCTAGGAGACAGGAAGCCGTCACAGTTTTATCGGCACCTTACGAACTTGGCTGGACCCGGAGTACCAGACGAATTTCTACGGACCATTTGGACCAGTCGTCTTCCCAGTGGAACGCAAGCGATAATCGCTTCGCAGTCGAAGAGCACAATGGACGAGTTGGCAGACCTGGCTGACAGGATTAACGACGTTGTTGGACCACAGGCGTCTACATCAGCCATCACATCGACACCAGGTAGCGGGGGAAACTCCGAAATTGCAGCACTTTCTAAGCAGGTAGCACTATTATCTGATAAGTTAGAAAGAATGTCACGGGAGCGGGGACGTACTCACAATAAACGTTACAACCGTAAACGCTCAGTATCGACTAGATCACAATCTGCTTACCGGACACAGCCGATATGCTGGTATCACCAGAAATTCCGGGAACGTGCAAGCAAGTGCATAAAACCCTGTGACTACCGATCACCATCGGGAAATGCGAGGGGCGATCAATAATGGCGGCCGATGATTGCCCAAGTACCGGTCGCCTATTCGTCACAGACTGTCGGTCTAAAATTCAGTTTTTGGTCGACACCGGCAGCGATCTTTGTGTGTACCCACGATCAGCGTTACCAGGACGACGGGAGAAGACCAAATTTGATCTCACTGCTGCAAACGGCACAAATATTAATACGTATGGTTTTATAAACTTAGTTTTAAATTTAGGCCTGCGCCGCGACTTTTCCTGGAGATTTATTGTTGCGGACGTTACGAAGGCGATAATAGGCGTGGATTTTTTATCACATTATCATTTAATGGTTGATTGCAGGAACCAACGCCTTATCGACAACAACACTACGCTCGTGACCCCGGCTTTGCCTGCACATTCGGCAGACGTAATTTCTTCGGTCAAGGTGATCTCTGGTAATTCTGTTTATCACAACATACTACGGGAATATCCCGAAATCACCCGTCCACCCGGTATACACCGTACTCATACACACAACACTCTACATTACATTAAAACAACACCTGGGCCACCAGTATCTTGTGCACCTCGTCGATTAGCGCCAGACAAACTCAAAATTGCCAAAGCTGAATTTGAGGTTATGCTGCAAAGTGGCATTTGTCGTCCTTCCAAGTCTCCATGGGCGTCTCCATTACACCTGGCGCCAAAGAAAAACGATGGCTGGCGTCCCTGCGGTGACTACCGAATGTTAAACGCTCGGACAGTCCCAGATAGGTACCCAATCCGTCACATCCAGGACTTTGCACACAGTCTTTCGGGATGTACTGTGTTTTCTACTATAGACCTGGAAAAGGCATATAACCAGATTGGAACTAACCCTGACGACGTTGCGAAGACCGCCATCACCACACCATTCGGTCTTTATGAATTCCCTTTTATGACGTTTGGTCTTCGAAACGCCGGTCAGACGTTCCAACGGTTCGTAGACGAAATGCTTAGGGGCCTGGACTTCACGTACGCTTACCTTGACGATTTTTTGGTATTCTCCAAAGATCAGGCTAGTCACGAACAACACCTGCACCAGCTCTTCACCAGACTTAGGGAATATGGTACAGTTATTAATAGTTCGAAGTGTACGTTCGGGGTGTCTGAGGTGACATTTTTAGGTTACCGCATAACGGCTGAAGGCACCACACCACTACCATCCAAGGTCGAGGCCATCAGGAATTTCCCCACTCCAAAAACAGTGAAGGAACTACGCCGATTTTTAGGGATGTTAAACTTCTACCGTAGGTTTATTCCCGGCGCAGCCACTTATCAATCACCTTTAAACGAGCTCCTGATCGGTTCTGTTAAGGGTTCTAGTCCGGTTCAATTTTCAGCGCTGCAGCTACAGGCTTTTGAAGCCTGCAAAAATAGTTTGTGCCAGGCTGCCATGTTAGCACACCCTGACTGTAACGCAAAACTAGCGTTGGTCACAGACGCGTCAGACAAGGCGATAGGAGCAGTACTTCAGCAACTGACAGATGGTGCTTGGCAGCCTCTCGCATTCTTTTCGCGCAAGTTAAGTCCTGCTCAGGTAAAATACTCTCCTTATGATCGAGAACTACTCGCCATTTATGAGAGTATCAAATATTTCAGGCATATGTTAGAAGCTCGTGATTTTATTGTTTATACAGACCATAAACCCCTCACCTTCGCTTTTCACACCCGTAAGGACAACTGTTCTCCTAGGCAGTTTCGACACTTAGATCTGATTGCCCAATTCACAACCGATATTAGGCACATTTCGGGCAAAAACAACGTCGTGGCGGACACACTCTCGCGTATCGAGGAGATTTCTCAACCTGTCGATCCCGAAAGAATTGCTGTAGCTCAGAGCTCTGATGGTGAACTGTCACAACTACTGACAGGTAATACATCGTTGCAGCTCCAACAAATCAAAATACCTGGTTCTCAGAGTACACTGTACTGCGACGTCAGTAGCGCCACTCCGAGACCATTTGTTCCCCAAGAGTTACGCAGACAGGTGTTTCAGAGTCTTCACTGCTTGAGCCATCCTGGGGCCAACGCAACCGCCAGACTAGTCTCCGATCGTTACGTGTGGCCTGAAGTTAAGAAGGACTGTCGACATTGGGTGCGCACTTGCCTAGCTTGCCAACGCTGTAAGGTCACTAGGCATGTCTTTTCTCCAATAGGCAGTTTCAAATTACCACAATCTAGGTTTTCTTTCATCCATATCGACTTGGTAGGACCTTTGCCATTATGCCAAGGATTTCGCTATTGTCTCACAGCCGTTGACCGTTTCACGCGATGGCCTGAGGCAATACCTTTAATCGACATTACGGCTGAAACCGTAGCTAAAGCTCTGCTCAGTGGATGGATATCTCGGTTTGGCTGTCCTACAGACATTGTCACCGATAGAGGCAGGCAGTTTGAATCAGCGCTTTTTAATAATCTATCCCGTATTGCTGGCTTTCACCATCGTAGGACAACGGCTTACCACCCAGCCTGTAATGGTTTAGTGGAAAGGTTTCACCGGCAGCTCAAAGCTGCAATAACCTGCCACGCTAATGAGTCTTGGGTGGAAACCTTACCCCTCGTTTTATTAGGGATTCGTAGCTCATATAAGGAAGACCTAAAATCGTCCTCAGCCGAACTTGTTTATGGTCAGGCCCTTCGACTTCCGGGAGAATTTTTCAATTCTCGAAGCGAAGAAACCATAGATATATCGGACTACTTGAGTCGGTTTCGTAGTTTTGTGAGAAAATTACACCCTTCACCAGGGTCTCACCACAACGCTAAAAGTAAAACTTTTATATTTAAGGACCTCTCTTCTTCTTCTCATGTATTCCTTCGTGACGATACCATAGGGCGTTCTTTAACACCGGCGTATTCTGGTCCATATGAGGTTGTTTCGCGTAGCGACAAGGTGTACAAATTAATTATTAATGGTAAGCAAGTTACTGTATCTATTGACCGTATTAAGCCGGCCTACATACTTCGTAACCCAGAACACCCTTTACCTAACACTAACACAAACACTCACACAAACACTCACGCAAACATGCACACTAACACTTCCACTGACATTCATCACCACAATTCACCTAGGAATGACCAGAGATTACATTGTCCTGATGAAGATATTGTCAAAAAGACACGATCGGGGCGTAGGGTTAAATTTCCCGACTATTATCGCCCGTAACCCGGTCTCTAGGGGAGGGTGGTGTAGTGTATTATCTGGTTATTGTACTCCGTGTGTATTATGTATGTAGTGTATATAACTAAAAATAATAATTGTTTATATAGAATAATAGATAATAATAATATATAAGATACTTAATATAAAATATATATACTGTAAATATTATGCAACGCGGACAAGCAATTTTATTTTAATATTAGATAGTTAAGCGCGCGGCGCGCCTGTCGCTCGCGCGGAAACCGGTTTGTCGTTCCCGTGTGGAATGCGGTACCGGTGGGGGCGAGCGCTCGACGCGGCGCGCGCGCAGCCAGTCGGCCCGCGAACACTGCTACGCTCGCTATATATGTTATTTGCTTTCCGCCGCGCTTCTCGCTATATTCTATCCTGATACTATCTATGTTCTGATCTGTGTTCTCCTTCTATATCTCCTTCTATCAGACTATAAACTCTTGCTGTGTATGTGTGTCTCCTCTATATATACTTCCGTACTGTGCTGTGTATCTTGTGAATATAAACAATAAATGCAGTTCCCGCTGTACGCGTGAGTTTTTATTTATTTTACCGCATATCTACAAGAGCTTTGCTTATTTTTGCTGACAAGGGGGAAGGGGGGGTATATAATTGCAATAAATCTGCTTACGTAATCCTTGAACGGCCCCAGAGGCCTATGTCCAGCAGTGGACTGCGATAGGCTGATTGATTGATGTGGCAAACAAGAATACGGCTCACCCGATGTTAAACAGTTAACGTAGCCTATGGACGCTTGCAATACTAGAGACATCGCTAGCTGGGTTTTAAGATGGAGTATTCCTAGGATAATAAAAAGTTTATTTCAAAACGCATCCCTAAATGAACGCTGGAGGAACACAACTACATCTCTGCGTGTAGTTGACTGTATTCTTCTGCAAGCTATAGGTCCTTCTCCAGTCGAGCTGGATCGCTCATATGGTGACCTTTCTATCTTAAAACTTGACCTTTGACCCTGACCTTGAACAACATAATTTCAGTTCAAATTATTTTTTGACAGGTTCGATTCCATGTTAAGAAGATGCCGTGGTTCATCTCTCATGCAACTCCTAAAGATTTTCAGTAAGTCTCTTTATGTTTATAGTTATAACAATATATAGGCTGATTCTCTAAGGAACAGCGATCGCAAACTGACAGTTGTGATTGCTCGGTGACGGCACACACGATTGCTAAACGTCAAAAAGGCTCGTCTTTCGCTCTTACGGAATACCGATCTTCAATCTGACAGTCAGATTTTGCTCCGATTTCAATCTGACTGCCAGATTTTGCTCCGATTTTCAATCTGACAGCCAGATTTTGCTCCGTTTTCGCGGTCGCTCGGTTTTCGCTCTTGCGGAATACCCCTGCCGGCCTCTCTTTACTGCTCGGTCTGATATATTTGGAACTCGTAGTTACCCGCGGCTCCGCTTGCGTGGATGTCGGTTATCGCGATAAAAAGTAGGCCATTCGCTATTCCAGATTATAATCTATAGCTGTTGCCCGTGGCTCTGCCCGTGTGGATGTTATTTATCACGATAAAAAGTATTTTCCTCGCCAGGATACCATCTACTTCCTTGACCAATTTCATTAAGATTCGTTAAGCTGTTTAGTGGTGAAAGCGTAACTAACAAAAAAACTTTGCACCCCCCTTTTACCCCCTTAAGGGATGATTTTTACGTGTTTCATAACTTTCAATGAAGAACCTTTATACTGAATTTCACTCGAATAAATCGGTTTTTCCCCTTATAAAATAAAAATAAAATAAATTAACTTTTATTTCTAACACAGAATTCATATTATGGGGTGAATTTTCAAACATCCTCTCTTAGTACTTCTCTACGTTATAAAAGGAACCCCTGTGCAAAATTTCAAGTTTCCAACCCTTATAGTATAGGCCCTGCGTTGATATGTCAGTCAGTCAGCTTCTCCTTTTATATATATACTAGTGGACCTGGCAGACGTCGTCCTGCCGGAAAAAGCTGAAATACCGACAGCAGCGCCACCTACCGGGTCCAATTGTGAATCTAAACCATCCAGGGCCCTACCCGAACACACACACAAAATTTCATCAAAATCGGTCCACCCGTCTAGGAGGAGTTCAGTCACATACACACGCACACAAGAAATATATATATTAAGATATATAGATAGATATGCCAAATTTCACCCACATCCGTTCAGTAGTTTTTACGTGTAATAGTAACAAACATCCATAGTGCATACATCCATTAGTAAGATTACCCGTTTCAAAATTGTGAACGGGTTGAGAACTACTTAATAGGCGTCGTAAAATTCCTCCGATGTCTACTGAAAACGTGCCCAGGAGACTGTCAGCATTGCATCAATTAAATTTAATTATTTGTTATCCAGGAGTGTCATAGACACCTGTTCCAAGGCTAGCTACAGCGCAGACCCCATCGTAGATCCGAAGCCTGGTAAGTCTTGCAGCTGAAATAATTGATACTGATCGAGTAGTGGAGCGAACGAATTTCGGTCATAAGGACAAGGTCACGCGCAAGCAGAGCTAGTGCAGTGCCTTACATAACTGACAAAATGATAATAATAAATAATAATAAAGCTTTATTATCTCTACCACGTAAAAAATAAGTACAATAGGTAAATAATATAAAAAAACATACATTGGAAAAAAGCTTAAATTATGTGGTGAAGACTGGAGCCAGCCAGCACTAGGATTTCCTGTGTCAGTTGTTGGTAAAATATATACCGAACAGCGAGTGCACCTAGCTATGAGCGCCTTAAGCTACGAAGGGCGCGGTAACCCTATAGATGGGTGACCGCATAGTGGTATTTCATCTGAGAGTCTCCGTGCCGAGGAGGGCACGTTAAAAGTCGGTCCCGAATGTTTACAGTCGTTAGATCACGACAGAGGCCTAAATATGGGCGATCTATATAACTCTGTCACCAGGTTGGCCACTAACCAAACGATAAGAAGAAGAAGAAAATATACACTTCTGCCTGTTCCCTTGAGGAAATAATAATAGCCACCCAAACGTCCCATTGCTGGGCACGGGCCTCCTTTCCTCTATCAAGAAAGAGGCTGCAAGAGCAATCCTTAATTCATACATGCTGTCCAATTGCCAGTTGGTGGGTCAGACATGCCTTTAGAATTTTATCTAAGACATGAGGGTTTTATTGGGATGTTATCCTTCGTTCCTTTTTAGTTTATTTGATTAGTACTGTGAAATTTACATTGGTACCGCCACCCGGGATCGAAGTCACACCTCATGCGCGTGTAACTTTCCCACCTAGCTACCGATATTTGATACTAGGGGTCGCCCGCGTATAATTTAGAATATTTTCCCCAATTTTGCAACATCACTACTGCTTCGCTCCTATTGATCATAGCGTGATGTTATATAGCCTATAGCCTTCTTGGATAAATGCACTATTAAAAAAAATGTTTTTTTCTAATCGAACCAGTACTTTCTGAGATTTGCGCGTTCAACCAAACAAACTCTTCAGCTTTATAATATAAGGATAGATACACGATATTTGACATACAGTTCCAGAAGGCGCCGAACCCCCACCACCGCCAGAGCGTATCACCTCAGCGAGCCTAAACAATCTAGGAAAGAAGTTTAAACAATACGTAGATGAAGGGAAATTCCTCGTATTGGTGAGAATTCTAACTCAATCTCTCTTTTTTTTGGTACAACTCTCGGTATTGAACCCGGTATCTTATTCAACGGCCATTATACATTTCGTCACTTGAAAGTCAATACTACTAAAGCCAAAATGGTGCTGTTGGAAAATAGAGCTTTAACTTTTAGTAAATTGAAATTTTACTTTTCAAAAGTAATATTTTAGCGCTTTAGTAATTTTGCCTTTCCATTGACGGTGTATACAACACCTCCAGGCGCGTATCCAGAAGAAAAGGGATGAATGCAATTGCCTCCCCCCTTGGTTTATAGTTAAATCTTAACTTTTGATTTCTCACCTTTGGAAGATTAAGCAAAATTTTTTGTATTTTTTTTAAAGACAACACCCGCACTAGAGAATAAGCTCTGTGTCGCGGGGAACTTTACAAACATACAATTAACGGATATAAATTACACCTAGACTCAGATTAATTCTTACACAAAGTTTTGTCCTGTATGGGAATCGAACCAACAACTACGTGCACAGCAGGCGCATACTGCGGCCACTGGACCTCTCCCTTAAAGGCTCTCCCTCTACCTCTAAAGAACTACTCTAGAGAAGAAGGTGTCATATGTTTTTAATCATACATTTAATAGACAAGAAGTACATCCAACATTTTTGATTACAGAGTGAAGATTTTTGGACCCTTCCTTTAGTATATCGCGATATGAAAGCGAAGGATTACTACATGTACCGTAAGCTGCAGTTCGCCGTCGCGGTGCTATTCAAGGGAGATCTGAACTATCGCAAGTTGTTAGGAGATAAGCGGCCTGGCCCGTACACTACGTTGGAACCTAATCTACAAGGTACTCACGGCACTGCTGGGCACAGGTCTCCTCTCCTCTGTGAAGAGAGAGAGTCAAAGTCAAACTCATTTATTCATTTAGATCAAATACATGATACTTATGAACGTCATAAAAACAAATGCCAGAATACTTTTTTCCTACGGCCAATTCGCTGACTATGGTAGGGCCTCGAGAAGAATTGGCAAGTAACTCGGGTCACTCTTTTTAATCGCCAGAATATAACATTTACAATTTGGTATAGGTTACAATATTAGTGGTAACGAAAAGGAACGGAAACCAATATACCATACAGAATGAAATTAAGAAACAATATGAGTTAAAAATAAAAGAACGAATTTAGTATGGAAATGAGGGATCGTTTCTTTTTGTAAAAATAAGATAGAAACGTGTCGAGATCACATTGCAATCTTAGTAAAATCTAAAAACTATTATTTAAAAATAAAACATGCCAAGATTGCCAGCCACCCCAAGTAGCACCCGTTCACGAGAGACCGAGGGGTGAATCTGACATGTCTATAGAATTACTTCTAAGACATGTGGGTTTCCTCAGATGTTTTCCTTCACCGTTAGCAGATGGAGAATCATTTGATTATTTCATATAAACTCCACAACGTAAAATTAACATTGGTACTGCCGCCCGGGATTGAATTCGCACCTGTTGCGTGCAAGTCGGTTACTTTCCCACTCGACCACCACCGCTCTTTACAGGGCCGCTATATGAAGATTAGTTTTTTTAAGAAAACCATTGTATATATTTCTGTGGAATTTGGTAACAGTGTACAGTTAGACTAAACTTACGGTTACAAATATATTTCACACAAATATATAAATTTTCCCACAAAACGAATCTTTATACAGCTATTTCCGTTGCCACCGTGCATTCGAAAAATTTACTAATATTATATACCTATAGCATGGGATTCTTCAAGAAAGGAGTTATAAGGTTTCTAAAGGGTCGGCAACACGTGAGTGTTAGCCCTGGTATTGCAAGCATCCAAAGGCTACGAATCTAAATGAAAACGTACAGAAGACCACAGCCAAATTACTACACAAACCGGTGTAGTTGTGTGCCGGTGCGGGATTACAGGTTTCCAGCGCTCATTCCGGAATGCGTTTTTAACGTATTCCTATCCCTGGGATACTCCATCATAAAATTTCATTGTTTTTTTTTGTGTCTAATAGGCTACGGTAACTGCTTAACATCAGGCGGGCCCTATGCTTGTTGCTAAGTAGTATATGTATATATTTTTAACTTTTTAAAGAACCCTTATTTTGTTTTTGTAGGTTTCATCCCAGCCCCAATAATAGCAATAAGAACTGTCAAGTCCGAGTTAATATGTGGAATGCCTAAGGGCAAATATGAGGTGTACTGTAAGGCCAACGAACAATGGATGACAACTGGCGATTATGGGTATGAGAATAATTGTATTATCACTAAAGATATTTAAGAACTAGCTGACCCAGAAAACTTTGTTTTGGGTTGATCGTAGAGGGGTAAAAATTAAGGGTTGTATGTATTTTTTAATGCTTGACTGTCTCGGCGGTCCCCAGTGGGTACAGTATGTGCCTACTGTGCACGGGGTTGTGGGTTCGATTCCTGCACAGGGACAAAACTTTGTGTGACCCACAAAGGGTTGTTCTGTTGCGGGTGTGGTTTTAAAAAAAACAAAAATAAAAAAAATATAGTGGTGGACCACCCTAAAATTATATTGGGTTTTTCTGTCAAGAAATTCACAATACATGTTTGCCCGGAGTTTGGAAATTGGTGGTGTTTACACCCCCGTGCCTCGGAAAGCACGTAAAGCCGTTGGTCCTACGCCTGATCTCTCTCCGGTCGTGTCGGATTGCCGTCCCATCGGACTATAATTTATGCTTTCCAATTAAAAAAAATAAATTTACAAGCAAACCAGTGAAAAATAAATGGCTGACAATGGGCATCAAACGATGCTGTATAAAGAAAAGGGTCTTATATCTGAAATACCAACTAAATAAGTCTAATAAAAAGCACAATAAGAACTTATATGATCGTTACACTAAAATACTTAAAAAATGCATACTAAGTTCACAGCGTATCGACAGCCAGCGTTATATTGCATCTTCAAAAAATGTATCCAAAGCCGCGTGGAAACTAATTAAGGATACCAAAAATGATACCTGCAATAAATCTCAGATATACAGTGTAAAGCTAAACAACGTAGAATACGAAGATCCGAATCAAATATGTCAACTATTCAATCACTATTACATTTCATTAACCAATCAAAAATTAAATCCCACACACACTATACCGTGCATTCCCAATAATTCTAAAAGTATTTTTCTCTCACCGGTGAATGAAAACGACATCTATGACATAATTAAATCTTTAAATGATACTAACTCTACAGGTTATGATCATTTAAATACTAAAGTAATAAAGGAAAATGCCGTTAGCCTGGTCTTTCCACTTACTTATATCGTAAATCTCTCATTAATAGAAGGAAAATTTCCAACTCGTCTAAAAAAGTCAATTGTAAAGCCTATTTATAAGAAAGGACCTAAATCTGACATGAGCAATTATAGACCTATAACACTTATCCCTATTTTAGCAAAAATATTTGAGAGAGTGATGTACAATAAGGTGGAAAGTTTTGTAACAGCATGCAATATTCTAAAGAGTGAACAATATGGTTTTAGAAAACAAAGCTCCACCTCTCTGGCATGTTTCTCTTTGTTTAAACAAGTAACACAAACAATAAACGATAAAACACTAATAGCATGTATATTTCTAGATATGTCAAAAGCGTTCGATTTTGTATGTCATAATACCCTAATGACAAAACTATACAGCTATGGAATACGTGGACCTGCATATGATTGGTTCAAAAGTTATCTAAAAGATAGAGTTCAATGTGTGGAAATAACAAAAATTGATCAACATCAACTAATGCAATATCAATCCACGTATGAATATAATAAATATGGGGTGCCCCAAGGTGGAATTCTTGCACCACTCTTGTTTCTTCTCTACATAAACGACCTGCCCGATATAATTAATCACGAATGTGTCCTATTTGCTGATGACACAACGTTAGTAGTAAAAAGCAACAATATAAAGAACCTAGAGACGGAAGTTAACATGACTATTAATAGTTGTATAAATTGGTTAGAACAAAATAACTTAAAAATTAATATAGGAAAAACTAATATAATACAGTTTCAAACATATAGAGCAAACACACCAGCCTTAGACATACACTACAAGAATCAATCGCTCAGAAATGTAAACGATTGCGTATTTTTGGGTATAACAGTTGATAAGTATTGTAATTGGAAACCACACATCTATAAAACACTTGACAAGATAGATCGATTTGTGTATGTATTAAAAAGAATAAGAGAAATTGTAAATATAAAAACTGCTATAGTCACATACCATGCTTATGTAGCTTCCATACTTCGTTACGGTATCATCATATGGGGTAATTCGACTGAGATGAATAAATTGTTTGTGGCACAAAAAAAATGCATAAGGGCAATATTTAACTGTCACTATCTAGATAGCTGTAAGCCTTTATTTAAACAATATAAAATTCTACCATTGCCTTGCATTTATATTTTAGAAATATGTATATTTGTCAAAAATAACCCTGAACTGTTTCCAAAACTAGGAGATAAGGAAAATAGTCGAACTAGGCATAAAAATAGATTACAATTACCACAAATAAATTTAGAAATGTTTAAAAGAAATTCATATTGCACGGCTATAAAATTATATAATCATCTTCCTGAAAATATTACATGTTTACCATTTAAACAATTTCGTAGGGCACTATGTGAACTACTACAGGAAAGCAATTATTACAATATTAATGAATATCTAGATGACAAATTTAATGATAATAAATAATTTCCAATGTAAACTAGACATATAAGCTACAATATAATTATGTATTAAATTCCAATAATAATAATAATATTTAATTCATTATGTTAGTTCATTAGATTATAAGTTATTTTGTCTGTGTTTTTAAATATTTACACGCCACAACTGGCAGAATATGTTGTATCAAAAATAATATTGTAACATCCTACCAACCATATTCTTGAAAATAAAGTATTCTATTCTATTCTATTCTATGAGAATGAAGGAATAGAGGGTGCACTTGTGTTTGCGCACACACTTGTGCACTATAATATGTCCTGCGCAGTTGGCTAATCTCCGTTGCGATTGGCCGCCGTGACCGATATTCTTTAGACGACATTATTATTATTTTATTTTTTGTACAGTATGATCCAGTACTGTCCTAAGGCGGAACCGCTGAAGGTAGCCGACCGTCCCTGCTGGGACTACGGCGAGGAATGTCGCGGTGTTCTATGTCCAGATCATATGAAAGATTTATAATCTATCTAATATTAAGGTATGTTTTTTTATCACTAGGTGCAATCAAGTTTAATTTTTTTTGTCTGCCTTGGTGGTCCAGTGGTCGGTTCGATTCCCACACAGGAGAGAAAGAAGAAAACTTTTTGAGACCCACAAAGAGTTGTTCTGAGTCTGGGTGTAATTTGTGTCCGTTAATTGTATGTTTGTAAAGTCCCCCGCGACACAGAGCTAGTTCTCTAGTGCGGTAAAAAAAATAGACAGTTAAAATCGTTAGTTTTGTGGTCAATATTTATAACCTACATAGTGGTCTTTCAACTTAACGTCTTCGTGCTTCGAAAGGCACGTTAAAAGTCGGTCCCGACTGTTAACAGTCGTTATATCACGACAGAGGCCTAAATATGGGCAATCTAAAAAACTCTGTCACCAGGTTGGACACTAACGACTCCATAAAATCTTAATATAATTTATTTTATTTATTTTTACATAAAGACAACTCCCGCACTAGAGAACAAGCTCTGTGTCGCGGGGGACTTTACAAACATACAATTAACGGACACAAATTACACCCAGACTCAGAACAATTCTTCGTGGGTCACACAAAGTTTTGTCCTGTGTGGGAATCGAACCCACAACCTCGTGCACGGCAGATGCATACTGCGGCCACTGGACCACCGAGGCAGTCAAATATAAATAAAATAGATTGATTATATAATAATATTTAATAGTTGACTCAGTGATTACCTCACCATTTATCATTGCACGGCATGTTGTGGGTTCGATTCCCACACGGGACAAGAAATTTAATTCTGTAAAACATTTCATTGTACCCGTATTTGGCAAAAAATAAAATTGCTTTGTGCTCTTTACAATAGGTTGTTTCGTATCTGGATGTAGCATTTCTCTGAAGGGGAAATATTTGTATATTTGAATGTACTTTTTGTAGGTCAATATATTATTTTTGTTTGCAGATACAATGTGAACTTATTTTTTGTTGTTCCACCATAACTACCGAAGTAAAGCACAATCTATCCTACCACACACATCACTAATCTAAGAAAATTTTATCACAAACTGTTATATTTACTAATAAAGCTGTTTTGATCAATTTGTGTATTATTTAACACTCGGTGGTCGAAATTCGACCTTGTAGTCCTTTTCCGTATAAAACTTTAGCTATACCATATCTCACTCTCTTCTGTGCACAATGTACATAAAGAGGAGAGTGAGATATGGTACAAAGTTTTTTTCCACGTATATAAAAGACTAGCGGACCTGGCAAAACTCGTCCTCCCTGAAAAAGCTGATATATCGACAGCAGCGCTACCGGGTCCAATTGCATCTTAACCATCCGGGGCCCTACCAGAACACACACAAAATTTTGATTAAAATCAGCCGAGCTGTTTAGGAGGAGTTTAATTACAACGACAAGTGGAATTGATTTTTATATATAAGGATAGATTGCCTCGACTTATGGCCGCTGGAAAACTAGATGAGTCCTGGGCCCTAATTCTGCGAATTTACGAATGGCTAATTTATGTAGTCCAATTTTAAATTATTAGCAGAATACCAAAAATGCTACTGAAATTCATGATCATCATGACGATGAGCCATCCGTAAATTGGCAGAATTGGGACCCTGTACGCAGGACACTCCAAAGGTCATTGATGCTAATATCATTCGGATTCTCGCACTCGGCAATCATTGTAGTATTCATAAAGTCTGGCTGTAATTCGCGTCTATAATTGAACGCCAGGAAAGAGACCTTGTTCCCTAGTGCGAGAGTATAAAAAGAAAGAATAATAATAAAAATGCATTTCACTAACATAAAAATAATTTATTCGTAATATACATTTTAACTAAGACAAATGCAGATATATACAGGCATAACAATAACTGCTTCAAATATATGAAGACAAGGTAAACGCATTAACTTTAACAATATTTGATTACTAATATAATAAATATTTATATATTTACATAAAAAAGCACCTACTTAAATAGTTGGGCCTATCTCACTAGTCCCATTGATTTGTCACATCATAGGACAACTGAGACGATTACGTCCCACTAGTCCCATGGGACTAATGTAACTAATATTTTTATCCCAAAAGTCCAACTGCGACTCAAATGGCACCTAACCAAACCTTAAAATATTCTATATTCGAGGGAGGGCTTGGTCGACGGAGCCCGGGCTTCTACTTCTGGGTGGTTTATACAAAAGTGCTCGTCCAAATAGCATCCAGTTTCTCCTGGTATAGTTAAGGGTGGCTGGTGTATAGAGTATAAAAAGAAGAAAAAATATATTAAAAGTTACTTAAGAGATTATGACTATTATAGGAAATGAATAATGGGACTTTTGGGACAACAATATGATAAAAATATTAGTTTCATTTGTCCCATACTACTGGGACGTAATCGTCTCAGTTGTCCCATGATGGGACAACTCAATGGAACTAGTGGGATAAACGTAAATAGTTTGGCAATGTGGGGTTTTATATTTGAGATTTCATACATTTGCCCTAGATGGCGCTAGTTAGGTTAGGACTGTAACTTTCAAAATGTTTTGGAAACATTAATAAATAGTTCATTTTGCATAATTCATTGAATATGTTATATACGTTTTTTTATACCACTGGAGTGGCAAACTAGCATACGGCCTGCCTGATGTTAAGCAATTACAATATGGACGCTCGCAATACCAGAGGTATCACTTACGTGTTGCAGACTCATTTTTTTGACCACCCAAGTAGTATAAAAAATATATAAACAAAGATATAATTATACAAGCTAGAAACAAATCGCATTTAGTTCTATTTCTGTATATAATTTTACGTAGCGTACGAGTAGCGACTTGCTACCTGCACATTGTCATGGAGAAAGACTTTTGTCCGTCGGGCGTAGTGTTCCGTCACTTCCGCGGACAAATACACACGGCAATGGATATAGCTGTACAGCCCCTCAAGACAAGTGGCATAAGGAATAGATTTGACGTAAGTTTACGAAATTAAATCGTAGACTTACGTCAAATCCCATACATTTGTTTTTTTTTACTTTTAGATTCAACAGAAATATATACAACTAGAACTATATCCTTACTAATATTATAAATGGGAAAGTTTGTAAGTATGGTTGGATGGATGTTTGTTAGTCTTTCACGTAAAAACTACTGTACGGATCTGGATGAAATTTGGCACAGAGATAGATTATGGTCTGGAATAACACATAGGCTACTTTTTACAGCGATAACAGACAACCTCGCGGGCGGAGCCGCGGGCAACAGCTAGTATATAAAACTAGAACTAATCTTTATATAGCGGCCCTGAGCCTCTAGACAAGTGGCATAAACGATAGTTAATGAGTCTTAGAGACTCAAGGCCGCTATATAAACATTAGTTCTTAAAGAAAATCTTAGTATATATTTCTGTGGAATTTGGTCACAGTGTAAATATATATTTTACACAAATTCATACATTGGTTTTCCTAAAGAATTAATCTTTATATAGCGGCCCTGTACAGCTAACTCCGTTGCCGACCGTACCACCTAAACGCAAGTTAAGCGTTACTAATATAGTTATTCGTATACTAACAAGTTAAGTATGTATGCTAGTATACCTTATAAAGGTATGATTAATTCTTAGGGTCAATTAATCCTAGCGCAGAGTCGAATCGCATCGCATATTTTTACTTGGTTTTCATTGAGATCCCTAAAATTTGAAATATAGACTTCTATTGTTGAAAGAATTTTTTTAATCGATCTAATAATTTTTGAGTTTAAATCTGTTATTTTCACATTAGACATACACTATTCCTCTAGATAAATAATATTAATGTAGATTCATCCCATAAAATTACAACAAAGTGAACATTTCATTATCATCTCTGCCAAAAGACGTCCACTGCTGGACAAAAGCTTCCCCGAGGATTAAATCTTTGTCCATCAGAAGCGTTTACCGTCCAAATATAAAATTAATACGGCATGTCGAATAGCCCGTTCAACTAGAAATTTAGGTGTTTTTCTTTTCAGCGGTTAAGCGCGACCCATCCGTTATTACCGTCGGGCAATTTAATTTGTATCAAACGTACAACGCCGCCATTTTCATCGTTTGCCACGATCTGAAAGAAGAAAAAAAATATCATAATAAATATTTGCCACATTAAAAATATCCTGGTAACCTACATTAATACCCTCCCGATCAGGAGGTCTAAGTAGCTATATGTCCAACAACGCGAAACGTCTAATGAGCAGTAAGTCTACTTAGATTATTATTATTTTGCTATCGAAATAGGTACAAAATTATACATATAAGTCTTACAAAATAAATGTGCTCTACAAATTATATTGCCTCTACTAAGTAAAACTTGTATCACAGGCGGTATACATGGGCATTTAAAATAGTAAAATAGGTGCAAAAAAAAAAGATAAAATATTTAATATGTAAAATGTCCACATCCAACTATTAGATGATCTGTATAGCAGAACATCTATTTAGCAAAATGTCAATTTTAAAATGTGTACACTCATTATAATTTTGGAGATTTTTCAATGTATTTTAGACTTTAAAAATACGGTTTCTTTTTAGAATTAATTGTTAGCGTTGGTGGTCGAGTGGGAAGTAACCGACTTGCACGCAAATGGTGAGAGTTCGATCCCAGGCAGTACCAATGTGAAAGTCACTTTGTGGAGTTTATATGTACTAATCAAATGATTTACCATCTGTTAACGGTGAAGGAAAACATCGTGAGGAAACCCACATGTCTTAGAAGAAATTCTAAAGACATGTTAGATTCACCAACCCGCATTAGGCCAGCGTGTGTGAATTTTTCTCTTGATTCAGGAGAGATCTGTGCCCAGCAATGGGACATATTGTTATTTTTTTATAATACTCCCGCACTAGAGAACAAGCTCTGTGTTGCGAGGGACTTTACAAACATAAAATTAACGGACACAAATTACACCCAGACTCAGAACAAAGTTTTGTCCTGTATGGGAATCGAACCCACAACCTCGTGCACAGCAGACGCATACTGCGGCCACTGGACCACCAAGGCAGTCAAAAGACGACATATACATATGGGTTGCTATTATTATTATTGGACAATATATTACCTCAGTTTGTTCATTTAGCTGCTCAGCGGTGACCGCTTCTAAGATGGTACTCTGGTTTCTCTCTCCTAAGTTATCTGGTAAAGACAAAGACATGATATAATAATAAAAACAAATCGTCACAGATGCCCCGGTGAGTGTGTCTCGTGCTAGCGCGGGCGCGGCCGGGGGAATTAACTAGTGAAGTACGACTAATACCGCATTAAAATCATTGTTAACCAGCGGCTCGGCCCTAGTTTTGCAGGTGTTGAATTTTCTTTTCACCCTCTTAGTGTTAAAATTTAAATATCTAACATTTAAAATTGTAACCAGAAGCCAGAATAGGAAATTTCATGATTCTTACTATAACGATTTTTAACCTCTTAGGGGTAAAATTTCCAGAATTCCTTTTTAATTAATTTTTAGTGCGTATTTAGAGAACTTTTGCTCATAATTTCAAGTTTATAGCTACAGCGGTTTAGGCTCTACGTTGTTTAACCAGTCAGTCAGACAATCGATCAGTCAGTCGGGACAAGCAATTATTATATAATAATTCTGACGTCAGAAAGTAGACAATGGGTGCAATTGCCCCCATAAAAAGTCAAGGGGGCTTGCAACCAATTCTTCTTAACTTTTTATATATCACTTATCTGAAAGATTAAATCAGTAAAATAAAGCTAAGATTGGATCCGCGCGCCTAACGCCTGGGCCGCTAATTATATGCATATATAAAAACAGCATTTCAAGAATGTAATTAATATAAAAGTACTCACGTATAGTTAACAACGTTGGATCTGCACTATCTTGTATTAAACTTAATGTTGCCTTTTCTGTAAAAAATAATAAAAAAAATTAAAACAAAAACTCATATATTTTTTTTTATACTACTTGGGTGGCAAACAATTTGACTTTGAATGTTACAGAAAATTTAATAATTTAAAGATATTTGAAAATATATAACCAAATATTGTAAGCGTCGATAGGCTACGGTAACTGCTTACCATCAACTGTATAGTTGTTTATTAGTTACAAATCATGCCCGTCTCCCACTGGGGTAGGCAGAAACTATGGTATACTTCCTTCGCCTCCTCTACATTCATCAACCTCTTCATGCATGATCGTCGATTCTGGGTACTTTTAATTTGGCTTTAATAAAGGAGTAGGATTTATGTTCGACTGTATTTTTTTTAATGTATGATTACCGATTTCCCCATTTCTGGACTGACTTTAAAAAAATAGTTTTTTTTTAAAGGACTTTTTATACTACTTGGGTGGCAAACAAGCATACGGCCCGCCTGATGGTAAGCAGTTCCCGTAGCCTATGGATGTTGCCGACCCTTTAAAAACCTTATAACTCCTTTCCTGAAGAACCTCTTGAATCTCAGGACAATAATCGAGGGCAACCCTCAAATGTCATAGGTATTAACAATGTTTTTCATATATTTTTTTACTTTTATTTTATCACAAACATATTGTTTTTAGAAAAGAAATTTAAACTGAATGGAAAAAGCTAAAAATAACTGAATACAGATTGAAGTCGGTGCCAAGCTGAATATTAGGTGACAAGATGAACCTAGTACCGACTTCAATCTGTATTCAGTTATTTTAGGTTTTTTGAAGTTAATTTTCTCTTCTAAATTTTTTTTATTTAACAAATCCCCTACTTGGTCCATGTAGTATGTTCGCCTAGGGCCCTTACCGACATATTTGTCACTACTAATACAAATAAATAATAAAAATACTTACCAACAGATTTTTGATCCATATCGTCCGTCTCAAATATCTAAAATATAAAAAATAAGATTATTTTTGGTTACATTTTTGTACCACTTGGGTGACAAACAAGCATACAGCCCGCCTGATGTTAAGCAGTTACCGTAGCCTATGGACGCTTGCAATACCAGAGGTAACACTTGCGTGTTGCCGACACATATTTTTTTTACACCAGGGCTTTTAGGTGTAGTATCCCTGGGATAAGAAAACCTTTAGTTCAAAACGCTTTCCTAAATAATAATAATATTTTCGGGACAACTCACACAACGCTATCTGATCCCAAACTAGGCAGAGCCTGTACTATGGTAACCAGACAACTGATAAACATACTTATATATTTCTAAATACATACATATTATAGATAAATTACACCCAGACACAGAACAAACACTCGTGTTCATCACACAAAGAGTCCTGGGTGGGAATCGAACCCACGACCTACGGCGTAGCAGTCAGAGTCACTAACCACTAGACCAACAGGCCAGTCCAGTCCAAATGAGCGCTGGAGACTTGTCTTCACACACAGGAACACAACTACACCGCTGTGTGTAGTTATTTGGCTGTGGTCTTCTGTAAGGTGGAGTTCTTTCCTTAGTCGGGCTTGCTCGCTAGTACGGTGCCCTACCTTTTTTCGATATGTAATTTTAAAAAAATGGTAAAATCTTACCGCATCAAATTTGTTAGTAGAATGCGATTCTGATCTTTCTTCAATAGGCGCGCCGATACCCTGGAAAATAAATATTTTTTTTTTAAAAAGACATCTCATTTTTGTTTTGTTTTAAAAATACAACTCCCGCACTAGAGAACAAGCTCTGTGTCGCGGGGGACTTTACAAACATACAATTAACGGACACAAATTACACCCAGACTCAGAACAACTCTTTGTGGGTTACACAAAGTTTTGTCCCTGTGTGGGAATCGAACCCACAACCTCGTGCACAGCAGGCGCATACTGCGGCCACTGGACAAACATCTGGTCTCGTATGGGAATCGAACTCACGATACAACGAAAAATTTTATTATAATGGAGCGGCATTTTTACAGTACCCAGGGGTGGCAATGAGGTTAAATCCGGCCCTGAGGATGGAACTGAAATCACACACAGAAAAACACATGAAAACGTACACCACTGTGTGTAATTATTTGGCAGTGGTCTTTTTTTATATACTACCATACTACCAAGGTGGCAAACAAGCATACGGCCCGCCTGATGGTATGCAGTTACCGTAGCCTATGGACGTTTGCAACACCAGGGGTGTCACTCACGCGTTGCCGACCCTTTAAAAACCTTATAACTCCTTTCTTGGTCTTGTTTTATTTGTGTGGTAACGAGTCAGGCTTACTCATTTCCATCCATCCATATCAGCCAAAAGACGTCCACTGCTGGCATATAGGCCACATAGGCCTCCCCCAAGGTCTTCCACATCATTCGATCCTGAGCTGACCTTGTCCATCGGTTGCCCGCGACCTTACTCATTTACATACTACAAATTATAATACTCACGTTTTCGGATACTTTGATTACTCTCGGTTGATTCACCACTATTGATTCAGCTAAATGTCCCTGTAAACAGATCAAATAATATTTTTATATTTAGGCATTTTAAATAAATAAATAAATAATCTTCGAATATTTTCTTGTTCTCATCGTTTGGCTAGTAGGCAACCTAGGCTCGTATTTATAAAAGCATATTAGGTGTTGAGTACGCGCACTTTATGTACAGTCTCTTTCTAACTACGGACACGGGCGCCTAGTTAGAAAGAGAAAGGGTGTCAAGTGCTCTAGTGACAGAGTTACTCAGATCGCCCATCGTGATTTAACGACTGTTAACAGTCGTGACTAGTGATGGATTTCTGACCGGCAGGGGTATTCCGTAAAAGCAAAAACCGAGCCACTGCAAAAACCGAGCAAAATCCATCTGTAAGATTGAAAATCGGTATTCCGTAAGAGCCCTTTTTGACATTTAGTCAATAGATTGTGCCGTCCCCGAGCAATCACAACTGTCAATTTTGCGATCACAACTGTCAGTTGTCATCGCTGTTTCTTAGAGAATTAGCCGGCGGGTGTTTAAGTGGCCTGTTGGTCTAGTGGTTAGTGACACTGATTGCTACGCCGGAGGTCGTGGGTTCGATTCCCACCCAGGACAAATCTTTGTGTGATGAGCACGAATGTTTGATCTGTGTCTGGGTGTAATTTATCTATAATATGTATTTATTTAGAAATATATAAGTATGTTTATCAGTTGTCTGGTTACCGTAGTACATGCTCTGCCTAGTTTGGGATCAGAAAGCGATGTGTGAGTTGTCCCGAAAATATTATTATTATATTATTATTCAATTTGTCCTACTATTATTATAAACGAGAAAGTTAGAATGTATGGATGCATGTTTGTTACTCTCTCACACAAATATTACTAAACAGATCTGGATTAAATTTGGCATAGAGATAGATTATAATTTAGAAAAACACATAAGCTACTTTTTATCCCGGAATATGTCTCTATTCCGGAGGGATTAAACGCTCAGGTGAAGCCGCGGGCGAAAGCTAGTCCTATATAAACAAACGATCTTGTTAATAAATTGAGTATATTATCACCGACGAACGACGAGCGAGAAAGAGAGGAGCTATACATGCTACATAGCCCCGTCTATCTCACATTTTAACACGTCATGGTATGGCCCCAGTAATATTATATTAATACTAGTTGTTGCCCGCGGCTCCGCCCACGTGGATGTCGGTTATCGCTGCAAAAAGTAGCCTATGTGTTATTCCAGTCCATAATCTATCTGTGAGCCAAATTTCATCCAGATCCGTTCAGTAGTGTTTTCGTGAAAGATTAACAAACATCCATCCATCCATTCTTACAAACTTTCACATTTATAATATTAGTAAGGATTAATACTAACGCTAGTGTTCATGTGCGCGTAGAGCAGTTGTTTCCTCATGAAGCCAGCACCACACGCCACACACTCGTAAGGTTTCTTGTCGCTGTGAGTGAAGCGGTGGGTATTGCGGTTGTCGCGGGAGTTGAACGACTTGCCGCAGATCTGATAACCAACAAAACATTATATTATTACACAGATAGTTTACCGATTTTTTATGTTTAATAGGATGAGTGATAATTCACTAAGACTCTTCTAGCACGTTCGAGAAGTAAGCACACGTCACGTATGTCGTTTTTTATAATACTTGGGTGGCAAACAAGCATACAGCCCGCCTGATGGTAAGCAGTTACCGTAGCCGATGGATGCTAGCAATACTAGAGGTATTACTTGCGTTTGCCGACCCATCATTTTTCCCCAGGGCTTTGATGAAATATCTCTGGTATAGGAAAACGTTTTCATTTAAAAGACATCCTTGAATGAGTGCTGGAGACCTGGGCCCCAATTCTGCTAATTTACGGATGGCTCAATTGAATCTGAATTGATTCTCAATTGAATCTCAGTATAAAAGACCACAGCCAAATAACTACACACTTAGGGCCCCAATTCTGCTAATTGAATCTGAATTGATTCTCAATTGAATCTCATTATAAAAGCCCACAGCCAAATAACTACACACTTAGGGCCCCAATTCTGCTAATTGAATCTGAATTGATTCTCAATTGAATCTCAGTATAAAAGACCACAGCCAAATAACTACACACTTAGGGCCCCAATTCTGCTAATTGAATCTGAATTGATTCTCAATTGAATCTCATTATAAAAGCCCACAGCCAAATAACTACACACTTAGGGCCCCAATTCTGCTAATTGAATCTGAATTGATTCTCAATTGAATCTCAGTATAAAAGACCACAGCCAAATAACTACACACTTAGGGCCCCAATTCTGCTAATTGAATCTGAATTGATTCTCAATTGAATCTCAGTATAAAAGACCACAGCCAAATAACTACACACTTAGGGCCCCAATTCTGCTAATTGAATCTGAATTGATTCTCAATTGAATCTCATTATAAAAGACCACAGCCAAATAACTACACACTTAGGGCCCCAATTCTGTTAATTGAATCTGAATTGATTCTCAATTAAATCTCATTATCATTTTTGGTATTCTGCTAATAAATTTAAGACTAATAGTTGGAAAACCATTGGTCTTAAAATATTTGGATTTTTGGTATTACACTATTGGAATTCTGCTAAATAATTTAAGACCAATGGTTTACCAACTATTGGTCTTAAATTTATTAGCAGAATACCAAAAATGATAAAGAGATTTAATTGAGAATCAATTCAGATTCAATTGAGCTATCCGTAAATTAGCAGAATTGGGGCCCTGAGTGTGTAGTTATTTGGCTGTGGTCTTTTGTAAGATGGAGGTTTTTTTTCAATCAAGCTCACTCGCTAGTATGGTGCCCTACCTCTCTTTCTCTCTAGTTTTTTAAGTTTGGTAACACATAACTCTGGTAACACATTACACATAATTTTCGGACGTGCATTTGCTCTTAACCCCGCCAATTCGATCCAAACATACTTCTTTCATATCCTCAATCTCTTCATGCATGAACGTCGATTCTTGGTACTTTTACTTCTAACAATATATTAGTAACAAGTACATACCTCGCAGCCATAAGGTTGTTCTCCACTGTGTATCCGCAGATGTTTCTTGTAATGTTCGGGGTACACGAACGACGCCGGACATATCTTGCACTTGAGCGGCCGCTCACCAGTGTGGGACGCCTTTATGTGGTACTCCAACAGTCTGTGTCACACAATATATTATTAGAAACATGTAAGTATTATTTAAAAAGAAGGTAAGCCATTATTCGTTACTCTCATATTCCGGAGAAAGATCAGGCGCATAACCAACGGTTTAACGTGCTTTCTGAGGCATAGAGACGTCTTGCTGTTTTAGAAAATGGTCACCCATCTACGGATCGACCGCGACAAGCTGCTTAGCCTTCTATCTATCGATATCTATCGATCCTCCTTCAGTCGTCTTTAGCATACGGCTCTCTCAATCGGACTATGGGCGACTATAATACTTTCCCTTTCATTCTATTTTCAGTAATTTCAGTACAGGGGACTGTAAAACTCAATCCCAATTTCAGTGTCTATAAATATACACTAATAAAAGATCTTACAATAATATAAAATAATAAATGTGAACCTTCTCCTCTTGAACTTCTTGGGACACTGGGTGCAGTGGTACCGCTTGTCGTCCAGGTGCGTGGCTCGTCGGTGAGAGTGCAGGTTCGACCGCTGGGTGAAGCGAGCGCCGCAGATATCACAGCGGAACGGACGCTCACCTGATTAAACACCTATACTTAAGAGAGGTAGGGCACGATGCTAGCGAGCAAGCCCGACAGGGGAAGGACCTCCGCCTTACAAAAGACCACAACAAAATAACTACACACGGTAGTGTAGTTACCTCTTTCTCTTTTTTAAAAAGACAACTCCCGCGCTACAGAACAAGCTATGTGTCGCGGGGGACTTTACAAACATACAATTAACGGACACAAATTACACCCAGACTCACAACAACTCTCTGTGAGTCACACAAAGTTTTGTCCTGTGTGAATCAAACCCACAACCTCGTGCACAGCAGGCGCATACTGCGACCACTGGACCACCGAGGCAGTCATGTTTTTGAAATAAACGTATTCCTATCGCAGGGATACTCCCATCATAAAGCCCTGGTTTAAAAAATGGGTTGGCAACACGCAAGTGATATTTCTGGTATTGCAAGTGTCCATAGGCTACGATAACTGTTTAACGTCAAGCGGGCCGTATGCTAGTTTGCCACCTAAGTAATGTAAAAATATATATATTAGCTGCTTCAATTTTGATTGATATAGGTATTTATTCTTCTAAATTGTTATTAGTTTAAGTCTACTTAAAATTAAATAAATTAATACATTGCCTGCACGATTGATTCAGTGGCTTAAGTGGTTCCCTCACCATTTACCACTGTCCTACGTGTTGTGGGTTCGATCCTCACACGGGACAAAAATTGCGTGATCCATAAATTGTTGGACCGAGTCTAGGCGTACATTGTGTCCGATAATTGTATGTTTGTTGAGTTCCACGCGACAAAGGGTTTGTTCCCTAGTGCGAGAGTTGTGATATTTAACAAAAATATATATCGACCATGTGCTAAATAAGGGTCAAACTTAAAGTACCCAGAACTTAGTCAAGGTGACCCAGGCTACAATGTGGTCCTGTCCAGTCCCAGGATCATTCCAGGATTCCAGTCCAGTTTGAAGTGGGCCATAACTCAATATGGTCCGGTCCTGACTAGGTTACAACAAGGACTAGGTTACAATCTCAGACTAATAGAATAAGATAGACGGAGCGTGTAGAACTCGCGCGTGAAGCCGCCAAAAGTCATACTAAATAGCAATGTCATACGTTTTCGTTTTCGCGCGCAGTAGATTTGAGCCGCTAGTGAGTACGCACGTCTAAACACGTTTTGACAAAATATTATTATAATGCCGTATTGTGTAGTAAATCGTTGTAAAAATACTTCAGAGCGGCTCAAATCGACTGCGCGCGAAAACGAAAACGTATCACATTGCTATTTAGTATGACTTTTGGCGGCTTCACGCGCGAGTTCTACACGCTCCGTCTATCTTATTCTATTAGTCTGAGGTTACAATGTAGTGCAATTACAGATGGGCCGGACTATAAACTAGTTCGGTCCGGGCTACAAAATATTGAGGGTAGTTACCAGTGTGCGTGCGCATATGATCCCTGAGCTCAGCCCGCCTGGCGAAGGCCTTAGTGCACACAGAACATGCGAACGCCTTGTTACCGGAGTGGACCACGCCGTGGACCTCCAGGTTGTGTTGTGTGCTGAACGCTTTGTCTGCAATACAATTATACTTAGTATCATGAAAGGGGTAGGCAGAAATGTAACACATGCATCTTATCTAACTCTTGCCATTGGAATATTTTTTTAGGACAAAATATAATTATTTTAGAGAGGTAGGTCACCATATTAGCGAGCAAGGGGGAAGCATTGGAGAAGGACCTACACCTTACAGAAGACCTCAGCCAAATATCTACACACAGTGGTGCAGTTGTGTGCCTGTGTGTAAGTACAGGTCTCTAGCGCTCATTTAGGGATGCGTTTTGAAAGAAAGATTTCCTATTCCAGAGACATTCCATCTTAAAGGCCTGGTGTAAAAAATAGTTCAGCATCACGCAAGTGATACCTCTGGTATTGCAAGCATCTATAGGCTACGGTAACTGCTAACCATAAGGCGGGCCGTTTACTTGTTTGCCACCCAAGTAGTATAAAAAAAAGATGTCAGAAAATACTATGTTACGTTACTTCCGTTGCATATTAGACGCGCACAATCTTTAGCTTCCTTCAAATCGATGGTTAAAGATCACTTCTTCTCATCATAATCTACTATAATTATCTATATATAATGTAACAATATAATATTATGATTAATGAGAATATATTTATACAGTATGTATTATATTATATAGTATATATTTATTTTTATTTATGTAAGTTAGTATACCTATATATAATGTACGCTATAAGCTACAATCTTCTCTCTCAATAAGTCTATCCTAAGGTTGTCTGGAAGAGATCGCTTTTAGCGATAAGACCGCCCATTGTGCCTACATATTTGTAAATACATATTTCTTGTAGTAGTTATAGTACTTAAGTGGTGTACAATAAAGAATATTCTATCTATCTATCTATCTATGTTATTATTAGCCTATTAATTGTCCCACCGCAGGGCAAAGGTATCCCCTTCCTTTATCCATAATACCCTATCTCTTGCCAATTGGAGCCAATCTCTTTTACAGGCGTCAAGTTCATCTCGCCATCTCCTTTTAGGTCTACCACGTGGCCGCTGCCTGTTATTCGTGGCCCACTGAGTAGTTGCTTTAGCCCATAGTTCCTCCGGCATGCGACTAACTAATACTATGTCATAAATAACCAAAATACTTACCACAAACATTACAGACGAAATCTTTGACGCCGGAGTGAGTTTTCTCGTGTTGTGTTAAATTCTGTTGAGTGAGGAATGACTTCCCACACAGTCCGCACTTGAAGGGACGAGGACGGTTCTGGAATATTATCACAAAATAATACTATATTCAAATTTGAAAGGTTACAAAGTTGTTTTACGAATGCTTTCAAATGCACCTTGGTTTACTCAAAACACGGAGATACATGAATATCTTAACATGCCAACTATTAAAGAAGAAGTAACAAAGTATTGCAAAAAATACAAAGAAAGACTGCAACATCACCCTAATAATCTGGCTCGAGATCTATTAAAGGAGGATCAAATTGCTCGTCTCAAGCGGTGGCATTTATGAAACCTATAAAAATAATATAATAATTGAATTTAACGGGAGATGATACTCAGTGGAGTATCAGCCCATCATGTGATCTAAGTAAGAGAAAAGATCTGATTATGGCTCTGAAGCCGATTACAGATAGAAAAAAATAAAGAATAAAAAAAGGTTGCAAAGTAACACTTATGAAGGTCATGAATTATGAATAAGCCAGAAAGATATTGGTAGATCCATAAGAAGTACTAGCAAGAAACTCAGGCAATTTTTTTAAATCACCAGATAGTTACAACATTATTTAGGTGACAAACAAGCAAACAGACTGCCTGATGTTATCATAGCCTATGGACGCTTGCCATACTTAAGGACATCATTTGCGTTGCCAAACCTAAATAAAACAGATTTCTGTGTCCTGGAATAAGAAGAAGGTAAACTCAGAAAACTAGATTCCTAATATGGAGGCGAAGGATATGTTGCACAGGTTTTGTTTTTCAAAAAGACAACTCCCACACTAGAGAACAAGCCCTGTGTTGCGAGGGACTTTACAAACATACAATTAATAAATTACCGCCAGACTCAGAACAACTCTTTGTGGGTCACACAAAGTTTTGTCCTGAGTGGGAATCGAACCCACAACCTCGTGTATAACAGACGCATGCTGCGGCCACTGGACCACCAAGTCAAAGTCAAACTTATTTAGTTCAAATTCATGATACTTATGAACGTCATTAAAACAAATGCCAGCATTTGCTTTTTTCCTACGGCCAATTTACTGACTAGGGTAGGGAAAAGAAGAGATGAACCTCGAGAAGAATTGGCAAGAAACTCGGGCAGAAGACTAGTGGTACATACCGCGTGAGTCTTGAGATGTGCCTGGTGCGTGTACTTGGAGGCGAAGGACTTGTTGCACTGGTCACAGGAGTAAGGTCTGAGTCCCGCGTGCACGTTGGCATGCTCCAGCAGGAGTGCTCGACTACCGAAGGTCTTCCCGCACGAGGTACACAGGTGGGCGGATCGGGAACCACCTGATTTTAACTTCGATGCGTGTTCCGCTGGAAAAGTCATTTGATAAGTCAGTCTTGGGTCTGCAAACTGGTCAGCTCCTCTAGACAAGTGGCATAAACGACAGTCGAATCAAATATAGCAAATGTATGGGATTTGACGTAAGATTACGATATAATGTCGTAAACTTCGATTCGACTACCTTTCATGCCACTTTTCTAGGGCTTTTTAGCACTCTTTTAGGGTTATTTTACTACTTTATATCGTCGGTTCAGAATAAAATTGACGCAGAAAAGTATCTAAAAGTTTTAAAAGACATCTAAGCGTCTAAAACCAAGGTTCTCAAGCTTATTTCATCTACCGCCCACTTTGAAAATCAATATTTATTATATACAATAGATGACATTAATTTAACAATTAAATCTATAATAAATTGGCTAAGTTTTAATAATTTAAATGTTATTCGACAATGAGTAGAGCAAACTACATTTGTGGAAATTGTTTTACTATTTAATGGAAAGTTCACATAAACCACGTCTTTACTAAATTAAATAGATCTGTTTATGTCTTCTTATTCATAAAGAAAATCCTCATCACAAATAATATTGTACTCGGCTTAACAGCAAATATCAACAATTAAATATTTCTTACATACATACATATCATCACGCCTGTCACCCACTGGGGTAGGCAGAGACTATGGTATGCCAATTGCTTCGCTCCTGTCATACTTCGCCTCCTCTACATTCATTAACCTCTTCAAGCATGAACGTCAGTTCTGGGTATTTTTAACTTGGCCCTTTTTTAGCAAATCCCTTACTTGGTCGCTGTATGTTCGCCTATATATATTTTATTATAAATAAATAATACTAACCTATGTGTGCGGTATACTCATGCCGTTTCCTCATGATGGCTGAGCAGAACTGACAGATGTAGACCCGCGCGTCGTGGAACCGCTTCAAGTGTCGCATCATGGACTCCGCGTCCCCGGTCACACTGGGACCACTGTCCTCTGGAATTTACAATAATAATACGTTTAGTGGCCGAATTGGAAAGTAACCGACTTGCACGCAAGAGATGCGAGTTCGATCCCGGGTGGCAGAACCAATGTGAATTACACTTTGTGGAGTTTATATGTACTGATCAAATGATTCACCATCTGTCAACGGTGAAGGAAAACATCGTGAGGAAACCCATGTCTTCGAAGTAATTCTAAAGACATGTCTGATTCACCAGCTCGCATTAGACCAGCGTGTGTGAATTAAGGCATAAACCACGTGCCCGTGCCCAGCAGTGGGACATATATGGTTTGCTATTATTAGTTAATTAAACTTTTTTTTATCAATTTTGTGAGTGTGGATGTTTGTTACTCCTTCACGTAACAACTACTGAAGAGATCTGGATGAAATTTGGCACAGAGATAGATTATAGTCCGGAATAGCATATAGGCATAGCATACTTTTTAATGCGATTACAGACATCTACGCGGACGGAGTCGCTGGCAACAGCTAGTTGGTAGTAATATTAGCAAATTAAAGTTACACCCGGCATAGAATTTGATAGGCTTCATTTAGTTTGTCTTGACCAAATGATGAAGAATCGCCAGCCAGAGTCACCTCCCTTATTGCCGGCACTGTATGATGTGTTACCTTGTTTAATATTGTCGCACAGCAGACACTTGAAGCTGTCCCCGTGCTTGGTGACGATGTTGAGTGCATCATCTCTGCGCTGGTCCACCGACTGCACCCGGAACATCTCACCAGACTCCACCTTGATGAACGCGCCTCCTGGATAAATGTACACATCAATAAGAACCCAGCACTCGCTATAGCAAGACAATGACGACTCACTGCATTCTTTACGTGATCACTATAAGTCAGACACAGACGATCATTCTGCCCTGCTGACGAAGAACGACACAAGTTCATGACACGAGTTAAGGGATAAATGCTTCTCAAGTTAGATATCTGAGATGCATTTTCCCGTATATTTCGATATGCAGTTATGCCTTTTATCCGTAGTAGGGCAGAATTGACGAGTTGTGATTAAAAAATATATATATTTTAACCTTAAAAAGGGTTAACACCTGGACACATAAAAGCTCATTTATCCGTTGACCTATCCCAGGGAAATTCCATCATAAAACCCTGATGTTTATTTTAGATCCTCAATACCTCTGGTATTGCAAGCATCTATAAGTAACGGTAACTGCTTACCATCAAGCGTGTCAAGAAGGATTTTAAAAAACCAGTAGTTCGACTCTTATAGGTTAGAAAAGATTCTAAATGGGACTTCATATTTTATTAATCCATAAATAGGTTTTCTGAGTCTAGGTGTACTTAGTCAGTATATTGTATGGTTTAATAAGTAATTGTTAAAGTAATAAAATACCTTGTTCCTGTGCGGCGGCCAATATAGCTTTAGCAGTTTCTTCATCACCCGCCATTTGTAATTCTATCGCTGTCTCGTCATTTGAATCTGAAATAAACAAATGTATATTCATCTATATAAATAAATAAAAATGAACGCCCCAAATGTACGCGCATAACTTCCGATCGACTGCACAAAATTAGATAATTCATTTTTTTTGTTTTTTATTGTCAGTACAAGGTTTATATAGAAGAAAAATAAAAGGAAAAAAAATGGCGGTAGGAAGGTCAGCTAGTTTCAAATATTTATATAAATAAACTAACAGTGATCAGCGGCTCCGCTCACGTGGATCTTCTCTTCTCTATCAAAAGAGTGTTTAGACCTTAACTCAAACACGCTGGTCTAATGCGGGTTGGTGGATCAGACATGTCTTCAGAATTTATGTGGATTTCTTCTGAATGAATTCCTTCATCGTAAGCAGATGTTCAATCATTTGATTAGTACTTATACCCATCCAGATCTATTCAAAAATTGCAAGTTGGTTACTTCCCCACTCAGCTACCACCTCTATTTGGATTTCCTTCCACCAGATTTTTTTTCTTTTTAAAACTACATCTCCCGCACTAGAGAACAAGCTCTGTGTTGCAGAGGACTTTACAAACATACAATTAACGGGCACAAATTACACCCAGACTCAGAACAACTCTTTATGGGTCACACAAAGTTTTGTCCTATGTGGGAATCGAACTCACAACCTCGTGCACAGCAGGCGCATACTGCGGCCACTGGAACACCAAGGTAGTCACAGATTAGAAAAGATATGTTAAATCCTCACCCTGTTCATCATTAAGATCATTGCTGTCGTCCTGTTGCTGTTCATCATCAGCCATCACTAGCGAGATCTCACTTCCTTCATAGATGAACTTTTGTCCAGAGACCATCCGCAGGATAGATCCGTTCTCACTGTCTACTACTATTGTATCTGTAACAATTCAATATATACTTAAATAAGCATATTGTTTTATGCTATATGGGTTGCAAACAAGCAAACAGCCTGCCTGATGTTGAGCAGTTACCGTATATCGGATGCTTGCAACACCAGAGGTATCACTTGCATTTTTTTACACCCGGGCTTTAAGATGGAGTATCCCTGGGATTGGCATACGTGTCTTTCAAAACACATCCCTAAATAAGCACTGGAGACCTGTTCACACACAGGAACACAACTACACTGTTGTGTGTAGTTATTTGGCTGTGGTCTTCTGTAAGGTAGAGGTCCCTCCCCAGTCAAGCTTGCTCATTAGTACAATGCCAATCTGTTAATGATTGTTCTAATGATTGTTCTGAGTCTGGGTGTACTTTGTGTCTATATAATCTACTACTACTTTTGAAATTATTGACAACTGATTGCTAGTACTGTGAGAAATCAAAGTTTTACCGTGAACTAATGAATAGTTTAGAAACGGAAAAAGGACAAACATTGATTTTTATTTATAATTTTTTTTGTATGTACACCAATAACTCGGTCTATTCTGAACCCCGAGCCTCGGCAAGCACGTAAAGCCGTTGGTCCTACGCCTGATCTCTCTCCGGTCGTGTCAGATTGCCGTCCCATCAGAGTATGAGACTGAGGAAATAAAGAGTGCACTTGTGTTTGCGCACACATTTGTGCATTATAATATCTCCCGCGCACATGGCTAGTTTTCGTTGACACTTGGGGGTATAACCGTGTTAGCAGTAAGCAAGCTACAGTAACTTACGTCCTTCATCATCATCCCCAATGTCATCTTCTTCCTCATTAAGTATCTCCAGTTTCCCCAGGATGTACTTGTGGTCTTCATTGTTAGGATCTAACGCAGGCAGCTCGTCTACGTTGAGGAACTCGCTCACTTCTGTTTCCTTTGAGTTGCTCTGAAAATTAATGTAATAAAAAGTTTTAACTATAGGGTTTTGATAATGGGGTATGCCTTAAAAACTCATACCTCCAAATGGTGTACGTTACGCCAGCAAGAAAGTGTCACCTAGAGTGATATAAGTAGAACGTATAATTAGTGCGCAATCTGCTGTAAATGTGCGCCGCATAAAAAAATTGTGCGTGTTGTAGTTTTGAAAAAAAAACGTAAAAACGATTCCTGCTGGAGTAACGTTGTTCTAGCAAGAAAATTCTAGACGAATTATCGGAGAGATAAAATACATACATGGGCAGAGAGCTTATATTTGTGCAAGTATGTGCGCCATAAATATAATTTGTGCGTCTTCAGGTTTTCGAGATATTGCGTTTCTCGCTGCAGTAACGTTTTGCGAATTCGTGTATCTCTAAGACCATTTTATGTGCGCCTGTAGAATGAACATACACGAATAGCTCTTAATTAGTGCATATTTGTGACATAATTAGATGCCAGATAATATTTATAATTTTCAAGTAATCGCGCTTTATTGAAAACTTAAAAAAATATTGTAGCGCCTAAATGAGAAGACGTATAGGTAAGCTCGCTAAAAACTGTATTCGTTCCATCTTGTTGTTTATAATTACCATAAAAAGTTTCAAAACAGAACCTACAAGCGTTAATGAATAATATTACTAAAAGTCGAAACGACGGCATCATAACTTTGACGCCAACAAACAAGAAACTGGCTCAACCTAAGATGTGTAGATGTAAACCAAAAATTAGTGCATTTATCAAATAATATATAGTAAAAATATCCAGCTTCAACTGTTTCGTGTTAAGTAAACATTAATACCAAACCAAAACAGTTATTCAGCGCAGGTTATCCGACCAAATTCGAATGACTACAAAAAAGCGACGGATTCATACGTATCGATGACCTCCTTTATTAAACGTATTACACCTAAACTGTGTTCGTACAGTCACGCTCAAATGTTCGTTGGGAATTATTATTACAATGACCTAATAAAAATATAATATATACCTAGGTATTAAATGTACTTTCTGATCATATGAAATCAAAGAGCTTGTTGGTTTAAAAAAATATTATTTTTATTATCATAATCATGATTCTTAAAGTAATTATGGCAACAAATCACAGATCAAATTTTCTACCTATAAATATTAGAACAAACATTGTTCAATTAAACTATTTGTACCTTGTATAGTCATTTGGTATTATTTAAAATCACAGATCAGTTTTTCATTTACTTAAGTACACAAACAATAAAATCACTTAATGTAGTTCAGTACCATCATGGCGTGAAATTTAAATATTAAGTAGTTGTTGTTTTGGCCGAGATATAATTATGTTTTGGGTATGATTATATAGTACGCGAACGTAATAAAAACCTATAGAGCGTTATATTTTGTTATCAATTTATGTTTCTTAAAGAATAGCCGGATTTGAAAACTTCAACTCAAGTTTCACATATCGGGCTGCTTAGGTTTGGGTTTTCAAATTAGGCAATTAATAAAAGGATAAAAAAGAATAATAATTTTAACCGGTCTATACTACGTTCGCGTATCATACTATCATACCCAAAACTAAATTATATCTCGGCCAACAAATAGGTAACTACTTTATACTTGAATTTCCCGTTATGATGGTACTGAACCTTAAGTTCAAGAAATATGTGATGAATACTACAAAAACCCCACAACAGTAAAATATACACAAAGCGTGTATACATTTTAACTAGTTGATATATTATATCTAATATATCAACTTTTAAATTTTTGATTATTAATAGATTTAATTTTTTCGCTTCGTTTCCGTTTACCTGGTCCCGCGCCACCCCCCGCTGCACTGGGAAGAAAGTGAGACAGATAGTAAGCGTACGGTCTTAGTGTGACAGAGACAGATACGTAAACGTCGCTCTATCATCAATAGTGCGTTTGGGTTATCACTTGGTAAACAGTAGCCGTTATGACGTCAAGTGCACTAGCGTTGAGTCACCGCGATATTATTGTTTGTTTACTTTTTATTGTTTGTTTGAAAGTGGTGTCAATCAAAGTTTAGACTGTGACATAATTTTTTGTGGTACTGTGCACACTTTTACGGAATTATTGTGTTTGAGAGGTGTCCGTTTATAAATGAACCTACGATAATTGTGTTTAAGCCGTTCATACGTAGAATTCCAGTCAGAGGTACTCGTTGAATCGCTGCCGTGCGGTGTATTGAACATGTCGAACTTGTTCAAATACTTTGCAACAAGATTAGAAACTTGGACACAACGTATTCACACAGCCGCCCGACGATGCGACATAATTACCATGTCACAATACCATTAGTATTGTCCATATTTGGACATTTAATGACGATTTACGCGACGATGGCACGCTCTGCAATCGTAAGTACCTATTTAATTGGATAGTTTGAATTCCCTTTTTATCAGTATTGCGCTAACACAACTACCTCCGTGGTACAATTATGATATTTAGTTACCTATCTATCTGTTCTTATGCTACATTAAAATGTTTGATGGGTACTAAATAGTACAACTTGTGTTCGCAACAATGAAATTATGTATTTCCAAAAAAAAATATTGTGGTCGGTGCCCAACGTATCACACCTTATCAATTATCAATACTTAGATTATCATTGTAGTTAATTATCTATTAAATAAAAACAAATTATGTTTCTACAACAAATTCTATCATGTAATTTTGAGCGCTAAGTACATAGATTAAGTAGGTGTCTGAAGATAAAAAATCTTATTATGATTTTCGTTATTTTTCAGAGTAACACATTTCAAGAAGATTACGGTAGAAAAATGGAAACCGCTTCACTAGTCTTCCCTAATTCAAGAGTTAATTAATTATATGAATAGATGTATGTATTGTTGACACATTCAGTTCATCAACCAGATGGTATGTCGAACCATAATGTAACCGAAAGAAACAACTTCTAGTAATTTAATTCAGATAAATATTGTTTTTCTATACAAAATAATATTATCTAAATAAATAATGGCGGGTCGAAAAGGAACTATTCTTAAAGAAAATTTAAAGACGGTTATTTGTAAATATAAAGACTCATTCCAGACAGCGATTCCTCCTGTAAGCGATAATGTTTATGTTTACTTACAGCAGGAACTGCGAGAAAAATTTAATTGCAATATGACCCATAAAGCTTTACAAATATGTATAAAAAGAAACAAAACTTATTTTTTTGATTTTGATAATACCATATACCCCATATGTGAAGAAAAAGAAGAAACTGATTCCTATATAATAACATTTCAAATGAGCCTTGCAGAATACTCAAACATTGTACCACAAAACTCAATTTACCGTCTCTTACCAAGAAAGTGGACGAATGAATTGCAAGACCAAATATTTTTTAAAAGTGATTTAGAGTGTACATTTGCTTTTGATCATAGTTATGTACCGGCTGATATTAATTTTAATGACATCAAATGTACTGGCAGGTGTACCCAATGTGATGCTATACTGTCATTGTATATTTCTCCCCCATCTAAGAATTGTGTAAAGGTTACTTGTGAATTAAGTAAATATAAAAAAGAAAATCCTCATGACCCACTGATTAAAAACAGACTTACTTCTGACAGAGTAAACCGAATCAAAAAAAAATTAATATATGAAAAAGCGTTAAAAGTCCAACACACAATGGCAGATGAGGTAATGATTGTAGACAATCCAAAAAAGCCGACAACGTTCCCTAAATTACCCAACTTAAGAAAAATGCGTCATGAAGCCAGAAGTGCGCTTCAATTTGATAAAAATACGATACTGTCTTTGTACGCTATGGCGCACTGCAGTCCTTATAATAACTTTATCCATAAAATCAGTCTTGTTCCCTTTTTTATATATTTTTGGACGAGAGCACAAAACGAATACTACAACGAAACCTTAAAAAATAAACATAAAATACTGTCCATTGATGCTACTGGTTCTTTATTTCAGCCAATAGAGCCACCACCTTCTAATGATTATTTAAAATATCGCACTCCTAAACATTTATTTTTATATGCAGTGGTTGCCTATACCCTGGATTCCAGTATACCAATTTGCTACATGGCCTCCGAATCCCATACAATGGAGACGATAGCCACATGGCTAAATACGTGGCAAAGTGGTAAACCTTTGCCTAATGAAATCATAAGTGATGACAGTTCGGCTCTCCTAGGAGCAATAACTAAAGTGTTTTTAAAAACCGAACTAAATCATTATTTAAAACAGTGTTTTGATGTGCTTGAAGGGAATACCGCTGAAATACCTCTCTGTTACATTAGTATGGACAAATCCCATTTTATTAAAAAACTTTATAAACAATCCTGTTTTGATAAAACGTCTGAAAAAGTTAAGTTCTTTTACATTAGTTGCATGAAATATATTCAGCAGCTCTGTTGTTATGAAGAACTCAAAACAGTTTTAAGAGACATAATTATTTTATCGCTCCATGAGTTCAGGAGTGCGGAATTGAATGATTCGCAGCCCAAATGCGATAAAGCTCTTAAAAGTTTAAAGCTCCAAATTTTAAATCACACAAATCACGAAAACTTTGATGATATCAATACTCAAAATGACATAAAAACAAAAATGGAACTACTTCACGACGAAGATGACATAAAAGTTTCTATAAGTTTGATCAACTTTTATGACAACTTAATACAAACTGAAAATTTGTACTTGCAGCTAGTAGAACCATCATATAACAAAAATGAGTATTTCTTACCGGAATTGAACAATACAATTAAACGACTTCTGAAAAAAATTCCTCTGTGGGGTTGTGTTATGAACAAATATTTTAAAAATGTCAAAGACTATGCATCAAGCTCAAATGTAGAAAACCATTTTAAAGATTTAAAAACTATATACCTACTTTGACACAAGAAACCAACGCGTGAGATTAGACGAGTTTTTAGTACAGCACCATGGTTTTATAAATGGAAGTGTAAAACTTAGTTCCAGTGACGTTTTACATAGAATAGAGCCAAGAAAACGAGCTCATCGAACTCTGCTAACAAAACGAACAGAAAATAAACGAGCAAATCTTACCTCTAAGCCTTTGAAGTGCGAAAATAACGATTTTGAGGCACAGTCAGTCTTTCAAGATAACCCGATAAAAATTGAGAATTGGAGGGGGCTAGCGGTATCCACACATAGAACTTTTAAACCCAAACCACTTTATATTTTACAAAACGGCAACGTAGCAAATTCTAAAATTGAAAATAGGACTATCATAACAAATACGTGTGCATTCGATTCTGTTGCACAAACGTTTGCGATAGCATACAAAGATAGGCAAAACTTTAAAGATTCTGTAGATACACATATTAATAAAGGAGAATTTATTGAATTCTTGTTATTCATTACAGAATTATCGAATGTGAAAAATTTTTGTAAAAAAATATATGATCTGAGAGCGAAATTGCTCCTTAAACTTTTCAAAACTTTAAACACCCAATACGTAGTTGACTGTTCATGTAATGCGACCAAAATATTAGATGAAATATGTACAAGTAGCATATTCGTTTCAGCTATAAGACAAAGAGTTTGCTCTAATAGTATGTGCCCAAGTTATGAAGATGAAAATAAATTGTTCAATTGCAAGTATTTGCAGTTGAACTTGGATATAATAAATACTAAAGGTATCAATTACCTGCAAGAAGCTTGTCAATCATGTTTAAAAACAGAATGTCCACCAGAGTGTCACATTTGTCGCGGTGGAAATGTGTCATTTGTATACGAGGTTAAAGACATTATCATTTTTGAACTTCATGATATGTATGCTATGTTGGATGATCGATCTCCTTATTATTTATTACCATCGAAATAAATAATAAGGAGTACACAATTCTATCTGTAATAGAATATCAGCCTACTTCAACACCCAAAGGTGTTGGTGTTTACAGGGCTCACTGCTATAGAAAAAATAGTAATTTATTTGAATGTTACGATGACCTTTATAGTAAAATCCAACGGCGCGGGCACTATAATATTATGCCACATATAATAGTCTACTTGTTAGAATAACATGGTTTATCTGAATTTAGCATTTGATTACCCTTAATTATTTATCTATGATTTAAAATTTGTTAAATATTTACATAGTTTATATAGCTTTAATTAGCAATGTTACCTATACTTAAAACTGTGATTTTCTGTGATAAAGGTTCAGTACCATCATAACGGGAAATTCAAGTATAAAGTAGTTACCTATTTGTTGGCCGAGATATAATTTAGTTTTGGGTATGATAGTATGATACGCGAACGTAGTATAGACCGGTTAAAATTATTATTTTCACGCCATGATGGTACTGAACTACATTAAGTGATTTTATTGTTTGTGTACTTAAGTAAATGAAAAACTGATCTGTGATTTTAAATAATACCAAATGACTATACAAGGTACAAATAGTTTAATTGAACAATGTTTGTTCTAATATTTATAGGTAGAAAATTTGATCTGTGATTTGTTGCCATAATTACTTTAAGAATCATGATTATGATAATAAAAATAATATTTTTTTAAACCAACAAGCTCTTTGATTTCATATGATCAGAAAGTACATTTAATACCTAGGTATATATTATATTTTTATTAGGTCATTGTAATAATAACTCCCAACGAACATTTGAGCGTGACTGTACGAACACAGTTTAGGTGTAATACGTTTAATAAAGGAGGTCATCGATACGTATGAATCCGTCGCTTTTTTGTAGTCATTCGAATTTGGTCGGATAACCTGCGCTGAATAACTGTTTTGGTTTGGTATTAATGTTTACTTAACACGAAACAGTTGAAGCTGGATATTTTTACTATATATTATTTGATAAATGCACTAATTTTTGGTTTACATCTACACATCTTAGGTTGAGCCCTTGTTTGTTGGCGTCAAAGTTATGATGCCGTCGTTTCGACTTTTAGTAATATTATTCATTAACGCTTGTAGGTTCTGTTTTGAAACTTTTTATGGTAATTATAAACAACAAGATGGAACGAATACAGTTTTTAGCGAGCTTATACGTCTTCTCATTTAGGCGCTACAATATTTTTTTAAGTTTTCAATAAAGCGCGATTACTTGAAAATTATAAATATTATCTGGCATCTAATTATGTCACAAATATGCACTAATTAAGAGCTATTCGTGTATGTTCATTCTACAGGCGCACATAAAATGGTCTTAGAGATACACGAATTCGCAAAACGTTACTGCAGCGAGAAACGCAATATCTCGAAAACCTGAAGACGCACAAATTATATTTATGGCGCACATACTTGCACAAATATAAGCTCTCTGCCCATGTATGTATTTTATCTCTCCGATAATTCGTCTAGAATTTTCTTGCTAGAACAACGTTACTCCAGCAGGAATCGTTTTTACGTTTTTTTTCAAAACTACAACACGCACAATTTTTTTATGCGGCGCACATTTACAGCAGATTGCGCACTAATTATACGTTCTACTTATATCACTCTAGGTGACACTTTCTTGCTGGCGTAACGTACACCTCCAAATGACCACGAGACCTGTACTCACACACAATCACGTACACCACTGTGTGTAGTTGTTTCTGGTCTACTGTAAGGTGATCCTTAATGAGTCGGACTTCTTGGCTTACTAGTTTCCTACGCATACAATTGTATGCGTAGGAAACTAGTAATAGGACATGGAATGCCATGTGCTAATCGAGATTATAATCTATCTCTGTGCCAAATTTCACCCAGTTTCGTTCCCGATCTATTCAGTAGTTTTTGCGTGAAAGAGTAACAAACATACATCGATACATTCTTACAAACTTTAGCGTTTATAATATTAGTAGGATTATAGTACCTTACCTTGAGACCTTCCACTTCTAATACTAAGTTACTGCTATTAGCCGTCGATACTGGCACTAGAGACAGCGAACAATCTGAAATACAAAATAAACATTAGAATAAGTCAAAAATAGAATTAAGAGTTTTGGGGGAGATAAAAGACTGGGGAAAGCACTCTCAGTACTATAATGACATAATCTAAGAGAGGTAGGACACCATAATAGCAAGCAAGCCCGACTGGGGAAGGATTTCCACCTTACAGAAGACAATAGCCAAATAAATACACACAGCAGTGTAGTTGTGTTCCTGTGTGTGAGTACAGGTTTCCAGCGCTCATTTAGGGATGTGTTTTGAAAGAAACGTTTTCCCATCCCAAAGATACCCTATCTTAAAGCCCTGGTGTAAAAAATGGGTCGATAACACGCAAGTGATACCTCTAGTATTGCAAGCGTCCATAGGCTATGGTAACTGCTTATCATCAAGCGGGCCGTATGCTTGTTTACCACCCAGTAAGTATAAAAAAAAATTAAAAATTCATTTAAAAGATTGAACGCCTATAAGACTATTACAATTAGTAAAATTAAATACTCACCTTCATCAATCTCCATAGACTCATCATTATTTCTATCACCATCATCTCTATCACTATCATCATCATCATCACCATCACCAATTTTTGTCATCACAGCCTCCGACAAAAAATTCTTTGGTAAACTATTCACATTGAAATTCATTATTGTAGATTTTGGAGATATATGAGATTGGGAGGTAGGTATCTCTATGTCGTCTTTAAGGGAGTTAGTGAGAGATGATAGTATGTTTGTGTCCATGTTTGTTTGTCTTTCCATGGCTTTTGTAGTAGTTGTAGTTTTTATAGTTTGAGTTAAAACTGATGTGCCCACTGTGACTTTTAAGTTAAGAGTTGAAGCGGTTGTTGGCTAGAATAAAAAAAAAGTGGTTATTAATAGTATTTAATGTAAATTTATCATTGTTATAAGTACTAGGGTATCAGTGTTCTAGTGTAGACTGCTTTACCAGGGCCCCGGTTTGATGCCCGAGTCGGACCAAAGATAAATATTTAAAGAGGGAATAAAGAGTTCATTCAGGTTTGCGCACATTCTAAATCAAAATATCTGCTAATGGTTACAAAAACCGATCGCAAGATAAAATCAAAGAAAAAAAATAAAATAAAAAAAAGGTTTGCGCACACACTTGTGCACTATAATAATATCTTTGGCTTGACTGGTAAAGAATACCTCAAGCATTCCGCCTTTATACATCATTATCTGCCCGACCCGGCCAATAAAATAAAGCCTATGACACTCACAAATAACGTGGCTTTCTATTGATGAACTTTCAAAATCGGTTCAGTAGATCCAGAGATTACCCCCTTCGTCACTCTACCTCTTTATAAATATACGAGTAGTACAGTTGTTTAATGGTGTGTTATAAAAAGGGTTTTCCCCAAAGACTATAGCATGGGGTTCTTCAAAAAAGGAGTTATAAGGTTTTTATAGGGTCATCAAGTGACACCCTTGGTGTTGCAAGCGTCCATAGGCTACAGTAACTGCTTAATATCAGGCGGGCCGTATGCTTATTTGCCTCCTTGGTAGTATAAAAAAAAGTAGACAAATGGTCTTAAATCTTGTATTATTTATAAGTCTACTATGTATCATCATAAAAGACTGAATCTTTACCTTAATTTGTGGTAACATCACACTGCCCTTAGAGACAGAAGGTAACCGTCCCACCTTCAGCAATAACTCTGGTGTTATAGGCTGTAACTTAGACGCAGGCACCACAAACTTCTTGCCCAGTAGTACCGGCGGCTTCGGAAAAGGTGGCGGCATGATATTCTTCTCAACACTTGTATCATAATTATCATAGTCCAATTTGTGACTTGCCACTGATTCTTTGAATTGATTTAATATTTCTTTTTTTAGTCTTTGACATCTGAAAATTTATGACATAAATACTTTATACTAATATATTATTGTTTTGTCTGTATCTGTTATCCTGTGTATGTTCGAATAAATGCTTTCTTTCTATTCTTTCTATACTTCATCACGAGGGTGTTGTCTGAGTCGAATAAGTAGTAAGTCAGGCAGATAATATCCATTGCAAGTGAGGGAAAACTGGCAACAAAACCCTATACCAACTCATCTGGTCAGCGTGGTATAGTAGGGCACCATACTAGCGTGCAAACCTGACTGGGGAACAACCTTATATAGAAGACTACATTAAAATAACCACACACCGCAGCGTAGTTGTGTTCCTGTGAGTGAGTATTAGTCACCCGCACTCATTTAGGGATGCGTTCAACAGATGTTTTCCTATCCCAGGGATGATACTCCATCTCAAGGGAAAAAATGCATCAAGAACCATCAAGCCTCTGCCTCAAATTACCCACAATAGCTACAGTAACTGCTTACCACCAGGCAGGCCGTATGCTTGCTTGCTCCTTCTTAGTAGTATAAATAAAAATAAAAAGCACTTACCTAGTACTCATTAAGTCATATTCCGCGCAAGACTTGAAGCATTTCTTACATACTATACTAGTGTGAACTTTGTTCTCTAGTATCGGTCTATCAACTATATCACTTAATACTTGCGCTAGATTTCTACCAGAATGCAGTGTGTTCTGGAATACATAAAAAAAAAATATATTATTGACTGTGTAATGCAACAACTCACTTCTGTCTCCACCTTGACATTGGCAGAATCATCAGTGTAACAAAACGGATGGAGCCATAACTACAAAAAAAAAATGCAACAACTCTGCAAACATGCTATTTCGTACTCAGCAGTGATGAAAGAAATCTTTTCTAGATAGTAATTACAGTTCATTAAAAGCAACCGTCTCGCTTAACTTGGCAGGTCAGTACGCGTAAAATTCCTCCTTTAAAAAAAAGGCATTAAAGGCCAAGACAAAGAGAGTAGTAGTAAGTCAGGCAGACAATATCCATTGCAAGAGAGGGAAAACTGGTAACAAAACCCTATACCAAATCATCTGGCCAGCGTGGTATAGTAGGGCACCATACTAGCGTACAAGCCCGACTGGGGGTAGGACGTTACAGAAGATCACAGCCAAATAACTACACACAGCAATCTAGTTGTGTTGTAGAAGTCTCCAGCACTCATTTAGTAGGTATGCGTTCTGGATCCAGATTTGCCTACTCTCGTAGGCAACAATAATTTGGATGCTAATTAAGAAAAAAAAAACTATGAGCTATGCTCAACATTCCTCATTAAGTATGTTAACTAGATCTGTACCCAGGATCAGTGAAGTAAGAATTCGAGACATATGGTATGAAGTCCCAAGCCAGATTAGCAAATTAGCTGTTGAGCTGCAGGGCATTCCCTGCAGCGGGGCAATTAATCCCTCACCTCAAGAGAAATAGTATACCAGATTTAGCAAACAGATTCACAAACACAAGATGAGAGTTATATCTTTGGATGCATATCTCACCTATATCACAGAATACTTAACACTTTCGCGGACAGTAACGTAGACACAATAGATGTTTTATTGTCATGACGTCTATCTATAGGCGTACACTGTCCTTCAAAGTGTTAACCTATATATCATTATTATTGTTAAAAATAATTTATTATCTATACTAATATTACAAAGAGGAAAGATTTGTATTTTTGTTTGTTTGTAATGGATAAACTCAACGACTGCACCAATAAACGATTTAAAAAATTCTTTCACCATTAGCAAGCTACATTATTTGCGAGTATCATAATCTATATTTTATTTAAGAAAAAATAGGGGTCTGTAAGATCAAGTATCTTACAGACCCCTATTTTTCGGACCCAAGGTGTAAAAAATTATTCAAAAAAGTTCCTTATTTGGCGTACGCCGCCTAAACTATAAAAGAAAGAGTCCGCGACACATTATACCTATCTAAGACATATGGTTAAGCACAACAACCACTTTTTTATTTAAAAATCGTGAATTTTTTTAGGACTTCATTTAAACGCATTTATTCTACACATGTCATTATTCCTTATCAAAATAAACTATTTTGTCCCAAAGTACTGTTTATGTAGATAATATTTAGTCTTTAATTCATTAAAATTGGACGTTTGGGTTGAAAGTTATGGCGAAATCAATATAAAACTATTTCTGCGCTCCGCGGCCCGTGGCGACAGGCGAAGTAGGCGTCACCAAGGCGGGGGTGCGGATGCGGGAGGGGAGCTTAGATCTATGAGTAAGGTACGCAGAGGTCGCGCGCGGTTTCTTATAATTTTCCTATGAACATTTTTAGCGGTAATCGACATCCACGCAGGCGGAGCCGCGGGGGACCGCTAGTGGTTCAAATAATAATAAAATATTGTCCTTATCTACAATACTCACATGTTCTCCAAAGAGACTCGTTGCATTCCTTGGTGATAAACCAGCTCTGTTGTCACATATAATACACAGGTTACTCATCCTAAAAATTTATAAAATTTAAATTAGTATAAATAAATACAATCTCTTATGACTCTCCTCTACTCTCGGCTAGAAAAGACATAATGATTCAGATTTTATTGTTTTGCAAAGACAACTCCCGCAGACTCTCACTAAGAAACAGGCACTGTATCGCAGGAGACTTTATAAACGTACAATTAATGGACACAAAGTACATCCAGTCTCGGGACAACCATTTATAGATCATAGAAATTTTTGTCCAATGTGGGGGGGATCTAACCCACAACACACCACACAGTGGTTAATAGTGAGGAAACCATTTAAGCCACTGAACCATCAGTGCAGTCAAAGAAGATTCTAGTGACATAGTATGGTTTTCCACAGGGTATGCAGCCTAATACAGCAAGACTACTGCAAGAACCGAGATTTCTTAAGAAGCAGACATTTATCTAAAGTTACAGTGACTTTTTATTAAACGCGCTCATAGCCAGGTGCACTTGCTGTTCGGTAAATGATCAGCAGGTTAAGCAACCAAGGGCATGATAACCCTATAGATGGGTGACCGCATAGTGGTCATTTAATCTGAGCGTATCCGTGCTTCGAAGGGCACGATTAAAGTCGGTCCGGACTGTTAAGAGTCGTTAGATCATGACAGAGGCCTAAATATGGGCGTTCTAAATTACTCTGTCACCAGGTTGGCCACTAACCAAACAATAAGAAGAAGTGACTTTTTATGATTCTAAACTGTGTACATAAACTAAGCCATGAACGGCAACAGGTATATATATACAGGGAGATATGTATACATGGCCGCTGTGTGCAGATTAGTTTTTTTAGGAATACCTGCTGGAATGTATATATTTAACCTTCAGTTAAAAATAAATTTCAGACAAATTCAAACATTGGTTTTCCTAAAAAACAAATTTTCATATAGCAGCCCTGAATACATGTCACAATATCCGTTGCTGTGACTTTTCAAAACTAAATAGCTGACAGATTTTATTGAAATTTGGCAAGGAGATAAATAGGTATCCACTAGCACACTTAGCTCTAAGAATTTAGAAATAGATTACGAGTTAAGTTTTTATTATTATCACTGTATTTTACTGCAATAAACAGATTTTATTATTATTATTATCCTGTGAAAGGACATAGTGTACATTGGGACATGTACGCGGGCGGAGCCGCGGGTAACGGCTAGTTTATTTATATACATATAAACAAAATAATGTCATTCTGTCATAAATAAATTACCTACAAAAATAACATGACTAATTTTGATTTTTTTTACAGAATGGTCCACTACAAAATTGTTATTTTTGTCACCACAAAAAGTTTTAATTAACGAGATAAAAGTATTTTTTTTACTACATTTACCTTTAATTTTCAGTGGGAATTTAAATTTTAATAAGTAGGGAACGATACCCAGGACTATATTATATAATTTATCGACATTTTTTTTCACTTATTTAATTAGAATTTTGTTATTTTTGCTTATGTTTACATTCTTATCACTTGCCGATTATTTCAAAATGACTTCCACCATACACGATAATATACCCAAGTTTTTATAACATAAAAATTGTCAACTTATGATATTTATCATGGAAAAGGCAGCCATTTTAACATAGCAAATAACTAAAACGCCTAATTCATGTTGAGAAATCATCATAAAATTGTGTAATTCAACTTACCTGGTCGATTCAATAAATTATCATCGGGAAAATATTAGTTTTTGAAGGTTTTCATTCGGCTTTAGTTGTAAAAATATGTTGTCAGCAATGGACCGCAGGCAGCCACCATTACGTTCTTAAAATTATTAGTATCAATTTTATCCGAGCAGGTGGCGCTTTGTATCTGTTTCCGCTCGGCACGTTCATTTAGTCAGAATCGATTATCGAAAACTTTAGTCGATTATTAGACATTTTCGTAATTACTATTTTTTGGAAAATATAACACAAAAACCTATCCTAGTGTTAAAAAAATGATCATCGCAAGCGTTCATAGGCGACGGTAACTACTTAGATGCTATCAAGCGGTTTTCGGGTGGCAAATCCATGTTTCTAGCAAATAAAATGTTGAAAAGTCTAAAATCGAACGGAGTTCGTTTGGACCGGGCGGTATCCTACTGCGTGACTAGCGTTAGTATATTATATAATTTATAATCATTAATTTATTAACAAGGAGGAATTGTTGGGTATTGATTTATTACTTGTAACCCTTATGTATCGGTCTCATATACCTACTAATAAAGCAAAAGAGTTTGAGGGGCTCGTAGAGGCGCGGGTCGATAGATCTGCAAGGTTAAACTAGCTTGCCGCAGTCAGTCCGTAGATGAGTGACCATTTTCTTAAAACAGCAAGACCCCGCCGTGCTTCGGAAAGCACATAAAGCCGTTGGTTCTGCGCCTGATCTCTGTCCGGTCGTGTCAGATTGCCGTCTCATCGGACTATGAGAGTGAAGGAATATTAAGTGCACTTGTGTTTGCGCACACACTTGTGCATATAATATGTCCTGCGCAGTTGGCCAGTCGCAGTCGGCCGCTATGACCGACATCGGTCTGAACGACTATAATTAAACTTACAAAAGGCTCATATAACTAGCGACCGAAATTCGACTGTGAATTCTTTTTATTAGTTTTATTATTTTAGCTTTGCGCATTCCTTCTCCATATTAATTTTATTTGTGACGTCTGCATTAATTTCAAGAAAAAAGTTAAAAAAAAAAATTATTATCGTTTTTTTATACCAGGGTTACCAATAAGAAAAAAAAAGTTTAATTTTAGGGTCGGCAATGATGCGTGATGCCCTTGCTATTTAAAATGCCCATTAACTACGGTAACTGCTTACCATCATGGGTAGGCTGTAGGCTTTCACCTTGACTGTATAAAAAAGGGAATCATTTTGTTATTATAATATCTACATACTACTTAGGTGGCAAACAAGCATGCGCCCCGCCTGATGTTAAGCAGTTACCGTAGCCTATGGACGCTTGCAATACCAGAAGTATCACTAGCCAACCCATTTTTTTACACCAGGGCTTTATGATGGGACTATCACTGGGATAGGAATACGCTTCCTTCAAAATGAGCGCTGGAGACCTGTACTCACACACAGGAACACAACCACAACGCTGTGTGTAATTATTTGGCTACGGTCTTCTGTAAGGTCCTTCCCCAGTCGGGCCTGCTCGCTAGTGCGGTACCCTACCTCTCTTAAACTCTACTTACCTTATTTAAAATTTATTAATGTTGCGGAGTAACACTTATTAATGTAAGAGATAAATCACAAAGATATGAGCCAATTTACCTAGGCTTGTTCTTTGACATATATGTAAAGCCATGAGAAGAACTGGCCACAAAGTCAGGCTAAGCATGTATAGAGTTGTCGGAGTATTTAATTATGAAATAGGTACTTCGATAATTATTTAAAAATAAGATTTTATATTATCGTTTTGATGTGACCCGGCGAAGACGAAGGCTAGCTTTTATTTGGGTCACAAAATAAGTTTTGCCATTCAACGTTGCAATGCTGATTCTTTGGATCCCTTTTTCTGTGTATTTTATTCTTATTTATTTAAAAAAAGTGTAAATATAGTTTTATTGTAGGCAGATATAAGATGTAATAATACTACGTATTTCGTAAATTAGGTAGGTAAAAAAAATCACAAATTAAGATTTAAAATAAATTGCTATAAGGACGTCATGGAGGTACGTACCATGACGTCCTTATAGCAATTTATTTTAAATCTTAATTTGATTTTCTTAATATTATTTAAAAATAAGATTTTACATTATCATTTTAAAAGTGACCCGACGAAGACGAAGGCTGGCTTATATTTGGGTCTGGTCTGGTTATATATCGTTAATTAGATGGAATAAATCACATTTAAGTTTTTGCCTATATTTGTTCACCTATTAGCACGAGAAAAAAGTCTACCTTTATTGGGTAGTAGGAAGTCTGGCTAACCAGGAGATAACAGAACAGGGACATGACGATATCTTACATCTTAATTTAAAGTTATAAAGATGTCTTCTTTCTTACCTAGCTTTAAAGTTGTCATTGTAAGAAATTCAAATTAAGATCTAAAATGAATTGCTATAAGGACGTTATGGTACCTACATCCCTAATGAGGTTAATAAAATCATCTTCTAAATAGCTATAAGTATAAATACTTTACCACGAATTTCCATAAAGCAGCGACCTAATAAAATAAAATAACTAAATTTCAATAAAAAATAAATAACACGTTGCTTAATCAAAAAACATTATTTATTTTTTCTATACAATTTTACATTTTTTTTGCGTCTCGAGTGCAGGCTCTCTATAAATAATTTCTTTGATAATTCTAAAAATTTACAATAAAACCTAAAAATTCATGAGAATTAAAAACAATATACTTACTATTTACATATATCAACATATTTTCTTCGCCATATTTAAAATATTTATACATTTTTAATTAATTATTTTTTGTGTTTTGTGCAATATTTGAAATGCATTTGTGACATAAATAGCACACGTCGCTAAAAGTGTATAACTGCATCAGTTTTAATAATATTTTAATAATAAAACTGTCTCCCATTGGGGTAGGCAGAGACTATGGTATGCCAATTGCCTATAACTAACCTTTACAATTTAAATAAAACTAATTTTATTATTTAAAAATTGCCTAGCTACGAGTATAATTTTTAATAAAAATTTAAACTATCGCGTTGCATAATACGATATATGTATTAACGACGAGTATCAATACGCTCTAGCATTGCCTTTAGATTGCTTGACATTTCGACCAGGTTACACTGGCGGCGGACGACAATGGCCGGTGTACGACGTAACGTTTGTTTCGACCAGGTCGAAACGTAAATTGAAGGTAAATTGTATAATGCTTGGTCGCGTTAATACTCAAAGAAAACGTATATAATATATTTTTTTATTTAGGTAAAAAAGTACCTTTGATTAATTAGTGTAAGTATTAAATAAAATATAATAAATGTGCTATAATGTAACGCTTATGCTTAGAGCATACATTTTAGATGTCAATTTGAAATTAGTAAGATGCCAACTTTATTACCAAGGCTATAAGGTTTAAAATTGCTTGAAAGTCGGACTGCGTTTTACACAATATTAATAAAAAAAGAGTTCCATATGTTTTATAATTAATTAAATATATCTAGTATTTTATTTACAAGCGATATTGTACTTTATATCTGTTACTGGTGATATCAGCAGGTAATGCATTAATACCCGATGTATAAAATATTGTATTTTTTTAACGTTTCTATTAAAACTGATGCAGCAAATGTTTATCCATGTCTCGTAGCGTAAGCTAAGTAAATTAATTGCGTGTATAAAGTTAGCAATAGTGACTTTTAAACACTGAAATTGAGCAATTTCATGACTTTAGCACTTTTCCAACATTATCATAAAAGTAATAAGTGAAAAATTTTGCGAAGTAATTGGCAAACTCCCCAATTATGAAGAAAATAGGTAGGTAGTAAATATTATATTGAAAATAGCGTTCAGTATTTTAGTAAATATAATTGACGAGGTTGAAAAGGCAAGAATTATAAATGTACTTATTTACGAGTACAATAAATGTAAACAAATATTTTGTTATGATAAATATATGTGAAGGTAGTAAGGATGTACAGTCGCCAACAAAAGTATTACGAACTTATTTAATATTATTTAATTTAAACAGTTCGTAAAACTGTGTTGCCATGTCTGCAGTGGTGTGAGAAATGAAAGAAAGTTGTTGTGTTGACATGTATTTTAATGTTTATCATGTAACTACAAGACCTAATTTCAATTAAATGTAGGCTAAAAACAAAATACAGTATTTAATCATTTAATTATGCCACCATGCTGTTTCTCGTGTCTTGTAAAGCAACGTTTTAGCGATATATGTGAATAGACAATAAAATTGACTTTAAACAATGTTTTCTGACTATTTTTAATGTCTTTATCTGTCAATTTTAGTGTCTTAAACATGTGTAATAGCGTCGTCTGAGTAGATTAGTGTCATTTGTCAGTAACAACATAATAAATTATTAGGTATAGTAAACAAAACATTTTATATATATATATAATTTGTACATTCAACACAAAGAGGTAAGCTATCACGACATCAAGTCCTATCACTAAACATTTAGTTTTTTTCCATTCGAAAATATTTCTAGAGAGAAAGATATGCTTCTATTTACCTGATAACATTTATTAGTTCAGCTATCATTAGGGCTAGTCCAATGTTGGCTATAGCACTGTTTATGTAATTTGACATTCGTAGTACCTAATTGTATTTCTAATAGAATAGGCAAAGTAATTAAACATAACCTAAGTATTGCTATTCATAAACAGTAATATAGACAATCTACCACAAGTTCACACCATACATACATCTATTCTATAAGAAAACAACGAAATATTTGATAAAACAGCGTTTTCTGGTGTTGCCAACTCGTGTCTTATACTAAATCCTCGTGCAAGGTTTATTACTCAAATTTTAAGTCGAATCATCGCTATATTTTTAAGAAAATTTTTAGAAAATCTTTTACGGTTTTATTTTTTTTACTAATCGAATATAATTGACATTGCAATGACACTTACTACTAATCTAAAGAGTGCTAAACTATTACTTACATTTAGATACTTTTGGTTCTTAAAATATTTTAAAATGGTCGACAGATCGCCTAAATAACGAAACTCGTGCAAAATTAAGAAACAGGCACAAAAGCGTTGTCTACTGAAAAAACAAAAAATAAAACTCCTTTTTTTTTCTATAATATACCTCAGTTTCTTTATTTCTTGTACATTTTCACAACTGTCACGTTTTACAAAACAACCAAGTATAAGTTATATTCGAACTTATCAATTTATAGAAATATTACAAATAAGCGTGGACATATTCTTGTCTTATCCGTGCGCTCAAGAAGGAACAAGAAACGAAAACTAAGTACTTTTCAACATTACTCACAAACTAATATCATATATTTTTTTTACTAAAAATCATCACTAAAACGGGAAACAGTGCCGTCTTCAAAACAAATAAAAATTTTGTCTAAGTCAGTGGTACATTTTGAAAACGGCACCTGCAAAATAATAAGTAACTAAAGTCTAATTATTCAAATTAAATGGGAATATTACTTAATCGATACCTAAACCGCTAAGTCCATAAACAAAATGCAGATGCATTCAACGGAGCATTGCTCCTCACTAAAAAAAAAACAAAAAGAAAAAATGGAAATGTAATAATGTGAAAAAACTCATGTTACTGTGTCTAAAATTATATTAAAAAAACTAACTGTTAATGTCTTTATAAGAGTGATCTAGATCACAAATTGTAAAAATAAGGAATTATTAAAAAAATGTTGACGTTGTGAAAAATTTACCCGCTTTTTTTTTCAATGGTCACTTTGCCGAATAACTTGTACCCAACAACTAATACGATGCATACGGTACATTTTAACGATACAATCGATCAGATCAGGGACCTATTCCACATTATTTAAATTGTTTTAATGACACAATTATAAGTGTCTCATGATGGTTGTTAAGCGGGTAAATCTTTCATGTTTTGTTCAACGTCAACTCCCATTCCCCCCCTCACTCGTGGTGTTGTGGCTGTGTGTAACTGTGTGCCGTCCGTTCTTGATATGTGTATGATTGTGTGCTCCACCTCAACGCCGTTAGCTAGAAGCAAATAGTTTTAAGTGAGTTATGAATGTATTGAAGTTACAGTTTTGACCGAAAAATTATAAGGATTTATTTTACACGAGTTCAGTTATATATCTAATTATAAAATAAATATAAAACTGAACTAAATATAATAATAAAATCCCATTTTAAGGCTAAAACGCGTCTGTTTAGTGCCTAATCGTATGTACTGTTTTATAAATGAGTAGAAAATAAAGATATAAAAAAGTAAAAAAAGAGGAAAGAAACTGAATTTGAGCAAAAACTGTGACTTAAGTGAAAAAGACATGTGTTGTTTATTTTATACTTTTTTTTTTCTAATTATTTGTCACTGTGATATGTAGTTTCGAAGCATATATTTATACACACGGCCGTACGCTACACGTAACTAAAACAAATTGACATTTTCGACCGGACAAGCGTCTGTACAATCGGGCACAACACGCATAAACCTTATACAATATTTATTTATTTTATTCTACAAATCTAAATCAGTGTATTTTAAGTACAAATCTAAATTTATTAAGCTTAGAAGCGCTGTGTTGCCACACAAAAATGTAAGACTTGTTGTGCGCGAATGTACATTAGTTATACACTTATATAATTATCTACATATTTTTATAGCTGTTTACAAATTGACATAGCATATAATTACGCCGTTATCCACAAAAGATATGTCATTCCTCTCAATAGATACATTTTATTAACTATTTTTTTTTACTACTTGTCTATGCGAGATTTCTTAAATCACTATGAATTATTGCTGAAAACTACAAAATATCCGTTTTGTAGTTTAAAAGATCTAAGCGTACAGAAAGCGGGCGTGACTTTGTTTTATACTATGTAAAGATAATTTAAATATAACAAGCTCTGCGCAGGCACAAACAAACGGACACAAACTCGAAAAAAATCATTATTTTGTAGATTACACAATTTTTCTTCCCATGTTGGGATCGAATCCACAAAACGTTGCACAGTGGAAAAAGACGAGGTAACCACTGAAGCCACTGAATCAAATAAGCAGTCAATACTATATAAACTTTGCATTGCATCGGTTTTTTAAGTTTCTTAGTCAGAACTAAATTTTCAAGTAAGACAAACACGTGTGGAAACATTATTAATTGACAGCCGACGAATCCATGACACTTTAAGAACTAATGCTTGAAGACTGTAGAAAACTCAATCTTAAGTTAGCTCGCCTTTGTACTTGTTATATTTATGTGTATTTGTTTTCTATGTTATTGTGTACAATTAAGAATTTAAGACTTATTTAAATCTCGCATAAACACAATAAAATCGAAATAATAATAATTTTAATTAACTTATAAAATTTTCTTAAATATTTAACACCGCCTTTTATATTTATTATTTACGTTTTTTTTATTAAACATGACACTTTAGTACCTGATTGTACTTTTATAACAACTAAACTGCTGGACAAATTTTGAAGAATTTTATAATAAAAATTGCAAGAAAAACTTATAAAAACAACAAAAATACATTTTTATTACAAAAAAATGTTTGAAAAATGTATGTCTTAACAATATTTCCTCTAAATTATGTCCAGCAGTGGACTGATGCAAAATATGTTATACAGCGTTCATATGTACATAAACAGTATCTATACATATGTTTATTTAAGATCTAACTCTCATTCATATAGACTTTGGCTTAATTTTTGGCTTAGATAAGTCAAGGAACAAAAAGATTGTCATATATTTGGAAGAAAATAAATAAATATAGCAAAAGTCATAGTCATGCCATAGTTTTTTTTATGTAATGTAGAAAATTTAGTTTTTTCATTAGAAAATCGATAAAATCATCTTTTAGGAAAATTATGTGTACATTTTTCACTATAAGAATAGAGAGAATATTTTTCATCAAAATAATTTTAGGATCAAAGTATACCTACCAACTTTATAAAAAAACTTAAAAAAAATAAATAAAAAAGTGTGAGTTTCTGAAGAGGTAACAATATAAGTTGGTAATTAGTACCAACTTATATTGTTACCTCTTCAGAAACTCACACGGTACTATCGGCGAATTTGGCGTTCGAACATTTAGAATATTCACTTATTTAATACAATATGTCATGAGAAAGCAAGATTGTACATGGATTTTTTTAGTTTTTTTGCGCATAAAGATCAAAAACACTTGGCCAAAATGATGTTAATGTGTGCTCAAGCGCCTAGTTCATCGATAGTACATAACATCACGATTTTAATTATACAAATTGCTAGCAAAACTGCTTGTTATTTATATATATAGCTTGCTTGTTTGCACTTTGATACGCGCGTTGAAACTTGCGTTTTACACTTGCGCGGTTGAAGTAAGATTAGCAAGACAACAATCCAATATACGACGATTTAAATAGCAGTATAGATTTAATAATAAATGTCATATAAGTACATAAAAATGCTTTTATATTTTATATTAATAAGCTTGCCAACTTTTTAACTCTTTCGTTGCATTATAAAAAAATTTAAACTAACCATTATTATACAATATTCGCATATTAATGCAATCAAACATTACCTTTACATAGTTTGAAGTTTCGACCAGGTGACACCAGCTGTGGGCGGGGTCAGCTTGTGTCCACGGCAGGTGTCACCTGGTCGAAACGTCAAGCAATCTGAAGTCGTCGACGAATCGCGTATTTTTTTTAACAGAATTATATAATATTGTATAATAATGCTTGTTTTAAAAGTAAAATTAGTTTTTTTATTATAGCCACATTATAAGTAACTTTAATAAAAATGATTATAAGTGTTGCTATACTTTGATCCATATTAAGAGAGTATAAAAGCTGATATCTCTATATTTTTGCATTAACAAATTATAATTAGTATATACATTTTATAAATTTCTTAAGCGATTTTTAATATTTTGTATATTCAGTTAAAAAGAAAGTTTTAATGTCAAATAGAATAATTATTGTTTACTAGCTGTCGCCCGCGGCTGCGCTCGCGTGGATGTCAGTTATCGCTATTAAAAGCCTATATGCTATTCTAGACTATAATTTATCTCTGTGCCAAATTTCACCCAGATTCGTTCAGTAGTTTTTGCGTCATAGAATAACAAACATACATACATTTTGTATGTATGTTTCTTAAGTTTATAATATTAGTAGAATTGTGTTCTAAAAGTTATCCATAGACTACGGTTACTATTTAACATCAGGCGGACTGCATACTTGTTTGCCACCATAGTAGGTTTCAAATATACAGCCTAGGGTCGAGCAACTGTGCGTTGCGTACCTACGTGTCTATTTTTTTATATTACTATACAGGCAAATAACTATATGGCCAGCGTGATGGTAAGCAATTTCCTTAGTCAATGACAGCTTGCAAAGACATAGCTTGGTGACAGTGTTTCACTGCTAGAAAAGTTTGTATCCATCCATCCATCTCAGCTAGAGGACGTCCACTGCTGGATATAGGCGACAAAGTTAGTAGATAAATATTTAATTTAAAAAGTCATTCTTTATTTTGATGTAGTTATAATTATATATTATACCCGTCAATGAAATTACTATTTTGAAATATATCTACATTTACAATATCCTTTCTTTTTATCTGAACATACAAAGCGGTAATTCATGTTGGCCGATGCGACGGTAAAATCAGACAACGCATCGGCCAACATGTTGGTCAACACGCTAGCCAACAAATCGCCACATTTCTATTGAAATTCAAAGGAAATATAGAGATGATCAATATTAAAAATCTATGGTCCCTAATATCGAAGGTTGAGAAAGATTTGACATTTCGATAGAAAAAACTGGTTAAAATATATATATATATAATTTCAGTCGGAAATATTATGCAACAGTATATTTTTGACTAGAATGAGAAAAAAGCAACAGTCAATATAATATTTAGGAAACTATTTTTAATCTAAACATTAGGCCGACATATCTATACACAATAAATACAAGTTTTCGAGATAAAATATACAAAACAAAAACACAGAACAAAAATGGCAGGAATTTATAAGAAAAATGTCTAACAACATTCGACTAACATTAGTCCCTAACTACAATTATAATTTGTGCAGACAAATCATTTCAGCATTATACACACTAAACAACGGAACTTAATTATATTCTTCTTTTTTCAACTTGGTAACACTAATTCTTTGGCTTGCCAACAACGAAAATTATGCACAAACATGGCAATGTTGCCAATTAAAATATCGATCCGACTTAACATTGGTCCGTTACCGCTAAAAGAAAAATGTACATGTCTTTTTTCATTCGTGGTATTTTACATACATATAATATGAATTATTGCCTTACTAGTATTCATGTTCCGACAAGCCGTTATTTTGTCCTTGTCTCTGGGTGTTCTGATCTTGGTTCTGGTTCTGGCTTTTGTTGGGGTTCTGCCCTTTACCCTGACCAATTTGTCGTGATGATGAGAAGCACAGTTTCATTACGAACGGGAATTTTGCGCCTGAAAATATTTGGTAAAGAGGTTTAGTTTAATAGAGGTAAGGCACTCATACAAGCTTACAGCCTGAATAGGGAAGGAAAACTATAGACAAATAGCTACCCACAGTGACCACTATTATAAAACCTTGGCCACAAATTTTGGCTCGGCGAATGACGTCCTAGGTATTGCACGTATCCATAGGCTACGGTAATTGCTTACCCTAATTTATTACGTAACCTGGCATTTTTAGCGAACGCTATGCTGGCAAGTAACACTTGATATCATCATTGATTTGATAGAATTGTGACATCATCTCGATGTAACAATTGGTGTAATCGATTGGATGTAACAATTGGTCTTATCGTTTAGTTGTAACAATTGGTCTTATCGTTTAGTTTTGTTTTTTTTAAAGACAACTCCCGCATTAGAGAACAAGCTCTGTGTCGCGGGGGACTTTACAAACATACAATTAACGGACACAAATTACACCCAGACTCAGAACAATTGTTTGTGGGTCACACAAAGTTTTATCCTGTGTGGGAATCGAACCCATAACCTCGTGCACAGCAGGCGCATACTGCGGCCACTGGACAACCAAGGCAGTCGTTTAGTTTAGTTATAACAATTATTGGTCTTATTGTTTAGTTGTAACAATTGGTGTCAGCGGTAACTTGTAACAATATTTAATAAGACGTGATACAATACCTGGATGCTGTATGGTCGCATGGTTGCACGCCATTATTGCCATCACCGACTGCGAAATGTTTTGGAACTCCATCAGGCCCGACGACGATCTGGAATTAGCAGTAACGCTAAATTACAATATTAGATTATTTCTTTTCTTTTTACAACTTCTGCAATAGGATATGCACTGTATCGCATGGGATCTTTATAAATACACAATTCACGGACACAGTACACCCAGATTCAGAACAATCATTAGTGGATTAGGCATTTTTTTGTATCGTGTGGAAATCGAATCCACAGCACGAAACGCAGTGGTAAATTACGAGGTAACCACTTAAGCCACTGAACTAGTGGTCGTTGAGTGCGACTACTGATTATTAGATCCTGAGTTCGATTCCCGGGATCCCAAAATTTAAAGATCAAGCAAACTCTGTGTCGTGGGGGACTTTTCAAACATACAATTCACGGACACAAATCACACCCAGACTCGTAACTAACATTTATGAATCACACAAAGTTTTGTCCCGTGTGGGAATCAAACCCAGTTAGATTAGAAGGACATTATTATAATTGCATTGCAATTGCCAAGCTATTTTTTGTCTCATTCTTCGAATTGGTATTGGTTATTGTCAGAGTTCAACATTACTTAAAGACAGAGGGACATAGAAGGTTATTAGATAGTTACCTCTCGCTCTTCAAGGGGAACTTGGAGATGGTGTGTGGTGGCGTCACTCCGTAGTCCTTGAACACCTGCAGCAGCTGATCGTCCGATACATCGGGTGGTGTGTTGAAGAAGTGAAGCACCTGCACCACATACATCATAATATATAGATTTATTCAATCAACTTTTTTTAAAATAAGACTAGAGGAGTAACTTGTTTCTTTGTCCGGTATAATCTTTTACCTTTTTTTGTTTATACTACAGCCCGCCTGATGTTAAGCAGTTACCGTAGCATATGGACGCTTGCAATACCAGGTATCACTTGCGTATTGCTGACCCATTTGTTGCACCAGGGCTTTAAGATGGAGTATTCCTAGGATATAAAAACGTTTCTTTCAAAACGCATCCCTAAATGAGCGCTGGAGACCTGTACTCACACACAGGAACACAACTACACCGGTATGTGTAGTTATTTGGCTGTGGTCTTCTGTAAAGTGGAAGTCCTTTCCTAGTCGGGCTTGCTCACTAGTATGGTGGCCAACCTCTCTTCTTAATACCACCTTATTACCAAGTTCTGTAAGTCAGTCATATGTCTTCACTCTTTTATCTCTTACCTTAGAAGGCGGCTGTATCCTATTCTTGTGTATAGAAGCAGGTGTTAGGAAGCGATTGTTCTTGTTGCCAACGTAATCCTTGAACGAGGGACTCTTGTCCGGCAGGGGGTAAGGGTTCATCACCTCTGATAAGTACGCTTGTTTTGAGAAACTGAAACATACCACCATTGTATTAAGGTACACTTTAGTAAAGCTAATCGAAGGGAAATAGATCTCAAAATTTGGTAACAACTAACAACCATCTAATTTATTCATTCATCATTATTTATAAATATTTTTGATTTATTTATTCATCATCATTTATTCATCTTAATATGCACCTACTTTGTTTATCTCTGCATCACCCTAAGGTTGACTGTTAGATAATGCTTCTGGCATTAAGTCCGCCTTTACCAAATTTGTGTATAAAGTTTTAAATAAAATAATTAAATAAACAACTAGTCTTACAAGACCTGTTGGAAATGTAATTCTGTCCACAGATAAAAGGCAATATTTAAATAAGTTATGGATCTCCGTTTCAGCTATATAGAGAGGAGACCCGTGCCAAGCCGTAGGAAAATATATGTCTCACTACTGGGAATTATCACTATTATTTAGTATATAAGTAGGCCTACGTCCAGCTGTGGACATCTCTCGGTTGATATGATAACGTGTAAGGTAGTTCTAGTCTTCGTCTACCAAATCTCAAAAGTCAGGGGTTTTTAACTGGATCTCTAAAACAACTACTGTATTAAGTACATAATAAGTCCAAACCCTCATAAAATCAAATATATTCTTTTTATTTGGCAAGCATTCAAACTTTTCTCAATAAAAGCCAGTTCCTGAACCGGAAATAGAGGCTTGACTATTCAAAGCTATTTTGTTAATAGAAAGCTTTGACTTTTAAAAAGGGTTTTATTATGTCGTCCTTATGTTTGGCAGCAAATGATCCATGAAATCGTATTGCTACTCTCGTGAATCGATTTAAAAATTACGTTACACGGTAACTTACATGATGGGTACGCGGTGATTTACGCGATAGGATATGCGTTGGACTAGGCGTTGAATTATGCAATCAGCTACGCGGTGATTCAGCGACGTGTTACACTTTGACTTACGTAATGTGCTACGTCGTGAGTGTGCCACGCGTAACGCGTTGACCTACACAATGCGCTACGCAGTAACGTAAGTGACGAGCTACACGATGGCCTACACAATGTCCATGCGGAGACTCGAGTGTTCTGTCACGCGTCGACCTACGTAATCCGCTACGCGGTGACTTAAGCGATGCTTTACTACTTTTACACACGGTAAAATAGAACTTTGCGACAGCTTGCGCAAACCGCGTTCTACGCGTACTACGAAGTATGCTTCGAATATGTGCGAGATTGCGGTTAAAGTAACCACATTCGCTTTCTTTGTTCAAGTTAATTTCTACGTATACTAATATCAAATAGGCTACACAGTGTAAGAAGATTTTTTTCTCCACTAAATGTTTTAGCAGAGTAGCGACCACGAACTGGAAGACGCAGCTAGGCAGACCTCTAACAAGGTACGGACCTTGCTGTTAAAATGGAGGAAAGCACCGAATGCTGTTAAAATGGAGGAGACCTATGTCTAGCAGTGGACGTCCACTGCTGCACATAGGCCCAGCTGAGAAGATGATGACACGTTTTATGTAAAGTGAGTACTTACGCGAGTGTCAACGTGTAGTCACCGACTGTCACGTTGTTGAGGTTCTGCACACAACGCTCGACGGAGACACCGTCACCCATCTGCACCATTGCCGTACCTTCTTTTGTCTTTAGGAATTTTATCTGAAAATATTATAAATTAATATATTAAATAGCAATGACGAAATTAAAAGACGAACCAGTTATCTTACATAGCTATTGTAGTAAGTAAATTACTAATACTAATAACAGATGACGAAAAAAGGTTCTTGAATACTGACCACGTACAAGTAAACGCAGCGTGGATCGTGAGGTCCTGGGTTCGATTCCTAGGTCAGGCAATGTTATTCGTTGTCTATTAGATAAATTAAACTCTAAGCAGTAGCACGGAGTTTGGAATTGTGTTTGTTTTTTATGGCTGGTAAAACTTGGGTATCATATATCTCTGCCTACCGCTTAGGAGAAAAAGGCGTGATGCTATGTTGTAGTATATTAAAGATACTTACTCTAACGACGTTGCCGTAAAGACAGCACAGGTTGAATAGCCGGTCAGCGTTCACCGTCTGTGGGTCCAGGCCGTAGACCATCATGACAGCACCTTGCTGCGGAGGTCCACCCTGCGGAGAGCAGGGAACATGTTACATCATGGTCATGTTTTTACATAAAATGGTACAGACGTGGACTTTTCATAGGTTACAAACCTATACAGATTTTTTCTGTCTCCCGCTTTGCTATGGAGGGAAGTGGAAACTTTTCTTTCTAACTCCTCCTATTTACTTCTGATTAAATTCGTTGCGGGGTCCAAGACAGTAGGTTTAGTTGTCCACGGGACACACGAGTGTCAAAGCTCGGTGTTTTGGTTACTCTGCTGATAATCCTGGCTCACAGGAGTCACAGTGGTGGGCATGTAGCCCGATAGACGTGGACTTAATACCTTAGGCATTTTCTACCAGTCAATCTTGGATGATGCAGAAATATTAATGGCATGAGTATAATCAAATCTTATTATAAAAACTAAATAATAATGTTATTAAAACAAAAAATAAATACTTCGTTAGTGGCGAAGAAGTATACAGCCCGCATGATGGTAAGAAGTTACCGTTACCACTTGCCTATTGACGCTAGCAATACCCAAAAAATGTTTAAACAGGGATTTGTGGGTTTCCTTTGAATAGAAAAAACTTATCCCTAAATGAACACAAGAGACCTGTACTATAGTGTAAAGAAGAATATAATCTATATAGTAAGGATACTGAGGCAATTTGTCAAAATAAATAATAATATTTTCGGGACAACTCACACATCGCTATCTGATACCAAACTACGCACCTGTACTATGGTAACCAGATAACTGATAAACATACTTATATATTTCTTAATACATACATATTATAGATAAATTACACCCAGACATAGAACAAACATTCGTGCTCATCACACAAAGATTTGTCTTGGATCGAATCGAACCTACCGTTTAGGACCTATTCAGTTGGCTTATAAGTAATGGCTGGCAACATAGCGGCGGCGACCGGCGGCGTTCTAAATTCGAAAACCGCCGGTGCGCGAGCGCCTTGTTTATCCGCTGTAGGTATTTATTGTGCACCGAGGGACCATACCGGGATTTGGAAAATAACTAACTAAGGATTTAGTAGTAGTCTTAAAACAATTGTAGAACAAATCTTGGAATTTGTAAAGAAATACATATATTAATAACTACAGCCCTTAAAGTGCGGTCCATCAGTTCTCACACTCTGTTATCTCTGTTTGAAATATTTCGTCAGTATCCTTACTATATAGAGGGAGTCTTCCTTATACTACGAGTATACCTGTACTTATACACAGGACCACAACTACACCACTGTGTGTAAGTTTATAGCTGGAGATTTCTGTAAGTGCAAGTCTTTTCCTGATGGCCCTACTTCTCTTAAATCCACCTCCAATTACCTTTATATTAACAAAGTGTTACGTAGGTACTAAGTATTCGAAATAAATCCGTTGCTAAAGCTTGTCTAGCTTAAACTAAGTCTCTCTAGTTGACAAGTTTAGCTCACTAATGCTGTAAAAAGTAGCAAAATCGTTTTAAGCTAGCTTAATTTGCATGTACTCCGATTTTTAAAGATTTTTGCGCTTAGGAATAGCTGTCGTATGGTCGGCAATAAGTTTAAGTTTAAGTGTAGGATTTATGGTCATTAAAAAGAGTTTAAAATAGCTCGTAAATATTTAAACTGTTCTATGTTATACAGTGATGACAGGAGAGTGACGTCACGAGTAAAAATACTAACGACATTCTGCGAAAGTTACTTTTTACGAAAGTGACCATGTGCGAAAATGACAATTTGCTAAAGTGACCAATTATTTGGCGGTGACATTTTGCAAAATTAATATTTGCATTAAAAACATTCAAACGCCAAACCTTGTGTAAAAATGTTTTGGGTCGGTAATATGCGAGTAAAGTCCTAGGTTGTAAACGTCCATAGGCTAGTAACTGCTTACCAAGGCATGAAAAAAATACTTTATAATTTACACTATAACCCTCACATCGTAACTGAATGAATGAAATTACATCTAGAACAATAATTAAACTTTTTCGATAACTGACAGATCCGATTTGCGAACTCGATTCCTGCACATTGCTGGAAACGATTGCTTTCGAGAATAAAAAAACTTGTTTAAATTGCGAGCGCTTTAATTGTCTACTTTGTTCAGAAATGGAATTGGAATTTAAGAGAGGTAGGGCAATGGTGCCCTCGGTGGTATGGACCAGTGAGCAAGCCCGAAGGATCTTCAACTTACAGAAGACCACAGCCAACAGCTCCTGTGTGTGAGTACAGGTTTCCAGAGCTCATTTAGTGGTGTGTTTTTAACGAAACGTTTTACTATCCCAGGGAAATTCCATCATAAAACCCTGGTGTTTATTTTTGGGTAAGTAAGAAAAAAGTGATACTTTTGGTATTGTAAGCATCCATAGGCTAGTGCTGTCTTTTGAGGATGTAAATTTAGTAAAGTTAGTTTGTTAGATAAGTAAATACCATGAATCTTTGTTAATATTATTTAGTACTGGATACAAATCAGATGTTGATGTAAAATTATAATATTAACTATATAATTGTAAATGTAAACTTAAAATATTAACTAATTGTAAATGTAAAATTAAAATATTAACTAATTGTAAATGTAAAATTAAAATATAAAACTAATTGTAAATGTAAAATTAAAATATAAAACTAATTGTAAATGTAAAGTTAGTTACAAATGATAGATTAAGATGAATTATGGATGAATATAAGGGAGTGGGGTGTTGGATTACCTCCTCAATTACCTGGTTCTGTGGCGGCATGTTGGGGTGATGCATCGGTGGTGGTGGCACAAAGCCCTCGCCGCCGTAACCTTCAGGTCCATAACCACGACCGTCACGCTGCGAAAATTCGGATTGAATATTTCACTTACACTAATATTAGGATAGATGTTTGTTACTTCAACACCCCAAAACTGCTTAACGGATCTGGATGACATTTGGCATAAAGATAATAATCTGGAATAGCAGAAAGGCTATTCCAGATTATTATTCTGGAAAAAATCCTGTCCGTACGTGCGTCTATTAATCATTAATTAATCATCGTATGCTCGTTTGCCTCCTTAGTAGTAAACAAGTTTGATTCTTATTGCTAAAGTAATGACTAGAGAGGCAATCCGCATCCAATTCGATCCTAGCCTGGAGTATTTAAATAGCTTTGCTTGCTAGAAATAAAATAATTATTAAAAAATATGCTTCAGTTAAAATTCAATATCTATAAATTATAATAGATTTCCTCACTAATTATGCTAATGAAAATTGAACTGTTGCCAATAAAAAATTAATGCCTGCTGAATATAATTTCATTTGCGATGATTCGATCTTTTTCCAATAAATTAATTAAATTGGTCGACGTGATGACTCGAGAGTCTTTTATTATGAAATTTTATCATTTATTATTGTATATCTGTAAACTGCTGATATAACATAAGCTTTAAACAGGCGATATTTTAAAGTACTTTTGTGACTAATCTCGACGGAGACAAGCCATTTCCGCGGGAGATAACAAGGCGGGTATCGACTCGTGATGTGGAGACGCGTTAGCCTTGCGAGCCAATTTAAACGTTGCCTGACTGAGTGCATGCTCAATGCGAGCACTAGATTAGCAGCCTCGCAATGTCGATACCCGTGTGGCGTACGCATGCCGCGTACAACACCGGAGCACCCGCAGCCCTAAAAATCATCAACGTGCATCCGCTCGCGACGCGCTACATCAGCCGACTACGATGCAAGTTACAGAGCCAAGCAATTTATACGTGGCATATTTATACGTCGACAACGGTGCCGTCTGGTGGCGAATAGCAACTACAATCTCAACACACGCTGATTGTTTCCCGCCAAAAATATATCTGTAATCTTAAAGCTAAATGTAAATACGCATCGTGATTGGCCAATGTTCAGATATCGCTCCTGTAATGTTTAGATGTTGCGTGACCTTATTTGTGTATAAAGATCGATCAAATTTGTAAATAAATCAGTTCAGTATTGTACCTCGAAAAGTCTTTACTTTACCATACTAGCGACGGTCTAAGGGCTCTCAGCCCATCCGGTCTAGTTCTTCAAACCCTACCTACTCTTACTAGCGACGGTCTAAGGGCTATCATACCCGTCCGGTCTAGTGCTTCGAATTACCGACCTCTAGGGTCAGCGACCTCACACTGATCCTAAATTGGTGACCCCTACAAACCCTATACAAGACGTTTGAACACATCCGCATCATCGCTCAAGTACCAGCGTATTACCTACTATCCAGCTGACTGCGTGTATCTACATAACACGATGTCGAGCGAAGATAAGCAGCTACTTAGCGACGCCCAGAGAGTTACAACCGTTACGAGCAACGTAGCTACTATATCGCTGCCTGCACGACTACCACCATTCTGGCGGCAGAACCCCCGTTTATGGTTCGCACAGTTTGAAGCCGCCGTCGCTGCCAGCAAGATAGGAGAAGAACAAAAATTCAACCTCGTCGTCCCGTTACTCGGCTGCAGCGACCTAGAACAAATTGCTGACATCATTTTAGACCCACCTGCTACCGGTAAATACATCACACTGAAGAATAGGCTCATCTCCACGTTCCAGGAATCAGATCATCGCCAGCTACAAAAGCTACTTGGTGGCCTAGAACTCGGCGATTCAAAACCCAGCCAGTTACTTCGCAAGATGCGTGACCTAAGTGGGAAATTATTAACAGACGAAGCGCTCAAGGTCATCTGGCTAAACCAACTACCATCACAAGTACGTGGCGTGCTATCTGTCAACACGGAATCATCACTAGAAGTCCTAGCTGCGATGGCCAACAAGATGATGGAACATTTCGAACCTGCCACAATAAAAAGTGAAAATCCCATAAATAATAACCTAAAATTCGACCTATTAACGAAACAAATCGAAAAATTATCACTAGAAGTAGCCGAATTAAGAAAATACAACCTACGACCGACGTACCGCTCAACGCAGAGATCACCGCAACCGCACCGTCCGTCCTTACAAGGTCACGGTCGCTACGTAATGCGCCCGCGTTTCCGCTCTAATTCAAACCGACGACAACCGGGCGACGCCGACTGGTTATGTTTTTATCATTACCGCTATGGGGATGAAGCTCGCAAATGTGAATCGCCTTGTTTGAAGACTAAGACAATTAATAAAGAGGAAAACTAATGAAAACATCGACTATGGCGGGCGTCGATGTTAATCAAGGAAGCCACCGCCTATGTATAATAGATAAAAACAACCAAGAAAAGTTCCTAATCGATACCGGAGCTGATATATCAGTACTAGCTGCGAAAAACAAATTTGCAAAATCAACGCAAAGTACGAGTACATACAAGTTACACGCCGCGAACGGCACAGAGATACGTACCTACGGAGAGCGAACACTTGAGCTCAACTTAGGCTTACGTAGAAGTTTTAAATGGACATTCACCGTCGCCGATGTGAAGACATCAATACTGGGTGCAGACTTCCTCGCAAAGTACACGTTATTAGTAGATTTACATCAAAGAAAACTTATCGACCGAATCACTGACCTAAGCGTAAACGCAATTATACATAAATCAGAAGAGACCATCTACATAGTAAATCGCAATCACGCTTATCACGACATCTTAAAACAGTATCCCGACGTCCTGCGACCTATGTCACTCAAGACTACAGCGAAACATGACGTCGTGCACTGCATAGAAACAACCGGACAACCTATCTACTCTCGACCACGCCCTCTACCGCCGGACAAGTACAAAGCTGCGAAATTAGAATTCGAGAGAATGATGGAAATGGGCATATGTAAACCATCCAGCAGTCCTTGGGCTAGTCCACTACACGTCGTAAAGAAGAAAGATGGTTCACTACGTGTATGCGGCGACTACAGACGTCTTAACGCCGCGACTATACCCGACAGATATCCCATACCTAGACTTCAAGATTTTACCTACCAGTTACAAGGGAAGACAATATTTTCTAAACTCGATATGAAAATGGCATACTACAACATACCCATCTCGAAAGAAGACGCTGCTAAGACCGCTATCATCACACCGTTTAGATTATTTGAATTTAATTGCATGACGTTCGGCTTACGTAACTCAGGACAAACATTCCAACGTTTCATGCATGAAGTACTACGCGGACTCGACGACATCGTATTCTGCTATATAGATGATCTCTTAATATACTCCACCAACGAAAAGGACCATAGACAACATCTACAGCAGGTTCTCGAACGTCTCAACCACTTCGGAGTCACTCTCAACATCGATAAATGCGAATTTGGCAAAGACAAGACACAGTTCCTCGGTTATGAAGTTACAGCGGAAGGAATCAAACCCGCGAAAGAACGTATGGAAGCCATAGTAAACTATCCCAAACCTACTACAGTACAAGAATTACGAAGATTTTTAGGCATGATAAATTTTTACCGCAGTTGTTTACCACATCAAGCAGAACATCAATACCTATTAAACAAGTATCTACACAACACTAAGAAAAATGACAAATCACCTATACAGTGGACATCGGAGGCAGAGAAATCCTTCGAACAATGCCGACAAAGCATACTCGAGGCGACCACGTTAACTCATCCTATACCTACCGCACCGTTATGCCTACTCACTGACGCGTCTGACACTAGTCTCGGCGCCGTTTTACAACAGAAGATCGACAATATTTGGAAACCACTCGCATTCTACTCCAAGACGATGAGCGACACACAAAGACGATACAGCGTGTATGATCGCGAATTATTAGCTATATACACCGCTGTCAAAAGTTTACGACGTCTGATCGAGGGCAACGACCTCACAATATATACCGATCATAAACCACTGACCTACGCACTTACAAGAACAGCGAGTAGCAGCGACACACCGAGGCGAGAGCGACAACTTCACTACATTAGTCAATTCTGTACTAATATTAAGTACATACACGGAAATCGAAACGAAGCGGCCGACGCGTTATCACGTATCGCAGAAGTTGAAATCTTAAACAACACAATCGACTACAACAAATTATCCGCCGAGCAAGAGAACGACACAGAACTACAATCATGTATGAAACAGCCCAACCTGAACTTTACGCGCGTTAATCTACCTGGAGTTCAACGACCGATATGGTGCGAAACATCGACAGCGAACATTAGACCATACCTACCGCCGACTTATCGTCTAGTAGCCTTCAAAGCACAACACGAATTAAGTCATCCCGGAGTACGTACAACAAGAAAAATAATCATAACAAAATTCTTCTGGCCGAATATGAATAAAGATATAACTCTATGGGCAAGATCATGCATTGGCTGTCAGCGCGCGAAAATTCAAAAACACGTTATCAGTCCGCTCGGCGAGTTTCAACAATCATCGCGTTTCGAACATTTACACGTCGACATAGTGGGACCGCTACCTCCATCGAACGACTATAGGTATTTAGTTACGATGATCGACCGCTGCACTAAATGGCCCGAAGCAATACCTACACGCGATATCACCGCCGAAACAGTAGCGAAAGCAGTATACGACGGGTGGATTACAAGATTAGGCTGCCCATTACGAATTACCACGGATCAAGGTAGACAGTTCGAGTCGTCACTTTTTCACTCTTTAATGAAGAAACTTGGCGTCACTCGAATACGTACAACCGCATTTCACCCGCAATCAAATGGACAAATAGAACGATGGCACCGTACATTAAAAGCTGCATTGATGGCAAGAGCAGTGACTATCAAATGGAGCGAAGAACTACCTACTGTTTTACTAGGACTACGTACAGCACTATGTCAAGACACTTCAGTCAGCCCCGCATTGATGACCTACGGATCTACACTACGCATTCCGTCCGATTTCTTCGTGCCTACACAGCCGAACATCGAAGACGCAGAGTTCGTTCGTCAGTTAACTGAAACAATGTCGTCACTCACACCGAAGAAAAGATCTCATTCATCAAATCTACATACATTCATTCACAAAGATCTCGAAACATGTACATACGTATTTGTACGCAACGACACCGTGCGACGACCGTTGACCCCACCTTACGATGGCCCCTACAAGGTCATTGAACGCAGTACGAATGGCAAGCAATTCACATTACAGCTACCACTTCGCACTGCAGTCGTATCCATTGACCGACTGAAGCCTGCCCACCTGTATAATCACGAAACATCGCCTCTTTATTCACAAACGACTGCTACTGCGAAGAATACAACGACAGATGCAAATCCAAGTACAACAACAGCCCCGGGTACATCAGTTCCAGTCACACAGCGAAGTACCTACATCACCCGCACCGGCAGAGCTATCAAACCCAACGTACGTTTCACTTGAGGGGGAGTGATGTGGCGTACGCATGCCGCGTACAACACCGGAGCACCCGCAGCCCTAAAAATCATCAACGTGCATCCGCTCGCGACGCGCTACATCAGCCGACTACGATGCAAGTTACAGAGCCAAGCAATTTATACGTGGCATATTTATACGTCGACAACGGTGCCGTCTGGTGGCGAATAGCAACTACAATCTCAACACACGCTGATTGTTTCCCGCCAAAAATATATCTGTAATCTTAAAGCTAAATGTAAATACGCATCGTGATTGGCCAATGTTCAGATATCGCTCCTGTAATGTTTAGATGTTGCGTGACCTTATTTGTGTATAAAGATCGATCAAATTTGTAAATAAATCAGTTCAGTATTGTACCTCGAAAAGTCTTTACTTTACCATACTAGCGACGGTCTAAGGGCTCTCAGCCCATCCGGTCTAGTTCTTCAAACCCTACCTACTCTTACTAGCGACGGTCTAAGGGCTATCATACCCGTCCGGTCTAGTGCTTCGAATTACCGACCTCTAGGGTCAGCGACCTCACACTGATCCTAAACCCGGTTTAATAGCACTCTTTATTCCCTTACTCTCATAGTCCGATGGGACTAGAATCCGACACAACCAGAGGGAGTTCAGGCGTAGGACCAACTGCTTTCCACCCTTTCCGAGGCTTTGGCCTAAACACCGCCAATTTTTAGATTCATATCTATACTTAATATTATTAAGCTGAAGAGTTTGTTTGTTTGGTTGAACGCGCTAATCTCATAAAGTACTGGTTCGATTAGAAAAAATCTTTTTTTGTTAAATAGTGCATTTATCCAGGTAGGCTATAGGCTATATAACATCACGCTATGATCAGTAGAAGCGGAGCAGTAGTGAGATATGTTGCAAAATCGGGGAAATGTACGTTCCAAATTACCACGCGGACTAAGTCGCGGGCGACACTTAGTAGATTTATAATTACCGGGTGATGTGGCGGCGGTGGTCCATGTCTGTCCTTCATCATACCAGGAGGCGGAGGCCCACCGCTCCCGTAATCCATGTCTGTTGAAACAAAATATTATATATTAGTAACGTGTTATTAGTAAGAAAGGGATAGAAATAAGTTCAATTAGCAGTTAATCGAAGTTAACTTGATCGAGGGGCTGAAATTACTCTTTTTAATGTGCCATTTTTTTGGCCAATCTGCCTGATAGCAAAAATATCGATGTCGATAAATTGACAAAGTTGTGGTACAAAACAGACCTGATTATGGTCCAGGACCACAGCAGAATACCATACAGTGTAGGCTAACGCCTTGGATATTTGTGGAAAGTCTACGTAACTTATGTATTTTTACACTGTGGTACAGAAGTCCTTGTTGTCCATTTTTACTGTTAGGCTAGTTGACTAAAAATTTGTGTAAAATCGCGCGGGTTAGTACCATTTGATTGAGTTGTCCAATAAATATATTTTTGTGATAATGTTTGATAGCATTTTCGCACATACGACAAGGGCAAATGCGCGAAAATAGCATACTTAGGACTGAGACTGGGAAAGGACCTCCACCTTACAGAAGACCACAGCCAAAAACCTACACACAGCGGTTTAGCTGTGTTCCTGTGTGTGAGTACAGGTCTCCAGCGCTCATTTAGGGATGCGTTTTGAAAGAAACGTATTCCTATCTCAGGGTTACATCTTAAAGTTCTGTTGTAAAAAAATGGGTTGGCAACACGCAAGTGATACCTCTGGTAATGTCAGCTTCCATAGGCTACGGTTACTGCTTAACATCAGGCGGACCGTATGCTTGTTTGCCACCCAAGTAGTATAAAAAAACCGTTCTGCAGATTTTGATTTTGTTGTAGTAAATAGATTATGCTGACGTAAATAAAATCAGCAACCGCTCCGGTCGACAACGCCAATCGTGTTCAACATCCAATAGAATTAACGTTGGTCCGTAAATCACTAAGAAGAGACACACATTACTATCACGATGCTGTGTTCGCCTATCACACATAGAGTGGTGTCATCACATAACATGCGGGAATAGGCAGGCATATAAATGAAAATCCGTGTTTGTAAAATTGTATTTATTGTAAATATTCATGTATGTTTACAATTATATGTGCTATGTACTAAATAATGAATGTATTACCTAATGTCTATATGATTTGACGTTCTCAAGAAATCCAAAAATGTTTACTATTTCTACTGTATTCATAAAAATATTACTTAATAAAAATTTATTGCTAAATTAGGGAGTAAAGAATGATATTTGCATTTGATAAATTAGAAAGGGGGATATTCAAATTTTAAAGGATGTTATTTTCAATTCGATATTTAAATTAGAGAGGACGATATTTAAATTAAAAAGAATGATATTTACACAAATATTAGAGATGCGAATATTTAAAAACAAAAGAATATCAAATTAAACAATTCAATATTTTAATTGGAGAGAAGGATATTTAAAGATGAAAGAAACGTTTTAGAGTGTAACTATGGATATTTAAATTGTAAATTTGTATGGATATTTAAAAATATATATTTTCTTGGTTAACGTGAGTACGTCATCGTCAGAATAATTATAAATAACGAAGTATGTAGGTAGTATGATAATAATGAGTACACTAATAATCTATATGTATGAATTACATGTTCATTTATATAAACATGATAGAAATATACAGAATATATTTTAAATATAGGAAGAATACTGTGTGTAGATAAAATAGTGCGGTATAGTAGGTATAGATGTGCTGAATTAAATTATGATGACCAAACAAAGAAAAAATATTTTTGAAGTTGACAACCATAAAATCGAAGCGGATATCGAAACTGCGCCAGCGCAGCGTACGCGGCCCATACCATTAACACGCCAGGGACAGTATAAAACCGGTATAATATTAAAGTTTTGTTTCATCTATCCATCCATGGTTTTCTTACTATTGAAACTAAACTCGAATGAAAATTGTGAAACAAAATTAGGTCAATAATGTATGCACACAATAAAAATATGCGCGCAACAAAAAAATCATAAGTTTATGTTTCGATTTAATAAATTACGTCCACCGGTTGTAATAATTATTACCGGAACTTTTCACATATCTGTAACAATCAGCAATAGGAAAACTACGCTACGCTTCTAGGGTTGTCACCACAAGAGGGTTGTCAACATAAAATAGATGGAGTGAGACAGTAACAAGAAAACCTGCATTGTGTAACTGTTTTTCAAAGACGTACATATATGTTATACTTACAACATGTAACAGAATGTCACGGGTTTGATTCCCCAGTTGAACAAAGCGTTGTTAAATGTAGTAATACGTGTATAAAAATTTAAAATGATGCAGCTAAACAATTAAATATGCGATTATAGTTAAATGGCGTGAAGCACATGTTTACGAGTTAATGCTCACAATACAAACATACAAGTAAACCTACACACACATTGGGCCAAATTCTGTTAAAAAGCAATATTCTAATCTCTTTCTAAATCTAGAAAATGAATTTAAACTCCCGCAAATCTCTATTTTTTCACGGCTAACCTCGATGCAGACACATCAGATGTCAGAGAGATCTGACGCAGGATTAACAGCATTTCGTGCTTTACGAAAAAAAAAAATCGGGTATCAAACCCAGAACTTGTCATTTCACGTACAATAAGATGTTTAGATTAAAATTTATTTAAAACAGAATTGGCACAATTATGTTAGTAGACAAGCAAAACTAAAGGATATTATTCGGGAGTCCTGTTTTGGTATTCAAAACAGTTATCGAAATGACCCCCGCTCTCCTTCTCTCTCTGGTATACGTAATTAGACAAAGATGACATTTATCTATCGGATAACTTCATATTATTATCTAATAGAAGAAAGTAGACAATTTTGATTTATATTCGAATAAGGTTTATTTCAAGTACTTTATAAATTAAATATCATGCGTTCATCTAAGTGTAATCTATCTATCCATGGTTTTCTTACTATTAAAATGAAACTAAATTCGAATGAAAATTGTGAAACAAAGCTAGGTCAATAATGTATGCGCATAACAATAAAAATATATGCGCGCAACAAAATTCTACCAAAAATTCCTGAAGTGTAAAATAATTTAATCTGCGAAGAGACGTTTGTAAATTATATTCGTTTCGTAAAGGGTTCCCATCAAAATATGCAATGTAATAGTTTTTATGACATTCCAAACTTGGGTCATGATTTTTTAAATCTATTTTTAATTACTTTGAAACTAAGCCATAAAGATCTTACGAATTTCAAATGAGAATTGAATATTAATCACTATAAAAGAAGGACGTCATGTTACAGCCCCTAAAAATGTCTTTCATATTCAAAATAAGTTATTATTTTTGTTAAGCGCATATTATTATAACGCGCATAAGAATTTTATATATAATTTTATTTGACGTTTAGTTTATGATTTTGTATAAATTCTGGCATTGAAATAAAAATACATTTAACCTATCTTTAGGCAAAAAAACAATGGATTGATAGGCAAAAATCCGCCGGCAGACAACAGTCATATCAAACATTAGTATTGATATAAGAAAATTATTTGTGGACAGTCAAAAACGGAGGGTTGTATGATTCTATACACACCGTTCTGCGTATGGTCGCAGGAATGCTGGCTGTGCTGGCTACAGGAGTCCTCGGAGCAAGACCTGGTGGTAGCTTGGGGTGTGGTGGATGCATCTGTTGATCATCCGGGGTATCAATCCGATTCTGTGGCACTTTTTAATCACAAACTCAAATATATTAAGTATAAAATCCGTGTAATGTTGTTTAGTTGCTTTGTTTAAAAACTTAATAAATATGGCAGGTAATGTATGACGAGATTTTCAATTTTGTTCCTGTATAATATAGATAAGATAAGATATAGAATAGATATAGATAAGAATACGGTGTGGTAACTTTGGTTATTACTTCATTGAGATTAGGTATTGATGTAAATAAGTACACGTCTATTAGCAGTTAGTGTCGTTTATTGAGTAAAGAATAAAATATTACAAAATATGGAACTGCATAAAAATGCTTACTCTATAAAACGTGAGAATACATGTTGTAATTACGGTAAACGGGCGAGGCATCGCCTTACACCTCCCCTGAAAAGTTTCCCTTATACCCCTCCATCAGAGAGAAAAAAAAAATTAAGTTATACATTTTTTTATACATAAAATATCCAAACTACTTAAGGTATAATTAGATTGTTTACCTAGCACATTTGGCAGCCCAATTCTTGAGTTAAATTATAGAGTATATCATTATGCTGCAAGCCAAGTGAAGGTATGGTGGACAAAACAAAAATTTAAGCTGGGTAAAATGAGGAACAGCTTATTTTTAATCAATCAGGTCCTATGTCTGTATATCGAATATTTAGTCCATTAGTTGTCAATAATATAAAAAAATGCAAAATTTCAATTTAGTCATGGATGGAGAAAGGATGTTATATTTTTAAATTAAGGACTCATTCGCACTAGACATATTATTTAACGATAAACAATAAGCAATTCAGTTAAAACTCTACATACATGCCAATTGTGACATAAGGCACATTGAAAATTCTTCCGAGAAATTAGCAATTTCCTTTCGCTTTGTTTAATTTATTTGCAATCAATAAATTAAAGATTTATAATTATCCACTAAGTCTAAGGAGAGGCTGTGTTCTGAGGAGAATGGGCTGTGTTCTGAGGAATTGTTGATATGATGCCTACGACCACGTTTTATCAACGCACCTCTCCACGTTCCCTGCCGAAGGTTTCCTTAGAGACTATAGCATAGGGTTCTTCAAGGAAGGAGTTATAAGGTTTTTAAAGGGTCGGCAATGCGCGAGTGACACACCTGGTGTTGAAAGCGTCCATAGGCTTCGGTAACTGCTTACCAGGCAGACCGTATACTTGTTTGACTTTTTTTTTTATTTAAAAAGACAACTCCCGCACTAGAGAACAAGCTCTGTGTCGCGGAGGATTTTACAAACATACAATTAACGGACACAAATTACACCCAGACTCAGAATAATTCTTTGTGGGTCACACAAAGTTTGTGCACATTGGCCACTGGACCACCGTCTTCCTCAGTCTTCTTAGTAGTATAAAAAAAAACTGGTAAACTACCAGCAATGCGCATAATGAAGCCATGGCCTAAAAGACATTACTTTGATATCAACAGACATTTTACACTCGGCCATAACCATCAGGTAATTGTTTAAAAGCATGCGGCATACGTGGCCATGTACATAAATTACTGATGGGACATATAATTTTAATGTTTATGGTGTTATTATGTAGGTACTTTTACTTTATTGTATCTGTGTTTGCATAAAGAGCTTGATGAAATTAGAGAGAGTAGGAAGAATTGTTAGTGGAAAGTCAGTGGTCTCTTTAAAACTATAAAGAAAAGTAGGTAAAAGTGAGGTACGGTACCATACAAAAAGGGAGTTAAGTGTTATAAAGAAGAGACCGTCCGTACCCTTCAATAACCCTTTGAACGAGTTTAAAGGGTAATTGAAGATGTATTTTTTAGCCTTTTAAGCGCTTAGCTAAATATCAATTGCCGTGCCAAATAATACCTACAAAAAACTACCTCTGAACGAGTATCCGGACGGTCCCTGTTTTAAAACCCTTTAAACGAGTATCCGAAGGAGCCGCCTTGCATACAAGCGAGCAAGCCGACTGTGGAAGTACCTTCCCTTAACAGAAGACCACAGCCAAATTACAACACAAGTGTTCCTACGCGTTCGTAAAAAATGCAGTTTTAAGATTATGCTTGCGTAATTATTTTAGTTCAAGATATTGTATTACTAGCTGTTGCCCGCGGCTCCGCCCGCGTGGACGTCGGTTATCGCTGTAAAAAGTAGCCTATGTGTTATTACAGCCCATAATCTATCTCTGTGCCAAATTTCATCCAGATCCGTTCAGTAGTTTTTACGTGAAAGAGTAACAAACATCCATCCATACATCCATACATCCATCCATCCATCCATACATCCATCCATCCATCCATACATCCATCCATCCATACTTACAAACTTTCGCGTTTATAATATCAGTAGGAAAAATCAACTAAATAAATGCATCACCGTTCATGAGGTGTTTGTAACCGTGTTTCTTAGCAAATACAATTCTATTCTATTCTATTACATTTTCCCGTTTCACATTACCATTGCACTTGGTAAAAATATCCAAAAAAAAAAACAAAAAGGCACGAGAAAAACGTATTCGATTATAAATATAAATCTACGATGTGAAAATAAAATGTCATACGTGAAAGTCGAAAAGCTTGCAATAATAAAAATGTGATTTATATTAACAAACAGAATATAAAAAACGAAGAGAAACGAAAAAAAAATGCGTGGCGCATAATTTCAGTGGCAATGTGTTGAGCATCTTTATTTAAGTTGACATTCAGATTTTAACTTTAGGCGCGTCGTCGTCTATGAGCTTGTTTGTGACTTTGTAGCGGCTAAACGGATAGTCCGATTTTAATAAGAGGTATAGTGCCCATACAATTGAGCAAGCCCGACTGGGGAAGGACCTACCTTAATGTGCTTTTCGGGGCTGACATCCTGTGATTTTTTTGTCAAAAATCCCCAATATTTCCTCAATTTTGGCCCGAAATGGGAATCCAACCTAGATCATCATAATCAGCAGTCGCACTCAATGACCACTAAACCAACAAGACACAAAAATACAACAGACATACTTCCTAAAACCACATTTACCCTCAATATTTACCATCACAGGTGGTAAAAATCTACAGGGGTGAGAATGCCTATACATTTTTAAAGCTCAGGTGGGCAGGTGCGAGCGTAACGGTGCATTCATCCCCCTATTTTATTAGGGTTGCGTACTGAACGAATGAATGTACTAGTCTATCTGTCAGTAGAACTATAGAACGGAATAAAGGAATGAATCTTTTATTGTGTACGAGATTTATTTTTTCGAAGTGATAGTTGTACATGACGGGTTGGTTCAGTGGTTTAAGTGGTTAGCTTGCTAATTCCCACTGCGTGGCGTGTTGAGGGTTCGATGCTCACAAGGGACAAAAAAAAATGTGACCCATAAATGGTTGTTCCGAGTCTGGGTGTACTTTGTGTCCGTTAAATTGGTTTATAAATAACAACTCCCGCAACAGAGAACCTCTGTGTCACAGGGGACTTTACAAACATACAATTTATGGGACAACGGACACAAATTACAACCAGATTTGAAACAACTCTTTGTGGGTCAATTCCCACACAGGACAGACAGGTAGGGCATCATACTAGCGAGCAAGCTCGACTGGGGAAAGACCTTCACCTTACAGAAGGCCACAGCCAAATAACTATACACAGCGGTGTAGTTGTGTTCCTGCGTGAGAGTACCACGTATTCCTATCTCAGGGATACTCCATCTTACAGCCCTGGTGTAATAAAATGGGTTGGCTACTCGTAAGTGATACCTCTGGTATTGCAAGCGTCCATACGTTACGGTAACTACTTAACATTAGGAAAAAAAACTTACATATATTTAAAACATTCGTTTGTAAACATCGATTTGAATCTGCACGCATTTCCCCCGCGTTTATGAATTATTTATACCTGGCAACATTCACGTGTGACTTTAAATCAACGGTGACAGTACAATGTATGTGTAATATTGCATCACGTTTTTTTGGGGTAGGCAGAGATGTATAACACTTATGTTTCATAATGTTAAGTCTTATGTTAGAGAGTAAGGGAGGCAAGCTTATTGCGAATTACTGGGCATAATTTTAAGAGGACACTTTACAAGCGAAGAAACTCGTCTGGGAAAGGATTGACCTTACAGAAGACCAAATAACTACACACATTTGTGTAGTTGTGTTTCTGTGCTTGAGTTCAAGTCTTCTGAGGGATGCGTTTTTAAGAAAACGGTTCTTAACCCAGGAGATACCTCATCATAATACCCTGATACTTGAAATCAGGATATTATGAAGAGGTATCATACATACCTACATGCAAACAGAGTTCTAGTCTACACTAGCTTTTAAACCATTCGTTGACTGGACTAATTGACAACTACATAACATACCGGTTGAGATAGAAATCGCACTTTAAGCAAAGCAAGTCGTTTATCTTCCCACTTAGTGTAAACTTCTAAAAAAGTATCAAAATCATTAAAATTGTACATATAGAGCGATACAGGGCGCGTGTGTGCGGGCCTCGCTCGACTTTATGAATTATTTACATCTGGCAACACCGCGTGTGCCCGTCACTATCTGCCAGGGTTGTCAACCCACGATTTATGGACGTACTCTTTTTTGTTACTTTTTCTATTCGCCACTGTTTTTGTTTTACTTTTGTGCAATTCATTTGGCGTGTAATGGTAAAATATGATAGTATTAAATAATCTATTTAATACTATCATATTTGGAGGAAAAGTAAGAAGTGAACGTGGAAATCTATTGCCAAGCCAGACAGTCTATTACAACTGCTTACACTCTTTGCCCGCTGAATGGTAAGCAGTTACCGTAGCTTATATACTATTGTAATATCAGTAACATTACTCATGCGTTGTAACTCTTGTAACAAGGTTTATGTTCGAGGAACGGTACCCGTAGGTGTAGGTACTCACACACAGGAGCGATAAGATAGTCTGTCGACATGACATAGTAAAAATCTCTTACATTGTAATCTATAGTTCATTACTAATTCATTCAATAAAAGTGTAAGTGGACTCTGTACCGTTCTATTCAATAAATAAATAAATTACTACATCAACCTCAAATCTATAAATAATACCGAAGCTTCCAAATTTATGTTTACTAATAAAATATCAAACCCAAACAATTCAGTACACTGGTACAGTGATTCATCACTACTGCACGCGGCATAGCATTCATATTTTACAGTTTGGCAGCCCTAACGCGTTATTGCAATTCCCCGAGGTACCAGTTTGTTCATATCTCTCATTCCGTCGCCGGATTTCAACGGGGACGGACGCTTTTCACTCTCGCTCTTTTAAAAGCGACCCACTTTATGCGTTCGTTGTGTGGTCTTCTATTTTAGTTTTTAGTGCTTTTTTACAGCGTTTTTATAAAAGTAAGATATTAAATGAATGGGTGGGCTGTGTTTGAAAGTTTCTGAATTATTTTGTGTGAGTGTTGTTGATGGGAATGCATAAATATTATAGCAATATATGAATTGAAAAAAAACTGGAAAGTTTTGTAATAAAAGTCGTACTACTTTGTCATAATTTGCGGCTATTATTATGGGTGATTACTTCTAGTTTATAGGTATACGTCAGAAGACAAAAAACTGAAATATATCACTTATTATATTTGGTTGTTAATGTCAAAAAATCATGATTTCTTGGCCAGACAGCTGATAGAATAGAAAATAACTAAGCTATTATTTGGTTAAACAAAATATATATTTTTACAGGTTTCGGTCACGGCGGCTAATCTTAACGGTGTTTAGGCATCTGTGTGTGCAATGGTGCACAGGTGCCTGTTTTATTTCCTCCCTGTCATTGTCCAATTGGAAGAAAATCTGACACGACCGGAGATCAGACCTAACGGCTTTCTGTGTTTATCAAGGCACGAAGGTGTAAACACCGCGAATTTTGAAACGGCCGGCATTTATCAAAATTAATCTGTATCTATTTTAAGCCCGACCCAGGAATAGAATCCTGGACATCGTGAGCAGCCGTCGCACTCAAAGACCGCTCGACCAACGAAGCACTTAGATTAAGTAATTAATACGAATAATAAATCGCACTTAAAAGTAGTTTAATAGAATCTGACTAAAGCACTTTCAAATATACGTTCCATTTTAAAACCAACTTCCAATATGGACAATGCCTACCTATTTAATGCGAAAAAGTGCGATTTTGAATCCAATTTCCTTCAAATCGGTCCCTCTACGAATCGTTTAAAACAAATTTCGCTTTTATTCAAACTGAATGCCTCATTTGGCAACGTGTGACCCGCCATCTTTTATGCATGGATTTTTCAATTCTGTGCAAATTTTTACGACTACCCTACAAACCAGGTTTATGATGTTTTTTATAGTAATCGCGGATTCTTTAATTTGAGCGACATGCGAATGAGGTGTCGGTTTTTATTTCCTTTTTTTTTAAATAAAAAATGGATGAATTCGTTTTAATTTTGAACAAAACAGCGGAGAGCTATAAAAGTTTTAGTATGTACTTAAGTCTACAAATATTAGGCTTTATAATAATAATATTAAAAAGCCGAGAAATTTTGTTTGAACGCGCTAATCTTAGGAACTAGTAATATTTCAAATATTAGTTTAGCACTTAATAGCTTAGTTATTGAGGAATATTAAAGGCGATATGAAAGTAAAAGGATAAAGAGTATTTAAAAATATTTGTGCTGACTAATTTTATTAATTAAGTTTCTAGAATAGAAGGTGGAGGGCCAGGTGTTGTGGCGCGAATTAGGAGAGGTCTTTGTCCAACAGTGGACTAAAATAGGCTGATTGATTGATGCTAATTGGCCCTAATGCGGGTTGGTGAATCAGACATGTCTTTAGAATTTCTTCTAAGATGTGTGGGTTTCCTCACGATGTTTTTCTTCACCGTTGGCAGATGGCAAATCATTTGATTAGTGCATATAAACTCCACAAAGTGAAATTCTCATTGGTACAGCCCGGGACCGAACTCGCACCTCTTGCGTGCAAGTCGGTTCTTTTCCCACTCGGCCACCACCGTTTAATTAATCGCTCTAATGCAACACATTATTTTTTTTTTGTGTTTGTTATTGTCACGACAAGGTTTGTATCTAATAGAAGAAAATTAAAAGAAAAAAGATCTATTTTTATATGGCGGTACGAAGTTTGCCGTGTCAAGCTAGTTTTAAATATAAAAAGTTTATTTTGTACAAATGTAAGGAAGAATTCCCCAACATATTTATGGAGAAATTCTCAAAAGAAAACGATGAATACATTATGATATGCAAAACGCGGGTATTTCTCACTAAAACTTGTGAAATTCACACTTCGGGTGAATGTTTAGATGTTATGCTGAGATAATTTTGTTTTGTACTTTTACGTAGGATAACAATAACTGGCATATTTTTTGAAATAAGCAGTTTAGTTGGAATTTGCGAAAAATCTGAGCTTTATATATTTAAACAGTTTTCGTGTTTCTTGTGTTAGCATTTGCTGTAATAATATAACTTAATATTATTTTAAAAATTGTTGTCTAAATATTATTATAAGTACCTACATTTTCGTTAAATTTAAATGTGCGTGTTTGCATGTACAGACAGTGTATTGACTTAACTATCAACCACGCTGAATCGCGAACATCGCGAAAGCCATACATGCAAACACGCTCATTCGGTTTTTGAATTAAGTTGAATCAACATCTATAAATATAAAAGTGTTTAAAATAAAATTGATTTTCTACAATACTGTGTTCTCATTTTCTGACCTTTATCACTTGCAAGTGATGCTAATGGTATTACAAGCGTCTATAGACTACGTTAACGTACAAGTAATACGAATTTGTCTTTCGGAAAGAGTTTACGTTTTTACATTACTAGGATTACCTCGTCAAAGTGTCAATTATACTACCAAATGTCGAAATGATTCGAAATATCGTTTGGAAATCTTACTACATTTATGGTAGATGGGTTTAATATCCCTGTCCCTCTAGACAAGTGGCATGAACGGTAGTCGAATCGAATAGAATAGCAAGAAAATGTATGGGTTATGACATAAGTTTACGAATTTATATTGTAAACTGACGATGTGAATTTATTAGGATGTAGGCTTTTGAAAGGTAGGGTTTTTTTATTCTTTTTATACTCCTAAGGAGGCAAACAAGCATACGGGCCACCTGATGGTAAGCAGTTGCCGTAGCCTATGGACTCTTGCAACACTAGGGTGTAACTCGCGCGTTGCCGACCCTTTAAAACCCGATAACTCCTTTCTTAAAGAACTTCATGCTATAGTCTCTTGGGAAAACTTCGGCAGGGATCTCATTCCACAACCTAATCGTACGTGGTAAGAAATTCCTCTGGAATCGTACGGTATGTCATGTTTGAGGTGCTAGTATTCCCAGTCGGCCAGTAGGGCTTGATCGTTTGGTTCGCCTGCCTTTCCTAAAGTCTTCAAGCCTTCTGTCATCATAATACGCTCTGACAGACTGGTTATCCTAGCCACACAACCCGTATAAGTAATAACTAGTCTATCATAACCAATTCTTAACCTCATAATACCGTATACAGAATTCAAATCAAACTTAAAACATCTCCCGTCGAATAATCGCCTAAGTTGAATAGTTCGAATACGCAATCACCACGAATAATCCTGTAACTCCACTTGCTAGGATGTGCATTCCTCGATAATCCTCCACAGATAGACCTATCGTACAAGTTTGCTGGCAATGTGCGAGCAAGACTTCCGATGCCAACGGATACATTAGAAAGAGATAACATGACTTCGACTGTAGTAGTTCAAAAACTGCCCACTGAATTCAACGGTTGGAGTTGGACGGTTCTAATACGTTGTGGCTTTTCCTGAACGGTTCGTTCGGAAGCAGTTGAACTTAAAACTTTGTACGTTGATTCTGGTTTGTCGGTTTTAAACGAAACTTTTGCTAGGTAAAGTGTGTGGTGGTAAATAACAATGCTTGCTTAAGGCTTTAATTCAATCTACTGCATGGTTGGTTCAGTAGCTTAAGTGGTTACCTCGCCATTTACCACTGCGTGGCGTGTTATGGGTTCAAAAAATCTTGTGATCCATAAATGTTTGTCATGTCAGTCTGGATATAATTTGTGTCCGTTAATTGTATATTTGTAAAGTCCCCCGCGACAGAAGGCTTGTTCCCTCCCTAGTGCGGGAGGAGTCTTTAAAAAAAAACGTGTTTGGGCACTGCCGATTAAAGTGAAACAACTTGTGAATTGTATCGTCGAGCTGTCGAGCTATTACATTATTATTTTTGAATATGGAAAGCGTTAGGTGACGATGACGCGAGTTCCATGATTTTCGTTCACCCAAAAAGTTTGATTATGGAAAGCGTTCGGTGACGATGCCTGAGTTTCATGATTATTGTTCACCCAAAAAATGCTTACGCTTACGCGCCTAAAGAAGATTTCACTTAAAAAAAATACATGCGCGGTTTAAACCTAACTAAAAAACTAGTATTTTATTCGTGTAGATACAGCTTTATCTGAACAAAGGCCTGTAATATGTAACGTATCGTATAATATTATAGGCGCAGCCGATTGTCTGGAGTCGCAGAAGCATGGCAGGCTGTGTACGCTTTGTGTATGTTCACATGACGACACACGATGGATTACTGAACCCATTATAGTGTGGGAGATAGTGACGTATCGAAGTATGAGATATAGATGACTGCCTTGGTGGTCCAGTGGCCGCAGTATGCGTCTGCTGTGTACGAGGTAATGGGTTGAATTCCCACACAGGACAAAATTTTATGTGAAAAAGAATTGTTTTGAGTCTGAGTGTAATTTGTGTCCGTTAATTGTATGTTTGTTAAGTCCCCCGCGACACAGAGCTTGTTCTCTAGTGCGGAAGTCGTCTTTAAAAACTCATACATTGGTTTTCCTAAAAAACTAATCTTCATACAGCAGCCCTGTATACATATCTCCCTTGCCATGTGTACGTTGAAGTTGAAAATTGAGATAAGTACGGAATTGGTACTAATACGAGGAATTTGTCGCTTAGCTAAAGTATTATGCCGAAAACATAACATAATTTCAATCTCTATCTTAACACACTATATAATGAGAAAGTTTTTGATGGATGGATGTATGATTTATTACTCAATCACGCCAAAACGGTTAAACGGATTTGGATGAAATTTGGCACAAAGATAGATTATAGTCTGGAAAAGCACATAGGGTAAAAGTAAAAAAGCTAGGCTAGTTAAAAAAAATAATCAAAAACAAATCAGATTGGTGTTATTGCATTTTGTAATAAGTTTAATAAAATTAGCAAGTCTACAAAACTAAATTGTATTCATCTCAACCCATAAACGTTCCACTGCTGGGCACCGGTCTCCTCCATACACTTGGAGGGATATTAGCCTACTATACCAAGCGGGCCAGACGGGTTAGTATAGGGTTTAGTTTCAATTTTCCCTCTCTTGCAGTGGATATTGTCTGCCTGACATACTCCTTTATATTCCTTCTCATAGATAAAATAAAAAACGTGTGCAGATAAGACAAAAACTACATCATGAACGCTCAAAATTTTACCGCGAGCATATTTGTCTGAAATTGTGTTTGAAAAAACTTTACCATAGTAAAGCTGTGTGACAGTCAAAAGTTAGACGTGTTCAAAGTTTCCACGGCGACGGAGACTGTTCGCTTGAATACTTCCTAATTACTGTAACAAACATCCATCCATCCATTCTTACAAACTTTCACATTTATACTCGTAATATTAGTAAGGATATAGCGTATGTCGCTTACAAGTAACGTGGCTTTATATTGGTAAAAGAATTTACTAAATCGGTTCAGTAGATCCAAAGGTTTTTTTTTTTTTTTTTTCATTTACTCACAGAAATATGGGTAGACAAGGTGGTACATGATAATAATAATATATAATCCACATATTAACCATCACTGGCATGCGAGATTTCAGAATACTTTTCTATAAAATTACTTAGAATTAATCAATTATTACATTACATTTCAACATTACTACATTATAAAGATTTAAATTATTATTTATTAACATTCATTATTATTGTAACTTATAGATTTATACAATTATTCAGAATTAATCAATATATTACATTTCAACATTATTCAGATTTAAATTATTATTTATTAACATTTATTATTCAAACTAAGTAAATAAATTATACTGTATAATTACATTTTCATTGCAATAACATGTCATAGCCAAACTTGGATGTCAGACTTAAGTCAGTAAAATACTCCTGGATGCTATAATAACACTTGTCCTTTAGCCACACGTATAACTTTTTATGAAAAGTATTTGTGGGTAAATCTTTCAAGTGATCTGGTAACCTGTTATATATTTTGATAGTCATAGGGTAACTGTTTCTTCTAAATAGTTCTGTTTTTATGTTAGGTAACAGTAATCTATTAGGATGACGCGAATTAAAACTACAACAGTCACCAAAAGTTTTAAACAAATATTTGTGAGTTTTGACCAACTTAAAACATTCAAATATATAAACTGCTGGCAGGGTTAAAAGATTTAAATTTTTGAACAATGGTCTACACGAAGTCAGGGGATCTACATTACATAAGGCCCGAATACACTGCTTTTGTGCTAAAAATAGTTTATTGAATTCTACTGAACCACCCCACAGTAGAATACCATATCTTAAGTTAGAAACCACATAACCATGATATGCCTGCAGTGCAGTCTTTTGGTTAGATATTCTTGTAAGCCGCCATAGCGCATAAACATATCTATTTATTTTTGAGCAAGTTCTATCTATATGCGTTTTCCAAGAGAGTTGGTTACCCCCTACAACGTCACAAATTCACAAACTTTATCTCTTTATAATATAAGTGAATAGTGTAAGTGGACATTGTACCGTTCTATTCAATAAATAAATAAATAACCTAAATAAGTACAGATTTGAAGAGTATGTGTGATATGATGTCTGCGTCTTTCACCGTCTTTTGCAGATTTAAGCAAGACTATAGCTACGTAATACCAACTTAATAGTTAAAATTTTAAATTTTAAACTAAACTATAATTTTGATATGCCCAGTCACTTTCACAATTAAAACACAGCTAACTCCTCACAAGCTAAAATCCAGCCGTTTAGCCTTAGAGCGTTCCAAACAAATATACATACCATACTTCTGGGTCAGTCGGTTAAAAACATTGAAAAGTTGTACAGAATGTGTCTGTAACTAGCGGACCTGGCAGACATCGTCCTACCCGGAAAAGCTGAAATACCGACAGCAGCGCCACCTACCGGGTCTTATTGTGAATCTAAACCATCCGGGGCCCTACCCGAACACACACACACAAAATTTCATTAAAATCAGCCAAGCCGTTTAGGATGAGTTCAATTACAACGAAAAGTGGCATTGATTTTTATATCTAAAGGATTAATTTAATTTTAATTGAAGTGTGTGTGTACCAACTTTGGAGTCAATCGCCCCACAGAATAAAAAATATACATAAAAAATGCAAACCCTCATTTCATAGGGGTAGAATTTCAAAAAACCATTTCTTAGTGGATACTTACAGGTGGACCGACGACCTGGTAAAGGTTGCGGGCAACCGATGGACAAGGTCGGCTCAGGATCGAGAGTTGTGGAAAACCTTGGGGGGGGCCTATGTCCAGCAGTGGACGTCTTTTGGCTGAGATGATGATGATGATGACTTACATTTCATAAAGAACACACCCTCCAAATTACATATCTCTAGACCTAGCAGTTTAGGTTGTGTGTTGATTATAAGTCAGTCAGGACTTTGAATTTTATTTAATATATAAAATTCTCGTGTCATAGTCTGAGAATCGGCCAACATCTATTTTTCATCTCCCTAAATGTTAAGGGTGGTCCACCCCTATCTTTTTTATTTAATTTTTTTTTGTTTTTATTTATTTGTTATACAGCATTAAAAAATACATACAACCCTTAATTTTCACCCCTTTACGATCAACCCCAATTTTTTAATAGCGATATTACTATTTTAGTAGCAAAACAACGTTTGCTGTGTCAGCTAGTATGTATATAGAAGTAAAGCTACCTTAATACTAAGCGACGCGACGCACGCGACGTTTAGTTTTGTTCCCATGCATTAGTTAGTACTTGCTTGTAGATTTAAAGTATGAATGTGATAGATAATACGAAACCTAATGATGCAGAGTGAGATGGTAATAGATTCAATAAAGCTACTGTTAACGACAACAGTTTCCTTTTAATAGTGCGATATAATGTACGTCTTTCTTTTTGAAACGAAGTTCCATAACGCGCGTTGCGAAAGAGGGCTAGACGACACTTTTTGTTTTTTTTAATTATTTTGGCGAATTCTCTAAACGGCCAATAATAATATGTCAAATTTGTGTAAGGATACTTTTAATCTAAGAGTAAAGTAAGTAAATAATAAATTAAAGGTCAAATAGTAGCTTAAAATTTAATGAATTATCGTTAAATTTCGACCACGGGCGATCACTAGTATAAGGAGTCTTAAGGAATTATTTCAAGTATTAATTTTGAGAATAAAATAAAATTGCGTAGATAATTCTGTAAAGTACTTTTTTATTTTTATCGATAAAAAATCATAATAAAAAATGTATACCCGAATAATTATTTTCTTTATACCTCAAATAGAACTAGAAATTAATATTTTTATAATAAGAAACTTCGTTCCTATCTGGTGTCCGACGACATCACTCAGTTTTTTTTAAATACTATAATTGCTGTAGGTAATGCGGTGTATTCCTTAGTCGTTATAACTTACTGTATGGCTGTGGTCTGCCCCCAGTGTACTGAGGTGACTGTAAAAGTGGTGCACTTCTCTGGACCGGCTGTACCTCTTCCGACACTGTAGACAAAGAGAAAATAAGATTAAATAATAAGCAACACTTTGTGGCGTTGTCTATTACTAGCTGTCCTTCAACGCGCTCGCTCGAGAGGGTGAGTTTATATAAGGCACCACGGGCGCAACCGCGGCCTCCCACTCAGTTAGGACCGCGGATTCATCCTCGCCGTCGAGGTCGAATTACGCACTGGGTCGCTCAGGTTACTCAGGTGGGTCACTCTAGACCCACCATTAGGGAAGTAGTCACAACGCCCCAAGCCGAGTTTCGTACTCCTTTAGTGGGTGCCCTTGGGCCAACGTTATCTAGTTTGTAGTTTTTAGTTTGTAAGTTTCCTTAGGCCTTGAGTCCTCACCACAGTCCGAGTAAAGGCCACCTGGCCAACAACTACGTCATACAAGAAAAAAAAAAGAAAGACCGCGGTCTCTTTCTCCTGCGCATTACCGGCAAGTTAAGTTCTCTACTTCGCTTCTGGCTCTCAATAAATCTTGTGCCTACCAACCTACACCCTGAGTGTAGTAGTAGTGTTCTATTTTGTACCTATTCTATTTGTTTGTTTTTGTGCTTCTTTTGATGTGTTCTGGACCTGTCACGCGGGTCACCACGTGGTTGGAACCCACCTAACTTCACACTACGTTACATCATAGATTATGAAATAGCGGTAGTAGCTCAGTGGGAAAGCATCCGAATTGAATTTTACTTAGTGAATTGCATTAATCCAGACATACTGTTTTTTTATGCTACGTAGATGGCAAATAAGCATCCCGCCTGAGAGTAAGCAGTTACCGTAGTCTATGAACGCTTGCGTTTTGTAATGGAATTTAATCACATGTAATAGTCTTCCAAATTGGACAGCAAATCGGACTAGCCACTCCACTAAAAGTCAATATGGGCACCCAATTAGTATCCTCGTAGTACACGATGTACGTCCGTCCATCTGTCCGTCTCGCCCCATTAGCTCGTACAATAGTGATAAGTAATTCAGGTGAATCGATCGGGCTATGTTTGGTACCGACGTTAGATAGATAGATAGAATATTCTTTATTGTACACCACTTAAGTACTATAACTAATACAAGAAACAAAATAATTAAAATATATAGGCACAATGGGCGGCCTTCAAGAAAGGAGTTATAAGGTTTTTAAAGGGTCGGCAACGCCTGAGTGACACCCCTGGTGTTGCAAACGTCCATAGGCTACGGTAACTGCTTACCATCAGGCGGGCTGTATGCTTGTTTGTCACCTACCTAGTATAAAAAAAGCGATCTCTTCCAGACAACCTTAGGATGGACTTATTGAGAGAGGAGATGGTAGATACTGAATATGGTAGTTTTGTGTAAGTAGTTCAATTCCAATGACCCATTAGTAGAATATTGTTTTTGAAATTGTTGTAAATAATAATAAAAAATACTCAATATATTTTTAAAGAGAGGTAGGGCACTATACTAGCGAGCTAGCCTGACTGGGAAAGTAACTTCACCTTACAGAAGAACACAGGCAAATATCTACAAAGAGCGGTGTAGTGTTTCCGTGTGTGAGTACAGCCCCTCTAGACAAGTGGCATAAACGGTAATCGAATCGAAAAGTCAAAAAATCAAATGTATGGGATTTGACGTAAGTTATAGATATAATGTCGTAAACTTACGTCAAATCCCATACATTTTGACTTTTCGATTCGACTATCGCTTATGCCACTTGTCTTGAGGCTCAGGTCTCTAGAGCTCATTTAGGGATGCGTTTTTGAAATAAACGTTTTCCTATAATTTATTTATTTACGGTCTGCCAACAGATGTTACAAATAATGAAACAAATTAATTTTCTATGTAACCAAACTAATATCATAAAGAGGAAATATTTTTTTGTTTGTTTGTTTGTTACGATTTAAATCAAAAACTATTCGATCGATTTTAAAAATTCTTTCACCATAAGAAAGCTACATTATCAGCGAGAAACATAGGCCATATTTTATTGAAAAAAAATTACGGGATCCGGCCGGCTGATTCTCTAAGAAACAGTGATGGCAAACTGACAGTTGTGATTGCTCGGTGACGGCACAATCTATTGACTAAACGTCAAAAAGGCTCGGATTTTGCTCTTATACGGAATACCAATTTTCAATCTGACAGTCAGATTTTGCTCGGTTTTCGCGGTGTCTTACGGAATACCCCTGCGGGACGTGACGCTAGGGTGTTTATAAAACACTAGTTGTTGTCCACGGCTCCACCCAAGAGTATCGGTTATCGCGATAAAAAACTATTAGCTAATCCAGATCATAATCTATCACTATGCCAAATTTTCATCCAGATCCGTTCAGTAGTGTTTACTTACGTGAAAGAATAACAAACAATATAAGTAGAGTAGGATTATTCTTTTGTAAAACGAAAAAGGTGTCAAGTGTTTATTGTTTCGAGGAAGTCGTAAAACATGTCAGAGTGAAAATTCTATTGAAGTAGATGGGTTTACATCTCGGTTGAGTCATAAAAATGATTTATGGTAAAGCGTGATTTGTTTGTACGAGACTTGACTATTTGATTACTGTAGACATTGACAACGAAAACTTAAAATTCATTTAGGAATAAGCCAGTTTTTATAATGAATAAGCCAGAAAGATGATGTCAGCTAAATTTTCCGGCTAGTTCGCTGACGTGAAGCTTTGAGAAGAACTAGCAAGTAGACATAAGGCAACGAATAAGCGTAAATATAATATCTTGTTGGGCACTGGTGTTAGTGGTTGTTGAGTGCGATTGTGACCACGAGATCATGGGTTCGATTCTGGTCGGGACAAATATGTATATACTAGCTGTTGCCCGCGGCTCCGCCGGCGTGGATGCGGTTATCGCTGTAAAAAGTAGCCTATGTGTTATTCCAGACCATAATCTATCTCTGTGCCATCTCTCTATTTCATCCAGATCCGTTCAGTAGTTTTTACGTGAAAGAGTAACAAACATCCATCCATCCATTCTTACAAACTTTCGCATTTATAATATTAGTAGGATTTGTTATATTGACTGCCTAGGTGCTCCAGTGGCCGCAGTATGCGCCTGCTGTGCACGAGGTTGTGGGATTGATTCCCACACAGGACAAAACTTTGTGTGACCCACAAAGAGTTGTTCTGAGTCTGGGTGTAATTTGTGTCCGTTTATTGTATGTTTGTAAAGTCCCCCGCGACACAGAGCTTGTTCTCTAGTGCAGGAGTTGTTTTTTAAAAATAATAACAATAAATAATATGGTTTTGCTGACAAAAAAACTCGACAGAAGCCCAAAGTTTAAATAATTTCGGTAAGAAGGATACTATAATGTAAATTACGATTCATTTAAGTATTGAACTGTAAAATATTATGCATAATACCTACAAGCCTGTTTAAACACTTTTTCAAAGTTTTGTTTCTATTACTAGCTGTTGCCCGCGGCTCCGCCCGCGTGGATGTCGGTTATCGCTGCAAAACGCCTATGTGTTATTCCAGACCATAATCTATCTGTGAACCAAATTTCATCCAGATCCGTTCAGTAGTTTTTACGTGAAAGAGTCACAAACATCCATCCATCCATCCATTCTTACAAACTTTCACATTTATAATATTAGTAAGGATTCTATTTTAACAAAGTATAGCTCGTAGCTATGTAAAATATTCCAGTTTTATATAACAGTTTAACTTTAAACTTAACTGAATTTCTTGTCGGTTCTCTCTCTCGGTAAAATCAACTTTGACTTTAAGAAACTTGTGTTGCCTTTACAATGTAGTTCGATTATGATAATAGTTTTGAGACTAGCGGCATGTCCCAGCTTTGCACGGGTATTTATTTAGTTTTCGTAGTGATAAAATAATTATTTTTCAATAAAATATAGCCTATGTTACCCGCTGATAATGTAGCTTTCTAATGGTGAAAGAATTATTAAAATCGGTCGTGTAGTTTTTGAGTTAAATCGTAAGAGACTGCCTCGGTGGTCCAGTGGTCGCAGTATGCGCCTGCTGTGCACGAGGTTGTGGGTTCGATTCCCACACAGGGCAAAACTTTGTGTGACCCACAGTTGTTCTGAGTCTGGGTGTAATTTGTGTCCGTTAATTGTATGTTTGTAAAGTCCCCCGCGACACAGAGCTTGTTCTCTAGTGCGGGAGTTGTCTTTTTAAAAAAAAAAAAAAAAAAAAAAAAAAAAAACTAAAAACCAAATCTTCGCCAAAAAAACTTTTAAATTTCTTGCACTTCTGCAATGATTATTTTTTTATACTACTTGGGTGGCAAACAAGCATACGGCCCGCCTGATGTTAAGCAGTTACCGTAGCTTATGGACGTTTGCAATATGAGAGGTATCACTTCCGTGATGCCATACCATTTTTTAACACCATGGCTTTAAAATGGAGTATCCCTGGGATAGGAATACGTTTCTTTCAAAATGCATTCCTAATTGAGCGCTGGAGACCTGTACTCACATACGGAAACACAACTACACCGCTGTGTGTAGTTATTTGGATGTGGTCTTCAGTAAGGTGGAGGTCCTTCCCCAGTCGGGCTTGCTCACTAGTATGGTGCTACCTCTCTTAAAAATAATAGCTGCAAAGTGGCATTTCTGTATCATGAATACATAAAGTGCAAATTGTCGTTAAGGGAGAACACGTAAGGCACCGTCAAGACATTAAAAAGGACAAAATTACATGATTGATTTAGAATAGTGCTTTATTAAAGACAATGGGTCTTAATCACGTATGTCATTTGCCTTTGTGAATAATACAGTGCTTAGTACACTGACCGCATAATCTGCCTTAAAGTACAGAATTTATTTAATTAGGCAGCCTTCCCCTAATGTTAAACTTTTTAATTTAGGGGTTGAATTTTAAAAATTCTTTATCACCCTCAAGAGTAAAATTAAAACCTTTATTTCTAACCAGAAGCAATTATATAAAATTTCATGCATCTTACTTTAAAAATGACGGACTTTCACACAACCATTCATCCCTTATTTTAACCACTGAGGGGTGAAATTCCCAAAAATCCTAGTGTTCACTTAAGTCATTGAAGGAACCCTTGTGCAGAATTTCATGTTTGTAGCCCCAGCGGTTTAGGCTCTGCGTTGGTCAATCAGTCAATCAATCCGTCAGTCAGTCGATACAAGCAACGATATATGTATAGATAACTTGGTAATGTCCAAATGGACCACTGTCCCTGCCTACCCTTGCACAGTAGACCTGTACTCACTCATAAATACAACTAAGTACACCACAATGTGTAGTTATTTGGTTGTGGCTTCCCTTCCCCTGCCGGGCTTGCTCGCCTGTATGGTGGTCTACCTCTCTTTCACCAAAGTGGGCCCACCAATGACATTATTCTAATAATATGAAATGGGTTCTTATAAATGTACTAAAGTAAAGGCCATCACAGACTAGCAACTTTCAGTTGCCACAAAGTTGATTGCCAAGTTACTAGACGCTATAAAAAATTGCTATTCTTTGGTGGCCCTAAATAAAACTAGTAATCTAACACTCACCGCGTTGTGTGGCGTCCGCAGTCGCCGTTCGCAACCCACACACCTCCCTTCCCTGCACATATAAAGACGAAACACACTCTTTATTCTTTTCTTTAAAAACTCAATAAAAAATAAACTATCGTCACCACGCGTAGCGTTAACGGCACATGCCAATTTCATTAAAAAAAGCTACAAAAATAATAGAAAAAAATCTTTTTCAATACATCGATTTGTATATCGTGTTCTTAAGAGACAAATGTGTCTGTGTTATTGATTTTTTGTCTGTTTGCTTGTTCAGTGAACGAATTTCAAATCGATATACAATATGTAATTTTAAATAAACCATTATATTTTCAAGAGTGTGTTTGTCATTAGTTTTATATGTGCATGGAAGATCATTATCAAAATAACATTATCATTATAAATTGTAAGTACAGTAGAAATCTGAAGCTGACCGCTAGTTGCACATCGACGACATTTTGTCGCACGATTTTTTGTGTCCGACGCAGTCGCGCTCGCTAGTCTGCGACGCGCGACGCTGTCAAAAAAAGTGTTACTTATATTCGTTTTTATAACATACATTACAGTTCAATAGCAGATATATATTACTAAAGTAACTCGCAGGAGAATAATCCAAAGTGTATAATGATATAAAATAATATCTGCGATTTAACTTTTTTGAATGTATGCCTGAAGACATGTTTAACATGGAAAAAGTTGCAAGCGACTTTTAGTCGGCAGATTTTTTGTAGTTCGTCTGCATCAAATCCAACGGTCAGCTTGAAATTTTCATTAAGTGTACATATGTATATGTTTTAGTATTATAAATTAGTAGGTATAGTGAATGCATAAGACTATTGTAGGTATATGCTAAGATATAGGTAAATGATAGTATTATACATATATACTGAATTAGCGAGATATATAGCTATAAAGACAAAAATAAACCCGATAATATTTTAAATATATTTCGTGCTTATATATTTCGCAAGAATTCATTCGTTTTAGTGTCACAGTTTCATCAACAATTGAAATAATTATCTTAATTTAATTCATAACGTACAATACGTAACCATAGTGCAAGGAAGAGTCTGTCTTTCTTAGGCGCCAATCAAGGGAGGGTGGGGGGCAATAGGTGCAATTGCTCCCCCCCTGTGTGGCGACCAATTCTTCTTACCATTTTATATATAACTTTTCTGAAATATTAAGTCAGTGAAATGAGCTAAGATTGCCCCCGCCTAAACCAAATCCTAGATCCGCGCCTGCTCTCTCTACATAGTGAGGAGTTGAGCACACAGACACATTATGTCAAAATAAATACAATACGCTCTGGACAAGGGCGCTCGCGCAGCAGCTGTTTTCGAACTTCGAACGGTGCTAGCCCGTACTTATAAGCCAACTGAATAGGACCTCGTGTCCCCTGCAATAGCTCGTCTGAGGGAACACTGTGGAATGTTTAGTCGGTCTCCTGTTAAGTGGGATCCCACTGAGAAGGAGGCCGGAGAGTTCGACATAACCACCCACCGACGCCGCGGTGGTATGCGTAAATGCATTTGAACCACGTAAAAAAAAAGTTATTTATTTTGACAGATTGCGGCTGTGTCTTTACTATACGTGAGATTCTTCCTTACACTATGACGAAACTACGCACTAGGCAGGCAGGTTGCTAATGCGATAGCCAAAATGGCAGTATCCACAAGCATGCCGGCTGCAGTGGCGGTTTTAGCACTATCGGCGCCCGTCCACTCCCTCCCAAATGGAAAGTACGCCCGGCATAGAATTTAGTAGGCTTCATTTAGTTTGTCTTCATCGTTTTTTGTTCTTGGTCTTGACCAAGCTTGAGCAGGCGCCAGGCTGGGGTGTCTTTGGCGCCCCTTTCAACCTTGCGCTCTCGGGCTGTCGTTCTACCGCGCCCCTTCCACTCCTAAAGCCGGCACTGGCCAGCTGCCTCTTACAGGATTTTTCACTAGGTTTCGCAGTTTTACTATATTAATCTAGTCTTTTTTTTAGTCTTTTTTTAATGACAACTCCCGCACTAGAGAACAAGCTCTGTGTTACGGGGGACTTTACAAACATACAATTAACGGACACAAATTACACCCAGACTCAGAACAACTCTTTGTGGGTCACACAAAGTTTTGTCCCTGTGTGGGAATCGAACCCACAACCTCGTGGACAGCAGGCACATACTGTACCCACTGGACCACCAAGGCAGTCAAAATCTGAAAATGAAAAAAAATATAAAAATTGCCGTCGCAGCTTCGACGACTCGCGTTCAGGCTGACGAGTGCGTATTTGCTCTTAAAACAGAAATGATTGCGGAGATAAAAGAAAAATCATGCTCAAACCCTTATTTATCTTTTCTTTTTATGTGGCAATGGGCAGGGCACATGGCTCGCAGAACTGATGGCTGTTGGGGCAAAAAGGTTCTAGAACATAAAGGCAGCAGGGACTGGTAGACAACGAGGCGGACTGACGACCTGAAAAAGGTTTCGGGCAGTTGTTACCGAACGAAATACAGTCTTGCTGCCTACGATATGTGCTGTGTGTAGATACTTTTTTGTCGGTTAGCAACACGCAATTGATGAACTTGGTATCAAAAGAGTTTGTAGGCTACGGTAATTGCTTACCATAAAGCTATATGCATGCTTGAAATTGTCAGTCGTAGGACTGCACGTCAGAAGTGAAAACTTCTTAAGGCGGGTATTGACATCACGAAGCTGGAGACGCGCGTTTTTCCCCATCGTAAAACTGCCTAACGTACACACAGCAAAGTATTTAGCTGAGCAGGCAGAAATACACAAATAGATAAAAATGTATAGATATAATGTATAAATAAACCTGTGTGCACTGGGCAACGGAGATAGCTGTACAGGGCCACTATATAAGATTAGTTTTTAGGAAAATCTATGTATGAATTTGTGTGAAATATATTTTTAACTGTAGGTTTAGTCTAATTACACACCGCAACCAAATTGCACAAAAATACATATATGCAATGGTTTTCTTAAAAAAACTAATCTTCATATTATAACGGCCCTATACATATATTACAGGCCTATGTCCATCAGTGGACGTCTTTTGGCTGAGATAATAACTATGATACATATGTATACAGCCATCTCCGTTGCCGTGTGTACCTAGAGAAGAAGTTTTCACTTCAAGAATATAATAAGAACAGTATATTCAAAGTTCTATATTCTATACAAAATATAAATATTCATACATAACCCATTGAACGCAAATAGGTCCCATTTTATCCCTAGCTCTGGTAACGTAAGCGCTTAACCCGCCGGCCGCTGCGGCATTCCAACACCCACTTTAGTAAACACCGGACTATTTGTAACCCTTCGATTGGGCTATCAAACGGTTGAGATAACATTGTAAACGCGGTCTGTTAGACCGCTGTTGATATAACATGGGGATTTTGATGCGAAATATTTCTATTTTGAGGGTTGAGTGGATAAATGGCAGCTGTGGCAAATCTCTAGATGTGAGTGAGGTATTTTATTTGATGGGTGATTAGTATATCACAGCATGACGCGTTTTACTGCGAGAGGATAAGCAGTGATGTAATAAACCCACTATAATGATGTCAGCTTCTCTTAGCCCTCTTGATAGTGGTGAGAAGACCTGTGCCCAGCAGTGGGACATTGGATGCTATTATTACACAAATATCACAGTCTAAAGAACTCTTCCCAACAACAAAAAATAGATAAAATATCTAAAAAATAATAAACATAGTTCGGAAAATACGACACCCAATTTCTTTCTTCCACATAGTCATCATTTGATGACAGATATGTAACTGTAACTGTAATTCTATACAGACTGATATCGTTCATCAAATATGTACGTTACGTGTACAGTTAGTAAAAAAAAATGTATCGCTAGACGATTAAATAGAGTGGCTTGAGAGTATAAAGTATAACTTATGGCAGGTCGATGAAAAATTCCATATGTGACGTCAGCTAATATGCACAATGGCCGGATTCGCTGACTGAATAGACAAGAATAGAGCCTATGAAAAAAAGGCCTTTATCCCTGTCTGACTAATTAGTTACCCTACGAGCATATAAATGAATGATTTTGATTTTCTAGCCAATTTTCGAAAAAAATCTTATCTACTGAATCCGAAAAAAATGCCAGTCTAGTGTCCTGTAGTTAGTGACTCAATTGACTGAGGTCATGGGTTTGATTCCCATCCAAGACAAAAAATCGTCATAGTACAGGTTCTACCACCTAGTTTGGAGTAGATCGCCGTGTGTGAATTGTCCTTAGATGTTATAAATATTTATCAAATGGCATTACAAATGTGAGTCAAATAAATTGATTAATAAAGGTAATAAAATATTAACAAAGTCACAAATAGTAACAGAAACAAGAAGTCAGCCAATTTGCCAAAAAACAATTTAGCTGACAAGATAAAAGTGTAATTATTATTAAATCATTGATGACGTCCATTTTTAAAACGGCAAACGTATAATTTCACAAAAAAAAGTGTGATTAACAAATTGTCCGTGATTTATTTAAATGTATATATATATATATATATATATATATATATATATATATATATATCGGCGCGACTACAACAGTTCGTCTACAAAAAACCAGAATAATTAAGTTTAATCATTTGATTGTTCTAAAATTACTTCATAAACCATCAGTTTGTCACTTTGTGATTATTACGATGTAAAATTAACGTTAAACAGCATGTTATTATTCCAATTTCAATACTTAACCTAAAAACTTGACAACACGTGCACTGTATAAATACGATCGCACTGTCGGCGTTCGAACATTCACACTCGAGCCGTCGTACAGTACGGACCTTTCTAAGATGTCATAACGCTGCCGGTTGAATAAACGAAGCTTTTTAAGAACTCATGAAGTTTTCTTTCAAAAAATGAGTCATCCTCATGAAGATAACAAATAGTGACGTCATCAACGCTGACGTCACACTTTATAAAAACACTACGGAGTTACCTCCTTTGTTATCAGAAGTGGGATTGCAAGAAGCTCCTACCCAAGCCACTTCCTCATCAGCTCGCTCATCACCTGATTAAATGGGAACAACCAATACCCAGCAGCAGGAACCTGTGTTGGTCACCCATGGATCATTTTAAGCTGTACTACAATCAAGACCGCAAACGTACCTTCACCATGGAGTGCAGATGGGAGGGATACCACCACAATTCCTGATACAAATGATGAAGATGAACCATCAGCATAAATAAGTAAGTTACTCAATTCAATAGTTGTAAATAAAACGACGAGACCCTTAACCCTACTAACACCTCCGAGAACTCTACGAGACCCTCCGAGAACCTCCGAGAACTCTACGAGACCCTCCGAGAACTCTACGAGAACCTCCGAGAACTCTACGAGAACCTCCGAGAACTCTACGAGACCCTCCTAGAACTCTACGAGACCCTCCGAGAACTCTACGAGAAACTCCGAGAACCCTTCAATAAAACCTACTAATATTCTCAAAAGATAAAGCTATGCGAGTTGATAACAGGTGCGCTACTCAGAGGAAGTTGTTTCTTGTCTTGCAGGTCAACTAGAATCAACGAGAACCAACGAGAATCTACGAGAATCTACAACAATCTACGAGAAGCTACGAGGCTGGTGCAGAGCGCGCACCGCCTGTCAGTATGGCCGTATCGGCGCGACTACAACAGTTCGTCTACAAAAAACCAGAATAATTAAGTTTAATCATTTGATTGTTCTAAAATTACTTCATAAACCATCAGTTTGTCACTTTGTGATTATTACGATGTAAAATTAACGTTAAACAGCATGTTATTATTCCAATTTCAATACTTAACCTAAAAACTTGACAACACGTGCACTGTATAAATACGGTCGCACTGTCGGCGTTCGAACATTCACACTCGAGCCGTCGTACAGTACGGACCTTTCTAAGATGTCATAACGCTGCCGGTTGAATAAACGAAGCTTTTTAAGAACTCATGAAGTTTTCTTTCAAAAAATGAGTCATCCTCATGAAGATAACAAATAGTGACGTCATCAACGCTGACGTCACACTTTTTAAAAACACTACGGAGTTGCCTCCTTCGTTATATATATATATATATATATGTATATATATATCCTGACCGTATTCGGCCACAGCGACTGGCTACTAACTATTGAGAGCCTCGTTGATGTGCTCTCATATGACTGACGTAACCGATCTTTGCAACGCATGTACGACATGAGACTCGATTCCACCTATATTTGGCCGCCGTAGAACTTCCGTGTTCCGAACACGGTCCGACCAATGTATATTCATAATGTCGCGAAGGCATTTGAGGTGAAATCTATCTAATGTGCGGATATGCTTGCGGTAAAGGCACCACGTTTCAGACCCATACAAGAGGTTCGGCATAACGATCGCCTTGTATAAATTAAATGTATACAGAGATTACGGTAAAAATGTATGTTTCTTTTGCTAACAGTACATCTGCGAAGAAAATCCTCAGTGAGACACGTCGATCATACACGTATTATATCTCTACACACTCGAAACATCGAGTTACAAGCGATTTCATTGGTTTGACATCAAACACGTACCTATATATTATATTGGCTGTTTGACTGTGATTGTGAATATAGGTATATTCACAATACAAACTATATGAAAGAGGACATGAAACATTATTTCTGTAAAATAGACCTGTAACGGCTAACGTTTGAATGAAACTGACGTCACTGCAAGACGTAAAAAAGCGGTGGTAAAATTCGGAGTAGGAGCTCAGATGGCACAGTTGGTAGTGCGCTGGGCCGGAAGCCGAGAGGCGCAGGTCCGAATCCTGCTCCGGGCTCGTCTTTTTCCACATCTATACTAATATTATAAAGCTGAAGAGTTTGTTTGGTTGAACGCGCTAATCTCAGAAAGTACTGGTTTGATTAGAAAAAATCTTTTTTTGTTGAATAGTGCATTTATCCAGGAAGGCTATAGACTATATAACATCACGCTATAATCAATAGGAGCGGAGCAGTAGTGAGATATGTTGCAAAATCAGGGAAATGTACGTTCTAAATTACCACGCGGACGAAGTCACGGGCGACCCCTAGTTGCTTTAATATTTAAGGAATACGTTTTGTTAAATAAGCGCTGGAAGTCCGTATTTTCAAGTATGAAGTCATTTGATTGCAGTCTTCTGTAAAGCCCTTTCCCAGTAGGATTTGCCCACTTATATGGTGTCCTGCCGCCCATAACATTACCAAATTGATTCCAGATTCTTCTCGCTTCTACAAATCTCATCCCATACTCTTATAAACTTCCAAAGCAAAGTTTCCTAAAGCAAATATCTTATAGCTAAACACCCTCACGTATTATATAAAAAGGGGATGACGAAAATAGACGTCGTGACGGCAAGTTGACACGTGGTGAGTAACAAGCCTTTTAATTTGCGACCGTGACGTGTCCCACGTGGCGTTGCGATGATACTTGTACCCAACAAACCCAATATACCTATACCATAGATAGAATACTTAAAGGGAAAATTTATTTGGTACATGTATTTTTTATTATACGAGTACAACTTGGGTGGCATTCAAGCCAACGGCCTGCCCGATGATAAGCAGTTGCCGTAGCATATGGACGCTTGCAATTTCAGAGGTATCACTGCGTGTTGTCGACCCGTTTTTTAAGTTAAAACTTCTTTTATCACGGTTCGCATATTTGTTTATGAGATAAAATCTCTGGATTCGCGACACCGTTACGAGACGCAACTTGACATATCCGAAAAATCTTTTTTTTACTGTCACGTTATTAAAGCAAAGAGGCGATATATGTATGTACATATAGCAAACCGCGAACGCGTCATATAAATTTTAAAAAAAAACTTTTATTGCTACAAAATTTATAACAACGGTTTTGCCTAGTGTTTTCACTTCTGTCGATACTCCCGGAGTGCAGATATTTTTTTTACACTAGGGGCTTTAAGATAAAGTATCCCTAGGTAGTGCACACACTTGTGCAATTTTACCTATATTCCCGGCGCAGATATAGTCTCTGTCGAGATTAGCTGCCGTAACAAATTCGGTTAGGAGGGACATTCAATCAATGAGCCTGTTTCAATCCACAGCTAGCCAAATGCCTCTCCTAATTCACGCCACAACACCCGGTACTCTGCCTACCACATCTACTCTACCCCAGCAATCTTGTCTACTCCAAAAACATGACAAATAACAAAATACCTCCATGATAATTAACCCTGAAGTCTGTATAAAAAAGGGATCGCAAAGAAAACAATTGTCTTTATTAAACCCTGATACGTAAATGACATTGTTTCCCCCTAAGGGGATGACAGAACGACCCCAAATAAATAAAACCATTAGGAAATGAGGAAACGCACCCCGGGGGCATGTTGTCGCTGATGAATATAAATAACGTCCAACCAGAGAGTCGAAAAGTATGCGAGAGCTCGTGGAAAGGTAAAAAAGTTATTAAAACATTTGTTGAGAGAAAACAGATGACATGTTTTTTAAGGATTGTGTTCGCGCATAATATTCTCTGTAGATATGGTGTGAAAAAGTAATGAATAAATATAATAAAATGTTTCAATCTAATACTAATTAATGCGAAAGTTTGGATTGACAATAATAAAAAATCAATCAAAATAATAATATTCTTTTTTATACTAGGGCCATACCATCTTAAAGCTCTAGTGTAAAAAAATTGGGTCGGCAACACGCAAGTGATACCTCTGGTATTGCAAGGGTTCATAGGCTACGGTAACTGCTTAACATCAAGTGGCCCGTATGCTTGTGTGCCACCCAAGTAGTATAAATATGGTAGGTGCAATTATTCATGATAAGAATATATCCTACTAATATTATAAACGCGAAAGTTAATAAGTATGGATGGATGGATGTTTCACGTAAAAACTACTGAACGGATGTGGATGAAATTTGGCACAGAGATAGGTTATGGTCTGGAATAACACATAGGCTACGCATAACCGACGCAGCCGCGGGCAACAGCTAGTTCTATTATGATTTACCAGTTGCTTTACCTTTAATTAGAGATCCAGTTGTACATCTTCCACAATCTATTCACACCGTAGCTCCGCATTATCTCTTCAATCACTCAAAACCCTTTCATCACAAAGTTTGAAGGTTTATTTTTATCTTTATATTTCAGCTTAAAGCCTATCCACAATGTTGGATCGTTGTGTTTAATTATAAGTTTTAAATAAAGCACCCGGCGTTAATTAAGGAATCATTTTTACGGAAAGTTGTGCTTAGCTATTTTTTATATAATTAGAAAGGATTTTTATATTACTTAGGTTGCATATATATACGACCCACCTGATGGTAAGCAGTAACCGTAGCCTATGTGTGATTTAACCACAAGACTAATGAAGGACACAAAAAGGTATTATAACGATTTATGATTAGCACCTGGATGACCGGTATTTTTTTAAACGAAACGCCTATTAATATATGATAGCCTATATAATATATTTGATTGGGTAATATGTTTGTTCTGGGTATGGTGAGTTACACTCAACTTGAGGTGAGAAGGGAAGTAGCACTGGCCACATATGTGTTAAAGGTAGTACGTGGGACTATACACAACGCAGCCATCCTACAGATTGTTAGGCTTTGTGTCCCGAGTGAGTACTTGGGTAGGCGGCGGCGGCCGCCAATACTGGAGGTGCCGCGTGCGCGCACCAACCTGATGCAGTTCGCGCCGCTGACGCGTGCGCTGCGTTTGCTTTGCGCGGTGTCTGACCGGGTAGACTTATTTTCGTGCTCACTGAGTGTGTTCACAGAGGCTACTTATAGTTTATTGTGATAATGTTGTTTTAGTATTAAGATCCTATACTGTTACCACTTGTTGTGTTACCACATAGTAGACTATAAGTATAGCATTTTTTTTTGTTATATACCCATTGTATTAGGTTATGTAATGATGGCTCTGTATTTGTGTAAATAAATAAATAATATAATTTAAATGGTGGTCCCATTTTTTCTATAGAAATCGGTCAAGCGGTTTTCACAGTCGGATACAGCAATGGATAGCCTGGATATGATTATGATAGAATTTAAATGGTGGTCCCATTTTTTTTAGGTCAAGTGGTTTCAAAAAAATGGTATACATCGATGATAATAGGAAAGTATTTGAAACAAAAAAGAATTTTCCAAATCGGTTCAGGCGTCTTCGAGTAATCGGTGAACATACAAAAAAACCCGACGAAGTGATAGAACCTCCTAGTTTTTGAAGTCAGTTAATAAGTGAGCACTAAGAAGAAGCGAATTAAACCCCTAAATGGAAATGTGTAACCCGAGCAACGGGCGGTAGTTATAGATAAATTTTCCATGATCCTAAATGGCCAGGCCACTTGCAATCAGAGCATTTGTGTCCAAAGCTAACGTACGAGGCCAGCATTCTCCGTATCTGATTTCGTAAGCCGATTTCTATTGATTTTAAGCGTCAGGGATTTGCGTCGCTTTATCGTGTATTGTACAAAGCCAATGTAAAAGGATTTGTTTTTATGTCAAAGGAAGAGAAGAAATAGATGCATAAGAGTAGCAACTTGACTTTGACTACCTTGGTGGTCCAAGTGGTGGTTGTGGGTTCGATTCCCACACAGGACAAAACTTTATTCGAGTCTGGGTGTAATTTGTGGCCGTTAATTTTTTTTTTTTAACTACAAGCCCCGCACTAGAGAACAAGCTCTGTGTCGCGGGGGATTTTACAAACAAACAATTAACGGACACAAATTACACCCAGACTCATGACAACACTTTGTGGGTCACACAAAGTTTTTTCCTGTGTGGGAATCGAACCCACAACCTCGTGCACAGCAGGCGCATACTGCGGCCACTGGACCACCAAGGCAGTCTTAATTGTATGTTTGTAGTGTCAAAAACTGCTATGAAACCATTTTGCAATATACATCCTGACTAAAACACTATCTAGAACTACTAACAACTAAAATTTTATTACAAATTCACTCACTAAACCGTTGCATTTTCGCTTCTCCACTTTCAAACTACCCTCCTACTTCCTTATCTCAATTTCGTATTTAGATCGGCTGTTTCTATTCGTACCGATTGCCAATATTGCTACTTACTGCCTTTATTGCCAGCCAAATGGTTTGAGTACAAGATTTTGCCGAATAAAAATATCAAAACATTTTTATGTAACTTATAAAAGATGAATGAATGGGAGGAAAGATTTAAGTACATTTGAGAAATTTACTTACACCATTTCTGATGGCATATCTTTACGAAATAATAATAATGGGAAGGAGAAGGTGGATCTTACAACTCTCTCTCTCTCTCTCTCTCTCTCTCTCTCTTCCTGACTTTTTATCCCACGTGGTTGTTGGGTCAGCCCTTTTCATGTTCTTCTTCCACTTCTCCCTATCTGTGACGTCGTCTTGGAAGACGTGCATGCCCTCATATCTCTGCGTACTTGCGTCCATGTAGTCTTAGGTCTTCCCCTCGGTCTCGTTCCAGGTACAGACAGTTTTAGTACTCGATTACCGATGTAATCGGTTGGTCTCCTCCTGACATGTCCATACCTTCTCATTCTGCTTTCATGGATTTTACAACGAACCAATAAAATTTTGGGATAACGCACAAACACGGCTATTAGATTCCAAATAGACACAGCTTGTACTTTGGCAACCTTGTGTAGGCCTTTTTTTATACTAGGAACTTGGGTGGCAAACAAGCATATCTAAGGTCTGCCTGATGAGGCGCTCATAGCCAGGTGCACTCGCTGTTCGGTAAACGATCAGCGGGTTAAGCTTCCAAGGGCGCAGTAACCCTATAGATGGGTGACCGCATAGTGTTATTTCATCTGAGCGTCTCCGTGCTTCGGAGGGCACGTTAAAAGTCGGTCCCGACTGTTAACAGTCGTTAGATCACGACAGAGGCCAAAATATGGGCGATCTAAATAACTCTGTCACCAGGTTGGCCACTAACCAAACGATAAGAAGAAGAAGCAGTTAACGTAGCCTATGGACGCTTGTAATACCAGAGGCATCACTTGCGTGTCGCCAACCCATTTTTTTGCAGCAGGGCTTTAAGATGAAATATTGCTAAAACCTGTACTCAGGAACACAGCCACACCGCAGTGTGTAGTTACTTGCATTATTTAGCGCTATATTAATTACTAACGTGTAGTGCAAAAGGCTTTTAACACAAAACTCGAAAGTAAACAATATAAGGGCGGACGTTTTTACATATAATTGAATAAAATATAGCGGGTTGTGGAAGTCAATACCGACCTCCGAAGATCGTGCCATGAATACTAAGAGTAAGAGACATACGGGCAGAGAGAATAACACGAGAAATGTTGGGGCCTAATTTTTAAGCAAGCCTACCATTATTATTGTTTCTTTTTATACTATTTGGGTGGCAAACAAGCATACGGCCAGCCTGTTGTTAGCAGTTATCGTAGCCTGTGGAAGCTTGCAATGCCATGGTTTTTTACACCAGGCCTTTAGGATGAAGAATCCTTGGGATAGAAAAACGTTTATTTTAAAACGCATTCCTAAATGGGTGCTGGAGACCTGTATTAGCACACAGGAACATAACTACACTGCTGAGTGTAGTTATTTGACTGAGGTTTTCTATAAGGTGGAGGTCCTTATCCAGATGCTCGCTAGTATGGTGACCTACCTTTTTTCATAAAAATAGGTCATCGTATTTTCTTGTTATCCTTTTACTATACCAAATAATATACTTTTCACAAAGGCGAATTTAATTTTAAAATTCTTTTAAGTAGACGTTGATAGATACCTAAAACGTATGACATTTATATTACTGAATAAATAATTTCAATCTTGTTATCCTTTTACTATACCAAATAATATACTTTTCACAAAGGCGAATTTAATTTTAAAATTCTTTTAAGTAGACGTTGATAGATACCTAAAACGTATGACATTTATATTACTGAATAAATAATTTCAATCTTGTTATCCTTTTACTATACCAAATAATATACTTTTCACAAAGGCGAATTTAATTTTAAAATTCTTTTAAGTAGACGTTGATAGATACCTAAAACGTATGACATTTATATTACTGAATAAATAATTTCAATCTTGTTATCCTTTTACTATACCAAATAATATACTTTTCACAAAGGCGAATTTAATTTTAAAATTCTTTTAAGTAGACGTTGATAGATACCTAAAACGTATTACATTTATATTACTGAATAAATAATTTCAATCTAGCTCTAGACAAACAGAATTTCTCTTGAACACCCCAAGGAATGATGAAAAGGTTCTGCTCTCAGCCAAAAATCCGCATGCTGAGCAAATATTATGTTATTTTGGCTAAGTGCTTCAAAGTAATCCTGGCTCAAAGCCAATATGTCGTTAGAGTGCAAGCAATCAAGATATAAGCTTGTCACTGTAATATAGAAATATGAAACCAACTAATATGGAACCAACAAATTTGAATAAAGTGACGTCACGCTCATATTGAACCGGTTGGAAAGGGATATCCGATGTCAATGTAGATAGTATTATTTGCCCGAAAGTTACATAAGATTTTTGTATACAACATGCTTAGTAAAACACGTGTACGGAACGCCTGATGGTAAGCAATTACTGTGGCTTATGGACGCTTGCATCACTAAGGACATAACTCGTTCGTTGCTAACCCAAAAAAATAACACAGCAGGGTTTTGTGATGGGGGTATACCTCGTTATGCTTCTGTAAAAACGTATCACGTAATAAAACACAGGAAACAACGAGGAACTTTACAAACATACAACTCACGGACACAAATAACACACAAACTCGGAACAAACATTTGTGAATCACACAAAGTTTTGTCCCGTGTAGGAATTGAACCCACTAGACAAACAAGCCAGGCCAATTGTTTAATTGTGGTTTTCTGTAATGTGAAGGCTCTTCCTCCATCTATCTTATACTTGTGCAAAGTATGTAGAAAGCCAAATTTAGTTTTTTTTATATATATATTGTTTGTTACCTCCATTAAATACCTACTCTATATTTATTAAATTTTATTTCGTATTGATTTTTTTTTCCGTCTCTTTTGTTACTATAAATATCAAATTGTAAATGTTATACTTTGACGATTAAAAAGAGTGGCTTGAGTTTCTTGCCAATTCTTCTCGAGGCCGCAGGAAACGTTCATAAGTATCATGTATTTGATCTAAATGAATAAATGAGTTTGATTTTGGGTTCTCTTTTAAACAAGTTGTCCATTCTTTATGACAGTGTGTATTATAGTATTTGCAACTATTACGCGTAGATAGTGGAATCGTTTTATCTGCGTCCATTTAGCCCTTATGTACCTACATTCACACAGGAAAGGGGGAAATACTTACGTATGTAACATGGTTAATATTTGAACATGTAGCGTGATTTTACTTCTTTAAGGGTTAGATACCCTTGTATTGTTCACGTTGTAATAATAACTAGAGGTCGAAATTAGACCTAATTGGTTTTTTGCAGTCCTTCATTCCTTACTTATCCTTACCTGTCCTTCATTGGTGTAGTGACTGTTGAGTCACTACACCAATGAAGCAGTTATTAGACTAAGTATGACAGCATATCAGTGACGCTAGCTTAAAACAAGGGTGTAATTTGAAGATTCTACGCCCCTAAATCAAAACCCAAGTGCTGCCCCTCTGAGCGAACATCAAATCAAGCATCCCTAAACAATGCAGAGGGGAGCCAGGGTATAACAATAAGGGAGAAATCAAGAAAATTGGTCTTTTCATAGTTCGTTTGGATAATTAGGCTAAACAGACGAAATTCAGAAGGCGTCTCGTTTAGAGATGGGAAAATTGTCTCTTTGTCGATATCGATAATGTTTCACATAATAAATAAACACTCCTTCCAGCGTAAACTTTAGATTATTTTTAGCGATAAGCCCATTGTACATAACTAAGTATAAATAATGTCTTTTATCAAAATGTAATTGGTGTACAATAAAGAATTTTCTATTCTATTCTATTCTTTAAAGTCCATCAAAATCCAAAGCTCGATATAAAATCATTACGAGTATTTTTGTTTGTAACGAATAAACTCAAAAACTACTAGGCCTGATGTTAAGCAGTTACCGTAGGCTATGGACGCTTGCAATACCAAAAGTATCACATGCGTGTTGCCGACCCGGTTTTTTTACACCAGGGTTTTAAGATAGTGTTTCCCGGGAATAGGAAAACGTTTCTATCAAAACGCATCCCTAAATAAGCTCTGAAGACCTGTACTTACACATAGGAACACAACTACACCGCTGTGTACAGTTATTTGACTGTGGTCTTCTGTAAGGTAGAAGTTCTTCCCCAGTCGGTCTTGCTCGCTTGTATGGTACCTCTCTATAAACCTTATAAAAGCAGCAATTTAATGTAAAATGAACATAGCGTGACTCATTATTGCATTGAGTTGGTACTGCGTGGTACGTCTTTGTTCGAAGACAGAAATAGAATATTGTATTGATTTTTTTGTATCACTTATAATTTTATAACATCAATGCTCATGCGGTGGTGGCCGAGTGGGAAAGTAACCGACTTGCACGCAAGAGGTGCGAGTTCGATCCCGGGTGGCAATACCAATGTGAATTTCACTTTGTGGAGTTTATATGTACTAATCAAATGATTCATCATCTGCTAACGGTGAAGGAAAACATCGTGAGGAAACCCACATGTCTTAGAAGAAATTCTAAAGACATGTCTGATTCACCAACCCGCATTAGGCCAGCGTGTGTGAATTAAGGCCTAAACCCTCTCTCTCTCTCTTGATAGAGGAGAGGAGACCCGTGCCCAGCAGTGGGACATATATGGGTTGCTATTATAATGTCATATTACATACATATATGTGTATCATCACGGCTGTCTCCCACTGGGGTAGTCAAAGACTATGGTATGCCAATTGCTTCGATTCAAACATAGGTACTTCCTTCGCCTCCTCTACAGTCATCAACCTCTTGATTCTGGGTACTTTTAATTTGGCCCTTTTTTAGCAAATCCCCGATCTTATATGATACTTGATCGTTGTCCATTCAATTTTTTTTTTCATTTTTTTAAAAGACAACTCCCGCACTAGGGAACAAGCCCTGTGTCGCGGGGGACTTTACAAACTAACAATTAACTGACACATAGTACACCCAGACTCGGGACAACCATTTGTGGATCACACAATTTTTTGTCCCGTGTGGGGGTCAAGCCCACAACACGCCGCGCAGTAGTTAATGGCGAGGTAACCACTTAACCCACTGAACCAACCGTGCAGTCATCGCCAATCTTGCACGATATACTTCTTTTGTATACTATGTTTGAAGAACTATGTTTTAATCGAAGCAATTGGCGTACCATAGTCTCTACCTACCCCCAATGGGAGACGGGCGTGATGATATGTATGTATGTACTATGTTAGTTTTACACCCACACGCACATTTATGATCCACACACAGACACTGCACAGAGAAAACTGGATTTTTGTTGTATCTATTTTATTTAGTTTGAGTATCTATGTGTATTGTGTTTTTTTTTGTTATATTGTATGTTAACCATAGTAATGCTTCATGTAGGGTCATCCCACTGAAAATCAGCGCTGTGGCATAAGTTCGTTATGCCACAGAATACTTGATAGTACAGCTTATGCTTCAGCAAGTAGCTGAGTGGGGTGACCTATTGTTGGTATTTTTGTCATTTTTTTAAATTAAGTTTCTTTTTTTATCAACAATTAATATTTTTTCTTTCTTTCTTGTTAAACTATGACATCATATTTGTTTCAAATACAAAACAAGAAACTCAATATTACACTCCACATTGTTTAATAACACCAAATGTTTCTCATCTCCTAACTCCATAGTTAGTGGATAAACCATCGGAATAAGGTCAGATACAGGCTGTGCAATTTCCTCGACCCCCTTATCTAATACCCCAAGTAATGCTTCAACTAGACGCCGGCAAAGCCTTCCGGATTGCGGTGAGCTTGTGTTAACATCTCGGAATTTCACACGTAGGTATGTTATATACGTGTCTGGATAATTATCTTAATAAGTATTACAAATGCGAAAGTTTATATGGATGGATGTTTGTTTGTTATTTAATCATCCCAAAACTTGTACTGCTTGGTTGGCATTATAAACGAGCATACGGCCCGCCTGATGGTAAGCAATTACCGTAGCCTATGGATGCTTGCAACAACAAGGGTATCACTCCCACGTTGCCGACCCTTTAGAAACCTTATAACTCCTTTCATGAAGAACCCCATGCTATAGTCTCTCACGAAATCCTCGGCAGAGAGCTCATTTCGCAACAAATTCGCACGTGATAGGCAATTCCTCTGAAATCGTACAACGCCTGTTGGTCTAGTGGTTATTAACTCTGACTGCTAGGCTGGCGGTCGTGGGTTCGATGCCCAAATGGGACAATACTTTGTGTGATTCATAAAATGTTTTTTCTGGGTCTCTCGCGACACAGGGCTTGTGCACAGTGAGCAAGCTGTTATAAAAACATAATATATAACGTAAATACTACTGATGTCAGAATAGAAGAAAAAGAATTCCAAAACATCGACTAGAAGAATAGAAAATTTAGACGCCAACAATGCCACGCGAGAAACTAGTAAATAAATTCTTGAACTCGGCGAAATTTTGGCAATAAGTATTCAATATATATATGAAGAGATAAAATTTGCCAAGATACAACGGTAGTAGATAACAGATAGAATTTGGAGTTAATCCAACGAACGCATTCGGATATACAGAGCGTAATCTCTAAATAGGTGATGTTGTTTAGATGTTTGTTTGTTAGAGATACGAGGAGACAACATTTTATGACACTTAGGTGGCAAACAAGCATACGACAGGCTGGATGGTAAGCAGTTACTGTAGCCTATGGACGCTTTCAATTTTTTTTTCTTTTTTAAAGATAACTCCCGCACTAGAGAACAAGCTCTGTGTCGCGGGGGACTTTACAAACATACAATTAACGGACACAAATTACACCCAGACTCAGAACAACTCTTTATGGGTCACACAAAGTTTTGTCCTGTGTGAGAATCGAACCCTCGACCTCGTGCACAGCAGGCGCATACTGCGGCCACTGGACCACCAAGGCAGTCTAATATCACTTGCGACTGAAAGAATTTTACACTAGGGTTTGGTGATGAGAGTATCCTTGGGATAGCAAAGTATCTTTAATAACGCAACTCTAAATCAGCTGCGAAGACCTGCACAGGATCACAATTACATAGCTGTGTCTATATCTGTTGTTATTTGTTTGTGGTGTTCTGTCAGGTGTACGTCCTTACGTGTTTAGCATTGGACTAAAATAAGGTTGTTTGATTAATTAAAATACTAGTTGTTGCCCGCGGCTCCGCCCGCGTAGATGTCGGTTATCGCGATAAAAACCCTTTATGCTATTCCAGATTATAATCTATCTCTGTGCTAAATTTCATCTAGATCCGTTCAGTAGTTTTTGCGTGAAAACGTAACAAAAATCCATCCACCCATACTTACAAACTTTCACGTTTATAATATTAGTAGGATAGTAGGATGTAATAATTTATTTAAATACAACATAATTTTAATATTAAGCTCAATCTTAAAATTATGTTGATTCTAGTTATAATGTTATCAAATCTATTTAAATGTCGTAATACAAAAATGTTATTCTATTATTAGGTTGTGTTGTTTATTGTTGTTTTAATGTGCTTTATTTTTATTGTAATTGTCTAGTTAGTATCACTGTGTTTGTATGAATTTATACTAATATTATAAAGCTGATGAGCTGTTTGTTTGGTTTAACGCGCTAATCTCAGAAAGTACTGGTTCGATTAGAAAACTTTTTTTGTTGAATAGTGCATTTATCCAGGAAGGCTATAGGCTATATAACATCACGCTATGATCAATAGGAGCGGAACAGTAGTGAGATATGTTGCAAAATCGGGGAAAATATTCCAAATTACCACGCGGACGAAGTCAGCGTTTTGGTGTTGACTGAAAGCTTGTATTATTTCTGGAAATAAATAAATAAACAAAGGCCGGAAAATAATATAACAGTCTAAGCAATATGATTCGCTGCCAAAAATCTGTTATATATGTATATAATGTCTTCATGTAGATTAAATGTTCGCTTTGAATAATAATCTGCTATGTATACGAATGGTCCTAAAACACTTGGCAGAAATCGCTGTTGTGTGAATCAAGTTTTCTATACTCTACAAAGAGGTAGGCAGAGGAGTTACCTTTACTATTGCGCGGCGTGTTGTGGGTTCGGTTCCTATACGAGTCAAATATTTGTGTTTGTTAATTGTATGTTTGTAATGTCCACTGCGATACAGATGTTTTATAAATATAATGCAGGAATTGTCTTTATATATTTTTTTATTATACTTAGGTAGCAAACAAACATACGGCCCGCCTGATGTTAAACAGTTACCGTCGTCTCGCAATACCAGAGGTATCACTTGCGTGTTGTCGTCTCAATTTTTTACACCAGGGCTATATTAAGTATCCCTGGGATAGGAAAACGTTTCTTTCAAAACGCATCCCTAAATCCCGTAGTCACTCACAGGAACTCAACTACAACGCGTGTGTAGTTAAAAGATAAGAAAAATGAAAGTTTAGTCCCTTATGGGAATACTTACAACACTATCTTAACTACAAGAAGTAAGTTTTATTTAGTCTGTATGTATTGTTGTATACCTGTAAAGATGGCGAGATCACGGAACATCTCAATATTAGAACTTTTTTATTGTAATAGCATACAAGTGCAAGCTTATAGGATAAAAACAGATTAATTATGCTATGACAAATAAGGACACTCAATCAGCTATGTGCTGTAATATCGCCAACACGGTATTGCAGCGCTGTTTTTCATTAAGTGACCTTAATAACGCACGGATATTATGCCGCCTATATTTTGTTAAAAAAATTATAATATACAATATAAATAATCAGGTATACAATGCAAAGCGGTTATAAAAATAAAATAAAAAACTTAAATAAGCTCGCTGCCAAGATGTGTGCAATGTTGTGTCCGTATGTGTGTGTGTCTGTTTATGTGTGTGTCTGTTTGTGTGTGTGTCTATTTGTGTGTTTGCGCGCGCGTTGGTGTGAAGACGCTTTCTGCCATCATTGCGAAAATCTTGTCGATGGTGTAATTTCATTTTTTTGAATATTTATTAAAATTTTCTAATAATTATGTTTAAAACCATATCTACTTATTTTGGATCGACAAGGTGGTTATAACAAGTATTGCACTTGGCAAGCTTTCTTGTTTACTTAACGTCTAAACTAAGGTAGCCATCATGTGGGGATTAACTAGGACAATTGGACTAGAAAGAAAGATTTGTTTTAATTTGCTCTTACATTTAATAAAACTTAAAACTTCTACATTTATTAAAATTTAATACAAAAAAGCAAATAAGGTCCCTGCATCAGCTCTAATGTTGTGGCCTGGACCATAACGCTGGTATTCTCGCAGGACCTAAACTAAACATTGATTTTAACTATTATTAGATTTTTAATATCAATAAAGTGAGCCTGTAAGTGAGTTTGTTTGTAATTATCCGTAACACACAAACACACTCAAAAAATATATTTTTCTCTTTAAAATATTAGTTTACGTAAGTGTTATAAAGTTAAGCTTACTCTTTTTATCAGTTAGCTTTGTGTTAAACTCATAAACGACTTTAGCAATTTACAAAAAAATCTGTATCACTGAACAAAACTAAAAATATTGACTCCTTGCTGGTACGGGATAGTTCTTAACAGAAAAACGCAATAACTTTGTTTGACCCAGCAATCGAACACAGATTCTCGCAATTAACCGCAAACAACGCATGTTTACACCGCGGGACCATAGATACAAGCCGCAAATCATAAAACAAATAAATAAATTCTACTTCAATCATCAATCATCATACACCGTTCATTCATTCATCCATTCGTGTAATAAAACGAGGACCATGTCCGCGTCAATCTGTAAAAGATGGCCACTCTATTAGGATGGGATGCGCGTTCAAAATATTTGTTTAGCACTAGGCATCGCACAGATTTATTATACTATTATACATTTGTCTGTTTGTTTCGTAAATACAAACACAACTGTTTGGAAAGGAGGTATTATAATATATAATAATGGAATACTGTGCGATGAATCATTAGAATAATATAGTCTGTTATTTAAAATTACATCATATTATTATATACTTTAAAAGATGTAACTAGCCTAACTAGAGGGAACATGCAAACTTGTTACGGTCAATCCGAAGATGGGTGACCTGTTTCTAAAAATAGACCTTTATGAAGAATAGGGCACCATACTAGCGATTGAAGAGGGACCTCTAGCTTACAGAAGGCCACAGCCAAATAACTACACACAGCGGTGCAGTTGTGTTCCAGTGTGTAAGTACAGGTCTCCAGCGCTCATTTAGGGATGCATTTTGAAAAAAACGTTTTCCTATCCCAGAGATATCTTAAAGCCTTGTTACAAAACTCTCGTTTCCCACGTTGGGCGCCAATATGAAATAAAAAATCTCATAGATCAGTTATTTATTGAGGCGAGAGTTACAGCGACGATACCTTACAATGTTTTACTAGAATAGTGATTTAACGACCCATGAGTACTGCCAGGTCGAGCCAGGATGATTCAGGATAGAATATGGCTAGATAAACATGGTATATTACATACTTCCTTAGAAGAGATGTAGTGCCAAATATCGCGATTTATGTAGCAGGTTTTTGGTTTATTTTTTTAAAGAAATAAACTATAATTTTGGGAGGCGGTTCAAAGTACATGTACATTACGTACTAGCAAAATAGAACCAAAGATTTTAACGGAAAAGCAAAAGAAAGAAAAAGAAGAAAGAAAGAAAGTTTGTGAGGATGGATGGATGTAATGATGGATGTTTTTTACTCTTTCACGTAAAAACTACTGAACGGATTTGAATGAAATTTGGCATAGAGATAGATTATAGTCTGGAATAGCGTATAGCCTACTTTTTTTATGACAAGCGTCATCCACGCGGACAGGGCCGCGGGCAACAGCTAGTAAACAATAAATCTAAAGGCGATTTTGTTTAATGATTGTAATTCGGGGTTTTTCCATAATTGTTAGATGTAGCGTTCCCACTAAACCAATTTAAAACGAATCCATCACAGCCAACAGTAATTGTTTAGTGATAAACGCGGGCTTTTCTTTTCCCGGCACCTTCATAATTAAAGCTTAGGTGAAATCATTGACGAAGACAGAAGAAGAAGACTTTAAATAAGTAGAAGAGAGAATGTGCCGGACGCTTAACAATTTTGTCAATATTGGAATATCCTATGATATGGGTATCATTTGAGCAGAATATTCCAGGTATCTGGCTGGTGGGCACCTCCATAGTAGTATAAATAAAATACTACCGTTTCCTAATGCAAGTAACTTACACTATTAATGTCCTGTTAACCGAATTTCGGCTTTGGTTAGGTGATGGCAATCCGACACGACCAGAGAAATATCAGATGTTTTCCGATGCTTTTTATTTCTAAACTGTTTAAAGTCTATCATTTGTAAAATCAGTGCATAACATTTGTATGGCTTTTTTTATATTACTTGGGTGGTAAACAACCATACGGCCCGTTTAGTATTAAGCAGTTGCCGTAGCCTATGGACGCTTGCAAATACCAGATGTATCACTTGCGTGTTGCTAACCCATTTAAGATGGAGTATCCCTGGGATAGGAATAAGTTTCTTTCAAAACGCATTCCTAAATAAACGCTGGACACCTGTATTCACACACAGAAACACAACTACACAGTTGTGTGTAGTTATTTGGATGTGGTCTTCTGTGAGGTGGAGGTCCTTGCCCAGTCGGGCTTGCTCAGAAGGTGGCCTACATCTGTTATATATTTGAACTATATATATTTCAACTAAATAAGGTCAAACAGGTATACCTATTGGCAAGTTCCCCACGAATTTTATTGCAAAGAAAGTAATCTTGGCGTTGTCGCGGAATATCGAACATAGGAATAACTTGTTCAAAACTTTGCTTCGTGTCGGAGATATTTCAAAGAGTTGTCGTTTTAATCGGTGTGCAATAAAACTTTGTAGAAGTTCTTCAGATTTTAATATAGCAAATTTCCATAGGTTCTAATATTGTAAATGCAAAAGTAATTCTACTTGTTCGTTACCTTGTTAAGCCTCTTGATAAAATTTAACAAGGAGTTAGTTATCAGTTATCCTGGGCAAAAGACATGTATATAAACTTTTTAGATAGATAGATAGATAACTCTTTATTGTACACCAAGTTACAATTTTGTCTTAATGATAATTTTAAAACTATGAACAATGGGCGGCCTTATCGCTAAAAAGCAATCTCTTACAGGCAACCTTAGGATGGACAGAATAGATGGGAAATAATAAAATGTTAACAGTTTTACTACGGTCATCCACGATACATCCACGCGGGCAGAGCCACGGGTAACAGCTATATAGTATGGACTATAGGTGCTTTCAATATGAGTGAATCCAGAAGATAAAAACGTTTAAACACATCCCTAAATGAGCGCTGGAGACCTGTACTTACACACAGGAACACAACTACAACACGCTGTATATAGTTACTAGCTGTTGCCCGCGGCTCCGCCCGCGTGGATGTCGGTTATCGCTGTAAAGCCTATGTGTTATTCAAGACCATAATCTATCTCTGTGCCAAATTTAATTCAGATCCGTTCAGTAGTTTTTACGTGAAAGAGTAACAAACATCCATCCATCCATTCTCACAAACTTTCACATTTATAATATGAGTAAGGATTTGGCTGTGGTCCTCTGTAAGGTGGAGGTCTTTTTCAAGTCGGGCTGGCACACCGTAGTATAGTGATCTTCTTCTCTTAAACTATTATGCAGTAAACTTTTTTTTTTCTTTGTTTTTAAAGACAACTCCCGCATAAACTTTTTTTTTCTTTTTTTTTTAAAGACAACTCCCGCACTAGAGAACAAGTTCTGTGTTGCGGGGAACTTTACAAACATACAATTAACGGAGACAAATTACACCCAGACTCAGAACAACTCTTTAATACCTAATTATTACAAAGGTTATCGCGCCCTTGATAGCTTAACCCGCATAGCGTTTTACCAAACAGCGAATGCACGTGGCTATGAGCGCCATTTATAATAATCAGTATGGATTGGCAGCTCTATCCTCAGTGTACCTTTATTATGTGTCTAAAGCTTCGAACCCAGCATCTGTAACCGTCTAACACAATCAGTGCATACGGAGGATTGTAACACTGTCTGGTTAACCTAATTCCTTTGTACCGCAGAGGATTTAAGCTTTGTGAGACCGAGGTGGAGAATATTCATTATATATGGCTCTGCAGAGTGAACGAGATAAACATTTTGTCTGTTAACAATTTGTAATGTTAACAAAAAGGTCTTTAAGAGGTAGGGCAATATACTAGCGACACGCAAGTAACTGCGAGCAAACCCGACTGGGGAAGGACCTCCATTTTACAAAAGACCACAGCCTAATAACTACATACAGGGGTGTAGTTGTGTTCCTGTGTGTAAGTACAGATCTCTAACGCTCATTTAGAGATATATACGTCCATATAAAATGTATGAAAAATGCCGATCGCGGCGTTTTATGGTCGTGGCCGGTGGCTTGTGTTTGGCGACGCTAAATTCAAATTCAAAATCATTTATTCATATAGATCACACTGTGACACTTATGCAGGTCAATGAAAAATGCCAAATGAGACGTCAGCTAATTTGCCTACAGCCGGATTCGCAGACTGAACAGACAGGGGTAGAGCCCAAGGAAAGAACCGGCAAGAAACTCAGGCCACTCTTTTCAATCGCCAGATATGTGATTACAATTTTATTTGTGTTACAATTAGTGCTGAAAGTGATGCAACCAAAAACACCATACAAACACAATAGGGTGAAAAACTGGTACCATAGAAAAGATGTCTGTCTTGTCTGTCAGTAGCGGGGCCTTTTGCTTAACACGCGTTAAGGAAACTTAGACCAAAACTCACAGCAGGTCCTGACGGTGTGCCTCAAATAATAGTTCGTGACTGTTATAAAGTGTTTGTTGATCCATTATGGCACATTTTTAACTTATCCCTTAAGCAACAGATTTACCCAGCCGTGTGGAAAACCACCAAAGTCCTCCCGATACATAAAACAGGACCTAAATCAGATATAAAAAACTACCGCGCTGTTGCAGTTCTATCAGTATTTGGTAAAGTTATGGAATCCACGTTATATAAATTAATATACAATCAATTACGCGGATGGTTCTGTGACCAGCAACATGGTTTTTTACCAGGACGCTCAACCACAAGCAACTTAATTAATATCTCAACATTGCTTTCACGTGAAATTGACGAAAAGAGACAGGTAGACGTAGCCTATTTTGACTTTCAGAAAGCTTTTGATCAAGTCGAAAACGATAGGTTATTATACAAAATGGCAACTATAGGTTTCTCAAAAAATCTTATACACTTTTTTTCAGACTACCTAAGAAACCGTAAACAATATGTCTTATTCCAAAATTACAAATCTAACGAATATATAGTCAACTCAGGCATAGGTCAAGGTAGTTGTCTGGGTCCATTATTGTTTCTAATACTTATAAATGACCTGCCTTCTAAGATCAAAAATAGTACATGCCTAATGTTTGCAGATGATGTAAAACTAGCCCTCCCAATAAGTACACAATCCGATTGCGTTCTGTTACAGGACGACATTAATAATGTAATAAACTGGAGCTGCGAGAATAGTTTACATCTAAATATCAATAAATGTGTCGTCATGTCATATAGTCGCGCACTTTCTCCTATTTGCAAGGATTATACAATCGATAACACCATCATAAAACGAGTGGCTTTAGTCAAAGATTTGGGCACATGGTATAATACTCATTTAAGTTTTCACGACCATATTACAAAAACATGTGATAAAGCGCGTAAGAGTTTAGGGTTTGTTCTCAGACAGTCTAGGTCCTTTAAAAACCGTTCAACATTATGTATACTATATAATGCCTACGTTCGTACCACACTCGAAACAAATTCTATCATATGGAACCCTTTCCAAACACAAGATATACAAAATGTCGAAAAAGTTCAAAAGTTATTTATTAGATATTTATTTAAACGTCTATATTATTACTATCCATATTTATATCCAACATTGTATATCGTGGGGATGGTGAATTATCAAATGTTAGCAGTACGACGTAATGTTACCCTTGTTAAATATTTCTTTTGTTTAATACGGGGTAATATTTACAACTCGATGCTGTTGGCGCAGGTACACATTCGTGTACCACAACACGGCACGTACACTGTGTGTATGCGACGACAGCATCAGCTATTAGAAGTGCCATCCTGTCGGAGCAATCTGGCTTTGTATGCACCCCTACCGCGCGCGCTCCGTCTTATCAATGACATTCTACATGACTCAACATTAGACTTATTCTCATGCACTGAACACACATTTCTATCCACCGCAGGGCGTCACATTGAGGCAACGACCATTGGTAGCAGTATACAATAATTGTTACCTTTTGACTATTCATTAGTACTTTATGATAATAGCTACCTACTAATACATATTTATATTTTTTAATCTTTCACACCTTGATCATTCAATTTTATAACAATTAATTAATTTTATTACTAATATTATGTTTAGGTTAATTCAATAAATTATTTTAAAATCTTTAATCAAATTGTAACTGTAATTAATTTTATCCAACTGACCCGAGCTGACAGCTGACATTGATGCGTGTGATCGTTTTAAATAAATATAAAATACTAAATTATATACCTAATGGAATTCCATTAAAAGTTTTTTATAGAGTTCACCGCTTTTACTGAAATAAGTGCTCTTATATCAATACCAATACCAATACAATACAATATCAATTCCAAAACCGGCCACCACCTACCCAGTTATCCACTCCGTGTAATAACTACATACTGAAGATTTATAAACGCAGATATTATACTTTTATATACCCGATCAACAGAAATAGTATAATATAAAAACATCAAGCAGAATCCATTTTTGGCAGGACGCGAAGCCGCGGGCACCAAGGCGACGCGCTGTCACAAAAATCAGCATGAAAAGTGTCAAAAAGACAATTTATATATTTTTATTTTTATAAGTATTATAATAATATAGTGTTTTTAAGTGTAATTTATATATAATATATGTCTCAAGCATGGAATGGCAGTAGCGATGTGGAGGTAAGTGCCAGTCAACCTACCACATTTAACAACCTAGTGCGTTGCCCACATTGTTCCCAATCTCGTTTCTTTAAAGGTGTGAGGGGCCTGAAAATTCATTTTGGGAAAGTTCACAAATCCCAAAATGAATTGCCTAGCCCCACAACACACACAGCGGCCTCAACGGACGCCGCTGACAAAATTCCCTTCTGGAAATATCTAGCAAGATTAAAAAATTCTATTCCGGTCCTTAAGAGAGTTCCCCGAGGTGCGAGACCTACAGTAGCCCAAAATTTGGCCCGCTGTATCGGTCTTGTCGTCCGGGAGAACTCTAATACAGCTTGGGAACAACTAATCACCTTCCCATACAGGATTCTTCACGTTCAAAAAGACCAGGCCAATCAAATATCTCTAACGACACAAATCAAAAACAATTGTTACAATACAACACCACTTTTAGACACAACATTTTCATTTAGCCAAAAAAACACTCTTTATCATTATGTAGAAACAAAATTGAAGGAAGGTGATATAAGGGGAGCATCAAGGTTGTTATTTAGTAATGATGTGGTGGCGCCGTGCTCTCCAGACACTCTTGCCGGTTTGCAGAGCAAGCATCCGGCGCCTGCTGATGACCTTACCTTCCCTGAACTATCTGATTTTGATTCAGATAGTCTCAGTGTCACAGCCAAGGATGTGTTTCTAGCCGTTAGCTCTTTTCGGAACGGGTCTGCCGGCGGCCTCGACGGTTTAACGCCTCAACACCTTAAAGATCTATTGTGTTCAGGCGCCGGGGAAGCTGGGGATGCACTCTTGAAGGAGCTAACGGCTTTAATGAACCTTATGCTCGCCGGCGGTGTGGACGATGGCATCATCGATCTTCTGTATGGGGCTAACTTATGTGCCCTGCGGAAGAGGGATGGTGGCATTCGTCCCATTGCCGTAGGGTGTACGTACAGGCGTATGGCTGCAAAGCTATGCTATAAATATTACAGCATAGCTTTGGCAAACAAATTCCAACCCCTACAACTGGGCTTTGGGTCAAGAGGGGGTTGTGAGGCGGCCATACATGCCTTATCAACATACCTTGGCTGTGGTGATGGTGAAGTCATCTTAAAGGTTGACCTGAAAAATGCCTTTAATTCGGTGAATAGGGACACCTTGTTGACGCAGGCAAAATTAGAAACCCCCAAAATTTTTAAATTTCTTTGGCAATGTTATAGGCATCCATCCAAATTATTGTACAAGGAACAACTTTTAGAATCAGCAGTTGGTTGTCAACAAGGTGATCCTCTTGGGCCAGTTATTTTCAGTTTAGCCATCCACCCCATCATTGAAAAAATTAAATCAAAATTTAACATCTGGTACCTGGATGATGGGACCCTAGGAGGCGATGTAGAAACAGTATTTCAAGATTTGGCTTTTTTAAAAAATGATTTTAATTCTATTGGTTTAGAGCTCAACACGAGCAAATGTGAAATTTACATAAGCGACAAAATTAATGACAAACTTTCAGTTTTATCAAAATTTAATACTTTGGCACCTAACATCAAAATTATTGAGAAAAATACGTTTCACCTCCTCGGGTCCCCAATTTTTGAAGAAGCTTTCAATTCTTATATACAAGAAAAAGTACAAAATTTCTGTGAAGTTTCGGACCGACTACTGAAAATTAATATGCATTCGGCTTTTACAATCATTCGACACTGCCTTTTTGTCCCTAAATTCACGCACGCCTTAAGATCTACCCCGTTTTGGCAACATTTAACACTTTTAGGCAAATTGGACCAAATTATCCACAACACCATTAGTAAAATTCTTAATGTGGCCCTGAACGACCGAGCATGGCTTCAAGCGTCCTTGCCAGTTCGTTTGGGCGGGCTCGGCGTTCGCAAAATTTCCGATGTCAGTTTACCAGCATTTTTGTCCTCGGTTCATAGCACGGAAGAACTAACCAGGAAAATTTTAGATTCCACACTGGTTGGTTCAGATGTGCCATGTAAGACCGATGCCATTAATGCTTGGAAAATTACTGTGCCCAACACTGAGTTACCCACTAACCTTTCTTCTCAGAGACAGTGGGATGAGCCGTTTTGCAGGATGGTTAGGAATAACCTCATAAACTCGTCTACCAGTCCTGCTGAGCGCGCTCGTTTGCTGGCTGTGGGGGAATGGGAGTCGGGACTCTGGCTTCAGGCACTCCCATCGCCCAACATAGGTACCATGTTGGACGATACTACCTTCCGCATGGCTACTTGCCTTCGCCTAGGTGCTCCTTCTGTTTCTCCGCATAGATGTTGCTGTGGTGAAGCCGTCGACAGCCTTGGACACCACGGCCTGTCATGCAGCAGGAGTGCAGGTCGCATATCCCGGCACGCTAACCTAAATGACATACTCCGACGTGCCCTTGTCACCGCTGGCGTTCCAGCTGTACGGGAACCCAACGGTTTGGTACGCAACGATGGTAAGAGACCTGATGGTATGTCTTTACTGCCATGGAAGATGGGTAGGCCTTTGGTGTGGGACGCAACATGTGTCGACACCCTCGCGCCATCTCATCTTCCAAGCACAGCAGGTTGTGCTGGTGCTGCTGCTGCATCCGCGGAGACTCTCAAGCGGCGCAAATACAGTAATCTCATCGGAGATTATGTATTTGAGCCGTTTGGAGTCGAAACGCTTGGGCCGTGGGGTACAAGTGCCCGCTGTCTTTTTAAAGATTTGTCCAAGCGTTTAGTCGACGCTTCACGTGACCAGAAGGCTGGCTTATATTTGGCTCAAAGAATAAGCATTGCCATTCAGCGTGGCAATGCTGCCAGTCTCCTGGGCACGTTTTCAGTAGACATCGATGCGGAGGAATTTTATGACGCCTACTAAGCAGCCCTCCCCTTCTTTGTTTTTTTTTTTTTATTGTGTTGTTTATATTATGTGATTTATAGTTGTAGTTGTAAATTACTTGTAAATAAAAAGTTATATACTGTTAAATAAAATATTACTATTTTTTTTATCCAATATTGTAATAATTATACCACTTATTGTGCATGGTTTTCACTGTTAGCAATAAGATATCTGTGTTATAAATAAATAAATAAAATAAAAAACATACGCTAGCATTTTTTTAAGTCAAAATTAAATTTAATGATATTCTATATAGTATGGTAATGTGGTAGCTTCGCTTTAATATAATAGTGTGAGTATAATGTAGGTAATAATGTAGTAAAACAATTTAATTAAAGTCTAAGATTTTTTAAATATCTGTTTTGTTGTTAATCAATAAAAAATAATACTTGTTTTATATGGGACTTAGCCGGTGGAAAGACGTTAGTGGGTGTGCTACATCTCGGCATACCCCACCAGCGAAATGCATGATGATGCAAAATATCTGAAGTATTTTTCAGACGTTATGTCTTTTTTTCCACGGTCAGAAATGCGCAAGTCATGGTCGGTCATGGTATTAAAAGCCTCAATAAGGTATGGTCACCGTTTACCATTAGACAGGCAAAATACTTGTTTGTCATCTTGAAAAAATAAAAAAGATTCAAAGGGTTTTTTTATCAATTTAAACGCCACGCGTAGTCTAGTTAGTGTATTTATTTATTTATAGGGTCACCAACAAAAGTAAAGAATAATATTAAATTTAAGAGAGGTAGGGCACCGTACTAGCGAGCAAGCCCGACTGGGGCAGGACCTTCACCTTACAGACCACCTTAAAGACCACAGCCAAATAACTACACACAGTGGTGTAGTTGTGTTCCTGTGTGGGCATTTAGGGATGCGTTTGAAAGAAACGTATTCCTATCCCAGGGATACTCCCATCATAAAGCCGTTATAAAAAAAATGGGTTGGCAACACGCAAGTGACACTTCTGGTATTGCAAGCGTCCATAGGCTACGGTAACTGCTTAACATCAGGCGGGCCGTATGCATGTTTGCCACCTAAGCAGTATAACAAAAAACTTACAATTATAGATTGACAACATCATGCATTAAAATTATAAGCTTATTCTAAATTCTTGTAAATATAACGAAATTTGTTGAAATGAAATTTTAAAAAGAAAATATAAAAGTAAAGATAAAAATAAAATTGAATTATATAAAATGAAATTAATAGTGAAATTAAAAACCGCGATAATGTCAATCTAAAGTACGTTATATATTTACTTTAAGTAGTTTCATAAACTTGGGTAGGCTTTGGAACTGAATGTCGAGCTCCGTTAACTATTTTGCCAAATCGTTGTACAGACGAATTATTGTTATACAACAAATTAGTAGTATACCTCACATATTGCCTGGCCTGTTGATCTAGCTAGTGGTTAGTGACTCTGACTGCTACGCCGGAGGTCGTGGGTTCGATTCCCACGCAGGACAAATCTTTGTGTGATGAGTACGAATGTTTGTTCTGTGTCTGGCTGTAATTTATCTATAATATGTATTTATTTAGAAATATATAAGTATGTTTATCAGTTGTCTGGTTACCATAGTACAGGCTCTGCCTAGATTGGGATCAGATAGCGATGTGTGAGTTGTCCCAAAAATATTATTATTGCAAACGTCTATATAGGTAACTGCTTACCACCGAGCATTCAGTTTACTTATTTGCCACCTAGTTAGCATAAAGAAAAGTGCAAGCGTTGTCTTAAAAACAGAAAAGAAAGAAAGTCTTTGCCGTAGCAGCTTTCAAACTGCACTTTAGCTGATGAAATTCATAATATAAAAAGTACTTTATAAGAAAACTCTCTTACTCATAAAAAAACCAATTAATCATTCCTTTGTGATGCAGAAAATCGTTCGTAAACACTTGGTCCCATTATTAATCACTCGGAATAGCTCAAAACTTAAAAGCTGGAGTTGTCCGTAATGGCTGAAAGGCTTTCGCTGCAAAAAATCCGAGAAATATAGGTAGGATGAATAATAAAAGAAAAGGTATAGGGTTCTGTCCATAATATATTACTAGCCAATACCCACGGCTGTGTTGGTTACCGTGAAGTATCCTATATACTTCCCCCGAATATAATCTATAGCCTTGCAAAATTTCATTACGACCAGTTCAGCGTAACAATAACAAATAAACAAACAGTTACTTTCTGCAATTATAATGTTAGAATCGATTTTACGGAAACTAGCTCTGCGGGAGATATAACATATATAATGACATATATATATATATATATATATGACTGCCTTGATGGTCCAGTGGGTGCAATATGCACCTGCTGTGCACGAGGTTGTGGGTTCGATTCCCGCACAGGGACAAAACTTTGTGTGTCCCACAAAGATTCGTTCTGAGTCTGGATGTAATCCGTTAATTGTATGTTTATAAAGTCCCCCGCAACACAGAGCTTGTTCTCTAGTGCGGGAGTTGTCTTGTCTTTTTAAAGACGTCCACTGCTGGACATAGGCCTCACATCACTCGGTCCTGAAAAGACCTTGTCCATCGGTTGCCCGCGACCTTAACCAGTTAATCGGTCCACCTTGTTGCTTAACTGCTTACGCTACGTTTTCCAGTTCGTGGTCGCCACTCTAGAACCTTTCTACACCAACGGAAATTGGCTCTGCGAGCTATGTTTAATTCTTTCAATTAAAGAAAAGTTTTATATAATGATTTACAATATAATTTCTCACTAAATATTTAAGTTTAATGGCGAAACGCGCTCGTTTTTCTAAAATCGAATTACGTTAACCTTATACTAAACTAGTCTCAGTCCGCGGTTTCGTCCGCGCCTACATTCCCTAGGAAACACAGATTTTTTTCGGGATGAAAAGTTGCTTATTTGTTATTCCAGACTATAATCTATCTCTATGTTAAATTTCATCCAGATCTTTTCAGTTCTTTTTGCGTGAAAGAATAAATATACATAAGTACATTCTTACAAATTTTTGTGTTTATAATATCAGTAGGAAGTAGGATAAAACAATAACTGATTGTTGCCGCTTGAGGCAATTTTTAGAAATCCAATAAATATCAAATATCCTGAAAAATCCAAAAGATATCAATATATAATGATATCTTGGCTTTTCGAGAATCAAACCCCAGTTGTAGACATAGAAAAATACAAGAAGCCCATAAATAATCCACGCAAGTCGTAAACGTCACTAGAAGGAGGTAACAGATGTATTAGCACACTCTAACCGAACATATATTTGACAAATGTGGCCTGACACTTGTTGTTTTAAATGTTTATTGTTATTAGAATTTTATTGGGTTTTATAGTATGGCTAACAAGAATACGGTCAGCCTGATTGTAAGCAGCTACCGTAGCCTATGGATGCTTGCAATACCAAGAACATTCTTATATTATCTTGTTGTGACGCTGGCTTTCCGGCCTGAGCACTTCAACCCTTGGGGTCTTTTTTGCATGCCCATTCCTTTCCTCTCATCCTACATCCTGGTCCTATCTCCTGCATGAGTATCAGTACATTATTGATAGGGGCGCGCCTATAGTCCTCTGGTTAGGGGTATGCCTGCTCCAGTAGGCTGATTCTTGTTGGGGCAAACGCCTCGCGTTCTTGTTAAGCAAGAGTTGTCGACTCTGCAAAATCCTTACAACTTATTTCTTGGCATAAATGGCATATTATTAATAAGAGGCATTCATAAAATCAATTTGTACGTGTGGTGACGGATTAAGAATACAAATGTCATCACACCTTCCATCCCGAGGGTGTCGTAAGAGTCGACTAAGGGAGTAAGTGTTATCCACTGCAAGAGAGGGAAAACTGGAAACAAAACCCTATACCAACCCGTCTCGCCAGCGTGGTATAGTAGGCTAATATCCTTTTAAATGTTAAGAGGAGACGCGTGCCCAGCAGTGGGACGTTCATGGGTTGAGATGATGATAAAATCAATCTAAAATCTTTGCTCACGCGGAACCCTAAAAGAATCGGAGCGGGTATGCCAAATGTTGATGCATTTAGCATAAATTTGCACTCGTTGAGAATTTAAATCACTTATCGGACCGTGGGGAGTATGGTAATATCATTTTTACCTTTGATTAATGGATTTTTTATAACAGATTGGGACGAATAGGTTTAGTTATTTTTTGGATGAGGAAAAAAAAAACCTGCAAAGTTTGGTTCGGAAATTAAAAAATATAAATTTTAATAGGATGCCTTCGTAGCGTAATGGTAGTACGTTTGATTGCAGTGCAAAGGTCCTGGCTTCGATCCCCGGGTATAGTGGTTTCCGTTCGTATAGGATTGCCGACCCGGCTATGAGAGTGAGAAAATAAAAAGTGCACCTGTGATTGCACATACACCTATGTACTATAATATCTTCCGTTCTAATAGTGTCTGTCGATTATTCATATGGATCGATGAAAATCAGCCAAATAAGGCGTCAGCAAATTTTCCTACTGCCAGATACACTGACTAAACAGAGCCCCTGCCTGTTTAGTCAGCCTTAGTCAAGTCAAGTCGGCTTTAGTCAGCCAATAATGGCTAAAGAAAGGAGGAAATTAAAAAAAAAGCGGTGGTGGCAGTGGGAAAGTAACCGACTTGCACGCCAGAGGTGCGAGTTCGATCCCGGGCAGTACCAATGTGAAAGAGGAGAGGAGACCCGTGCCCAGCAGTGGGACATATATGGGTTGCTATTAATATATAAAGGAGGAAATTATGATTAGTATAAAAGAAACATTTCAATATAAGAAAAAGACAATAAAGTAATATCGCTTAATGCACAGTGTGTACATGACCTTATATTAACTGGAAGCGTGTTCTAAGGAAATTGCGATCTCCACATTAGTTAGAAAGTGGCGACCTCTGGCGCACGACCTGAGTTGAAACGTGATACTCGCTATTTTATATTCTAGAGCGGTTAATGCGGAGAGAGTTCCTAGCTTGTTATTAGACTAGCTGTTCGCCATGGTTTCACCAAAGTAATTACAAAATTATGTTTTTTTTTTATACAACTTGGGTGGCAAACAAGCATACGGCCCACCTAATGTTAAGCAGTTACCGTAGCCTATGGACGCTTGCAATACTAGAGGTATAACTTGCATGTAGCCGACACATTTTTAAAAACCGTGGCATTAAGATGGAATATCCATGGGATAGGAAAACGTTTCTTTAAAAACGCATCCTTAAATGAGCGCTGGAGAGACCTGTAAATGTCTTTTTAACACATTGTTCGTAATAACTTATTATGTTATATATTTTTAGGTGTCGCCGGCTCCGCCCGTGTGGATGTCGGTTATCGCAATAAAAATAGTAGCCTATGTGCTATTCCAGACTATAATCTATCTGTATGCCAAATTTCAGCCAGATCCGTTCAGTAGTTATTGCGAGAAAGAGTAACAAACATCCATCCATCCATCCTCACAAACTTTCACATTTATAATATTAGTAAGGATAGTAGCAAATTATTCTTTATGATTTCCGAGTGCAATCATACAAAATTAATACGAATATACTAACATACAGGTTTAATTAGACCCTATCAAGGCATGCACGATAGCTAAATGCCTATCTTATGCAATTTCCTATCTACCATTTTGATCATCTACATTATCTTGAGGTAACGAGATATTCGAGTCATTATTGACACCCTCCAGCAATCTCCTGCAGTCGATGGATGCAGAAATCGGTTTGAAAGCGGATGATCAATAATGGGTGTCAAAAGTGGGTGATAGTAATGAGAGTTCTCTCGTCGGGCACTTATAATCTCTTCTCTGTAATGTCATTAACTATTATGGACAACGAACGAGGCGGTACCTAACACCTGTATTGTACAATAAGAACGATTGTTTAAGAAATCTAAACCCGGACAAAACTAGTGTTATTAGCCTGAAACACACTTTGAAAAATAGCATGCTTCCTAGTATTACAACCTAACTATTATTTATTTATATTATTTAAAATTATATTATTATTTGTTAGATACGATTAGTTAATATTATATTATATTAAAGTATAAACATAGATAAGGCAAAACGAGGGCCTCTTTCGCCAACAAACTGTTTTGCAGTTTGGCGAATTAGTTTAAGTTTAATAAGTTGTATTTCTTTGGATAACAATTAAAATAAAAAAAACTTGTCGGAGGATCACTCTTTTTAATTTCTGCTGAACCGATTATGTTTTTGTGCGTGTCTTCTCGAGGATATATTATGCTGGCTTCTTGTTTACATTTTGACGTTCATAAATCAATATAACATTGCTTTACGGTAAAATAACTCTAATTCATTTATATCAAATCCTACTAATAGTATAATTGTAAAAGCTTATAAGTATGGGTATATGGATGTTTGTTACTCTTCCACGTAAAAACTACTGAACGGATCAGGATGAAATTTGGCACAGAGACAGATTATAGTCTGGAATAGCACATAAGCTTTTAGTCGCGATATCCGAAATTCACGCGAACAGCCGCGGGCAACAGCTAGTGTATGATATGTTAGATCTGAATGAATAAATAAATTTGTTTGGGCGGAATATTCTCATCCTCAATTTGTCCAGTCAGAGTCTTATTCTCAAAAAATTATGGTTATATGCTTTATTTAATTTTTTCTTAAGGTGCTTATATTGATTATTTATTTAGATTTACCAACATTTGTATACACAATGACCTTATAAATACGTTACAAAGTAGGTACAACCAAGTGCAACAAATGATTATAGGTAAATACAGCATTTACAACATTTTTGCAGTTCAAAATACATATAAATCGATTAACGTATAAGATATAGACACCTCATGGTGCTTCACTCGTTTTAAAACACGTCTGAAGCCAAGTTTCAAATACACAATCTTTACGTTTGGAAGTAGTAATGTTAGCGAAAAGATGTCCACTGCTGGACATTGGCCACCCCAAAATCTTCCACTGATAGATTTAAGTTTACTTGTGTATTATATTTCTATATTAAAGTAAAAAAGGTTTCTCTAGCCCCTAATATTGACTCCTAATCTTTTCCTTAAGTACATAAAAAGCAATAAAAATACTTCCCATAAATCAAATATAATAATAAAATTTCCTCAAACATCATCTGCTATTATAACAACAATGAATCATTTTACATCTACCCTCTATTGTGTAAAAATAACTTTTTAAATTTTTCAAAATGGCCGCCGTCGGCGTCTTGTTGTGACTGGCGCTAACTAGATTTATCCGGTTCTTTTGCATATGAAAAGACGTATTTCAGACTGCAAACCTCCTTTTGTCATGGTTTCCACTTATATCCCTTTAATATTAAAATGGAAAATGTTTTACGGTTAAAGATTTTGAGATAACCACGTTTTGGTGATGAAAATAAAAAAGTGACACCCTTTTATGTTCGAATAAACGTTCTTTCTTTCTTTTTTCTTTCTTTTACGTACTTTTTGTCTATTACTCGACTGCAAAAGGAAAGACGACAGTGTTTTTTAATTGTAATCTTTGGGTGTATTTTTTATGTCATAATGCCAATTTTCGCTCTAGGGAAACTCAAAACCTGTGCCTGTGTGTATTTTATGCTATCCATCCACAAATGGTTATTATTATAATCATACAATTTTTATCTCAAATGGGACTCAAACCCACAACACGCCGCACTTAGGTAAATAGTAAGGCAACAACTTAACCCATTAAACCATCTTTTCCTCTATCCTTACATGCCAGTAGTCTATCTAAAAAATATTTACAAAAAGAGGAAAAGAATACCTTCCGGAAAATGTAGCATATAAGTTAATTGTTAGTAATATGTAACAATAATAGTAATAAGAAGTGTTTATTGCAGACTAATATTTGTTTTTTTTTTTTTTTAAAGACAACTCCCGCACTAGAGAACAAGCTCAGTGCCGCGGGGGACTTTACAAACATACAATTAACGGACACAAATTACACCCAGACTCAGAAAAACTCTTTGTGGGTCACACAAAGTTTTGTCCCTGTGTGGGAATCGAACCCACAACCTCGTGCACAGCAGGCGCATACTGCGGTCACTGGACCACCAAGGCAGTCTAATATTAATAGATACTTTTTCATTTTCATGTCATCTATGCAGTCAACAAACAAGAATAAGGAACATCGTAAGTTTAAATGTTCTGTGTAATGTCACGCTTCCGAGCGATTTAAAAAGTCAGCATTATTCTTAGTTAGCACGTTATTTACTGCTGCACTCGTTCTCTCTATTGCTAGAAAATAATATAAAGAGGGTTGTTCTGTAGTTATGATATAAAAAAAAATACGTAAGTCTCTACCTATTAAAATGTAATATTTAGAACGAATTTAAATTCTTCTTAGGTGGCATACAAGCATACGGCCCGCTTGATGCAGTTACCATAGCCTATAGACGCTTGCAATACCAAAATACCAAAGGTATCACTTGCATGTTGCTGACCTATTTTTTTACACTAGGATTTTAGGATGTGGTATCCCTGGAATAGGAAAACGACTCTTACAAAACGCTTCCCTAAATGAGTGCTGGAAACCTGTATTCACACACAGGAAAACAACTACACCACTATGGGTAGTTGTTTGGCCGTGGTCTTTATTATAATTATGCTATATAGACACACAAAACCCTAGCGTTAATGTTTTTTAAGGTTGGCAACACGCTTGTGATATTGTGCTACGGTAATTGTTTAACATCAGGCGGGCCGTATGCTTGTTTGCCACCTAAGAAGCATTAAAAAATCCGAATATATATTAACCATTAAGTAACGCCATAGTTTAAAAAGTTAAATTATAACAGGTTCATATCTCTAAAGGTATATAGTAAAAGAAAAAAGGTACTTACGGGTGTAGTCCCAACTGTCTTGGTCATTTTTGAACACGTTCAATCTTTCAGGCTGAAACAAAAGGAAAATGATTCGGTTAACATTTTAATGAAGCTGCTCACTCCAAAACGTAAAAAGCGGTGGACAAATTCAAACTCGAGTAGGAGCTCGGATGGCACAGTTGGTAGTACGCTGGGCCGGAACCCGAGAGACGCAGGTTCGAATCCTACTCCGGGCTCCACTTCTTCCACATTGCTTTAGTATTTAAGTATATTTATTAAAAAAATAGCTCCAAGAAGAAAATGTCTTTAAGAAGTATCCTAAGATATAGCACTGGACTCCAGCGCTCATTTAGGGATGCGTTTTGAAAGAAACGTTTTCCTATCCCAGGGATAACTACATTTTAAAGCCCTGGTTTAAAAAAAGGGGTCGGCAACGCGCATTTGATAACTGTAGTATACAAGTGTCCATAGGCTACGGTAACTGCTTGACATCAGGCGGGCCGTATGCATAAAGACACTTTTTCTTATCACCCGTATCACAAGGTGACTTTACTAGGAATTTCGGAAAATCCTCTCTAAAACATAATCTTCAGAAAAATACAGTAAAGTACAGTAATTTATCCAGTACCTCTCTAGGTAATAGATATTCGACTGCCTTGGTGGTCCAGTGGCCGCAGTATGCGCCTGCTGTTCACGAGGTTATGGGTTCGATTCCCACACAGGACAAAACTTTGTGTGACCCACAAAGAGTTGTTCTGAGTCTGGGTGTAATTTGTGTCCGTTAATTGTATGTTTGTATAGTCCCCCACGACACAGAGCTTGTTCTCTAGTGCGGGAGTTGTCTTTTTAACAAAAACAAGAATAAAAAAATATAACGACGGTCCCTACGTACAAAGCGACATGTCGAAATTTCCATTTTTTTATTGCATAAGTAGATTGAAGTTATCGACCCGCACATACTCATATATACCTTTTTTAAATTATGAAATAGTTAACTAGATACTGTAAACGTAAATGATGACATGTGTAGTAAAAGAAAAGAATTGGTGTCGTTTATGAGAACATAATGGACATGTCTGTTTCTACCATGTTTTAAAAAGCGCGCCACTCTACGTAAATGCGGGTAAGTCACATATGACATCGTTTATTTCCTTGTAATTCATCGATTTACACGTTTACACGTTAAACAAAATGTTTTTAGGTTACCTAATCTAGATGAGTATCAATATTTGTATAAAAATATGATTTTGATACAAATATTGATACCCATCTCTTGCGTATAAACAGACATGTCAGACATGACTGAGTAAAATATATTGAATTTCAGCATACAAACGGTCATCTTTGTTTTTTAAAATAAAAACGATATAATTTTTGAAATGACTATATACAATTACAGAGAGTATCATTTTAGCATAACATTACAATGAAAATAATATTACAAAACAACTCACGTTTTTTTCTATATCGATATGAATCTTTATTTTGCTCTCCTGTAAACCATCATTTTTGTCATGTCGCTTTGTAGGGACCGTCGATATGTTTTTATTATTTATATATTAATATAAATTACTGTCTCTACAAGTGAATCAACCATACATAACAACATCCATATACTGCAAGTGGATATTCCGAACAAAATATAGTTTTTCATAAGGGCCCTACAATCTGGCAAATATCCCACGAATATTCTTGTATTTCCCAACATAACCGTGTAAAGGGTGTGCACATGTATGTATGCGAGCTATTTCAATATATTGCCTTCTGTTCTGTGGCTGAGTGCCACCAACCCTTTTTATTTGAAGCTCTTAAGTGGGCGAGTTTATAAGCTGATCGTGAGCGGATATTCGACGGTATTGGCGTCGTAAATTAGGTAGGATTTTCATTTGAAAAAAGAACAAAAACATCTTTACGTTAGATATAGGTAACTTCTTATATACAACAGCGGAAGGGGTAATATCAGCTCTGTTATCGTCAAGTGCTATTAAGTTTTACGTGCCGTCAGTTACAGATGCATGCGCATAATTTTAATGGCAAAATTATTCCAATTATTGGGTGCTTATTACAATAATATTTGTCCTAGGTGGGAATCGAACCCACGATATGTCCACCTATCAATCGCGTGTTGCCGACCCATTTATTTACACAAGGGCTTTAAGATGGAGAATCCCTGAGATAGGAAAACGTGTCTTTTTAAACGCATTCCTAAATGAGCGCTGGAGACCTGTACTCACACACAGGAACACAACTACACCGCTGTGTATTTGCTTGTGGTCTTCTGCAAAGTAAAGCTTCTTTACCAGTCAGGCTTACTCACTAGTATGGTGCCCTACCTCTCTTTCTGTTTGTATTATAACATACTAGTTCTTGCCCGCGGCTCCGCCCGGGTAGATGTCAGTGATCGCGATAAAAAGCCTATATGCTATTCCAGACTATAATTTATCTCTGTGTCAAATTTTGTCCAGATGCGTTCAGTAGTTTTGGCGTTAAAGAGTAACAAACATCCATACTCACAAACTTTCACATATCTTAATATATATATTTCTTGTGTGCGTGTGTATGTGACTGAACTCCTCCTAGACGGGTGGACCGATTTTGATGAAATTTTGTGTGTGTGTTCGGGTAGGGCCCTGGATGGTTTAGATTCACAATTGGACCCGGTAGGTGGCGCTGCTGTCGGTATTTCAGCTTTTTCCGGCAGGACGACGTCTGCCAGGTCCACTAGTATAATATAAGTAAGGATTAGTAAGGATATTTTTCATACAACTACACCGCTGTGTATTTGCTTGTGGTCTTCTGCAAAGTAAAGCTTCTTCACCAGTCAGGCTTACTCACTAGTATGGTGCCCTACCTCTCTTTCTGTTTGTATTATAACATATTAGTTATAATATTTACATTGTAAGCTCGCTTATTTAATGGCCAAACAATGTTAACTTGGCAGAAACTACAGCATTCTTAGGTTGACTGGTTACGCATGAGGTTTTATTGTACCGTGTTTAATACCATGACCACGGTGGCATTGTGGCGCAGTACGACGTAACCCCACCGTCAGCGGCTGAGTCGTACGGCTCGTGGCTTAAGTAATTATGTCAAGAGGATAATAATTAATTGGTCACGAGCCGAATTTCTGTCACAGAGACTAATCTCGACGAAAACTATTATAGTGGACAAACAGAGGAACACTAAAAAAAAACATGTAATTTGTAGTAAAACACTTAACGCAATACAAAGCATAATAATCTAATATATAAAATTCTCGTTTCATAGTGTTCAACTTTGAACTCTTCCGAAACGGCTCGACCGATTTTCGTGAAATGTTGTGTGCATATTGGGTAGGTCTGAGAATCGGACAACATCTATTTTTCATCCCCCTAAATGTTAAGGGTGGTCCACCCCAATTTTTTTATTTAATTTTTTAGACAACATTTTTTGTTTTTATTTTTTTGTGATTCAGCATTAAAAAATACATACAACCCTTAATTTTTACCCCTCTACGATCAACCCCTATTTTTAAATAGCGATATTACTATTTTAGTAGCAAAACAACATTTGCTGGGTCAGCTAGTGTATCTATATAATAGTATGTATTTTCCGAGTTGGGGGCCTGGTGATACGTCGATACGATACACAGGATTTTCCTAGTATGGACTCCAGTCTCTCACAAAGGATCATAACCAGACTGACCTTGTACATATACTCTGTAACCCTTTATTATTACTCTTTATTCCCTCTCTCTCATATTCCGATGAAACGGTAATCCGTCACGACCGGAGAAATTTCAGGCGTAACAGACGACTTACTGACTTTCAGAACTTCTTAGTTTTATTTCGGAGCCGGAATGGTTGTCTGATCATAGTCCGCATGAAAGTCATCGACCAAGGTGCGTGTACATCCTCAGCCACCATTTAATGATGCTATTGTTACTACCTCTCATTAAAGCCCTGGTAAAAATATGGGTTGGCAACACGCGAGTGATTCCTCCGTTATGGCATGCGTCCATAAGCTACAGTAATAACATAACATCAGGCAGGCCGTATGCTTGTTTGCTACACAAGTACTATAAAAAAATCCATTGAATTATAGTAATAATATTTTGGGACAACTCACACACCGTCATCTGATTCTGATCCTAAACTAGGCAAAGCATGTACTATGGTAACCAGACAACTGATAAGCATACCTACTTATATATTTCTAAATACATACACTAATGTGTACATAAATAACACCCAGACACAGAACAAACATTTATGCTCAATGTTTTTACTGGTTAGAAATTGAACCTACGACCTCCGCTCTAGCAGTCAGAGTCACTAACAACTAGACCATGGGGTTCTTTAAGAAAGAAAGAAAGAAAGAAAGAAAGAAACATATTTATTTTGTGCTTAAACAAAATTACAAATAACAAACAATATATGTAACTATAAGTAATTATTACAATTAACCATGATTAAGTTTAATAATCTTGTTTAAGGACAAAAATGGTCTTAGCTCAGCTTTGTAGCTGCTAAGCCGAATGGCGAAGCGGCACTGATATTCTGCTAATACCACCAGTGACATACACGGGCAAAAAGCTGTCCAAAAAAATTATAAAAAGTATAAAAATAAATAACATATTACAAATATATATTTACATAACAATAGACCTAAGTATTTAATTATATATATTCCCATACACAAATAAACTTAACAATAAAACTTAAAACAAAACTAGGTAGGTACTACTTACAAATAACAACCCAAATGAAACTGAAATTAGAATTAGAAAGGAGTTATAAGGTTTCTAAAGGGTCGGCAACGCGCGAGTGATACCCCTGGTGTTGCAAGCGTCCATAGGCTACGGTAACTGCTTACCATCAGGCGTGCTTGTTTGCCTACTTGGTAGTATAAAAAAAAAAAAAAAAAAAAGCCCAATCAAACCTCGATCTAAAATAACATTTTAATGTAAAATCCAATCTTTCTCGTAACGCATCACCGTCTGCATCATACACGCGATCGCCTGACAAAGGCGGAGACAATCTACCCTCAACGACTGTTTAGCTGAAGCATCACTTTGTAGGAAATGGGTGGCACTAGAGCTGAGTGCAAGAGACGTGCGCTGTTGCCAACGCTCCGACACAAAGTGACGGGGTTTACGGGAAAAGGGAGGGTAAGAATTGTATCCTATCATTTCTTGTTATAAAGGGACAACTTTTTTTTTTAAAGACAACTTTCGCACTAGGGACAAGCCCTGTGTCGCGGGGGGCTTTACAAATATACAATTAACGGACAAAAAAGGACCCAGACTTGGGACAACCATTTATGGATTACAGAAATTTTTGTCCCGTGTGGGTATCGAACCCACAACACGCCGCGCAGTGGTAAATGGCGAGGTAACCACTTAAGCCACTTAAACAACCGTGCAGTCAATAATATTAATATTATATTAAACATTATTTCATTTTAAACTTTAATCTAGTACCGCGGTTTGGTATCCTTATGAAAGCTCATACGTCCTTCTTATAGAAAAAGTGCAAAAGGCGTTTCTAAGAGAGGTAGGGCACCATACTAGCGAGCAAGCCCGACTGGGGAAGAACCTCCACCTTACGGAAAACCACAGCCAAATAACTACACACAGTGGTGTAGTTGTGTTCCTGTGTGTGGGTACAGGTCTCCGGCGCTCATTTAGGGAAGCATTTTCGAAAGAAACGTATTCCTATCCCAGGGATACTTCCATCTATAGCTCTGGTGTAATGAAATGGGTCGGCAATACGCAAGTGATACCTCTGGTATTGCAAGCGTCCATAGGCTACGGTAACTGCTTAACATCAGGTATGCTTGCTTGCCACCTAAGTAGTATAAAAAAATAAATAATAATAGAAACTTATACAAACGCGGGTATGGTTACTACCGTATGGCTATTACCCATACTCATAACCAATTTCCCATAGTCATTGCCCCCTACCAATGAGGAGTAGGAGTTAATCAAATTCAAAAAATAAACCGCCTTCGTTGGCGAGTTGTTATGTTTAAACTTATTTCTATCAAAATAAAACTAGCAACGAAATATTTTATACATTATTCAGGCTGTAGTGCCTGAGTGGTCCCTGGGGTAGCGTGTATGTATGTATGTGTGTGTGTATGTATGTGTGTATGTACTCCTGCATAGTGCACTTGGTTCCACAGCCCACACACATCACTACAACGGAACATTGTTTGTCAAGCTCTCCCCAATGTTTCATATTTTATTGTTATAAGGGATATGGAACATTTTGTGTATTTAAAACCGTTATATAGGTAAGCGTTGTATTTGAATTTCATATATTCATTTAATTACAAAGTAACATTTATGAAAGGCATAAATTTACGATAACAGTTAAGTTAAAAAGATTATATCAACAGATAGGGACATAGAAAACCTTAAGAGAAGTAGGGCACCATACTAGCGAGCATGCCCGACTGGGGCAGGACCTCCACCTTACAGAAGACCACAGCCAAATAACTACACACAGCTGTGAAGGTGTGTTCCTGTGTGTGAGTTTTTTTTACGTTTTTCCTATACCACGGATACTCCGTCTCAAGCCCTGGTGTAAAAAAATATGGATCGGCAACACACAAGTGCTACCTCTGGTATTGCAAGCGTCCATAGGCTACGATAACTGCTTAACTGAGAGACCGTATGCTTGTTTGCCAGCCAAGTAGTATAAAAAAAAAGATAAAGCCGCCAGAACTCTTCAACATTTTTTTATGCAACCACGCTGCTCAAGCGTATGGCTCGCCTGATGGTAAGCAGTTGTAGTATGCATACAAAACCAGGCGTATTTCTTACTCGTTTTCGACCCTGCATCTTGTAACACCAGACTTTTGTGTCATGGATAACCCTTGGATAAGGACTGGGACTTTAAAATCTGTGTCCCTAAATGAGCACTGGAACATTATTTTTATACTACCGAGAAGGCAAACAAGCATACAGCCCGCCTGATCGTAAGCAGTTACCGTAGCCTATGGACGTTTGCAACACTAGGGGTGTAACTCGCGCGTTGCCGACCCTTTAAAAACCTTATAACTCCTTTCTTAAAGAACCCCATGCTAAAGTCTTTCGGGTAAAACCTCGGCAGGGAGCTAATTTCACAACTTTATCGTACGTGCGTGGTACGTCTTTTGATGTGACCCACATTTGTGACCCAGAAATTACGCACCTACCCTGTAATTACATTGTTGTTGAACGAAAATATTCGCAAAAGTATTTTTAACTAATTAAAAAATAATATGGATGTTTTTTGGTTATAATTAAACAAGATTGTGAATGCTCATAAATTTTCTGCGTGCGTTATGATGTATGGAATAATATGGCAGTTATTTTAATTAGGTTTTGTTTGATTAATTATAATGTTGGATTGTAATGCCTTGTTGGTCTAGTGGTCGTTGAGTGCGACTGCTGATTGGGAGGTCCTAAGTTCGATTCCTGAGTCGGGTAAAAATTGATATTAGGTTCACAATAAATGCCTGAAGTTAGGAAATTGGCGGAGAAAGTATGTAAAGCCGCTGGTTCTTCATCTTCGTTCTATCGGACTTTGAGACTGAAGGAATCAAGAGTGTGAATGCACCTGCGCACACACTTGTGCTCTATAAAATGTCGTGCTGGTCTACGACGAAATTAGCTGTTTATTATAAACATTGAGTAAGAGCATTAGTATAATTACACGACCAACTTATTTTTGTTGTGTGTGCGAATTTTACAAACATACAAAAACCATTTATCGATTACACAATTTTGTTCCCGTGTGAGGATGGAACCCACAACACGCCGCGAGTAGTAAATGGCGAGGTAACCACTTAAGCCACTGAACTAACCGTGAGATCAACGTTGCCACAACTATTCAGAAAGCGTCTAAAGAATATCGGTAAGTAAGTAAAGATGCTGCATAAATCAGTATTCCGCTCAATGAACTATAATGTTATGATGAGAAGTAAATCAGATCGCAACGTGAACTGCACGTACTGCTAACGAGATAGTTGGTGGGTAGACGTAGCAGCGCTCCGATCACGAGCCGCGTCAAACTTACAGGGATGTAGAGACGCTACATGCGACATTCTAGTTAAAGAAGAAACTAGAAAAGGAATAAAGAAATGTAACTACACAAAAAAAATACTTTACTATACAAAAAGTCGTCGATCCACACAACTATGCTCAAGAAGAAGTACATATAAGAAGTAAGCAGTTGCGGTAGTAAAAATAAATCAACTATGTAATCGATTTAATTTTATAAAAAAAACAACTCTAGCATTTCAGAACAAACCCTGTCTTGATAGGAATTTTACAGACATACAATTCACGGACACAAAGTAGGTACAGTATATCCAGGCTCGAAAAAAAAAACATTTATATTCTTACACGAGAGTTATGTGCTGGGAATAGAAACCACAAAACGCTGCGTAATAGTAAACGGTGACCATTTAAAATTCAATAAATCATCCGTGCAGTCTTGTCAGGGCATAACATTGTCTTATTTTCAATAACATTAAATGTAGAAATTTTAATGTACGAAACCTAATGTCAATGAAATCATATTTAGACTACATTCAGATATGTCTTTATGATGTTATTCGATGCAGCAAAGTTGCAGGAATTACATAGCGAATGGCTCAAAGGCGTTGATCTAATAGATAATCTATCATCATCATCATCATAAATGCAAAACTTTGGATGGATGGATGGTTTGTTACTAAATCACGCCAAAATGGCTGAACGAATCTGTATAACATTTAGCACAGAACATTTAGAATAATTTTTATTCTAGAAAAAACCCAGGTAACCGTGAAATTGTCCTTCGTAGAACCTGTGTTTCTAAACATATGTGTACTCGTAATTCCGTGTTATTTACAAATAAAACAAAAAAACCCTGTTTAGAACACACATCGCCTTAACATCTCCATGAACTTTATATCTACGTGACAAAGTGTAAGAAGTGACACGAGCGTTAGTTATCGCAAGCTAGTTGCAGTTATTAGCCGACTTCAAAAAGAGGAGGTTATCAATTCGTGTGTATATATTTTTTTTTTTTTATTATTTGTCAAGTTATACTCGAATGACACACACGTGTCGACTACACATTTATATATGGGTAGCTTTAATTGTTAATATTGACAGTACAGAGTTATAAATAGAGGGGAAGTTGTGGCATGTGTATATGTTGCAGTCAAAACTCTTAACCAGTAGATATAACTTTTGACTGAAAAAATCAGTCAAAAGTACTTTTAACTAAACAACTTAGAGGCTTACTTTTGACTGTTTGTTTTAAGTCAAAAGTACTATTGAATGGTTAAGAGTTTTGACTGTAACATATACATGTCATCAAACAAGCTTGATCGTAAGCAGTTACCGTAGTTAGCCTATGGAGAATTGTAAAATTTTGTTATGAGGTATCGCTGGGATAGCAAAAGTTTCTAAAAACGCATCCCTAAATGAGTACTAGAGACCTGAAGCAACTTTTTTAATACTACCAAAGAGGTAAACTAGCACACGACCTGATTAATGGTAAGCAGTTACCGTAGCCTATAGACGCTTGCAATATCAGAGGTAACACTCGCCCTTTGCCGACCCTTTATAAACCATTCAACTATGTAGCTTTTTTGCTTTCTTTCTCATTTTTTCTTAGCTCCACTTATTTACTCGGATTTTGAAAAAAGAGGTATTTTTTTCTATAATGTTAATTGTCTGTAGATATTCCCGAGACACGGTCACCCTGCCCCTCTGCTTGTTACTCAGTTAACTTATTATCCAACACGAACAACGTTTTTAATTCTCTCACAAAAACGTACTAAATACTGTAACCAACTTTCGTATGCAGGGGTTGGCAACCGGGTCGTTTTAAATTTTTAACTTTTAACTTTTTCACGGACCATTTGGACGATGAGGAAAATATATTTAGAATAACTAGCTTAGGGTTCTGTATATAATAATAATAATAATTTCGGGTCAACTGCCACATCGCCATCTGACACTAGACATCATCCCAAACTAGATAGAGCTTATACTATGGTAACTAGAAAACTGATAAACATATAAAATTTTAAATACATACGTATAATAGATAAATTACACCCAGAGCAAACATTAATGCTCATCACAAAAAGATTTGTCCTGGGTGGGAATCGAACCCACGACCATCACATTGTAGCAGTCAGAGTCACCAACAACTAGGCCAACAGGCCTGTACGTATACATATATTATATTTATTTAACCTTCTAAACGCTGTAGTCAGGTACAGTAGTTATTTTGAAAATACATATCGTGGATTTTTAGTTTGGCAGGCGTCTATTTATGTTTATTAGGGTTCCATAGTCTGTCTATCCGCGGTATACCTTTAAAACTCCAAGTATCTATAATTTGGAAGGGTATGTATACCCTTGTACGTTGTTTTGGAGCAATACTCCATTAATACAAATTTTAAATCAAAAACTCTACAACTGAAGAAAGTATAAATTTTCTGTCAGATATCCCATCGTGTGAGGTGCTGTTAAAACCATTTCCGATTCAGAGATCTGTTAATATTTTCACAATTCCATTATGTCAGACTTTATCCGGACCGGGGACTGCGCCCTTAACCCACGGATCCCTAAAAACAAAATCCAGCGGCAAGCCGACGTGGGCCTCGACCGTAGAGCCCGTTTTTTTTTCACCTTAATCACATGTTAAATACACCCCTTTCCACCCTTCCCGGCTTTTCATGTTAAATGTGAACCGCTTATCTTGTACTTTGTTTATTAACAAGCTCAGTTAGGGTAAACTCATTTTTTAAACTCATTTTAAATTTAAAACAAGCAAAATATGTTTTTAAATTAAACGAATTAAATTTAATTTTTCCACTGTTTATATCCTAGACCGTATGCTTGTTTGCCACGTTCTTAATAATAATCATCATTATCATCTCAACCCATAAACGTCCCACTGCTGGGCACGGGTCTCCTCCATACATAGGAGGGATATTAGCCTATACCACACTAGCCAGACGTAGGTATAGGGTTTTGTTTCAAGTTTTCCCTCTCTTGCGTTGGATATTGTCTGCCTGACTGCCTTAGTCGACTCTTACGACACCCTCGGAATGGAACGGGGTGGTGACATTAATATTTTTAATCATATAGTATTATTGATAATATAATAATATATTATTATTAAGAAAGAGCTCCGTGTTTATTGTTGTTGTTAAAATAAAAGAGGGGGCTTTGGATTGGTCTTGAGCTCTTGACGAAATGGTGAAGAGGATCTATTGTTTCCGTGTCTTGAAGGAGTTGAGCCTTTAAGTCATTTTTAGGTAGTAAGAAGCGTAAAATAATTTGTTATTATTATTATTCTTGCTTAATTTAATCCAAGACGAGCAGACGTTAAGGCAGAGAATGTCGTGACGACGATTGCCAAGCTATTTTATGGCGAAGGAGAGGTAAGAGAGGCGGATAGGTAGGCGTAACAGAGGTAGGGTACTAAGCTATAGAGTAAGCCCGACTGGGGAAGGACCTTACAGAAACCTACAGCTTAATAACCACACACAGAGGTGTAGTTGTGTTCCTGTGTATTCGCGAATTAGGTATGCGTTTTGAAGAGAACGTTTTACTATCCCAGGGATTCTCCATCTTAAAGCCCTGGTGTAAAAAAATGGTATGTGGTATCGCAAACGTTCATAGACTATATTAACGGCTTAACATCAGGCGGGCCGTATGCTAGTTTGCCACCCAAATAGTAGTAAAAAAAAGCAGAATTGATATTACCAGATTTATTGCTGCCGTGACCCTTGTTTCTTGCAGCCTATTTTCCTCATTAGATACTAAACTCTGTAGCCTAAAAAATCTCGCTTAAATCTTATGAAAATAAACTAACAACAGTTCTAAAGCATAAATTCCCTATTCACTTTCCAAAATATAAATGTGTTCACATTTACAAGCCAGCCCCATTATACAGCGTGTTGTAATAACCGACCGTTTAGTGAGTATACAGGGTGTCCTAATAATACAACGTTTAGCGACGCATTATGGCTCTCCTGTATAATATTGTAGTCGCAAAGATCGATCACCGGCGAGGGTCAACACAATAGGGTTGTCACCTAGCATGTAAAAAATGAAAACGTTGTGATATTGAGATTTTTATTCATAGTTAGCTCACGAGGGGTGAGCGTTGTCCGTGTGGTGACGGATTAAGAATACAAATGTCACCACCCCGTTCTATTCCGAGGGTGTCGTAAGAGTTGATTAAGGGATTAAGGCAGACAATATCCACTGCAAGAGAGGGAAAACTCGAAACAAAACCCTATACCAACCCGTCTGGCCAGCGTGGTATAGTAGGCTAATATCGCTACAATGTATGGAGGAGACCCGTGCCCAGCAGTGGGACGTATCGAAAAGTTAAAAATCGCATGTGTGGGCTTTAATGTTAATCTACAATGTAATGTCGTAAACTTACGTCAATACATATTGATTCGGTGACCGGCACCGAATCAATAGCATAGTTTAAATAAAGCGGCAAAAAACGTCAAAGTTCCTGAGGTACATACATATACCAAACAAACAAAACGTACCCACCTTTGTCAGTTGGCTAAAAACAACAAATTAAACCTTTAACACAAGCATCTGTTCCCACAAATTGTTTCGACAGCCCTATTATTGTTACAACGAGGTCCTCAACGGCCGGGCCCTCGACGCACGAGAGCTTTTAGCTACTTGTTACACTTTATCTACGCAAACTTGGGACTTAAGAACATAATTTTTGTTACGATGAGATGAGACCCTCACAGCCAGAAGCTCTCGTTCATCGGTAGAGACCACTATGCGGTCACCCATCTTCATGCTTTTTTTAAAGACAACGCCCGCACTAGGGAATAAGCCCTGTGTCGCGGGGGACTTTACAAACATACAATTAACGGATACAAAGTACAACCAGACTCGGGACAACCACTTGTGCATCACGCAAATTTTGTTCCGTGTGGTGATCGAACCCTTAACACGCCGCGCAGTAGTAAATGGCGAGGCGATCCGCGTATCCGCGCTCTTGGTAGCTTAACTTGCTGATGAGTATATGTAGCTATAATAGCGTATCACTCAACAGACGAAGAAACAATCAGAGACGCTCAGATTGTTTCTTCGTCTGTTGGAGACACTTCGTGGTTAGAAAGGCACGTCAGAACGGCTGAAGGGATTTGGATAAATTTTGGCACAGATACAGATTACACATCATTTGGCACAGACATAGATTACCACCTAGTTCCATCCCTAGGGTAAGAGTCGACTGAGAGAATAGTCAGACAACAATATTCACTGCAAGAGAGGGAAAACTCGAAACAAAACCCTATACCAACCCGTCTGGCCAGCTTAGTATAGTAGGCTTATATCCCTCCAAATGTATGGGCTTCCCGTGCCCAGCAGTGGGATGTTATGATGATGGGTTGAGATGATGATGATAGATTACAGTATTAAAATAGTCTATAAGCTATCATAGACTACTTTTTATTTCGTAAAAACGTAACTATGGGATATTCCATTTAGTCTTAAAACAATGGCTCTATCTTCATGAACAAAATATTATAATAATATAATATTTTTGGAACAACTCACACACCGCCATCTGATCCCAAACTAGGCAAAGCCTGTACTATGGCAACCAGACACAGAACAAACATTTAGGCTCATCACACAAAGATGTGTCCTGGGTGGGAATCGAACCCACGACCTCCAGCGTAGCAGACAGAGTCACTAACGACTAGACCAACAGGCCAGTATAAATGTCGGTATACAAAACATTTACAAAAAATGATTAATGTATGTATATATATTCTAACAATATTATAAAAAAACTGTATTTTTCATTGTGACTGATTTGTGAAAGGATGAAGCACAATAGGTGTACTGTTACATTTTGAACAGCGTAATTGTGATACTGAGTGAACGATCGAACGGGTCAGCGAATGAATGAAATGAATTAAAAAAGATTGGACGCTTGCTGATTGTCGTCGGACAGTGAATGAATTGTGATTAATGAAGTACTCGGTGTTAAGAAAAAAGCATAATATACATTATGATTTTTTGCGAGATTTTTCTAACATACTATATATACACTACATATAGCATGGGACTTTTTTAAAGGAGTACAAAGCAGAAGCGGCATGGCAGAGCGTTACCGGTGTTCCAAACGTCTATAGACTAGGCCCTAGGGTACCTGCTCAAATGCTTGTTTATTTCGTCCACAGTCCGTCAGGTTCTCCGATTGTAAAAAATGAAGGGTAGTCAAAACACATTTATTTTCATAAAAAGAACGTGATGAGACAGATCTCGACAACATGCAAAGTATAAAAGACAAAGCCTTGTAATCTTAAAACTGAAAACAATAAACAGAGATATTAAGTGAATGAACAGAAACTATCTCTGGATAAACACGTTTTAAATAAACATTGTATTCCGTATTTAAAAATTGCCATCCCGCTGTATTTATACTAAATTCCTTTATTTTAAAAGCGAGATTTAAAAATCACCAGCGCAATCTGCTGACATTGTCGCGTTAAAATTGTATGCGGTGAATAAAATCTCTTTGTTTCGTAACGAATACGATTCCAAATTTAAAAATACAGAATTTAACTGAAATTCCGATTCTTTTAAAGGAACACGATCACGACACACGTCCAAACACCGCGACGGTTGTCAAGCAAATAGCTTGAGTTCGAAATTCGAATTGGAACTACGCTTTTTTTTTGGAGAGTTGGATCGTTGAGCATGGCGGCGGCGTGGCGGCTCGCAGTGAAGCGTATCGGTAAAATGCCAAGTTCTTCATTTTTGTAAATTACAACGCTCATTTGCAAAGTGTAAAATAAAACTGTAATAGACTTAAACGAGTTTAGTTGTTTTTATTCATTTATAATAGAAAAAATCCTTCTTGAAATTTTATTACAGTTGTTCCAAACTTTGTGTCCCTTAACAGTGTGTTTTTTAACAAACCTTATGGTTTTTTCATAAGGTTTGTTGACTAGTACGGGAATTGTCTTACAAAATATACGGTAATGGGCCGGCCCTACATCTTGTAGAACCGACGACCGTTGGAGAAGAAAGATTTTTTTTTTTTTTTTATACAACTTTGGTGGCAAACAAGCATACGGCCCACCTGATGTTAAGCAGTATCCGTAGCCTCTAGACGCTTGCATTACCAGAGGTATCACTTGCGTGTTGCCAACCCATTCTTTTACACCAGGGCTTCAAGATGGAAGTAACCCTGGGATAGGAATACGTATCTTTCAAAACGCATTCCTAAATGAGCGCTGGAGACCTGTACTCACACACAGGAACACAACTACACCGCTGCTTGTAGTCATTTGGCTGTGGTCCTCTGTAAGGTGGAGGTCCTTCCCCAGTCGGGCTTGCTCACTAGTATGGTGCCCTACCTCTCTTGAATCTGATCAAAAAAGATCTGGCAAACGCAGCTTGGGCACGGCTCAAACGTGGTAGACTACAAGAGAAGCCCAGGACCGCATCCTGTGGAAGTTCTTGAGGGAGGTTTAATATTTTCAGCAAACACCATACAAAATTCAGGAGAAAAAGCATTGAAAAAATCTACTTCAGATTCCTGTCTGTATTCTGAGTATCAAAACAGAGCGAATATGATTACAGTAACAGTAAAAACTCTTGACTGTCCTCTCTCCCTCCCTCATTCGCCAAGTGGAGGATGTAAATCGAATAAAAAAATTGCCTATTCCGAACAATGCTGTCAAATGAAGCTTCTACCTAACGCTTTAGTAGGGCGACCATGATATTGAGATATTCTTGTATAGTCCCGTTTTGAAATTCAATTTTGTCACGAGCATAATGTCAATATGAATACGGGAGTGATGCTGGACGCTGTGAGTGCCCTGTAAACATGGTTACACTATTGCTAGCGACTATTTTGTTTACTGTGACTGTATTGAGTTTGGGATACGGGTATAATGTAATTATTTTTGAACATATGTATATACTAATATTATAAAGCTGAAGAGTTTGTTTGTTTGGTTGGTTGAACGCGCTAATCTCAGAAAGTACTAATTAGATTAGATTTTTTTTCTGTTGAATAGTGCATTTATCCAGGAAGGCTATAGGCTATATTACATCACGCTATAGTTAATAGAAGAAGAGCAGTAGTGAGATATGTTGCTAAATCGGGGAAAATATTCCAAATTACGACGCGGAAGGAGTCGCGGGCGACCCCTAGTTTATATATAAACGAATTCTTAAGTTTAATATTTTTCTATTGTATGTTTTAATTGTTTTGTTTATATACCGCTATATGCATAGCGGTGGTTTCAGCAGCAAGCAGTTTGTTTTCGTGTCACCATGTGGTGACAAGAAAACAAACTGCTATAATGGTTAATAGTGAGTGACAGTGACTTATGGACGCTCGCAATACTAGAGACATGCCGGGTGTTGCTGACTGTACATAGATACTGGATGTAACCTAAAATATTATAAAACTAAATTGTTTATACAAAAATCCATTTGTTCCATAATATCTTTACAGGAATAGTTATTAAAATAAAAGCAACTTATCCTAAACTACTTACAAACAATTAGATATTGTATTTGAAGGAATTTACCTAAAAATATCTATCGAAGTCACAGCTCTGAGGAAAGGTTCCCAAAAGACTAGCCACATTGCCACACTGAATCGCAAGGTTAAGTCTTACACCCAGACTTTGAATATTTATTTATAAATGATCAATACAAATTCTTTAGTTCTATATCCGTGGGACAAAAAATACTACTACTGCATTAAATTTTTAACTAAAATGATTCTTACGAAAACTAAATAAATGTTTACCCATGCGGCGACGAGAGAGCCCGCTAGCTAATTAGCTAAATACAAGCTTATTATAAGGACAATCCTACAAATTATTTGACCACACCATAACAACCCTATCGGCACGGCTCGCTTAGAACTACCCACCGCTACAGGGAGCGGTGCAACGACCATTTTTTTTATTTGCCGAGCAAAATCGTAGCGTACAAAGGAAAGGGTCGAATAAGCAAAACATTTGAGCGCTCTGCTTTTGGCCAAAGCTTCGGTATGATAGTAAAAAGGAGACTGTTATTATGGTTTAATGAAAAAGTGGATACACCATTCAAAGGTGTGGGGCATTAATTATGAGGAAATTAATTATATACCGCTACGGAGAATTTTTCTAACAGAAAATCCTATTATATATCTTGAACTTTATGATCGGCATGAAGAATATGATAGGAAAACGTGTCTGTCTAGAAAGCATTCTTACATGATCGCTGTGTGCAGTTATTTGGCTGTGGAGCGGTGCAGTTGTGTTCCTGTGTGTGAGTACAGGTCTCTAGCGCTCATTTAGGGATGCTTTTTGAAAGAAACGTATTCTTATCCCAGGGTTACTTCCATCTTAATGTCCTGGTGTAAAAAAATAGGTTGGCAACACGCAAGTGTCCATAGGCTATGGTTACTGCTTAACATCAAGCGGGCCGTATGCTTGTTTGCCACCCAAGTAGTATAAAAAGTACCAAATAGACGTTTCTTTCTTTCTAACAACCAACATAACGTTAGTAGGGTAGCTGCGTTGCGTTGGTCAACACAATCCCTCGATAACAGCACCTTACCTATGGAGTGAAAGTGCCAAAAACTGGCGAGTTAAGTGGCGGTAACTTGAGCTAATACAAACATACTCGGCCTTAGTGAGAGCTCTTAGTGCCAAGTGTCGTGTTACTAACCGATGGACGGAGGTACTCGGCTTATGTACATAATTCGATATATAATGTACCTTTTTATATTAGTGCAGCAGTGTGTTAGCATACAACTCGTTTATATTGTATTTTACATAGCATAGGTACTGTGAAGTTTAACATTTTACAATAAATATGAGGAAAAATGATTGAATTAATCTCTAATCAATTAGCTAATTGAATCAAGAGCTTAGACTATATTAATGATAGGTTAGTAGGCTATCATTTTTATTTTTCAAATGTCAAACTTAATAATAATATAACGTTTGATACATCCATCTTTCATTACAATCGTTCAACGAAGAGCATATAAATCTGTTGCTTTACGTATTTTTTGAGGCAAGCGGTTTTAAATACTGCCAATTTCAAAACTGCTAGCATCTCTTATTAATTTCTTGAAATAAAAATCCAATTTCTATTTTGAGCCTCACCCGGGAATCGAACCCGAGAGCTCGTAAACAGCAGTCCCACTTAGCAAACACTAGACTAGCATATCAAAAATTTCCTGTCAGCAGTAAACATCTTAGAATAAAAGTATAATAATAATGAGATTGACTCACCTTAGCGAACTCGATTTTGAGCGTGCAGCAACCGGAGTATATGTCACAACCGTGTAGCGCCTCCTTTGCTCTTGTAGCTGACTCGATACTTTCAAACTTGTGACCACGAGTTAAGGAAATACATGGTGATACACAATGACATACAATAATTTAAAGAAAATATAGGTACTGCAATACTTTTGATAAGGTATTAATTAAAGAAGAAATAAAATGAAAGTGATCATAATATCGTGAAGTCATAAACCGACCTCAAGTAATTTAACTATGTATACATTTTTTTCGATTATTTGTAAAAACCGCTACACCAATTTAGATAAAATTTTAACAAAACCACTTGTGAAGGCCTATGAAACAAAAATATTTTTCCAAAGCGGTTGAGTCGTCTTTCAGTAATCGTTGAAGATACATAAAAAAGAGATTTGGTTTCATGCATCCATCTCCTTAAATATATACATATTATTAAAATGGACAATCCTCCAATTCCCTTCAACTTTGTCACCCTTAAAATTATACAAATAAACGACCTATGTTTTTTCTCCGAGACGAGACATGACGAACAGTCAATATACGTACAGAAAATAAAACATTTCATTATAGGTAATAAATCAAATGAAAAAGTATTTACAAAACATTTTATCCCGATACGCTACGGTTATGTAGATTGAAGCCAATCATAATAAATGAATAAATTACAATAAATAAAGTGCTTCGTACAGATAAGTACGAGTATAATGTTATAGCTATGGATTTTATATTTAAATTGCTTTTCAGCTTTTTATCGTATCAGTTTATTTTTTACTAGAATCCACGGCTTTGTCCGCGTGTACAATTACACGGAAACTGTGTTTGTTTTCGGGATAAAAAGTAGCCAATATGCTATTCCAGATTATATATCTATCTCGGTGCTAAATTTCATCGAGATCCGTTCAGCCGTTTTGGAGTAATTCAGTAACAAACATCCATACCATCCAAACCTTCGCATTTATAACATTAGTACAGATAACTTTTCAGTATATTTTCGCATAAGTTATTTTTTTATTATTAACGACATACTTACTGTGCTTAAACTGATTAGGGTCTAGTTCAGTTGGTGCCGTTTTAGGGGCAGCGATTGTGCATCTATTGCATATTTGATTGAAGTCAATACATATAAACCTTCCAGAAAAAAATCTCCAAATGACAGAGAAAACCGCATCAAGATCCGTAGCGTGGTTTAGAAGATCTTAGCGTACATAGGGACAGACAGCGAATACAATATAAAGTGGTGGTAGCCGAGCGGGAAAGTACGCATAAGGTGCGAGTTCAATCCCGGGTGGCAGTACCAATGTCAATTTTACTTTGTGGAGTTTATATGTACCAATTAAATGATTCACCATCTGCTAACGGTGAAGGAAAAAAATCTGAGGAAACCCGCATTAGGTCAGCCTGTGTGAACTAAGGCCTAAACCCTCTCTCTCTCTTGATTATAGAGGAGAAGTGACCCGGCCCATCAGTGGGACATATATGGGTTGCTTAATAAAATCCAATAACCATTAAGTGCAAGCTGGGGTAATAAGCATCAAGTTTATAAATCAATTAATACGAGCGTCTCATCATGGTCATGTAACCTAATTATCTCAGGTACTCAGTATCCATTTACTGTATAGTGTTTCCGAGTAATAACATTTATAGGTATACATTGTTAAAAGCTGAAAGGGACATATGTTGAGAAAAAGAAAGAGAAATGGACCAGAATAATAACCGAATGGTACCCTAGAGAATGCAAAAGAAGTTGAGGAAGACAGAAAAAACGATGGGATGAAGATTTAAAGAAAGTGGCAGGTCCAGAATGGTTACGTACGGCAAAGAAGAGAGGTAGGGCACCATATTAGCGACTAAGCCCGTCTGGGGAAGGACCTCCACCTAACAGAAGATCACAGCCAAATAACTACACACAACGGTGTAGTTGTGTTCCTGTGTGTTTAAGTACACGTCTCCAGCGCTTATTTAGCTCATACCACAACTTAAATCGTACGTGGAAGAAAATTCTTCTGAAATCATACACGTACGGACGATTTTGGTTGACTGAATAACTCCTCGAACACTTATTCTACGCTGAGTCGCCAACCCTTACTTAAAAAATCGAAACAAAACCTAATTCAAAAATCTCATCAAATAAAATACGAATATAATATTCGTAATTAAACAGTTGTTTTACTACCACCCCAATCTGTGGTACTCTTTCATTCGAGTTGTAGACGCCATATTTAAATAAGTTATTTACTGAAAAAGTTTGGGAAGTTCCATCAAAAAGTCGATTAAATTTAATGACAATTTTTTTTCTTTCTTTCTTTGCAGATGGTGTTGAGAGTTAGTAAAAGTAATAAGGGAATTAAAAATACCGTTGGCAAAGCATATGTAACTCTGGCTTGACAAACTTGCAGGAATTTGGGTATTATAATAACAAGCATTTTATAGTTATATTGGAGATTACACACGGCTGTTTTATGACGTCGCATTGCCGTAACGCCACAGAAATAATAAAAATTGGACAGCAATCTTTCGATTCACAAACTTACGAAATGAATAACTATTTTGTTTACTTCTTGTGCTATTTTAATTCTTCTTTCATTTTAATTATCATGCCTAATTTGACGTCGTTGTCAAATTCCTTATAAGTTCCCGCAAACATAAAAGTACATTCGTATTTAGATTATACACAAAAACATACATAGTAAAATGTAAATGAATCTATAAAAATTGTATCACTAGAGTGCTCTATAACTTCCCTATGTGTTATACTCGTATTTGTATTAAAACGTTTAACAACCGCATATCACACAGTCTTGCAACAATTATTTAAAGTTTTCAGAGGCCGTACACTTTCGAGCGAGAAAAAAAGGACGGAGCTATACATGCTATATAGCTCCGTCCTTCTTTCTTGCTCGGACTACTCACGTTTTAACATGTACGGCCCCACGGTTTTAAAATAAATTTATGTTGTATGTACATTTTTCACTCATCGAATGGTTAGTGGCCGGCCCGTGACAATTGTTCAGATAGTCCATATTTAGATAACTGCCGTGATCTAACGACTGTTAACAGTTGGGACCAAACAAGCCCTCTAAAACACGGAGACGCTTAGATGAAATACTACAATGGAGGTCATCCATCCAAACGGTTGGCGGGTTAAGCTACCAAGGGCACAGTTGTCCTATGCCCTAGATAAGTTAACCAGGTAATCGTTTATTGAACAGCGAGTGCACTTGACTATTAAGACGCCTTTATATTTGCCGCGCGGGGGCAGCGCGGCTGCAGCGCTGCAGTCACGTGTTTTTTATTTATATGGATTTAAAAAACCGTGCTGCAGCCAAGCTGCCACAGAGCGACAAGTTTGAAGGCACCCTTATCACCTCAAAATATTACGATACGGTGTAACAGTCAGTCCATCATTGACGTACCACGTGTGCTAAATAACTGACTTATTTATTCGGAAGCGTAACAATTTGAATCGTAAATCATCGACATTTCAGTTTATTTTTACTATTAATAGTTTTGATATATATCGACGTCACGTTTTGAATTACTGTGAATGGTGTTGCCAGTCGACAGAAACTCCGGATATTGTGCGAAAAGTGAATTTTGTTTGGACAATTTTATATTGAAATATTTTGGACCATTTTACATTTGTTTCTTTTTTAACATATGCTCTAATCTTTTATAATATAAAAATTAATCGCTGAATGTGTTGCTAAGCGCAAGTCTCGAGAACAGCCAAACCGATTTCGCTAATTCTTTTTTTGTTGTGTTTGTTATTGTCAGGAAAAGGTTTTTATGTAAGAAAAAATTAAGAAAGTTGCGCTGAAAATAGTTTAACCTGGGCGAAGTCGGGGCGGCACGCTAGTTATAGATAAATAATACTTGGACACAGAACAAAGAATTGTGCGAGACGTACAAAGATCTGGAGTGGGAATCAAACCCACAACCATCGGCATCATACAGTTGTTGCTGACCATCAGGCAGGCCTTGCTAGTTTGCAACTATGCATATAAATAAGTATATATATATATATTATTTACATTAATCCAATAAAAAAAAAAAAAAAAAAAACGTTATTTAAGCTATTCCTCGGCAATATCTAAATAAAGTCTACTATTTATATTTCAAACAGTGGCAACACTAAAATGCGTTGGCGCAGAAAATCCGCGAAGTGTCAAAATAAAACAAAGTGCCGTATTTAAACTTTTCGTATGGCGGCTATTAGTCATAGATATAATAGCTTTTACTTTTATGTTGAGATTTTTATATTGTATTGGCAATAATTCGTATAATTTTAATGGCGATGCTATATTGCGCGTGGAGAAAATTTTTAGAATATTATTTTACCGGATTTTGAAAGATATTTTGAAGAAATTGATGCATCTTCTCTAGTTTATACGAGTTTTAGTACTTTCTAAGAATTAAATACGGATACTGTCAGAAAAACTATTGTCTATGAAAAGAATATTTTTCAATATTTTTTAAGATATTGTTGAGACTTTATTTTATACTACCGTGGTGACAAACAAGCATACAGCCGCGTATAACTTGATGGTAAGCAGTTACCGTAGCCTATGGAGATGGATGGAATGTTTGTTTAGTGTGAGGATCAAACTATCATCACGTGGCTTTAGTGGCCGTATGCAGAAAAAAAACTTTACTAATAGATGGCGTGATGAGCTTGAGGCTTACTGCGCTGACTGGACAGTCGAAGGTCTTGATCATGACCTATGCAAGAAAGAAAGGGAAGCCTTTGCTCTGCAGTGGGACAGTCATGGCTAATAATCGTACGGTTGGTACGTATCACCGTCTTCATAAAGTCCACAATTCATTTGCGGGACTCGGGGTACGTTTCTATAACAAACTACCTCTTGAAGTTATGAACCTACCCTTACACAAATTCAAACTAGAAGTAAAAAATCATCTTTTAAGCAAGGGTTATTACACTATTAATGACTTTTTAAATGATAAAAAGTCATGGGGTTAGTTGCTAATTTTGATGCAGAATTATATAAGAATAATAACTACATTTAAAATTTGTCAGGAGACGTTTTGTGATCATTATTGGCTTTCTATTGAGTTTATTTTTTCTTATTATGTCCTGGATTGTCATGCTCACTGAAATGCCATTGCTTGTGGTGTCGTATTGGCCGGGTCAGTTCCTTCCCTCTAATATGGCGAAGGAAATGATGGCTGGTCTGTGCGTCATGCTCGTGAACGGGTGCTACTTGGGGTGGCTGGTCAATCTTGGCATGATTTATTTTTAAATATTAAAGATATAGTTTCTAGATATTTACTAAGATTGCAATGTGATCTCGACACGTTTCTATCTTATACTTACAAAAAGAAACGATCCCTCATTACCATACAGTGGAAAGCTAAATTCATTTTTTTTTTCAATATTGTTTACTCATTAATTAAATACTTATCTAAATTTCTCATATGGTATATTGGTTTCCGTTCCTTTTTGTTACCACTATTGTAACTCATACCAAATTGTAAATGTTATACTCTGGCGATTAAAAAGAGTGGCCCGAGTTTCTTGCCAATTCTTCTCGAGGCCCAACCCTAGTCAGCGAATTGGCCTTAGGAAAAAAGTATGCTGGCATTTGTTTTAATGACGTTCATAAATATCATGGATTTGATCTAAATGAATAAATGAGTTTGACTTTGACTTTGACTTTGAATAATATTTTAAACGCGAAAGTTTTTATATAAAATATAGATAGATGTCTGTTACTCAATCACACAAAATCAGCTGAACCGAACTAGATGAAAGTTGGCACAGAGATAGTCTGGAATAGCACATAAACTACTTTTCGTCTTGAAAAATCAGCCAAAGGTTGCCTGTAAGAGATTGCTTTTATAAGGCTTCCCTTTTTTATAAGGCCACCCATTTTAGTGTACAATAAAGAGTTACCTATCTATCTATCTATCATTATTTCCGTGAGGTTCTATGTGCGGTCAAAAGATATGTAGGCACTGGCGATATATAGATGTGATACTTTAAAAAAAAAAAAAAACTTCTTACCATGTCGTTACTATCTGAGTACTAAAAAAAGCACTTGTGAAGAATAAATGCAAACTATTTGTTTATTTATGCATCGCTTTTATGGTCGATGAAAGAGGGCAGCGTCCGTACGCTTGAAAGAGCTTAAAGATTAGGTGCTACTGCAAGCGGACAGATATACGCTTTTTGAAAAGCAACTATTATATTTAATACAGAAAGATCGCCGTCGTATATATTATGGCGCACACGAAGGAGATACTAAAATATCTAGATGTAGGATGAACAAAGCAGGAGAGGGTACAAGAGTGATCTCTATCTAGTCCCCCAATCCACCAATTCCTCCGATTTCTAATTCATCACTTCTAATTCACCAATTTCCAAAATTCATATCTATTCTGAATTTTTCTTTTTTTTCGTCTAGTGTGAATTTCTTGACAGAAAAAGCCAATATCTTGCCGATTTTAGCTCTAGCCGAGATCGAACTGAAAACCTCGCATACATAACATAGCAGCATACCTATTCCCCTACCTGGTAGGCAATGAAAGAAAGAAAAAAGAAACTCATGTATCGCAAATATAAAGAGCAGAATTTCTGACAGAAATAAATACTGATGCCGCTAATTTTGAAAATTCCGCTCCGCTCAAGAAGCCGCTTACACTGAAACCTTGCGCAAAGCGAAGAAAAATATACAAAGTTCTTATTTTAATGTATTTGCTCTATTTAAATGGAGGGAATTGGAATTAATCTATTAGTATGTAGGTATATCGTCGGTACATGATTTTTTTAGATATCCTTTTATTTATCGATATTTAAAACCGGTTTCATTGAATTTTGGCTGTGAGTTCATCGTTTTAGATTCACCTTTTTCTTGTGGCAATTTCATAAAATCGATTCGTAGCAGGCCTACAATAAAATCAAAAAATATTTGCAACTTATTTTGCTACGTACTGCGCAGTAGACGATTGATCACATGCGTAGACGCTAAGTGGCGTTACGACGCTACAATGGGTCTACGCATATGATGCAATGAAAACGCAAGAAAAAAGAAAGAAAGGTATTAGTGACGTCACAGTCGTGCAGTTGTCACTTAGATAGACGAAAAGTAGCAGTACCTATATTTAGTACCTACAGTAGTATAGTTTCTTTTACTTTCAAGGAGGCAATCAAGCATACAGCCCGCCTGATGTTAAGCAGTTATCCGTAGCCTATGGACGGTTGCAACACCAGGGGTATCATTCGCGCGTTTCCGACTCTGTATAAACTTTATAACTCTTTTCTTGAAGAACCCCATCTCTGGGGAAAACCTCGGCAGGGAGCTCATTCCACAACCTAATCGGGCGTGGTAGGAAATCCTCTGAAACCGTACGTAGTATATAAGTAAATTACATCCTTACTAATATTATAAATGTGAAAGTTTTTAAGAATTGATGGATGGATGTTTGTTACTCTTATACGTAAAAACTACTGAACGGATCTAGATGAAATTTTTGCAGCGATAACCGACATTCACGCGGGCGGAGCCGCTGGCAACAGCTAGTATATAATATTGTAATGTATATTGTAAAGGATATTCAACCATGGCTTGTACACCATTTTTCTTGAACACGACGATCCTCTGTACTTGTCCGTGTGGTGTGCTGATTGTGTGTATCACGTCCTGCAACAAACAAACAAGCAATACATTAATATATGTATATAGGTAAAAGTAGGTTCAATACAATTTATGTTTTATTGCGTTAAGTTTAAAGATCATAATATTATGGTGCTTTCAAAGTAGGTACTGTGAAATAATGTTTACAAACATTAATATTTTTTTTTTAACATTTAATAACAATGTTAGAAAATGTTTTCATGTTAGGTGATGAAACTAAACATTTCTAATGAAAATTGTAAAAGCACTCATAAACATCTAACAGAATGTAACCTTAACATCTGTTAGTAAATGTTTAGTGTTAAGTAATGTTCGACTGCCTTGGAGGTCCAGTGTCTGCTGTTCACGAGGTCGTGGGTTCGATTCGCAAACAGGGACAAAACTTTGTGTGACCCAAAAAGAATTGTTCTGAGTCAGGGTTTAATTTGTGTCCGTTAATGTATGTTTGTAAAGTCCCCCGCAACACAGAGCTTGTTCTTTAGTGCGGGAGGAGTCTTAAAAAAATGTATGGTAAACATTTTTTAATAGCACTCGCTGTTCAGTAAACGATCAGCGGGTTAAGCTACCAAGGGCGCGGTAACCCTATAGATGGGTGACCGCATATTGGTATTTCATCTGAGCGTCTCCGTGCTTCGGAGGGCACGTTAAAAGTCGGTCCCGACTGTTATTAATCGTTTGATCACGACAGAGGCCTAAATATGGGCGATCTAAATAACTTTGTCACCAGGTTGGCCACTAACCAAAAATTAAAATTTTGCACTAATATTCCTTAAATGAAGTAGGTGTGCACTAAGAATTTAACCCCTAAGGCGGTGAAAAGAGGTTGCAAAGTTGCGTGTATGGAACGAGTTTTCTTGGTCTGATCAACTAAGAAACAAAAATTTCATCACTAGATTCAGTATAGGTAAATTGTGAGTACATTTGAATGTAGCTTAATGCCACTTCAAAGTACGTGTTAACCACATGTAAATTTATTTATTTGCATCACATATATGAGAGACTTAGAGCGGTTCTGAAATTCAAATGCCATGCATTTAGTAGGTATAGCCTATTTGATGGGAACCGTGTACACTGTAGGACAAAATTATTAGTATCCATTATTGTTAGTATTTATTACAAGCTGATATCAGCAGCTTCGCTCGCGTGGACGTCCCTTATAGCGGTAAAAAGTATCCTACGTACTGCCACGTTGTACCATCTATCGCCTTGCCAAATTTCATTAAGACCCGCTTAGCCGTTTAGTCGTGAAAAGGTAACGAGAGTATGGAACTCATACATCAATTATTCTAATTAAATCGCCTTCTTGTATATTTCGAATCTATAGGTTAATAGAAATAAATAATAGATATGATATTATATTACACTCGTAAACTTAAGTAAAATGAGGAAAGAAACTAATATAATTGATGTAACATGACAAATTATACTTGTAATTCATTCGTGATCATATGTTGTATTATTGGCAATAGACGTAAATGTCAAGTACTATACCTCCTTGTATCAAATATATCTCAGTAGGTAATAGATATGCTATCGACCGTGGTCTTAGACTCACTCAGATTTAAATAAAACATATACCCGGTATGAAAACCAACTTTTTTAAGATAGAAAGACAAAATCATAGTATATAGTAGTTCACAAGATTGCTTACTATCAGGCGAGCAGTATGCTTATTTTACACATAAGTAGTAAAAAAAAAGGAAAACATTAGGTTTATTGCTACAAAATCCAATCCACAATATATTTACTGCTAGTGCTAAGTCTGTATATAACACACTAGAGCCAGCAAATTGAAGAACAACTAAATTCCCAAAACACTACTCAAACAAACAAAACAAATTAAATTTCAATAAAAAAAAACTATAGTACAGAAGCAAAATAAAATCTATCACCACTTCACATGGCCTGCAGTGTACGTTGGCGCGGCAATATCAACCCACTTGTTGGAATCGAAATCCTTACACTGCGGGCCGTAATAACATTTTGCATTTGACATTAGATCCCGGTAGTTTTAATAAAATATATATTTATTGGAGAGTCGAGTGTTCTGCATGATATTGGATTTTATTTCTTGTTTTTTTGAAGCTTATTGGTCTGTAAATAATGAATTGAGAAATTGAATGTGACTTTTGAAACCGGAAATTATTTACTTTATAACTAAATGTATGTATTTTTTGTGGAAAATGGTTATTAAATTTAACGGTAATTGATAAAAATATTCATAGACCGTACCATGACGTACTCCGATTTAAAGGTGTAAGGTCCCCAGTCGGGCTTGCTCACTGCCATGATGCCCAACTCTCGTATTATTTAATGTTTTAATATTTTTTATGTTATACCCCTACCTACAAAATAACCGTTATATAACAACTAGGGGTCACCCGCGACTTCATCCGCGTGGTAATTTGGAACGTACATTTCCGCGATTTTGCAACATGTTTTACTACTGCTCCGCTCCTATTGATCATAGCGTGATGATATTTAGCCTAGGTATAGCCTTCCTGGATAAATGCACTATTCAACAAAAAAAGTTTTTTTCTAAACAAACAAACTCTTCAGCTTTATAATATTAGTATACCGAGATAATAAATAACGTTATCGTTATAAATAACATTATTGCAATAACATTCTCAATTGCTAAACTACATTTTATCCAACAAACTAATTCAACAAGAATAGTAGTAAGGTTTCACTGGTACAGTCAGTCAGCACAATAAAAGCTTCTCGTGTTGAATACCAATTTACTTCAATATGCAACCTTGGACGTGTCCGAAACTATTTTGTCGCTGCATTCAGACAAGATTGTCTACTATAGCGAGCATTTGTCTCGTAGAAACTGAAAATAAACTAGAATACTTATTTCTTTTACTATTTGCCCATCTACATATCCTTTTTTTTATTCAATTTTATTTTAAAATTCAAATTCAAATACTTTATTGCATTCATGTGTAAGTACAAAGTTATTATATAAAGTTTTATCGGTTCAACATGAAACCCTGTCAGGATACTGCAACAGTCTCTATTATAATAATTTAATCTACAGTTACATACTATTAAACAATTAAAATTAAAACAATCTTCTTCTTCTTATCGTTTGGTTAGTGGCCAACCTGGTGACAGAGTTATTTAGATCGCCAATATTTAGGCCTCTGTTGTGATCTAACGACTGTTAACAGTAAGGACCGACTTTTAACGTGCCCCCCGAAGCATGGAGACGTTCAGATAAAAATCCACTATGCGGCCACCCATCTATAAGGTAACCGCGTCCTTGGTAGCTTAACCCGCTGATCGTTTACCGAACAGCGAGCTATGAGCGCCTTAAGACAATAATTATTATACATCAATAAATTTTTGTCAGATACATTTATATATACCTACCTACTTTATTTTTAATGTTTATACAATCCGATTTTCCGAATTAAATACGTTTTAAATCAGTGTGATACAATTTAACGTCTTTTTTCGTCCTTAATTTTGAATCAGCTTTACTTTTAGTCCTTAAATAGTAAACAAAATAAATAAAACAGGCAAAAACTCATACAAATAATGAATTCTCATCCATAATAACACCGGTATAATCATTCACTCATACATACAAAAGAGGCAGTATTGTAATAATTAATTTTCCATTTCTACCCTCCGGTCCCGCGGGTAGGTAATAATTAAAACTTGGACGGAGCACGCTTCGAGGACTTTTAACAGGAAACATGTTTAATTTGTTATCTTATTACACGAAAATATTACACTGTTAAATATATATTTTTCTCACTGTAAATAAATCCTGTATTTCCTTTTCAACGTGTGAATTTTTAAATTAATATTTTATTGCAGTTTAATTTAAAAAATTATGTTAAAGTAGAGGTTCGTCTTAATTCGTCGTACATTATGCGAAACAATACGTTTCTGTGACAATTTTTACCTAAAAATAATAATAAAGAAATTGATATCTCTAGAGAAATTGATATATCTGACTGCCTTGGTAGTCCAGTGGCCGCAGTATGCGCCTGCTGTGCACGAGGTTGTGGGTTCGATTCCCACACAGGACAAAACTTTGTGAGACCCACAAATAGTTGTTCTGAGTCTGGGTATAATTTGTGCCCGTTAATTGTATGTTTGTAAAGTCCCCCGCGACACACAGCTTGTTCTCTAGTGCGGGAGTTTTCTTATTTTTAAAGACATATATGTGCTCGATACTTACAAAAATAGTCGTACATATCTTTGTTCTGAACCTGAGACTATCAACGTTCCAATAAAACGCTCCACTGAACTATTGCTACTTACTAATACATAAATTAATTGTTTAGTCATTCAGTTTACCTTCCTATCAATTTACCACGCATAGGAAATGAACCAACTACCTTTGAGCTCGCTGGGAGTTCCAACTTGGTGACTGTTGCTAATTGTCTAGCTAACTGACACTCACTCGGGAGTCGAACTGACTTACTTTCCGGTGCTATATATACGTCGAGCTTTGAGATCAGTAATAACAATTAGGTCACGAAGTTCGTTTTGTTTTCGTTACGGGTTCGAGTCCTCTACAGAATAAAAAATAAACACTAGCAAGCTGAAATAAATCTAGTTGGATTAATGGTTAGTGATTCGAACTGCAAAGCCTTAGGTCGTGGGTTCGATTCTGAGCCAAGACAAATCTATGTGTGATGAGCACAATTATCCATTCTGTGTCTTCTTCTTCTTCTTATCGTTTGGTTAGTGGCCAACCTGGTGACAGAGTTATTAAGATCGCTCATATTTAGGCCTCTGTCGTGATCTAACGACTGATAACAGTCGGGACCGACTTTTAACGTGCCCTCCGAAGCACGGAGACGTTCAGATGAAATAACACTATGCGGTCACCCATCTATGGGGTTACCGCGCCCTTGGTAGCTTAACCCGCTGATCGTTTACCGAACAGCGAGTGCACCTAGCTATGACCGCCTCAATTCTGTGTCTGGGTGTAACATACATTTATGGATCACACAAAGTATTGTCCGGTGTGTATCCCAATAGGAGCGGTGCAATAGTGAGATATGTTGCAAAATCGGAGAAAATATTCCAAATTTACTAAAATAACCGAACCGAGCGGTACTAAAATATACGAAGTCGTCGAATCGAATATTTACTTTCAGAACTTATGAAAATAATAGTCAAAGTAAGAAATGAAGGTGAAAGTTTTGCCGAAAACAAATTAAGACTTAATGATAATGTTTAGGTTCGTGGTTGGCAGATTGATTGTTTATTACTGTCATTAGGAAAAGTTTTGTAAAGTATATCAATTAACCTCTCACAAAGAAAAGGGAGAGGGAGTAATAAATTTGACGCATAATAATAATGTCTGTCTGTGGCGTTATAGCATCCCAGTATTTAAGAGAGGTAGAGCACCATACTAGCGAGCAAGCCCGACTTGGGAAGGACCTCCACCTTACAGAAGACTATAGCCAAATAACGACACAAAGCGATGTAGTTATTACTGCGTGTGAGTACAGGTCTCCAGCGCTCATTTAGCGATGCGTTTTGAAAGAAACTGAGTCGGCGACACGCAAGTATTACCTCTGGTATTGCAAGCGTCTATAAGCTACGGTAACTGCTTAACATCAGGCAGGCCGTATGCTTGTTTGCCACCTAATTAATAAAAATAAAAGAATATTTTTGCATAGTACGTCAAGTAAATTACCATCTATTTAAAGTTTCAAACTACTACAGTATCTTTACTACACGTTTATCTAAGTAAACGCTCCGATACCGTAGTTGGCGCATGACAAACGAGCGAACGACGCGGCTGTAACTCTCCATCGCTTTTTTATACAACTTTTTGCCGGCGGAGTAGGGTGAGTATGATAAAATAGTAAGGTGGATAAAGTCAAGAAAGTATTTATTGTTTACTATGTAGGTGAAAAACAAGTGTACGGTATGCCTGATGGTAAGTAGTTACCGTAGCCTATGAACGCTTGCAATACGCGGGACATCACTCGCGTGTTGCCGACTCAAAAAATTGTAAGACCAGATTTTTGTGATCGGGTATCCCCGAGTTTGCAAAAGATTTCTTTAGAAGCATATATCTAATTTAGCACTGGAGACCTGTACTGTGTGTAGTTTGCCCTGTGGTCTTTCGTAAGGTGCTTCCCCTACGGACATAAAATAAATTTCTAGTCTGTTCTAGTTAAAAAAGACAACTCCCGCACTAGAGAACAAGCTCTGTGTCGCGGGGGACTTTACAAACATACAATTAACGGACACAAATTACACCCAGACTCAGAACAACACTTTGTGGGTCACACAAAGTTTTGTCCTGTGTGGGAATCGAACCCACAACCTCGTGCACAGCAGGCGCATACTGCGGCCACTGTACCACCGAGGCAATCGAACGAACGAATTAAAGTAGCATGTCTGATCCATGCATTAGGCCAGCGTGAGATTAGTGCCAAGATGACTAGTTACTAAATTCCCACTCAGTTTTTTGTGCAAGTAAGAAAATTCTCAGGTATCATTAGGACCATTCTAAACAAACATTTTATCTATGGTCACCCTACATACTTCTAGTAATATTTACGTAGTAGATACGCTAAGGGATGATATCGTTTGACTTTAGAGGTATAGTTCAGACGTGGATAAAACTGCTTAGTGAGCGCCCCCGACGTGTATGTAGGTGGCGCTGTATGTTCTTTAGAATAGAAAATTGGTTATTTATGAGATAGGGGATGAGTTGCTTGGTTAGAAGTAGATGTAGTATGTTAAATAGAGAATATTTTAAGGTATTTGTTAAGTTAATAATGATTCGTGGCTTCAAGAATATTGAAGTGAGATACCTCGACTAACAGCCCGGCCACGAATCTCTTACTAACTCTATTCTAGGTCTCTTCTTAAGCCGGCCGGCCTCAAATAGAGAGATTCTTCCTAACACTATGTCTATACCTAGAAGAGGAGGCAGTCTGATGAGAGTGACTAAACTATTAACAAAGGAACGAAGACTTTTTATATATTCATACCAATTTTAGCTCGATTGTTTTAAAAAGAGTTTTATTTTCGATATTTTCAGAGCTATTACAAATTGTAACATAATATATTAAGAAATTATAAGCGATTGAAAAGAGTGGCTTGAGTTGTTTTCTTATGAGTGAATTCTTTTCTTAAGTTCTACTCCTGTCTGTTTAGTCAGCAATTGGGGGCAGTAGATAATTTAATATTCGGCAAATAACATCTATATAAGTGGCATTATTGTGACCTTTCTTCAGCGTAAAATATATTAGTTTCCAAATATAAATAACGTATAATAATAAATAAATATTTTTCTTTAAAGCCAAGGTAATCCATGGATGCTAGCAACACAAACCAACAATCCTTTCATAGTCGAATAGATATCGGGTTATAGGAATGCTCGAATGCTAAGGAGCACAATAGTGGGCAGGATTTACAGATTTTGACAGACTATTATATTGGTTTCAATATGAATTTATTTGACAAAAATGGGGATAGTCCATCCGAAAGACTTATTGTCTTTTTTTAAAATAATATTTACATTAATAAATTAAAACTTTAAATTTTCATTATGCGCAGCCCTACCATTCGGACCCTTAGGGTTGTGCCTGACAAGCATACGGCCCACCTGATGTTAAGCAGTAACCGTAGCCTATGAACGCTTGCAATACCAAATGCAATTGGTTGTTGACGAAAAAATTACACCAGGGTAACTATAACTTTACTACTACTATAACTTTTATAACTGTAACTATGTATATTTTAGAATATAATCCAAATCATGGGTACAAAGCTATCTACGGGCCGCATAAATATTGTTTGTCCCGTGTGAAGATCGAACCTATGACACTCAGTGAGTTCTCACTGGCGAGGTTATCACTTTAACTGCTACTCCACGTTTTAATTCAAGCAAATGTGTTTATTTCAAATAATACTCGTACTAGCAACAAAAAAAATCGACCTAATATCAAAAAAATCAACAATTTCTCCTCAAACAAAAACTTTCGGCACATTTCCATTTTTACTTGTAATATAGAAGAATTGGTACAATCAACAAATAAAATTCAATTGGCGTAGCACTTAAGTTAATTTGCTGTCGGTACACAAACTCCACAGGTTACCAGCGAACGTTGCCAAATTGATTCACTTGTGAACTGTACTTTTTTCGTATATAAATATTTTTTGCGGGCAGATTCAAAAGTCTTATATTACAAATAATTTTAAACTTTTCTTCGTGCTCGGATTAAGTTAACAAAGTATTTGAAAGCTTTTTTATACTGCTACGGTGACAAACTGGCGGCCCGTTTGAAGGTTTATTACACACTCTGCATTACGCAGAAACCAAGCATACAATGCCGCCATTCATACAACATTGAAAAACAAAAAATACGCAGAAAACTACAACTTCCGCATCAATTAATTAATATTTAAAATCTCCATTACGCACAGCCCTACCGACCGGACCCTTAGGGTTGTGCCTAACTAATTGACGTGTTAACAATTCACATGTTTTTTCTCTTCGCTTTTTTCTGCGTTCATAATAGGCTCGTGTTCACGGTTACAAGGTAAAGAGATTTATCAGGCGTTCTGTTTAACACGAACGCGACTGGTTAAATGTTAAAAGTAATTTGTAGGAAATTTGTTTAGCCGATAAACATAATATGGTTTGTATTTAAAAATGTTGTATTTTGAGGTATACTTACATTTATTAGGTACTGTAGTTTATTAAGCAGAGAGCGAGAGAGAGAGGGACAGAAAGAGAGAGAGAGAGATTTCAAAATAATAATTGTATCAATCCATTGATGTTGACTACGAGTCTACCTGCATGGATGTCGGTTATCGCAATGAAAAGTAATCTTTATCCTTTGCCAGGATACCTCTATACTATACTTGCCAATTATCATTTAGTCGTTTCTTCGTAAAAGGGAATATACAGGGTTAGTTTTACATTTATAATATTAGTAGGGATTATTTTAAACGTTGATTGCACCAATTTACATAAGGCCATAAGTTTATTTATAGCTATTAAATTCCTTCACACTAATTTCTCAACCAGTGTGTACCAGAGTGTTAAGCATTTTGCTTTCCAAGGATTATCTCAAAATATGTCAGTAGGAGTTGGTACCTCTCGCCACCGACAGGGAGTTCATCATCACATCCTTGCACCTCAAACATGCCGTACCGTAAGATTCCAGAGGAATTTCACACGTACGATTAGGCTGCGGAATGAGCTCTCCCTGCCGAGGTTTTCCCAAGAGAATATAGCATGGGGTTCTTCAAGAAAGGAGTTATAAGGTTTTTAAAGGGTCGGCAACGCGTGAGTGACACCCCTGGTGTTGCAAACGTCCATAGGCTACGGTAACTGTTTACCATCAGGCGGGCCGTATGCTAGGTAGTATAAAAAAAATTTACTTGAAATGTATTGTAACCATATTTTAACACAATGTCAATAGGTTACTCTCTCTCTTTCTCTTCCCGACTACTCGTATACTTTCTCCACTTCACCCTATCCAATAACAGATTCTAGCCTTATTAATTCATGCTCATACTTCCAATTTCAAGAACCAAAACACGAATGCACAGAATAAATGTTTTCCACGAACGTACAACCCTATCGTTAGGGTCGACGCTTGGCATTTACGCGACGGGTTTAATTTATGTTTCAATTATTAAATATGTGTTGTTGCGCTAGTCTTTAAGGAAATATAACCAGATATGTAGGTAAGTATCGGAATTTATTTATTTACTAGCGACCCGCCCCGATTCGCACGATAGGATTATGCTTTTAATACAAAAACGAGGTATTCCTCGAAGCGCTACCATTTTGATTCGCACCTAATGAAGCGCTCCTTTTTTATTCCTCGGAGCGCACCTTTTAGGCGCGCTCCCGATAGCAATTAAAAATATTAAAATTTTATTTCTCCTAAAAGGTGCGCTTCGAGGAATAAAAAAGGAGCGCTTCATTAGGTGCGCTTCAAAATGGTAGCGCTTCGAGGAATACCTCACAAAAACATGTTAGACATTTAAGATTTTGCTTGCAAAATTCCATTAAAACTGCACTCTGTGTGTAAATAAAAAAGCACCAGTTATTTTATTTGCCACGATAACCAGAGTTTTTTTTTCAAATTAACTTGTGTCCAGCATTTTCCCGTGCAATTTGATAACGTAATGCTGGCAATTTGATTACATAGGTACCCTTCGTCCATTAGTTGCCAGGTTCAAAATGTTAAGAAAATTATCCAAATCAGGAATCGAATTAAAATCAGCATTAGCTGTGAATTTTACTTTGTGGAGTTTATATTTACTAATCAAATGATTCGCCATCTGCTAACGGTGAAGGAAAACATCGTGAGGAAATCCACATGTCTTAGAAGAAACTCTAAAGACATGTCTGATTCACCAACCCATATTAGGATAGCGTGTGTGAATAAGGCCTAAACCCTCTCTCTCTTGATAGAGGAGAGGAGACCAGTGTCCAACAGTGGGACATGTATGGGGTTATTATTGTTATTGGCTTTGAAAATTAAACATCCACAACCTATGTCCAGTATTTAGATCGAGTATTTTGGAGAAGGTAATACCGTTTTTTAAGTACAGTAAGGCTATTAAACAGAAGAAAGGAATTACAGAGAACTAAAAACAAATCACGAAGTGAGAAAAATGAATTGATCGCACTATATAAAGTAGTCAATAAATACATAAAAGCAGATTACGCAAAATATAGACAAGACACAATAAAAGAACATCTACAAAGCACTGAAAGTACAAAGAAGGCCTATAAGAAACTCAGAACTAATGCAACATGGATAGAAGGACTGAGAAAAAAAGATACAGAACTGTACACTAGAGGCGATATCATTGCTACCGCAACAGAATTTTACAGAAAGCTATACAGCAACAGAGACACAACAACCATAAATTTCTACACAGAAACAGATGACACACAAGAAAGAAACATTAAACCAATAGACGTAACAGAAATAAATGAAGCAATAAAGAAACTGAAGCTAGACAAAAGCCCCGGTTCAGATAATATTACGAATGAAGCACTGAAAAAAGGACACATTACTTTGGCCGTACCATTAGCTAAACTATTTAACATGATTCTACAGAATTCTGAAACACCGTCCCAATGGTCCGAATCCAACATCATATTATTATATAAAAAAGGCGACCCGAAAGACATCGGAAACTACCGACCAATCAGCTTGCTACCGAGTCTATACAAATTATTCTCCGCAATTATAAATACAAGGATTAGTTATACATTGGAAAAAAAACAACCGGTGGAGCAAGCAGGCTTCAGGAAGGGTTTTTCCACCGTTGACCACATCCATACTCTTGAATTGATAATGGAAAAGTATCAGGAAAATCAAAGAACACTCTATATAACATTCATTGACTACCAGAAAGCCTTTGATACGGTAAGACATACAAGTATCTGGGAGAGCCTGAAAGAACAAGGAGTGGAGGAAACATATGTAAACATAATCAAATCCATATATAAAAACAACAAAGGTAAAATCAAGCTTGAATCCTTAGGCCCTAGCTTCCCAATAGAAAGAGGAGTCAGACAAGGCGATCCGTTGTCTCCAATAATATTTATAGCTGTCCTTGAGGCGATCATTAACAAGCTAGACTGGAGTAAAAAAGGACTATACATAAATGGCACCTACTTAAGCCACCTGAGATTCGCGGACGACCTAGTACTGGTATCCGAGTCTTCCTTCCAACTACAGAACATGGTAGAAACCCTACACCTAGCTAGTGTAAAGGTGGGACTAGAAATGAATATTACAAAAACTAAGACGATGACAAATAGCTTGAAAAGACCAATAATAATTAATAGCAAACCATTAGAATACGTTGGAAAATATGTCTATCTGGGAAAAACTATAAGTTTCGACAGAAAAAATAAAAATATAGAAATAGAGAAAAGAATAAAATCAACATGGAACAAATACTGGGGTCTCAAGGACATTTTTAAAAGTAATTTACCACAAGCCATCAAAACAAAAGTTATGAACTCGAGCCTCCTGCCATGTTTGACATATGGTTGCCAAACGTGGAAATTCACTGCTGAAGTAAGAAAAAAGATAAGCGTATGTCAGAGAGGTCTCGAACGAAGTATGCTAAAAATAAGGAAGATGGATAAAATACGACACAGTAAAATAAGGAAAATAACTAAAGCAACAAACGCTCTGAGTTACGCACAAAAACTAAAATGGAAGTGGGCAGGACATGTTGCGCGACTAACAGATCATAGATGGACCAAAAAAGTAACATTCTGGAACGGCCCACTAGGCAAAAGAATAAGAGGTAGACCTATTACAAGATGGGAAGATGATATTAAAGCAATAGCTGGTCAAAACTGGAGACAAGTAGCCGAAGACAGAGTCAAATGGGCATCATTGGAGGAGGCCTTCACCCATTCTGGGGTTCCGGTAGATTAAATAAATATTAAGTAACTGTAAATACTATGATAAAATAAATAGGATACACATAAAATTATATTAAATAAGGAAAAATAAATAACATAGAATAAACTAAATAAAACTAACACATACATAGATTTTAAGAAATGTAAAATTTACTGGAAATAAAAAGGCTTTTTTATTTTTTATTTTTATTTTTATTTTTTATTTTTATTTTATTTTATTAATACCGTTTTTTATACTACCTAAGTAGAAAACAATCATACGGACCGCCTGACTATGGATGCTTGAGATTATTCGCGCATTCGCGATGTTTTTTTTATTTTTTTTTTATACTACTTGGGTGGCAAATAAGCATACGGCTTGCCTAATGTTAAGCAGTTACCGTAGCCTATGTACGCTTGCAATACCAGAGGTATCACAGAGTACTGTGTGTCCATTAATGGTATGTTTGTAAAGACCCTTGTAATACAAGGCTTATTTCGTAGTATGAGATTTGTTTAAAAAAAACAATCCTACTAATATTATAAATGCGAAAGTTTGTAAGAATGGATGGATGGATGGATGTTACTCTTTCACGTAAAAACTACTGAACGGATCTGGATGAAATTTGGCACAGAGATAGACTTTTTACAGCGATAACCGACATCCACGCGGGCGGAGCCGCGGGCAACAACTAGTTATATATAAATGGAGTGGGAAGAGTAAAAAAGTCCGAAGCCTTCCCTTTTCGAATAAGAAAAGGGATCTAACGGAAATCAAACTCGTTCTAAACGGAGTGCGTCCCACCTCCACGCAATAAGGGTCATCAATTTTTATTCCAACATCAAAGGAACGAAAAGAAAGGAAAACTCAACGTTCAAATTGCTTTAATTTTGGAAAAAACACTTTTAAGTCCTCTTTTTTTATTTCCCATAGGGTTTCCACTCTTTTACAAAATTTAATTATAAACCGTGCAGCCCTTACCACGTGCCTTGTGAAAAAGTATTAGGGCTGTCATAATATATTATTTAAATATGCCAGTACTCATTTAGGAATGCGTTTTTAAAGAAATGTTTCCCTATATTATGCTTACAAAACCTTGGTGTTTGGGTCGGCAACACGCAAGTGATGCCAGAGGTATCAAGATGATGTCCGAATGCTTGACTGCAGTTTTTTGTTTTGTAAAAATTGTTTATGTACATATAATTTGTATTTTACTGCATACATGATGTAATTGTTTATGTGGTTCTTTAACGAGATAGTATACAGGCCCCTGATATTTATTTGTGCATCTTATTCTTAACGTTTCAACGACAAATATCATTAGAACTTATGTTTTTGCACAAAGCACAACCACATTGACAGCACTTTTTTTATATACTACCTATTTACGGCTCATAACACAAACATATTAACTGCCTTTTTAAGGGGATATGAAAACGTTTCTTACAAAAGGCATCCCTAAATGAGCGCTGGACACCCGTACTCAACTCAGGAACACGACTAGGCCGCTGTGTGTAGTAATTTGACTATTTTCTTCTGTAAGGTCCTTGCCCAATCGGGCTTGCTCGCAAATGCATTCTTGGCTGCAGCCATCAAGTTTTTTTATGTGCAGGTGTTAGGGCATAATGGGTAATGTGAGCTGTTGCATCGCAAACACAACATATAAAAACAAAATAAACGTCGAAGTGACCACATTCGTCCAAAAACAGAAAAAGTTTATTTACACAAACGTCACGCATCACAAAACGATTCGCAATTAAGTATTGAGTAACGCCCGACTGCTGGGCAATTGTCTTCTCTCCTCTAACAATAAAGCTGACCGGGCTCAGGCTTTAGTCCACACACACTGGCCTATTCAAGGTTTTAAAACTTCTTTTAGGACATGTTGGTTCCCTCACGATGTCCTTCACCGTTACCAGATGGTGAATCATCTATTAAGTACGTATGAATTTGACACAGTGATATTAAACCAGGATCAATACACCTCATATATCCAAGTCGGTGATTTTCAAACTCGGATACCACCGAGGAAAGAAGTTATATAGAATAATTTAAAAGAAGAACCGAATTATTTTGTAATCAGACTACAGTTTCGGCATCGGCGGTACCTACTACCTAGTGAGTGAATATTTCAGACAATCGCCAGTTTCACTCACGCCCGACCATTGTTTCATCTCGTCGCGATTCAAAAATTCACGCACATCTAGGGTTGTCACTTGCCATTGCTATTTTGGTAAAAAAAAGTTCAGAAGTATGTCAGTCTTTTATGCAAATAAGGAAGGCATATTTGATAAATTTCTTACGTACACTATGTATTGATGATATTACCTTAAAATATTCATGATATATAAATTAATGTGACAAAACTCTTTTTGCATACGACTGTACGTGAGGTAGTGGTCAAGTGGTCAACTTTGCCACCGACACTACGTCGAGTCTTGGTGGCAAAGTTGACCATGTTCGATTCCAACACGAAACAAAACTTTGTACTTTATGTCCCCTGTAAACCAGGGCTTGTTCTCTAGCGCTAAGTTGTCTTTTTAAAAACAAATAAAATAATCAAATATTTTTAATTTTTGGTAACCCTACGCACAACAAGCGCCCGTGCGCCGGTCTTATAAATAAATAAATATATCGTTTAAATATTTCGTGCGCGATTGTACTTTCGTGAGAATTGGATGGAGATTGGCTATTGGGTATATTTTAGTAATATTGCCATGTATTTTTAATAATATAGTAAGTAAATAAGAGTATAGTGGTCGGACATCTTTAAAGGGTAGACCCATCTCATTGATTTTTATGAGAATTGGACAGAATCGTCAATACAGGCTGATTTGATTGAGACTGCCTTGGTGGTCCAGTGGCAGTATGCGCTTGCTGTGTACGAGGTTGCGGGTTCGATTCCCACACAGGACAAAACTTTGTGTGACAAAGAGTTGTTCTGAGTCTGGGTGTAATTTGTGTTCCTTAATTGTATGTTTGTAAAGTCCCCCGCGACACAGAGCACGTTCTATAGTGCGGGAGTTGTCTTTTTGGAAAAAAGAACAAGAAAAATTTACACCACGCAACATAGATATTGGCTTTTTTAGTCAAGAAATGGTAAAAAGAGAACGAAGTTGGGAAATTGGCAGTGTTTACACCCTCAAGCCTTAAAATGCACGTGAAGCCGTCCTACGATTGATCTCTCCTTGGCCATGTCGGTTAGCCGAGATTGAGGGAATGAAGAATGCAACTGTGTTTGCACATACACTTCTGCTCTATAATATCTCCCGTCCAGATGGCTCGTCTCCGTCGAGATTAGCTGTCGTGACCGATAATCGGTAAGGATATTAGTCTTGCGAAAATTGCAGCGTTTAAATGACGATGAAATGCAATATTTTTGATGTAATTAGAGATGCGATTTCTTAGATTGGTATATAATACACTAGGATCGCCCGCGACTTCGTCCGCGTGGTAATTTGGAATATTTCCATCGAATTTGCAACATATCTCACTACTGCTCCGCTCCTATTGATCATGGCGTGATGTTATATAGCCTTTAGCCTTCTTGAATAAATGCACAATTCAACAAAAAAAGATTTTTTCTAATCGAACCAGTACTTTCTGAGATTAGCGCGTTTTTTTTTAGAGTTCAAAACCAAAGTAAAAAAGGTTTTTATTGGTCTGACGCGCTACATTTTTTTTTGATCTGCGTGGAATTTGAGCCCACAACAATTAGCTCTGTATTACTGGCAAGGCAACTAACTTATCTGCTTCTTCTTAGCGTGTCGATGGCAATCTAAATTGTGTTGGCTCAGAACCTAGCTACGAGTTTAGGATTTTCAGTAGCGTTCATAAGCTCTTCTAAGGTGCAGGTATCAGGGCACGCGGGACATGATATCAAGTGCCCAACGTATCTGCTAGCCCACATGCACATTCCAAATAGTCCATCTTCCTAACAATCACCTACCTCCAACTCCCTTGCACTGCATAGTACCTACACTGTATACCCCTAAATACCTACACAACAAAGGCACTAGTGCAGCTTCAATGTGCAATTTAAATACAATTTTCCAGCACATTAGAGCTTCCTCGGAAATATGAATACCATCCATGGATCTCTGCAGGAATAAAATTTAAAATTCTTATAGCGAAATTGTATGAGCGTCCATTCCTAGGGGGATAAGGAACAGATAGAAACTACCTATACATAGTATTGAAGAGTGTGAATACCGGACATTTTGTAAAGGAAAGACGCTATATTATAAAAGAGACGTAGGACACCATACGATTGAGCAAACCCGACTGGGGAAGGACCTCTACCTTAGGGAAAGCCGTAGGGAAAAAAATGCTGGCATTTCTTTTTATGACGTTCACAAGTATCAAAGATCTAAATCCTACTAATATTATAAACGCAAAAGTTTGTAAGTATGGATGGATGGATGGATGTTTGTTACTATTTCACGTAAAAACTACTGAACGGATATAGATGAAATTTGGCAGAGAGATATATTATGGTCTGGAATAACACATAGGCTTTTTACAGCGATAACCGACATCCACGCGGGCGGAGCCGCGGGCAACAGCTAGTGAATTAATAAATGAGTTCGACATTTTTAACAAAACGTTTTTCTCTAGTTTCTAAGAGTCGGTAATGCCTGCCCATCTGATAATAAGCAGTTGCTGTAACCTATGGACGCTTTCAATACCTGCTATATCTATAACTCGCGTGTTGCCGCCCCCAAAAAAAAAACAGGGGATCGTGTTATAGCAAACCGATAATACTCCAACTAACACATACTAAACCAGAAAAACTAAAAAAGAAGACCGAGATTATTCTCATTTTATTTGTTACACACAATAAACTTGTAGACAGGATTTTAACAAATGTAACTAATTTAAAATCTTGTCTATTAAGGCTTAGTCTTACTGAGCGTGCGGTGAACCACCAATTAATCATACTTATTAAACAAATCCTTCAACACGGACAATAAAAAAAATTACCTAAAAAATGACTTTACCTGAAGAAATAAGATTCAAAATCGCTTGAATCGCGTTTGTATAAATTGTATTAGTAAATCACAATCGGCTGACGCGTAGCTAGCTCTGTAAACGTCAAAACACAGGTCACAGATGTGTAAATCAAAGATTCCTCGAAATGTGAACACTCATATATCTTATATATCTTTAAAATTATATACTAAACCTTATGTTTAATAACATAAGAGTAAATTTTGAATGATATTTTATTTATATAAGAGTAAATTTAAGTTGGTATTTGCAACAGATGTTGGCGGGATAATTATTTAATGCGTTTACGAAGCTAGTGTTGCGTAGACGTGTTGTGACATAATGGTACACATGTTTTTGTCGCGTGCCTTGCTTGGATGCATGTCTCTCGTGTCATTTGTCACAATTTAGGTCACTTGTGGATTTAATGTTGGTTTCTGGATGTCAGTAATAAGACATAAATAAGTACACAATTTAATAATAAAATACAAACAAAATCTTTTACATAGGTATTTTTAATTTTCTTTTATGAAAAGACATCTCTGTCACTAGTGAACAAGCCTTATGTTGCAGGGTACTTTACATAAATTACAGATACAAAATATATCCATACTAGGAATAAACTTTTTTTTTTATTTAAGAAAAACAACTACCACACTAGGGAATAAGCCCTGTGTTGCGGGAGACTTAACAAACATACAATTCACGGACACAAATTACACCCAGACTCGTAACAAAGATTTATAGATCACAAAAAGTTTTTCACTTACAGGCATAAAACCCACATCATTGCCAATGCTATCCTTACTAATATTATAAATGTGAAAGTTTGTAAGAATGGATGGATGGATGTTTGTTACTCTTTCACGTAAAAACTACTGAACGACTCTGGATGAAATTTGGCACAGAGATAGATTATGGTCTGGAATAACACATAGGCTTTTTGCAGCGATAACCGACATCAACGCGGGCGGAACCGCGGGCAACAGCTAGTTTATTATATAATTAATATACTCGCAAACGTAATATAAACCTGGTACAATATGGAGCCGAGTCAGAGTGTCATCTGCAGCGCGTTGTTCATAATTAAGTTAGAATAATTACCTCCCGCTCTTCTGTTTAATGAATAACTTGAAATGAAATATAAGAAAAACGATAAGAAATGTATATCACTAGCTTCCGTCCGCTGCTTTGTAAGCGTAGTATCTTTATATTAAGTATTATTATGTTTTTTTTTTGTTATACTACTTGGATGACAAACAAGCATACCGCCCAACTGATATTAAGCAGTTAAGCGTAGCCTATGGACGCTTGCAATACCAAAGGTATCACTTGCGTGTTGCCAACCCATTGTTTTACACCAGGGCTTGAATATGAGATTTTCTCTGCCTGGGATACGTTTCTTTCAAAACGTATCCCTTAATGAGCGCTGGAGACCTGTACTCACACACAGGAATACAACTACAGCGCTGTGTGCAGTTATTTGGCTGTGGTCTTCTGTAAGGTGGAGTAATTATTAAAAATCATACGGAAAAGGATTGCAGAAAGCAATTACGGTCCAAATTTGACCACCGGATGACCTCTAGTATTGATAAAAACTAGCCTGTAGCACTTAGAGATTATATAGGTATAGGATCGGCAGTTTCAGAGTTTAAAAAATTGCTTCCTAAATGCAAACTTTACCTCTTTACAATATTGGCATTTGTAAGTCAAGTAAATAATATCAGGGGGAAAACTCGAAACAAAACCCTATACCAAGCCGCCTGGCCAGCGTGGTATAGTAGGCTAATGTCCCTACAAATATACGGAGGAGACCCGTGCCCAGCAGTGGGACGTTTATGGGTTCAGATGTTGATGAATATTGGCATAAATTAATTGCCTGCTATAGTCTTTAGGAAAAATCTCATCATAATCTCAGTCCAAAGACTGCTGGACATAGGCCTAGGCATTTAAAAATTGCACCAAAAAAAATCAATCAATCGCGATTTTAATTTGTAATCCGTAAGATCATGGACGCTAACCGCTTAAATGTAAATTCGAAATCTCAGCCCTCAAGGTCTTTAAAACCTTCGATAAGACTAAAATATGACATTCAAACAATATCAAATGGTAATCCTGCTTGTAAGGTAGCGTCCACAAAACCATTAAAAAAAAATTGATCCTTTATTTTGACCGATTACGTGGCCTAAAAGACCAAAGGCGCGGTGACCGCATGGTGGTATATCTACGTCTGCGTGCTTTAGAAGGCACGCTTAAAGTCGGTCCCGACTGTTAACAGCCGTTAGATCACGACAGAGGCCTAGATATGGGCGATCTATATAACTCTGTCACCAGGTTGACCACTAAATATACGATAAGAAGAATAAGAAGTTTAATCACGCGGTGGAATATGATCGGATCGTAAGGAGTTACCGACGCCTGTGGACGCTTCCCATACCTGGGGCATCAAGTTGAAATCGAAAAACTTATATCCAAGATTTCATGATGGGACATCCTTAGGATAGGTTAGATAGGTATAATGGAGCATCTAGTTTTTTAAGTAAGGTCCGGAAACCTGTACTCACGCACAGGAACACAAGCTGTGCTGTAAGGTAAAGATTCTTTACCAGTCGAGCTTTGAATTTTTTTTAATTTAAATAATTTATGCTCGTAAATGATAGATGTGGATACGCCTTTACACCAAGTCAGTACGCCGAGTGCTCTTAACGACTACAGTAGAATCGTCAGAGGACATTAGAGAGGGCTCGGCAAGTAACAGATAAGTTTTACTTTCTACCCACCCTCCTTTCCCTCTCAACGGACTGATCTGGATTTGAAAGGGAATCGTCATTTCGTCGGCCTAATTCGTTAACCTGCTAAGTCCATTTTTGGGCGAAATTTACATTTTATATCCATTAAATAGTTCAACCTAATATCAACCGTATCGTTTAGCGAATAACAGCGATATTAGCCAAAAAAAGTGACAAATGCCATGCCCGAAAAACTGCTATCTGATCACTAGTCAATGTCCACAACGTAAACCTGTTAAATCCTGTCCGGGTCTCAGTTTTGTACTGGTAACATTCCCAGTTTCACGTGCCGTTAGCGATGCGTCAAGATTTATTGTGTTTTAGTCCATTATGGATGGATGTATACTAATTATAAACAAGGTAAGTTAAAATTGTTTTATTTGCAAGTTTTTTTTAAAGATTAATGCCTGAGTCAAATGTTTTAGTCACACTCAACTAACCTAACGTAAACATTAGGGACTTAGCAGGTTTACTTGCTATGTTATCGTATTTGAACACGGATTTAGCAGTTTATCAATTTAATGTTTTTTTATTAATTAATGGCGCAATTAAATATAATTTCCGAAGATATAACTCATTAAATAAATTATAAAACAAATTACGTATGTAGGTACCTACTTACAAATAATCTGTTAAGTTAAATTAGCTTTCAGGTCTGTATATAAGTATATTAAGTTCCATTTGTTTTGTCATGTTTTCTTGTTCTTTTTTTTTTATTAAAAACTTGTCAATAATACTTGACAATACAAGTCCAGAAATTCTACCTCATATTGAAAACACACATTATGTTCTACCTAATCCACCAATATCGGATGATAGTGATACAGAGAATAAGCTTGTGCCTTATTCGGATTCTGACTCAGATTCGCTTGCTAAAATTAAAAAGAGTAAGACACGAAAGAAACGTTTTTAAGTTGATAAAAAGGAATGGGTGAGTGAAAAAAATAAACAAAGAAGACAAGAAGGTAAAACATATTTTGGGAGAGAGAGAAAACAAGATTGTTGGAATTATAATAAAACTAAAGAAGTACGATCCATTAAATCCAGATGCTCCTGTAAAATTGGGAAATACAGTACTTTGAAATGTGAAACAGTGGATGAAGAGGTAAGAAAAAGCATTTTTAATCTATTTTGGAGTCTTACTTGGGGCGAAAAAAAGACCCTTGTTAACGAATGGGTAACAACTATTCCGACTGTCCGGCCACGAAATCGAAACACCGAAGGGACCACCAAGAGGGCTAACACCTTTGTTTATCATTTAAAAGTAAATGGTCAAAGCGTTAAGGTATGTCGAAAGATGTTTTTGAACACTTTGGACTTAGGAAGATGGACGGTTCATTATTGGAAGCAGGAGTTTTTAATGCGGCCCCCTAACATACTGAGACGTCCGACAAAAACATCTGAATCTGCTTCGGAGCCGAAACAATCACTTATCCAGTTTCTGGAGTCTCTTCCCGTAATGGAATCGCATTATTGCCGAGCGACGTCACAGAAGTTATATTTACTGCCAGAATGGCATTCAAAAGAAAGCCTCTACAAATTTTACGCTAACGATTGGTGCAAAGAACGAAATACAAAAACCCTCTCTATAAGTTTGTTTTCTAATTTATTTGAAGAAAAAAATTTCGCCCTATTTAAGCCAAAAAAAGACCAATGCGAGAAATGCGCTTTATGTAAATTTGGAACAGTTACAGAAGAAGAATACAAAGAACATATTGAGAGAAGTAAACGAGCAAGAGAAGAAAAAGAGAGGGATAAGAACGGAGAAAATTATGTTTTCACAGTGGACTTACAAGCTGTACTAATGGCACCGAAATCGAATGTTAGTACGCTATACTATAAAACAAAGCTGCAAGTTCACAACCTTTGCTTTTTTAATATAAAAAATAAAGATGGCTTCTGTTTTATATGGAATGAAGTAGAAGGTGGACTTAATGCTGAAGAATTTGCCTCCATTTGGGTTGACTTTTTAGAAAACACAATAATAGGTGATGAAATTAATGCTGAGGATGAAAAAAAACAATTATAATTTACAGTGACGGCTGCACTTACCAGAATAGAAATTGTATTTTATCTAACGCTCTTTTGAATATTGTTATGAGACACAAGAATATAACTATTGAACAAAAATTTTTAGAGGTGGGTCACACCCAAATGGAGGCCGATTCAATGCATTCCACTATAGAACGTCATCTAAAGAACAAAATCGTAAATGTGCCCGCTGAATACATATCTATTGCCAAACATGCTCGTAAATGCCCAGTACCCTATTCTGTAAAATATTTGAACCACACATATTTCAAAAAATTTGACAAAATTCAGTTTTATAAAAGTATTCGTTCAGGAAGATCCAAAGGGGACCTTAAGGTAACCGACATTCGTGCACTGCGTTACGAAAGTAATGGATCAATTCTTTATAAAACTCACCTTAAAGATGAATGGCAAAGTTTACCCCAAAGGCGATCTCTGAAATGTAAACCTTGCGATATTACTGAACTGTCTCAACTGCATCAGAACCGACGTAAAATTACGGCACGAAAATTTGAAGACTTGCAGCAAATTAAAAAGACCCTCCCTTCTGATTATCATAAATATTATGACGACTTGCCTCATGATTAAAATGAGAACCAATAAGTAGGTACCTAGAATTTAAGTTTAACTACAGCTTTTCATTGGACCTAAAAATCAGTCTGAAACTTTGTCAGACTGATTTTTAAATATTGTTAATTAAGATTTTTTGAAAATTGTTTTAATTTTTATATTATTATTAATTAACATTAACTGATTGTGATATACTCTTATATAGTAGTAAAACAATATTTAACGGTGATCCTTAATTATAAGTAAATACTTCGAAGTATCTTTTGATTTAAACATTAAAACTAGAGTAAGAGTAGATAATAAATTAACCTTGTTTCCTATTAAATAAGACTGATTGTTTAATTTTGAATAATAAATATTTTGATTACTGATCTACTTCGTTTTACTGGACGATTAATTAATTTATACCATACTGAAATTAAATCAAAAACTGCTAAGTCCTGAAGCAAATTAAAAATTCACCTCGACAAACTGCTAAATAATTGTTTTCCGAAATTTAATAAATGTCGTTATAGTTATAGTGCTAAATATAATGTTAAAATATCAAGAAAAATTATATTAACAAACGGGATTTTCAGAAGTTTGATTGCTAAATTAATAGATTTATTATTCACATTTTTCTTCGTCCTGTAAACTATGTCAAAATGGACTTAGCAGTTTAACAAATTAGGCCGACGATTTATCTTTCTTCATTTCTTCTTTTATTTCAAAAGACAACTCCCGCACTAGAGAACAAGCTCTGTGTCGCGGGGGACTTTACAAACATACAATTAACGGACACAAATTACACCCAGACTCAGAACTATTCTTCGTGGGTCACACAAAGTTTTATCCTGTGTGGGAATCGAACCCACAACCTCGTGCACAGCAGGCGCATACTGCGGCCACTGGACCACCGAGGCAGTCAATCTTTCAGTAGATACATTGTAGACTGCAAGGATGGCATGAGGTTCATGTGGACTGGTTGGACCACTGATGGCATATCAAGTTCTGGTGCTCCACACGCGTAGGCTGGTGTAGGTGCACAGAGGGGTTTTAGTCTCTAGGCCGGAGAGCCCGGTATAACTGTCCCGCTTTTCCGGCCGGGATGGTATACTTAATGCATTGCCCCATTTTAAAAATATACCCCCTATACCTATGTAAAGTTCAGATTGCCTGCTATTTATTCCAAACAAATCAATTCAAATCTTCATTTAACATAATTATTTCTTGTCGTGGTGAAAATAATTTTTTTTTATACTACTAGGTGGAAAACAAGCATACGGCCCGCCTGATGTTACGCAGTTACCGTAGCCTATGGACGCTAACAATACCAAAGGTATCACTTTCGTGTTGCCGACCCGTTTTTTTCACACCAGGGCTTTAAGATGGAGTAACCCTGGGATAGGAATACGATTCTTTCAAAACGCATCACACGGGAACACAATTACACCGCTGTGTGTAATTATTTGGCTGTGGTCTTCTGTAAGGTGGAGGTTCTTCCCCAGATGGGCTTGCTTGCTAGTATGGTGCCCTACCTCTCTTGAATTTATTTATGAAACTTAATGCACACAAGTACATAGGTAGACTTAATGCCGATGGCATTTTCTAGCAGACAACCTCGGTCAAATGCCAATCGTATTTCTATAACTAATACGTAGTTTGCAAGTCCCAGGCCCAGTAAGTCACATCTCAAGACCACGAGCTCGTTGTGTCTCAGTCTCAGCAAAGGCAATAGTTACCCAAAATTTATCGAGAACTGAATTCTCAAAACTTTGAAACAAGTTTAAACAGAATCCGATTGTATAACTTCAAATTTATCGTATTAAACAACAAATTGTATCGCGCCATCTGTTGGTTATATCCATGAAACTTTCCTACTTATTTTGGGTGAATCTAAAGGCTTATTTACACCATGTTAACTAAGGAATATAATTATATAATTTATTTATGATATTATTGTCATTAAAACAGTTTTATTCAATTTGACATTCTCGATCTGATAATACTTGTTTTTTTTTGGCTTTAAAAAGAGAACTTTCACACTGGGGCTTCATAAATACACAATTTATGGACACAAAGTACATCCAAACTCGGAACAGCCATGTCTGGATCACATACTTTTTTGTCTTTTGTGGGAATCGAACCAACCACACGCCGCGCAGTTGTAAAATAGTAAGCGAGTTGGGTCGTTCAATTATACCTGGGAAATGACACCAGTCATACGTACAATGAAAATAGAACAAATCGAAAATTTGAAAATAACGGACTAAACTACCCACAATTTTCTATTTAATGAACTATCCTAATAATATTATAAACGCAAAGGGTTTGTAAGTATGGATGGATGGATGGATGGATGTTTGTTACTCTTTCACGTAAAAACTACTAAATATGGATCTGGATAAAATTTGGCACAGGGTAGATTATGGTCTGGAATAACACATAGGCTACTTTTTACAGCGATAACCGACATCCACGCGGGCGAAGCCGCGGGCAACAGCTAGTTGTATATAAAGCAGGCTTTGCTTTATTTAGTTCACAAAGTAGGTGGATCAACTGCTCGGCGGTAGTTGTATAGCGGAAGTCGGGGTCGGCATGGATGCCGCAGCTTCCGGCTACGCTTCCCGTCAAACTTACCCACTGGAAAACTGTAGCTTTGTTGTGGTCTTATTGAGGGTAGTTAGATAATTATTATTACAGCAAAATTATGGACTTTTCGTCTTGTTCGTGGTTGTGGGTTCGATTCAAAACCAAAAATGAATCTTTGTGTTTTGATTACGATTGTTATCTGTGTCTGGGTGTAAATGTGGTTTAATAATTATATAATAGAGGATGTGCCTATTACCATTTTACTATGCTTTAAGAGATTGTGATAAAAACGCCACCAAGGCAGACATAATATCAACCAAAAATATTTTAAGGCTGAATAACTTTATACAAACTAAATATAGGTGGGTATCAACAACTTAATTCACTAGCTATTTTCAGAACATACGATATTTAGATACCAAAACTGTTCACCGGTTCTAAATAGAAAATGCAGGCTTTAATTCACATTAAAAATAAAGTGCGGCAGAAATAAAAATAGGACAGACATTTAAGGGCGTCGTCCTGACTAAGCAGTTTTTGTCGCCAGGGTTGATACAGGACACCTGCCCGTATAAGTGGGTCAAGTAATGGAGGACACAGACAAAAGAGCTCACAGGTCCACAGCCCATCTGAGGAAGGACTTCCATTTTAAAGAAGACCCGTGAAAATACCTACATACATAATGTGAAGTGAACCGAATAGAACCGATTGGCGCTAGAGCAATTAAGTTTGAAAGTGGTGACCAGGACGCAGCGTGGACTACGAGTACAAGCAGCTAGTCTTTCTAGTCTAAATGGAGGCCCCAATCACAAATTAAAGAACAAATGTACTTGTTGAGAAAATAAACTTTTTTGTATTTTTGTATTTAAGCAGCAAGATGGACGAAGGACCTGGTGAAGTACCACTCAATAGATAAAGATGAGCTCAAGACCAAATGCTCTGAAAATCTTTGAAGGAAGCCTACGTGCAGCAGTGGACATCTTTTGAATAGAAAATAAATATTTGTACATGTCGTATATTTGTGGCATTTCCATCGTATGTGTCTTAAAAATACACGAATTAACAACCTCCTCTTTTTTTAAGACGTCTAAAAATAGAAGGAAATTATCGATGCGGACTGCGGATATGTTAACGAACCCGCTTCTTGCAGCCAAATGTGCATCATCCCTACCAAGCTTCATTAAGAATAGAAATAATTCTTTTACGGCAACTGGCTATTTCTCGTACTAAAATAGTAACTCACAAATTGATGCTCCAGTATAAATATAACCTAAATAGCCGAAAGAGTAGAATTTTTAAATTTCCACATACATTTTTATAGACCCGATCATCAGAATTAAATGGCTAGCCGATTTCAGAATTCAGTAGATATTTATTTGAAAGAGGTTTTATCGTTTATAACCTGGAGTACGTTCCCATATATTCAATATGCCGGATTCCTTTGGGAATCTGGCAACTCTGCTTTATTTAATTTACCGTATTTCTAGACTTGGAGTTACAATTCTGCAGTTCAGATTGGACGTTGCAAGTTTATTGGTAGTAAAAGATTATTTTGTAGAGGTGTTTAACCATAATATAGAGAATAATATTCTCGTATGTTTGAAGCGTTTTACAATTAATAAGTGGCTTGTACTATACAGGTGTCAATTATCTTCCTACAAATGAGGTTTTCCCAAGAGACTACGAATGGGAATTCGACTTAATGGGAATCCAACATCATGGTCTCCGACTTTCAGAGAAGTCAACATAATGGGAATCTAACTTTCAGAAAATTCAACATAACGATTCTGCTTCTTTATACAGATTATTATTTAGTTGTAACGATTCATCACTTTAGACACTTCACTAAGTGAAGTTTCAGCAGTAGCTGCAGTAATTTAGCTACAAGATGGAGAACCTCGCACCCGCGGCACACTTACGGCGAAATCTTTGATTTTTAACCGACTTCCAAAAAAGGAGGTTTCTCAATTCGAACGTATAATAAATATATGCTTTTTTATGTTTGTTCGCCGATAACTTCGTTGTTTATGAACCGATTATCAAAATTTTATTTGAAAGAGTATACTCCAGAGGTGGTCCTATTGGCACCAAGTCAAGATCTGATGATGGAATCCCAGGGAAATCGACGGCAACCCTCAAATGTTGTAGGTATTAACAATGTTTTTCGTATTTTTTTTACATTTATTTTACATAATAAAAATAACTTCAAAATGTAAGAGGCCTGGAACTATACAAGTAAGCCTACTGGGGAAGGACCTCCCTTGAAGACCACAGCCAAATAACTACACACAGTTGTGTAGTTGTGTTCGTGAGTAAAGGTCTCCATTGCTTATTTGGGATGCTCTTTTTAGCGTCAATATATAATTGTATGTTTTCTTTTTTATATACTACCAAGGAGGCAAACAAGCATACGGCCCGCCTGATGGTAACAGTTACCGTAGCCTATTGACGCTTGCAACACCAGGGGTATCACTCGCGCATTACGGCCCCTTAACAACCTTATAACTCCTTTCTTGAAGAACCCCATGCTATAGTCTCGGGAAAACCTTGGCAGGTAATGCCTCTGAAACCGTACAGTACCTACGCTTTTTTTTATTGGTTCCAAACCTAAAACATTACCATATTTTTACTAGCTGTTGCCCGCGGCTTCACCCGCGTGGATGTGCTGCAAAATGTGTTATTCCAGACCATAATCTATCTCTGTTTTCATCCAGATCCGTTCAGTAATTTTTACATGAAAGAGTAACAAACATCCATCCATTGTTACAAACTTTCACATTTATAATATTAGTAAAGATGTTCAAACGCTATCCAAATCTTTTCTATCAAATAAAAATCATCTGATACATATAAAATTGACTAACAGCATTATTAGTAACATTTTATTTTTAAATCGACCTCAAAATGTCATACCTATACACGAGTAAATAAGCTCACAATATGAAAACATCGTAAACTGTATTTAAAATGTCACCATTAACGTGTAATTTTATGTGGGTAGTATAATAATAATAATAATAATAATAATAATAAATCATTTAATTTCAGATAATACAATCCATAGATACATACCTTACAGACTAACATACATAATTATAACTTTGGTTAGTTTATAAAACTTAAAACTATGTTAGTAACACTACACTAGCACTTCATTGTCTCAGTGCGTTCAGGTGGCACTTGTCCGCGGAAGCGACGGTACACCACACCTTTCGGCCAGAAGTCGTCTTTCATAAAGATGTGCAGAAAACACGTCGGTACTCGCACCACGAACGCCTTAAAGTTGAGTATAAAAATAGTTTTAGTATGGACAAAAATAGTGGGTGTTTGATGAAGACAGCGCGGCGGGACCGCTGTCTTATGTCGGTGTGTTGGTTTTGGCGGGATATACTTCAAGAAAGGAGTTATAAAGTTTTTAAAGGGTCGGCAACGCGTGAGTGACACCCCTGGTGTTGCAATCGTCTATAGGCTACGGTAACTGCTTACCATCAGGCGGGCCGTATGCTTGTTTGCCACCTTGGTAGTATAAAAAAAATATATACCTATATATATGGCATACTACGTGTCAGGGGGTCGATGGTTTGGAATGTTACAAGGTGATACAGGAAAAGTTTATTAAAAACAAGCTGATGCCCGCGGCCCGCCCAACCCCGTGGACGTCAGTTATAGTGGTAAAATACCCTATGTCCTTCCCCATGATGCCATCTATCTCCTTGCCAAATTTCATTACAATCCGTTCAGCCGTTTACTAGTGAAAGCGTAACAAACAAACTTACTATTGCATTTATAATAAAAGTTTAGATAACAAACTAGCGGCACGACCCGACTTCGCCCATGTTAAATAATTATAACTATTTCCGTATTGATTTAAAAAAAATAGTTTTTTAGTACATACTTTGATAAATCAAAATTAGATTAGAATATAGGAAAAGTCGATTACTACTAGAAAAAAATCTGCATTTTCATTTTCAACCTTAAGTTGCTCTCTCCAAGTTGGATAAGAAGCTTAAAATGCCAAGCAGGCTTCTTATAATACCCAAAATAATGAACATTAGCAGCATTACAAATTATAATACATACTTATGTACGGTCGGCAACGGAGTTAGCTGTACAGGGCCGCTATATGAAGATTAGTTTTTTAGGAAAACCAATGTATGAATTTGTGTGAAATATATTTTTATCTGTAGGTTTAGTCTAATTGTACACTGTTACCAAATTCCACAGAAATATATACAATGGTTTTTTAAAAAACGATATAGCAGCCCTGTTCAGCCAACTCCGTTGCCATTGATCGATGAAATGAAAAAATATATATATCTTAATTAAAATCATCACACTAATCTTTAAACAAGATTACAAGTTTGTAGCCCCAGCGGTTTAGGCTCTAGGGACAAGTAATATCATTGCTTCTTACATATATAAGTACACATACAGCACAATTTGAACAGCGACAAAATAACTACAAACAACAGCAGTGGCACCAAGACGATTCTTGGAAATAGAGCTTCCCCAACTCGTAAAATGTAAACGTGTAAGATCTCTGCCAAGCCCCTTCTAGGCTATTAACCGTGATGTTAGTACGCTTAAACACCTTTACAAAGAACTCCTAGTATTCCTAGCTTCAAATTGTATAAACAAACACTTATTATTCCTCAAACAAAACTTTTGTTTACTTATCTATGTCTAAGTATTTGCTTGGCACAAAGCTCTCTGGTAACAGTTCAACTTGCAATGGCAACTTTTAACTTTCACAAGAGTAACCATATTAACGTGAGCCGTATCTAAAATTTATTATTGACCCACTTTAGAAGACTAAAACTGGGAACGTTTTACTGTATTTTGGTTTCAAGAGAATAACTAAAGGTGAACTAGAACGGTGTTCTTGGAAACTATTATTTTGAGAACTAGGTTTACCTCTTCACTTCGGTTTACTGTAAGGGTAAACTAGTATATATGTTCAATTTCTTCACAGAGTTTTTGAAGTGAAAACTTCTTTAGTCGCGTTGAGCACTTTTTATGTGAACAAAAATCATGGAACTGGCGTCATCGTCACCGAACGCTTTCCATATTCAAAAATAATAATCTAATAGCTCGACGATACCATTCACAAGTTACCTAGTTCTCACTTCTATCGGCAGTACCCAAAGACTGCCCCGCATGTTTTTTTTTTTTGCTAATTCAGCTCGTGCCACTTTTCTCAGTGAGTTGGCTGTAGGAGAATTTACTGACATCTATCGATTTTATTTAAAGTTTATTAGTATCATGCATCCTACATCTCATACCTATATAACATTCTCGTGTCACGGTGTTTGTAATTAAACTCCTCCAAAATGGAAAATTTGTGTGCATATCGGTTAGGTGCAAATCGGACAACATCTATTTTTCATCCCGCTAAATGTTAAGGGTGGTCTACCCCTTTTTTAATCTACAACTTTAATAAATGGCAAGCCTGATAGTAAGCAATCTACGAGCGCTAATAATGTCTGAAACATAGCAACCCATATATGTAAATATGCCCCACTTCTATGGAGAAGGATATTTTTATATTAATTTTTACTACATTAAAGTGCTATTGTAAATTCAAAACAATAATCTACGCAAGTTGGTCTCTTAAGAAATCCATTATTTCTTCGTCTTAATATTTACTTACTGTAGATCTGTCTCGATATCAATAACTATATACGTACCTGAAAAGATACAAATATGAGGTTAATAAAATTATGCAAAAATAGAAATAGATAATTTTAACAAAAAAAAACCGACTTCAGTACGGCAAGTTGTAAAATTTTCAAATATTTGTTTGTTACAATCGAATAAAATCGACTGAGCGTCGGGCTGAACACAGATCAAGTAGGTAATAAAAGCAATATTTAATCTGTGCAATCCGCGCTCAATTCATTTACGTCATTATTTCTTATTAATAGTTGCTTAGCAACAATAACCGAAACTTATTTAATCGCCATCAGTAAAATACTTACTTAGTATCAGTTAAATACTTTATTATTGAAAAGTTCAGATGGCTATCTGTGGTCTTCTTCATCAGTTTTACTTCACCAAATTACACTTTCTGAATGCAAATGATTGATTAGTTGTTAAAAATATTGAAATTGCTATATGTGTGCCTATAACTTTTGAGGAGTTCCCTCAATTCCTCATGGATCCCATCATCAGAACTTTCTTTTGATGATAATGGGACCAAACTGGAAGTATTAGAGATATGCGGTAACAAAAAATACACACGAATTGATAACCTCCTCTTTTTGAAGTCGGTTAAAAAGTAAATTGTCTTGAGAAAGCAAAATGAACGAATCACAGTGAAAAGACTATGCATAGAGGTGTAGTTGTGTTCCTGTGAGTGTGTCTCCAGTAGAGATATTATTATACATTTTTAAAGAGATTTATTTCTATCCTAAGGAAACCCAACCACAAAATCCTGGTTTTACAAGCCAGGTAGACCAGTAGTATTAAAAAATGTTATAACTACCATCTGACAGGTCCTGTCGGTCTAGTGGTCAGGGACTCTGACTGCTACACCGGGGGTCGTGGGTTCGATTCCCACCCAGGACAAATCTTTGTGTGATGAGCAAGAATGTTTGTCCTTTGTCTGGGTGTAATTCATCTACAATTTGAATGTATTTAGAAATATATAAGTATGTTTATCAGTTGACTGATTCCCATAGTACAGGCTCTGTCTAGTTTAGGATCAGATAGCGATGTGTGAGTTGTCCCGAAAATATTAAAATATCTTAAAAATACCACAAAGGGAGAATTAGAGCAATTAATTCGTAGTTGGTGACCGACATATATGACGTCATGCCATGTGCTCTTGGCTTAAGCACTAGCCAAAATGTGACAAATTAAAAATTGTATCTATTAACAGCCGAAATGAGTCACGACCCACGTTTGCGACAAAACGCGTCCACGACACGCGGTCTTTATTTTTGTCGCGTCACCGCTCGGCTATTTCCGTCACACCCGACCGTTGACGGACAGACATATATGCGTACACGCAGCTATTTTAACCACATTTCTATTGCAATAAATATTTGTGAGATGTATTTTGGCAGGTCCTTCTGCAATTAGTGAATTTGATGTATTTATAAATATTAGAGTATGTGGAGATGTATCTATTAATTTATTATGTGGGTAGTTGTAATGGTGCGAATAATCATTATGGTTATAGTTATTTTAATGGCTAATTATACTTTCAATATTTAAGCGCTTAGTTTAATAATAATCTACGTTGATTATTTTATTTTATTTTATTTTAACGGAAGAATGTTTTTAAACTCTGTATTATAATCTCAAAATATAAACATTCAGGTGACGTATAATTGAGTTCGCGAAAAACTAAAAGTGGTCGTTGGATTGACTTCATTTTTACAGGACGTTACAACTCTATAAAAGTAATAGTGTTTCTATATACATTTAAAATCGAAGTTTTCACGGACGCCGGTGTAACAGCAAAGTGTGTCCAAGTTTAGCTAATATAATATTATAAAAGAATAATGTAGTATCTAGAATGGCGATCACGGACTGGAAGACAAAGCGTCGGTGAGCCGCCAACAAGGTGGACCGACGACCTGGTAAAGGTTGCGGGCAAGACAAGGTCAGCTCAGGATGAGCGAGAGTTGTGGAAATATTTGAAGGAGGCCTATGTCCAGCGTCCTATGGACGTCTTTTGTCAGAGATTATGAATGTAGTATTAATAATTGACTGCACGGTTGGTGTGGTTACCTCGCCATTTACCTCTGCGCGGCGTGTTGTGGGTTCGATCTCTACATGGGACAAAAATTTGTGTGATCCATAAATGGTTGTCCCTAGTCTGGGTGGGTGTACTATGACCGTTAATTGTTTTTTTTTTTTAATTTAATAAGACAACTCCCGCACTAGAGAACAAGCTCTGTGTAGCGGGGGACCTTACAAACATACAATTAACGGACACAAATTACACCCAAACTCAGAACAACTCTTTGTAAGTCACACAAAGTTTTGTAATGTGTGGGAATCGAACCCACAACCTCGTGCACAGCAGGCGCATACTGTAGCCACTGGACCACCGAGGCAGTCAGTGCAGGTAGGCACGGATCAAAAAATTGTATGTTTGTAAGCCCCCAGCGACACAGGCCTAGCTCTCTCCTGCGGGAGCTATCTTAAACAAAAAAGACTAAGAACGACGACGGTTAAGTACTTTCTAAAGCACCTCTCAAATACACCAACTTAAAACATTTATCAGGTAAAAGCATCGCCATTTTTCTTTGTCAATTATCTAGAACTTAATCACACTTAAATACTATCTAGACAAAAAACTAGACCAAACGAAAGGCGTAAGCTTGCACGTGATAGGCGATTTATTCTGTGCCAGCGGTGGATTAACCTGGACTTAGAGCGAGACTGAAAAAAGGCTAAGGCTGAAACGAGGCTATAGTAAGCTGTACAGGCTTGCATTGTAAACGTGTATTATTAGAATAAGCCGTAGATTAACAATCTTTTTAGATAAATATTTATTTTTTATCGCTGATGGCGGCAGACTAGTATTAGTGTAATCCTTACTAATATTATAAATGTGAAAGTTTGTAAGAATGGATGGATGGATGGATGGATGTTTGTTACTCTTTCACGTAAAAACTACTAAACGGATCTGGATGAAATTTGGCACAAAGATAGATTATGGTCTGGAATAACACATAGGCTACTTTTTGCAGCGATAACCGACATCCACGCGGGCGAAGCCGCAGGCAACAGCTAGTTAATAATAATATTTTTCGGGACAACTCACAAAACTGATCTGATCCCTAGGCAGAGCCTGTACTATGGTTACCAGACAACTGATAAACAATTTATATATTTCTAAATACATACATATTATAGATAAATTACACCCAGATACAGAACAAGTATCACAACAACAGTAGATAATAGGAGAAAGATGGAGGAGACTTATGCCCAGCAGTGGGACGTTTATTGGTAGAGATCATGATGAAAACTGTCAGGGCTGCAATCGAACTCACACCTGAGTGTACAAGTCGGTGACTTTCCTACTTATTACACCTTTTTTTTAGTATATAATCCATACTAAGGCTCTAGCAATATTTTCATATTAGAGTTACCTTTATAAATATGCAAATATAACAAATGAACTTATGATAGAGACCGCTAAAAGGGCTTAATTAACAACGGTAAAAGGTTTTACGTTAAAATGCAACTCCATTGTGTTTGACCCGCTTCTGGTACATTTTTAACATAATTGAACGTAAAGAGGGTAGGCAGAACTGTGTATTTATTATGATAATGTAGAATTATATAGTTCAAAACATTTTTTACACAAAAACGGCCACGAGAGATCTGTCGCGTTTTTTTTTTCTCATAAAACTTAGGTGGCAAACAAGCATACGGCCCGCCAAGTGTTTAGTAGTTACCGTATTCTATGGATGCTTATAATACCAAAGGTATTACTTGCGTGTTGCTGACCCATTTTTTTTTACAACAGGGCTTTAAGATGGAATAGCATCAGTGGAATATAAAAAGTTTCTTTCAAAACGCTTTCCTAAATGAGCGCTGAAGACCTGTACACATACACAGGGCCATATGCTTGTTTGTCACCTATGAAGTAAAAAAAAAAAGTCGACCGATAACATATTATAGGCCATTTTTAGACATTTCATTTACTATTAAAATATTTTTTAGCAAATATTTTTTTGCTTTGCAATCAGCTCAAATATGCTCGCCTCTCGAGTTCCGGCCCAGCGCACTACTAATTGTGCCATCCGAGCTCCTACTCCGGAGTTTAAATTTGTCCACCGCTTTTTACGTCTTGGTATGATGAGACGAATCCTGCTCCGGGCTCGTATTTTTCTACATTGCTTTAATATTTACGTATATTTCATTAGCTGTAAATACAAGTGAAATTCAAAGGAAATAGAAGAATTTTCAAGTGTACACGAATCTCGATTCGCTTGTACAGTTCAACGTTGAATTTTTGATGCTACCCCTCCCTCTCGCAGTCAAGAGAGGGTTAGGGCTTAAGGGTTGGTCTAGTGGATTCACATTTTTGTACGCTACGGTAAATACGAAAGGAATGTTTTTAGAATCAGTTAGTTTTATTTTTTTATACTATTTTGGTCGCAAACAAGCATACGACCCGGCTGCTGTTAAGCAGTTACTGTAGCCTATGGATGCTTACAATAACTGAGGTGTCAAGTTTTATGTTGCCGACCCATATTTTACACCAAGGCTTTAAGATGAAGTATCCCTGGGATAGGAAAACACATCCTTAAATGAGCTCAATAATTTAAGAATATCGTTTGGTTAGTTGTCAACCTTGCGACAGAGTTATTTAGATTTCCCATATTTAGGCCTCCGTCGTGATATAAATAACGCATTTCATTTTATTAACAGCGACCCATTTACGTCTCACAGCTGGGCATGGATCTCCTCTCATCAGCCCACACAAGACAAAAACTGTGTGATCAACTAACAGTTATTTTGAGTCTGGTAGTAATTTGAGTTCGTTAATTATATGTATATTTGTAAGGTCCCCCGCGATTCAAGGATTGCTCTCTAATGCGCGAGTTGTCTTTACACAGAAAGAAAAAAATATATAGAAATTTTAACAAAAAAAAACCGACTTCAGTACGGCAAGTTGTAAAATTTTCAGATATTTGTTTGTTACAATCGAATAAAATCGACTGAGCGTCGGGCTGAACACAGGTCAAGTAGGTATTAAAAGCAATATTTAATCTGTGCAATCCGCGCTCAATTCATTCACGTCATTATTTCTTATTAATAGTTGCTTAGCAACAATAACCGAAACTTATCTAATCGCCATCAGTAAAATACTTATTATTGAAAAGTTCAGATGGCCATCTGTGGTCTTCTTCATCAGTTTTACTTCACCAAATTACACTTTCTGAATGCAAATGATTGATTAGTTGTTAAAAATATGGAAATTGCTATATGTGTGCCTATAACTTTTGAGGAGTTCCCTCAATTCCTCATGGATCCCATCATCGGAACTTTCTTTTGATGATAATGGGACCAAACTGGAAGTACGTCCAGTCAGACAAAAAAAGATTTTTTCAAATCGGTCCATAAATGACGGAGTTATGCGGTAACAAACATTAAAAAAAATAAAAAATAAATACACACGAATTGATAACCTCCTCTTTTTGAAGTCGGTTAAAAAAAGAACGACTTTTTATTTTTATCTGTATTCAGATATTATTCGCTTTTTGCAGTCGATTTATTATTTTATATTTCAGTGGGGGGTCAGGTAGATAATATTTTTTGTTTTGATTTTCTCTTCGTTTTTTGAAGTCAGTTAAAAAGTGAATAGACTCGAAGTCTCCCGAAACCCTAGCGATTGCATCATCTCTTAACCCATAAACGTCCCACTGCTGGGCACGGGTCTCCTCCATAAATTTGGAGGGATATAGGGATAGCGATTGCATATCAGACAATAATCCACTGAGCGATATAACGACTCATAATTTCCAGTTCTAATTAATTAACGTACCCGCCTCGCGGCTGCACAAATTTTATCATAACTCACACTGTTGAACAAAGGTATAATCTAGAAAAGAGCTTCTCGAAGTGTTTCTGTTTCTGTCTGTTATTTAAGGAGAGAGAGGGAAAAAGACTTAATTATAATTAAAAATATATTGTAAACTAGCGTCCACTCGCAGCTTTGCCCGCGCGATCAATCCCTCGGGAACAGAAATTTCCGGAATAAAAGTAGCCTTCTTGTCTGTCTATGTCTTAATCCAGACGGACAGAATCTATCTCTGTACCAAATTTTATCCAGATCCATTCAGTAGTTTTTTCGTGAAAGAGTAACAAAAATATATCGAGACATTCTTACAAAGTTTCGCGTTTATAATATTAGTAGGATAAATAAAAAAGAAGAACCCCATGCTATTGTCTTTTGGGAAAACCTTGGCAGGAAGCTAATTCTACGACCTAATCGTACGTACAAGGAAATTTCTCTGAAACCGTACGGTACGGCACGATTGAGTATCTAGAATGTGAGGATAAACTTTCGGACTCGTAGACGTATTTATGACTTAAGTAGTATAAAAAAGCACAGCTACTATAAAAAATCCAAACATTGACAAACTTAGAACCAACCACAAAACCCACAAAAAAGACTAGCGAGTTAATTACTCACTACAAAACACATGTTAACTACACACATTAACGCGTTAACAAAACATGTTAACAGAGCCCACTGCAGTCGGAGGACAAACTACAGACGGTAGCGAGTGTCGTTAACTTCAACACTTGTGAGCTAGCCTCGTAAAACGCACACGCAATCTTGGTACCACATCCTAGTTGACATCCCTAGAGGGATAGGGCGTGGTGCCAGTGACAGCGGGTGAGTAGCGTTTCATATTATCGTATCATTTCTAGCCTGTTGATCTAGTGGTTAGTGACACTGACTGCTACGCCAGAGGTTGTGGGTTCGATTCCTAGACGAAATAACTTTGTAAGATCCACAAATCTTTGTTCCAAGTCTGGAAGTAATTTGTGACCGTGAATTGTATGTTTGTAAGTCCCCTGCGACACAGGGCTTGTTCCCTAGCTGTCTTATCAAAATAATAATATAATTATTGTCTATCCAAAGTTTTGACCAAACCGCGTCAAGCACAAGGGTTTAAAGCATTGCGTGACCTATAAAGTAACTGCAGTGTATCAGGCAGCCGTATACCTGTTTTTGACTTTAGTAGTATAAAAAAGCAAAGGTAAAATAAAACACATGTTAACCAAACGCATTAAAGCGCTATCAAAACATGTTAACAGAACCCACTTCTGTTGAAGTACAAACTACAGACGGTAGCGAGTATCGTTAATCTCAACACTTGTGAGCTAGCTTCGTAAAACGCATACGTAATCTTCGTACCACATCCTAGTTGACATCTCTAGAGAGATAGGGTGTGGTGCTAGTGATAGCGGACGAGGCTTTTTATAACTATGTAGCAAACAAGCATAATGACCTACTGATGGTAAGCAGTTACCGTAGCTTATGGTCGGATGCAATAATAGCGTGTTGCCGACCTAAAAAATTAATACTTGGGTTTCATGATATTGTTGTAACCCTGAGATAGAGTAACGTTTCTTTAAAAAAGCTTCCTTAAATGAGTACTGGATCTCAGTACTCACACACAACACACTACTGTGTTTAGTTATATGGCTATGGTCTTCTGTAACATCGAGGTCCTTTACCAGTTGGGCTTTGAGCCTGTACATATAGTGCTTTACCTCTGTGTACCTCGGTGTTATTTTTTTTGGATCGGCAACACGCAAGTGATGCTTCAAGTATTCATAGTACATATGAACACGCCTGATGAGGCGAGTCGTATGTTTGTTTGCCACATATAATAAAAAAACGAAAAACAAGCTTATAGCGTAACGAACGTTCTAAAATTAGAACCAAACCCAATTAATTGAATGTCTCCTATTTACTTTTAATAAGCTCCCAAGATAAACTAGCCTGTGTAAAATTATTCATTGAGGGTAGATAGAGATTCATGGCGGCTGTCAAAGCTGACGTCACAACAGAGACCTTATTTACAGCAGCTATTTGATTTATTTGCTTCATCCCCTGTTCACGCTTGAGTTTGCTTGAGGTTTTAATGTGGAGGGTAAGTTGTATTCGCTGAAAGATAATTTTTGGTACAATTGGTAAAGCGGTGATAGTTCAGTAGGAAAGTAACCGACTTGTAACACATGACCGGTAATACAATACAATACAATATACTTTATTGTACACCATCAAATTACATTTTCGAACTTAAATTACTAAGTTAAGGCTAGTACAATCGGCGGCGGTCTTATCGCTAGCGGCGATTTCTTCCAGACAACCTGGATGGACAGAATGAATGGAGAAAGGCAGTTGTTGGTGCACTGTAGTTTATGTTAAAATTTACCTTAAAATTATATTTTTTATTATAAATGTGAATTTTTGTAAATTTTTTACAGGTTTCCTTCGGCCATTTAGGCATTCGTTTTTCACGAAATGGTTTCCTATCCCAGGGATATTCCATCACAAACCACTAGTGATAAAAATGATTGGGTAGGTAATACGCAAGTGATACTTCTGGTATTGCAAGCGTAACTGCTTAGGCTGCGGTAACTGCTTACTATCAGGTGAGCTGTATGCTTGTTTGCCAGTAAACAAAAAAGTAGAAGTAGGACCTTGATACGGGCAAACGATGGACAAGGTCAGCTCAGGACCGAATGCCAAGAAAATCCTTAGGGGAACTTAGTTTCGTTATTCAGAATCACGGTCCAATTTCTAAACATACTAGAAATAAACTCTTAGGAATAACAAACCAACCAAAATTAATTTTAAAATACAAAAGCCGTGGAAATGTACTTAACAATTCAAATTCTGTTACTGTAAAACAATCTCATTAGAAGACTTCCATATTAAATGTGTTTGTGTCTCGCACGTACATGCTATAATTAAATTTAAACATATTATATATTACAAGTTAAATAACAAATACGTATAACAAATGAGTACCTAAAAATTGTTGAAACACCGAATGTTTAACTACACTAATTAAATTAGTTTTCAAAAGTTTTCAGAAAAGTGTTGCGAAAAACATTTGAACAAACCCATGCAAAAAAAAACTAAAAATTGTTTTTTAACAGGTCGAATTTATTTAGTTTGCGGCGTATCATGGGTTTTGGAGTAAATTTGTATAGTTCATAAATGGTTTTTTTTTTCAAATTTATTGAGAGGGTTATAAATGGTTTGTTATTTTACACTATCACGGTAAAAATAAGCTTACGGCCACCCTGATGGTAAGCAGTTACCGTCCCCATTACCGACGCATAACTCGCGCGTTGTCAACCTAACACCTTGTAACACTAGAGACTTGTGGTATTGGTAATCCTGGGACTGTTTGAAATATAGCGTTAAGTCTTTCGATGGAGAAAGAGAGATGGAGCTATACATGCTATATAGCTCCTTCCATCTTTCTCGCTCGAACTACTCACGTTTTGACACGTCATGGTGCAGCCCTTGTTCTGTCGCAAAGGTACACAACTACACCACTGTGTGTAGTAAATATCCGTATCTGTAGGAAATACATCGAATCTTTTCAACATAAAAGTTTGTCAATATACTTTTGGTAAATATCAAATAATAATAGTGTTAAAACAACCGTATTAAAATTTCATACTTCGATACGGAACCGCGAGAAACTACAACAAGCCAACCCTCGCGATATAATCCCATAAGGAAGGGGGTTGTATTAATGTTTAATGAGTTAGTTGCCGCGAGATCTCATCTTGTTCTCGACTAATTAATTTGATAAGGATCTTTAAGTTGGCTTAAAGCTATATACGAGTATAGAAGAGTTTTATTAAATACTTATATTATAATGAGGTAAAAATTGCGAGTTTGTGAAGTTGTTAGGGGTAATCTCTGGATCTACTTAACCGATTTTTTAAATCCTTTTACCAATAGAAGACACGTTATTTGTGAGTGTCATAGACTATATTTTATTGAAACATTACGGGGGCCCAGGAAATACCACGCGTGTGAAGCCGAGGCGTGCAACTAGTCTTAAATAAAAATGTAATAATTCTTACACGATCGGCTCAGGATCGAGAGTTGTGGAAATCCTTGGAGGATGCCTATGTCTAGCAGTGGATGTCGTTTTGTTGAGATGATGTTGATGATGAATACTTAAACTAATTGTCGTATAAAACTTGCTAGCAAACTAAAACTGACTGCACGGTTGGTTCAGTGGCTTAAGGGGTTACCTCGCTACGGCGCGGCGCGGCGGGGTGTGGGTTTGATCCTCACATGGGACAAAAAATTGTGTGATCCATAAATTATTGTTCCGATTCTGAGTGTTTATTGTGTCCTTTAGTTTTTTTTATCGCGATTTTTTTCTTAAAATGAAAATGAAACCGAACCATCGACCTCCGTCGTAGAAGTGAGTAACCACTAAACCAATAGAACAATGGGAAAATAATCTAGAAAACGGAATTGCAAATAACGAGAGCTCGTACTGCCCGCTTTAACTAGCACCCTACCCTACTAAGACATTGCGTTACAAATCGCTGTTATTGACACCCGACCCTTACCCCAGTGCCCCATAGGAGATGGACATAAATGTTAGATGAGAGATACGGTAGATCGGCGTAGTGATCTTCGTGTCAGTAATTAATTTCAGGAGTGCCTTTGTTTTACTAAACTATTGATTTATGTATTGAAAGTTTGAATAATGGTTTAAGTTCAAGTTTTAGTTTAAGGTATGTTCTATTATTTTATTTTAAAATTCTTTATTTATTATTATCTTTGTGGAGTTTATATGTACCTATCAAATGATTCACCATCTGCTAACGGTGAAGGAAAACATCGTGAGGAAACCCACATGTCTTAGAAGAAATTCTAAACAAATGTCTGATTCACCAACCAGCATAGGTCAGTGTGTGAATTAACGCCTCCACCCTCTCTCTCTCTCCTCTATATTTATATTATTTATATTTTAAAAAGGCAACTCCCACACTAGAGAACAAGCTCTGTGTCGCGGAGGACTTTACAAACATACAATTAACGGACACAAATTACTCCCAGACTCAGAACAATTCTTTGTCGGTCACAAAAAGTTTTATCCTGTGTGGGAATCGAACCCACAACCTCGTGCACAGCAGGCGCATACTGCGGCCACTGGACCACCGAGGCAGTCTCCTCTATCTATAGAAATTGCTTTTTATCTGTCAAGAAATTCCGAAGTTTGAAAATGTGTGGTGTTTACATCTTTGGATCTGTGTTTGCGCTCTCACTTGTACTTGTACATTTTAAGCCATCGAAATTTGTTTACAAGGTCATTATCCTTACTAATATTATAAATGTGAAAGTTTGTAAGAATGGATGGATGGATGGATGTTTGTTACTCTTTCACGTAAAAACTACTGAACGGATCTGGATGAAATTTGGCACACAGATAGATTATGGTCTGGAATAACACATAGGCTACTTTTTGCAGCGATAACCGACATCCACGAAGGCGAGCCGCGGGCAACAACTAGTTAATAAAAATAATATTCCTTAACAAAAAGGCTATAAAGTATAAAAAACGCCATCCGAATATACATCATGACATTACCGCGTTTAAACAAACAAACATCACAATATTAGTACAGACACACGGTAAATATGTATTACCTTCATTTCGATACGATGTACAAATAGTGGAATAAAAATCGTATCGTGGTTACCACCTGCGTCTTAAACAAACTTCACCAAGTAATGAAGATTTATGTAACAAGTTATAACTATGTTGTTCACGGAGCTGGAAAGACATTAGAAGAAAGCTGGACTTTACTTATATAGCAATCTATAAAGTGCATTAATTTGCACTATAGTGACGTGGTAGGTGAAGAGATAGGTTGCCGGGGGGGCTAGTTGACCCGTGTGGCCGGTACGGAAAGAAAGTACAAAGCCTCTAGACAAGTGGCATAAGCGATTGTCGAACCGAAAAGTCAAAAAAGCAAATGTATGGGATATGATGTAAGTTTACGACATTATATCGTAGACTTACGTCAAATCATACATTTATTTTTTTGACTTTTTGATTCAACTATCGCTTATGCCACTTGTACTAGAGGCTCTGAGGTGAAAACTTTTTAGGGCGAGATGTTTCAGTATCGTGCTGATCTCCGTGGATTGCGATTCGTCATGACTGTTCACGCTGACGGCGTCTGCTCGGCTCGACACTAGAACGCTCACTGAAGACAGAGGCGCTCAAGCGTTGGTCGGCGCTTACCAACGCACGCGCTGACAGCTACGCGTTATTCAAATTCATACGTTTCGGCTGTCAGCGCCAACGGTCAGCGTGCGGTCAGCGCGACTCTAAAACCTGCCTTATGGATCACACAATTTTTTGTCCCGTGTGGGATCGAACCCACTACATGCCGCACGCCACTTAAGCCACTGAACCTACCGTGCAGTCTCATTCCTTAGAGGTATTAGTAGATACCAGGATTAACAATGATAAACCTTTGCTATGAGTCATTGGTACAGCTCCATATACTAGTCTTGGGTGGACTCCGCAAGGAATTTAATTAAAAGTGAATTTGAAGAGCGGTTTTGAGACTTACAACTTACTACTAAGTAATTAATTCAGACAAAATTCGTTAGATTAAACGGTTAGTCGAGTAGTTAGTGACCTTGACAATCAAGCTAGAGGTCATAGGTGCAATCCAAATTAAATTAAATTTATTTAAGCAATATTATTTTAAGTTAAGTGGTCATCCTAATGTGAACGTTTGTGAGTATGTATGTATGGACGTTCGTTACTCTTTCACGTAAAAACTACTGTACGGACTGGATAAAATTCTAAGTATTCCATATTGGGCACCCGTTTTAATGGCACCTGAGTGAATGGCACCTAAGGTATTCCACATTGGGCACCTACCAATATTTTTCGCAGGTGTTGTTCCACTAATGGCACCTGCGAAAAATATCGGTAGGTGCCCAATGTGGAATACTTCTAAAATTTGGCATAGAGATTGAGAGAATTAGAGATTATAGTGTTGAATAGCACATAGTCTACTTTTTATCGCGATAACCGAGTCACGGGCAACAGCTAGTAATATTACATATCAGAAACGTAATGAAGAATCAAAAATATATAACAATTTTAATTCATGTACGATAGTGTCAATTATGTAAATAAATAAATTAAAGTGTTAAGATAATTGAGTAAAAATCCCTAAAATATAAACACACCTTTACACCAAGTATACCTACCCTATTTCTTACAACACAAGCCCAAAAAAAACCCATAGCTATAAACCAACCAATCACAGCCGAGCCCGACACGATTCAGATTTATTCACACAAACGTAACAAGTTTACTCAGATACCCTGTTTAATACAAATAAAGCTATAAATACACAAGATGAGGATAAGGCTACAAATCGCGGTAGTGTGAGGCTACAAATCGCCTATGATGTATTATTCGCGATCGTATTCTTGCAGCGGTTGGCCGATGGGCAACGAATCCGTAATACTAATCTATTATTTAGAAGCAAGCCACTGTTTAGGGCTTAGGGATGTTTATACGTGGCGATACGATAACGATACGACTGTGAAACGAGGGTATATTTAAAGGAAATATTTATTTGTTCTAAAATTAAAATGAAAGAAGAATTGAAATCGCAAAAGAAGCATATAAATAAATAATTTAATTAAAATCTCTTTTCCGCAAAAAAACAATATTTAGTACCGCAAAACTGTCGACTATGTCACGGGAATGTGACGTCATAAAACAACAGTATTGTCTCTGTCCAATTAAATAACATTCAAATGCTTACTAGACCACAATGAAATATGCTGTCAAAACTAATTATTAAACCCGAAGCAAGGGTATAACCTGGAATCCAATTATTATTTCTCTCTTTATCACGGGTATTTTCCCATCATTCAAGGAGAATACCCGGGCCTTTGGAAGGCTTACGCGGGGACATAGATTCAACACGCAGAACCCTTAGAGAATTTCAATTTAAAATGGGATGAGACGCTTACCATAGTCATGCCACAGCTGTACTATTACAGTACAGCCATGATCTGCCTATGGCAAGTGTTAAACTATTGGAACATGTGAAATCAAATAATTTTGGGCTATGGGATTGGGTGTTTGGGGGACCAATTATTATTTATTATTATTACAATATTATTAGCCATTACTGTCCTACTGCAGGGCAAAGGCCTCCTTTCTGTATTTCGATCAAGATCTCTGACTGCGTAGTCAGAGTAGTAAGAGTCAAGCTCGTCACGCTATCTTTACTACCTACAAGATTCCCACCCAAATCGTCCATTATAAAGAGCCCAATGACTTCCACGCAACAACAAATTATTATTAACCACACAATACACACTCTTCTGTCGGACGTTAAATAAATTAAGTGTGCACCCACCCTACTATAAGGTAGTGTAGGGTACACCGACCAACACACGGCCGCGCACATGAATTTTTTAATACAAAGATGTTTAAAGGTAGGAAAACCCATGGTAGGATAATGCGTTACGTAAATAAGTAACATTACGGTTGAAATTGTTAGGCGATGTTAACCTAACATTATCATTTTTGTTAGTAACTTTTTTTTATACTACTTGGGTGGCAAACAAGCATATGGCCCGCCTAATTTTAATCAGTAACTATAGCCTATGGACGCTTGCAATATGAGAGATATCATTTGCGTGTTGCCAACCTATTTTTGATACCTGGGATAAGACAACGTTTCTTTTGAAATGCTTCCCTAAATGAGCGATGGAGAGCTGTACTCACACACGGGAACACAACTACACCGCTGTGTATAGATATTTGGCTGGGGTCTTCTGTTTGGTGGAGGTTCTCCCCAGTCAGGCATGCTTGCTTGAAAAAAACATCTCTTAAAAAGCAGCGTGTTAAAAAACAAGCTGTACCCGGAAACGTGATGTTATTCCGTGATTGATAGTTGTCTGGCGTGATGCGTGATGTCCCGCTGTTTGTCTCGGCGGGAATCTGAAGCGTGCTATCGCTTTGTATGGTACAAGTGATGAGAGCACAGCGGTAAGAAGGAAAATATCGTTATTAGTCATAGTGTTTGACATTAATGTAAATACCCTTTTAAAATAGTCTGCTTGATAAAAGAGTTAAGCGATTTTAGAGCCACAACCGAAAAGAGTTGTTTTTTTATACTACCATAATGTCCCTCTGGTGATAAGCAGTTACCGTAGCCTATAAAAGTTTGCAACTAGATACGTTATTGACCTTACACACTGTAACACTAGAGTTTTGTGCAATAGGTAATACGTTATTGAATAACTGTTTTTGTAAATAAGCACTAGAGACCTGCATTCACGACTTGAATGTATTGTGACGTGGATCGTCCACCCCCACCGCACCCATCTCCACTTGCCGGCTCGCTCGGAGTCCCATAAAAAATATAAAGCGGGCCCTCACGAATCTTGTGCCTAACGTCCTCACACCCTGTGATCTATTATCATATGATTATACTGTAATCAATACTAGCCTTTCATTTACATTACAATATTAGTGACTATTAACATCGCTAATCTCCTGAAACTTGCACCAAACATACCGTTCATCTGTTTCTTGTCGGCGCTGGCGCAGAAATAGCCGCTCTTTAATTGTGAACTATTCCTGTCCTGCTGGCTCGCCCGTACATTTGATACGCACTTTATTACTTTATCGATTATCGTTTAGTATTCGATTCTGTTTTGAATAAAACCAAGCGATTTAACGTTGTACTTAAATTTCGTATTCGTCACTAGAATGTTCATATTCTGTGTCTACTGTACAATGTAGTATTTAAACTTTAACTGCTTTATTAATAAATGTGGAATAGACAAGATGTTATTTTATTATATCATCTCTCATTCCGTCATAAGTAATTTGACATTCGAAAGAAGAGGACAAAGCATGGCGTAATTATTCACTCGCTACTCCACGTTTATTAGAGGTAAGTGTTTACTTATGTTAAAGGACGTTTAGCGTTCCTGAATGATAGGATATTAGAAATCTAAGGTCATCGGTTTACCTTAAACTGAAAATGCCGTACAGTTTACAGTATTTTATCATTAAACTATCACTATGATTCGCCTGTATAATACACTACCAGCTATGTTCCAAAGTATATTGAATTATATTTAGTTTATTTTACTCTTATCGCCAACAACTATTATTTATTCTTACTAAAATAATATCTTCTTTCAAAGGTTGCCTGGTAGAAATAGCTTTTAGTTGGCCGCCTATTGTATAGTATTCTGTATCGTAAGTTTTATTTTTATTAATATACTAGACCCATTTTTACAGGACCTGCAAATGACTGATGTTATGCAGAGTTATAAATTTAGACTTTAGAAAAATAATTAGGGTTCCGTGCAAAAATATTGAAACCAAATCCTAAAATAAAAGTTGTGAACAAAATTCGGACACAGATAATTCAATATTGCAATTTTTTTTAACTTTTTTTTTAAAAGACAACTCCCGCACTAGAGAACAAGCTCTGTGTCGCGGGGGACTTTACAAACATACAATTAACGGACACAAATTACATCCAGACTCAGAACAACTCTTTGCGGGTCACACAAAGTTTTGTTCTATGTGGGAATCGAACCCACAACCTCGTGCACAGCAGGCGCATACTGCGGCCACTGGACCACCGAGGCAGTCAAAAATTACACTGAGCCACAGCGAAATGTGGTCAGATTTAACTAATAAATAAATATTTAATTACACCACAGTAAGATATAAAAGAGGCACTTAAGTATTCATAAATTAAATACATGTTGAAGGCAAAGACATTTCTAATTAAAAACACATACATAGATTCATTTTAAAACTCATTAATAATCGTCAAGAACTCGGGAGCTGTTCGTTATCTTGTTGCACACGAGACATTTATTATTTACTCTGGAATTTTAACCGATGTGGTTAAGTGTTAACTTAAAATAAATAACATTAAACAAATCTATACTTATTATCTATACTAATATTATAAAGCTGAAGAGTTTGTTTGTATGCGCTAATCTCAGAAAGTACTGATTCGATTAGAAAAGGTATTTTTTTGTTGAATAGTGCATTTATCCAGGCAGGCTATAGGCTATATAACATCACGCTATGATCAATAGGAGCGGAACAGTAGTGCAAAATCTATATATTTTGCAAAAACATTCCAAATCACCAGGCGGACGAAGTCGCTGGCGACCCCTAGTATATTATAAAGAGGTAAATTAGGGGGTAATATCTAGATCTATAAAACTGATTTTGAAAATTCTTTTACCAATAGAAAGCCATGTTATTTGTGAGTGTAGGCAATATTTTTTTGACACAAACATTACGGGATTTCGGGAAATACCACCCGTGCGAAGCCGGGGCTGGTAGCTAGTATATAATAATAACAACCCATACGTACCCCACTGCTGGGCACGGTTCTACTCCTTGATCTAGATTTTCTCTAAGTAGACAATAAATACTACTTGTCTAATCTATTATAATATAATATTAGCATCCCAGGTATGTCTCACTGCTGGGCATAGACTCCTCTCTTCAGTCAAGAGATCTGATAGGGTTTAGACCTTTATCTACACACGCAGGTCTAAAGCTGGTTGGGGTAATAGACATACATGTTAGTTTCCTCACAATGATTTCCTTTACCGTCAGCATAATTCACGTTGACATTAATCAATTTTTTTCTTTTTCTTTTTTTTTTTAAAGACAACTCCCGCACTAGATAACAAGCTCTGCGTCGCGGGGGACTTTACAAACATACAATTAACGGACACAAATTATACCCAGACTCAGAACAATTCTTTGTCGGTCACACAAAGTTTTGTCCTGTGTGGGAATCGAACCCACAACCTCGTGCACAGCATGCGCATTATGCGGCCACTGGACCACCGAGGCCAATGATCGAACTCACACCTCATGTATAACAAGTCAGTCACTTTACTCAGCTACCATGACTTATACAGTGGCTTTACTTCATTAATGTAATTTAAGTAGAATGAAGAGGTATCTATTCTATTCTATTACTACATAAGAGCCGGTGTAGACAGATAGTCGTCAAACTAACAATACCCCTTTTCTTAACGTTTCGGGTAAAAATAAAACTAAGCAGAGGTATACAAAGAAGCTAGTGGCGAGCATCGTTCCGTGACATTAGCGTTGAGCTGCACAGACACTTGGAGAACGATACAGAGCGTGGTGCAACTCATAAGCGACTCATCTCGCACAAGGACTTTGAGCATTCAAATATCAGAGCGTGGAACAAGCTTCCAGAAGATATAATTTAAGTTCAATATGGCAATCAATGAAACACGTCTTGATAAACATCTTAACTGTAAAATAATTATATAATAATAATAATATTTAACTGACACAGAGTATACCCAGAGTACCTTAAAGCACTTGACCACAGAATACAAACACTTGTCAGTTGTTTCATTTGCCTGATAAATAAATTAACCCTTAAAAATTATCTTTATTCATAAATTCATCTTTATTTTTAATTTGTGTAATATAGTTTCAATGTTGAATATTATATTATTAACTGTATAATATAAAATTATGTAGTATATAAAAAAAAAAAAAAAAAAAATGTCACTCCGGTCTGTACGTACCTACGGCTGTAAGCTGTACGGTCCTCGCCAGATTCTTAAGTATTTGTCTTGAAATTTTTACACAAAGATTGTAAATCTAATTATTACTACTAACGCTGCCGCTGTTTGCTACACAACTTGTGTAAGTTTGAACAAAACACTCAAAAAAAACAAATAAAACAAACCATAATTCTGAATGCACATCAATTATGCTATTTTTCATTCCACTTGCGCTGTAAGAAGGCTATTGTTTTATGTATAAAATCTTGCTAAGTAAAGAGTTTATGTTGTTGTGCGCATGAAGAAAACTCCACGAGAGGGTTGAGTGAGACGGATTGGAGTTGGGAGAAATTGTATTATATTTATTTAATAAGGCTACTGAGAAGATACTCACTTTAAAATCGCAGGAAAATCTCGGGCATGCAAGTTTTATTGCAATATTCTAAAGCACGTTCTGACTTCCACATATTTTTAAAAAGAAATTAGGACAGGACACGTTAAGTTTTTACATTTATTTTTTATTTGTGCCAGTAATCATATGAAATTGAGCTCGCGACATCGATTACATGAAAGCTTATATAGCTGATAACTTTACTTAGCAGAGATGTACAAATTCTGAGCAATATATATGTCGTTATGGTAATTTCGTATTATCTTAAGTAAATTTTGCGTCAAATATCTGAGGCATCATTTGCGTATTGCTTCATGAATGTTTCGGACTGACTTGGCACTCGTAACAAAATATACTTTTTTTCTGTCTGTTTGTTTCAGTTAATCTGTACAACAATTGGACTAATTTTTACGGAATTTATACTGGTAGTTAGCTGATGTTATAATGAGTAACTTAAACTATTTTTTTTATTTGGGCTTCACGCAAAAAAAATCCCATGAAGTTGTGATTCGAATCAGGTAATTCCTATATCAGTCTGAGCCATAGTAAAGCGTGACCGGATTAAGTTAGTTAATAATAAAAATACTGATTGCCATATCGCTGTATCCTGTAACTTGTCCCACTCGTAACACATAAGCTGCACGTTTATTGTGCCCCAAGACAGCTCTGGATAGGATTTCAAGATTCACGCCGCGCCCACTGCATCGCGCACACAAACTTACATATACCTACTACACACAATATATAGTATACTAAGTGTAGTATACGTTTCGGATATGCTGAAGACAGTAATGTTGAAAAATGTACGAGACGTTTTGGTGTATTGTTATCATTTTGTATGGAAGACTTTTTAGTTGTACTTCTGTTTACTTTATTGTTACAAGATAACGCTGACACCAATTTTATTGTTACGTTCCAATGATGATACTAATTGTTTCTTGAAAGGATGGGTTCGTGTATTAGTATATATTAATACTAGTGGACCTGACAGACGTCGTCCTGCCTGAAAAAGCTGAAATACCGACAGAAGCGCCACCTACCGGGTCCAATTGTGAATCTAAACCATCCAGGGCCCTACCCGAACACACACACAAAATTTCATCAAAATCGGTCAAGCCGTCTAGGAGGAATTTAGTGACATACACACGCACACAAGAAATATATATATAAAGATATAGTAAATTTTAATAATGTCTCTCGGTCATGATGGCTAATCTTAACGGAGACTCACCATTAGGAAAATATTAAAGTGCCCAAATGTGTGCACAAATAAAAGTGGTTATAAACACCGCGTCTATTTGTGATTTTTTGCAATTTGGGATCAAACACATTTTGATCTCTAACTAGGTAGAGCCTATATTATGGCAACCAGATAATTGTTAAACATAGGTACTTATATATTTCAAAATACATACTTACACAAAGAATCGTGCCTATCACACAAATATTTGTCTTGGGTGGGAATCGAACTCACGACCTTCGGTTTGCCAGCCAATAACTCAGCTATTAAAATCTTTGTCAATCTAAAATATTACCCCACTCCAGAAGTATTTGCAGTAACTTACCTGTAACAAAAAATAATGCAATTAAAATAAGTTTGCAAAGACATTTTAGATGCTACTCTATATTAGTATTAGCAAACTGAGATTATGGTTAACTAGTTTCCGCCCGCGAATTTTATCGAGATATGCAGAAGCCTATGTGCTATTCCAGACGTTTTCCTGTCCTAGGGTTACTACATCCTAAAGCCCTGGTGTAAAAAAATATTGGGTCGACAACACGCAAGTGATGACTTTTGCATTAATAATACATATTACTGCCTCGGTGGTCCAGTGGTCGCAGTATGCGCCTGAGCGCACGAGGTTATGGGTTCGATTCCCACACAGGACAAAACTTTATGTGACCCACAAAGAATTGTTCTAAGTCTGGGTGTAATTTGTGTCCGTTAATTGTGTTAATGTTTGTAAAGTCCCCCGCGACACAGAGCTTGTTCTCTAGTGCGGGAGGTGACTTTTTAAAAAAACGAAAACGATATTAGTAGAGAAGCTTCGTTTAATTACGTTATATTTTTTTTGTTTAAGTTTCGGTCTATGACCGGAGTGTCATTTATATTGTGTTGAAAGAAACTAAATACATATAAAGTTTTTAATGAGTTATAAACATTCAGTTTTTATTTGCATATACTGTCGTAAATGTCAACATACATTATCATCATCATGACCATTAGAATAGTTATAGTTTCACGCGTCTGTACTTTCCATTAAAGTTTCTAATAAAAATAAATAAATAAAGATGAATAAATAATAATAATAATTGATTAATTTAAGATAACATGATCCAATAGTGTCTGTTGTGGTGTTAAGGTTGAGATTGTGCATGGGGTTGCTTGCTTAACGAAAACACGTCTGTCCTTAATGATTTTTATTGGCAACTAAATTCATATTATAAAAACTGATCATTATATTCGAATGAAAACAAAAGGATCGAATACATTCAACATAAGCCGCCCACCAAAAGAACATATGGTTCTTTTAAAAGATATTACAAAACATCATGCAAAATTATACTTGAAACATCATTGCTGATCAAAACAAAACTTTAACAAATATTCAAGATTACTCTGTAACTACATCTATAGGTAGGGCGCAAAGTTTTGTAACGCAACGTTTGGTTATGTTATCACCACTCTTCACGCTGTAAACCCTGGTCAAGCCATCGGGACCAGGATGTTTCTCGGTAATACGTCCCATACACCATTTGCCTGGCGGAAGCCCATCTTGTTTGATGAGTACTATGTCTCCGATTTTAAATTCTTGTTCTCGTTTAAGCCATTTAGGTCTTTGTTGAAGTCTAGACAAGTACTCTTTTTGCCATCGCGTCCAAAAATCGATTAACAATTTTCTAGTGTACTGCCATCGGGTCAAATTGCTTATTTTGACGTCCTTCAAGTTGTGGTCTGGCACAATGACTGGTGGTTCATGTATTAAAAAATGACCAGGTGTTAATGGCTGCGAGTCCTGACCATCTAGTGGACATAATGGGCGTGAGTTTAGGCATGCCTCGATTTCACAGAGAACCGTTGTCATCTCCTCAAATGTCAGATTGGTGGTGAGTATTCTCTTCAAATGAAATTTCATCGATTTGACTCCGGCTTCCCAAAGCCCTCCAAAATTAGGTGAGTATGCCGGTATGAAGTGCCATTGAGTTCCGTCATTGGCCATCGTTTCAGCGATTTCTCGATCAAATTGCAAGCCAGATTCCTTCCAAGCCGCAGACAGTTCCTTGTTGGCACCAACAAAATTTCGCCCCTGATCACTCCATATATTAGCACATCTGCCTCTGCGTGCGCAAAACCTTTTAAAGGCGCCGATGAATGCTGCTGAACTAAGGTCACCGACTAATTCCAAATGTATTGCCTTGGTAGACATACATACAAAAATTGCGATATATGCTTTATTAGTTTTAGCTCCTCTGCCTTTACTCATCAATATCTGAAATGGTCCAGCAAAGTCCACTCCCGAATTAAGGAATGCTCTTGCGGGCTTCACTCGTATGCTTGGTAAGTCACCCATGACTTGTGTTCTCACCTTAGCATTCAATTTAGCACAAATTAAGCATCGGTGGACATACTGTTTAACAAATGCCTTTGCTCGCAGTATCCAGTACTTAGATCTCAAGTAAGTAAGCATCAGTTGGATTCCTCCGTGCAATGTCTTTACGTGTGCTTCTGCTATTATAAGAAAGGTAAGTTTGCTGCTTCTAGAATCCAGAATTATTGGGTGCTTACTTTCATCATCTAGCTCTGAATTTCTGAGCCTGCCGCCCACCCTGAGGATACCAGCATCATCAAGGTAAGGATCGAGAGATTTTATTTTACTTGATTTCTTAACTGTTTTCTTTCTATTTATTGCCTCTATTTCTTCTTCGAATTCTACTTCTTGTACCCTTTTTATACAGGTGTGTAAGGATAGTTGGAGATCTTCAGTAGTTATTGCTTTATTTATATTGTAATTTATTGTTTTTTGTTTCAGGAATCTTCGACAGTGTGTGATTGTTCTTAGAAGTTCTACCAGCGTGTCAAAATCATCAAATTGTTTAATGAACTTTCTTCCTTCTGCATCTTCAGTGACTGTTACCTTTAAAGCTTGTGTTGTGTTTTTCTTCCTTTCTATATCTGTTGGTAGGACATTCGGTCTAGTGAACTGTATCTTCGACTGTAGCAGCCATTGTGGCCCATTCCACCATAAATCACATTTTTTCAGGTTTGCTACTGACATGCCCCTAGAAGCAATATCAGCTGGGTTGTCATGAGATTGCACGTGATGCCACTGATTGCAGTTTATGTTGTTTGTGATTTCAACAACGCGATTCGCTACAAACGGTTTCCATTTATTTGAATCTCCAAATAACCAGGAAATAACTATTGAAGAATCTGTCCAAGCGTAGATTTGTGATTCAGAGATTCTCATTGCTTTGGCTACCTGTTTTAGTAGTCTGGATAATAACAAGGCTCCGCACAACTCTAACCGTGGCAACGATATAGTTTTTAAAGGAGCTACCCTTGTCCTAGCAGCAATGAGAGATATTTCAACAGTGCCATCTGGGCATATGACACGGCAATAAACTACAGCACCATATGCTAGTACAGAGGCGTCGCTAAATCCGTGTATTTCTATTGAATCTTTGTTTGAGTTTGACGTTCTCATCCATCTGTTTACGAAGATTTGATTCACATTCTCAAGGTCCGATCGTATTGTTGCCCACTTTTCAGCTAGTGTCGGGTTCAAAGCTTCATCCCAGTCAACCTTTTCAAGCCAAAGTTGCTGGATAAGGATTTTTGCCATCACAAGGCACGGCGCGATCCAGCCAAGCGGGTCAAACAACTTCTGAATGTCTGAGAGGATGCTGCGTTTTGTGATTACGTCACTGATAATAGGTAAGTTTAGCTTGTATTCGAATTGATCTTTTCCTAGATTCCACTGTATGCCTAGTGCTTTAATAATTCCATCAACATTAAGTTTCAGATGCGCATTGGAAGATCTCTCGCTTGGTTCAATACTTTCCATGAAGTCACGACTGTTGGATGACCATTTTTTGAGTTCAAAGCCACCTAAATAAAGTAGCCTTTTTAGATCTTGACTAATTCTTATTGCTTCTTCTAGATTATCACACCCAGACATGACATCGTCAACGTAAAAATCTTCCTTTAATACTCTTGCCGCTTCGGGAAATTTATCACCTTCATCTTCTGCCAATTGCATGAGAGTCTTCACGGCAAGATATGGTGCGGATGCTGTTCCAAATGTTACGGTCAAAAGTCTGTATTCCTTAATGTCTTCAGATTGATTGTTTCTCCATAGAACCCTTTGAAAATCTGTATCTGCTTTGTGAGTCCATATCATTCTATACATTTTCTGAATATCTGCAACAAAGCAGATAGCATGTGTTCTCCACCTGATTATTAAACTTCGCAAGTCTTCTTGCAATATTGGACCTAACAGCAGTTCATCGTTTAGCGAAATACCATTGGAACCTTTGCACGACGCGTCAAATACTACGCGTGTCTTCGTGGTTTCTTTGTCGCTTCGGATCACCGCGTGATGAGGTAAGTATACCGATTTATTATTTATTTCTTCTTTAGGTACTTCCTCCATGTGATTTAATGCTTTATATTCTTCTATCACTTTTGTATATTCTTGTTTCAGGTCTTCATTTTTATTTAGTCTTCTCTCTAACTGTTCAAATCTTCTTTTAGCTATTTCGCGTGTGTTTCCTTCTGGTGATTTTGGTTTTTCTGTATTAAATGGTAATTTCACTATGTATTTTCCGTTCTTATCTCGCTTATATGATTGTTTGTATATATCTTCACATTGCTGTTCTTTAGTAGTAAGTTTTCTTTTTGTATCTAGGTCCACTTCCCATATTGTTTTTAGCAAATCTTCAATATTCACTTCTTGCTTCATAACCTTTATTGCTTCATCTCGTCGATTAACTTTTAGTGTTGCTTCACCCATTAAAATCCATCCCAAATGAGTATTTTGGGCGCATGGAGTTCCTGGTGGCCCCTTGATTAGTCCTTCTTTTAGAATTGCTGCATACTCGTTGACTCCTAATAGCAAATCTATATTTCCAGACGAAAAATAATTGTCATCTGCCAGTTGGACGCTTGATATATGTGGCCAGTCAATCTCTATGATTGTGCTTGAGGGCATATTTACGGTCAAGTGTTTGGACATCACGTAGGCCTTGATACACAAGTTGAAGTTGTCTTCGCATCTCGATAATAACTGCACCTCGACCTCATGCTTGACCGTAACCTTTATTGCTTCCATTCCAGTGACGAGAATGTTTACAGGTGATTTGTTTAGTTTCAGGATCTGAGTTGCCTTCTCGCTTATGAAACATGCTTGAGATCCTGAGTCTATTAGCGCCTTCAGTACAGTGGTGTTTCCATGTTCACTCTTCAAAATGACCACTGCAGTAGCTAATAGAGCGATGTTCTGCCTGGAGATATGATGTGACGCAACCATTGCTTGGTTAACCTTCTTCTCTTCTACACCTGCTTGTGATGAAGTCGGCTGGTTATATTCTAATTGGGAAACCGACTCATCCATATCCTTGGGTTGATGTAAAAGTGTATGGTGGCGTCGTTTGCAAACGCGGCATGACATTGACATACGGCACTTGAATACCGAATGTCCTACTGCCAGGCAGTTGAAACATAGATTGTTTGATTTGACATGTTGTCTTCGTTCTTCAATTGTCTTTGCATAAAACGTACTACAATGACTGAGTGTGTGCGCATCGTTACATAAAGCACATAACTTCTTTGATTTGTTTTCAGAGGTGGCGGCGTGAAAAACACGTTCTTTTGTGTTTCTGGTACTAACGGTGGGGTTAACTGATTCGATGGCCCGGAATTTTGCTTCTAAAAAGTCACGTAACTCTTTCCATGTCGACAGTTCTTCGTCGTTCGAGTCCCCCGAATAAGCCTCTCGTTCCCACTCTTTATGCGACTCCGAGTCCAACTTCTGCACAACCAGAAATACAATTAAAGGATCCCAGGAGTCAGTAGGCACTTTCAGATTTTCCAAGCTATCCATAATCTCACTGGTGGAATCCAGGAGGTACTTCAGCTGCGTTGGAGATTGCGTGGTGCATTTCTTTAGTGCAAATAATCGTGTTAGTAGTGCAGAAACTATGCGGCGCCTAGCATTGTAACGATTATTTAGTTTATCCCATGCTTTAGCATAATTCACATTAGTCAGTTTAGTATTCTTCAATAAAGATAACGCTTCCCCCGCGAGACTATTCTTCAAGTAGTGTAGTTTTTCCACATTGCTTAAATTTGTACATTCATGAACCAGTGACACAAACAAGTCTTTAAATGTTGGCCATTCGTCGTAGTTTCCAGAAAACAAAGGTAACTTTATGCTAGGTAGCTTCAATTTTGTAGGTCTGTCACACGATTCACCGCTGCATGTAGGTTGATTAGGTTGCTTTGTGTACGTATCTAATAGATCTCTAAGGTCTCCCAGCATGCATAGGTATAAGTCTTCCTGAAGAAAAAACTCCTCATTGACAAAGTACGAAATGATAGCACGTTGTTCGCGCGTCGTACACTTTACTAAGTCTTGGTGTGCACTTTTAAATGTGTTCCAGTATTCTTCTATAGTTTGTATACGAGCTTGTAAATAACCCGGCTTAGATAAACGCTCTTTGGGACACTTTTTAAGGTTTGTTTGAATTTTCTTCAACAAGGCCGCTGTATCTTCAAGTACACTCAATGCTTGATCTGCTTGCGACGTCATAGCTAAGGCGTGAAGCTCCAAAATCTTCAAATATATACGATGTTTTCTAACGTAATATGCATAAAACGACGATAAATCTATTAGCGTTAATAATTTGCGTAAACAACTTCACTGATCACTCGCTAATCCCTTTGGAATGTGGGGTCCTATTGTTCTCGCGGCGGCGGCAGCGCAGGTAGCCGGCCCGTCGATGCTCAGTCGATCCGGTTCGATATTCGACCATATGTTGTGGTGTTAAGGTTGAGATTGTGCATGGGGTTGCTTGCTTAACGAAAACACGTCTGTCCTTAACACGTTGAACGCCAGACTAAAAACCATGTTTAGCCCAGTTGGCCGCGGCGGACACCATGTGACCGCTAATATGTTGGGTCCAAGGAGCCGCGTCGGACACCGTGTGTCCGCGTGCCCTCGATCACTTCAGAAGCGTCTTGACGGCCGACGGACTGCGTTTCATCTGTTTTTACTATTGCAAGGGACCCGCGCGGCCCCACAGAACAGCCTGACAACTTGGCACAGAGATAATTTGAAGGACTTAGAAATTATAGGCTTCTCTACAAGTGGTTTTAAAAAAATATTGTAGGTACATAAAGCAAGTATTCCAAATCGTTCAATTGAGTGCTATTATAGTTAGATACTCATTATTTTTAACCTTTATAAAACACTAGAAACATGTTAGAATTATATTCGATTTTAGTCAAGTACGTATTAGGTAAGCAATGGGTTCAGTACGCAGCTACTTTTAGGAGTTGTAGAAGCGACATATAAATAAAAACTCATATTTCTAATTAAAAAATCTATTTCTTAGAAAAAGGTAACAACCATACATGTTAAAAATAATAATAAACTTATAAGCTATGAGATCAGGTTCAGCTATCCATTGGTGCCTTATTCACAACACATGCACCGACACCGTGACCCGCGCGGCGCCCGCGCATGTAAACACGATTGGACATTCTCGCAGGCCGCGACGGACACTGGTGTCCGACATTTTATATATCAGAAAATAATAACAATATCACTTTTTCCGAAAGTCGCTAATTACTTTTGAGTTATTTCCTGACGATATTTACAAAAAAACACCCCGACGATTTTTGGACGACTCGTGTTAAAACAGTGCGGCCTCATGGGATAGTATTCTGTCGGACACACGGTGTCCGTTATGGCGTTCAACGTGTGATTTTTATTGGCAACTAAATTCATATTATAAAAACTGATCATTATATTCGAATGAAAACAAAAGGATCGAATACATTCAACAGTGTCAGTAAAGGCTTAGAAAAACTATGTTAGTAATATATGTATTTTGCGACAGGTGTTAACAATTTAGTTAGATGGCCGATAGGGGACAATTCCCGCTGTTAGCTACCGTTCTTATGATACTGTTGGGGCTGTCGCGCATTCTGGTGAGCAGAGATGCTGCCTTTTTACGCCTTTTTTATTATAGCATCAAAACTGTCGACTTTTGCTACTGCGAACATCTCTGACGCACTGCAATAACGTGGCAGCCCTAACAATGCCCTAAATGCATTGTTATATTGAATTCGCAAGGCATCAATCGAAGCTTTCGTACAGTCTAAATTTTATATTCAAAATTGTTTTTTTATACTACTTAGACCTTGTTCTTAACGTTTGGTTAGTGGCCAACCTGGTGACAGAGTTATTTAGATCGCCCATATTTAAGCCTCTATCGTGATCTAACGACTGATATGACGGGTGACCGCTTAGTAGCATTTCATCTAAGCATCGTACTTATGAGGACTTAAAAGATGGTCCCGACTGTTAACAGTCGTTAGATCATGACAGAGGTTTTAATATGGGCGATCTAAATAACTCTATCACCAGGTTGTCCACAAACCAAACGATAAGAAGAAGTCTGAAGTGATAGACATAAGTTTTTCTCTCAGCTCTAGTCGACAAATAAAATTCGTTCGTTCAGCACATTTGTGATTGATTGGCAAGCTATCAATCTGTTGGATTGATCGTTTTAATGCTGTTAACGATTGCTTTAATCAATCGTTGCGAACAGTGGCTTTGTTCGCGTTTGACTTTTGTTGTACGTGTCAAACATGAAACGATTCTATTTTTGGTGTATCGTTAAAATTTATACTACATGCCGGAAAGTTTGTTATTACAATGGGTGGGGCAGGGATTCCCAAAGTGTTCTATATCGATCCTTTGGGGTCGAAATCGGTTTTTCAGGGGGTTGACTTAAACGAAAACTGATTTTGGGGGTCGACGAGGTCTTAAAATCAACGCTAATTAATTAACACAAGTTCTTATTAGAAACTTTTAAGATAGGTGGGTAATGTATAAATTGTGTTTCGTGAACCAACTTGTTCAAAGAATGACTAATATTTTGAGCGGTGATACCTGTTGAGTACAGGTATCACCGCTACACACATTTTAAGAGAGGTAGGGCACCATACTAGCGAGCAAGCCCGACTGGGGAAGGACCTCCACCTTGCAGAAGACCACAGCCAAATAACTACACACAGTGGTGTGTAGTTGTGGTCCTGTGTGTGAGTACAGGTCTCCAGCGCTCATTTAGGGATGCGTTTTGAAAGAAACGTATTCCTATCCCAGGGATACTCTCATCATAAAGCCCTGGTGTAAAAAAATGGGTTGACAACACGCACGGGCTTATTTTCTCTTATTTTTACCATAAAATACTAACTTTTTTTTTTTTTTTTTTTTTATACTACTTGGGTGGCAAACAAGCATACGGCCCGCCTGATGTTAAGCAGTATCCGTAGCCTATAGACGCTTGCATTACCAGAGGTATCACTTGCGTGTTGCCAACCCATTTTTTTACACCAGGGCTTTAAGATGGAAGTAACCCTGGGATAGGAATACGTTTGTTTCAAAACGCATTCCTAAATGAGCGCTGGAGACCTGTACTCACACACAGGAACACAACTACACCGCTGTGTGTAGTCATTTGGCTGTGGTCTTCTGTAAGGTGGAGGTCCTTCCCCAGTCGGGCTTGCTCGCTAGTATGGTGCCCTACCTCTCTTAAAAAATTAGCCCCTGGTATCGTTAGTGTCGCTAGGATACAATAACTGCTAACCATCAAGTTACATTACGGTCGAAATTCGACCACCAACCTGACATTCTGTAAAACAGTTATTTTCGACTCTACTTAACGTTCATTGCTAGTATCGATAAATCAATTTCCAATTAGAATACAGCTAGACACGCAAATACCATATATAATAGTCGTACAGAGGGGTCTTAAGGGGTGGTGGAGAAGGAGTGGGAGGAGCCTGTCTATAGTCTGAAGGGCCCATTCATCAATCAAGTGGTCTAGATGCCACGTGTGGTAGCAGACACGTCATGAGTTGTGGCGATGGAAATTTATTCACTATTCATTCGGAATTGTAATTATTATATAGATACCAAATCAATCATATGATTTGGTATCTAAAGAGGTTGTAGATTGCGTGAGGAGAGGCAAACGCGTCTCCACATCAAGATGCTGCCTTGCAGGGAGTGCCACGCGAGGTAGTCTCGTGATCTCGGCACCCTCTTTAAAATGAACGAAAATTCAATACACAAATTGCCATGATTAAAATGCCTCTCATAACAGAAAATTTTCCAATCTTGATCTCATTATTTCACACAAAAATATTCCAAAAACGAAATCTAATAAAATGACAAAATTATCGGCATCTGTTTGATAAATACATTTTAATTTTAAGAATAAATTACCGCCATATTAGAATAGAACGTTTCTCTAATTTCAAATGTATGGATAAGATTGGTATTGTCGAAATGGGGGTGGATTCTGAGGGGGAGGATGATTCTTAGAGCGAGAATTGGATTTTCTGGCAAATGGATTGCATTAAAGCCGTTAAAAATGGTTTGAAAGGTGTATTAAAGTTTGCATAAGAAAATATTGAGAGGAAACGCGGGATGCAAGAAAAATAAATTACTCTCTTAAATCGTTAATTTAGAAAGTTTTTAGTTCTTAAATTACCTTATTTTATAAGTTATTTGTACATCTATATATATATATATATATATAATTCGGTTTGGTAAATAGCGATAATGCAAGTTAACAAAGGCCATTAAAAGTTTATTATTATAATTTTTAAACAACTTACTATCTGAGAAGTTTTAAGTAACTTTTTCAATTAAGCGAAGTTTTTAGTTAAATAGTTTTTAAATGTACTCAAAGGAATTGTACGGCGCGGCGACAGAGGTAAACTTTTCGTTTATTTCATTACTAGTAGATTCCCGCGGTTTTGTCCGCGTTAAATTTGGATTTTGTTTTTTTTTCTAAAATAAAAAGGCCAAAGTTACTCCGAATAACGCCAGCTATTTGCTAGTGATAGACCCGTCAAATTAGGTCTAACTGGTTCCGAAATTGGGCGGGACAAAAATACTGGCAGAAAACATTTAAAAAGAAACTTTTTTTTTTGTTATAAGTACCTTCATATAATACTTTCATATGCATTCAGTAAAAAGCCTTTATTTTAATATAACGAACAGTAATTTCAATGTTATATATATTTTTATCCTACCAATACTGCTACCGCATAATTTTATGAGGATGGAGGTATTTTAATACTTTACGCAAAAAATACTCGACAGATTTTGATGAAATTTTAATATGTTATAGCTTATTACACCTGAATAGCACAATTAGGCTATGATAATTATAAAAAAATCTACTCGACCAAAAGCTACGGGCATCGACTAGTTAGAAGAATATGGTTTGTATAGATTTGGTATGTATCATAATATTTTAAAATTATCTCTGTCTCCTAACTTGTTTACTTGGAATGCACCTGCTTTTATTTATCTCTGCATCACCCTTACCCTTACCCCACCCTTAATGGTTGACTGGTAGAGAATACCTTTGGCATTAAGTCTGTCAATGTACTTTTGTATATAAAATTAAATAAATAAAAACAGAGCATAACAATGTGTTTATTACCAATATACTATTTCTAATTTAGTAATCGTACTGCCCAAGACAAGCAAACAATAGATTAAACATATCTATTCATACAAATCACTGTCAGAACAAAATGATTGGTTTAGATCATACAAACAACAAAGCCGACACACAAACGACACCATAAAACAAAGCCAAGTATACAACGCGACATTTACTATACGATACATTGTCGCTAATTGTGTTTGTACTAAATTAGTCTACTACTGTATTAGTTAGTAGTAGGTGGAACACATGTTGACTAACTTGTTGGTCCAGAAGAGGTTCATAAGAGGTGCCGGGTTCGAGTTCCGGGTGAGGCCAAAAATTGATATGAAACTTATTTGTTGTTTACACCCTCATGGCTCAGACAGATGACTGTTGGTCTAGTAGTTCTTTCCTTTAAAAAAGACAACTCCCGCACTAGAAAACAAGCTCTGTGTCACGGGGGACTTTACAAACATACAACCAACGAACACAAATTACACCCAGACTCAGAACTATTCTTTGTGGGTCACACAAAGTTTTATCCTGTGTGGGAATCGAACCCACAACCTCGTGCACAGCAGGCGCATACTGCAGCCACTTGTCCACCAAGGCAGTCAAGTTTAAACGCTAAAGTGAAAACATAATGATCTTTTAAAACACACATCGAACTCTATAACAATGCCGCTCAGCATTGTTTAAGTAGGTACCAACAGACAGACCGACATTTATATCATCAAGATGTATTATTATCTCATCCGTTGTCGTCTCGCCGTTGAACTTATAATAGTATCAAGAATTTTGATTACTATTTTAATGAAGTGTGAATACATTATATCGAATATATCGACCGTAACGTTCATCTGATATTTATTATAATAATAGATTTAGCTACCGGCAAAACGGACACTTTAGAAAAACAAGAGTTTTAAGAGAGGTAGGACACCATAGTTATGAGCAAGCCCGACTGGGGAAGGACCTATGGACCTGAATATTTGTGTTTCTGTGTGTGGGTAAAGGTTTCCAGCGCTCATTTAGGGATGCGTTTTGAAAGAAACGTTTTCCTATCCCAGCTATACTCCATCTTAAAGCTCTGGTGTAAAAAAAAGGCAGGTAGTGAGCAAGCCCGATCGGGGAACCTAACAGAAGGCCACAACCAAATAACTACACACAGCGTAGTAGTTGTGTTCCTGTGTGTGAGAACACGTTTTCAGCGCTCATATAGGAATATTTTACAAACGAAATGTATTCCTATCCCAGGGATATTCCATCACAAAACTTAGGGTCGGCTACAGGTATAAGATAGTATAAAAAAAAATCATAGGCTGCGAGAACTGCTTACCACCAGGCGGTCCGTATGCTTGTTTGCCATCAAAGAAAAAAGAATATTCAACAAATCGCTCCATCTATTAATAATAACCGCCATTTTCCGCGATTTATTGCAAAATTACCGTCAGCAGAAACCGTCGGTAAAACGCAGCGTCATGGCGAAATCTAACAGTTATCATGTTCATGCAAGTCATGCTAGGGAACACCTTACCTCTGAACATATTATGAGATGTGATTCGTGGAGCGTTTTGAAGTTTAATTACATAATACGATATCGGTACGAGGGCGACACGATCTTTCGTGAACGAAACTTCTTGATATATATTTTTTATACTATCAAGGTGGCAAACAAGCATACGGCCCGTTGATGGTATGCAGTTACCGCAGCATATGGACTCTTGCAACACCAGGAGCCACTCACGCGTTGCCGACCCTTTAAAAACCTTATAACTACCATAGGCCCTACCATAGTCAGCGAATTGGCCGTAGGAAAAAAGTATGCTGGCATTTGTTTTTATGACGTTCATAAGTATCATGTACTTGATCTAAATGAATAAATGAGTTTGACTTTGAACTCCTTTCTTGAAGAACCTCATGCTATAGTTTTAAGAGAAAACTTCGACAGGTAACTATCAGGCCTTGACTTTGACTCTGATTTCATTGTGTAGATTTTCCTGCACAATCGTGGTGAACCAGCGGCAGGTGCCGCTAGCGCCGCATGTACTAGAGAACAAACGGTCACCCATCAACGGTCTGACCGCGGCTAGCTTGCTGAACCTATCAGATCCGTATCAAGCATGCCTTTAGCATGAATCGTATCGTGTTATATAAAGAAACGCAATACGATACAAGAAACGCTAACTCATATGTGTGAACAAAGTAGTTAGTACGTAAGTTAATATGAAATGTTCACAACTTGTTAATGGCGTAGAAAATTGGTACAAGCAAGCAAGCAAGCAACTAAGAGAACTGTGCATTAGCTTAGTCCTACTAATATTATAAACGATAAAGTTTGTGTTTGTATACGCCAGATAGTTTTATTTTTTTGGTAAATTATGTAAGCATGCAAAATGAAACAGTTTTGTTAAGACACATCCCGCACTAGAGACCAAGCTCTATGTCGCGGGGGACTTTACAAACATACAATTAAAGGACACAAATTACACCCAGACTCAGAACAACTCTTTGTGAGTCACACAAAGTTTTGTCCTGTGTGGGAATTGAACCCACAATCTCGTGCACAGCAGGCGCATACTGCAGCCACTGGACCACCGAGGCAGTCAAAAATATGAACGAAATAAAGTGAGGTTGATTCCGTAGAGTGAGGGGATTTGAATAAAAAAAACAATTATTCATATTAAATTATATTATTATTACAGACTCCAAACGAAATAGATAACAAAAAAGTTGACTTTAAAAAAACTGACTTCATGTTAAATAATTTTACCGGTAAGACAAATGAAATACAGCACGAAGCATTATATTTTTTTATTAAAAAATCTCAGATTGCGCAAACGATTACACGCAGATGTGATTAATTTTATAATCTGCTGTTATCAGGGGTAAGGGTGCCAGGGTGCAACAAGGGATGATCGGCAACTAGATAAAAAAAACACCCTAAAAGAGTGGGAAAATTTATTATTACGGGGGAATATGGCGAAATTTTCCAACGGGAAAGAAAAAATAATAATGTATTTTAGGGTTAATTATTCACGTGAAGGTGTGGAGGGTTGGAAAGTTTGAAGGTAATATCAATTTTAAAAGTAATAACATCGTTCAGTTTCAGAGTAACATGGATGAGAAGACAACTGTGTACTTGAACTTAACTTCGAAATATTTAAAACGTCTGTTACTTCAGTACATCTTCTTTTAGACCAATATACAAATATTATTTTCTCCCAAGTGGGAATCGAACCCACGAAAATAAGCGCAGTATTAGTGTAAATAGTCAATGGTTCATTTGGTAAAAAAAAACCATCAAAATGTCTTCTACTGCCATGTAAATTTGCACAAACAAATACTGATAGAAATTTAAGTTTGTTTGTTACCTTTTTACGATTAAACAGCTAATAAAATCTGGCAAGTATCCTGGGTAAGGACATCCATGCTGGCGGAGCCGCGGGCAACAGCTAGTAGCTTATACATTAGAATAGTTTACAGGCTATATTTAACTGTAAAAAAATAAATCCACGTGGGACAAAGCTAGTCAAAAATATACGAGACTTGATGCACATACAAATTTCCGAATTATAAAAGATTTTATTTTTAAAACGCAACTCTCTTACTAGGGAACAAGCCCTGTATCGCGGGGTACGCTTACGGACACAAAGTACTAAGACTTCCTTGATGGTCCAGTGGCCGCAGTATGCGCCTGCTGTGCACTAGGTTGTGGGTTCGATTCTCACACAGGATAAAACTTTGTGTGACCCACAAAGAGTTGTTCTGAGTCTGGTTGTAAATTGTGTCCGTTAAATGTATGTTTGTAAAGTCCCCCGCGACACAGAGCTTGTTCTCTAGAACGGGAGTTGTCTTTAAAAAAAAAAACTTCGGACTACTACCATTTATGGATCTCACAAATTTTTGTCCCGTATGAGGATCGAACCCACAATACGCCGCGAGTAGTAAATAGAGAGGTAATTGAACCAACCGTGCAGTTAAATGTTAATAACTGTATATAAAATTTTCAAGACAATTTTCTCTATTAAATATAATTGCTATTAAACCTAACATTCTCATACTTCCTGCGAAGCCTTAAAACTAATGTGCGTTATTAAAGTAGAGAAAGTGTAGCTTTATATAAGGTTTCGTGGCCAGTTTCCGGTTTCGTCTCTAACTAATTTATAGGATGGATTAAAACGAGCGGTGCCGAGTACTTTAGTTAGTTTATTTTGTGTCTTACTTTTATTAAGGCTGTAAAACTTTTATAAATGAAGAAGTAGAATTTTACACAGACTCCATTTTGATTTTCGTCTTTTATGTTTATACCTTCACTAGCTAAGTCGGCATACTATACAGTTCCTTTCAGTCTTTCTGGCGTCTGGCTGGATTGACGACGTAACAGACATCCACCCAAACTGTCATGTTTATTATTAGTAGCATGTACACAAGCAAATAAAACTGATGGATACATAAATTGCATGAAAAAAAATATCCTTCAAACTCAAAATTCATTTAGGTTACAAAGTAACACTTATGAAGGTCATAAATTATTATGAATAAGCCAGAAAGATGATGTCATCAAAAATTTTCCTACGGCTAGTTCGCTAACGTGGGGCCTTGAGAAGAACTAGCAAGAAACTCTATATGCAAACATTCCCCGACTAGGGAAGGACCTCCACCTTACAGAAGACCACAGCCAAATAACTAGAGACAGAGGTGTATTTGTGTGCCTGTGTGTGAATACAAAGACCTATCCTTGGCTATCCTATAGGAAAACGTTTCTTTTAAAACGCATCCTTAAATGAGCGCTGGAGACCTGTACTCACACACAGGAACTACACCATTGTGTGTAGTTGTTTGGCTGTGGTTTTCAGTAAGGTGGAGGTCCTTCCCCGGTCGGGCTTGCTCGCTAGTATGGTGCCCTACCTCTCTTATTATTGCGATAGCAAACTTTACTAACGTCATTAACCAAAGCATCATATACAATTAATGAAATCATTTCGCTGCATTTCGCTAAATCCATTTATTTCTCTAGAAACCACTTTAAGAACCGCATCTTCAGTCAATCTTGGTTACTATCTGGACATATTTGCAACTTCAAACTTGCACACGTTACCAGGAGTTGTAACTCCACCAACTGGGTCTAACTTTAACTAAAGTTTAACTTTAGTTGTTAAAGTAAGACAGTAACGACTGTTGTATTTAGTAAATCAGCTTCTTTCAAATTTTATAATGTTTGTTTAGATGGCTTGATTCGGGTAATTATAACCGATTTAATTATATTAATTTTGAACAGCATTTTTATAGTACTTGGGTGGCAAACTAGCATACGGCGTGCCTGATGTTAAACAGTTACATATGGACGCTTTATGTAATACCAGAGGCACGGGAGTGTAAACACCGCCAATTTCCAAACTCCGGGTATCTATTGTGAATTTATTTACAGAAAAACCCAATATCAATTATTGACCCGACCAGGGAATTGAACCTGGGACTTCGTGATCAGCAGTCTCACACATCGACCACGGAGCCACCGATGCAGTACAAAATACCGTATATCCAAAAGTAATTTCCAACAGCAGTTCATGATAAACAAGACGAGACTCGAAGCCACAATCGACAGAGCTACCAATACTCCCAAATTGAAACTTACAGTCCACCCGCACCATATTTTATTGCTATTGCACTTCGTAATTTGGACCGGTTGCGGTTCAAACGCGGAGGCGGTTAGAATTTAAGTTTATATGTCGGATTATGTATCCAATTGAGACCAGGGTTTGTGGTTTTGAAGCTCATAATGTCCCAGCCAAAATAGCTGCCAATGCCAAATCTGATGAGTTTGTTTGTTTCGACACGCTAATCTATGGTTCTACAAGTCTTGAATTAAAAATTATAAGGAGTTAAGGAGAGTTATAGGCTATTTATAGGCTATCCCTCAGATAGAACAGCTTTCTAAAAACAATTCTAAATGAGCACTGAAACTCAGTTGAGTTTCAGTGCTCATTTAGAATTGTAGAGAATTGTAGACCCTTATACAAAGGTGTAGTTACACCACTGTGTATAAGGGTCTTCTGTAAAGTAGCGGTCCATCCCAGTCGGGTTGCTTACTAATAATAAAAGTAAAACTTTGTAGGGATGTATATATAAATGGATGTGTTTTGCTCTTTCACGTAAAAACTACTAAACGGATCTAGATAAAATTTGACATGGAAATAGATTATACTCTGGAATAGCGAATAGGTTAATTTTTATCGCGATAACCGACATCCACGCGGGCGGAGCCGCGGGCAACAGCTAGTAAATTATTATTTTATTACATAGTAAATCTTTTAACCTTCTTCTTCTTCTTAGCGTGTCGATGGCAATCTAATTTGTATCAGCCCAGAACCTAGCTACGAGTTTTGCATTTTCAGTAGCGTCCATAAGCTCCTCTAAGGTGCAGGTATACCTTTTAGCCTTAATTTACTTTGTTTGTTTTATCATATACACTGCAACTGCCTTAAAAGGTAGCCTGCATGATACTCATATAATTTTATTGTTATTGGTTATGTTATTAAAATGATGCCAACGACACTCCTACATAGAAATTTGAGTCTTAATGCCGAGTAATTAAAGCCTTATTTAGCTAAAACATAATGTGGTTTCTAGTACAACTAATTCTGGCTAGATATCAGGCTGGTTGTTCGCTATGACATCGTAAAAGTCAAAATGTATGTAGCCCTTCAGTTTTAGTACCAACTATCTTAAGTTGTTAGAAATTTCACAGCGGTAAACCTCTTTGATGAAGCTTGACTGATGACTCTATAAAATAGCATCACGCTTTTTCCCTGAAAGGGGTGGGAGGTAAGCCACCGACTGGCTCACAGGAAGATACTAGGTTAGGTGGAATAGTCCTAAAAAAACTCACGGACAAAGGTCCACTCAAGCAGCCATGTGCGGAAACGCTTAAGAAATAAGAAACTAAGTTCCTTAGAAAAGTAAGCATCATAGCCACATTTCGCTTGCTGTTAGGTTAGCTTATTATGGATACAATTCCAGACTGACTGTACTCGTTTTTTTTTAACATTTGGGTGCTGCTAATCTTTTAAATGACTGACAGTTCTGTCACACGCCATATATAATATTATCAAAAGAGCTAAGGTTACATAACAAAAGTTAATATGGTCATTAACATTCCTAATTTTCCGCGCAACTTTCTTAATTTTTTCTTCTATAAGAAACCTTCTATAGACAATAACGTGCACAACAAAAAAATAATTAGCGAAATTGGTGCAGCCGTGACCAAGAAAAATAGGGATTCATTTATCGTGACCAAGGGAAATAAGGATTTTTAGGGTTAAGTAAGCAAGGAACCCTAAAGTTTCGTTATAAATATAGATTACATACATTGTAAAATTGCGAATTTTCTCAGAACACGTAGAAAAACCTACGCTTTCCGCCACTAAACTTTTGGTATGCTGCTTCAATAAATAGGCATAGGTTTTGCGGGCTGGAGTCGAATTCGCACCTCACGTGTTTCAAGCCGGGTACTTGACTACTACCGTCCTATATTACAAAGTAGTACAATTACCATGAGTGCATACATAACAAAGTAAGTACTGTGCAACAAGGAACAAATGCACAGTCCCTTGTCATCGCTTCACGAACAACTTTAAACTTAAATCAACTGAAATAAACTACTTTAACTTAGTTAGATCCGCTATCTTTTGTGGGGTGTGGTCCGTGTGAAAGCGACTTGTGAACAATAGCTATTAGTTGAAGATACAATTATTTAATTTATTCATAGTGGAATTTTGCTTGTTTGCAACCCAGATAGTAAAAATACATCAAGGTAATATCAAGGTAAATCTCAAGATTCCACAACCAAATAATGACACAAATTTGTAGTTCTTTATTAGTTCTATGCGTGAATACCTATATAGGTCCCCAGTGTTAAACCCTGATTTTGAAAGGGTCGGCAACGCGCAAGTTATACTTCTGGTGTAGCTAGCGTCCATAGGTGGATATGGATATGGATGGTCCATAGATGGACGCTAGCGACCATTAGGCGAACCGTATGCTTGCCACCTAAATAATATAAAGAGTTACTAAATTACTATTACTACATTTTGAATAGAAATTGTAAGTATTTACATTTTGTAAGTACCTGCTGCAGTAGCATAGTTATACAAGAAGAAAGCAAAATAAAGTATGAAAATAATACAAACATTTGTAAACAACTTACTACACTTTTAAACCTCTGTTACTAGCACCACGCCTTTAAAGCCCACAAGACAACAATGCAAAAACAACCCTATTATAAATCAAATAAGATCTTAAGCGAGTGCATAAGGTATGCAGAAGGAGATAACAGGCTGATGCAAAATTAATTACAAACTGAGGGCCGCGGACTGAGAACAGCGTAGCGGAGGGCGGGGCGGCATTGTAAGCGAGTACGCATTGTACCTATAGCGAAAGCTTTATTGCTATTTTAAAACTTTTTTTATGCTTTTTTTGCTAGTGGCTAAAAAGCATACGGCCCGTCTGGTGGTAATTATTTACCGTAGCTTATGGATGCTTGCAATACTAGAGGTATTACTTGCTTGTTGCCGACCCAAGTTTGTTATGTTTTGTAATTTTCTGAAAAATATACAAGTGATATTGCGAGAGTTCATAGCTTAAAAATCAAAATCAGGCGTACCGTTTGCTTGATTGTTAAAAAAATGCATGGACAGTACCAGTGCAACAAACACAATCGCTCTACGCTAACAAATCATAGAAGGTCTCCGCTTCCGTAGACGCTCCGCTTATCGCTCTCGCCATTGTAACCTACTACCTAAAAACTACAAATAGAGCTCAGCTTACCCCTCTCAGTTTACAAAAACAAGCCTCCTCTTTATGTTTGAATTGCTTTCATGAATTTGTCATAAATAAATGCTGCAGTGTCAGTTTCCTCGAATCAAGAGGCGTTCATTGAAGTAACTATCAAAGCCTTTTAAATGGGGAGATTCTAAATAGAACAGGAAAGGATTTAATACAAATTCCGAGAATATATTTTATAATGGGTTGCTGGAAAGCAATGTCTTTAGTTTCTTCGTTTTATTGTAAAGAAAGATTCCTTGATAGAAAGACAATGTAATAAATATACTAACTTTATGTATTTGTATAGTAACATGATTAACTTGAATGGAATCTTGAGATTTACCTTGATATTACCTTGATGTATTTTTACTACTTGGGTGGCAAACAAGCATACGGCCCGCCCGATGTTGAGCAGCAACCGTAGCCAATGGACGCTTGCATTACCAGAGGTATCACCAGCGTGTTGCCAACCCATTTTTTTACACCAGGACTTTAAGATGGAAGTAACCCTGGGATAGGAATACATTTCATTCATATCGCATCCCTAAATGAGCGCCGGAGACCTGTACACAGGAACACAACTACACCGCTGTGTGTAGTTATTTGGCTGTGGTCTTCTGTAAGGTGGAGGTCCTTCCCCAGTAGGGCTTGCTCGCTAGTATGGTGCCCTACCTCTCTTAAATACAATTTGAAAATATTCAGTTTCTACACACTATGACAGTGGTATGGACTCCGGGCATGCATGCAGACAAGGATGCTGCATGGATGCAAGGCAGCTGATTACTAGTAGATTCGATGGCCGTGTGATAATTTTCCACTCCCAAGATATTATCCTCTGATCTGATGCAATTTGTAATTGTAATAATAATAATTTCTTAATGTACTTAACTATAATAATAATGTAAAAAAATATTTTTGTAATGTCTTCAATGACTAATCTCTGCTGTAATTTAGTAAGGTTGCCTGGTAGAAATTGCTTTTAGCGATGAGGTCGGCCATTGTACATAAATGTGTAAAATAATAAATGTGTAAAATAATATCTGTATCATAAATGTAATTTGTGTACAATTAAAGAGTTATATAGATATAAAACTCTTCTATCTATCTAATTTATATTAATGTATATGGTTAAAGCTGAAAGAAATGAATTGAATTATTACTGTAATTATGTGCGCTTAGGTAATCCTTATAAAAATGGGTAAAGGGAAACAAATGTTGATAGAAAGCAGCCAGACTAAGTACTAATCGTTTATATCTTCAATTTACTTACTACAAATAAATCTCCGATTAAAAATACGTACCTGAAAAGACAAAAGATATGGTCAAAAACATATACAAAATGTATCAGATAGAAAAATTGCGGATATATACCAAATTTTTCACATTCATCATGCAAGATATATAATATCTTATAGTTCGGAATAATTAATGTTAAGATTATGTGTATATAGTTTGTAATTACACTATTGTATTAGGTTACCCTGTGATAATAGTTGTATGTGGTAAAATATATAAATAAAAATAAATAAATAAAGATTTGACCAAAACAAACTAATTCAAATAAACATTGCGAGTAAAATAAAAGCTTGTAATAATAAAAAGACGAGCGAACTGAGCTAAGAATGGAATCTTATCACGAATGTGGAAAGTCACAAAGTTACTAATCGGATTTAAAGTTAGGTAGAACACTGGGATGCACGTAATCCTTCTACGTCTTTGTGTTCAAACGGAACCTTGTAATTAATTCATTGTCCTGAGTTGTAACATAAAAGATTTCCGTAAAGAAATCTCATAATCAGGTTCGAGTTTAAAACTGGAAGATGCAGCGTGGGCAGAACTTCTACCTTGGTCTATGGTTCACCAAGGTGGAACACAGGAAAGACAAGTTTAATGGAGGAAGCTAAAATAATCCTGCTAATATTATAAACGCGAAAGTTTGTAAGAATGGATGGATGGATGTTTGTTACTCTTTCACGTAATATTTCACATAAAACTACTGAACGGATCTAGATGAAATTTTGCACAGAGATAGATTATGGTCTGGAATAACAATAGGCTACTTTTTACAGCGATAACCGATATCCACGTGGGCGGAGCCGCGGGCAACAGCTAGTGACAAACATAAAACAACGAAATCCAAAGAAAGATATTCATCTTCATCTGAGCTTTCAGTTTTGTTGAGTTATTGTTACACGAACTTACTTATAGGTGTACAATAAATTTGAAGTATGTATGTGATAGATAATACGGGACGTAAGATACAGAAATGTCTACTTTCTTACTATAATATCACTGGTATAAGACAATAAATCCATTTGTAGTTGCAATAAAATATGCACTCTATAATAATGCATTAAGACTTAAATTACAAGTCTCTTTCTTAACATGGCACTTAGGAATTACAATACGCAGAACATTCAAATAGCATCCAAACAGAAATACAAGAAATCTCAGCTAGCGTGGGTAGTCGCTAATCGGATTTGAACCCGGGACCGGTCGTGGAGCTCACATGTTTAATGTACATATATTTGCTTGCGTTGTTTTAAGTAGCGAATCTTGTTCGGTCCTTTGTTTGTATGTACTCTACATTTTAAATATATAGGTAAGCAGTATAATAGGTATTTTATACATAGCTCAAAGTTACTGAGATTTGGTTATTAGTTTTAAGGTAGGGTTTTAATAGATACCCTTCTAACCGAATTCAGGTCATGGTAGCTAACCTCGACGAAAACAAGCCATCTGCGTTCCGAGATACAGAGGTGTGTAAACACCGCCAATTTTGAAACTTCAGGTATCTACTGGTAGCAGGAAAACCTAATATAAATTTTTGACAAGACCTGGTAATCAAACCTTGTGATTAGCAATCGCACTCAACGACCACTAGACCAGCGATGAAAATTAGATAACATTTAACTATTCATCACAAATTAATGTAGAGGACGCGAAGGAAGTATGATTGGATCAAAGCAATTGGCGTACCATATGCTCTGCCTACCCCAGGCGGGCGTGATGATATGTATGTATGTTTTTTTTTTGTACTACCAAGGTGGCAAACAAGCATACGGCCCGCCTGATGGTAAGCAGTTACCGTAGCCTATGGACGATTGCAACACCAGGGGTGTTACTCACGCGTTGCCGACCCTTTAAAAACCTTATAACTCCTTTCTTGAAGAACCCCATGCTATAGTCTCTTGGGAAAACCTCGGCAGGGAGCTCATTCCACAACCTTATCGTACGTGGTAAGAAATTCCTTTGGAATCTTACGATACGGCATGTTTGAGGTGCAAGGATGTGAGGATGAACTCCCTGTCGGTGGCGAGAGGTGCATTGATAAAATGTGGCCGTCGGCATCATCTCGAACAATTCCTCAGAACACAGCCCATGTATATGTATTTATCACAAATAAATAAGTTAAACGATTAAATATTAACAAAATTAAATCTATAATATTATGTGCGATATCCAATGCATGTTAATTGCTTATTAACAATATTATGGTGCATAGAAAAGCGACAGTTTCAAATTAATTATTAACTAAATCAACTGTAATTTTAACAGGACATCGGGTTTCAACGACTATCAAATACAAAATGAATATTGTTTTATTTAATAAATTAGCTTATACAAACTATTAGCCAATTAAAATGATACATAACTGCGTTTGTTAACAACCTATATAAGTACCACTGCTGGGCACGGATCTTCCCTCGCAAGAGAACAGGGGTTTAGCCTTCAGCTTTTCGCTGGACCAATGCGGGTTGGTAGATCAGACATATTTTTTGAATTTCTTTTAAGACACGTTAGAGAAATTCAAAAAATATGTTGACGTATAAATATTATGAGTTGCTACTATATTTTTATATTAACAACAATTTTGCCACACTGTAAGTCATAGAAGATTTAAAGGAAAATGAAATACAGAAATATACATATATCTACACTTGATTTCCGAACGAACAATTTTGTCAGTCCCGCGTTGGGCGCCAATATATCTTGTGCGTGCAATAATGAAACGTCAACCAGTTACGCATCGACGCAATAACCAAACGTTTCAAATCGTGTATCTATGTATGTATATCATGATATTACTAGCAATGTAGTGAAAATAATTTTACTATTGGAATATTCAACTTCAACAACTAAACAAAAAATTTAAACCGACGACCTAAAAAAGGTCGCTGGGACGCACTGGATGCGGAAGGCGGAGGACAGTGTGCTATGGCGCATGTTGGAAGAGGCCTATGTCCAGCAGTAGACTGCGATAGGATGATTATATATTCAACTTCAAAACGTAATTTTAGTAGTTTAATCAGTCCATAAATGTATAATTGCTTGTTCTGACCGAACAATGTAGAGCCTAAACCACCGGGGCAAGAAACTTGAAATGTTGCAGATAGGTTCCTTGAATACTACATAGATAGCAAACAAGCATGCGGCCCGCCTGATGGTAAGCAGTTGCAGTAGCCTATGGTATAAGTGGAGATTAATAATGCATTTATAGAAAATTTATTTCCTAAACGAGTAATAACAATTTAAACCTGGCCAAAGTCGGAAAGAGCCGCTAGCTGTGAAACAGCAATATGATTGAATTAATTAGATTCAAAAGCTTTTACTATTATATATTATCATGAAAACAGATTAATATGAAATTAACATTTAATATCCATTGAATAATTTTAGAATAATTTAGCAATAGATTTGGTGATTGTTAATAATTTCATTTGCGTGCGACACGAAATTATAATCATCATTAGGAATGAATATTTATTGGTGAATGGTTTTTATGTTACAGGGACAGTTTTCCACTACTGGAAATGTTTGCATATTTAAAAATTCAAAATGTAGTTTCTTGTTTTCATCATTAAGCATAAACTGGGGTATACATTCCCATAAAAACACAAAATATCAAATTAACACTACCCAAAACATCATAAATTAGTCTAAAGTAACCGCAAAATAAAAACACATCTACCCGCGTTGATAACAAAACATTTCGCTTGGTCCCTCGTTGGGCGCCAATTCATCTTACCCGTTGCAATAATTAAACGTCACACGGGCACGCATCGCCGAGCAAATTGTTTCGCCCTCACAACGTTCGCGTTGGCTTTTGACAACGTTTTTCCTTTATTAATTACCTGTCACATGTTATTATTTGGTGTGAAAACTACTCGATATCGATTTATGTGAAATAAGTCAACTGTAAAATGGATTTGGTTTAATCGATTTCGTTGTTTTGATCGAATGCTATGAAAATCCTGTCTATGTCTAGCAGCAGCTGTGACGTTTTCCAGTTGAATCAATGGACAGATATATATAAGCAAAACCTATAAATTAATTGATGCCTGTCTCCGATAATGCAATTGATATAGTTGTGTTTACGGGCAACTATTAGTTTTTATTGCCTGTAGTGATTGTTACAACTGAAATAAAAAATCTGTGTTTTATACAAGTAAGGTTTGCAATCATGTCACCGTTGCGTGACCTAAATAATCCAGAAACTCATTATTTTTTACAATCAACCATCAGAAGCGAGGTAATTAAACGTATTTTTAGTAATAAAGATTGTTGAATCCGTTCTATTTACTGATAAAAACTAATTATGAACAAGTAAGCTATTGTTAGTTATAATAAATAACTTAATTGATTCCCGGAACGGTACCACGTTAGGCAAATTGTATATTTTCTTAATTATATAATTACCAGCATGTCGCTCTACCTTGTTGGGGACCAACCACCACCAACGTTGCGTCTTCGAGTTAAGAATAAAAAAATCCTGATGTAGATAATGGGCAACTGCTGGACAAATCTTTAAGGAAGGTATATCTCTAGCAGTGGTCTTTCGGCTAAGATAATGATGATTAAATAAGCAGTTACCTTAGCCTATGGGCGCTTGCAACACCAGAGGTATCAATCGCGCGTTGCCAACCCTGCAAAAACCATATAACTTCTTTCTTAAAGATTTTAGCGGGACCATTGACAGACCTTTAAAAGGCTTATATTTTATTATGTTACAGTGAATAACCGCCGTTAAATATAAACCCGCAGCGTGTCATGGTGACATCATTCACAACACGTCGGTGTACGTGTGACGCGGCGTGTCAAACAGCGTGCTTTGGATACAGCCGAGTGTGCCGAGGGAGCATGTGTCTCATCGTAACGTGACTTGTGGGTAGAACGAACTGAATATACTCTATATTCGAAATTTAAATTTAACCGTTTGAAAATAAATTCAGTTTTGGTAAGAAGCTTAAATTTCTCGCGCTCGTTTCTTGAACGAAAACAGGAGATTTCAAATGGAATATGAATCTTACAAAGAAGAAATGTAAAAGATAAATTAGTTAAAGTGTGTCTACAATAGGTACTTATTGTAAATATTTAGGAAATGTTTATATATTTAAATCTTTTAGCACAGGTATTGTGTACAAGGCAGACTTAATGTCAAAGGCATTTTCTACCAGTCAACCTTTGGGTGATGCAGAGAGGAAACTTGGTTGAAAGAGAACCTCTCGAATACCATATCATGTATTTCTATTTCAATATTTGACACTACTGTGACGTCCACTCGTCACAGGGGTAAGTATTAGGTGACAGATTGAAACACACTAGACACAGTTCACTATAGTCGGAGTCGCACGTCCGCTCGGTCCGAGTGGCAGCTCTCGAGTGCCATTCGTATCTGCGCGTCCGGCTTCCCCCACTATACTCTTTATTGTATATAATAGTGTTGTATTAGCAATACGTCACACCTTTCCTCTTTTCACAATTTAGATTTTAATTAACTTATGAAATTATATAACTTTGAGATTGCTAACTTTAATTAATTATAATGATTAGGCTGAAACTAAATATATTTATATAATTCAAAATAATAATCGTATAGTAAACAAAATCATACATTATCACTATCATCATTAGAAGCTTCGATATCTGAATCAGATTTATTTTCTGGACATATTTCCCATTGACCCTCAGTTCTTTTAAGATGGATAATATTTCTTCTCAATTCCTGTCCTGTTTCATCATTCCTTATGTTATATTCAGGTCCCTTACTATTAATGACTGTATGTGGTGTAGGGTTAAAGTTTGTGGTAAGTTTGTTTTCTTTAACCATATTTTTGACATACACCTTTTCACCAATATTTATTTCCCTTTCTGTTGCTTTCCTTTTCCTGTCCTCATATCCTTTTCCCTTTTCTTTCATTATTTTGTCTCTATCCTTAACTTCTGAGTCAAACGAACTTGCCAAACCTGTGAACGAAGGTATTTTATCCCTAAACTGCCTACCAAAAAATAACTCTGATGGAGTCTTACCCGTGGTAGAGTGAGGGGTACTATTGTACATTGTAAGATATAATAATAAATCATCGTACCAATTTGACTTTTGACTTTGACTTATTCGGAGACGTTTCAAAATATCTCGGTTCTGGCGTTCTACTTCTCCGTTCTGTTGCGGGGAATAGGGAGTCGTAAAGTAAATCTTTATACCTAGTTCGCGACAGAACGATTTGAAGTCATCGCTAACAAATTGTTTTCCATTATCTGCAGTTATACTAGATGGAGTTCCTAGCCTGGAAAAAATCTCTCTTAATATTTTAATTGTTTCAACCGATGTTATTGTTTTCATAGTCTTGATCTCCTTGTATCTACTGTAATAATCAATTATAACAAATAAATGGTGTCCACTAGGTAATGGACCCAGAAAATCGATTGCAACATCTATCCAAGCTTGCGATGGCAACTCACGACGCTTAATTGGCAATGGTGGATTCTGTGCAGATACTAAAGTACAACCCTTACAGCTTTTTACCAATCTTTCAGCATCAGCATCTATTTTGGGCCACCACACCTTACTGCGCAAACGAGCCTTCATTGCGACAATACCTGGATGACCCTCGTGAGCTGCATCTAATACTTGACGACGTAACTGTAATGGAATAATAATTTTGTCTCCCCTCAACAAAAGACCGTCATGCGTCCAGAGTTCTGTTTGGAATATCCTGAAAGTATTTATTACTGGATCCCAGTTATCTGATATCAGAGCGTCTTTAACAAGTTGTATTTCCTTGTCTTGTACGGATGCTTCTATAAGCAAATTCATCCCTACTGCGCAAGGTCTTGCATGCTGAACGATTTGATTTACGTGGAGATCATCTTCAAAAGCCTGGGCATTATCTGTGGGGCATAATCGTGACAAACAATCTGCAATATTAGTTTTCCCGGGTTTATATTGTACCTTGAAATTATACGCTTGGAGACGCAAGACCCAACGCTCAATCCTAGCGCATGGTTTAGATCTATTGCCGAAAATAACCTCTAGTGGCTTATGGTCAGTCACCAGATCGAAAGATTCCTTGCCGTAAAGGTACATCCTGAAATGTTCTACTGCCCACACCAGTGCAAGTGCTTCCTTCTCTGTCTGACAATAGCGCTTCTCAACATCTGTGAGACTCTTATTGCCATAAGCAATTACGCGTGGTCCGCTATTGTCAGACTGAATGAGCACTGCCCCGAGACCTACAGGACTGGCGTCTGCCATTACTATTGTCTTATCATTTGGATCATAATATCCAAGACTGTGAATATTACTTAAAGACTTCTTTAATTCTACAAATGATTTAGTTTGTTTTGGTCCCCAATGAGAACTAATATTCGCATTTTTTCCTAACTTCAAAGTTAGTAATTTCCTGAGAGGTTCTGATGTTGAGGCCATATTGGGTATCCATTTATTTACATAATTAACGAGTCCAAGGAAACTTTGCACTTCGTCAATAGACGTTGGTTCTCTAAAGTTTTGTACAACCTTAATATATTTGTCTAGGGGCTTAATTCCATTAGGGGATAACTCATGACCTAAAAATTGTATAATATTGACATTAAAAACGCATTTGTCTTGATTTAAGAGAATATTGTTTTCTTTTAAAGTTTTAAGTACCTTCTTTAATCTAGTGTTATGCTCGATATCATTTTTCCCATAAGTTATAATATCATCAATGAAATTGACCACGCCATCGCATGGTAAGAGAATCCTTTCTAATACTTTTTGAAAATGTTCTGGTGCGCAACTTATACCGAACATTAATCTTTTATAACGATAAAGACCACGCCCTGTTATAAAAGTAGTAATATCTCTAGAATCTTCACTAATTTCAACCTGATGAAATGCGTCTTTAATGTCTAATTTAGAAAAGACACGAGCCTTTTTGAATTTCGGCAGTAGTTGATCCATTGTGGGTAATGGATGATTTTCCCTTATAATAGCCCTATTTGCACATCGCATGTCAATGCATACTCTCACGTTTCCATCAGATTTAAGCACTGGCACAATTGGTGAAACCCACCCTGATGGGTTATTTACTAACTCTATAATGTCTAATTTAAGAAGTTCGTCTATTTTTTTATTAACTTTTTCTTCTAATGGAATAGGTATTCGACGACATGGTTGAGCCACCGGTTTTATTGATTTGTCAATAGAAATATTGAGTTTGACGTTTTTAATTTTAGGGAACCTGCTTTCGCTTATCGAATTAACCCCTAAACCGAGTTTGAGCACATTGAGAGAAATAGCAGTATCTTTCCCTAACAGGTCCCGTGTTCCATTCCTGACAACATAGAAAGTTGCTGAATGCATCTGATTTCCCACACCAATATCCGTATCAAATGACCCAATTACTGTCAAAGGTATATTACTACCATATGCCATAAATGTTTTGTCCGGGTTAACAATTTGATTTTTAACTTTTATTTTGCACTCTTTTAATCGTTTCCAGGTCTTATCGCTAACAATGTTGCATTTGCTGCCCGAATCTATTACCATGTCTACATGAACACCTCCTACGTTGCAACTTAATGTGGTATCATCATCTATATGAAATATGTAATTGACATTAGTTTTAGAGGTTGGCTTATAGTTTGATCTACTGTTCGATTTACTATCCCTTTTTTCGGATTTATCCTCATGATTCTTAGGTTTTTTATATGAATATTTATTTGTGGCCGAAACTGGGTTCTTTCTTTTGCTAGCCCGGGTTCTACATTGGTTTCTGAAATGCCCAATGTAACCACATTTCAGACATTGTTTAAATTTAGCAGGGCAACCATCACTATCCTTGGTATGATGCATGCTACCACATCGCAAACATTCTTTATTTTCAGCAATCTTGTCGATTTTATTAATAGTGGAAGTTTGTGGCACTTGACCATAGTCATTAAGTTGCCGGTCTACTGCTTCAATAGCATTTGCTAGTGTGATAATTTTGTCGAGAGTTACGTCGTCTCCTAAAGTCAGTATTTTTTTCCTAAGATCTTTAGAACAACACTTCTCAACAATTTGATCAATGAGATTATCTTCTTCACTATTAAATTTGCATTTGCTACTTTGGTGACGCAATCGCACAAGAAATTTTTCAAACTTTTCACCCGATTCCTGTTTCATTAGCCTAAACAGATGTCGCTCATAAATCTTACTTTGTTTTGGCAAAAAATAATTATCCAATTTTTTTAAGGCAGATTTATATGTGTCACCGTCTTGCTCTAACCCTTCATCATCCGGTATATTATGAAATATTTCCTGTAGCGTTAGCCCCCCCAAGTGTAACAATGTAGCCTTTTTTTTCTCAGAAAGTATTATGTCGGACGCGATCAAGAAAATTTCTAAACCTCGCTTCCATTTCTCCCAACGCAAACCCACGGAAGCAGGCTCACCTTCACAGTCAAATGTTTCGAGGGGTGGTATTAGGGACATTTTGGAGCGACCTGCGACAAGAGCTATTATTAGTACCAACCGACTTCATCGATTTACTACTTTTTACTAATCGTTTAGTACCAACCGACTTTGTCAGTTTACTACTTATTTATTAATCGTTTAGTACCAACCGACTTTGTCAGTTTACTACTTATTTATTATTCATTTAGTACCAACCATCATCATCAGTTTACTACTAAGTGCACAAAACAAATCTTTTGCTAGTACCAATTGACACCGTCAATTTACTACTCAGTGCACATTACTGAACCGATATTACCAGCCAATTTCTAATTCCGGCTTAATAATACATTATATTGTATTGATTTCAACACTTTGTAACGAAATACGAAAAACAAACTGACAAAAGGTGAACACCGCTTGTTGTCCTTCTTTTATAGATAGTAGGTAATATGGTGTTCCCATATTCCTCTAATTAATGTTGTATACAGACATAGTATAATCCAATAATTAAGAATATTTAAGTAGGAACATGTAGAAACGACATAAATGATTGGTTATATTAAGTTATGACAGATTCATACAATAGTTACATTCGATTTTTCCTATAATTAGTTATTATATAGATAAGCAATGTAATTAGGTGAACTGATTTGTAAAATTAATATCAGCATAAAATATATTGTTTGAAATGTGGGTACTATATAAATCTAAAATAATTATTAACAATGAATTTAACTATTGTAAGAATTATGCTCAATATTAAGATAATAGATCACCTTTATACGTTTAATAATAGTATTTACGCAGGTGTGTAACGTTTACAACGTCAAATACACCGGCATGCTAGAAATTATTTTAGTTTTATTGCATTTAGAATGAGGTTATTTACAAAATGTTGATGTGTAAGTATTAACTAGATAGATAACTAGCGGCGTCCAACCATTTATCTGTCCAGAATTCCTACAAATATTTTCAATACAAAGGTTGCACATTTCTTTTTCTTTTCTCAATTTTTTCACTCAGTTTCGTATTTATAGGTTAATAAACACTTACCCACAGACTCGTCGCCACTTGTGACGTCCACTCGTCACAGGGGTAAGTATTAGGTGACAGATTGAAACACACTAGACACAGTTCACTATAGTCGGAGTCGCACGTCCGCTCGGTCCGAGTGGCAGCTCTCGAGTGCCATTCGTATCTGCGCGTCCGGCTTCCCCCACTATACTCTTTATTGTATATAATAGTGTTGTATTAGCAATACGTCACAACTACACGTAGGTTTTTTGCAGTTTTTATAACAAATAGTTTAGTCTTTATTATCTACTAGGTATTGCCCGCGGCTCCGCCCGCGTGGATGTCGGTTATCGCTGCAAAAAGTAGCCTATGTGTTATTCCAGACCATCTATCTCTATCTCTGTGCCAAATTTCATCCAGATCCGTTCAGTAGTTTTTACGTGAAAGAGTAACAAACATTCATCCATACTTACAAACTTTCGCGTTTATAATATTAGTAGGATAGGATTCTTACTAGTTAGGTATTAGTCTATAATAATTAAAATTTGTATAACGAATAAATGTACAAAGATTTGCAATGATATTTAGAATGCATTAAGGCTAATGCATGCAGTATCGGATAACATTGCAGCGGTACAAAGCTTTCAAAGCATTACTGTAATAATTTCTAGTATATTTCTAGAGTAATTTCCTTTTAGCTTAGGGAAAATGTGATTCAGAATCGCTGTATAGCGATATTGTTATCTTAAAGCCAACATTTATTAATTTGTATATATGAGTAATTATAAAGTACTAGCTGTTGCCCGCGGCCCCGCTCGCGTGGATGTCGGTTATCACGATAAAAAACCTATGTGCTATTCCAGGTTATAATCTATCATTGTGCCAAATTTCATCCAGTAAAAAAGTCGGTGACGGTTTAAGAATACAAATGACACCACTCCATTCCATCCCGTGGGTGTTGTAATATAATAGGCTAATATCCCTCCAAATTTATGGAGGAGACCCGTGCCCAGCAGTGGGACGTTTATGGGGTGAGATGTTAAAAAACATCCATACATTGATACTGGCAAACTTTCACATTAACCTGTATAATATTAGTAGGATGTTTGAGTTGTAAATTTGTAACTGTATGAAAAACGACGCGTGCCTATATGTAATTACAAGGCTTTTCTTCCTTTCTTTACTAGTATTTAAATGTAGTAGTAGTATTTTAATGTAGCTACTTAACGAAATTGTTAGCTTATTGTTAGAATATTTTTTTGTTTTCGTTACATTTTAGTTTATTTTTTATTTTAAATTTTATTAACTGGTTTATATGGCCGCTAAGTGCAATTCAACTGTTAGAAACTTGTTTGGTGACATTGCTAACATTATCGTGTATTTCCTATTGTTATCATAGAACTGTTTGTTTCTCATAACGCAATAAATAAACAGTATGCCTAGAATAAGAACAGCTATTTGTGAATCACACACTTTATTGTCGCGTGTATCGAACCCACAACACACCGCTCAGTGGTAAGTCACTCAGCCACTGAACCAACCGTGCCGTCTGAATAGTCATATCTGTAACTAAGTCTTCACACTATTTGTAATAATAATAATAAGTCGTCCAGACCGGCTTTGGTCACGGCAGCCAATCCCAACGGAGATTAGCCATCTGCGCAGGACATATTATAGTGCACAAGTGTGTGCGCAAGCAGAGGTGCACTCTTTATTTCCTCACTCTCATAGTAAGGTTTTTTTTCTTTCTGTTCTGTTAATGTATATTGTGAATTAACTATGTGAGAGAACAACAATAAATATTATTATATAGTCCGATGGGACGATGATCCGAAACGACCGGAGAGAGATCAGACGTAGGACCAACGGCTTTACGTGCTTTCCGGGGCACGGGGATGTAAACAACGCCAATATCCAAACTTCGGGCATCTATTAACTATGTAAGCAATATGTATTTTTGGTGTACAATAAAGAGTTATCTATCTATCTATCTATTGTGAATTTCTTAATAGAAAAAACCCAATATCAATTTGTGGCCTGACCCGGGAATCGAACCCGGGACCTCGTGATCAGCAGTCTTACATATCTAACACTGAGCCACCGAAGCAGTAACTAATTGTAATATGAAACTAATATGTAAACATCTGTTTGGTTACTTGGTATCTAACCACTGTTTCATGTTTAACGTCAGTTTAGATTGACAGTTTGACACTGATGACTGTTAAAATCTTTTGATGTTTATATGTTAATAGCATCTATATCTTATTTCATGTCAACCTATTAATACCAAAACAAATTATTTATTAATTGAATGTAACTTCATTCAAAAATACCGACTCGCCCTTACTTCGATTCTGTTTATTTTATCTAATTATTGCAAATCGGGTTAATATATACCCTAATTATATATAATATTATATGACACTCACAAATAACGTGGCTTTCTAATTTAAGTTGACTGGTAGAGAATGCCTTTGGCATTAAGGCCACCCTGTACACTTTATTTTGTGCTATAGTTTTAAATAAATAAATAAAAGAATTTTCTAAATCGATTTAGTAGATCCAGAGATTACCCTTACAACTTCGCAAAATCATAAAGATATGAAAAAAAAATACTACCTAAAAAAAGAAGCCTTATTAGAGAAAATAGTTTTCTAATAATCAATTACCATTAATGGTTATACGGGCACCATACACGAGTAAACCTAAATGGGGTAGGACCTTCGAAGACCACAGTCGAAGGAAACCTACTGGTTTAGTACCTGGGCGTTAGTATAGGTCTCCAGTACTTAAGTGTTTTTCATATTCTAGCAATACCTCTTTACTTAACCCTGGTATTTCAATTATTTTGTCTGCAACGCATGAGTGCAATGCTCCTAGCTTTGAAGGCATCCATAGACTTTACTGCTAACCATCGATCACGCTTATTCATCACCGTAAAAAAAAAATTACCCTCAATCATTAAATCTGCAGACTCAAATCAGATGTTTTATTAACTTCGAAGAGAGATCAACTCTTCTTTATACACATGTCTCCGTGACACGGGTATCCTCTTGAAGTGATAAAGGTAAGGGTGTTACACGCTGGTCAAGTGCGGCATGACAGATTTTATTCACCTTTAAAAACTTTATGGTAATTTATCTGACATTCAAATTTTGTTAGCAAGATTTCCGTGAGCAATGTTAAATATTGTGTAGGTATTGTTAAAAAATAATAATTATTATATTTTGGAACAAATCATAAACGAGTATCTGATCCCAAACATGGCAGATCCTGTAATATGGCCTCAAGACTAGTTTTAAAATTGTTCATTTTAAATACGTGTTATTTGAATACCACTTACTAAGGAGACAAACAAGCATGTGGCTCGCCTGGTGGTAAGCAGCCAATGGACTCTTACAACACCAGACTCTTACTCACGCATTCCTCTCCTCCTTTCTTGAAGAATTTCCCTTTGTATTGTATAAATATTGTGTCTTGTAATTTATAATTAAGGATGTGTGCTGGTTCTGCCTAGTTTGGGATCAAATGGCTGTGTCTGATTTGACCAACAATTTTATAATTTTGTATCACAGCGGGTCAAAGTCACGCGCCAGCTGAGCGAGTTCGGCGCCCTGCTAAGTATTTAAGATAGAACCACTATCGGTGACATAATTAAATAAGGAATTCTAACAAATTTCTAAATCAACTATGAGTATCACTCATATAAACTTAACATAAACTGTTAAAATTTAAATCAACTGTTCGAAACAGTATTAAACCAGCACCAGCACACATGCAGTGCGGCCATACGATTGGCCAGCGGTAATCCAATCGCCTGTCCCGATTTGAATTTCGATCGGATTCGTGTTCTAAATTTAAATATCGTTTGGATCACGTACGGGACGTGAGGGCGCTACGGACCAACGTCTCTGAACTTTGCGGGTAGTTGTATTTTCAAGAGACTTTTCAAAGGATGGGCTGAATACAATTGTATTAACAATGAGATTTAATCGGTAGGAAAATTTATACTATGGAACCACCAAAAGGGTGTAAAGACACACAGTGTATTAAAAAGTTTAAAGGCTGTTAATACATTGATAAAATATCATATAAAAGTACATAGTATTTTTTCTGTAACACGCAAGTGCATACGCAAGCCTATAGCCACTTGCAATACCACTATCGTGTGAACTGTATGCTTGTTTGCCACGCAGGTAGAAAGAATAAAGTCCTGCAGATAAAAATTGAAAAAGATTTTCAGGTAGACCGCCACTCTATTTCAGAGAGTGCCTTGAGCAGAATATAAAATCATCAAGCATCGAATCCACGAACAGATTGTATTATGGAAGCGTCTCGAATCGGTTGCGTACGTTAAGACGTCTATCCCATTCTAATGCTAACGGCTCTGATATCTGCCGCGGTCGGTCCATAGATGGGTGACCATTTTCTAAAAACACAGCAATCATCTCCATGTCTCGGAAAGCACGTAAAGCCGTTGTACTGCGCTTGATTCCTAGATCCTCGTGTCGGATTGCCGTTCCATCGGACTGTGACAGTAAAGGAATAGAGAGTGCAGCTGTATTTGCGGACACACTTGTGCACTATAATTGACTACGTTGGTTGTCCAGTGGTCGCAGTATGCGCCTGCAGTACACGAGGTTGTGGGTTCGATTCCCACACAGGAGAAAACTTTGTGTGACCCGCAAAGAGTTGTCCTAAGTCTGGATGTGATTTGTGCCCGTTAATTGTATGTTTGTAAAGTCCCCGCGACACAGGGCTTGTTCTCTAGTGCGGGAGTTGTCCTGCGCAGTTGGCTGATCTCCGTTGAGATTGCCCATCGTGACCGAAATCGGTTTGGACAACTATAAGATACTATTATCACCAAACACAAATTTCCCCAAAAATAATCACAATAAACCACTCTCAACACTTTGTAACTTGTCCGTATTACCCGGCTTAAAACAACTTAACGTGGACTTAAAGGTATTTGTTGACCGCAGCGCGCCTCCCAACTTTACCCGTATAATACCATTTGGAAACTTTCGTCGAATTAACTTTTTAAAATTGAGTTTATGGAGGTTTATAGTACTGTATGTTGGAAAGCTGTGAACTTCGAATTTTGCTGACAAGTGAGCTTTTGAAAGGGCTTTTTGAGTTTAAAAGACTTTATTGTCAATTCCTACACTGGGTAGAAAGTCGTATGCCCCTGTATCGCGGGGATCTTTTGGTTAGCCTACATCTTCCCGCTGTTGAGCAAAGGTCTCCCTCATGGTCTATGAGAAGACCTTTGCTCAACGGTTAAAGGTTAAGGCTTTTTTTTGTTAGCCTACATCTTCCCACTGTTGAGCAAAGGTCTCTCTCATGGTCTATAAGGAGACCTTTGCTCAACAACAGGGATGCGTTTTGAAAGAAACGTATTCCTATCCTAGGGATAATCCCATCTTAAAGAATTTGTGTAACAAATCGGTTGGCAACACGCAAGTGATACCTCTGGTTTTGCAAGCGTCCGTAGGCTACGGAAACTGCTTAAAATCAGGCGGGCCGTATGCTTGTTTGTCACCCAAGAAGTATAAAAAAATTGGACCAGTGAAAACCTAGAAAATGAGCACTGGTAACCTATTCTAAAATTTTACATTCGAAAAATGTATTCGATATTTAACGTTTAAGTAGTGCAAATCCAATAAGCTTAATGTCCTCCATTCTACCCGGGTATAACTCAATTTAACCCGGGTAATACACAATACTACCCGGGTATTATACACTTATACAGGGTGTGGTTGCATTTGATGAACGCCAGACGGTTTCTGGTTAACTTTACTAAGCCTTATTGAGGGGTCAAGTGAGCCCATTATATTATTAATTGGTGTTAATGGCTACTGTGGATAGTCTAAATAGAAGACAAAAGCATAGTGTGGTGAAGAGATTTAATGGTTACGTCGCTATGTGCGCCATTTTGTGGGTACACGTCAGCGGACAAAAAATGTGAGATAATCAAATGTTTTTTTTAAACTACAAAGGTGGCAAATAAGCATAAGGCCCGCCTGGTGATAAGCGGTTACGGTAGTCTATGGACGCTTACAATATCGAAGGTAATACTTGCGTGTTGCCGATCCATTTTTAACCGACTTCAAAAAGAGGAGGTTATCAATCGTGTGTTTTTTTTTTTTAATGTTTGTTACCGCAGAACTCCCTCATTTACGGACCGATTTGAAAAAATCTTTTTTTGTCTGAGAGGACATACTTCCAGTTTGGTCCCATTTTCATCAAAATAAAGTTTTAAAGGTGCAGATCCATGAGGAATTGAGAGACTCCTCAAAAATTATAGGGCACACATATAGCAATTTCAATATTTTTAACAACACATCAAACATTTGCATTCAGAAAGTATAATATGATGAAGTAAAACTGATGAAGAAGACCACAGATGGCCACCTGAAGTTCTCAATAATAAGTATTTTACGAATGGCGATTAAATAAGTTTCCAATATGGTTGCTAAGGTAGCTAGGCAACGGAACTTCATAATTAAACAATGTAATCTAGCCGTTTTTAAAATTCTGCAACTTGCCGTACTGAAGTCGGTTTTTTTTGTTAAAATTATTTACATCAGCGTTTTAAGATGGAGTATCCCCGAGATAGGAAAGCGTTTATTTTAAAACGCGTGTCTAAATGAGCACTAAAGACCTGTACCTACGCATAGGAATACAACTACACTGATGTGACTAGTTTAATATTTGGCTATGGTCTTCTGTAAGGTAGTGGTGCTTCCCCGGTCAGGCTTGCTCATATGTATGGTGCCTTACCTCTCTTTAAAAAATCAGAAAATCTCTTCAACGGTCTAATTAAACTAAGCTAGCTAATTTCTATCAAGCTAGCCTATTTGGCATATCGTGGCAATAAGCAGTCAGTATAAAGCCATTGATGCCAGTTGTCTTGGCACAGATGTGAACCTGTTGGACTAATGTCATGCGGTAGCAACTTGCAAACGTCTATCTGTACATCATAATATACATATATCTAGTAAGAAAGTTATTTGTGGATTTAATATATGTACAAATTTTCTTTTGTGTAAAGATCGAATCCATAATACGTCGCGCAATGTGAAATAGCGAGATAACTACTTGAACCACAAACCAAAACACGGATGGATAGCATTTAAGAAAGGTAGGGTACCATACGAGTGGGCAACCCCAACTGGGGAAGGACCTTCAGACGCAAATAATTCCACGCAGTGGTGTAATTGTATTCCAGTGTTTCAGGGCTCAATTAGGGATTCGTTTTGAACGAACGTTTACCAATTCTGAGGAAATTCCATCATTAAACCCTGGTGTTTTTTTTAGATCAGCAATACGCAAGTAATACCGCTAGTATTGCAAGCGTACATTAGGCTACGGTAACTGCTTACCACCAGGCTGTATGCTTGTTTGCCACTAGTATATAAATAACAAAAACAAGTTACCGGACGTTTTCCAAAACATTTTCGGACAAAAAGAAAACTTTATTAGAAGTTTTCTATTTTCCATCCACATTAAAAAAGAAAGAGACGAAAAATGCTATCAATATCATCACCTATAATTCCATCAAAGTACTTAACGCTTCTAAAGACTATTCCACGCATGACAGCCCACCGGTAACCAATTCATCACTACTAACGATAGGGGTCGGTGACGGATCGATGTTGCAATTTCCCTCCTATAGATGGCGTTGGCGACGTTTCCTCGAACCTCTATTTTTGTTTAGAAACGCGGTACGCTTTGTGTGGAGGTGTATTGTTCAAATGATAGATGAGAGCTGCAGTGGAGGTGTGTGACAATTGATGTGTAATAGTAATTAGGTGGGTTTACATATTTTATGCAGGTTGTTTGAGTCGTAGCATATTCACATTTTAACGGTGGTGGCCGAGTGGGTAAGTAATCGACTTGCACGCAAGAGGTGCGAGTTCGTGAAGAAATTCTAAAATACATGTAAGATTCACCAACCCGAATTAGTTCAGCGTAAGTATGTGAATTAAATCAGGCTTTAATTCTCCTCTCTCTCTCGAGGAGACCCGTGCCCAGCAGTGGGACAAATATGGGTTGCTTTTATTATTATTATTATTATATATTCATATTTTATTAACCGGCATTTTGTGGACAACATGTCCCTTTTAATGGTTTGGTTAGGTCATTAGGATAACCTAATGAAAAATAAAAATAATCCTTGTTATTAGATTATAATTATAACTATGTTACTCACTATACTTTACAACAAACAAGCAAATTTCAGCGTCTTACCTGTAACAAAGACAAATACACAATTTTAATAAAAATAATATTAAAGTTAAGATTTCTTGTTCATTATCTTTTCTAATACATAAAAATAATATTTGATAGCATTATAATTATGTAAAATACAATAGTCAATAAATAAATTAAATTTCAACATACAAGTACAACAGTTTCAACATACAATAATAACATTATTGATATACCTATAGGTTTTTTTTGTATTTTTTAAATATACGACTCCCGCACTAGGAAACTAGCTCTGTCTCGCTGGGGACTTAACAAACATACAATTAACGTGCACAAAGTATACCCAGACTAGGAACATAACATTAATAAATCACACAAAATTTTGTCCCTTGTAAATATCGAACCTACGACTATAGGCTCAAGAATAATTTTCACTAAGTAGACCAATAGGCCAGTCTTGACCATTATTGGCCATTATTTAATTACAAGCTAACTCTAATCTACCTAATACCGTCGAGTAGCATGTAAACAAGAAATTTTCCACATTCACATTATGCAGTAATAGAGATTAGTGCGCTACTAAATCTTGTACGAGGCTTCAAATGTGCCATCCGGTGGTGAGCACACCGAGAGGTAATTTACGAGATTATCTCCATGTGAGAGAGATTAAAAACGTGGTTTAGAAATGAGGGTAGATTGCTATAAAGTAGCTTTTGCTCGAGGATTTGCCCGCGTGAATTTTTTAAACGGATCCCTATGTACAAAAAGCAAATGTAAAGGAGGCGAAATACGTAGCAACTTGACATTCGTAGCTTAAAGAAGTACAAAAATTTATACATGAAAATAAGTGTAACTATTTTATTATTTCAAAATAAATTCGCGAATCTGTGGATTACAAGAACTGAAACGCGTTTAGGCATTCGATGACGCTACATTTCACAAAACATCAGATATCTCTGTTTTATTGAATTAATACATATTTGTTCGTAAAAAAACTGACTTATAATAACTATAACGTTTTGATTCCGTTGCCGAGTTTTAGAATGCAAAATCTTCCGCGTAAGAACCTAAAACAATGGTTACTTATTGGAACATGACGTCATAGTGCAAAAGTCACGTGACTGACTTGTTTTCGCGCTACATTTCAAATTTATGAACAAAATCTATATTTTTTCTATTATATTAATTTTTTCAGAATAATACATATATTTGTAAGTGGTAAAATGAACAGCAATAAACATAAAAATAGTTTAAAAAAAACTGTCAAGTAGCCAAATATGGGCGTGATGATATGTATGTGTGTAGATATGTTAATTAAAGCCTATGTGCTATTCTAAAATTTAAGCTATAACATTGTAAAGCTTCATCAAAATCCGTCTAGTAGTTTTTGCAAAGAGTAACAAATATCCATATGCACAAACTTTCTCATTTATAATATTAGTAGAATTTACATGAGATATAAATTAAAAACTGTGGTTTAGGAATGAGGGTAGTCTGGCATAAAGTAAAATAAGTTTAACCAAGCAAATAATTTGTGGTCAAAATGTTGAGAAATACTAATGTTACGAGTTTGTGTGGTTAAGGGGTAAATTTATCTGCTTTTTTAGTAGTAAGTCGCTTGATAGGGATTATTATGAGACTCAAAATACAATTTTAAGAGAGGTGGTGCACCATACTTGCTAGCGAGCTAGACTGGGGTAGAACCTTTTTTATACTACCAAGGTGGTAAACAAGCATACGGCCCGCCTGATGGTAAGCAGTTACCGTAGCCTATGTACGCTTGCAACACCAGGGATGTCACTCGCGCATTGCCGACTCTTTTAAATCTTATAACTTTCACGCTACAGTAGACCACAAAACAAAACCACACACAGCGGTGCGTGCGCTCATTGAGGAATGCGTTTTGAAAGTAAAGTTTTCCTAACCCAGGGATGTATCTTAAAGCTCTGGTGTAAAAAATGAATCGGCAACACGCAAGTGATACGTTGTCTCGCTGCCATTGTACCCCATGCTTAACAGAAGCGTTCATACCGTGACAAATTTATGCGTACCTACGTGTGAGGCACGGGCGCGCCTTCCTGAACGAGATACACGATAGCTGCTAATGGAAACCGTGCGATTGTATTAACTTAGCACTGTGCTATTTTGATTATGACATTGTTAATGACTAGCGGCTCGTCCCGGATTCGCACGGGTGGACATTTATCCCTTATTTCCTTATTTTTTTCAATAAAATATAGCCTATGTTACTCGCTGATAATGTAGCTTTCTAATGGAGAGAATATTTAAAATCGGTCGTGTAGTTTTTGAGTTTATTCGTTACATACAAAAACACAAATCTTTCCTCTTCATAATATTAGTGCACTTTCACCCAAGACTATAAAATCAGCATTTCTTTGAATGTTATGTCCCACTACTGGTAAGAGAGGCATCATGCTAGCGAGCAGGTCCACCTTGGGAAGGACCTCCAGCTTACAGAAGACCACATCCATATAACTACATAGCGGTGTAGTTGTGTTCCTGTGTGTGAGTACAGATCTCCAGCACCTCATTTAGGGATGCGTTTTGAAAAAAACGTTTTCGTATTCCAGGGATACTCCATCTTAAGCCCATGGGCTACGGTAGCTGCGGCGGGCCGTATGCTTGTTTGCCGCCCGAGTACTATAAATGGTTTTCTTTAGCATAAGAGGAAAATAACGCGGTAAGTATAATAGACGTGTGAAATTGTAAGATATAATTTTGTAATTTTTGTACATTTTTGGATCAACATCATCGCGTTTTACTGAACCAAAAATGAGAACACCAGGGTTTTGTGTCAAAAGGGATGCTAAAATTGGAAAACGAAACGAATAACCCACTAACACATCGACTATCTTCTTAGTTATTCAACGAAAACATGCAGAAATACATTCTTCATTGAAAAAAGTAGGCGAAACGTTAAAATCTCACGCCACTCCACCGCATCTCGGAGGTTCCGTCGTACAAACAAGTAAACGGCCGCGATTTGCAGCTCCCAACATCAAAAGGCTACGAGCACACAACATTTAAAATTCATACGGATAGTCCCGTTTTGTTATTCTTCAAGAATCTTGTATAAAAGTGGAGTTGTCTTTTATTTTTGTTGCAAAGACTGAATGGGAAAAAGTTGTGTTATTATTCTGGGTGTCTGCTAGTTCGTAAGGTATTACATAATATGTTAGTAGAAGTATAATTTCTAGTAAGGAAAAGCGTTCAGATGCGTGAGTTACACGCAGGTGTATTTAAAAACCAGCGCCTGGTATTATTATTATTATTATGCTAAACTAAACCCTTTTGGTGAAGATTTAAGGCACACAAAATATTAGTTTAAGTTGTAGTTTCTTTTTAAATTATCCTGTTGTGAGTTTTTGCTAATCATTGTTTTTTTTGTGTCTGAATAAATGTTATTTCTTTCTTTCAGATATTTTTAGTAGTATTTTTAGGCGGCAATCAAGCATACGGCCTGTTTGATGATAAGCAATTACCGTAGTCTATGGACGCTTGCAATAACTAGCATTACTTAAGTGTTGCCTACCAACCAATTTGTATCATCGTCTTTGTCCAACCTGGGTAGAGCATTGATGTCATATCAGGTTCCAGTGGTCCACCTGCGTAGGTGCATAAGGAGGTTTTAGATAGATAGATAATTCCTTATTGTACACCATAATGATAACAAAAACATATGTTAGAAACGTACAGAAAAAAAGACTAGTACAATGGGCGGCCTTATCGCTAAACGCGATTTCTTCCAAGCAACCTTAGGATGGTCAGTATGTCGGCCGTCTACCATCTCCAGGCCGGAGAGTCCAACATAACAGCCCCGCTTCCCCGGGGGAGGCGATATGCGTAATGCATTTCCCCCATAAAAAAAGTCTATCTCCAGCAATGGACGTCTTGCGATACGATGACACATGGATATATTAGACTCTATCAAGCACTAAAATTGCCGTCATATGTATATCCCTGGTGTAAAAATTGGGTCGACAACACGCAAGTGATACTTTTGGCATTGCAAGCATCCATAGGCTACGGTAACTGCTTAACACCAGGCGGGCCGTATGCTGGTTTGCTACCTAACCATTAATCGGGTAAAAATAAAAAACTGTCCGACGTTTTCCCGTCGTCATATTGGTGACTACATCACTCCACAGCATTTGGGTCTCGTCTAGCCTGAAGCACATTCGTGTCTCTTTGATCACGCAACACCACACGCGGCGGACTTTTTAGGCACTTTGTGGTGGTAAGGACTCTTGGATGAAGCTTTAGGAGATACGGTAAATGAGGTTGGTTAGCTCTGGATGTATTCGACTGCAGGTATGTTAAGGAAGTGATGGTAGCCGATTGGGTAGAAGTACTAATGTGTATAACAAAAAAAGTACAAAATATACCTATGTTTTTTTTAGATTTTCAGTCACCGATTAGAACGGGAGGGGTGTCAATCGACGCAGCTAGTCAAGCGCTATAATACTACACTATGCTGGTCGCCGCCAGAGGTCCTGGTGAATAGGTTTTTTTTTTATACTACCAAGGAGGCAAATAAGCATACGGCCCGCCTGATGGTAAGCAGTTACCGTAGCCTTTGGACGCAACGTAGTATTGAGGTAGGCCGAGACTATGGTACGCCAATAGCCTTAAACCAGACATACTTCTTTCGCTTCCTCTACATTTATCAGCCTCTTCATGCAAGAACGTAGGTTTTGGGTACTTCAATTTATGGCGTTTATCCTTATCAATCAAATTTTAATGTTTTACGATCTGCTAGCAGTCTAGTGGTTAGTGACACTGACTGCTGAGCCGTAGGTCGTAGGTTCGATTCCCACAAGGGACAAAACTTTGTGTGATTCATAAATGTTTGTTCCCAGTCCGCGCGTAATTTGGCCTCTCTAGTAATGGACTTGATCCGGGTTGCTGTATATTCGTCACAAAGTAAATTTGCCACAGAAAAAGTAAATTTGTCTAGAACTGGGACGAATTTACAAAATTTAGTCTTTTTTTTTCTGTGGCAAATTTACTTTGTGACGAAGATCCCTCTACTTAAAAATCAAATCAAAGACTAAGACAAAGACTTTCTTTGAATTTATTTACCCTTAAAATAAACGGTATTTATGTATTTACAGCCTAAAATACCTTCGCCTGTTATTGTTGTTAACCAACAACCTCATTGTTAACGACCCACTAAAGTAATAAACTGTCATATTTGACCCCCTCCTAACCTAAACTATAAATATTAAATAGTTAAACTAATAAAAGACAGAGTTAACCCTTCACAACCCTTACCGAACACCCCAATAAAGATATAAATATTTATATAACAAATATAAATCACTGGCGAAAGGCAGTAATTAGTTGTAAAACGTACTCAAGTACCTTCTATTGTTATGCCGGGCATAAATCAGTAGGGCATAGTGATGGGACATTGTTACTAATAAAGTTATTTATAGATAGAGATGCAGCTTTTTTTTAAAGAGAGCTCTCGCAGTAGGTAACAATCCCTGTGGCGCAGGAGACTTTACAAACATACAATTAACAGACACAAATTACATCCAGACTCGGAACAAAAATTTATCAATCACATTATTTTTTGTTTCGTTTGGGTATCGAATCTACCTTGCGTGTTGTCTAGTTATAAGGTTTTTAAAAGGTCGGCAACGCGTGAGTGACACCCCTGGTGTTGCAAACGTCCATAGGCTACGGTAACTGCTTACCATCAGGCGAGCCGTATGCTTGTTTGCCACCTTGGTAGTATAAAAAAAAAAAAAAATTACACCAGGCTTTAATATGGAGTATCCCTGAAATAGGAAAACATTTCTTTCAAAACGCATTTCTAAAAGAGCGCTGGAGACCTGTACTCACACACAGGCACACAACTACACCGCTGTGTGTATTTATTTGGCTGTGGTCTTCTGTAAGATGGAGGTCCTTCCCCAGTCGGGCTTGCTCGCTAGTATGGCCACTTTTAAATAATATGTTTCAAAACTTCATCCTAACAGATAGACTGTTTGTTCTTAGTAATAATGTTAACTTAAGTCTATCTACCTTCATTTAAAATTCCACCTTAGGGGTACCTAAATAAAGCAAGTGTAAAGATAACAACTGTACTTGATATTACGTAGGTATATAATACGCGATGCGACGTAACAATGAGACTTTGCAGATACGGCTCAAGTTGGTAACACGTTTGTGTATCTTGGAAGGATATAGTGATGCACAGCTTTTACACGAGAATAATAATACGTACTAAAAATCTTTATTTATATATTTCTTGTGTGCGTGTGTATGTCAATGAACTCCTCCTAGACGGCTGGACCGATTTTGATGAAATTTTATGTGTGTGTTCGGGTAGGGCCCTGGATGGTTAGATTTGGTAGGTGGCGCTGCTGTCGGTATTTCAGCTTTTTTCAGGCAGGACGACGTCTGCCAGGTCCACTAGTATAAATATAAAGATACTCAGGGAATTCATCCTCATACATGTCGTACTGTGCCGTTTCAGAGGCATTTCCTACCACGTACGATTAGATTGTGGAATGAGCTATCTGCCGAGGTTTTCTCGAGATATTATAGCATGGGGTTCTTCAAGAAAGGAGATATAACTCTTTTAAAGGGTCAGCAACGCGCGAGTTATGCCCCTGGTGATGCAAGCGCCCATAGGCTACGGTAACTGCTTACCATCAGGCGGGCCATAGGCTTGTTTGCTTAGTAGTATGAAAAAAAGGAGGAGGTTCTCAATTCTTCGGATTTTTTTGATGTAAGTTTTATTTTGTTTTTTTTTTTTACTTTAAGTGGTCATTTTTATTGTATCAAAATCGGTCGAGCTTTTGAAAAATCAATGAAAACCAAAAAATCGTACATATCGATAATATTTTATTAAAGCAGGTTCTATTCTTCTATTCTATATTATATTTCTTACTTCATTTATGTCAAAATTGGTATTAAGTTTTTATTTGACATTTATTGACATTATTCAATCTAAATTGTAAATTATGCTTAATAAACAATATTGTATAATTAGTAATTACCAAATCAGCAGAAAAATAACTTCATTAATATAAAACATTTGTACGCCACATGGCAAAGCATAGCGCCTCAAACAAGCTCTGTAACTTCTCACACTAATGTATACCTACCTATGTTTACAAATAAAATATTCTATTCTATTCTATCTAATAGGATATACTGTAGGAGGACCTCCGTATTATAGAAGACCACAGCCAAATTATAGAACACAAAGGCACAGTGGTGTAGTTCTGTTCCTGTGCGCGAGTACAGGTCTACAATATTCATTTAAGAATGCGTTTAATAAATTTATAGAATGGTTCTTCTATTCCAGGGCATACAAAACTACGGATTCCCCAGGTATTTATTACGAGCATCCATAGACTTCGGTAATTGTTTACCAAGAAAAGGAGAACAAAAAACAAAAATTGAAAATAATTTTACGTAAAAGAACAAAACCGAGAAAGGTGAGAGCGGCAGAAGAAAAAAGCGTTCAACAAAAGTACTACTTCATAATGTCATAGCAATAAAATACTTCAAAAAGTCAGAAAAGTTGCCAGTCTACAAGAATGAAATAAAGTTAAAACAAGGGATTTTTAAACTAAGAGCACGGGATGCAATTTCATGACCGCTTTAAAGGGGCGGAAGCAGAAAACTTTTTGTCCTACTCACGAATTATTCACTGCTGTCTTAAAAATAGAGTTTAAAATTGAAATAAATTTTATATTAATACGAGTACTTGTTACGAATTATTTTGCAATTCGAGTTATATGAAGGATATCGGTGGTCCAGTGGGTGCAGTATGCGCACGAGGTTGTGGGTTCGATTCCCACACAGGACAACACTTTGTGTGACCCACGAGTTGTTCTGAGTCTGGGTGTAATTTGTGTCCGTTAATTGTATGTTTGTAAAGTCCCCCGCGACACAGAGCTTGTTCTCTAGTGCGGGAGTTGTCTTTTTAAAAGAGAAAATTCGTAATGAAGCTGTCGACTATCTTGGCTTACTGCGTAACTATATTATTAAGGATTTTATTTAGAAATTCTGGGACGCCAGCAATTTCAAACAAACTTCACATGTTTCCGACTTTACCGATTTCATTCATCTTTTAATTTTACCCGGTGTACCCGGTAACCCGGGCAAAGTCGCGGCGATCCGCTAGTTTTATTATAATACTAGCCGGCCGAACGGTCCCCTAATGTTCTTGTCATTAAAATAGCCTATGACACTCACAAATAACGTGACTTTCTATTGATAAAATCATTTTTAAATTCAATTCTGTAGATTCACAATCACAAACTTTATTTTTTTTTAAGACAACTCCCGCACTAGAGAACAAGCTCTGTGTCGCGGGGGCCTTTAAACAAACATACAATTAACGGACACAAATTACACCCAGACTCAGAACAACTCTTTGTTGGTCACACAAAGTTTTGTCCTGTGCGGGAATCGAACCCACAACCTCGTGCACAGAAGGCGCATACTGCGACCACTGGACCACCAAGGCAGTCTTTTTAGATTCAGACATTACCTTCGTCTCTAACTCACAAACTTTACTTCTTTATAATACTGCCGTACATACAGAAACAATTAATACCAAAATAATCCACTCATAAGAACCATAAGTCAACTTTAGTAATCTAGAAATTAAACCAAAAGTAAATAAGTAAAAATGCTGAAACGAACAAACTTTCTTCGCAAGAGTTTTGCATACAAATTGGTTAACTTTAATTTATTTGTGAATTCCTTCATAAATAACACTTTAAACAAATTAAGAGGGGTGATAAAAGTGTTAGGGAAATCGTAACTAAGTTAATCGAGTTAGTATTTAGGTAAAAGTTTTGTCAGAATTAAAAGTAATACAGAAGACCGCACTCAAAAAGATCGCTACCGTAGCACAAATTTGAACTACCACGTTCAAATTTATACTGCGTAGGTGGCCCGCCTGATGGTAAGCAGTTACCGTTGCCCATTGGTATTAGTATTAATATCTCGGGCTGGTTGCAGCAACTCTGCGTCGAATTCGCGTATTTAGCGTCCGGGTGGATGGCAGGAATTCATTTATTCTATCCAACCCAGGTCGTCGAGGAAGGCGAGCAGACTCAACGTCGACCGCCTCCCGTAGGGTGCCTGGGCGGCCCAGGTACTTCTCCCTATATGTGGCGACTTCTGGACAGCAGTCGGTAACCTTTATAACCATTAGCCAGGTTGACCATTTTTGTCCCTAACTGGGAAACCCAACCTAACTTAACAAAACTGTCGATCCGACTAAACATGTTACTATATAAGTCAACTAAAAGCATGTCCCAACACTACGGAGTACAAAATGAACCTCAGGGGTAACAACTCAAAACAATTATAACAAAATGGCGAGTAATATTAAATAATCGAGTCGGAGAGATTTTAATGTTTAATTATGTTTGAACGGATTAAAGTAATTTTAGTTATTAAATCACGGGATTTCATTAAGCTTACTAAACCATTTTGATGGAGTTGTTGTAAATTCGTCACAAAGTAAATTTTCCACGGAAAAATGTATGAAAAAATTCCGAAAATTCGTCACAGTTCTAGACAAATTTACACATACTTTTTTCTGTGACAAATTTACTTTGTGACGAATGTACAACAAACAACTTTAGATGTTGGTTGCAAAAGAATATTGTTGTCAATCAGAAAAGCTATAAATACGTAAAGGGTGCATTGCTTTTTTCGTATGTCAATATAATTTACCCGATCCGGGTATCAAATTTAGGGCCTCATAGTCATGAAATATACCACCACAGCAAAAGTTTAGAGAATAAACTCGAAAACTTTACCATAGTCAAAGTCAAACTCATTTAGATCAAATACATGATACTTATGAACGTCATAAAAACAAATGCCAGCATATTTTTTCCTACGGCCAATTCGCTGACTAGGTTTACCATAAACAACCTACCTATGAAAAACCTTTTTCCTTTTAACTAAAAGGTTTTTAACTTTTTAACAATCAAACTTTGTCGCAATTATTCCAAGTTAAGTATAAAGAAGTGGGCAATGTGGGGTATTACGATAGGCGAGTCTCGTAACTAAGTGGTTCCTTGATGAATTTTTATTATGGGCACGTAGTTACGACTCGTGGGCAAAATACTGAATAGTGAGTTTAGCATCGAATGTAGGCAGAGAGCTGACATAATAAAATTTTCACAACATATTTACATAATAATAGTCATTCAGACCCAGTGAAGTAACGTGCCTGTGCTATAGCAATCAAACAACTGGTAACCTTATTACTTTATTTTATATTATTAAGGAACAACAGTCATTTAAAATACAATGGTTTTTATGAACTATCTAGAACTAGACCTATAGTTTCCTTAATTGATACTATGGATAATTGTATACTTAAAGTAAATGGTTACAGTTATAATTACCTATTTAATATTATTATTTACGGTCAAATTGGCATATACATTACTTGAAAGCTTTTTTATATTATTTAGTGAACATGAAAATATCTTATTTTATTTATTACTAGCTATTGCCCGCGGCTTCGCCAGCGTGGATGTCAGTTATCGCTGTAAAGAGTAATTTAGGAAAAACTGATTGGAAGTAGCACTGGGTGTTTATGCATAATCACAGTTTCATTTGAATTATTGTTTTAATTTAATGTATTTAAAATGACATTTTTATTTATCTAATTTATTATGTATTTATGAAATTTCCTTCAACGTATAAATGTGTGTAAAAAAAAAAAAAATATTTATTTGGACGGTAGCTCCTAGTCTAAAATGCAAAATTGCCACTAAAACGAAGCTTGAACATTAAGAGCGACGATGGCCCGGTTGTGGTGATGGCGTATATTTTCCCATACATGCATACCTACACTACGTATGTGGTGGGTACCTACAGTAGCTGTTATAGTGGAGGCAAACATTGTGGTTTTTAACCACAAATGTGAGCTCGTGTATGGTGTTTGCGCTTTAATGGCGCTAGCTGATTTCACACGACAGGTGTCAAGGTTTAAACTATTCTTTATGGTGTTATTTCATGTCGTTATAAGATCGCCCGCTTGTCAAGGGACTGTGGACACAAAGGACACTCAATATTCGTTATTACAGGAACAAGGATTGTGTAAAAAAAAGAAAAATCTAAAATTTGGTATAAAATCTCAATTAAAAGTTTGACTTTTTTATGGTACGCAGTTACCACAACCCACCCACGCTTGCAAAATCTGGGTCGTTACTCGTGTATGCCGATCTAAAAAAATATATAACACCAGGATTTAGTGATGGAGTATTCCTAGGTGTTGAGTTTAAAGTAAATTGCACTCGTGTAAAGCTATAGTTAAAAGTACAAGTCTTTTCTCTTTATAAGTCTATACTAATATTATAAAGAGAAAAGACTTGTACTTTTGTTTGTAACGAAAAAGCTCAAAAACTTCTGAACCGATTTTGACAATTCTTTCACCTATAGAAAGCTACATTATCAGCAAGGAACATATTTATTATTTCTGTAAAGAAGTTATAGTGCAATTATATTTCATCACTATTAGTTTTATGGCCCGACTATTGTCTTTAGGATAGTCAAGCCAAGCTTCAGACAAATCTTTCAGTCATAGTAGTTGACACGGTTGACATATTATTGAAAAAAAAACATGCGTTTGGCAACACGCAAGTGATGCTTCTGGTATTGCAAGTGTTCATAGGCTACGGTAACTGCTTAACATAAGGCGGGCCGTATGCTTGTTTGCCACCTAAATAGTATAAAAAAGGGGGAAGTCTTTGGGGACTGCTGATAGAAGTACAAATAAGTATCTTGAGAATTGTATCGTCGAGCTATTAGATTATTATTTTTAAATATGGAAAGCGCATGACGCGAGTTCCATGATTTTTGTTTACCCAAAAAGTTTAATTATGGAAAGCGTTCGATGACGATGGATGACGCAAGTTTTATGATATTTGTTCACCCAAAAAGTGCTCAACAAAGAAGTTTTCACTTCAAAAATCCGTGTATCATATGAAAACTAAATAATTGTCCACCCGTGCTAAGCTGGCACGTGTAAGAAAGAAAGAAAGAAAGAAAAAAGTTTTATTTGCTCTTACATTCAATAAACTTAAAATTACTACATTTCATAAACCTAAATATAAAAAAGCAAATAAGGTCCCTGCATCAGCTCTAATGTTGTGGCCTGGACCACAACGCTGGTATTCTCGCAGGACCTTATCTACGTGAGTGACGCGCGGAATTCCCAATTCTTGTACTTAATTGTTATTGTAAATTGCTATTAAATTATACGTTATATATATATATATTATATCGTAAGTGTATGTATAATGGTAAGTGTAAACATATATTAATATTAGATATGTAACTGTGTCGTTAGTTCTAAATAAAATACAGATGAATCGTCACGTGCAGGTTTATCTAACAATTGCAACGGTTCGCTCGTAAATCACCACACTCGATCGACATAATACACTGGCGGTTTAAACCGAACCCAATTTATAGCGTTCTGTGATCCACACGTTCATATTCTAACTATACGTTTTGTTTTAGTTTCACATTTCAAATTGTATCAAAGCTTACTGTCGACAGCTCTATATGAACACAAAAGAGTATTTTATAATAAACTAGCAGCCCGCCCCGACTTCGTCCGGGTTAAACTATTTTCAGCGCATCTTATTTTTTTACATAAGAACCTATTCCTGACAATAACAAACACAATAGTCTCTTGGGAGAACCCCGACAGGGAGTTCATCCTCACATCCTTGCACCTCAAACTTGCCGTACCGTAAGATTCCAGAGGAATTTCTTACCACGTACGATTAGGCTGTGGAATGAGCTCTCTGCCGAGGTTCTCCCAAGAGACTATAGCATGGGGTTTTTCAAGAAAGGAGTTATAAGGTTTTTAAAGGGTCGGCAACGCGTGAGTGACACCCCTGGTGTTGCAAACGTCCATAGGCTACGGTAACTGCTTACCATCAGGCGGGCCGTATGCTTGTTTGCCACCTTGATAGTATAAAAAAAAAAACAACAAAAAAATTATTCCAAAAAAGAAGACTCCCAAAGGTTGACTGTGAGAAAGGCATTAAGTCCGCCGTTGTACAATATTAGTATGTGCAAAAGTTTAAATAAAATATTTAAATTTTAGTTAAACTGGAGCATTAGCAGCTAATATCACCCGAGCGCATTAATTAAGACCACATCCCATAATTTACTGATCTAGCCTTATTAAAGCCATTATTCTAATCAGTTCCGAGGCCATTCATTATGTTTCTGTTCTAGCTTATTAATGTTTTGACTACTAAACTATTTAGTATATATTAGCATATATTATATCCCTCTTCTATCAAGAATACTGCGATGGTTTTGACCTTGTTCCACACACATGCTGGGTTGGTGGATCACACAACCCTTTAGAATTTCTTAAAACTCTCTATTTTCCTTAAAGTGGGTTTCTTTACGACGTAAATTTAAATCTAAAGTTCACCACGTGAAAAGAAGTGGCTAGGAAGACTTAAAGATGTCTCTTGAGATAGCGACCAGAAAGCAGCAAGGGTCGGCAACGCGTGAGTGACACCCCTGAGCCTCTAGACAAGTGGCATAAGCGAAAGTCGAATCGAAAAGTCAAAAAATAAAATGTATGGAATTTGACGTAAGTTTACGATTTAATGTCGTAAACTTACGTCAAATCCCATACATTTTCTTTTTTGACTTTTCGATTCGACTATAGCTTATGCCACTTGTCTAGAGGGGCTGGTGTTGCAAACGTCGATAGGCTACGGTAACTGCTTACCATCAGGTGGGCCGTATGCTTGTTTGCCACCTTGGTAGTATAAAAAAAATGCACGACTCCCACAGGGCTTGCTCGCTAGTATGGTGCCTTGCCCCTCTTGAATATAAGTACATTAAAACCGAAATATAATATGTCATACAGTATCACGATTGGTTTCCTCAAAGCATATAATATGCGTATCTTTATAGATACGATTTCACTGAATAATAATGACAAACCAAATGATTTATAAGGAAATACAATATTCTCAGGGCAGATATCAAGTTTCGTAAATTGTTGAGCCTTCGTAAAAGTTAATATTATTTTATATTTTACGATAAGCAATGTATGTTAAAAAACAAAACATTTATATTCACCACTCTTGCACTAAGGAACAACCCTGTAACGCGAGGAGTTATGAAAATATTGAAATCACGGACACGAATTACACCCATAGGTGATCATGCATTTTTTTTTTATACTACCAAGGTGGCAAACAAGCATATGGCCCGCCTGATGGTAAGCAGTTACCGTAGCTTATGGACGTTTGCATCACCAGGGGTGTCACTCACGCGTTGCCGACCCTTTAAAAACCTTATAACTCCTTTCTTGAAGAACCCCATGCTATAGTCTATTGGGAAAACCTGGGCAGGGAGCTCATTCCACAACCTTATCGTACGTGGTAAGAAATTCCTCTGGAATCTTACGGTACGGCATGTTTGAGGTGCCAGGATGTGAGGATGAACTCCCTGTTTTTTGTCATGATTGAACCCACATCACTATGTATTATTAGCTATTAGCTTTCGCCCGCGGCTTAAGAATGAAAAGCCGCTCGCCCCGGCAACGCACCGGTCGGTGGTATTTCCCGGTGTCCCCGGATAATGTATAATGTTCTTGTCAATAAAATATAGCCTATGACACTCACAAAAATCGTTAATTCTTATTGGTAAAATATTTTTTTAAATTGGTTCAGTAGTTTCAAAGATACAACGTCACAAACTCACAAACTTTACCTCTTTATAATAAAATAGCATGAGTGCTAATTCGAGACTATAATCTATCTCAGTCCTAAATTTTATCTAGTTCTAGTAGAGCCGTGCTGACGTTATTAAGAGTAATAAACGTCTGTCATTCATTTTCATTTACAATTTTAATAGGATTAATTTAATAGTTTAGAAAATACCTCACGCAAGCTCTCCTGCTTGTGCTTTCTTCAGATAAGAATAGAATAGAACTTACTCCTCACCCTAAAAATATAACTTAATATTGTACGAGAAACATAAAAAATGAAAGCGGATTTCGACACAATACCTATTACAATAATAAAATAATAGTATACCCCAGGGTACAAATTCCGTAATACGGCAGATGATGAAAAAATCACGTGAGCTTACTGAGACGTGTTATTGGCTTAGTGAAGTTGAGGTGAAGGACAACAGTTATTATCTAACGAACCAGTGGTGCTCAAACTTTACTGTGCCCGTAATTATATATTACAAGATGTTGCTTCGGCTCCGTCTGCGTGGATATCGGTTAGCGCGATAAATTGTCGTCAATATTCTTCTCTGGGATATTATCTATATCCATACTAAATTTTATTTCATTGGGATCCCTTCAGCTATTTGGTCGTTGAAAAGTAGCAGTAGCACCTTTTCCCGACAGTGAGATATGTGTTAAAACGAAACCAGTAAAGTTAAGCGCGTTAAGTATATATTAGTGCTCATCCACGAAGGCATTTTGTTATTTATATCCAGGTCTGACAGAATAGGTAGTTTTCTATGTTTAACAAACCATACCCCACTGAAATAATCTGATATTTATTTTAAATTCATCAATTAAGGCTAACGCAGACAAGGGCATAAATAAAATTAAGTTAAATAATCACTTCAAACAACTATTGATTTAAATGTTTGTAGTATCCACAACAATCCTCATTAATAATTCCTGCACGTTTTGAATCCTTTGCCTATTCATGATTTGTTAATTCAATTATGAATAAAATTATTCTACACAATGTAATTTACTTTGCATCAAAAGGCTTTCATCCGAAACCTTTTTAGACCTAAACCTCAATTATAATAATACACAAAAACAAAACACCACAAAAATTAAACCAAAAAAAACTTTGACATACTCAATGTATATAGAAGTGGAAACCTGTTCTGCAAACATTCAAAGTACACCAACACGTAAAGTCGACAGTCGCATGTCGTACGGCATACCAAACGGGCGTGTACACATGGATTTTACCGGGAAAACCGCTATCGTCACCGGTGCGAGTTCCGGCATCGGTGCAGCAACGGCCAAGCTACTATCAACACATGGTGCTACACTCGCATTAGTCGGACGAAATGAACAACGATTACTGCAAGTAGCCAAATATTGCGAAGAAACTAGCAAACTAAAACCTCTTTGCTTACTACTTGATCTGACTATCGATGGAAATTGCGATGAGGTTATCAGAAAAACAGTGGAAACGTTCAAAAGGATTGATATTTTGGTTAACTGTGCTGGCAAAGCAACCGTTACTTCACTATTTGATACAACAATGGAGATATTTGATGAACTAGTAGCTTTAAATCTTCGAGTGCCTTATAAATTGACACAATGCTGCATGCCACATTTAAAGAAGACTAAAGGAAACATTGTGAACGTTTTTGGAGCTCCAATGAGAGTAAGACCTGGATTTTTACCATTTGCAATGATCAGAGATGCATTGGAAAGATTTACTAAAGCTGGAGCATTGGAATTGGTCAGTGAAGGAGTAAGAATGAATGCTGTACGTCCAGGGATCACACGGACGAAGATTTTAGCTAATTTGAACGTGGAAGATGAGTTTATGGATCAGGCTTATGACAAGATTGCTATGGCTATGCCTAATAATGTGATTATAGAGCCAGAGGAAATAGCAAAGATGATTGTATTTGCTGCAAGCGATGCGTGTCCTAATCTAAATGGCTCTAGTTTGACTGTAGATGGTGCTGCGTCTTCATACTAGACGTTATGAAAAATGATAATAGTGCAAAAGTTAGTTATAAAAAATTAAGTGTAAATCTATATTGAATTGTTTGCTCAATAGTAAGTAAATGCAGTTATGTAAGTAAATATTTTATTAATTAAAAATGTACAAAGAAAGAGTAATCCAATGAATTCGTGAGTAAATTTAGTTCCATAGAATTAATGTCCGACGTCTAAAAGTTTCTAATTCCATCTCCAAATTGAGTATAAGTGGGTTGAGTCATAAAAATACTTTAGTAAGTAAAACCGGTCGTGGTGTTTTGTTTGGCGCTAAGATATAGCCAAGTGTTGTTATGATTTTGAATGTAAATATAAAATAATTGCTTAGCAATGCTATTGCTAGTATGCATAAGACTTGAAACCTCTTAGCTCTCTAAATAGAGACGAGTTCAATTTTTACCAAAGGCCTGAGAGGATTTAAAGTACCACAACCAATTATTATTAAAATATTATATTAAATACGTATGAATGTTGGAGAAGCGAAAAATGTGTGTCTGGATGGATACGATTGGCGTACCATAGTCTTTGTCTATCCTTATGAGAAACACGTCATAATTTTTTCCCGGACAGAAAAAATCAATACCATTTTACTTTGAAGGATCGAACCTGAGACCCCAGTACAGCACAACCAGTGCGCCACCGAAGCAATTTAAGTGTAATGACACAAAAATACATACAATTATAGTTAATTATACGGTAAATCGACCGTGAATGAGGAAAATCCGCACAAATATCAGCGAGTACCTACCTACATATACTATGACATCATTACTTATTATGGTAGCTAAATATAGAGAGTATTTATTTTTAGTATATGTACCTGAAGGTTTGTTTACATTTGGCGATAGTATGTATATATAATAGAACTAGCTGTTGCCCGCGGCTCCGCCCGCGTGGATGTCGGTTATCGCTGTAAAAAGTTGCCTATGTGTTATTCCAAACTATAATCTATCTCTGTGCCAAATTCGTTCATTTTGTTTGTTTGTTTCATCCAGATCCGTTCAGTAGTTTTTACGCGAAAGAGTAACAAACATCCATCCATCCATCCATTCTTACAAACTTTAACCTTTATAATATTAGTGAGGATGTCTGGATCAAAGCGATTGGCGTACCACAGTATCTGCCTACACCAATGGGAGATGGGCGTGATGATATGTATGTATATGTCCCACTGCTAGGCACGGGTCTTCTCTTCTTTATCAAGAGAGAGAGGATTTTGACTTTAAATCACACACGCTGGCCTAATGCGTGTAAATCAGGCATATCTTTAGAATTTATATTTCCTCACGATGTTTTTCTTCACCAGATGGTAAATCATTAGATTAGTAATACTGCCACCCGGAATCAAACTCACACCTATTGCATGCAAGTCTGTTACTTTCCCACTCGGCTTCCATCGATTTTATGTAGTATATCTAACGCAAATGTGAAAAGCTAGAGGTAAATCACATAATTTATTGAAAATGATGATAGATCATAGGATATGAGGTAGCTAGGCACAAGATCCATGAGGGCCCGTTAAGTGGTAGAATCACTTAACTGATACTCGAAGGAGAAAGAATGGGCCGGCCCCCGCGGCACTTCAGCCTTTTATACGACTCCGAGCGGGCGAGCAAGTGGAGATGAACGCGGTGTAGTGGACGATCCAGATCATATATAATCCTACAATAGATTATAAATAATTCCGATAAATCTAATTCGAAATCAGGAGTAAGAGCTCGGAATGACACAAAACTTAGGGCGAGAGTTAATTAAAAAGTAAAACGTAAGCGCTTCCTATGAATGGTTACAGTACCTTACAGATGCTCGCATTACCAGAGACATCATTTACACTTGTAATTATATCTCACATGCATCAGCGTTCACAAACATTAAAAATCATATTAAAAATTCTAGCCTTATATATTTTAAAATTATAGCTCCATAAATGTGGCCTGGCCGCTGATGAAAAACCTTTGTATTGTTTAAAGCTCACGGTCGTACGGTTCGAGGTTATGACACAAAAAAATCTTAGCCCTTCACATAACGAGAAATGCTAGTTTACGTTCTCATTTCGAGATGCTAAAATGAGAAGTTTTTTTTTTTTGGTGCGTGATACATTTGAAATGAGGGCTTTTGACGGAACTGGGTCAAATTCAACCTGTAACGGGCATGTCCCTAACAAATACTCAACAAATGACACTACTCCGGTAGAAAAAGCTGAATGAGAACAGTTGGATCACGAGAAATTGAAGATTTAGAAAAGTAGTGTATACTTGATCGAACTATGTACAGCAGTGAACTAATAATAATGATTAAGGTACATACGGCCTGCCTGATGCCACATCGCATCGCTTAAATATATACGTATCCTGAAAAGAAAGCTGCACTTACAGTCTAATAGACCTGCTGCCAGTTCAGCGCCTTCTCAAGGAGCTTCAATTATTCACTAGCAAAATACTACAACGCCTAGGAAAATCTTTTTCTTAGCGAGTCTAAGGAACAACTGTTACAATTTGCGGACATCAAGGTTCAATCAAGCAAATATCATAGAAAAGACACAATTTCGCTAACTCATCATGTAATGATGATATTATTGTATTAATGACTACCGATTACATTAATAAAAGTAATTAATTAAAAACGTTAATTGCAAACAGAGATAAAGAAACAGTGCAACTTGTTATCAAAACTAAAAGTAACACCAAGGTTGTACCAGACTTTAATAGTAAACAAAATACAACTAAGAGATAACCGCTGTTATCGACTGATACGAATAGACTGGTTATCAGTAACCGTCTGAAAACTGTACGATATAGACGAATCATAAGAAACAAATATTTAAAAACAAGTGATATTTAAAACAGTTTTATTGGAAAAAAGTTACAAATCTATTACTGAGAAAAAACCTAGCCCAATTTTCATTGAAATACTCTACTACATCCAACCAAGAAACTTCGCTTCATTTGGCCATCCAATGTAAAAAGAAAATGGACAAAATAGACCTCAATGGAAAAGTAGCTATCATCACAGGAGCTAGTTCAGGAATTGGAGCAGCAACTGCAGTAGCCTTCGCCAGTTTTGGAGCCCAATTGACTTTGGTTGGAAGAAACGAAGCCAGATTATTGATAACAGCAAATAAATGTGTCAGCAAAAACAACGTAGTTCCTCTATGGCTTCAATTAGACTTGACTCATCCAGGTAGTTGTGAAACAGTAGTGAAAAAGACTGTAGAAATGTACGGCAGAATAGATATTTTAGTGAATTGTGCTGGTAAAGTGGCGATGTCATCTCTCTTCGACGGATCTATGGTAATGTTTGATGACTTAATGAACATAAACTTTAGAGTTCCATACCATCTCTCACAATTAGCATTACCTCATCTGGTGTTAACAAAAGGAAATATTATAAACATAGGATCTTCGATGTCTAGGCGATATAAACCTGGAATATTGCCGTACGTCGTATCAAAGTCTGCATTACAAGAATTTGCGAAACATGCTGCGCCGGAATTAAATGCTGCTGGTGTGAGAATTAACACTATTAGCCCGGGACCAACGAGGACAAATATGTTGCAGAATGTGAACATAACTAAAGATGTGCAACAGTTTACTTATGATGTGTTAGCGCAAGAAATGCCTCATGGACAAGTATTGGAGCCTGAAGAAGTAGCTATGCTGATTTGCTTGACCGCGAGTGAAGTGTTTCCAAGTTTGAGCGGTTCAGAGTTGTTAATAGATGGAGCTGCTAGCATGGTGTGATTATCGATGGTCAGTTTTGTACGCTTATGAAAATAAATGGTGATTTATTTAAGATATATTTAATGTTTCTTTAATACCTTTGATGATTAAGTTGTCTCAAAGCATAACGATGATACTTTTTTATACTACTAGAGTGGCAAACAAACATACGGCCCGCCTGATGTTACAAATAACATTACAGGCAAGTTAAATAAAACAATAATTAAATTTGCAGATCAAACATTTTTTTCTCCCGTAACTAGAAGGGTAGAAATAATAGTGATGAAGGAAATATCTGTAGAAAGCGAAGGCGACATGCTAACAAAGGGTAAAATTACAATATGGATCCATAACTTACATTTCTGTATGAAGAAAAAGATTGGCTCTGCCCGCCGTGATGATATGTATATATAAGTTTAGAGGCAAAGGGATTTAGAATTATATTTTTTCTCTTCCATAAGAGGATTTAAACAAAATATCTATAATTACACTCGGTAAAACAAAACACAGTAACATTAGAAACGTAGAATGTTTATATAAACAAGTTTAATTTATTAATATTAGTCTAGTCTCTATATAGAATGAAATAAAGGCGACAATCGTGTGTTAAAGTGACAGATTTACAGTTGATACTTTGTTAGCAAGGTCGAAAGGTGGACTAAATTAGATTATTTATTAATTTGTTTATTATAAATTAGTGCTAATGGGTATTCAGCATTGAGATAATTATAGGGAGCTCAACTCAATTGGTCAATAGAGCTTATAACGTCTAATAGTTAAAAAATTGCGTCTTAATAAATCATGATAAATTTTAACATCATTTTATTTTATCTCAAAGTATTGTGTAAATTTCAATATGTACAAGTCTTTCGGGTTTGACAGAAATACATTTACAATACACTTAAAATACACATAAAATACACTTACTTACTTATATAACTTTGAAACGGCTAAACCGATTTCCATAAAACATAACAAAGAACTACCACGATTAAATGAGCTTTATAACAGAAATAACCGCATTAAAATCGGATAATCCCTTTGGCCATTACGGTGCACAAGATACAAACGTAAAAATTATAACAAGTATTGGTGGTTAAAAAGTCTCTCGCTCAAAATACACCCAAACTCGGAACAGCTATCTGTGGGTTACACAAATATTTAGTATGCGGATTGAACCTGAAATTATAGGTACAGTTATCACCTCAGCCACTAGTCCACACCTACAGCTGGTAAATTAGGTATGTACTTAATATTCTCATGTAATTAAATAAGAACAAAAAGGTTAAATTACCCTTTCTAACCCCAATTTAAATATACCGGTACAAAGAATGAATCAGACTGAATGATTGACTCAGGATATGAACCGGCGACCTTTCGTTTCGTAGTGGCTTGTTTGTTTATAAAAACTGTTTAAATCATTCTTAATCCACTAAGTAATACAATCAAGTATTTGTAAATTAAGACGAAAAGAAAGACGAATCATTTATTAAATTATTAATGAAGTTTAAGAGAGGTAGGGCACCATACTAACGAGCAAGCCCGACTGGGGAAGGAACTTACAGAAGACCACAGCCAAATAACTACACACAGCGGTGTAGTTGTGTTCCTGTGTGTGAGTACAGGTCTCCAGCGCTTATTCAGGGATGCGTTTTGAGAGAAACGTAGGTATTCCTATCCCAGGGATACTCTCATTTTAAAACCCTGGTGTAAAAAAGAGGTTGGCAACACGCAAGTGATACCTCTAGTATTGCGGTCCATAGGCTACGGTAACTGCTTAACATCAGGCGGTGCAATAAAAGTGTGTAGTTTAACAGATCTAAGCGCACAGACAGCAGAAGGGACTTTGTTTATTCTACTAATATTGTAAATGTGAAAGTTTGTGAGGATGGTAGTTTCACTTAAAAACTATTGAACAGATCTCGATGAAATTTGGCACAAATATAGATTATAGTCTGGAATAACGAATAGGCTTCCTACCGCGATAACGGACATCCACGCAGGCAGAACCGCGGGCAACAGCTAGTACAATGTTAAGATATTAAAATGATTTGTGGATTCTACAATATTATACTCGTATAATACCCCGTGTGGGGATCGAACCCACAACACGCCGCGTAGTAAATGGCGAGGTAACTACTTAAGCCAGTGAATCAACCACGCAGTCAAATTGTCCGAGTCTAAGTGTACTTTGCTTATATAAATGAAAGAAAGGAAGTTTATTTTTTATTTACTTTCAGAAAATTATACAGTAGGTGATTCATGATACATTAGGTGACTAGTGATTCCGTGTGGTGACGGATTAAGAATACAAATGTCACCACCTCATTCCATTCCATCCCGAGGGTGTCAATAAGAGTCGACTAAGGGAGTAAGTAAGTAAGAGTAAGAATGACAAAAAAAATATTAAGTAACAAAATGTGCTTAAAAAAGAAATAAAAAGGTTTAGGTATATATTATTAGTACCCACTGCATGTCACATCTGCAGTCATTTGGACTTTACTCAGCATAATGCTGCGGTGCCAACGACTTACAGTTGCAGATCATTCAACAGGGCCGCAGGGGTATACCGTAAGAGCAATAACCGAGCCACCGCAAAAACCGAGCAAAATCTGGCTGTCCGATTGAAAATCGGTATTCCGTAAGAGCCCTTTTTGACGTTTAGTCAATAGATTGTGCCGTCACGGAGCAATCACAACTGTCAGTTTGCGATCACAACTGTCAGTTTGCAATCGCTGTTTCTTAGATAATCAGCCGGCCGATCAGCACATCTTTGGGGACAGGGCTCTGCTAAATTGCAATTTCCCCGCGACACATGCATTGCTCCTTAGTGTATTACTCGTTATTTAAAAAAAAGTAAACTAATACATTCATGTGTACCTATATCCTAACACGTGTGCGACAATAGTGTCTTATTTACGACGCGATGATTTGCCTCTTTGTCACGATTTATAGCCGCCGCGCCGTGCTGAGTAACGATGAAATCTTATGATTTACGAACACTACGCTTGACATTCTACCACAAGGTAGGAAAGAACAGTAGATGAAGTAATACCGAATAATACTGGTATGATGGTCGTCTAAATGTTATACGGCCACAGCAAAATAACTGCACACAGCGGTGTCCGATGCGATTTCCAGCGCTCGTTTAGGGATGTGCTTTGAAAGAAACGTTTTCCTATCCCAGGGATACTCCATCTTAAACAATGGATTGACAACATGTAAGTGATAACTCTGGTATTCGTAAGCGTCCTTAGGCTACGGTAACTGATTAACATAGGCATCAGGCGGGCCCTATGTTTGTTTGCCACCCAAGAAGTATAAAAAAAAACTATAACTTATATAAATTACACCTAGCCCCAGAACAAAGAATCTTGCTCAACACACAAAGCCAAATCGAAGGTTGTGTGTTCGATTCCCATCCAGCGTTTCAATCCTATGGTAACTGCTTACCACCAGACAGGCCGTACGCATGTTTACCACCTAAAAATATATAAATTAAAGTAGTAATATAGTTAGTAATCAAACTTAACCTACTGTTCTACTTACTACGTGACACAAAACATGACTTGCATATTTCAGCGTCTTACCTGTAACAAAGAGATAACACGTTATTTAAACATAACAATTTATTATAGGTCTTCAAAAAATACTAGGGCTCTAGACATTTTGCTCTTGATTTCATTATCGTCTGATGCATCGCCCGCCCATATATTATCACGGGAACTGCTATTCTAAACTAAATTTCTGTCTCAGTGTAAAATTTCGCATATGAGAGAGAGAGAGAGAGAAATTTATATTTTGTTTAGGTACAATAGATACTTAGTAGGTAGGTACAATTTTATAACACTTGATATAAACAAAAAATTAATGACCCATTCAGCAATTTGCTACCACAACGCATTAAGCATTGTAGAAGCGCTGGTTTTAAATGGGTGGTCCACATAATTAAAGATACAATGCATATTTAATATGTATTAGTAAGATAGCAAAAAGTAAGATTATCTTATGACTAGCGGCACGTCCCGGCTCCGCATTTATTTAGTATTCATTATTTAAAAAAATATATATTATATAACCTATGTCACTCGCTGACAATGTAGCTTTCTAATGGTGAAAGAATTTTTTAAATCGGTCCAGTAGTTTTTGAGTAAAATCGTATCAAAAAATTGAATAATTTCTCTTTATAAGTAGCTGAGAAAGCAGAAAGAACTTACATACATTTACGTTAAGAACAAGACAGTACTTTTATATTGAGACGCTGATAAACCAGACGGCAAAAGTTAATAATTTAAATAAAAACGCTATTAATCAAAAGGGAAAGAAGTAAACGATCGTAAAAATCCAATGTAATTTAATAACCGCTGAAGTTTGATCGTTAAGTTTATATTTAGAACGTATTCTCATGCTTACAAACTGTTTCAGCTAATATTTAATAGAATTCCCAGTCATAGGGAAGTGAATGAATAGAGTGATGGATAGAAAACTCCTTATCGTACATCCTACGAATATTATGAACGCGAAAGTTTGTAAGAATGTATGGATGTTAAGATGTATGTTTGTTATATCTTTCACGCAAAAACTACTTAACGGATCAAATTTTATTTAAATTGCGTTAAATTTAATAAAAATTAAAGCAATTTCTGTGATAGCTTAGCCCCTCTAGACAAGTGGCATAAGAGCTAGTCGAATCGAAAGGTCAAAAAATCAAATGTGATTTGACGTAAGTTGACGACATTATATCGTAGACTTACGTCAAATCCCATATATCTGTTTTTTTGAATTTTCGATTCGACTACCGTACTTGTCTCTTGTCTAGAGGGTCTGGTATTGCAAACGTTAGGCGGGCCGTATGCTTTTGGTCACAAAAGAAGTATGTATGAAATTAAAAAATGCCGCTGTTGAACGGTGAAATAGTTGCCATTTGTGTTTAAAGAACTTTATTATAATCTCAAAAGAACAAATACATAGTTCACTTAATGAGTTTACAATAGTAGAAAAACAAATAAATTTACCTGTTATAGCTTATCGTCTTACGAACAATCAACATACATAAAAGTGTAATAGCTATTATATTTAGTGTAGGCGGTTTAACGAGGATTTTTTGTATACTAGAAAAAACACCAATAAATTGATAAAAATATTTTATTGCCTAACGAGTCTAGAGGTCCACTGCTGATCGCTAAGTTCCGAGTTCGATTCCTGGGTCGCATCTGAATTAGATACTGAGATTTTCTTTCAAGAAATTCATACAAGATATTTGAGTTTTTTTGTCATTCATAATAGATTGTCAACGTTTTAAAATTGCGGTGTTGCCCCAGTGCCTCGAAACATACATCTGTTGTTATTACTCCTGATATCTCCGGTTGTGTCGGCCTTTTCGTCTATAGCAGACGATTTATGGTGCTAGGTCTAAGAGGCATCGCTTTTGATGGCTGAACAGGCCGATGCGAGAACGACATGCTCTACCACAGGCTTGACAAGAGAAATTTACGGCAGCTGGTGACGCGATTGTGTCCGACTATAAGAGTTAGGAAATAAAGAGTGCACATGTGTTTGCAGATAGCTAATAAATAAGATTAGCCATAAATTCGGTTAAGATGACATTGTTTTCTGTAGCAAATATCTCAATATCAATATATGTATATAAAAGGAAAAGCTGACTGACATATCAACGCAGTGCCTACACTATCAAGGTTACAAACTTGAAATTTTGCACAGGGGTTCCTCTTATAACGTAGAAAAGCACCAAGGATTTTTGAAAATTCATCCCCTAAGGAGGTGAAACGGGGGTGCAAAGTTAGTAAGAAACTTTGCCGTTTTTGAAGTTATTCGAGTAAAATTCAGTATGAAGGTTCTTCATTGCAGGGCATTTTTCAAAAATTAGCCGTAAAGGGGGTGTAAAAGGTGGGTGCAAAGTTTTTTGTTAGTTACGCTTTCACGACAAAACGCCTCAACGAATCCTTATAAAATTGGGCAAGGAGATAGATGGTATCGTGGGGAGGAAAATACTTATTTTCGTGATAAATAACATTTACGCGGACGAAGCCGCGGGCAACAGCTAGTAATAAAATAAACTCACTAATAGCTCACAAGCTATTCAATATTTAACAGCACATTTACGTGACAGCTCCTCGCTAATAGTTTACTATCCCCTAGCTATTATCTAGCTCGACGAACCGCCGGAGTAACGCACATCTCTCTGAAGATGAAGTTATTTACGGCCAACACTAAAATCATCTCGTCGTAAACACTACCAAAGACACTATTTCATACTGTTATAGTTACACGTGCGCTTTTAAGGGTTATGTTGATGTGTTTGTGGTTTTGTAATATATATGTGTAGTGAGTAACAAATATTATGGCGCGATGAGTTTGAATCCGCGATCGAGACCTATGGAAAAAGAAAAGGGAGGCCTTTGCCCTGAAATGGCTCATAATGGCTTTTAATAATCCTTATCCTTACTAATATTATAAAGGTGAAAGTGTGTAAGAATGGATGGATGGATGGATGGATTGATGGATGTTTATAACTCTACACTAACTAACATTATGGTCTGGAATAACACATAGGCTACTTTTTGCAGCGATAACCGACATACACGCGGGCGGAGCCGCGGGCAACAGCTAGTAATATAATAATAGGGTAAACAAGCATATGGCTCGCCTGATAGTAAGCAGTTACCGTTGCCTATGGACGCTTGCAATGTTACACATCCATTAAAATAATTGACAACTAAATATCATAAGTCTCAGCTCTCCTGATAAAGGCGAAACGATCCGTGCCCAGCAGTGAGACATAGGTTATTTAAAATTTCATAATAATCAAAACATCAAACATATGAATAACATATAATTTGGCACATAACAATGCCGAGTGCATTATGTTCAACATTACAACAACGAAGCGACAGACGCTGTAGACAATGTGACCAAATAAACTAAATGTACTGATACTATGCGCCGTGAATTATAGGCTGAAGCGGGAGCGATTTCTTGACATGTAGTGACGGTGACAAACAAGTACACATCTCGCTTGATGGAAAGCCATTACCGTAGTCTATGACCGCCTGCAATATGACACTTACATAAAACTAATCGATCAATAAAACTCTCAGCTCTCTTTAAAGAGGCGAAAAGACCTGTGCCCAGCAGTTGGACATAGGTATATAGATTGTTACTATAAATGTCATAACAAATCGACACGTCAAACATATGAATAACATATAATTTGGCACATAACGACGCCGAGTGCATTATGTTCAACATTACAACAACGTAGCGACAGGCGCTGCAGACAATGTGATCAAATAAACTAAATGTACTGATACTATGCGCCGTGAATTATAGGCTGAAGCGGGAGCGATTTCTTGACATGTAGTGACGGTGACAAACAAGTACACATCTCGCTTGATGGAAAGCCATTACCGTAGTCTATGACCGCCTGCAATATGACACTTACATAAAACTAATCGATCAATAAAACTCTCAACTCTCTTTAAAGAGGCGAAAAGACCTGTGCCCAGCAGTGAGACATAGGTATATGGATTGTTACTATAAATGTCATAACAAATCGACACGTCAAACATATGAATAACATATAATTTGGCACATAACGACGCCGAGTGCATTATGTTCAACATTACAACAACGAAGCGACAGGCGCTGCAGACAATGTGATCAAATAGACTAAATGTACTGATACTATGCGCCGTGAATTATAGACTGAAGCGGGAGCGATTTCTTGACATGTAGTGACGGTGACAAACAAGCCCGCATCTCGCTTGATGGAAACGCTTGCAATATTACAGTTACATAAAACTAATCGATCAATAAAACTCTCAGCTCTCTTTAAAGAGGCGAAAAGACCTGTGCCCAGCAGTTGGACATAGGTATATAGATTGTTATTATAAATGTCATAACAAATAAAAACGTCAAACATACGAATAACATATAATTTGGCACATAACGACGCCGAGTGCATTATGTTCAACATTACAACAACGAAGTGACAGGCGCTGCAGACAATGTGAGCAAATAAACTAAATGTACTGATACTATGCGGCGTCAATTTATAGGCTCAAGCGAAAGCGGTTTTTTGATATGTCAGGAGTTTTGGAAGTTCAAGTTTTTTAGAAAAATTAAAGCTTCATGTCAATCAGAGGTAAAAAAAGAACTTAATTAAAATATTTCTGTTGAAAATTGGGTTAAAGAAAATAAAGTGTTTTACGTATGCGATTTCCTACCACACAATCACACATACCATTTGATTGTGGAATGGGCTACGTGCTGAGGTTTTGCCGAGAGACTATAGCATGGGTTTTTTCAAGAAACTAGTTACAAGGTTTTTAAAGGGTCGGCGCGCGAGTTATACTCTTGGTGTTGCAAGCGTCCATGCTACGGTAATTGCTTACCATCAATCAGGCGAGCCATATGCTTGTTTGCCTTCTAAGTAGTATAAAAAACCAAACTTACAAATAGACTACAATTGTTACAGAAATGATCGCTAATTACTCAATGAATACGGATAATTTAATATCGTCGCTGTCGCTTACACTTGGACCGTTCACATCCTGAAGAATGACATTCTGTTCTACTTAGGTTGGCAGCGTCGAAATATCGCCACTAAATAAAACTCCCGCCATTGTCTTTACATGCCAACTGATGAACGAGACGCTACTTTTGTATTACGAGCCTGTGATTTATTGCAAACACATTTGTATAGAGATAGAACACCATACAGGCGAGCAAGCTCGACTGGGGGAGGACCTCCGATTGACAAAATAACATAAATGTTTTTTTTTCCATTTATTTCACATATTAAATATCAATTTCTTTTTTCCATTTATTTCACAAATTAAATGTCCGTGTGGTGACGGATTAAGAATACAAATGGGGAGTTGTTTTTTCTTATTGAGTAGTGTGTTCATCAATCCGTATTATAAGCTATCCGTATTACTAAATGACCTTAAGAAGAAAAAAACACGCAGTGAAATTAAATTAAAGGATGGGAATTAGAGTTAGGGGTGAAAATGCACCTCGCAAATAAAGCAAAACTTCCATTACTTTTTTGGTGTGTGGAAAATTAAATTTGCCATAGCAATAGCATATTTGAAAAATTATTAAACATTTTCTTATGCCAAAATGCTAGAAACAAAAAAATAAAAAAATGCAAAAGTATTCGTATTTCTTTCTTTGTTGTCTGTTTTCTTTTTGGCCAGAGATAGATATACGGAATGCTGTTTAAAGAAATAAAGAAGACAAAACCTACCAATCAAACCTAATAGACCTAAATCCTCTCTAGTTGATAGAGGAGAGGAGACCAGTGCCTAGCAGTGGGACATATAATAATGTTTATTATACCTCTGTGATAATCCTGCTAAAATTATAAACGCGAAAGGATGGATGGATGGATGTTTGTTACTCTTTCACGTAAAAACTACTGAACGGATCTGGATGAAATTTGACACAGACATAGATTATGGTCTGGAATAACACAAAGGCTACTTATTACAGCGATAACCGTTATCCACACGGGCGGAACCGCGGGCAACAGCTAGTTTATAATAATGATTTCAAACTGTCAATTACTTACTAATAAACAGTGCGAGCAATATAGATAATGTCGACGAGGAAACTGTTAATATCTTTGATTCATTACGCTATTATATAATAGGGTAGGCAGTGATTAAACATCTAAAGTTATAATAGACAATAATTAGAATACGGCGAACAGTTATAAATAAGATCAAAAACTAATATAGGAAACGCCAATTGTTTGAAGTAAATGCCAATTAAAATAAGAGAGAAACAAAGAGAGGTAGGACACCAAACTAGCGAGCAAGCCCGACTGGGGAAAGACTTCCAACTTACAGAAGACCACAGTCAAATAACTACACACAGTGGTGTAGTTGTGAAGGAGAACAAAGGAGTTACCGGCTCGCTAAAACGTGAGTCGTTCGAACGACAAAAAGGGTCGGAGGTATATACGCTATATAGCTCTGTCCCTCTTTTTCGCTCAAACGACTCACACTTTAACACGTTTTGGTACCTACCAGGAACTGAGCCAAAGTCAAAGTCAAAGTCAAAGTCAAACTCATTTATTCATTTAGATCAAATCCATGATACTTATGAACGTCATTAAAACAAATGCCAGCATACTTTTTTTCCTAAGGCCAATTCGCTGACTAGGGTTGGGCCTCGAGAAGAATTGGCAAGAAACTCGGGCCACTCTTTTTAATCGCCAGAGTATAACATTTACAATTTGGTATGAGTTACAATAGTGGTAACAAAAAGGAACGGAAACCAATATACCATATGAGAAATTTAGATAAGTATTTAATTAATGAGTAAACAATATTGAAAAAAAAAATGAATTTAGCTTTCCACTGTATGGTAATGAGGGATCGTTTCTTTTTGTAAGTATAAGATAGAAACGTGTCGAGATCACATTGCAATCTTAGTAAATATCTAGAAACTATATCTTTAATATTTAAAAATAAATCATGCCAAGATTGACCAGCCACCCCAAGTAGCACCCGTTCACGAGCATGACGCACAGACCAGCCATCATTTCCTTCGCCATATTAGAGGGAAGGAACTGACCCGGCCAATATGACACCACAAGCAATGGCATTTCAGTGAGCATGACAATCCAGGACATAATAAGAAAAAATAAACTCAATAGAAAGCCAATAATGATCACAAAACGTCTCCTGACAAATTTTAAATGTAGTTATTATTCTTATATAATTCTGCATCAAAATTAGCAACTAACCCCATGACTTTTTATCATTTAAAAAGTCATTAATAGTGTAATAACCCTTGCTTAAAAGATGATTTTTTACTTCTAGTTTGAATTTGTGTAAGGGTAGGTTCATAACTTCAAGAGGTAGTTTGTTATAGAAACGTACCCCGAGTCCCGCAAATGAATTGTGGACTTTATGAAGACGGTGATACGTACCAACTAGTTTATGTTTGTTCCTTGTGTTTAGTGTATGAATGTCACTGTTTTTAGAAAACAGGTGTATATTTTGTTTAACGAACATGATGTTGGCAAAAATGTACTGAGATGCAACTGTCAGAATGCCTATTTCTTTAAACCTTTCTCTAAGTGAAACTCGTGCGCCTAAATTGTAGATAGAGCGTACTGCTCTTTTCTGGAGTATAAATATGGTTTCAATATCGGCGGCCTTTCCCCACAGTAGTATGCCGTAAGACATGACGCTGTGAAAATAACTAAAATATACAAGCCTAGCTGTTTCTACGTCTGTAAACTGCCTTACCTTTCTTACTGCAAAAGCTGCGGAACTAAGTTTCCCTGCAAGACATGATATAGCCTCTAGATAAGTGGCATAAGCGATAGTCGAATCAAAAAGTCAAAAAAGAAAGTGTATGGGATTTGACGTAAGTTTACGACGTTAAATGGTAGACGCACGTCAAATTCCGTACATTTTATTTTTTGACTTTTTGATTCGACTATCGCTTATGCGACTTGTCTAGAAGCTCTGGTAATGGTACGCTTTGCGCCCGCGACGTCTTCGCAGCGTGTTCACTGCAGTCTCGCCGAGAACTCGCACTCGCTCAATCGCTAGTGTAATAAGACCCTAACTATACCTATTCTAGTCAATAGCACATGATACGTCACATCTCGAATAGCTCGGACGTAAAACAAAAGGTAACAGAATACGTCGGTCGGTCGCCGGACCGACTTAATGTAGCGCACATATCATAGTCCGCGGACAAAGATGGCGACGGAATACTAACAATAGATGAACGAGTGTTTGTTTATTTGTCATGGTCCATTGTGCGATATATGAGATGCTGTTATTGTGAGGTAGATGAAGCACGCGGTTTCGGTCGTCTTTGTGGTAAGGAATCACCCATACTACTATTATCAATTCTAAAGTAAATCTGTTTGTCGATGGATGTTTAAGGCGTCTATAAAAAATGCTATTGAAGACACTATGACATCATCGTTATATTAATAAAAAAATCGGCTATGTTTGAAAGCGCAAAATGCTTTTTTGTGCTTTTTTCCTAAAATGCCCACGAGAAAAGGAAATTCTCAGCATAGCAAAGCCACAAAAAAGTATGACGGTGTTAAGATAGTCTTAAGCGAATCCAAAATATTCCACCAAGGTTTGTTTATAAGCCTTGCTACTTACTAAAAGCGTTACAATTCCGTACTCTCGTGACCAAACATAATTTCTGCTACCTATTAATTTACTAATTAAAAAAGAAAACTTACAAAATACTCGAATAAACGACACACAAACTTTCACTCAGTTTTAATACTTTCTATTGAAAAAAAAGCTACCAAAACCTTTAGAAAAAGTTTAATACAGCTACATTTACGCGGCTTCTTTTATTTCAAAGACTCTTTGTTATTCTTTTCTATTTTCAAGGGTTGAATAAAATTTCTGAAGACAGAGCTGAATACTGGCGAAACTTTAAAAAGAATTTGTATATACAGGGGGTACAGGAAAACAGAGCTTTTTAATCTATAGGTGCTAGAAATTGACAGTGTTTACCTTCACCATATACATATATCTATATATACATATTCACTATCAATCATAATGTGTGCCTCAGAAAGCATTTAATGCTGTTGTTCCTACACCTGATTTGTCTTCCTACGCCTTTGTCTATGGACAGCCTCTTTAGACAAGCGGCATAAACAGTAGTCGAATCTAATAGAATAGAAAGCAGATGTATGGTATTTGATATAAGTGCACGACATTATATCGTAAACTTATCAAATGTCAAATATTTTATTTGCCAAATATAGGTTATTAAGGTTGGTGCAAAAGTGTTGACTGCATTTTACCATGACACTGGTGTGCAATTAATTACAATATATTTTAATGGAATACACTTTTTTTTATTAAACAAAATGAGGTCACGGGTTCGATTCTCGAGTCGAGTGATATTGGGATTAATTAAAAATTTACAGTGTCAGTCGCAACTCTGGATTTGTGCCGAGTGCATGGCAATACGCTCATCTTAGACCATAATATAGCTGGCAAAATGCCTATCCTGTTTAAGAAAAAGACGTGAAGATAAACTAGGAACCAGATACGGTGAATCTATGTATAGATACGGAAAGTTGGCTATATCCATTCACTCGCTGCTATAAGAGAAAATCAAACTTTCCAGTACTAAAGGTTGCATCTATTGGCATTTGACCAGAATCCAGTTAGCAGAACCTCAAACCGGTCCCTTAAGGGACAGTCCCTTTTGCAGTAAAGCAAGTTACATTTAAACAAGTACCTAAATCTACATCGAATTCATAACATTATATAATATTTGATTTGTTAAATCAAATACTTATTTAGTAATTGATTTGCAAAGGCTGTTTATTTGATTCTATGTTCACAGATCGAATGCCACGAGTTGTGAATGTCCGTACTTGTATATTACCATATCAAGGAATTATTTTGTTCTATCAAATCACAAGAAACGAACACCAGATTTCTTATATTAAAAAAGCGCTTTAATTATTAATTAATATTAATTATTATTTTAATTATTAATATTAATTTAAGGTAACTCCCGCACCAGGAAATAAGCTCTGTGTCGCGGGGTCTTTACAAATGTACAAGTTAAGTACGTACACTTGCCTCAATAAACAATCATTTATGGATGAAACAAAGTTTTGTCCCGCGCAGAAATCGAACCTTGACCACATAGACACATTTCAATTTCTAAATATAAAAAAAAAACATGATGAATCATGACGTCGCGATGGTCTGGGCTTTTTTTAACGAAGGGAAAACTGGGAAATTAGGAAAAAGATAAAAATATCTTGAAAATATTATAAGTACTCGTAAAACTAAATTCACGACTAAAAAAGGAACGTTAAAATTAATTTCCGTTGATACGTCCTGCTCAGTCGAATGTCGCTCACAGAATGACAAGCGACTCCTAGCGCGACCGGAAATTTAAACTTTTCGTCGACTACCCGCGTAATTTAACTTTTTAATATCGATATGTTCAATCTGCTCTGGGTGATATCTATCACTTTTTGTCTGAAGCGAACAAAAAGTGTCACTTTTATTGATGATATTGAAATTTTTAACGTTTATAGATTATAATTATAAATATATTATGCATTTACTCTACTGAAAGAAAGATTTCATCTCTTAGGCTGCAAGTTAAGAATTTTCCTTAGTAATTTGGTCTTTATCACGATTCAAAATCCCCCAATTCACTTTCCAGTAGTAAGAAAAATAAACAAAATTCCATGTATCAATGATTCATTGAAATGCGGATTACTTTGGTTACTAACACGATAAACTTTATAATCGACGCATTTATTTATATTATAGGATTCATATAAATAAGTGCGAGTAGGAGCTAACTCTATTAAGGTTCTGCACATATAAACGTATATTATTATCTATAGAAGATAAAACTGAATATTTCAATCACCAAGCATACATACCTACATAATATTTCTAGCAAACCATAAGTAATCGTTTTTTTTGTGCCTATTTAATCTGCAATCAGTGCTAAACTATAAACAGATATTTTGCATTATATAAGGTCCAGTCGACTGTGTTCTCCATCAAGGACATCTATACGATACGATTATGGGATCAATTTGGTGTTGTATACAATTGCAATATGTATTTTTATACCGTTTTGTGTAGCTTAGATTTGTTAATTGGGCATAATTAAAAATTAGGTTTGGGACTCTCTCTCTATACAAATAAAACTATACAAATAAAACTCTCTCTATACAAAACCTTTTCAGATTTTAGGTCCATCATTTGTAAGAGTTAGAGACTTGTCACATACGGACTGACAGTAATACAGACACAAATATTAGACTAAAAGTAATAAGACAAGACAAAAATAGAGCTATGTTTAACCTTTGAATTACGGAACCCTAGAAATAAGTATAAAAAATGATTTTGATATCAGGTTATGTGCAATAAATCACTAGTATCTTATCGGTAAAGTTAATATGAACAAAATCGATAGAAAACTAGGTTTCCTTAGTCCAAATAAATGTACATTTTGTACCTACCTCAATTTTACCGTCATCTTTAAAGCGATATATTTCCGATATTAATTTTAATTTCGATCCAAAAACCTTACAAGAGGTAAAAAAGTTTTTATCTTATGATCGGAAATAAATTGCTTTAAGGACGTCATGGTACGGTCCCTTATCCCAATCTAAGAATAGCCTGTACTATCTGACAAAGATGCACTTAAATCAATGATATAATAAAGAAAGATAAGCTATTTTGATACTGAGCGACGTTTAGTTTTGTTTCAATGTTTTAGTGCATAGGTACTTGCTTTTAGATTTTAAGTATGAATGCGATAGATAATACGGAACGTAATGATACAGAAAGATATAGTGATAGATGAAAAATAATAATAATATTTTCGGGACAACTCACACATCGCTATCTGATCCCAAAATAGGAAGAGCATATGCTATGGTAACGAGACAACTGATAAACACATTTAAATATTTCTACCCTTGCGCCATCACATCTTCCGAGTACAGCGGGTTCGGCTGGCGCTGCTGCTGCAGCCGCTGAGGCCCTTAAACGGCGCAAATACAGCCTTTTGGGCACTTTTCCGGTTGACAGTGATTCGGAGGAATATTATGACGCCTAAACTATTGCCTTTTATTTAATTAATTAGTTTTTCATATTTAGGTTTAGTTAGTATAAATAAGTTTTTTCATATTATTCTTGTATATAGCATTAATATAGCATTAATTTATGTAATAAATGGATCTCAATATTTCTAAATACATACTCGTACATGTTATAGATAAATTACACCCAGACACAGAAAAAACATGCGTGCTCATCAGACAAATATTTGTACTGGGTGGGATTGAAACCCACGACCACCGGCTTAGCAGTCAGAGTCATCATCCACTAGACGAACAGGCCAGTCGTATTTAGCAACAGTCCCATACTATGGACAGCATCAGTTTTAGTCTATTTCACATAGCATGGGTATTGTGACGTTTAAATGAAGATGACAGAAAATGATTGAATCAATCTCTAACCAATAGGCTAATTGAATGATCAAGAGCCTAGAGTATTCAATCGATAGGTTTTAATTTAATCGTCTTTAATTTTCATTGATATTTATATTCAATTGTTAAATATACTATAATTAGTAGTGCTATATCTACGTCTTTCTTATAATAATAATAGCAACCCATATATGTCCCACTGCTGGGCACGGGTCTCCTCTCCTCTATCAAGAGAGAGAGAGAGGGTTTAGGCCTTAATTCACACACGCTGGCCTAATGCGGGTTGGTGAATCTGACATGTCTTTAGAATTTCTTCTAAGACATGTAGGTTTCCTCACGATGTTTTCCTTCACCGTTAGCAGATGGCGAATCATTTGATTCGTACATATAAACTCCACAAAGTGAAATTCACATTGGTACTGCCCAGGATCGAACTCGCACCTCTTGCGTGCAAGTCGGATACTTTCCCACTCGGCCACCACCGCTATACGTCTTTCTTACTACATAGAATATCAATTACTTCAAATACAGTTACATTTGCACAGTCATAATTTAAATTCAATTTATTATCATACAGACGCGTAGACGTGACCTTTGCAACACGAATTAACACTAAAATGGTTGGCATTTAAATAGATTTAAAAGTTCATTTATCCGTTAATATATAGGCACTAAAAGGCCTATAATAAAATATACACGAACAATCAAATAAAACTGTCCAATTAAACTGTCAATCAACAATATAAATACGACTGATAAATCGCGAACAACAGGTGTCGTACGAGTCACGAAAGAATACTATTTAATATCCACTCGTCTGTGTCTAACTGGCTACCCATCTTATTCCTGTTCTAATAAACCATAATTTAATACCAATTTGCCAGAAAACGAGCGCAGAGAAGAAAAAATACGGGAATTACAATACTATTAATCAACATTAGGTACAAACTTTGTCTGTGTTCGAAACTAAAAAAAAAGTAAACAAATAAGACAGGAAGGAATGTTTAGATTTTACAAAGCGATAGTATCGTTAGTAATAAATTACTACGTCTATTAGTAGCCAAATATTTTTGACTGATCGAATAACCAATTTAAATTGATCTGTAGAAATCCGTCACTCAAAAGTCCCAAAGTACTGGCAGAAACAAAATGTACAACAGTCTATGGATCTTCGTTAACCGGTCGTGGGTGTTTGGCGATTGTCCAAGTTTGCGGGTAAACTTCACCTATTGTAGATTCATGCCACTCAGAATTACACCGTATGACAAATGTAATAGAGTTGTAAATTGGTGTACGGCTGTCAGTTTGTTAAGTTATTAGGTTTTGATAGCTTCTAGGTAAGTATGCTGGTAAACGATATAAAAACGATATTAAAAGTTTTTAGATGAAAAATGACGTAATTTTATATAATTGCATTATAACAGAGATCAAGAGATGAATGATAAACGAAATTAGGATTATGGCTGTAATTATTTGGATGCGCCTCAGCGGAATATAATTTCGCTTCGTTCAATTTGTTTGCGTCTTCATTTAAAATGATCATTTATCTTGTTTCTAAAAGAATTCACGCTGTCAGTAATATAGTTATTACAATTTACAGAACATTGAGGTAATGTTATTTACATTTTTGTGAAAATTGGATTGTCAAGGAAATCCAATTTTCGTTTGGATTTTTTAGTCTTGCAAAATGGATATTAGTCAACAGACAAGACTTACTAGTTTTTTTTTTTTTTTTTTTATACTACCAAGTAGGCAAACAAGCATACGGCCCGCCTGATGGTAAGCAGTTACCGTAGCCTATGGACGCTTGCAACACCAGGGGTATTACTCGCGCGTTGCCGACCCTTTAGAAACCTTATAACTCCTTTCTTGAAGAACCCCATGCTATAGTCTATAGTTTATCAATCTAGTAAGTCTTGTCTGTTTGCTACATATTTAGTTATTGATTGTACAATAAAATATAGTATTTTTTCTTTTCTTAAGACATTGTCCGCGACGAAAGGGCTTGTTCCTTAGTGCAGGAGGCACTAAGAAACAAGCGCTTACGTCGCGGAACACAATTAAAATTAACGGACACAAATTAAACCCAGACTCGGAATAAAACATTTATGATTCACAACACGAATTTGTCTCGTTTGGGAATCGAACCCATGACCATGACATAGCAGTCAAGCCACTAACCACTGAACCACCAGGCCAGTATTATATTTATATTTATAATACTTATAATATTTGTTTTTAGTAATATACAGGCTTGTTTACCCATTGTCTGGTTGCCATATGGATTGATGGAGAAATATAATCGACACTATCAAAAGAAAGTTACGATCCTCAGTGAGGGAACGATTGAGAAGAGAGGGGCTGGAGCTATTATTTTTATACTACTAAGAAGACAAACAAGCATACGACTCGCCTGGTGGTAAGCAGTTACTGTAGCAAATGAACGCTTGCAATACTTGGGTTAACACTTGAGTATTGCTAACCCTCTAAAACCCTTTTAGCAATGTACAATATCGTTATATTATCATACCTCAACATAAACAAGTATTATTTAAATTCAGCACGTAACGCCATAGCTCAAGTTTTGGATGCAAACTGACGATATCTACAGATGTAAGCCATCACATCTCTTGGCACTTGACAGAGAGCAACAGATGTCGATATGTTTCAGGAAAATATTTAAAAAATATCCTCCACGGAGAAAATATAAGGTTTAAGTAACTACACACAGTAGTGTAGTTATGTTCCTGCGTGTGAGTACAAGTCTCCAGCGCTCAATTAGGGATGCGTTTTGAAAGAAACGTATTTCTATCCCAGGGATACTCCCATCATAAAGCCCTGGTGTAAAAAAAATGGGTTGGCAACACGCAAGTGATATTTCTAGTATTGCAAGCGTCCATAGGCTACGGTAACTGCTTAACATCAGGCGGGCCGTATGCTTGTTTGCCACCTAAGTAGTATAAGAAAAAAATTGGTAAAAATAAAATTTTGCATGCTTAAGAGCTGAGTATGGTGATTGGTGATACCCTATATTAATTTAAGAACCCTATAAACCCATATTTCGCAAATAAATGATTTGATTTATCCTGTGAGGCACAAATAAGCCGTAGTACATATGTACACAGCCGTACACAATATAGCCAGATTATTCAAAGTGGTCTTTGTTCGACATAATCTCATAACAGCGATACGTCAGTCTGTCCATCATGGCGCGGGTGTTGCATATCGATGACGTCACGTACACATCACAATATGGCTATCGATAAAGCGGGCTTTGTCACACAACTACAATCATCAAGAGAGGTAGGGCACCATACTAGCGAGCAAGCAACGAGTATAAGGCCCGCCTGGTGCACGCAAGTACCATTGGTATTGCAAGCGTCCATAGGCATCGGTACACTATGGGCCTCGTGCGAAGGCTCAAAGTCACCCAAAGAGCGATAGCGAGAGCTATGCTTGGAGTTTCCCTGTGAGATCGAATCAGAAATGAGGAGATCCGTAGGAGAACCAAAGTAACCGACATAGCTCGAAGAATTACCTTCATGAAGTGGCAATGGGCCAGACACATAGCTCGCAGAACTGATGGCCGTTGGAGCAGAAAGGTTCTAGAGTGGCGACCATGAACTGGAAGACGAAGCGTGGGCAGGCCTCCAACAAGGTGGACCGACGACCTGGTAAAGGTTGCGGGCAACAGATGGACAAGGTCGGCTCAGGATCGAAAGTTGTGGAAATCTTTGGGGGAGACCTATGTCCAGCAGTGGACGTCTTTTGGCTGAGATGATGATGATGATAGGCTACGGTAACTGCTTAATAGGTGCTTTTGGGCTACCCAAGTAGTATAAAAAAAATACTTTTAAGGCTTCTTTAATACTTTTAAAGGCCTTACCCTAGTCATCGAATTGGCTGTAGGGATAAAAAATGTGCTGTCATTTGTTTTTAAGACGTTCATAACTATCATGCATTTGATCTAAATGAATAAATGAGTTGGACTTTAAAAACGCGGCTCGACCTCTTTGTGCCTTAGAAAGCACATAAAGTCGTTAGTTCTGCGTCTGATCTCTCTTCAGTCGTGTCGGATTACCGTCGCATCGGACTATGATAGTGAAGTGCATCTGTGTTTACGCACATACTTTTACACTATAATATGTCCTGAGTACCAATTCTGCTAATTTACGGATGGCACAATTGAATATGAATTGATTCTCAATTGAATAACAATAGCATATTAATTTGGTATTCTGCTAATAAAAAGAGCAATAGTTGGAAAACTATTGGTCTCAAATTATTAGCATCTTTGGTATAACATTATTGGTATTCTGCTAAATAATTTAAGTCTAATGGTTTTCCAACTATTGACTCTTAAATTTATTAGCAGAATACCAAAAATGCTACTGAGATTCAAGTCGCCTGAGGCACAGGTTTACCTAGTTCAGGCAAACATTATTTTTGTACCTAGTTTAAATTTACTATCTTATTGTAAATGTATTGCATTTGTGTTTTATGAATAAACGATTATTATTATTAATTCAGTTTCAATTGAGCCATATGTAAATTAGCAGAATTGGGGCCCTGGTCAGTTAGCTAATCTATTAATATCTACTGATCCGGATGTAAACTTATCAATCCAGGGATTAGCTGATAACAATGACATAATGGTAAAATCAAACTACAGATAGGTAATAAAGGGTATGATAAAAAGTATATTATCATTGTTGTTTTGTTAACTTGTTAACATATCTGAAATAAACACTCATTATTTACCTTGAAACGGCTGTACCTATTTTTTTATAATACTTGGGTGGCTAACAAGCATACAGCTCACCTGATGTTAAGCAGTTACCGTAGCCTATAGACGCTTGCAATACTAGAAGTATTACTTGTGTGTTGCCGATGCATTTTTTGTCATCATTAAGATGGAATATCCTTGGGATAGGAAAACGTTTCTTTCAAAACGCATCCCTGAATGAGTGTGTTGTTATTTGGCTGAGGTCTTCTGTAAGGTGGAGGTCCTTCCCCAGTCGGGCTAGCTCGCTAGTATAGTGCCCTGCCTCTCTTAAAATGTTTTTTTATAAAACAACATGTTAAAAACATTGAACACCTTAAAGTCCAAGGAGAGACTTCGTCTTTGCGTGTATTCCTAATTTATTTATTTAACTTTTGCACATATATTGTACATAGGTGGACTAAAAGCATTCTAACAAAGCAAGATGAAATAAAATATAAAAAGATAGTAGGTGCATTCCGAAATTTTGTGGTATACGGTACACTCGTACTATAAATATTTTATTGTCCGTGTGGTGACGGATTGAGAATACAAGTGTCACCACCACTTTCCACCAAAATGTGTCGTATGAGTCGACTAAGGGAGTAACTCAGGCAGATAATATTCACTGCAAGAAAGGAAATACTCGAAACAAAACCCTATACCATCTCGTCTGGCCACCGGGGTATAGTAGGTTAATATGTATGGAGGAGACGCGTGCCCAACAGTGGGACGTGTATGGATTAAGATGAGATAAATATTTTAATTTGATATCGAATAATATACTAAATAACTAATTGTAACTATAATTATTTAATGTCCTAGATCGATAACAGTCTGGCGAATCGATAGGTCCGCAATGATAATTAAAAGCTTACCGCAATCCGTATAAAGGCGACAGTTTTCTAAAAATACATCAAGACTATACTATAAAAAAATATTTAAATCAATTGGTCCTATGTCTGTAACGGAGTTATGGCGATGTATTTTCGATGTTAATTTGAAATTCTTTATTACCTAGATTTAAGGTTGTCATTGTTCAAATAACTCGCTACAAGGACTCTCCGGTTGTCGGATTGCTGATAGTCCAATTCCATTGAATCATGGGCATAAGGGACTAGAAAGCGCACAGTAGGCTAGGCTGCATTGAGATTGGAGGTCAATTTTATTTTATTTAAAGTCGGTTAAAAATATACAAACATTTAATTCGAATTTAGAACTTCGCACAGCAAAATAATTTCATAAAGACATAGGTACATTGATTGCTACACATTTCTGAACTAATTGCCATTTTAGGAATGACTTCTAACACATCATTATCTGCAATAAGGTGGCGTAGGAATTTAATTTAAAACTAACATGGCGTAAAAAGTATAATATTCTTTCTATACTACATGACATTATTAAGATCTGTTTCTTCATCACAAACTAAATCTATCACAAAAGCGTAGAAGCACCATCAATACCTAAAACAGCACCATTCAAATTAGGACAAACACCACTTGCAACGAATACCACCATTTTAGCCACTTCCTCAGGCTCCACTATCTTCATATCAGCTGCTAAACGCTCATAACTCTTCTGTCTTTCTTCTTCTCCCATATCCAGATTTGACATTATATTAGTTCTGGTCACACCTGGCGCTATACAGTTAACTCTTACTCCTTCAGTTGCTAGTTCGATTGCTGCGCATTTTGAAAACTTTTCCAGTCCAGCTTTTGCTGTGGAGTATGGCAAAAAACCATGTCTTATCCTGACATAGTTTGTTGAGATGAAATTTATGACATTTCCTTTTGTTTTCACTAGGTATGGTAAAGCTAGATGAGTTAATTTGTATGGCACTCTAAGATTGATATCTATCATTTCATCAAAAACGTCTATATTGTCATCAAATAGACATCCGACCATTAATTTTCCAGCTCCATTCACTAGGACATCAATTCTTTCGTATTTAGCTACTGTTTTGGTAATTACTGCAGCACAACTTCCTTTAGCTGTCAGGTCTAATCTGATGTATAAAGGTTCAAGTCCATTGGCTTTTTGGCACTTATCTGCAACGCATTTAAGTCTTAGCTCGTTTCTCCCTATCAGGGTTAGTTTAGCGCCGTGTTTCGCGAAGAGTATGGCTGATGCTGCACCGATTCCTGAACTTGCGCCGGTGACGATTACAACTTTATTTGTAAAATCCATTTTGCTACAAAATATCACGATAAATTTTAAAGTCAGAGTTTTAAATTGCAGTATTTATCGAGAAATTTCCAACTTGTTTTGAACAATTTTTTATACGATGATAAACTATAGATAAGTAAGTGCGGTCTTGACCGCAGCTCTGATAATACTGAAGATATACTGTTTTTGACAAACACACGTTGTTTGTACGATAAGATAGACGTTATCAGAGCATGTCTTGCACAATTGTATCTCAGTGTTCAATTACAGACAAATAAGTAGTGTATTTTTAAACACTTATTTATAGATATAAGAAAGTAAAAAAAATATTTCGTCACCGATCCTGGTGTTAATATTTATGGGTCGGAACAAAATGTTTATAGGGAACGGTAACTGCTTACCATCAGGCGGGCCGTATACTTGTTTGCATCCTTAGTTAGTATAAAAAATATCATGCTAAACATTTTTAACAAATTAAATCAGCAGCTAAGATTCCATATTACACTTGCGAGCAACATCATAACACCCTTGCGCTTCAAGTGTACGTCAGAGACGTAATGGGGGAGCTTATCTCCCTCCATTAGTCGAATTGAACTGGGCACTTTTGTTTGCAACGCAGTGTACTGGGATTGTTGCGATGCATCGTGTTTGTTTGGTCTAAACCACAAGAGCTAGAGGGGAATGTTATTAAACATTTTTTGATTCAACAGCTTTCAGAATATCACTATACTAAGTATGTAGATAAAAATGATAGACGTGAAAGACGAACATCGCCCCTCATCACCCCTTAAAGTAGACATAAGTTTACGCCTTATTGTAATAAATAATTATTTTCACAAAGTAATATGCCAATAATGGAAAATATCTGCGGCGCGATGTAAATTATATCGAGTACTTAATAAATAATACAGCAATAGTGGCGCCAAATAAAACCATTAAGAAACAAACGAACATACAAACAAACAAACAAAACAAAGTTTCGCATTTATAATATTAGTATGGATTTTAATGTATAAATGTGAAAGTTTGTAAAGATGAATGGATGTATGTGTGGATGTTTGTTACTCCTTTATGTAAAACCTACTGAACGGATCTAAATGAAACTTGGCATAGAGATAGATTATAGTCTGGAACAGCAGAAAGGCTATTTTTTAACGCGCTAACCGATATCAACGCGGGTGGAGCCGCGGGTAACAGCTTTTATACTCGTACGTAGACAATGTTAAATGTTGCGTTTTAGTTATCAATTGCTTTCAAATAGAAGTAATTTACAATTGAGCACATAAACAGACCTAACATCAACAAGAATCACTTCATTTGGTCTTATACTTTATCTTTTCCTCTGCCACTCTAATGTTACTGTTAAAATAAAAATTAAAGAGTTAATTTTGCCTCCGTTTATGATATTTGCCTGTGAGTATAATAAAGAAAAGAATAGTTACTCCCAAAATCGCTACCGCTTGTAAATTAAATCAAACGCGTCTGAAAATAGAAACAGAACGCAATCCGATTAATAATATCCAGCTTCACGTATTATACGATTGATTTAACCGTAATAATAATTGTATTATTACAAGGCCATACATTATCTTCCAATCCTATTTTTGACTAATATTTACAAAGACTTGTCATATACGCGGGAGGTATTATTATACAAAAGGAGGCACAAGTGTGTGCGCAAACATAAGTGCATTCAAAGTCCGACGGGACGGTAAACCGACGAGTGCGGAGAAAGATCGAAAGGAACAACGGCTTTACGTGCTTTTCGAGCCAAGAACCGCCAATTTTTTAACTTTGGGTAATTGTGATTTTTTCAATAATAATAAGCTATTTAGCGTGGGCAGTGACCAGTTAAAGGTTGCGGGCAACCGATGGACAAGGTCGGCTCAGGATCAAGAGTTGTGGAAACTCTTTCGGGAGGCCTATGTCCAGCAGTGGACGTCTTGTGGCTAAAATGATGATGATGAATAAACCACTTTATCCATTTTATCCAAAACCGCAGACATACGCTAATCCTTCTAATATTATAAACGTCAAAGTTTGTAAGTATGAATGGATGGATGTATGGATGTATGGATGGATGTATGGATGGATGGATGGATGTTTGTTACTCTTTATCGTAAAAACTACCGAACGGATCTGGATGAAATTTGGCACAGAGATAGATTATGGTCTGGAATAACACATAGGCAACAAAAACACATTTTTACAGCGATAACCGACATCCACGCGGGCGAAGCCGCGGGCAACAGCTAGTATAAAATAAAACCGAAAAACATTACCATCTTGCAACAGTCAAGTAAATAACCAAGGTCACAAAAAACATAAGGAAAGAGTTTCCATCAAAATAAGGGAGGATGGGGTGACGGAGATAAAGAGGGGAGACAAAACATAAAGTAAATGAGATATTATCTCTTGGCCATTGACGAGGCAACCCATCTTCGTATTAAGTAGCTACATTGTGATATTTCAGAGGGAAAATGTGAACGAATTTTTTTTATACTACTTATAAGGCAAACAGACTTACGGCCCGCCTGATATAAAGCAGCTACCGTAGCCTTTGTTGTCCGTTATCCGTGTGGTGAATCCAGTGGTGTGGTAAAGAATACAAATGTCAATACCCCGTTCCATCTCGAGGGTTTCGTAGGAGTCGACTAAGGGAGTGAGTCAGGCAGACAATATGCACTGCAAGAGAGGGAAAACTCAGGACAAAACCCTATACCAACACGTCTGGCCAGCGTGGTATAATAGGCTACTATTCTTCCAAGCAGAGGAGACCCGTGCCCAGCAGTGGGACGTTTATGGGCTGCGATGAAGAAATGCGTTTTGACCACAGCAAAATCAAAATAAACGCTATCCTTTTACCAGATTCACTAAATAGTTTTAAAAAAAGACAATAGTTTTTAAAAAGACAACTCCCGCACTAGAGAACAAGCTCAGTATAGCAGGGGACTTTATGACAAAAATAATAAAGTTTTAATAAATACCCAGTAGATGTACATTAATTTCCATCACTACAAACAAGGACTTACCTGAAACAAAAACAAAGAGATTATTAGTACATTATAACAGCCACAAACAAGTTAACATTATTGGTTTTAAGTTTGCAACTCTCGGAAATCACCAACAGATTTAGTTTACCTATTAAGTACTTGAGATATTAGTAATAGGAACAATGATAATATTTAATAATACAAAAATAAGTTTGCCTCAATCAGATACGTTATTAAAATATCTTCTCCAGACTTCTCTTTGGGTTTCCTCACGATATTTTCCTCCGCTGTTAACAGATAGGTAAATCATTTACCCATGACGTAAAAAAGGTCGCTGGGATGGACTGGATGCGGAAGGACGACCGTGTGGCGCATGTTAGAAGAGGCCTATGTCCAGCAGTGGACTGCGATAGGCTGATTGATTGAAATCATTTATTAAGTACAAAATTAAATTTATATTAGCGCTGCTGGCGGGGATCAAACTCATACCTCGCCCGTTAAATATTATTGTACCCCCAATTAATGTTTGACACAAACTTCTTAATAGGTTATACACTTCTTTAATTCCACAAAACCTTTTTACAAACATATTTCAACTTACAACTTGTATTAAACGCAGAATAAGAAAATATCCCCAGGGTAGGGCTATTAAACGAGCAATTTAACTCCACTCGAGCGCAAATTGTTTGGGAATAGCCGTAGAATCGCTAATTTTATGGCCCAAAGTCTACCGTTAACAGTTGGACTTGTTCTTGCTTCTTAAGTATTTAAATTAGGCATTAGGATGCCAGGAGCTTAGTAGCCTATTCAGGTGAATAGTAGTATAAAAAACCTCCTTGTAGTTTAAAAAAAGAACCACATCAGGTGATGTGGATATTTTTGAAGTGAAAACTTCTTTTAGCACGGTACGCATATTTTTAGATGAGATAAAATCGCTGGATTCGCGACACCGTTACGAGATGCAGCTTGACATATCCGAAAAATCATTTTTCGACTGTCACGTTATTAAAGCAAAGAGGCGATATAGGCATGTACATATAGCAGACCGTGAACGCGTCTAGATAAATAAAAAAAAATCATGTGATTACACTCTTACCCTTTGATAATCACTTTCAAGTCATCATGACACTTTATTACGAGCGGTATTTTAATCCAATAAACCCATGAGTACACGTAATAAAGCTTCATTTATCATTGGACTAACCAGCTGTTTTTATTCTGCCTGTGTGATCGGAGTATACAACTGTAATTATTCATTCCTCCCCTCCCCTGGTGCGAAACGATAAGGTGACTTCAAATTAATGAAGTGGCCATGATTAATAAAGATGTGAATAATAACTTGTGAAAAATTGCGAAATTGTTTGTGTTTTTTTTTATACTACTTGGGTGGCAATCAAGCATACGGCCCGCCTGATGTTATGCAGTTACTGTAGCCTATGGACGCTTGCAATACCAGAGGTATCACTTGCGTGTGTGGTGTTAAAAATGGGTTAGCACCATTTTTTAACACCAGGGCTTCAAGATGGAGTATCCCTGGGATAGAAATACGTTTTTTTTCAAAACGCATGTAAAAAAATGTTACCAAAATTACTTTAACCTTGCTTCGTCCTTCAATCGCTCATCGGCTTAAGTCCAATACCAATACCCTCACCATTCGTTTCAAGTTCCAAAGTACTCTAAGAACCGACCGGTTCCACTTGGGTCCGTCGATAACCACAGCACATCAATATTCATCGCTTAACCACCTCTATCTCGAAGGGTGCAGTTAATCACCCGCGCTGAACTACTACCGCTGAATTAAGGGTTGCCATGGAAATGGATACCAGACAAAAGGATTTTGCTGCCAGGATTTTTTGCAACACTAGGTCAAGAACTAAAACCGTTTTCAGACTAAATTGAGAAACAGTAGGAAATATAAGTAAATAGCCCGACCTAGTTATTAAGTGAGTGACACCCCTGGTGTTGCAAACGTCCATAGGCTACGGTAACTGCTTACCATCAGGCGGGCTGTATACTTGTTTGCCACCTTGGTAGTACAAAAAAAAAACGCAAGAATTTCACTTCTTCGTCTTCTTTTCGTTCGTTCCCCTCTACAAAAAAAAGACGAGTCTTTTTTTTATTATCTATCTATTCATCTATTAAATGCTTTGCTCATACCGCCCCGTCCGGGGAAGCGAGGCGGTGATGTCGGACTCTTCGGCTCGTTGTCGTCTTCGTTGCTCTAGTGTGGCTGCTGATCACGAGATTCTTTCGATTTTGGGTTCGTTTCCGACAGATCAGATAAAATAAAATTGGATTTGCTATTAAGAAATTCATTATACCTTAACTTTGGTGTACCCCGGAAAGCACTTTAAGAATAGAAAAAAATCAGACGTAGGACCAATGTCCTAGGGCTTATTTCATCCCATCGGACTATGACAGTAAAGATAAACAGAAGCAACACCAATAATGATAACCGAAGTCGGTTTTTGATCATGTCCATACCTGTCGCATTACAATACGCTGCGCAGTGCAAATAATCACATAAATTACATTCTTAAAAAATGGTTAGTGGCAGCCCTAGGCAAATTAAGCCGTTCAATTCCGGACCATACCACTCTGTACTAGATCGAAGCGGTTACAGCCAGATAAAAGGGCGGGGACACACCGTACTCGATGTAATGGAGTGGACTAAGGGGAAATAAGGGAATGTTACTTCGTAAGTAAGCAAACAAAAGTTCTTTAAGTGTCTTGTGTGGTGGCGTTCTCTACATTTTAAGGGTTTTCTATATCTAAAAAAATTTTTAAAAATGTTATTGGCTTATATTTTTTTTAGCTCAAAAATATTTAAAGCAATGTCAAATATATCAAATTTAAATATTTAACGTCACTCCTAGACGTAAAAAAGAGGTTTACAAAGGAGTAAGAGCTCGGATGGCACAATTGGTAGTGTGCTGGGCCGGTACCCGTGAGGCACAGGTTCAAATCCTGCTTCGGACCAAATGACCGACGTGTAAATGTATATTTAAGACCACTTGAACTTGGAATATAATTTATATTTTATACAACACTCAGTGCAGTCTCAAAAGCGAGCTAACCATCGTAACCATACTCACATTATACTACATATATACACTTCACACTTGCAGTCAAATGCAGTCAACATTGGCTGAACTTACAAAATTAATTCTCATTGTGCCTCAAACCTATCCAGGGACAGTCGGCCCGTGCAATCGCTATTACCTACCGAGCCACCGTAGCAATTGAGCCGAGTACAGATCGACTATCACACCAAACATTTAGCGCAGCTTACGGTCTTTTGTAACCGTTACCTGATACATTTCCGAACGAGATAAATTGATGCTTGTGACTAAATAGCTGGATTTTTTAGTCAGATATTTTGTGAACGAAAATAAATTTATTTTTGTACGAGAACTGGAAGATGACTGTAATATGGCATATGGCTAGCAATAAAAATAAAAAGATGAGTAGAAAACTACATTAATCAATCAAGAAGATCATTGATTAATTCAATTGTACATTCCATTTATGTGAACGTATATATGTCGCAGAGAAATGCGGATATAAGGGATTTCACGAAATCCCTAGGGATATCACGAAATCCCGGCAGATGTCGAATATTCTTGTTTATTACGTCTTCTTACTAAAAGTATCCAGTGATATGACAAAATACCAATTTATCGTCAGTGATATGTCGTTTCACTACACTAAATCTAGTAAAATGTCAGAAAAGCGGATACTGCCGAACAAGTCGAGCTATGCATTTTTTTGTATAATTTCATTTAGCATAACGTTCATTTAGCATAACGTTCATTTAGAGTACAGATTATTTGGCATAATTTGACTAGGCATACTATAAAGATCATAGAATTTCAATTAGAATAATATAGATTGGGTTACTTTCTTCTTTAAAAATGCGTAGGTTAGGTTAGGTTAGAACTGTGACCTCTTATGAAACGAACATGCTCTCATGGGCAAGGATATAAAAACCAAATAATTATCATTAAATCAACTTTTATTTTATATTATTTATTTGTAATTTTGTTTTATTACTTTACTCATTAACAGTATTCTATCTATATCTGTGGTATTCTTTATTTCACTACATTTAGTTTAGTGAAACGACATATCACTGACGATTAATTTGTTTTTTTGTCATATCACTAGATAATTTTAGTAAGAAGACGTAATAAACAAGAATATTCGATATCTACCGGGATTTCATGATATCCCTAGGGATTTCGTGAAATCCCTAATATCCTCATTTCCCTGCGACATATATATACGTATGTGCTATAATATACTTGGCTCATTAATGTTCTGAACTTTAAATACCGATTATTGTTGAATTTTTGCATGCTTAAGAGCTGAGTAGAGTGATACCCTATATTAATTTAAGAACCCTGTAAACCCATATTTCGCAAATAAATGATTTGATTTCATTTGCTCTCTCATCTTTATCTTTTCCTCTACCACTCTGAGATTTGCTGGTAGAAAACTCATTATGAGTTGAGCTCGCCTTTGTACAAGGTATTTTCTTTGTACATTCTGTATATTTTGTGTGTACAATAAATAATTAAGAAGAAGTCCTTTTACTACAACAGCATCAAGATTTAAAGGCGGTAAGTCTATAAGGACCTAAACTACGTTTTTTCTTTTCTTATAATCAAATAATAGCCAATTGTTTCGAAGCGACGAGGAATCACCATAACAAACAAAACAAAAGTACTTTCATTATGCATAATCAAATTAATCATAAACATTCAACCGCATAGACCGCGATTTCCGTCTCGTGTCAGAAGAAATTACCACACGTTGCGTCATTTGACGCAAACTTTGTATAAAGCGCATAAGTACCGAAGAAATGAATAACTAATCAACATTAGCGATAATACTTCCGCGTATGCTTATCACTTACACCCTTAAATAAGCCTTACTTGTATTAAAATACGTGCTAAAATTCCTTGCATTAAATTTTAAAGGGTAGATTTTGCACGAGAATTTCGGCGAGTGTTATAATCTTTATGTCTTAGTAGTTAAAGGTGATATTGGCTCGTTAGAATTTTGTAACAGTTGCAACGATGCGATGCAATGAAACTTGGGAAGACGCGCGGTGAAAGTTTTCGCGCTTACTGTAGGAAAAACCGTGTGTTTGATGTTTGGTACAAGTTATAGGACGTAGAGTTTAACTAAATATGGTTTTAAATTTTTATTAACATTTGAGTTTTTAAGAACCCTGAAAGTCGCTGACTGAAGAATATAAGAATAAGAACGGCTAAGCAAACATATTTTGTCAGATATATAGTTTTTTTTTTAGGAAAACAAACAGCTAAAATAATAATATGAACAACATAAATAAAACACAGAAAACCAAGAAATATAGGTCTTCAGATTTAAATGTAGCTTAAATCTAAGAAATATAGTGAGCATATAAGTACATTCACGAAGTTATAGTAGATAAGGTATTGTAGGTCTATTAAGCAAAGGCGTTGCCCCTCAGATATTATGCCACAAATCATCTGTCTTAGATGCAAAGGCATTGTACATTTTGAACCTTTTATTTTGACTGCACGGTCAGTTATCTTGCCATTTACCACTGCGTGGCGTGTTGTGGGTTTAATCCCCCACCCGGGATAAACATTGTGTGATCCATAAATGGTCGGGACAAAAATTGTGTGATCCATAAACACCCAGGACAAAAATTATGTGATCCAAAAATCCATAAATGTCCCGAATTTGGCTATACTTAGTATCCATCTATCTAAGACTTTTCTTTAATTTGTGAAACAACATTATAGATTACAAATACGAGTAGTTGTTCCAAGTTTGTAAAGTTCCCTTGCGACATATGGCTTGTTCCCAAGTACTTTGGTTGTCTTTTTAAATAAAATCCGCTACAGTATCTAAATTACACCAAGCACTCTTACCTAACGATCAAATGCGTGTGAATCGAGTTATTTTTTGTGATATATTACATGAATCTATTGTGCTAGTGGAAATGAAACACTATAATAATCGTTCACTTTTCTAACACCATTGTATTAACTTTTACTTAAAAGAAAACGTCAACGTGTGTATAATCTTTATCTTTATATATATATTTCTTCTGTACGTGTGTATGTCACTGAACTCCTCCTAAACGGCTGGACCGATTTTTAAGACATTTTGTGTGTGTTCGGGTAGGGCCCCGGATGGTTTAGATTCACAATTGGACCCGGTAGGTTGCGCTACTGTCGGTATATCGGCTTTTCAGGGTAGAACGATGTCTGCCAGGTCCGCTAGTATATAATAGAAACTAGCGGCCCGCCCCGACTTTGAACACAGGAACACAACTACACCGCTGTGTGTAGTTATTTGGCTGTGTCTTCTGTAAGGTCCTTGCCTAGTCGGGCTAGCTCGCTAGTATGATGCCCTATCTCTCTTAAACCTTTATTCAATTCCTATGTATAAATTCCACAAAGTAAGATTCACGTTAATAATACTGTTAGGGATCGAACTCAACTCACACCTCAGGCATACAAGTATTTTAAAAGACTACTACTTCTGCACTAGAGAACAAGCTCTGTGTCGCGGAGGACTTTACAAACATACAATTAACGGACACAAATTAGTCCCAGACTAAGAACAACTCTTTGTCACACAACGTTTTACCCTGTGTGGGAATCGAACCCACAACCTCGTGCACAGCAGGCGCATACTGCGGCCACTGGACCAGCAAGGCATTCAAATATGTGTGTATGATATCGTATTATTGTTTATTATGCACACAAAGAATGTAAACAACTTTCTCTATCGTCTGAGAAACATTCATGAATCAATATTTTCTAGCATTTACGTGAACACTGCGAGTGATTTGTTGATATATAACATACTTACGTGAAAATTCACATAACTATTCAATCAATCAATCAGCCTATCGTAGCCCGCAGGCCACTGCTGGACGTAGACCTCTCCTAACACGCGCCACAGCACACAGTCCATAACCAATACTGCAATGAAACTATTGCAGTATTTTTAATCATTACAAGTCCTCCTAAATAAATTTCGGTAGGGCGGAATATATTATTTTTGACTGCAACGTTGTTTCAGTAGGTTCAGTAGCTATCTCGAAATTTACTACTGCGCGGCGTGACATGGGTTCAATCTCCAGTTCGCTGATCAGAAAATCAGCGCTGTAGCATCAAATGCCGCAGCAATAATCATTAAACTGTGGCATTTGTAAACCTTTATCATTGAGAAAATCATTAATATCAGAATAACATTAGGTATTGAATTAGCGAGCAGGCCGCACTGGAGAAGGACCTCCACCTTACATAGGACCACTGCCAAATACCATTTGAGTAAGTACAGGTCTGCAGCGCTCATTTAGGGATGCATTTTAAAAGAAACGTTTTCCTATTCCAGGCATACCCCATCTTAAAGCCTAGTGTAAAAAAATGGGTCAGCAACGCGTAAGTGATTGCAACCGTCCATAGGATACGGTAACTGCTTAACATAAGGCGGGCCGAAACCTTATTTGCTACACAAGTAGTAGGTATTAAAAAAAAGAATTAATAACATTTTTAATTATTGTGTGATGTGATTCGGAATTATTAAACCGTCGGTCACTACAACACATTTTTCTCAGATAAATACCAATAGTAACAAAAATATTTACTTAAACCAACAACAAACTAGCTATCACCACATAGAGAGAAAACTAAAAAGCATTTTTTTTAATTACTCACCACAAACAATTGTTGCGAAGTCGAACGAAGGGAGGGTGGGGAGATAAACAGAGGCTCATTTCCTCTCGCAGTGCAGAGGAAACGAGGTAAAAATGCCCTCTCGGCTAACAGTAATGAGGCGTTATTAAGTAGAAGGAAGGGAAATAGGGCTAGAATGTATTGGAAAACGTATTATCAGGGTTTTATTTAGAGATTTCAATATATATCTATACTAATACTAATATTATAAAGCTGAAGAGTTTGTTTGTTTGGTTGAACGCGCTAATCTCAGAAAGTACTGGTTCGATTAGAAAAAAACTATTTTTTTGTTGAATAGTACATTTATCCAGGAAGGCTATAGGCTATATAACATCACGCTATGATCAATAGAAGCGGAGCAGGAGTGAGATATGTTGCAAAACCGGGAAACATAGTCCAAATTACCACGCGGACGAAGTCGCGGGCCACCGCTAGTAATATATATTTTTATACTAATAGTAATTATTAATAGCAAAAATAGTCGTACAGACCAATTTCGGTTACGGCGGCTAATTATGTTATAGTGCACAAGTTTGTGTGCAAACACAGGCTCACTCTCTATTCCTTCATTCTCATAGTCCGATGGGACATGGGACGGCAATCCGACACGACCAGAGAGAGATCAGGCGTAAGACCAACGGCTTTAAGTGCTATCCGAAGCAAAGATTTTTTATACTACTTGGGTACAGCAGTTACTGTAACCTATAGATGCTTGCAATACCAAGGATATCACTTGCGTGTTGCCGACCTAATTGTTTTTGCATCAGAACTTTTAGATGGATAAGTATCCCTGGGATATAAAAACGCATCCCTATTATGTGCGCTGAAGACCTGTCTTCACATATAGAAACACAACTGCACCGCTGTGTGTAATTATTTGGTTGTGGTCTTTTCTAAGGTGTAGGTCCTTCCTCAGTCGGGTTTGCTCCTAAATCGTTTACTAAATTGCTTAAAATAATATCACGGTTTCTTACAGAGAGGGTAGGCAGAGATATATATATCCAAGTAACGTAAAATATTTCCAGATTTTGTTTCCGAGAAACAAAACCAGTCGATATTTTTTTACTTTAAACAAGCCCTGCGTTGCAGGGGACTTTACAAACATACAAATTAACGGAAACCAAGTAAACCCAGACTCGGGACAACCATTTATAAATCAAAAAAAATTTTGTCCCGTGTGAAGATCGACCCCGATGGCGAGGTAACCACTTAAGCTTCTGATCCAACCGTGCAGTCATTTTAACCAGCTAATAATAAGTCAGATTATGCGTTAATTTATATTATCTAGAAGCATAACCCAAGCCCCTAGATGCCTTCAAAGATAAGTAATTCCTTTTCCCAATCAACGGAGCCCGCATACTTCTTTATGAAAATTCGTTAGGTACCTATCTAGAATTCACAGTTCTATCTACTGATAGTATTACGTGACCTGATTCAACAATATTCATTAGTTTCATATTACTTGTGACTTTGCAACTCATTTTCTTTAGCCAAAGTTTATTTTGTTATCTGTCGGTCAAATTATATCAAAAAGCTTTTTCTTAATAAGATTTTACTGCATGTATTATTAAATTACTGTTTTATATTTGTGGTCTTCTCTTTAATCTATACTAATATTATACAGAGGCAGAGTTTGCTTGTTTGAACGCGCTAATCTCTGGAACTACAAGTAGGATTTGAATAAATCTTTTTGCATTTGATAGCCCGATTCTTGAATAAGGTGATGGGCTATTTAACATCACGCTACGACCTAAGGGAGCATGACAGTGACAATAAACACGTGACACGGGACGAAAACTAACTTACAACATATTCTAGATAATTCAAATTGGGATGAGTGTGACTGTTGATCACGAAAGCCCGGGTTTGGTTCACGGGTCAGGCTTAAATAGAAATTGAATTTATAGCAGATAAGCTGTTGCCTGCGGCTCCGCCCGCGTGGATGTCGGTTATCGCAGTAGCCTATGTGTTATTCCAGATCATAATCTATCTCTGTGCCAAATTTCATCTAGATCCGTTCAGTAGTTTTTACGTGAAAGAGTAACAAACATCCATCCATCCATCCATACTTACAAACTTTCGCGTTTATAATATTAGTAGGATTTACCCAAAATAATATATTCCGCTATTTCGCTTATGTCAACACAAAAACCAACCCACTATGATAAATATACAATATTGAATTAACGTATATCAGTTTGAGAGAAATTCTATTTCCTTATGTCAAAGGGGAAGCAGCCGGCAATCATTATCTAACTATGTTACTGAAAGAAAACCGGAAAATACTGGATATATACGGTTTTATTTGTGGTTATGAACGAAAAGGGTAGATGTAGAATTGTTATGGTTTGCAGTCTCGTTAGTGGAATGATTTAAAACTGTTAACTAAGATCCCGAGACATATAAACTTCCTACTAATATTATAAATGTGAAAGTTTGTGAAGATGTATAATTGTTTGCTACTCTTTCACGTAAAAACTACTGAACGGATATGGATGAAATTAGGCATAGCGAATAAGCTTTTTATCGCAATAACCAACATTCACGCGGGTAGACAGCTAGTATTATAAATACGAAAGTTTAGATCTATGTTTGTTAATCAATCATGCCAAAACGGCTAAACGGATCTCAATGAAATTTGGCATGGAGATAGATTATAGCATGGATTAACGCATATATTACTTTATATACCGAAATAAGGCACTGTTTCCGTGGAATTGTACGCACAAACGAACCCGCGGGCGGAACCTAGTAAGTAATATATACAATGATCCACTTATAGATCTCGACTTATCTAAACACGGAACACTATTAGTAATTAGGCCACTAGCTACTTTTTATCGCGATAACCGACATCCAGTTGAGCGGAGCCGCGGGCAACTAGCTGTTGCCCGCGGCATCCTTACTAATATTATAAATGTGAAAGTTTGTGAGTATGGATGGATGTTTGTTACTCTTTCACGTAAAAACTACTGAACCGATCTGGATGAAATTTGCCACAGAGATAGATTATGGTCTGGAATAACACATTGGCTACATTTTTACAGCGATAACCGACATTCACTTGGGCGGAGCCACGGGCAACAGCTAGTATATTATAAATGCGAAAGTGAGTTTGTTTGTTTGTAACGCTTTCACGACTAAATGGCACAATGGATCTAAATGAAATTTGGCAAAGACATAGGGTACGATTTACCGCAATAACCGAGATTTAACCGCGGGCAAAGCCATGGGCAATAGCCAGTAAAATATAAAGTTAACATTTCTATTTGAAAATAAATATAAAAGATGTCTTTCTAACCGAATTTCTGTCATGATGACTGATTACGATGGCGGCTTCTGCGTGAGATATACAAGTATTACAGTGCACAAGCGTGTGCGCACGGGTGCGCACTTTATTCCCTTACTCTCATAGTCAGACGGTACAGCTATCTGACATTACCAGGGAGAGATCAGGCGTATAACCAACGACTTTAAATTCTTTACTTTTCCAGATACTACTAGAAATATGATAACCCGTGAATCACACCTAGGACCTCGAGAACCTATAATGCGGTGCTACGCTACCAACTAAATGTAGTTTATTTCAATAGATTTATTCATCAGGAATAATCGGTTATGAAATAAATAAATATGAAAAAGAAACTGTTAATAACACTGCGTAAGGTATTGCCGCGGGAAATGCTCGTCAATAACGGAACTGGACGGTAAACGAAATGTCCGATATTGATTTATTGTCCGCTACACGCTTTTGTTTCTGTGCATTTGTTTATTTTTATGGACGCCTGGGATTTATTAAAGGTGAAAAATTTTCTTTATTTATATATAGAGCTATCTGACTATTCGATCGTGTGAATGTAAAGGTATATTATTTACTAGCTGACCCGTGCCCACTTCGTTGGGCATTTTTCGGGTAAAAATATAGCCTATGACACTCACAAATAGTGTGGCTTTCTATTAGTAAATAAATTTCAAAATCGGTTCAGTAGATCCAGAGATTAGCCCCTACAACCTCACAAACTTTTTATAATATTAGTATAAATTAGAACTCTTATTCATGAATAATTTTAAGAGCGGTGGGAACCACGTACTTTTTGATGCATAATTATGGGTTGCGTATAATTTCATACATATAATCATTTCATAAATACATAATAATATAATTTCGCTCAGTAGTGTAATAAAAAAAAATACAACTATCTCTTAGATAATATTACTACATCGCCTTTCATAAAGACGCAGAAAGATACTTTTCCCAGGACAGTTTAAAAACCCGATATCAGGCCAAATAAACTCTGTCAGTGCGGAATTTTTGCTACAACGCGCCATCCGCCTCGGGGGACGCGCGTCGTAAACGGAACTAGACGTTAAACGAAACGTCCGATATTGATTTATTGGCTGCCACATGCGCGTGGTTATATTGGCTTGCAGACAAGTGCAAGTCGGGTTTATTTGTATTAAGAGAAGTGTGAAACATGTGGCTTGTATTTTCCTTTGACTAAAAATGTACATTTATTTTTGTAAATTGCAAAAGCTTTTCTGTGTTCCTAGTTATTACATACATATCATCAGGCTCGTTACCCATAAGGGTAGGCAGAGTTATGGTATGCCAATTGCTATGGTCCATACATACTTTCGTTTCCTCTACATTTATCAACCTCTTCATGCATGAACGTCAGTTCTGGGTACTTTTAATTTGGACTTTTTTTTAGCACATCATCTACTTGGTCGATGTATGTACTTCCTAGTTTTTTTTTTTTCAAATACTTAAAATATAATATTGCGGTGGACAAATTCAAACTCAGGAGTAAGAACTCTGGACACGTTCTTTTTTCCTCTATCAAGAGAGCAGATGGTTTATGCAGCCGGTATAGTAATATCTATGTTATGGTTAGACACAGATGTGACTAAGGCTTCTTTAAATTTAGGTTAGGCATATAGGCCCTTAATCTATTAAGTTGTAATATACGATACTGCCTGGAAGCTTACCATGACGTGTTAATGAGAGACGTTCGAAAAGAGGCGTGACAAAGAGAGATATAGCGTGTATAGCTTCTGCCCTCTTTTTCGCCCGAACGACTCACGTTAAAACTATTTTTAAATATTTAAAAATATTCAAATTCAATTCGAACCTGCGCCTTTCGGGTATCTCGGCCCAGCGCACTACCTTGTGCTAAGTTTTTATCCACCGAAATATTATACAATTATTATTAAAAAAAATAGGCAGTTGGCGTACCATAATCTCTGCCTACCCCACTAGGAGACGGACGTGATGATATGTATGTATGCATTTAAAAAAAAGTCGAGAGTCGCGTTTAAAAAACATCTAGAAAGAATTCAGCTATAAATAATATAATTAGTTTTTGTACTTTCAATCATTACAGTTTTATGTCGTATATTTACTACAACACGAATAAAAAATACAATGTATTTGTAGTTATTGTTGGCAGCCATTACAATGTTCGCTGTACTAAGTACAGTTTATGTCGGTAAACATTAAAATTAAGTACAAAAGGTATTAAATCATTAATTGCCTTTCTAAAATTATATATTTTTTAATACTTCTTAGGTGGCAAACAGCTTCGGGGTGCCTGATTGTAAGCAGTTACTTAAAGCTTATGGACGCTTGCAATATCAGAGGTATCACTTGCGTGTGGCCAACTCGAAAATAGAAAGCCAGCGTGTTATGATGGAGTATCCTTGGGATAGGAAAACCTGTATCACACACAGGAACACAACTTCACCGCTGTGTGTAGTCTATTAGGCTGTGATTTTCTCTAAGGTAGAGGTTCTTTCCCAGTTGGGCTTGTTCAATTGCATGGTGCCAACCACCCTAGCGCAGTAATTATATTTTTCAAGGAAAAAGAAAAATATATATACACCTCTGTACGTGAAAACTGACATAAGACAAAAACTGTGGCGATTAGAACACAAACTACATCATCTACAAACTTAAACCTGATCGAGCTATATCAGCCCCGTTGCTTAATTTACTCACCACATTTAACTTGAAAACGGATCTCAACTACGAGTACATATGTAAAGCTAGAGACACACAAGTGACTAATCTAAGTAGTTACAGATGAAGTTCTGGTCCAATGTTTGAGCGCCTCGAGGGATGGACTTGATAACGGTGTTAAATGTTAAGTGAAATGCCAGTTCAATTACACGCTAATTCATGGTCTGTCACTTTGAAATAAATAATGTCCTCTAGACCGAATTTCAGCCATGGTAATATGGATAAAGATTAGCAAAGGCACAAGTGTGTTAGCAAACACATGAGCACTCTTTATATTATCAATTTCATAGTCCGATGTGACGGCAATCTAACACGAACGAAGAGATATCAGGGGTGTTTCTCGAGCCACAAAGGTGTAAATACCGCTTCTCTAAAATTATTAAATTATGGAGAGGTGAATAGGTGATTTTATTAATATATATGGACATTTATTTAACATAACATTTTTTATACGATTTAAGACCACCAACAAGCAAACACACGACGACACGCCTTATGGAAAACAGTTACCGTCATAATGCTACAAGAATAATAATAAAATAAAAAGAAAAGTCCACAAACCATATTCATTAACAACCAAAACGGATTACACATTCAACAACGCCATAAATAACACACTCCATAACGGATGTAGACGTTTCACAAAATGTCCAATATTGTTTTATTGACTGCCACTTGTGTTTATCGCTTTACATTTTGAGCCGCCTTCCCTTCATAGGCTATAATATTCTATGGGCTATTTCATCCCTTTGAAACTTTTTTTTCTTACGTATTATAAGAACGTTTGGAATGTCGATGCCGCACTGATAGAAAGAGACATAATGTTTCAGCTTGTTACCCTTAAAAGATAAAAGTGCTATTTTGTTTTTATGCAGTTTTTTGATTGTGTACTAAAGTATTTTATTATATGATTAGTATTTTAGCTGTTTTGTTAGCCACGGGCTATGAAGTTTTTTTTCAAAGACAGCTCTTGCACTAGGGAACAAGTCCTGTGTCGCGGGGGACTGAATAAACATACAATTAACGGACACAAAGTACCTACACCTATCAATCAATCAATCAGCCTATCGCAGTCCACTGCTGGACATAGGCCTCTCCCAACACGCGCCATAGCACACGGTCCTCCGCCTTCCGCATCCAGTGCGTCCCAGCGACCTTTTTTAGGTCGTCGGTCCACCTAGACTCGGGACAACTATTTATGAACCACAGAATTTTTTGTCCCGCATATCTTTGGCCCGACTCGGAAATTGAGCCTGGAACCTCGTGATCAGCTTTCGAACTCAAATAACCACAAGTCACACACCTCTTAAATTTGACCAAATATTAGTGGCATACATCAGTTGCTTGCTGTTAAACAATGTTTACAAACATTTGTAAACATGTTCTTTAAATTTAATTGTCCATTGGCTACGGTAACTGCTTACCAACAAGCGGGCAGTATGCTTGTTTCCCTCCTTGGTTATTCATTTTTTTCATGTTAGGTAATGTTTACTAAACATTTCTAAACAAAATTGTATGAGCACTCAAAACATTTAACAATTTCTAACAGAATCTAACAACTTCTAACATTTGTTAGTAAATGTTTAGTGATAGATAATGTTTGTTAACATTATCTAACACTAAACATTAAGCTATTGCATAGCTTCTATCGCGGGCATTGGGCGTGGAGACCGAATCCAGAAATTCCGTAACGAAAATAATAAACCTAACACACTTCGACCGGTACAGCGGTGATACTTTTTTTAATGACGAATTCTCGAAGCGGCCAATAATAATATGTCAAATTTGTGTAAGGTTTTGATCTAAGAGAATAATAATGTGAAAAAGATTATAGTATGAGGAGTATTAAGGCATTATGACAAGTATTCATTTTTATTATTATATATTTTTATGAATCATTAAGAATAAAATAAAATGATTTAGATACTTCTTTAAAGTAATTTTTTATTTGTTTCGATAAAAATATCATACTAAAAAATATGCAATAGCTTTACCGCGGCAGTCCCCGAGTGCTACACGTCTTTTTTAACAGCACCATAACAACAACATCATAAAACTACTGCTAACAAACACATAAATGATTACACTGACAAGCAATAACAATATTATAACGCATTTGTATTACATCAATAATACGCCATCAAATATTTACGATCAGTTTCATTGTAACTACTAACATTTGTATTAGGTACTTTGTTAGTGGTATTATAAGCTATACATGGTTAATAGCAAAAATGCAAAAATAGCAACCCATATAATGTCCCACAGTTGGGCACGAGTCTCCTCTCATCTATCAAGAGAGAAAGATACTTCGATGGGCTTAACTTACAACCAACAAACGGCAAGCTACCCAGATAGAAATGGCGGGATGAGTTTGACTTATTTAACGAAGACTGGGGTCTTAAACGACTCTAGATATACATAGATAGTGAAAGAAAAGTAGAAAGTTCCTGCAGTGGTGAATGAATTAAAGGTAGATTCTCTAGAAATGTAAAAAATATCCTACTAACATTATAAATGTAAAAGTTTGTGAAGACGGATGGATGTATGTATGAATGTTTGTTTTCTCTCTTTCTCTTTCACGTTATAACTACTGAACGGATCTGGATGAAATTTTACATAGAGATAGGTTATAGTCTGGAATAGATTTTTTATCTTTCATCGCAATAACTGACATTCACGCGGGCAAAAAGCTAGTATTATAAATGCGGAAGTTTGGATGGATGTTTGTCACCCAATAACGCCAAAACGGTAAAACGAATCTGAATGAAATTTGGCATAGAGATAGATCATATCATGGATTAATATATATACTACTTATTATCCCGGAAAAAGACACTGTTCCTGTGGAATTGCTAGTAACAGACGTAGCCGCGGGCGTAATCTAGTAAGTAATAGTCGTAGGTATATCCAATGATCCACTAATAGATCTCGACTTATCTAAACACGGAACTATTAGTAATTAGGCCACTAGCCACTAGTATTATCTTACTATTAAAATAGAATCAACAGTGTGTACATCGGCTTATATTACGTTACTGGATTAATGTTACGATTTGAGTATATTTCATCATCATCATCTACAACTCGTATGCTTGTTTGCCACCCAAGAATTATTAAAAAACGTTCCACAGCTGGGCACAGGTTTCTTTCACGCACTTGAAGAGATATAAGCCTGCTATACTATATTTGAATACATTTATTTTTAAAAAAATTAGTGCCTCCGTAGCTCAGTGGTCGATGTGTAAAACTGCTGATCACGAGGTCCCGGGTTCGATTCCTGGGTCGAGCCAAAAGTCGCTATTGGGTTTTTCTGTTAAGAAATTCCGAATAGATGCCCGGAGTTTGAAAATTGGCGGTGTTTACACGCCATACGACGTTGGTCCTACGCCTGAACTCTCTCCGGTCGTGTCGGATTTACCGTCCCATCGGACTATGAGTGTGAGGGAATAAAGAGTGCACTTGTGGTTGCGCACACACCTGTGCACTATAATATCTCCCGCGCAGATGGCAAGTCTCCATTGAGATTAGCCGCCGTGACCGAAATTCGGTTAGGAGGACATTATTATTAAATTTATTAGTTCGTTTTTTTTTTTGAGAATTCTCCCGCACTAGGGAACAAGCCCTGTGTCGCGGGGCTATTTTAACTAGATCTAATTGGGTGTCTTTGGAGGAGGCCTTCACCTAATAAATCATAAGGGGGTTCTTGTAAAGGTTTAGACCAAGGCTACTCGGGCACACAGCACACAGGACAAAACTTTGTGTGACCCACAAAGAGTTGTTCTGAGTCTGGGTGTAATTTATGACCGTTAATCGTATGTTTGTAAAGTCCCCCGCGACACAGAGCTTGTTCTCTAGTACGGGAGTTGTCTTTAAAAAAAAAAAACCTGAGAGTAAAGTCAGATTACCTAACCAACTTGAGTAACTAGAAAGCTATAACTCTACTTATAATAATCACCAGAAAGACAAAAAGAATTTACAGCACAAACATTTACAGCTGAGGCCCAAAACATCGTCTCTCCCAAAACCGCATTAATATTTAACAAATCAAAACAACTCCGTCATATTATTGTGACATATAACGCACATCACAATTAACCCAGTTTTCACGGCCCCAACTGTACGCGCACCTGTACGCTAAGGCAATGGATACATCGGGAAAATTGTACGTTACCTGAATTAAAATAAAAGAGGGTTACATTTCAATGTGTTTTTTCTGTTATTTTTCTCTCAATATATTTCTTAAATATGGGCGATTTAAATAACTCTTACACCAGGTTGGCCACTAACCAAACGATACTCAAAGTCAAACTCATTTATTCATTTAGATCAAATACATGATACTTATGAACGTCATAAAAACAAATAAGAAGAAGAATATACATATTTCCAATTTTTTTGCTTTCATTTTTTGGGTTAAGAAACGAGAATTAGCAATGTTACAAATAATTTAATAAATAATAGCAACCCAAATATGTCCTACTGCTGAGCACAGGTCTCCTCTACTCTATCACGAGAGAGACAGAGGATTTAGACCTTAATTCACACACGCTGGCACAATCCTACTAATATTATAAACGCAAAAGTTTGTAAGAATGTATGGACGTCTTTCACGCAAAATTACTGACCGGATCTAGACGAAATTTGGCTTGACTTTTTATCGCGATAATCGGCATCCACGCGGGCGGAGCCGCGGGCAACAGCTAGTGAGCAATAAAGAGAGACATTTAGAAAATTCACTTCTAAACCGGTGATAATCGTACAATAAAAAACTTTATAAAACTACACAATAAGCTGAACAGCCGCTTATATTACCCGTAGAGCACTTCATAAGCCACCTGTGTATACTTCCTAAGCCACATTCCGGTCAGCGGTGACGTAATAAACATAAGGGTACAATGACATCATTAAACAAACGATAATCGTTACACTGACTCGTTCCTTCCGTTGTATTGATACGGTTTATTCACCGAAGGGGAACTTTCCTCAAAAGTCGAAGGGAAAACGTAATAAAAATATGTTTTTATGTATTTTTATTGAAAAGAGATTTTTTATATTAAACAAGCGTACGGCTGGCTGTTGGTAAGCAGTTGCCGTATCTGAAATATACTGAGGCTATTACTTGCGGTTGCCAACCAAAGACACCAGGGCTTTATTAAGATGGAGTATCCCTGGGATAGGAAAACGTTTCTTCCAAAACGTATCCCTGAAAGAGCGCTGGAGACCTATTCTCACACACAGGAACACAACTACACCGCTGTGTGTAATTATTTGGCTGTGGTTTTCTGTGAGGTGAAGGTAGTTCCGCAGACGGGCCTGCTCGCTTTTATGGTACCCTACTTTTGAAAGCATAACTAGCAACCATATCATACGGTAAGAATGATGCGTACAAACCATAACTTACACAACAAAGTCGTTAAAAAGAAATATGAAACGTATGTTATGCCCTAAACACATAACTTACCTTAAACAAACCCATAAAAATAAAAAATATATTGCACTAAACAAACAAGAACCTATTCGACACGAGACTAACACAAATTCCATAAAATAACTGAAAAATACGACACCCGAGGGATAATAATAAACAATTATTATGCAAAATAGACGTCCGCACTCTTCGGCGAGTGGCGCACGACTGATCATATCTGGTCACGCTATGGTGCTACCACGTGCCAAGTCACGTGGTTTCACCGTTGTTATTGGATTTAATGTCAAAGGGTTAAGGGCAATAAACCCTAAAGTTTTGTGAAGCTGTCATAAACATTTTAGGTCCAAAGATTTGATTTGAAGCATCAAATTGGCAATGGCAACATTGATGACGGTGGAGTGATTTAGCTTAATTAGGCATACTACTGTGTACTCGAGGAAGAAATACTTTTCTTAGAGAATGCTTGCATAATTAATTTAAGAGAGGTAGGGCACCATACTCGTAAGCAAGAAATGGGGAAGAAGTTCCACCTTACAGAAGACCTTAGCCAAATGATTACACACAGCGGTGTAGTTGTGTTTCTGTGTGTGTGTACAGGTTTCCAGAGCTCTTATGGATGTGTTTTTAACGAAGCATTTTCCTATCCCAGGGAAATTGCATAATAAAATCCTAGTGTTTAATTTGGGTAGGCAACACGCAAGTGACCTTTGGTATTGTAATCGTCACATTCGTCGATCACACTTAAAGCCATAATTCTAAACCCACAAAAGTCCCACTGCTGGCCCCTTCTTACATTTGGAGAGATATTAGCCTACTATACCACGTTGGGAGAGGCCTATGTCCAGCAGTGGACTGCGGTAGGCTGATTGAATGTATATAATAATACCACGCTGGCAAGTTGGGTTGGTATAGAGATTTGTTTCGAGTTTTCCTTTTCTTGCAATGAATATTGTCGGCCTGACTTACTACAGTCATCATTACTTCATAATAAATCAGTCACTCAGATTGGTTCATTGCTTTATTTGTTATACTCTAGGACGAATTCTGGATACAGGCTGGATTTAGCTTAGGCTTTGGCTTACGCCGTGTCCTATCTGCCAATACTGAAGCTTAACATAAAGCTCCACAATACCTACTCACTATTGACTTAAGATTGGTACGTAAGTTTAGTGTTAATCAATCTTTAGAATCCTTATACAGCAATAGAATGCATTGCTATGTGCAGACGACAATGTGTTTTTAAGACTAGTAATACTCTCTCTCTTTCTCTCTCTTGATAGATGAGAGGAGACCCGTGCCTAGCAGCCCACTGCTAGGCACGGGTGGGTTGGTATCCTTACTTATATTATAAATGTGAAAGTTTGTGAGAATGGATGGATGGATGGACGGATGTTTGTTACTCTTTCACGTAAAAACTACTGACCGGATCTGGATGAAATTTGGTACACAGATAGATTATGGTCTGAAATAACACATAGGCTACTTTTTGCAGCGATAACCGACATCCACGCGAGCAGAGCCACGGGCAACAGCTAGTTGTTATTATAATACTAAATTATCTGTACAAGTTTCTGTATATCCTGTATCTATTCTCATTCTCTGACTGGTAAGTTGGTATAGAGTGAGTGCGACTGCTGATCACGATGTCACACGTTCGTTTCTCTAGTCGGGCTAACAATATAAATTAAGCTTTTTCTGTCAAGAAATTCACTATAGATACCCGAAGTTTGGAAATTGGTGGCGTTTATATTCCTTGAAAAGCACGTAAAGCCGTTGGTTCTCATCTCTATCAAACAGACGTCAATCTGACAAGACCGGAGAGAGCTATTTTAGTATGAATCTAACTTTATTCCCTATACAACAACAGAGTGCATTACTATATGTGGATTCGACTTGAAGACTAGTTATACTGAATTGCTTTTACTAAATAAACTGTTGTATATCCTGTAGCTATTCTCATGGTACTACTGACTTAATAACCTAATTGTACCGTTGATACATACACTATTCAGTAACTAAGACAAAGTAGCATTAAACTTGCTTTGTAGAACATGCTCAGTGTAAATGTAGATAGGTACCCACCCTTAAAACGCGATTAAATTTTTTTTACGTACGTAAAATATTTGCTTTAGTGGCATAAAATGAAGAACTCACTGTTGCATTCACTGATTGGTAAGCGATCTGCAGATTAAGCTACTAGGGCGTTACGCGAGAGGTACTCAATCTGAGCGTCTCCGTGCTTTCGCGAACACGTTTTAAGTCGGTCTCGACTGTTTACAGTCGTTAGATATCAGGCCTACATTGGCAATGTAAGCCTCTGCCGGTGCAAGGAGAAATACATTTACGAAAAAAAAAACAAGTAAAAAATCTTCGAAAACAAATAAAATTAAAGGAAAAAAAATTAAAGGGCTCTGTCTTTTTTGTTAATTTCTTCAAAATGTGCCGGTGAATGTTTAAATTATTGAATATCGATCATGTAAACAATATGTTATATATAAGCCGACTATTGAAGCATAAAAATAAGAATCATTCGTTATGATGTTATCGCAGTCGACTGGTGTATCGAAGCGGGTAATTTGTACATCTTGAATGTTCTCATATTCTTTGGGTAACAATATGGAACGGTATTTTTTTTGTTTTTCTTTTAAAGAACTACCGCCATACAAGCATGCCCCGGAAGGACCTTACAGAAAACTACAGCAAAATATTAAACTTTATTTTTATTTTTTCAAAGACAACTTCCGTACCAGGAAACATATTTTTGTCCCGTATGGGTATCGAGCCCACAACACGCCGCGCAGTGGTAAATGGCGAGGTAACCTTAAGCCACTGAACCAACCGTGCAGTCAAATAACTACAATACAATAGTCATCGATTTTCGACTGCCTCGGTGGTCCTGTGGCCGCAGTATGCGCACGCTGTGCACGAGGTTGTGGGTTCAATTCCCACACAGGATAAAACTTTGTGTGACCCACAAAGAATTGTTTTGAGTCTGGGTGTAATTTGTGTCCGTTAATTGTATGTTTGTAAAGTCCCCCGAAACACAGAGCTTGTTCTCTAGTGCGGGAGTTGTCTTTTTTAAAACAAAAAGAAACCTTTAGACAGAAATATCCTAAACCAAATAAAACATATTATGATAACAATATTCAGCTATAATAAAAAAACATGGGACAAAAGACACCCGACGGAGATTTTCACGGGTTGATTGCACAAGATGAGTTCCGTATGTCGTCATGCGGAATATATTTTTTTATTAGGGTTCCTTATTGAGATTCTTTGGGCGTCCGTCACTTTTGATTATCTTGCGAATGTATATTGTGGGTGTATCTAATATATGAGAGTCACGTATTGAGGCAACGATTAGGTTAAGTAATGTTTACAAAGATCTCCACAAGGATGGGTAGCTGCGTGGAGATTTTATCATCATCATCAGCCTACCGTAGTCCACTGGACATAAGCCTATCTAACTGGACAACACTTGGCACGACCCTCAACTTCTCACATCCAGCTGCTACAGCCACTTTGCGAACTAAATTTGCGGTTCTAAATCCTACTTATATTATAAACGCGAAAGTTTGTAAGTATGGATGGATGGATGTTTGTTACTCTTTCACGTAAAAACTACTGAACGGATCTAGATGAAATTTGGCACAGAGATAGATTATGGTCTGGAATAACACATAGGCTCCATCGCTTTTTACAGCGAAAACCGAAATCCACGCGGGCGGAGTCGCGGGCAACAAGTCTAGTCAAGTAATATTTTTACCTTTTACAATTACAATTCGACGGAATCGTCAAAATTCGGTCGAATTGCACCGACTGTGGTGACGTGTCAGTCCACCTGTGACCACAGCAGACATTGGGAATTGAGGAGCCCTATGTCTAGGAGTCGTCAAAAACATATTTTGGCTAAATATGAATCTGTAACCTTAATGGAAATACTTGAGTGTGACTCATATACTTATTAGGACTTATATACTTATTACTTATTATATAGGAGTAAACATCTTTGAGTCAATAAGAATACACGTCAATTTAGATAGTAGCGCCAGTTTTATATCTAAGTATGGAGTTCAGCTTTGTGCGGAACTCAATAAATAAAGTTTTGTTGTTAACTGTACCTAAAGTGCCATTTAACCCTAAAATGTGTAACGCTTTAAAATACGACGACTATCAATTTCACACTTTACACAGAAACTTTAAATTTACAAGACACGGAGAGATTCTTCAAATTATAACACTCAATTATGTCTTAATTGAGTCGTTTCATGACAAAATGGCGTCATTACGTGGCGTTTCTAATCTAAACAAATGTAAACTTATGTTGGTAAATTATAGCTGTAAAGTTTTATTACCTAACTTGTGTTTGGCCTCAACTTACTCACAGTAAACTTCATGTTAAAGAGATGTAGTTCCCCATACAAGTGAGCAAGTCCATCTGGAGGACTTCCAACTTATAGAACTTCGCAACCAAATATAACTAACTACACACAGTGGTATAGTTACGCAAACTTTTTAAAACTTCTTTATTAATAAAAGATTTTGTTAATTATTTTGCTATTTTCCTTAATACTGAGCGGCTTTAGAGCGACGCTTGTATACTGTCTTTCCTATACAATGCCTACACCATCTCTTATATAATACTTTCTAAACTATACGCAATTTATTGTCCGGGATCGAACCCACAACACGCCGTGCAATCATAAATGTCAAGGTAACCACATAAGCTACTGAATTAACCATGCAGTCTTCTAAATGAATCAGTAGGTACAAGAATATTTTTTTAAATCTGACGGGTAGTTCCAAAGCGCTAATCTTTGGAACTACATACCTACCAGTCTAAGTACATATCTACAGTCAGATTTAAAAAAATATTTTTCGAAAATCTTTTTCAGCGTTATAAAATTAGTTTAGAATACTGATATTATTTACTGTGTAATCCATAAATAGTTGTCCCGAGACTGAGTTTACTTTGTGTATTTTAATTGTACGCTTGTAAAGTCCCACGCGACATAGAGCTTGTTCCCTAGTGCAAGAGTTGTCATAAAAAAAAATCAAAATACATCCTTACTTATATTATAAATGTGAAAGTTTGTAAGAATGGATGGATGGATGTTTGTTACTCTTTCACGTAAAAACTACTGAACGGATCTGGATGAAATTTGGCACACAGATAGATTATAATTATAGTCTGGAATAACACATAGGCTACTTTTTGCAGCGATAACCGACATCCACGCGGACGGAGCCGCGGGCAACAGCTAGTTAATAATACTTATGAATGTCATAAAATAAACAAGCAGTCCTAACTACGACCAGCATCTTACAGAAGACTACAGCCAAATCACACACTCGGCGTTGAGTATTCTTTTCTGCAGTTAATTTTTCTGACAAGTGCAGCAAGAAGCTTTAGCAACCTATTTTAATCCCCAGGATATAACATTTACCATTTGGTATAAGTTACATTATCACAATATAAGTATAAATCGTACCTCGGTAGCTTCCACCTCTGTCCAGCGTTGGGACTATCAGTTAGTGTTGTAATATCAAACTGTCAAGGGATGCGGAGGCACGTTGCTGGCCAGATTCGAGAAGCCGTATACATCTCAATTATTACTCTCAGCGGGATACATAGGTTATCGATATACTTGTTGCAGTTCGAAGATAGATAGGAAAATGTCCGCAGTGATGTGAATTAACTTGCTTAAAATGGACCGGGTAAATCCTTTAAGGAAATTGATTTTGATATTGGGTATAATCGGATAAACTTTGTATAAGGAAATGACTTCTTTCTTACTCTAAAGGCTTTTACGCAATATCGACTGGTCGCCGGCCTTTATATAGGTGCTTACGCATTTCTCTCTCGAGCGTCTCGGTGGCTCGCCTCGCGCCGGCGACGCAGCCGCTGGTCGCCGGCGATTAGTTGATAGTGAATAACAGCCCTAAATGAAATCTGGAGACCTGGATAGCTGTAAAAACGTGGCTGTCTTACACCTTAACTACCCTTTTGAGAAAGAAGTGTTATATTTTATTGCATATTATATTGTTTAATTTAAACGACATACGATTAGTAAGTCGTATAGATTACTACCTACTAATATTATAAAGATATATTATAAGAAAATATTTATATATATTTTTTAACATACAGCCACAGATGACTGCCACAGAATATTAATAGACGCGCAGGCGGCAGGCCCAGGAAAAGATGGCGGGATGAGGTTGACTCCTACCACGCTGACTGGCAAGTGAGAGGTCTCGACCGTGACCAATGGAAGAATGAAAGGGAGGCCTTTGCCCTGCAGTGGGACAGTAATGGCTAATAATAATAATAACGAATAAACTCAAAAGCTACTGGACTGATTTTATAAATTCTTTCACCTCTAGAAAACTACACTATCAGCGAGTAACACAGGTTATATTTTTGATAAAAATAAAAATATTAGAATACGAAAACCCGTGCGAAGTCGGGACATACCACTAGTTTTAAATATACTTCCACCCATCTGTTACTAGCTAGTAGGTACTAATAAACTAAATAGGTACCTCATGAATTCTCGGGAGTGTCTTTGTTGTTAGTTATGAGTTATAACTCATAACTAACAACAAAGACTTAAAACTTCACCTGTACTTTCAAATTAGCGATCTACATAATATGTAGGAGAACTTTAAATAATAAATAGATAGCTCAATAGATACAAGGGTAAAAAAAACAATAGTATACAAGGTACAAGGGCTATTTTGTCATTTAGGCGGAAAACAAGCATACGAACAGCTTGATGTTAAGCAGTTACCGTAGCCTATGGATACAAATGCCGCAGCCCAAAGCTGAAATTGGGACATATTCTGACATCCCACAGGATAACAAACTTAGATATTTATAGTTGTTGTAAATTTATTTTTTTATTTAATACCTATTTTTTTATCCTCCATAATGTGTCCTGTGTATGTTCGAATAAAGGTTTTTCTTTCTTTCTTTCTTTCACTTGCGTATTGCCGAAGTCATTTTGACAACGTTGCCATTCAGAATCTAATTTGCCTGAGATTTTTATGTATTGTACTTACATATTATTAGGAAGATGAGTCGCAAAACACATTAACACTTACCTGAAAAAGAAGAAAAATAATTGAATCAAAAATAAAAATATATATATACTAGTATGGTAAACAATTATACGGCCCGCCTGATGTTTGAATTCCTAAACGGTTAATAAATAGATGTACCCAGATGAAGTCGCCAATAAGCCTATCCGTGTGGTGACGGATTAAGAATACAAATGTCACCACCCCCTTCTATCCCGAGGGTGTCGTAAGAGTCGACTAAGGGAGTAAGTCTAGCAGACAATATCCACCGGAAGAGAAGGAAAACTCGAAATAAAACCCTATACCAACCCGTCTGGCCAACGTGTTATAGTAGGCTAATATCCCTCCAAATGTTTGGAGGAGACCCGTGCCCAGCAGTGGGACGTTAATGGGTTGAGATGATGAGACGAAGTCGGGACGAGCCGCTAGTTATACACTGCCCTAAAGATGTTGTCACATCTAATTACATCTCACTCGACACAGCTAATTTAAACAACCAAATTATGTTCCTGCCAATGTCCTCAGGGAAATAGCGTGATGCTATTACGTCACACGTCATGTTCACTTAGCCACTCGGCTTGTTAACTGATGTGCTCACCCCCTGAGGGTTCAGAAGTTAATTATATTTTACAGTTAATTCTTTAAACCCCGAAAACTGCAGAGCACAATACAATGCATCTTGAAATTTATTTTTACACTTATTTAAATGGCAAAATAAACAGTTACCGTAGTCTATGGACACTTGCAATACCAGAGGTATCACTTGCGTGTTGCCGACCCATTTTTTTTACACCAGGGTTTTAAGATGGAGCATCTTTGGGATAGGAAAACGTTTCTTTCAAAACGCTTTCCTAAACGGATGTATGGAAAGTTGTATGGATGGCTTATTTGATCTTTTAACTAGCAACCCGCTCCAACTTCACCTAGGTTCATCTATTTTTAACGTTTAGGGATTCAATTTCCAATAATCTTCTCTAAGTAGATACTAAAGTTATAAAATACACATATGATTAGTATCTTTAGGATAGGGAAACGTTTCTTTAAATCAGTTTCTTTTCCCTAGACCAGTGCTGTGAAGACCTGTACTGTTTGACCCGCAGCACTGGGCTTGTGCTTAAGTAAAGAAGTCAGGCTTTAAGCAAGTCAATAGAAACATTGTAGCTCAATTAAAATTCCAAATTACTCATTAAATTACCTCTTTAATACTACTAATTAAACCAAACTTCTTAATTAAAATTTAAAGTAATAATTAAATCTCTTTTCGTTCATATTTCATTCAACCCTTTATCAATTTCCCAAAAACGTAATAATCTACAGAAATAATTATGTTATCTCATTAAACGAAATAGCCACCCCCTGTAGTTAGGGTGCGCACAGATTATGACCGGTCGATCTACGAGAGTTGCATAGTAATTGACTTAGGCGTTTCAGCGTATAAATAGGTTTATTTAATGTTTTGTTAATCTTAAAATAAAAGCTCTAGAGTGTGTGAGTTTTTCTAATTTTATGTTATATAAGACCTATTTTAATCAGGCATCAAATAGATTAGCCATGTTTAAAAATCCTACTTATATTATAAATGTGAAAAATTGTGAGTATGGATGGATGGATGGATGGATAGATGGATGGATGTTTATTACTCTTTCACGCAATAACTACTAAACGAATCTGGATGAAATTTAGCATAGAGATAGATTATATTCTGGAATAGCACATGGGATATTTTTTATCGCGATAACCGACATCCACGCGGGCGGAGCCGCGGGCAACAGCTAGTATAATAATAAAAACATCTTGAGGGCGAAGCGTTCAGCTGGTAATCACAAGATGACTGTAATCTTCTGTAAGGTAGAGGTCTTTCCCCATTGGGGCTTGCTCGCTAGTATAGTGCCCTACCTCTCTCAATTAACTTTTTAGTAGTACCTACATTATTATTATTTGTAGATATAACAATCAATTTACCAAATTAAACAAATCTCCCTGTAATAAGGGTAAACAAAAGAAGGAAAACAAGAACAAAGAGGGGTAAATCCCAGGCTATTTGCCGAAGTCTAGCCATACTGGCAATAATGTAAAGGTTTTATATAACAACGCGTTTGGCAGCAAACAACCCTTGGATGAGTAACTGAATTGCGTAAATAAAGTAAGGATATGTGGGGAGTAGTCGAGATTTTGTGGGCAACCTCGTAAGTATGGTACGTAATTGTGTATGTTGACCATCGTTTTTCACCAGGTCTTTAAGGTAAGGATACTCCATCTTAAAGCTCCGGTGAAAAAATGTATGGGAAATATGTACGTTAATATATGAATTACTGAATAATTAACTTATTAACTGACATAATAAATGCCAAAGGCATCCTCTACCTTTGAATGATGCAGAGAGAAAACTTATTCTTAGCTTTTCGATTTGAACTTTTAAAATCCAAAATAAATCGCTGTAAGGACAAGAGTCAGGCTGCGGTTCTACTGAGGCGGAGCGGAGCGGACTGCGATTCACCAATTAGAGCGGGGGCTGAGCTGTGAAAAGAGGTAGGTGTGTGGATTTCAAGCCATGTAATTGGTGAATCGCGGTCCGCTCCGCTCCGCCTCAGTGGAACCGCAGCCTCATTATCTAATAATACGGGCGCTTTAAAAACAAATCTTCAAACAACTACCAAATAAAAACAATACACTTGCTTTAAAAAAAATCGTGCCGTCAAATCATCACATTAACCTTATCGTAACATCGCAATGAGACAATTAACATGACAAGAATTGGGTGACGAACAAAAAAACAGACAGGAAGGGAAAAAGGAAGGGAAGCATTAGTTTAGATAGCGATCGGTTGTAATGAGCCGAGCCGAAGGAGAGTGTTATATTAAATTTAGGGTGACACTATTTTGCTCGCGAGTGTATTACCTTATTAAATGCGTTAAGTTTTATGAATGATTGTGAATTTAAAGTGTGTAAAGCCAGTAATCGACATAGTGCGGCTGCCTTGCGAGTGCTCGCATTGAGCAGGCAGTCAGTCAGGTAACATTCGAATTGGCTCGCGAGGCAAACGCGTCTTGGTTGCCTCGCGCAGCATTCCTCGCGAGGCAGCCTCGTAATGTCGATACCCACCTTTAGAATTATTCTGCTCATATTATCGACAATTTATATACACCTAGTATTTTTTCGTCCGAGCCAACATAAGTATAATGCATTTAGCCCTCAGTTCGCTAGATAACATGAATAAATGTTATAAATATCAAACCGCATTCAAAAAACGCAAAAAATAACAGAATTACAGATAGAAGACGGTGCCAAACTTAAATAGTCATAAACCTACCTATATCTCAATCATTATTAATTTCCTATTTCGGAAAGTCTTCTGGTGTATCTCCAGAGTCTAGAGTCCAAAGACCAATACCAAACCTAACGCATAAATAATCATCAAAATCGGTTGATGATTTACAGGTGATAAACATATCTTCATATGAATAAACCAACAAAAAAAACAGTAAAACTTCCTTTTTAAAAAAATTCTTGTAAAAGTCCATTAAAAACAGCTCCAAGCTTTTTTGTCTAAAGGGTAGTAGTCTAAACTGAGCGGTTGCTACCCTTCAAGAATATCAGAAACAATACCATAATTTTTTTATTAAAAATGTATTAATATGTATAATAATATAATATAATAATATATAATATAATATTTTCAGGACAACTCACACATCGCTATCTGATCCCAAACTAGGCAGCCTGTACTATGGTAACCAGACAACTGATAAACATACATATATATATATTTCTAAATACATACATATTATAGATAAATTACACCCAGACACAGAACAAACATCCGTGCTCATCACACAAAGATTTGTCCTGGGTGGGAATCGAACTCACGACCTCTGGTGTAGCAGTCAGAGTCACTAACCACTAGACCAACAGGCCAGTATGATGTGGTTGTGCTAATTAATTAAATAAATAAGAGTAAAGATCACAGTTTTCCTTTACCCACTTAACTGCACCGTAGCCTACAGTAATTAACACAACAAGATGTAACTTTATAATCTCATAAACAGTTCCGCCATTTGCACCACACTCGGCAGCTTGAACAATAATCTCTCGCGAGAAACTATTCACTTATGAACACCACTATATCATAGTATAAAGAAATAGGTAGTATAGAAACTACGCCAATTCGTCAATAATACCTACCAGGCTGACAACGTTGCGATGAGCGTCGTGTCCATTTATCATAACTTTTATTAGTATATTTATTTTGCTACAATCGTATACATTGTAAATGTCTGTTTGTTAGTCAATCACGCCAAAACAGCTGAACGGATCTGGATGAAATTTGGCACAAAGATAGAATATTGTCTGAAATAATGCATATGTTACTTTTTATCCCAATAACAAAAACATTGCTCTCGTGGTATTGTACGCGCGGGCGAAGCAACAGGCAAAAACTAGTATTATATAATGACAATAATACCTTTCTGAATGAAATGGCTTCCTACAATATATAAATAATTGCGCTTATTGTTTATTTGTAAGGTAATACACGCTCTAGGTATTTATTTGTCGGCTTCTGCACAACTATAAAGGAGATTCTCTACTACATATTTATGTATACTATGACTGTATCTCGAGATAATCTCACAAACTTATATCAAAGCCTAGGGTTGATAATTTGCATGTAAATAGCGGTAATGTCACTGATGACGTCATAGTTCATCAAGGTTTACAGGAAGCGTGATAAAACTTCAGAGTGGATTAGCGGAACGCTTGGGAAAAGGCTCAAGAAGTTTATTTAGTGCTTAAGCTTGAATAATTTTGCCAGGCCTTTTGGTTTAGTGGTTGGTGACTCTGACTGCTACACCAGTGGTCGTGGGTTCGATTCCCACCCAGGACAAATTTATGTGTGATGTGAGCACGAATGTTATTTATATAAGACAACTCCCGCACTAGAGAACAAGCTCTGTGTCGCGGGTGACTTTACAAACATACAATTAACGGACAAAAATTACACCCAGACTCAGAACAACTCTTTGTGGGTCATACAAAGTTTTTTTTTTTTCCTGTGTGGAAATCGAACCCACAACCTCGTGCACTGCAGGCGCATACTGCGGCCACTGGACCACCAAGGCAGTCAGGCAGTTTAAACAAACTCTTCAGCTTTATCATATATATGAGTAGTATGTGTAGTTGTTGTTCATAAAAGAGCGGCCACAACAAACAGCCCGGTAAAGTCAAAGCGACGCTTCAGTGTGAACACATGGCCGCGAGCGAGCCGACCGGGGTGCGGTCACACTGGAACACAGCAAGGAGTAAAGCGCGAATTTTATACAAATAAAAATAATAACAACCCATGTCCCACTGCTGGGCACGAGTCTCCTCTCCTCTATCAAGAGAGAGAAAGAGGGTGTAGGCCTTAATTTATACACGCTGGCCTAATGCGGGTTGGTGAACCAGATATGTCTTTAGAATTCTGATTCTTGACTTTGTGCACCTACAATAAATAATCTCCGCATCACCCTGTTAGTAGACTGGTAGAGAATACCTCAGGCATTAAGTCCGCCATTATACATTCTGTGTATCTAAAGTTTAAATAAATAATTAAATACATGTGAGTTTCCTCACGATGTTTTTCCTTTACCGTAAGCAGATGGCGAATCATTTGATTAGTACATATAAACCCTACAAAGTAAAATTTTCATTGATACTGCCACCCGGGACCGAACTTGACTGCCTTGGTGGTCCAGTGGGTGCAGTAGGCGCGTGCTGTGCACGAGGTTGTGGGTTCGATTCAAAACTTTGTGTGACCCACAAAGAGTTGTTCTGAGTCTGGGTGTAATTTGTGTCCGTTAATTGTATGTTTGTAAAGTTCCCCGCAACACAGAGGTTGTACTCTAGTGCGGGAGTCGTCTTTAAAAAAAAAAAAGTCGCACTTCTTGCGTGCAAGTCTTTTCTTACTTTTCCACCACCGCTTTTTATACTACTTGGTTGGCAAACAAGCATACGGCCATATTTTGCAAAGCTAAAAGAGAAATAATAATCTCCTGCTATTAATGAGACTCCACCCTCAACATTTACCGCGAACTTAAAAGCGGGCCACGGCTGAGCTAAGATTGAGCCTCCAAGAACGGCCTTAGGCTATGAATGCAAATGAACATTTGTCCCAACCTTGGCTCCAAACGCTAACTTTTGTGTTATGTTGGTTTAATTCAAACGACCTTAAACTGGACACTTTTGGGTGACAAACAAGCATACGGCTCGCCTGATGTTAAGCAGTTACCGTAGCTTATGGACGCTTGCAACACCAGAGGTATTACTAGCGCGTTGCCATCCCATTTTTCTACACCAGGGCTTTAAATTGGAGTTACCCTGGAATAGGAATACTTTTCTTTCAAAGCGCATGCCGAAATGAGCGCTGGAGACCTGTACCGTATCGCGAGCCGTATGCTTGTTTGCCAATCAAGTAGTATATAAAAAAACAGAAGATTCGATATCCCAGATCTTACTTCTAACCATATTCTAAAATTACGCCTTATAAAAGGAAGGTAACTATTTCTGTGAAGTACTGCTTCATTGGTCTAGTGGTAGTTGAGTGCGATCGCTGACCCAGGTTCGATTCACGGGTCGGGCCAAAAATACATATAATTTCAGTCAAGAATTCCACAATATACGCCCAAATTGGCGCGTAAAGTCGTTGATCCTACGTTTGATTTAAGTCCGGTCGCATCGGATTGCCGTACCATCGGACTACGAGAATTAAGGAATAAAGCGTAGTAGCCCCAGGTATTCTAAGCGTGGCATAGGCTATGATGCTTACCATCAGGCTGTTCGTATTCTTGTTTGCCGTAAAATAAGAACCTGTAACTAATCCATGTTTCAATAACGATTATGATTATGAAAGTACCTACAGAAAGCGATCGCAGATTTTCCTTAATCGCGACAAATCAAGAGCTGCTATTGACGGCATTCAAAATAGCTCAAATCCAATATTGGTAAACAACTTTGGTTCAATGTTGGCTAAACTTCAATACATCAAACGTTTGGTATTCCAATTTGCTGACGTCATTGGTTAACTTGGGCAATTAAACTTTAATGTTTGGTCGTAACTAATTACGGCCTAAGCATGCAGAGATTTATTAACTCCCTGTTAACGTAAGCTTATTGTATCTAAAGGAGAGGTATAGCACCATAGAAGCGAGCAAGCCCGACTGCGGAAGGACCTCCAACTTAAAGCAGACCATAGCCAAATAACTGGTTACCAGTGCTTATTTAGGGAACGAAACGTTTTTCTATCCCAGAGATACTTTACCACAAAAGCCGGTTCAATTTTTTGGGTAAGCAATTTAAAAAAAGGGCTAATTCTCTAAGAAACAGCGATGGCAAACTGTCAGTTGTGATTGCTCGGTGACGACACAATCTATTGACTAAACGTCAAAAAGGACAGCCAGATTTTGCTCGGTTTTCGCGGTGGCTTGGTTTTTGCTCTTACGGAATACCCTTGCTGGTATTGCAAGCTACGGTAACAGCTTACCGTGCCACCTAAGTAATATAAAAGCAAATCTATAACGAGTACGTTAAAAGCAAATAACGCACTGACGGCATGGTACCATAGCATTGCTCAAGTCTGAAGCAGGGTTTATCGTTACCACCCGTTAAGGAATTAACTCAAGCATCGTTCGCTTCTAGCGTTTATTTCTCCCACGTACCGTTACACTGAGGAATTAACTACCTGCCGAAATGGTTCATCTTTAATAGTCTACGCTTAAACAGTTATGACTGCCTTGGGGATCCAGTGGCCGCAGTATATGCTGCTGTGCAAGAGGTTGTGAGTACGATTCCCACACAGGAATAAACTTTGTGTCACCCGCAAAGAGTTGTTCTGAGTCTGAGTGTAATTTATGTCCGTTAATTGTATATTTGTGAAGTCCCCTGCGACACAGAGCTTATTCTTTAGTGTCTTTTTGAAACAATTTTAACTCAGTAAATGGCTACAACTTAGGAAAACGCAACGTAGGACCAACTTTTACTATAGCAGCCGATAATCAGAGCTGCAGAAATGCATGAAGTGCAGGCAGCTCAAGATCGACCATTGAGAAAACATATGGAGAAGGCCTATTTTCAACAGTTGAAGTCATCAGGCTAAGACAATAATGATATTAATATTTTTCGGACTACTCATATGAGTGAGTTCCCGAGGTTTTCCCAAGAGACTATAACATGGGGTTCTTCAAGAAAGGAGTTATAAGGTTTTTAAAGGGACGGCAACGCGTGAGTGACACCCCTGGTGTTGCCAACGTCCATAGGCTACGGTAACTGCTTACTATCAGGCGGGCCGTATGCTTGTTTGCCACCTTGGTAGTATAAAAAAAACTCTCACACCGCCATCTGATCCCAAACTAGGCAGAGCCTGTACTATGGCAACCAGACAACTGATAAACATACTTATATATTTCTAAACACATACAAATTATAGATAAATATCACCCAGACACAGATGCTCATAGAGATGAAGTGGTCACAGTAAGGGTGTTTTCTGTGGCAATGTTTTCGACGGGTCATTAATTCCTCATTTCTCCAAAATATGTCTGCAGCGGCTGATCTGGATTCGTAGTCTGATAAAGCGGCTTCTATATACTGCAGATCACACCCTTAAACATGTTCTTCTTCATGGACTAGGCATGACCCTTTACAGTATCAAATACCATGGGCGGCCACATTATAGAAAGTGACTACCATTGGGTTGGCTGCAACTGTAAGATCGCTTAGCACTTTTGCAAAATAATAAAAAAGACGACATTAATTAAAATTTGGGAATCTTGAATACAATCCCAAAACCCGGGTTGACTAAACATTTAGTTTTTACCAACGCGCATATTAACAGCAAGATTTATTTTTATAGAGTTATCCACAAATACCTTAATTTCTAAGGCTATGAAATAAATGTAGCCTTATTTGAAAATGGAATTAAAATTTATTACTGCGTTGCTTCATACAAACTCTTGCCATAACAAAAAAATAACGGCAAATAAAAAATAAGTGCTGAAAATAAACACTTTTCAGTTTGAAATATTAACAGGTACCGGTAACCACACAATTACTTTACAACAAACGTATATGTCGACCACGTCATATATTAACCCTCCACATTTAACCAGCGACACGTTAAATCCAGAAATTCCAGCTCATTTCACCGTTTATTGTTTCGCTTATTCATAAACTGACGTGTTTTTATGAAATTATTTATTGCCAACGGCCAGCGGTTACGCTTTCGTGGAATGTCAATAAAATATTTAGACTTTTCTTTGCTTTTCAGATTGCCTTCGCCGATGAAATATATAAATTCTTTTTAATATATGAAGTTATAACTAGAAACATATTGTTTCTATAAATGTACTTTCTTACTTTTTTAACAGGACTTATATAAGCTTAACTTTTAATAAAACATTGCCAAAAATAAATCTCATGCCTGTTATCAAAACTTCTCGAAAACCAAGTGTTTTTGTCAAAACAAAATGTAATAATACTACCCACATACTGTGTTAAAAAATATTTTTGCCCTTTAATCCAGAACCACATTAACATAATTTATTTGTAGATGGCAACCCTGATCTCAACACAAAGAGGGCTATTAAAAGGCTAATTTTGAAACGCATTCATAAACGTCGTCGGTTACTGGGAACATTCTAAATTCAAAATTAAACGTTAAACGCGTGGCAATTTTCATTCGACGGTTAACTAAGACAGAGTAAACACGTCTCTTCAACAAATATGAAAGTTTTAAATGTTGGAAAATTAATTAGGTAACGTTGAATTCAAGTTGAGCAGGATTTTGTATGACGAGTGGTGCTCTCTGTTTGTCTTTTGAGAATTAATTGCCTGTTAAAAGTATAAATGTACGAGCGCTTAATGATAATGCTAAAGCCTTTAAATAGTCTGTTACTAAAAAGTACCGTACATTAAGGTACTTATTGAGAACCTATCTGTATAAAAGTTGTTGCTTTATTTTTGCACGTTGGTTGCTTGGATTTACCATACAATTTGTATAGACTCTACTGATAGGCCGCGACACACCACCGGTGGCGACCGTTCACTTTTTAAAACGCTGATACTCGCCACTCAGACCTTTCGTCTCGGTGATCCATCGTGATCCTGTACAGCAGACGAGTATAGATCCTGTACAGCAGGCGAGTATACCTAACAAATAGTAGCGGCCACCGACAGCCAGTGGTGGCTGTGGTCGGTGACCAGTTTGCGCAGTGTCTAAGTATTTATAATGTTGTCTATATACAATATTGACTGCCTTGGTGGTCCAGTGTCCTGCTGTGCACGAGGTTGTGGGTTCGATGCCCACACAGGACAAAACTTTGTGTGACCGATAAAGTGTTGCTCTGAGTCTGGGTGTAATTTGTGACCGTTAATTGTATGTTTGTAAAGTCCCCCACGACACAGAGCTTGTTCTCTAGTGCGGGAGTTGTCATATAAAAAGAAAAATAAAGAATATTAAAGGGTATAAGTAAAACAATTTATTCCAAACCTAAAACGTTTTTTTACGATTTTTTAAGACTATTTGTTTTTGCCATATCGATACAATACGTACCTATCTTTAATAAATAATAAAATTCATAGGTATCTAGAACTCAGTGACAAAAACATAAACACACTTTACATTTATAATATCATCAAGGAATTTATCTTCAGTTTTCAAATCAAGAAGTTACGTATAAACCAATAACAACTCCCAAAGAACATGAATAACTTCTACTGTTCAAATAACTCCAGATATAATCTACAGAACTTTACAGACAAATCTAAAAATAACATCTAAGATTTAGAGATGTCTCCGAAATCCTTCGAATTCTGCATTCAATAGAATTGTAAAAGAAAGACAGATATAAGTAGAAATTAACTAAGGTTTTAACATTTTATTACACTGCACTTTTTATAAATCTTTTACCCCCAGCTAATCTTAAAGCAGCTAAGCAAATCTTATCCAATTTCATAGGGATCTGTACAGCCATGAAAGCATCACAGTTAAAGTATAAACAGACGATCGAACTTGGTTCGGGCCGAACCACGAACATGGTGCGCTCCGAACCATATTCGCTCGTGTAGTGCAAGGTCCGCCGAACATTATTATTATTAATATAATTATAATATGGTTCGGAGCGCACCATGTTCGTGGTTCGGCCCGAACCAAGTTCGATCGTCCGTTTATACTTTTACTTTCGTATTTTCAATATTAGTATTTCAAATATTGAAGCGGTGGTGGCCGAGTGGGAAAGTAAACGACTTGCACGCAAGAGGTGAGTTCGATCACGGGTGGCAGTACCAATGTGAATTACACTTTATAGAGTTTATACGTACTAATCAAATGATTCGCCATCTGCTAACGATAAAGGAAAACATTGTGAGGAAATCTACATGTCTTAGAAGTAATTCTAAAGACATGTCTGATTCACCAACCCGCATTAACTCACCGTGTGTGAATTAAGGCCTAAACCGTCTCTCTCTCTTGATAGAGGAGAGAAGACCCGTGCCCAGAAGTAGGACATATATGAGCTATTAAATGCTATTATTATTATTATTTCAAATATTCACCACATCTTTAGCTATGTTTGTCTGCACACGATTAGGTTGTGGAATTAGCTCTCTGCGAGGTTTTCCCGAGAGAATATAGCATGGGGTTCATCAAGAAAGGAGTTATTAGGTTTCTAAAGGGTCGGCAATGCGCGAGTGATACCCCTGGTGTTGCAAGCGTCCATAGGCTACGGTAACTGCTTACCATCAGGCGGACCGTATGCTTGTTTGCTTCCATGGGAGTATAAAAAAAAAACACAATGTCAACACACAAATATACAGTCCGCTTGATAGTTTTCCAGCGCTTATTTAGAGATACGTTTTAAGAGTACGATTTTCTATCCCAAGGATGCAATACCAGAGGACCAAATCACTTGCGTGTTGCGGAACTACCAAATTTTCTGATGAAGTATGAAAAAATTGTGTAGCTCCGCAACACGCAAGTGATTCCGAATACCTACAAGCGTCCATAGGCTCCGGTAACTGATTAACACATTACATGGCCGTATGCTAATTTGTAGCCAAAATAGAATAATAATAAAATCTGTTACCGTAGTCTAGAATAATATAAAGACGTGACATAATTAACAAATAAGATTAGGATTTGAGGACGGACTAACCACAAACTTAACACAACAAAGATTTCTACCGGTACCCTATTTAACACATACTAGATAGCTATCATTATTCACCATTCACATCGTTAGCTTACCCTTAATTACCGTAACGCTCTATTAAAGACCTCTCTAGTTACGTAGGTATATAAAAATTAAGATTAAATAGCTTATCCACTTCTAAAACTAAATATATTATGTCGTTAAATGTTAAAAATGCTTTTAAAATAATCTGTAGTAATATTATAAAGATGGCGATTTTGTTTGTTTGAACACGCTAATCTCAGAAACTGTCTTGACCGCACGTTTGTCTGCCTTGGTGGTCCAGTGGCTGCAGTATGCGCCTGCTGAGCACGAGGTTGTGGGTTCGATTCCCACACAGGACAAAAACTTTTTGCGACCCACAAAGAATTGTTCTGAGTGTGGGTGTAATTTGTGTCCGTTAATTGTTTGTTTGTAAAGTCCCCCGCGACACAGAGCTTGTTCTCTAGTGCGGGAGTTGTCTTAAAAAAAAAAAAAAAGATTTTTTGTCCCGTGTGGATAGAGCCCACAACACACCGCGCAGTGGTAAATGGCGAGGCAGGTAACCATCTAAGCCACTGAACCAACCGTTCAGTAAAACATGTATATGTCGGTATAGTTTCAAGTAAAAAAAAATTGAATCGTTTATTGAAGATTGAAAGAATATTTGTATGCCAAAGGGTTGGCAACTAAGCAAATTGCTAGAGCAACATTTTCAGTTTCAGTCCTCTAATACAATTCAAAATAACGTTTTTATATGTATACGAGTATGTAATGTATTAAAGATATCTTAGATAAATACCATGACCGAAATTCAGTTTACACACATCTCAACCCATAGACGTCCCACTGCTGGGCACGGGTCTCCTCCAAATATTTAGAGGGATATTAGCCTACTATACCACGCTGGCCAGACGGGTTGGTATAGGGTTTTGTTTCGAGTTTTCCCTCTCTTGCGGTGAATAACACTTACTCCCTTAGTCGACTCTTACGACACCCTCGGGATGGAAGGGATGGTGACATATGTATTCTTAATCCGTCACCACACGGAATAAAATTCAGTTAATAGGACATTATTATATGAAATTCAGTTAATAGGACATTATTATATAGAGGGATTTCCTCAGCAACTTGCCTCAGGCTACTCCATAATCTTAAATTACAGCATCAAAGATCAGCCTATCTTAAACGTTTTAAGCGAAATCTCGTTAGTAATCACTGTATGTAATTTAAGCGCAAATTAGATGTCGTTCCCGGGAGTATATTATTATGACATGAACGGTTTTTGCACAGTTTTATATGTGAGAAGACAATTTATTTAATGTTACGATAAGAAACACAAAAAGCAGTTTATTAAGAGCGGTATACTAGCGAGCAAGCCCGACTGGGGAAGGACCTCCACCTAACAGAAGACCACAGACAAATACACAGCGATGTATCTGTGATCCTGTGTGTGAGGACAGGTCTCCAGCGTTCATTTGGGGACGCGTTTTGAAAGAAACGTATTCCTATCCCAAGGATACTTCCATCTAAAAGCCCAAGTGTAAAAAAAACAAACCTGAATCATTATTTTTGCATTTTATAAATGTCAACACATCGACACTTTCTTTAAACGAAGTATCATGGGAGATCAAGCAAGGTACATGTTATTCCATGCTCAGATACGAAGGGACGCGTATTCCCATAGCACAGGTAGCTTATGTCAGTACATGTAATTCTATGAAACCTTTTTACCTCAAGCGTTGATGGAAGGAAGGCAGTCTATAGGGAAATATGTCGTGTACTGTAATGTTATGGTATGGGGTTCGATTTCCTATTTTATTAAGTTTTTTTTTATAATGCTTGGGTGGCAAACAAGCATACAGTCCACCTGATATTAAGCAGTAACCGTAGCCTATGGACGCTTGCAATACCTGAGGTATCACTTGCATGTTGCCAACCCATTCTTTTTTTACCCATTCTTTCTTTAAGATGGGTACTCACACACAGGAACACCACTACACCGCTGTGTGTGTAGTTTTTAAGATGTGGTATCCCTGGGATCCTGGGTGGTCCGTGTGGTGACGGATTAAGAATATAAATGTCACCACCCTGTTCCATCCCGAGGGTGTCGTAAGAGTCGACTAATCCCTTAGTCGACTCTTACGACACCCTCGGTCAGTCAGTCAGGCAGACAATATCCACTGCAAGAGAGAGAAAACTCGAAACAAACCTTATAGCAACTCGTCTGGCCAGCGTGGTATATCCCTCCAAATGTATGGAGGAGACCCGTGCCCAGCGGTGGGACGTTTATGGGTTGCAAGCCACCATAGGTTACAGTAACTACCTAGCTAAAAAATAGCCCCTATGCCGCCAGAGACTTTATAATTACATACAAATTCAAAATTTAAAAGAAATACAAACTTTTTTTTCAAATTTGTCAGCACACACCCCAAAAAAGAAAACATTTACACTTCACACCTGCCGTTTCCCTCCAAAATAACAACAAACGAGTCATCAATCATCGCTCGAATAAAAGAAACTCAAAGAAAAAAGGTAAAGACAAATGTTGGGGAATACAGGAGTTTATCCCTTCAGTAGGGCGAGGGTCAGGCGGGTGAATAATTCACGAGAGCTCAACAAGTCGTGACGTGTCGCCATTTTTAGTTGCTACCATGCCCGTTTATCGATAAAGAATTGTATTGATTTTACGTGAGCTTCATGTTTTAGCTGGATGTGAGAGGCTGAAGACCGTGTCAAGTGGCGTACTTTTAGGAGCTCTATGTCCAACAGTGGACTACAATGGGCTGATGATGATGAAATGTTTTCGCGGTTTCCGCTTTTGATATTTGAGAGCAATCCTACTAATAATATAAACGCAAAAGTTTGTAAGTATGGATGGATGGATGGATGTTTGTTACTCTTTCACATAAAAACTACTGAACGGATCTGGATGAAATTTGGCACAGAGATAGATTATGGTCTGGAATAACACATAGGCTAGACTTTTTACAGCGATAACCGACATCCACGCGGGCAGAGCCGCGGGCAACAGCTAGTTTATATAGAAACAAAAGGAGCAGCATTAAACTTTTCTTCTGTTTTCTTGAATTCTTTTTTTGAATACTACTGTTACCAGTTATGCTAACGGCAGTATTCAAAAGAAGAATTACAATGAATCTAATCGATTAATGAATTCGATTAGTCTAATCACGTATCTTAATATATATCTCCTAGACGTTTTTTATTTTCATTGTCTAATGAAAGCAGAATAGATTATATTAGTACCAGTATAATGAGATTCTTGACGCCAAAACGGAGATTTACCTGAGCTTATATTAAATTCTTAGAATCGTATAACTGCGTATTCGTTTAATATAAATTTGCGATGGAAATTGATTCTTATTTCTTTATGTAAACTGAGCTTATTAAATGTAGAGCTACAATTTAATAAAAATGTTGTAGTACTTGTGTGGCAAACAAGCATACGGCCTGATGTTAAGCAGTTACAGTAGCCTATGGAAGCTTGCAATAAAATACTTCCTTCTCCTTTTTTTAAGACTTGAAAACAGGCCCTGTGTCGCGGTGGACAAACAAACAGTTCACTTATTATATTACTTTTTTTTATAATACTTGGGTGGCATACGGCCCGTCAGATGTTAAGCAGTTATAGTAGCCTATGGACGCTTGCAATATCAGAGATATAACTTGAGTGCTGTCAGCCATATTTTTTCTTGTTTACTAAAAAACATTAATAAATTGATACGCTTGAGTCCCAACTCAAAAAAACTAGTAATACTCATATATCAAAACTAACCTTGGACATTTACAAGTGTGGAGAAAGAGATATATCACCTGTGTACAAATGTTTTGTTACTTTTTAGGATAAATGAACATTTGGATGATGGCTGTGAGCCACCGAGCCTCCGAGGACATAACATGTATACAACATTTTATAATTTGTTTTTTTAAATATTTATAGATGTATTCTAGCTTTTAGCTAGTCTACCTATTTTAAGCATATATAAAGAATGCAATGTTGTTTGGTCTAAGATATACATAAGAGAGGTAGGGCATGCTTGCGAGTAAACCTTCCACTTTATGGAGGACCTTCTTATCGATATACCACGCAAACTTAGCCAAGATTGGAAGCTATAATACATACATTTATGTATGTTTTATATGACTGCCTTGGTGGACCAGTAGTCGCAGTATGCGCCTGCTGTGCACGAGGTTGTGGGTTCGATTCCCACACAGGACAAAACTTTGTGTGACCCGCAAAGAGTTGTTCTGAGTCTGGGTGTTATTTGTGTCCGTTAATGGTATGTTTGTAAAGTCCCCCGCGAAACAGAGCTTGTTCTAAAAAAATTAAACAACCAATTTGCCTCAACGCAAATTTATCCAACTCACCTACAAGTTACTACTAACTAACACCTCAAGCGTGGAGTGGGAGTGCGGTGGTTCTGTTCTTCAAAAAAGGTGACAAAGCCTTGCTGAAGAACTACAGACCCATCTCACTCCTGAGCCACGTTTACAAGTTGTTCTCGAGAGTACTCACAAACCGCCTCGCCAGAAAACTTGACGAGTTCCAGCCTCCGGAACAAGCCGGGTTCCGAAAAGGCTATAGCACCGTGGATCACATCCATACTGTTCGGCAGATTGTACAGAAGACCGAAGAGTACAATCAGCCGCTGTGTATGGCATTCGTGGACTACGAGAAAGCCTTCGACTCCATCGAAACCGAGTCGAGGGGTGAGACAGGGGGATGTAATATCCCCCAAGCTTTTCACCAACGCGCTCGAAGACGTCATTAAGACGCTGGACTGGACTGGACGGGGCATTAACGTCAATGGCGAGTACATCTCACACCTTCGGTTTGCCGATGATATCGTCATCGTTGCAGAGTCTCTGGAACAGTTGAGCGAAATGCTGCACAGCCTGAATGGAGCCTCACGGCGTGTCGGTCTCGGTATGAACTTGGATAAAACCAAGATTATGTTCAACGAACATATCACGCCGGGACCGATTTATGTCGACGGTTCGATGCTCGAAGTTGTTCGGGAGTATATCTACCTTGGACAAACTGTCCAGCATGGTAGAAACAACTTCGAGAAAGAAATCAACCGTAGGATTCAGTTGGGTTGGGCAGCGTTTGGCAAACTACGTCACGTTTTCTTTTCTCTTCGCCTTTACCGCAATGCCTGAAGACGAAAGTTTTCAACCAATGCGTCCTACCTGTTATGACGTACGGTGCCGAGACGTGGACACTCACAGTGGGACTAGTCCACAAATTAAAAGTCGCACAGCGGGCTATGGAGCGAGCTATGCTTGGCGTCTCTTTGAAGGACAAAATTCGCAACGAGGTAATCCGACAAAGAACCAAAGTTACCGACATAGCTCGCAGACTTAGCAAGCTGAAGTGGCAATGGGCTGGTCACATCTGCAGAAGGACCGACGGCCGATGGAGCAGACGTGTCCTAGAGTGGAGACCGCGACTCGGTAAGCGTAAGGTAGGGCGGCCCCCAGCTAGGTGGACCGACGACCTAAAAAAGGTCGCTGGGACGGACTGGATGCGGAAGGCGGAGGACCGTGTGCTGTGGCGCGTGTTAGGAATGGCCTATGTCCAGCAGTGGACTGCGATAGGCTGATTGATTGATTGATTGAAATTTATCCAAACCTTAAACCTACACTTTCAAAACCCCCTTAATGACAACCTTTTCAAATAGACAGCAGTGATCAAAGCCACACAATAGTCTGATAACCATTTGGCTGGTTACTGGTAACATAAAACGGTCCAGACAGCTCGTTGCCAACTTGTAAGGAGCATCTCGGAAACTTGTCCAACTTTAAAGATTTAGAACTTTGGCCTGCACTTGACTGAGACGCGAATATTGCATGCTGTGTGCAGATTTATGGCTGAGACTTGTGTACCATTACGTTATTTAGATGTAGAACTAGATCATAAGGTTTTATCTTTAACCGACTTAAAGAAATGGAGGAGGTTCTCAATTCGTCGGAATCTTTTATATATAAATATGTTGTGTTCGTTTACTCGAAATTTGATTTGAAAAATTATTTCTTTGTTTCAAAGCGTATACTTCCCGCGTAGTCCTATTTAAATATAATCAAAATTGGTGAAGCGGTTTTTGAAAAAACCACATAAATTAAAAAATTGTATACATCGATGATATTTTATATTAAAAACAAACGTGATCAAATTTTCAGAGAATATAATTACATTTATACAAGAATATCTAAAGGTTAGCCGAATTGATTTGAAATGATTGAGTTATTCACACACAATACAAAAAGTTGTTTTTGAATGAATAAATTAAATTATCCTGGTTTAGCCACATTTTTTGTTCAAAATATGTATCATTATTATGATGTCTTACCAAATTTTATATTTTTCAAAAATAACTGGTACATACCTGTAACAAAAGTAAACAATAAATTAAATACATATAAAGATAAATAATAATCTCCAAACGACGTTCCACTGCTGGATTTAGGGCAATTTAGGCCTACTTACTACTAGTGCCAAAAAATAGTGCCAAATTAAAAGTACCCAGAATCGACGTTCACGCATGAAGAGGTTGATGAATGTAGAGGAGGCGAAGAGTATGTTTGGATCGATGCAATTGGCGTACCGTAGTCTTTGCCTAACCCAATGGGAGACGGGCCTGATGATACATATGTGTGTATGTTACTACTAGTGCTTCCAATCCTTCCAGGCCCTACTCTAGTCAGCGAATTGGCCGTAGGAAAAAAGTATGCTGATATTTGTATTTATGACGATGTATTGATGATGATTTACAAGGTGGACCGACGACCTGGTCAAAGTTGCGGGCAACCGATGGACAAGGTCGGCTCCTTCGGTGGAAATCCTTGTGGGAGGCCTATGTCCAGCAGTGGATGTCTTTTGGCTGAGATGATGATGATGATGATGATGATTTGATTTAAAAAATAAATGACTTTGACTTTAGTTACAATGTGCGGACCGGTCGTGTGGTCCGAATGTGGATCAACGATTATGCGTTTTTCGAGGCACTGAGAGGTCTTGCTTTGTTTTAGAAAATGGTCACCCATCTGCAGAACGAACGCGGCAAGCTTGCTTAAACCTTGCAGATCTATGTCCCTCATATATAAAATACATGCTATTACACATTAAGTACATAACTTTCCACCTTCGCGGGCGGCACAACGACATAAGCGGTGTAACTCAAAACTTAACTTATAAGATATTTGCCGTTGATACAGGATTGCGGTATAACTTTTAGAATATAGGTATAAGATTTAGGCCCCACCGGCGCCAGAACGCGTCTTGCCCGGACCGGGGCTCGAATACTCGAGTTCCCTGGCGTAGAGGGCAACAAGACGGCCGACGTTGTAGCAGAGAGGCTGCGGGGTCTGTTTGCGGAGGAGGATGGCGTCAAGATCGCTAGGCCCACCAAGTGCGCAGAGATGCTCATCTCGGGTCTAGACGACTCGGTGACGTCTGACGAGGTCCGGGAAGCAATTACAGTCGCTACTGATTGCTCCTTGGACACCGTTAAGGTTGGCGTCATCCGCCCCGGACCGGCGGGAGTCGGAGCTGTGTGGGCGCAGTGCCCCATTGCCGCGGCCAATAAATTGGCCGCTGCTGGAAGGCTTCTCGTGGGCTGGAGTTCCGCCAGGGTGACCTTACTGGCGGCCCGTCCTGCGAGATGCCACAAGTGCATGGCAACGGGGCACGTACGTGCAGCTTGCACTAGCAGCTTCGACTGCAGCGAGCTCTGTTTTCGTTGCGGCCGGCCGGGGCACAGAGCGGCGGGCTGTTCCACCGCCCCCCACTGCCCCGCGTGTGCAGCGGGAAATCTACCCGCCAACCACCTAATGGGGCGACAAGGGTGCAGGCCCCCCCAGGCTTCTGGGCCCAAACCGAGAGGTAGTCTTTCGACTCAGGCTGCCTCCGGTCAATCTCGACCGTCGACGTTGCGGATGGAGGAGGACACAGCACCACCGGCCCAATAATGGACGGTGACTGCACACTTCTCCTCCAGGCTAATCTCAATCACTCCGCTAGGGCTCAGGACGTCCTCTTGCAGTCCCTGGCGGAGTGGTCGATAGGTGTGGCCGTAGCTGCGGAGCCGTACCACATTCCTTCTCGCCCAAATTGGGTGGGTGACGTGGATGGCTCTGTGGCAATCATCAGCTCCACGGCGCTTCGTTCCCCGTCCTTGTCGCTCAGAGACAAGGGCCAGGGATACGTCGCAGCTGAATGGGGGGGAATACTACTCTTTGGAGTATACTTCTCCCCCAACCGGAGTCTGGCGGATTTCGAGGTCTTCCTAACATCTCTGGAGACCTCGATACGGCGTTTATCACCAGGCCGCGTCCTAGTCATGGGGGACTTCAACGCGAAGTCCCAAGCATGGGGCTCCCCTAGGACGGACGCCCGCGGCATTGCGGTCGAGGAATGGGCTAACTCGGTGGGCCTCTGTCTCCTCAACAGAGGCGCCACCAATACGTGCGTCCGGCAGCGGGGGGGGTCGATAGTGGACCTTTCGTTCGCTACTCCCGCTGTCGCAGCACGAGTGAGGAGCTGGAGCGTCCTGGAGGAGGTCGAGACTCTCTCGGATCATTTGTACATCCGAGTAGAGCTCTCTCGAAATCCCCAGGACTCCAGCAGGGGTCATGCGGCGGGCAGATTTTCCCGATTCCCGCGGTGGGCTGTGGGTAGACTAGATAGGGACCTACTGGCGGAGGCGGCTATTGTTCACTCTTGGCTGTCCTCACCACCTCCCTCTGAAGGAGTAGATGCCGAGGCTGGTCGCATCCGGGATGCGTTTACGCAAATCTGCGATGCTGCCATGCCTCGGGTCCGACGTCGGCCTCCAAAGAGGGAGGTCTACTGGTGGTCCCAAGATCTGGCAGACCTTCGTGCGGCTTGTATTCGTGCCCGAAGGTCCTATACCCGCAGCCGACGGCGAAACCGCGATGATGGGGAGGGCCGGCTGTACGAGGCCTACCGCACTGCGGTAGATGCGTTCAAGCTGGCCATCTGCCGCGCCAAGGAGCGCTCCAGAACGGAGATGCTGGAGGGACTGGATCATGACCCCTGGGGTCGCCCTTACCGCGCGGCGCTGAATAAGCTCCGCGCGCAGGGCCCCCTCCTCACTGAGTCCCTTCAGCCCAGCTTCCTCACGGAAGTGATCGAGGGTCTATTCCCGCCACAGGCGGAGCACACGCCCCCGGCGATGGTACCTTCTAGGGCCGAAGTCCGGGAGGCCGAAGAGGTGCCGCCTGTTACGGAAGTGGAATTGGGGGCGGCCGTTCTCAGAGTCCGTTCTAAGAACACTGCCCCCGGGCCGGACGGGATTCCTGCCCGAGTGCTGGCCCTGATCCTCGACCACATGGGGGACCGCCTCAGGGGCCTTTTCGATGCCTGTCTGGCGTCTGGAAGGTTCCCTGAGACCTGGAAAGTGGGGAAGCTGGTGCTCCTACCGAAGCCGGGGAGGGCTCCGGACACGGTCGCGGCCTATAGGCCAATCGTGTTGCTGGACGAGGCGGGGAAGTTGCTAGAGAGGATTCTCGCTGCCCGCATCGTCCGGCACCTGAGTGAGGTTGGCCCCGACCTATCGGACGCCCAGTATGGCTTTCGTGCTGGGCGTTCGACGGTCGACGCTATTATGGCGCTTAGGGCCGCGACCGAGGAAGCCGTATTTAACGGTGAGGTAGTGTTGGCGGTGTCTTTGGACATCGCCAACGCTTTTAACAGTCTGCCATTCAGCAGCATTAGGGAGGCGCTCCGGTTTCATGGAGTGCCCGAATACCTAAGGCTGCTAGTGGCAGACTACCTTGAGAGGAGGTGTGTGCTGTACGAGGACCGAGACGGCGGCATCGGGCGCAGGACCATTTCAAGCGGTGTCCCGCAGGGGTCCGTCCTTGGCCCTCTTCTGTGGAACATCGGCTATGATTGGGTCCTGCGCAGTGTTCTGCCCCCCGGGCTGGGCGTATTGTGTTACGCTGATGACACATTAGTCACAGCTCGGGGCCGCAAGTTCGAAGATGCGGCGCGCCTGGCCACCACGGGGGTCTCTCAGGTGGTCGGGCGAATCGGGGCGCTAGGGCTTAGGGTGGCCCTTGAAAAGACGGAGGCCCTTTTATTCCATGGGCCACGTCGCGGCCCACCTGCTGGCGCCTCGATTACCGTCGGTTCGGTCCTTGTGCAGGTCCAGGCCCAGATGAAGTATCTGGGCCTGGTGTTGGATGGGCGATGGCTCTTTGACGAGCACTTCCGTCGCCTCTCGCCGAAACTAGAGAGAGCTGCGTCCGCCTTGGGACGGCTCTTGCCAAACTTGGGCGGACCCAGCCTCACCTGTCGACGGCTGTACACGGGGGTGGTCCGGTCAATGGCGCTTTACGGTGCACCGGTGTGGGCGGGGTCTCTGACCGCCCAGAGCAAGCGGCTGTTGGCGAGGCCGCAGCGTGTGATGGCGGTCAGAGCCATACGCGGCTACCGCACCGTGTCCACAGACGCGGCATGCGCATTGGCCGGAACCCCCCCGTGGGACTTGGAGGCGGAGGTGCTCGCTGAAGTGTATCGGCGGGTGGCTGTAGTTCGGGCAGAGCAGCGGTCCCCTCTCCCCGAACAAATCCGCGAGCGGCGCGAGGCCGCCCGCAGGGCCATCATGGCCCAATGGTCAAGTCGGCTGGAGGCTCCACGGGCCGGTTTTAGGACCGTGGAGGCGCTCCAGCCGATCTTGTTAGAGTGGGCAGGGCGGCAGTACGGGACCCTTTCCTTCCGACTGGTGCAGGTTTTGTCCGGGCACGGTTGCTTCGGGCATTACCTGCACAAGGTCGCTAGGAGGGAACTGAGTCCTGTCTGTCACCACTGCGACTGCGACGACGACTCGGCGCAGCATACGCTCGAGTCGTGTCCTGCTTGGGCGGGGCAGCGCCGGGACCTCGTCGCAGTCATTGGAGTAGACCTGTCGCTGCCGGCCGTGGCGCGGTCCATGGTCACCAGCGACAGGGAGTGGACGGCGGTCGCATCCTTCTGCGAGGACGTCATCTCGCAGAAGGAGGCGGCGGAGCGGATCAGAGAGGAAAGTCTCCTCGCTGATCCGATCCGCCGACGGCGAACTGGGCGGCGTCGGCGCGCCTACGAGCGTCTGATGCCGCCATAGTGAGGTTGCGGGGAGACTGGGGCAGCAGAGTCTCACCCGCACCCTTCCGCGGAGGGACAGTGTCCCCGGTGCGCCCGGACACTGTCACTGGGGATGGAGCCCACGTAAAGCGGGCAGCCGCTGGGTGGACCACTGACGTCATATCAGGTTCCGGTGGTCCACCCGTGAAAGCGAGTGTTGGTGCACAGGGGGGTTTTAGTCGGTATGCCGGCCGCCTACCATCTTTAGGCCGGAGAGTCCGACATAACCGCCCCGCTTCCCCGGGCGGGGCGGTATGCGTAAAGCATTTCCCCTCTACAAAAAAAAAAAAAAAAAAAAGGATTGCGGTATAACTTTAATTAGTTGAAGATTTACCTTCCTAAGTTCACGGGGCCTTGTTACTGTGAGGTTAGAAAGAGGGAGGGGGAGTCGCAAGGTATTTTTGTTTGTACGTTTGCTATAGATAAATACAAGTGAATTTGGATTTTATTAAACTTAAACTTTGGTCGTAGAAGATACTTTGACATAAATTAATTTTGTTTAATTAAAAGATGAAAAGGCAGGCCCAGGAAAAGATGGCGGGATGAGATTGACTCCTACCGTGCTGACTGGCAAGTGAGAGGTCTCAACCGTGACCAATGGAAGAATGAGAGGCCTTTGCCCTGCAGTGGGACAGTAATAGCTAATAATAATAATTATAAGATGAGTTATCGATAGGAGTAAAAGATTGAAAAGGTATAAATTGAACATAAGTTTCACCATATTTCTATTCTGTTCCTGTTTTTTATATTACCAAGGAGGCAAATAAGAATACGGGACCGCCTGATAGTAAGCAGTTACCGTATACGGACGCTAGATCATACGCGCGTTGCCAACCCTTAAAACCTTATATCTCCTTTCTTGAAGAACCCCATGCTATAAGTCTCTCGAGAAAAATACTCCAAAATACCCTTACCGACTCGTAGTCACACCACATTATCACACCAGTATGACAAACGGTATTTTTTTTCTCGTTTGTCACACTACTGATTATCACACACCATGTATACCGTAATACGTACATTTTAAGATACGTTTATCTGATTTTTATCGGGCGAATTACTTTCCCAAATTAGGCTCTAGCCTAGTTAGGGTACCAGCACCTACAACACACCATAGTATATATTTAGAACATCTTTTTGTAACTTGGTATTTTTTGTGACAAATAAATCTTCCTATTTTATCTATTCGTAAGAAATAAGTATAGAAACAACATATAGTTACGCGTAGGTAGTAAAGTATAGCTTGTTAACGCTGCTACATCATTTCCCGAGGGTGTCGTCAACGGCCCTGGTATAATTCCACGTGGGCAATGATATTATTTCGCCATGTCGCCGACGCTGACAATTGTTTCGTAATGTCTGGTTAAAAAATAAGGTGATATATTTAGAACTGGAGGTCCTACAGCGATCAAAATTCAACCCTACTTTTTATAACATTACTATTTTAATAATTATTGAAGTGAAAACTTATTTTAGCACGGTACGAAAATTTTTAGATGAGATAAAATCTCCGGATTCGCGACACCGTTACGAGACGCAGCTTGACATATCCGAAAAATCTTTTTTCGACTGTCACGTTTTTAAAGCAAAGAGGCGATATATGCATGTACTTATAGCAGACCGCGAACGCGTCTAGATAAATTTAAAAAAAAAATTGCTATAAAATTTATAACAATTGTTTTGCCTAGTGTTTTCACTTCTGTCGGCACTCCCGGAGTGCATTTTTTTTTAGTTTTCCGCAGTACTCCTCTTTATTAACTTTAATTGTGACAAATCTTATCATGCCTACGTGCGCGCAATTACATTGTGTTTAAAAAGGACAAACATGTTTTCTACATTTGGATGGTATAATTGGTAGTGCGCTGGGCCGGAATCCGATAGGCGCAGGTTCGGATCCTTCTCCGAGCTCGTCTTTTTCACACATTGCTTTATTAAATATACATTATTAAAATATGATTTTATCAAGTGTTAATTTTATATGGATTTACATTAAAATCGAAACTGCACGTTTGATCTAGTAGTGGGTTTGTATTTTGTCCATTTTTTGCTCATTAAGTCCTACTGCTGGGCAAAGGTCTACCCCATGGTCTTCCACACCTCTTTTTTTGATACCAAAACTACTCAGTCTTGCGTAAAGGCATCCAGCTCAACCTCAGGCGAAGTAACTCTGTCCGTCTGTTGCCTTTTCAAGACTAAACAGCCGAACTGATTTTAATAAAATTTGTAAAAGGAGTAAGGATAGAGGGTCCTTTTTATTGCGATAAAACATTTACCCGGGCAGAGCCACGGGCAACAGCTAGTAATTAAAATGTCTCTTCAGTCTGAATTTTAGTCTCTACAAAAATACGCCTGAAATGATGCCCCTTTTAACTTTTTAAACACCTATACACACACACAAGACAAAATAAACACATAAAAACTCCTAAGGAAAAGTTGCACGACGGTGCGCGGCCATTTTAATGAGGGGGGAGATGAGACAGGGGGGGGAGGAATCCACCCCAGACAGGTGCACGTCGACATTTTATTGTCAGCCACTTTTAACAAGATATTGTTCAAAAGACTAAGTTGATGGATTATCCCCTTTTCAGATTACTTTTAATCTGTGTGCTATAAAAACGAATGTCAGAACTATAAATTGCATCTAAATATTTAAAGAAGTGTAGAAAAAATCGAGCTCAAAGCAGGATTTGAACCTGCGCCTTTCGGGTTATATTTATTAGACAACTCCCGTACTAGAGAACAAGCTCTGTGTCGCGGGGGACTTTACAAACACACAATTATCAGACACAAATTACACCCAGACTCAGAACAACTCTTTATGGGTCACACAAAGTTTTGTCCTGTGTGGGAATCAAACCCTCAACCTCGTGCACAGCAGCCGCATACTGCGGCCACTGGACCACCAAGGCAGTCAATTTATAGATAATATTAAAGATTGCATCGTCACAAATTTTAAACTTTAATTGTAAACCCAACCCTAGACGTTGTCCAAAACCCTTTGTATTAAAAGTGTATACAAATAACACTTCCTTCTATAACCCTCTGACGCGAATGTGTCGTGCTTACAATGACCTGGTCGCTTCCATTGACAGAAGCACAGACATAACTGTTGATGTTGATTTGTACAACACTAATTACATCTCCTTCCATAACAATATTGTAGTATGTATAAATTGCATTCAGTAGATCTTTTGTTTTTCAATAAATTTTGTTGTGTTCCTTCTTCTAAGTAAATTTAGTTAACAAATATTACTATTTATATACGAGTATAGACTCTACTTGCACGGTATCTGTAGATTCCTAATCTAGCGTTGTTTCTGCTTTGTAACATATTGCATGTTGTGTGTACTGTCTAGGTTCGCATTCTAGGTCAAAACCATTGTTGTAGATCTAAGTAGCTGTAATATGATTGTGAACTGTTTGTACATCTAATAAATAAATAAATAAATAAACAACTTACAGTCCGAGTGGCGTGGCACGTAAATCCGTTGGCTTTACGAACTTTCCGAGGCACAAGGTGTAAACACCGCCAATTTCCAAACTCCGGGCATCTATTGTGAATTTCTTGACAGAAAAAACCAATATCAATTTTTGGCCCGGCACGAATCGAACCTGGGACTTCGTGATCAGCAGTCACACACATCGACCACTGAGCCACTGGGGCATAAGATATAGTAAGTCTATTATATATACATTGTTATTCTACATTATTAGAACGAACGATTTCAATCATGTGCTTGTGCAAACTTCGAAGCGTGACTACGCCGTGCTTCGAAGCGTTTTCAAGTTTATTGGAAAATGTTATCTACTAGTTATAAAATGAATTTTATATGTATTAAATATGGGATAGCCGTTTTGTATGTAGTGAGAAGTTTAGTATATATCTACGTTTTTTACTTTTTAGGGGTTGTTTAACAATAAATTTCAACTTGACACATTCAGGCGTTTCTTAAAAAAGGGTCTTGCCAGACAGACGGACAACAAATTGACGAAAGACTTGGTGCAAAAAAAAAAAGTACTTCAAGTGCATCATTACAGTTACAATCTAGCCATAAGGCTTACGAGTAATTTAAATATAACCTTAACTGCTAAGGATACCTTAAAGTGATACCTCTGGTATTGCAAGCGTCTATAGACTCAATAGATTAAAGTAGCAGCTTACCACCAAACGTATACTTGTAAATAGATAACACACCTTATATAAAAGCTTTTTACATATTTTAAAGTGCACTTTGGGTACTTTAAACCTCAACCCCTACCTACAACATCAAAGAGTATTTATCATAAAAAACCCTCTACATTTAGTCAGACCTCTCCCCCGAAAAGTGGCAAAACCACATGCAAATAAAAGGTTCTCTGAAAAAAAATATGTATAAAAAATTCAACAAAACGTCGGTCGGCACTGAGGGTGGGTTTCCATCAACATCATAATTTTATCAAATAAGGGAATAAAGTGGGATTTTTGTTTAAGTTTAGGGGTGGTTTCTATTGTAATATTAGGTTAGGTACGCAGTATGTCATTTGCTTATTTTTTTGTTCTGTCGTCTGTTTTCTAAAGCTATACTTTTTTTTTAAATGCAATATAAACTAAATCGAACCTAACATTTTAATTTAAAGCTTTGCGGACCGTCATGAAAATATTTTTCTTTATTTTTAATTTTTCTTGCACAAAATCCTAATAACATTAATATGCTCGACCTAGGAATCGAACGCAGTAGTAAAAGATCGGCTGCTAACATAAGCGCAGCTTCGTCCGCGGAGCAAGCGAGACAGAAAGACAAAAGTAATAATACCAGTACCATAGCCAAACTGCACATTACTTTTATTGACGGTAGACAGTGCTACTGAGGAATGTTTTGACACACAATCTTAAATTTTCTCTGTATTTTTTGTATTTAAGTTAAGAACTAGTTATAGATACACCACTAGATATTTGGTTGTGGTATTCTGTAAGGCGTCCGTGTGGTGACGGATTAAGAATACAAATGTCACCACCCCATTCCATCCCGTGGGTGTCGTAAGAGTCGACTAAGGGAGTAAGTCCAACAGACAATATCCACTGCAAGAGAGGGAAAACTCGAAACAAAACCCTATACCAACCCGTCTGGCCAGCATGGTGTAGTAGGCTAATATCCCTCCAAATTTATGGTGGAGACCCGTGCCTAGCAGTGGGACGTTAATGGGTTGAGATGATTCTGTAAGGTGGAGGTCCTTTCTCAGTCGGGCTCGCTCGCTTATATGGTGCAATACTTCACTGGAACTTTCTTGGCGTTAGTTTGCATCAAAAAATCGTCAGTAACCGGAATCTGTATCACCGATCATAGACTTCTAGCCGTAAGATAAAACTACGAGTACGTAGTAAAGGCTATACATGTACCTACGAAAAAAAGTAGTAAATAATTTTATAGCCGACACGTGGGTGTGCGTCAATAGTTTTTTTTTTATTCGAAAATATAAATCCTTTCTGCTACGAGTATATTGACTCGGGGAGTCGTAAAATATATATGAGTTATATATCATCATGCATAAAACTGTATGTCAAAGGTTTTGACAATGTTAGGGCATGACGAAATAGTGTTATTTTTCGAATATTACGCCCCGCAGTAGGGAATAATCCCTGTATTGCAGGGGGTTTTAAACTACGCACACAAAGTACACCGAGCCTCGAGGATCAATTGTGGATCACACACTTTGCCCTGCAACACACCTGTGGGCATGGAACACAGTTGTTGGAAATAAATAGAAAAATTCTAAAGGTATGTCTGATCCACCAACCCGCATTAGGCCAGCATGTACAGACTAAGGTCTTAAATCCTTGTTAGCTTAACCCGCTGATCGTTCATTGATCAGTAAGTACTCATGACCATGAGCGCTTTTTAAAAACAAATAAAACAAGGTTATACAACAAGTCTCAGACCGGCAATATTAATATCTTTATACAAATATCAACAGTTGCAACGGGAAAACCCTAAAAAAAACTGCAATATCCAGAGCTCTTAAGACCTCTCTAGATCAATCGCTCGCCAATCGCAATATTTACTGAACTTCGATCGCAATCTACCCTCTTAATAACGAGCTCTTAAGGGCTTATCATATTGGAGAAATCTTGGCGTGTTTTGGACGAAATAAGTTAACCTTCTTTGAAAAATATTCGTCATGCTTTTAGTGTATTGTAGAGGAAACGGATGAATAGTAAGATTTGAAAATAAAATACTAGTAGGTAGGTATATTTAATATATAATTTGGCAACCTATATTACTATTTGACTGCATATAAATAACATTACATAATATACAGCGACCAAGTAGGTGATTTACTAAAAAGGGGCCAAATTAAAAGTACATACCAGAATCGACGTTCATGAATGAAGAGGTTCATCAAAGTAGAAGAAGCAAAAGAAGTATGCCTGGATCAAAGCAATTGGAGTACCATGGTCTCTGCCTATCCCAAACGGAGACGGACGTGATGTATGTATGTATAAATATGGGTTCGATTCCTGTACGAGTCATTTTTTTAAGGACTTGGTCACTATACTTTATCGTTGTAGACTTCTCAGAGGCATTATTTTGCAAATTAATGTTTGCAACAAATTGTAAGGTCCTAGGTTAGAATACCGGACCAGGCAGAATTTTTGAAGTTTTCTGTTAGAAATATCCTAGTAGGAACACAATGTACTGAATTTTGTCTAGGGCCCTTACCATGACTTCTTTATAGCAGTTTATTATCGATCTTAACTTGGATTTTGAATAATAAAAATCCAAAAGCTAGGTAATAAAGGTGAAATCTTACGATTTCCAAATTAAGAACGAAAATGAATCGCAATAAGGTCGTCATGGTACGGGCTCTGTATATAGCAAAAACGTCACCCTATTACTTCGGACCTACTATATCTGGCTAAACATGAGTATCATGCTCCCGCATCTCTGCTTATCTCCATGGGGGAAGAGGCTCAATGCTATGAACCTGTTTCACTTAAAACTTGGCATTACCAAAATCGCTCGTGTGATACGGCATTTGCTTTATTATCTGTCTACATCGCTGCTAAGATGGCGTGAAGATATATGTGGGTACTTAATAAGGTGAAATAGGGGTGCCACTCAGAGAAATTGAAATGAATTTTTATGGTACTTAAAGGTGATGAATTGTGATTTCCTTCAGTAATATCAAAAATTACTTATATGTAAATTAAGTTTTTAGCAAAGTGTGAAATCAATTTTTCATACTTTGCTAGAATAAATTCATGACTATATGAAATGTTATATATTATATTTCAAAAAAACATGATAAAAAAGCTTTTTGAATGGCTGAGCTTGGTACTGAACCAGAAAAAATGACGCGCAAAAGAAGAGACTTTTATCCAGGAGTGGGTGGATAAGGAGCAAAAGCAGAAGAAGAAGAAAAGCTTTTTGCAAATAACTGTTTGAAGTAAAAACAATGCAAGAGTTATTTTATGTAGGTATCGTTTCCCTGACATGATTTCCCATCACTGGAATGTAATCGGAATTACTGTAATGGGATTTCCCATCCAATACTTTACGTAAATACCATATACATATGTATAAACGATTGACAGCTATGATTTACAACTTGACAGCGCATCATCGTCTCCCCTTAGCGATGTTTTACTCAAGGGTGGTAAGCAGACAAAGAAGGAATCCCTTTTGTTAAACAAACGATACGCCAATTAGATATCAATATTTTATGGGGGTTATTTATTCCTTGTGTATTTTTTTTGTGACGAAATGACAGCTTGGAATTTGGATGGTTCAAGCTCAAACTCAAAATTTATTTATTCATTTATGTTACAAAATAATACATCGTGTTAGCAAATTGCCTACGGCTAGTTTGCTGATGTGGAGCCATGAGAAGAACTTGCAAAAAACTCAGGCCCATCTTTTTAATCGCCAGATAGACCTAGCGGTTTCAGCTGTGAGCTGATCAATCAGACAGTCAGTTTCTGCTTTTATATATCTAATAGACTAGCTGACCCAGCAAACGTTGTGTTGCTACTACAATAGTAATATCGCTATTAAAATATAGGGGTTGATCGTAGAGGGGTGAAAATTAAGGGTTGTATGTATTTTTAATACTGAATGATAAAAAAATAAAAACAAAAAATGTTGTCTAAATTTTTTTTAATTAGACCACCCTTACATGTAGGGGGATGAAAAATAGATGATGTCCGATTCGCAGACTTAACCGATATGCACACAAAATTTCACGAAAATCGGTCGAGCCATTTCGCAGTAGTTAAATTACAAACACCGTGAAACGAGAATTTTATATATAAGAAGATGTTACAGCTTTATATTATAACTCCGATAGGTACACAAAATAATATAAGAGTAAACACACGATAGAGGTTTCATGTTTGCATACTGAATTGCCTTTACATAGCGAAAAATTAATTAACATTTCATTTCAATCAAAAATCTCTTTTCATCGTGAATTCCGCCTTTATCGTAGATATTAAAGTTGAAAATCGATTACAAAAAATATATTTACCTAGGAAATATATATCGCAAATCGCACCAACATCAACAGACCGACCCTTAACCTTTGATATATGTAGAAAGCATCAATCGCACTTAGGGTTGGCACACCAAATCTAGTTTAAAAAATGAAACTCTACAAATGTATTTACGCGCATAACTGCCGATCGACTGCACCAAATTAGATAAAATATTTTTTTTGTGTTTGTTGTCAGGATAAGGTTTATATAGAAGAAAATTAAAAGAAAATATTTAGGAAAAAAAAAATGACGGTACGAAGTTCGCAGGTTCAGCTAGTAAAATTTTAAAATGTTGCAAAAATATATGGTGAATGTAAGACGTTATGGATAGCCAAGGATAGGCTAATGAGGAACGTCAAGGATAGCTATGGTGAAGCTTATTAAAAGCTTTAGAGATGTAGGGTACCATACTTGCGAGCAAACCCGACTGGGGAAAGACCTCCACTTTACAGAAGACCACAGCCAAATAATGACACAAAGCGGTGTAGTTGTATTTCTGTGTGTGTACAGGTCTCAAGCGCTCATTTAGAAATGCGTTTTGAAAGGAACGTTTTTCTAAAGGAACGGTTTAAAGCCCTGGTGTTAAAAAATGAGTCGGCAACACGCAAGTAATAAATATCTCTTTAATTGCAAGAGTTTAGGGTATGCTTAGCATGTTACAGACCCAAAAATTACTTTTTTGTGTCAAAAATAACCTATCAATTGAAGTGCCAACCCTAACCCGTCATACTCGCAATGTTTGTGTATGGTCGATTGAAATCTGCCACTACCCTCGGTTTAATAAGCTCGGAGTCAATCCCTTCATGTAGTGTAAACAACTCAGACGTGACTTGTTCAAATCTTACATTTGATGGGGTTTTTGTATCATCTAGTATATCTACATCCCTTTTTAACAAAGAACTGTTGAAAGAGACAGCAGTACTTGATGTACCCTTGAAAAGGTGGTCCGATAATGTAGGTTATGTTTGCCCATTCGATGTATTACTTTACCCGATGACATGTAAACTTAACAGATTCATTTAAGAGAGGTAGGATGCAAGTAAGCAAGCTAAACCCGAATGGAGAAGGACCTCTGGCTGTGGTTTTCTATAAGGCAGAGGCTCTGCTTTAGAGAAGACCACAGCCAAGTAACTATGCACGCAATGTAGTTGAATCTAGGTGTACTTTGTACGTTAATTGTTTGTTTGTAAGCACCTCCGCGATACAGGACTTGTACCCACCCTAGTGCGGGAATTCCTATGGCATGGGAAGACTATGGTACGCCAAATGAACTATGACAACTATGACGCTTTGTGATTACGTTGCGTTGCGACGTTGCCAGACCGTTATAGAACAGGCATCCACACACAACACGCGTCACGCACACATACACAATATACTACACTTTACACTACACATCTTCAATAGTTTAATCACACATTACAATACGCACATAATACGCACATAAGGTATATATGAAATAAATAATATAGTTTTGTTTTGTTTGTTAAATGTAGTTTATTGTTATATTTTAATGATTAAGTTAATTAAGTACTCGACTTGTATTTTTTAATTATGTGGACCACCCATTGAAAACCAGCGCTTCCACAATGCTTAATGCATTGTGGTAGCAAATAGCTGAATGGGTGGTCATTTATTTCTTTACTTATGTATGATTATATTTTGGTATGTACCTATTGTGTAAGAAATAAATATTTTTCTCTCTCTCTCTCTCTCTCTCAAATGTGGTACGTGAAAGAAGTTTGTCTTCGATCCAGACAAACTTCTCTCACTACCTCTAAATTCATCCACCTTTATAATTCATATGTATACGTTTCTTTCTTTCTTTCATACATGAAGGTCGATTCTGGGTACTTTTAATACTAATAATATTAAAATAACCTCATTTTACTAAATGCATCTCTGAAACGGCTGGACCGATTTTGACGAGACTTTCACTGGCATAAAGCTGATGTAATAAGGAGTAACTTAGGCCAGGTACTTTTTACTTTTTTTTACTATTACGACATCCAGCTAGTTAACTATATATTTAATTTTTACAGTTATCAACAGTACACCAATACACGGTAACACACAAATAAAAAACCTCAACGAAGTTAAATAAACATTAACAGTAATAAAATGGTATTTACGATCACTCATTACTTTTATGTGCAGCGGTAATATCGGTAACGTGTTCACGTGAGCTGTTACCGGTTAATTACTCGTTCATTATTTGTTTTTTTTTTCTGTTAGGGGTGTATCTTGGGGATAGGTAGGGTTAATTATGATATTATACGCTTATCTTTCTTTTTCTTTTCTTTTTAAAAGACAACGCCCGCACTAGAGAACTAGCTCTGTGTCGCGGTGGACTTTACAAACATACAATTAACGGACACAAATTACACCCAGACTCAGAACAATTCTTTGTGAGTCACACAAAGTTTTGTCCTGTGTGGGAATCGAACCCACAACCTCGTGCACAGCAGACGCATACTGCGGCCACTGGACCACCGAGGCAGTCAAAATCTGTACTAATATTATAGAAAAGATTAATATTTTTGATTGTAACGAATAAACTACTGGGCCGATTGAAAAAATGCTTTTAACTATAGTAAGCTACAATATCAGCGAGTAACATAGGCTATATATTTTTTTTATTAAGAGACGACCTAGATGCATATTTGAGAAAGATTTATGAGACAAACGGAAATGGAAGTAAATGGGGGAGGCCTTTAATCAGCAGTTGGACGATAGCTACAGGCTAAATAAAAAAAAAGACATCTACGAAAACTAAGTATATGTTTATCAGTGCGAAGTCGGGACGTGCCGCTCTACACTGAGGGACACATAAAATGCATCTAATTACAGAATGATTTTTAAATTATTTTATTTTTTACTAGCTCTACCGGCGTCCTTGTACCGCCTTAAAATTTTCTAATTTTCTGCGCAACTTTCTTATTTTTTTTGCAAAAGAACCTTTTCCTGACACAATAAAAAAAGAATTACTGAAATCGGTCCAGCCGTTCACTCGTGATGCTGTGACCAAGGGAAATTGGGTTTTTATTAAATATATAATTAGCGGCTCGCCCTGACTTCGTCCGGGTTAAACTATTTTAAGCGCAACTTCCTTTTTTTATATAAGAACCTTTTCCTGAGAATAACAAACACAACAACAAAAGAATTACTGAATTAGGTCCAGCCGTTCACGCGTGATGCCGTGACAAAGGGAAATAGGGATTCATTTTTATATACATATATAAGAAGATTTCATACTATTACATTGGTTTATTTTTAACATGGTTTTTGAGAATACCTTTTAAGTTGTAAATACTTGTGCCAGCCAGATTAAAGTATTTATTCAATATGAAAGCATTAATCCACAACACGCCGTAAGACAAACGTACAATCAAACATAACAATTTCATGCATGCAAATAAGTTTTACGCCAACAAAAGAAATGGAAATCACTTCTCATATATCGGGAAGTATTGACTCGCACATGTACGGGCGCACTTTCGCTGAGCTCCCTCAACCGTGAGACAGTTCAACAAGTACCACGTTCGATGCCAGTTGCATCATTGTGAACACGCTATTTCCTGGTTTAAACTGTTGTTAACTAATGGCTGATTTAACTACGTTTGAATAAAAAAAATATAAGAAAACAAAATTAAGGAATAAGACAAAAGGAAAGATAGATAAGAAACTTCATACACTAAGAAAAGAATAGGTGATGCGCGTCTGAAGCGTCCAATGACTGACTCGGTGATCCAGTTGCCGCAGTATGCGCCTGCTGTGCACGAGGTTGTGGGTTCGATTCCCACACAGGACAAAACTTTGTGTGACCCACAAAGAATTGTTCTGAGTCTGGGTGTAATTTGTGTCCGTTAATTGTATGTTTGTAAAGTCCCCCGCGACACAGAGCTTGTTCTCTAGTGCGGGAGTTGTCTTTAAAAAAAAAGAAAAAAGAAATGGGTGCAATCCCGGGCGAGGCGCCCGCGCACCGTCGAAGTCGGCGTTCAAACGATGGACATGACCGAGTGCTTTGGAAAACCTTAGAAGAGGCCTATGTTCAGCAGTGGGAATCTAACATACTAAATGTCAAAGTTCTATCTCAATCAAAAAGCCTTTAAAATTTCTTCTAAGACATCCGTAACCAATTAAGAGAGCAAACCCGACTGGGGAAGGACCTCCACCTTACAGAAGACCACAGCCAAATAACTACACACAACGGTGTAGTTGTATTCCTGTGTATGAGTACAGGTCTCCAGTGCTCATTTAGGGATGCGTTTTGAAATAAACGTATTCCTATCCCAGGGATACTCCCATCTTAAAGCCATGGTGTAAAAAAATGGGTTGGTAACATGCAAGTCATAAATCTGGTAATGCAAGCGTCTATAGGCTACGGTAACTGCTTAACATCAGGCGGGCCGTATGCTTGTTTGCCACCCAAGTAGTATAAAAAAAATCCATAAAAAAGGCCTCTTCTCTCTACACCTTCCTATATTCTAATTAGAATTCATAAAAAAATACGATCGCGAAACAGCTGCTTTATAATACGATGGTAATTCTCGTGTTACGTTGCCTCGTCTCGCCTAGCGACGTCCGTGGATACGCCATAAGTAAACACTATAACATTTTTTTTGTAAAACACCATATCAGTTAGAAACGCGACCTAGTACAAAAATAACACTAATTAACACTAAAAGCAAATAAAATTGTTAATATTCCTTTATGATATGACATTCATGGTAATTTCGCTTGCCGAAGAAAAAAATGTTTAGGTAAGTCAAAAACCTTAAGCGTTTAGTTTATGGAAATAGGGACTATTGAATAATGCATTGCGTTTTGATTGACGGTTTTGAATTTGACCTCGAGATTCATTTGATAACCATGTGTATTAAATACATACATATATCATCACGCCCGTCTCCCACTGGGGTAGGCAGAGACTATGGTACGCCAATTGCTTCGATCAAAACAATACTTTTTTGCTTCCTCTACATTCATCAACTTCTTCATGCATGAACGTCGATTCTGGGTACTTTTAATTTGGCCCTTTTTTAGCGAATCCCCTACTTGTTCGCTGTATGTTCTCCTAGGGCGTACCCTTTATTACATCTGTATTAAATACTAACAACTATGCCCGGATAAACTATTTTTGACCCGTTTAGGGGTTAAGTTTTTTTTTATTAAAAAAGACAACTCCCGCACTACAGAACAAGCTCTGTGTCGCGGGGGACTTTACAAACATACAATTAACGGACAGAAATTACATCCAGACTCAGAACAATTCTTTGTGGGTCACACAAAGTTTTGTCTTGTGTGGGAATCGAACCAACAAACTCGTGCACAGCAGACGCATACTGTGGCCACTGGACCACCAAGGCAGTCTATTTACAATAAGTTACAGAATTGGTACCGGATCTTTATGTTATAAAATATATAAGTTTCAAATTAAATCGGTGGAGCCGTTGAGTAGCTACAAGCGGACATAGGAACGGACACATAAACAGGTCTAACACATGACCTTCATTTTGGGCTTTGTCGCAGTCGGGTAAAAAGGAATAACCACAAACCACATAATATAATGCCTAAATCACTACTATAAAACATTATGCAACAACAATACTACATTATCTGCCGACCCCATAATGTATATATCTGTGTACTACACGTAATTTCAACGTGCCATTACACGCCAACTTATTATGTTTACAAAATATGTAATAAAACGAATTTATGTTAGGGTAGATTAATGTCTTATAACGACAATGGAATGTGCACGTATAAGGCAGCTTTTGCTGAAAAGTTTTTTATTATAACGATAAATGAAGAGATTATAACTTAGCTTTAAAGTACAATACTATCGAACAAGCCAAATAACTACACACAACAGTGTCGTTAGATCACGACAGAGACCTAAATATGGGCGATCTAAATAACTCTGTCACCAGGTTGGTCACTAACCAAACGATAAGAAGAAGAAGAAATGTTGTTGTGTTCCTGTGTGTCAGTAAAGGGCTCTAAAAGTAAAGAAATGTTTTCCTATCCCAGGGAAACTCCATCTTGAAAGCCTGGTGTAAAAAAATAAGTCAACAACACGTAAGTGATACCCCTGGTAGGTATTGCAAGCGTCCATAGGCTACGGTAACTGTTTAACATCAGGCGCAACGGGCCGTATGCTTGTTTGCCACGCAACTAGTATAAAAAAAGACAACCGTGTGACATATGTGAAGATATATTTAAATGTCAAACTCATTTATCATTTAGATCAAATACATGATACTTATGAACGTCATAAAAACAAATGCCAGCATCGGCCAATTCGCTGACTATAGTAGGGCATCGAGAAGAATTGGCAAGAAACTCGGGTCACTCTTCTTAATCGACAGAATATAACATTTACTATTTGGTATAAGTTACAATATTAGAGGTAACGAAGAGGAACGGAAAGGAACGTTAGATAAGTATTTAATTAATTAAGAAACAATATAATTACTTAAAATGAATTTAGTATGGTAAATAAATTAGATATTAACCAATCAACCGCCTACACCTCTAATAGAAAAGCATCTTAATTCAATTTAATTATATATTCGACAGAGGCCTAAATATGGGCGATCTCAATAACTCTGTCACCAGGTTGGCCACTAACCAAACGATATGAAGAAGAAGCTTAATCCATAACAAAAACTGCTATAAATACAACGAAATAATAAGTATATAAATAAAAAACATTATTGCAAATTTAACGATCGACGCGGGAACAATAAAATCACGCTTAATCATACCGTAGAGTACTATAGAGCTTTGACAGATTACCTCGTGTTGAATGAAAGTTTATTTGCGTCGTATGTAACGGGGTAACTTTGGCCCAAAGAGGAAATATTAAGACTTTTTTGTTACGATTTAATTCAAAAACTACTGGTGTGATTTAAAAAATTCTTTTACCATAAGAAAGCCACATTATGCGCGGGTAACATAGGCTATATTTTATTGAAAAAAAAACGGGATTCCTATGAAAACTAAATAAATGTCTGACCGGGCGAAGCCGGGATTTGCCGCTAGTATCTTATAATTGTAAATTTATGTTAAGAATAATGCGAGTAAAATATATATCAAATTGAAACAATGGAAGTTTGTCTCGTGGTTAATGAGCCTAACTGCAAAGCCGGTGGTTGTGGATAAAAAATTGTGGGATTCATAAATGTTTGTTCCGAGTCTAGGTGCAATTTGTGTCGGTGAATTGTATGTTTGTGTAGACTCCGTGACACAGGGCATGTTCCTTAGTGCAGAGGTTGCTTTAAAAAAAAAAAAACATAACACAAATCACAATAGAATCTCAACAAAAGATAATTACAATAAAACACAATAACTTCACAAAACATTTAAATCTATAAACGTAATAATTCTAAATGATACTTCACAATACAATACCGTCAACAATACGGAACAACATCACCACTATTAAGTTCTTATACAACTGCAAAAACAAACTTCAAAGCTTGGTCTGAAGGAGCCCTTATTCATAGCAAGCTAATTATTCCCCGCCTTCATATTTTATTGCTGGCAATTTCAATGTTATGAGACGGTATTTGCAAAACATCTTTTAGTTGTAAGGTTTCATTTCATGATTTTATTTTTAAGAACTTTGTGGTAGCGGTGAGTTTTATTAGTTACTTTTTTTTATTACTAGCTGTTACCCGCGGGTCTGCCTGCGTGGATGTCGGTTATCGCTGTAAAAGTCTATGTGTTATTCCAGACCATAATCTATCTCTGTGCCAAATTTCATCCAGATCCGTTCAGAAGTTTTTACGTGAAAGATTAACAAACATCCATCCATACTCACAAACTTTCACATTTATAATATTAGTAAGGATAGATAGATTAGATGGATAAACCTTCCTTTTGAATCACTCTATCTATTGCTGAAACGTTGTACCTATTCTAGAATGACTAACTAAACTAAGCCTGGGTGTTACGAGCTTTTTGATAGGGAATAAGCAATAGTAAACACCCATAGAGTAAGGCCGCTGAGTCGTATGTTCTTTTGGCACCTTAGTAGTACTATACTAATACTGTACTATATACGCACATGAGTGGAGACGGATGGCCGTGAGTTAGAAGGGGTACGGCTACACCTTCGACGGATACGTCTAGGAGGACATCATCATCAGCACTATACGCAGGACCTATGGATTTACGTGAGGTTTGGAGGCACAGAAGTCTCAATATGTTTCAGAATACTTTAAACTAGTCGATCTATCGTTCTGCAAAGTAATCAATTCCTTCAAGAAACACTTTTCTCAAAGACAAACACTATCACCCAAACATACGTATAACATTACTCAGGATACGTACCTAATACAGACAATATGTCCCTCCTGACACTTTACTCACAGACACTCTATCATACTAAAATATTCTCTATATACTGTCTGGGAGTACGGTTACCATACGTCCAGATATGTCCAGAACAGACAGTATTTTATCCAATTTTTCGACTTTATAATAATATATTGTGGTAAAATGAATTTTGCGACTTTTATAACCATTTTCATTGACTTAATTATTTTTTAGCAGACTACTATGCTTTTAATCAACAATAAGACATTAAAATGAGTATACATCAATTTAGGATCTTCAACACCACAGACAAATACATAAAGTAAATAGGTGAATAAGTCTTCAACTAATAACATGCTTTGGTGATTCTAAAGAATGAAAAATTAAATGTCGATAACAATGTATAAGTAGGTATTTAAATTTAAACAAATATTTATGAATACCAGAGGTCACCCGGTGGTCGAAATTCGACCGTAATTTGTTACTGCGGTCCTTCTCCGTATGAACTTTAACTATGCCAAATCTCACTCTTCCCCGTGTGCACAATGTACTTAAAAAGGCGTACCTACAAAGTTTTTCTTCACTTATTAAAATATAGATCGACCAACAAATGTAGCGCTGTAGTTAAAAAAACTTATTCTACAGTGCTTGTATTCAATGGGATGCCCTTGCCGATAATAGACATTTTAAATTTGATTTTGTTAATAAAATATCCACACTTTTTTTTGGCAATTTCCTGGATTTTGTCTGGGACTTTAAAATGTCGAAATGGTAACCCTATTTGTAAGGAACAGAAGCCTTTAAAAATAAACAGTGAGATAGTGGTCTCGTGCTCGATTGAAGTTTCGAACTCAAGTGGTCATAGAAAGTACAGGCGACAGGACAAGTGCCTGCTTTAGTTATTTATTTTATTCTAGCAAACTATTCCGGCTTTTCACGGCAGGAAATTTATTTAAGAGATGGGCATCATACTAGCGAGCAACCCCGACTCGGGAAGGACACACAGCGATATAGTTGTGTTCCTATGTGTGAGAACAGGTCTCCTGCGCTTATTTAGGGATGCGTTTTCAAAGAAGCGTTTTCCTATCCCAGAGATACTCCATTTTAAAACCCTGGTGTAAAAAAAGGTATCGGCATATCGCAAGTGATATCTCGGGTATTGCAAGTGTTCATATGCTACGGTAACTGTTTAACATCAGGTGGGCCGTATTCTTGTTTGTCACTCAAGTAATATATTTTAAAAAAACATTTTACGACTAAAAATATTTTTCGTTTAACCGACGCAAATTAAACGCCTACGACGTCTAAAATCCGAGTAATCTATCAGAAAACTCGCCTGTAAACGTATTTTTTACTTAAACCAAATGTCAATCCGATTACTCCTTATTTACCTTATATTCGGCCGCAGCCCGCACACCTCTAGAAAGTATAGGCCAATAGACTAAACATAATTATTATACGTTTAACTTTGGTGCTTGGGTACACAACTGTACAAAGTAGAAGGGGACCACGAGTACATTAAATAACAAAATGAGTATCAGACAGACATTCAGATAAGAATTCAGACATTTATCTATAGTTATGGTTACGAGTTACGTTATAAAGTTAATCAGTTTGTATGTTTGAACTGCCATCGTTGGTTTATTGGTAGTTGAGTGTGACTATCTGATCACGACGTTCCGGATTCAATGCCCAGGTCGTAAGTTTTCTGTCATGAAATTGACAAATTTAATTCCAATTCAGAATTTCTTCTAAGACATGTGGATTTTCCTCACGATGTTTTCTTCGCCGTTAGCAGATGGCGAATCATTTGATTAATACATATGAACTCCACAAAGTGAAATTTACACTGGTACTGCCGTCCGGGTTCGAACTCGCACCTCTTGCGTGCAAGTAGGTTACTTTCCCACTCGGCCACCACCGCTTATTCAGTACAATCGCATAAATAATAATAACACCTATAGTAATTGATGTCGCTCCGGACGCTGCGATATCCGGATTTGTAACGCCCAAACGACCCGGCGCACTATTGTGTAGTTTTCAATACCATACGAGTGGAATAAACTTGTCAATGAAACGTTTTTTAACGATTCAAATTGTGTTCAATTTGTTAAACTTGTTGAAAATTTTATACACAAAATTGAAGGCCATTGAACTTTGCTTTGGCAGCGACAAAGACTCGTTACACTCAAAAAGCAATGGAGAGAGAGAGAGAGTAGATACATAGGTGACTGTTATAGCTTGAAAGATTCTTTATCATAAAAAGTCTATTAAGTGACGATATTCCATCCGACCGTTGCAAGAGAGAGAGAGATGTTCTGGCGACTGAAACACAGTGTGCAGGTCTTCAACAAGGTGTACTGTCGACCTAGCCAGCCTATTTATTGCCATCTAACGAACAAAATTTGAGACTCCGAGCTACTACTTACAATGTTCCACCAAAAACTCTCTTACAATGTTCCACCAAAAACTCTTCCGAACCCAGGCAACCAACTAGGTTTGCAGTTAGTAAGCAAATTAATGCAAAAGTTAATTCAAAATCAAGACACATTAACTTCAAAGTGTAACACAAACAAACTCTCAAAAGTAATTTCATACCCGCATCGCCTACAAAAAAAACAATTTGAGAGTATCTCGCATGAATCGGCGCGTAAATAAAAGTAAAAAGACACTTCGCAGATCAAAGACTATCAATTTCATAGCTATTAACGACAAAGTCATATTATACTCGCGCTGAGCCACGCTCGGGTATAAATAAACTGTGTATGGAGGATGATATGGGAGTTTTGTGTACCACTAGAGTGTGTGATGAAACATGGAAAAAATAGCAGTGAATAACAAATCGGGGATTTTATTTTATGGTTGCGTAAATTTTACTTTTTATTTTATTTAGAAAGCTTACAGCTTCAAAACAAATATGATAGTAAATATATCAAAAAACGCCAATAACACACATTAAAAATATGAACGTTATATAAAATTAAAATGTAAGTTACAATGTGTCAGACTTAGGTAGGTGCATTGTCAACAAAGCTGTTGGTTAAATAGGATCTAGCACAGGTACTGCTAGTAGTACATAGATCAATGCGAATGTCATTATCCAACTTATTAAATTTGGTGAATACCCTAGGCAGAAAACTATTTTTCCTAAAATTGGTGTGACTTGGAGAAGTACATAGCAACCAATTGTTTCGCAGCCTCTTTACGGGAGTTCGTAATTTTATTTCCTTCAGAAGATCCGGACAGTCGATTCTACCCTGAGCAAGATGTAGGAGAAATGTTAAGTCCAAAATATTTAGACTTACTGCCTTGGTGGTCCAGTGGCCGTAATATGCGCTCGCTGTGCACGAGGTTGAGGGTTCGATTCCCACACAGGACAAAGCTTTTTTTTTTTGTATGTAAAGTTTGTTTGTAAAGTCGTTGTTGTATGTTTGTAAAGTCCTCCGCGACACAGAGCTTGCTCTAGTGCGGGAGTTGTCCTTAAAATGATTTGGTTATAGCTTATCCTACTAATATTACAGACGCAAAAGTTTGTAAGAATGTATGGATGTATGTTTGTTACTCTATCATATATCATTTATCTATATAGTTTTTTATTTATTTTTTGTTTAAATAGACTAGTATAGTAACAGTGTTTTGTTTCGGTATAAAAGTAGCCTATGTGCTTTTCCATACTATAATCTATTTCTGTGCCAAGTTTCATTCAAATCCGTTTAGGCGTTTTGATGTGATTAAGTAACAAAAATTCATACATCTATCTAAACTTTCGCATTTATAATCTTAACATCATTTCATCTGAACTCCTCTTAAACGGCTGGACCGATTTGAATGAAGTTTTGTGTGTGTGCTCTGGTAGGGCCACGGATGGTTTAGATTTACAATTGGACCCGGTAGGTGGCGCTGCTGTCAGTATATCAGCTTTTCCGGGAAGGACGACGTCTTTCAGATCTGCTGATGTGGCTTTTTAAAGACTTGGAACTTTTATAAATTTTATCTTTTGGCTCTTCCGTTTCAAAAGGTTGCCGATTCTTTGTATAGATTTAAAATATTTACGAAAAAAAGTTAAAAGAATGCCGTATGCAGTCCTTATTTATACGCCCATAATAGTAATTGCGTAACAAAAATAATATTCGTGATTTGTTATTAAAAATGATAGATGTAAGAAAATATACATGTGGAAGTAAGCATAAATAAATCAAAAAGGTAATGTACAAGAAAAGGCCAAATTGACCTTCACGGATGAATAAGTTTTTGATGAATGTAGAGGAAACAGAGGAGGTATGAGACATAATAATATATATCATTATTTCGATTTCCTCTTATTCGTCAGAGCAATCTATAAGAGGTAGGGCACCATACTAGCGAGCAAGCCCGACTGGGCAAGGACCTCTTACCTCTTGACCTTACAAAAGACCACAGCCAAATAACTACACAAGGCGGTGTAGTTATGTTCCCGTGTGTGCAGCGCTCATTTAGGGATGCGTTTTGAAAGAAACGTATTCATATCCCAGGGATACTACCATCATAAAGCTCTGATGTAAAAAATGGGTTGGCAACACGCAAGTGATACTTCTGGTATTGCAAGCGTCCATAGGCTACGGTAACTGCTTAACATCAGGCGGGCTGTATATTTGTTTGCCAATTAAGTAGCATAAAAAAACGTCATATCTGTCACTACCCACCCCAAAGGACACGTGTGTAATAGTGTACAATACTAGCGGCTCGTCCCGATTTCGCACGGGTGAAAATTTATCAATAAAATATAGCCTATGTTACCCGCTGATAATGTAACTTTCTGATAGTGAAAGAATTTTTTAAATCGGTCGAGTAGTTTTTGAGATTATTCGTTATATACAAAAATACAAATCTTTCCTCTTTATAATATTAGTGTTTTTTTTTTTTTTTTTTTTTTTTTTTATACTACTTAGGTGGCAAACAAGCATACGGCCCGCCTGATGTTAAGCAGTATCCGTAGCCTATAGACGCTTGCATTACCAGAGGTATCACTTGCGTGTTGCCAACCCATTTTTTTACACCAGGGCTTTAAGATGGAAGTAACCCTGGGATAGGAATACGTTTGTTTCAAAACGCATTCCTAAATGAGCGCTGGAGACCTGTACTCACACACAGGAACATAACTACACCGCTGTGTGTAGTCATTTGGCTGTGGTCTTCTGTAAGGTGGAGGTCCTTCCCCAGTCGGGCTTGCTCGCCAGTATGGTGCCCTACCTCTCTAAAAATTAGTGTAGATGTAGATGACTCATGAAATAAAAGCTTACATCACAAGCTTCCAAAAATAATCTCAAACCACCAAAACCATTAAAATAACAACAAACCCACTATAATTACCCCGTTTCGCATAACAGCATCGACCATTTTGACGCGTGTCAAATTTGACACCTGACATTTGCTGTCAAATTTGACGCGTACCGGACTCTGGGCGGTATTTCGGGAGCTATTGTTTTAAAATGCTTTTAGAAATTCAATAACGGTCAAAAGCTACATCCTTCAGCACAGAAATGTATACTCGAATTTCATTTTGTGAAAATATTGTGGCAACACAAAGGAACGTTCGAGAAATGTGTGACAGCTCTCTGTGATTGAATACTCTGTGAGTGAACATGACCCGTTTTCTACAGGTGAAATACCTAATGTATTTCTAAAGAAATTCTTACCAAAAATATGATCCCTTACATTGACACGGTTTAAAAACACATCTTTTCCAGAACAATCTACATACAGTTGTAAAGTATAAAAAAGTTGTTAAGACAAGTTTATAGATTCACCTTCATTTTTAAATACTGATATTATAAAGAGGAAAGATTTGATTATTTGTTTGTTTGTTACGATTTAACTCAAAAACTAATAGACCGATTTTAAAAACGATTTCACTATTAGAAAGCTACATACATTATCAGCGGCAGACTTTACAAACATACAATTAACAGACACGAATGTGATTCATGAAAGATTGTCCCGTGTGTGGGTGTACCCCAGACACGGGACAATCTTTCATGAATCACACAAACTTTTGTCCAGTTGAGTGCTCAAATTATTATAATGCAATACATTGTAATATAATAAATAAGAGAATATTTAGATAGCATTATTAAAGCGGTCATATCAAGGTAGTTTTTCCGTCATCATCTCAACTCATAAACGTCCCACTGCTGGGCACGGGTCACCTCCATACATTTTGAGGGATATTAGCCTACTACACCACGCTGGCCAGACGGGTTGGTGTAGGGTTTTGTTTCGAGATTTCTCTCTCTTGCAGTAGATATTGTCTGCCTGACTTACTCCCTTAGTCGACTCTTACGACACCCTCAGGATGGAAAGGGGTGGTGACATTGATATTCTTAGTCCACCACACGGATTCCCTTAATTGAGATTAAAGTAGAATATCAAAGCCATGTTAATTTAATACCCACTTCCAATGTGTCTGTAGATTGTTCACAGAAATGCAAGCGTATTTGAATTCTTCTATTTTCCTTAGCAAATAACAATTAATAAAGAAACCATCAGGATAGGTTGGATCCGCCGAAGACAAATGGTTGCTGTCTCCGATCAAACGTAAACTGAAGGCTAACAAGCTTTAATTAGACTATGATGGGATGTTACAGCTGTTAAAGACTCTGTTATATTGCACTAGGAGTCACCCGCGACTTCGTCCGCGTGGTAATTTGGAATATTTTCCCCGATTTTGCAACATATCTCACTACTGCTCCGCTCCTATTGATCAAAGCGTGATATTATATAGCCTATAGCATTCCTGGATAAATGCACTATTCAACAAAAATATATTTTTTCTAATCAAACTAGTACTTTCTGAGATTAGCGCGTTCAACCAAACAAACTCTTCAGCGTTATAATATTAGTACCTATAGATAATATAATATAATATATATTATAGTATAGATTTATATTCACCAGATGTATTCTTAGAAATGTTTATACTTTGTAAGTAACAGCTTAAATTATATGTAATAGAAGCAAATGTATGGGATTTTATTTGCTTTCTATTCTATTCGATTAGACTACGTTTATGTCACTTGTCTGGAGGGACTGTTAGTCTATTGGTTAGAAATCTTGACTACGAAAACCTTTTTAGTTGTTACCAGCTTAGAATGTACTCCAACTAGCGGCACGTCCAGGTTTTGCACGGGTGGACATGTATTAAGTTTTCGAAGGAATCCCGTATTTTCTTCCAATAAAATATAGCCTATGTTACCCGCTGATAATGTAGCTTTCTAATACAGAAATCATTTTGAAAATCGGACAAGTAGCTTTTGAGTTAAATCATAACAAACAAAATATTATTTTAGATAACATCAACAACTTTCATTCCATTCTCCTAAAGTCTACCAAAACATTGCACTCACAACGCAAAAAGTAAAACGCGTCGCCACTAAATTTAAAGTGCGCGCACATTGTTGTTGGAACCCGTCGGGTGATGGAGGTGGGCTCAAATAATTTATCGGCGCACGGGCCGTAATTAAAATTATCAAGCGTCGAGTGTTTAAAATTAAACACCCTGTGAGTAACCGGTTGGGAAGACACACGGGGGTTGTAGTGGGGTAGTATTATGTATAGGATAATACACAACTGGTACACTAAGTGGAGGGATGCCAAATAAGGATGCCGGATAAGAAAATGAAGTAACTAAAAGACCATCAACTCAACTCATAAACGCCCCACTGTTGGGCACGAGTCTACTGGATACACTTGGAGGGATAAGCCTTCAATATCACGCTGGCTAGACAGGTTATATAGAGTTTTGTTTCGAGTTTCCTCTCTTGCAGTGGATATTGACTGCCTGACTTACTCCTTTAGTCGACTTTTATCGGACATTTCTATTCTTAATCCGTCACCTTACTCTGGAGGTCTGAAGGCAGATGACCACAAACCGTGACACACCTTCACGGTTTGTGGTCATCTTCCTACACGAATTTGGTTTTATTTCAAATTCAAAATGATTTATTCCACATTACAATAATCGAGTATATATTATAAACACAGAAAAAAAGGAACAAGCAATATATAAAATTACACGCCTCGGTGGTCCAGTGGCCGCAGTATGCGTCTGCTGTGCACGAGGTTGTGGGTTCGATTCCCACACAGGACAAAACTTTGTGTGACCCACAAAGAGTTGTTCTGAGTCTGGGTGTAATTTGTGTCCGTTAATTGAATGTTTGTAAAGTCCTGTCTCTCTATCTTCTGTCGGCACTTCCGGAGTGCAATTTTTTTGCTTGTTATGAATTTTATAGCAATAAATGTTTTTATTTTATCTAGAAGCGTTCGCTGTCTGCTATATGTACATGCATATATCGCCTCTTTGCTTTAATAACGTGACAGTCGAAAAAAGATTTCTCGTATATGTCAAGCTGCGTCTCGTAACGCGGTGTCGCGAATCCAGAGATTTTATCTCATCTAAAAATATGCGTACCGTGCTAAAAGAAGTTTTCACTTTAAAAAACTGACTGTGAATCAGAAGACTTCTCCGTGATTATTATCGCATGTTCTTCGACCTACCGACCCGTATGTCGTGAGGAATGAAGCTACAACTTCCAGACATTCACGTAAGGATGCGAAAACTTGTACGAGAGTTTTATTAGTTCGCCCTTAACATACTTCGCACCACTTTTGATTTATAAGCTCAAGGATATTTCATATTAAAACTTTTCAACATTTTGTTGTTTGACATTTTATAAACGATATAAGGGCTTGTATTTATGTTTTATACATAATGAAATGTTGCCCGTGGCTATGCCCGCGAGTACCTATTTCAGTTGTCGCGATAAAATAGGTATACATAATTTCCAATGATATAATAGTAACAAAGTTGTAGATATCTCACTAGCACGCAGAAATTAAGAGGTAGGACACCATACTAGCGAGCAAGCCCGGCTGTGAAAAGAACTCCACCTTACAGAGAACCACAGCCAAATAACTAAACGCAGTGGTGTAGTTGTGTTCCTCTGTCTGAGTACAGGTCTCCAGCGCTCATTTAGGGATGCGTTTTGAAAGAAACGTTTTTCTTTCCCAGGAATTCCATCTTAACGCCCTGGAATAAAAACAAGTGATACCTCTGGATTGCTCGCTAGTAAGGTACCCTTCTACCTCAATTAAACAGATTACTTACATAATTATACATCTTATATACGGTATTTTTTCTTTCTTAGCAGCAACATAACTTACCTGTAACAAAAAAATAATAATTTAAATTTAGCATAGATTTAATGATTTATATCTTGCCTATCGTTAGACACATGCGAAAAGTAGCTGAGTACCTTATCTTTTATGTTTTATACTACTTAGGAGAACCATAGAAGCGAGCAAGCCCGACTGGGGAAGGACCTCCACCTTTCATAAGACTACAGTCAAATAACAACACACAGCGGTGTAGTTGTATTCCTGTGTGTAAGTACAGGTCTCCAGCGCTTATTTAAGTATATCTTCATAAAGAAACCTTTTCCTTTACCAGGGATACCCCATCTTAAATCCTGGTGTAAAAAAAGGCTACGGTAACTGCTTAAGTAGTATAAAAACAAGCATACAGCCCACCTGTTGGTAAGCAGTTACCATAGCTTATTGATGCTTTCAATACTAGAGATGGGTGGTGTGTTTGTTTTGTTTAGTTGTGTAATTTTCTCGGTTACAGCAAAGATAATCAGTATCAATAAGTCGGTACATCAAGCTTACGTGCTCGCCCACTAATGGCTTCTATCTCATGGCTGGTACACTATATATCAATATAATGAGTACTTACACGTTCCAGACAAAATAAGGTTTATTTTCTATCTATCCTACTGTACTAGCAGTCTGTCCCGTCTTTACTCGGGTTCAACTCAAACTCATTTATTCATTAAGATCAAATACATGATACTTATGACCGTCAAAATAAACAAATGTCAGCATATTTTATCTCTATAAGAAACTCTGGCCACTCTTTTTAATCGCCGGAGTATAATATTAACAATTTGGTATGAGTTACAATTTGAGATAGGTAACAAAAAGGTACGGAACCATACTATACCAAAAAAAAATGCGCTCCGGGAGTGTCGACAGAAGTATAAACACTAGGCAAAACAGTCGAAAAAGTATTTTTCGGATATGTCAAGCTGCGTCTTGTAACGGTGTCGCGATCCAGAGATTTTATCTCACCTAAAAATATGCGTACCGTGCTAAAAGATGTTTTTTACTTAACTTAAAAAATTAACATTAACATTTTTGTAATCTACAAATGGTTGTCTGGGTGTACACACAGCAACGGAGATAGCTGTACAGGGCCGCTACATGAAGATTAGTTTTTTAACAAAACGATTGTACTTATTTCTATGGGATTTGGTAACTGTGTACAATTGGACTAATCTTACAGATAAAAATATACTTTACACAAATTCATATAATGGTTTTCCTAAAAAACTTATTTTCATATAGCGGCCCTGTACAGCTATCGCCATTGCCCACCGTACTCTCTGTCCATTAAGGCCGCTCTCTCAAATATGATGAAAAAGAGGTGTAAATGAAACCAGTTTTTGTTGGCATTTATAGACAAATGACTGCCAAAAAAACAGTATTAATCTACAAGATGTGTTTCATAAGGGTCCGGTTGTATATGGTTTTGTCATAAATTATATAGTTATTCTAAATAGTTTGTAAAAAATCGTGAATAGCGTCTTTACAGTTAATATGGTGTATATTAGTTTTCGTGTCGATCTGGATAGTTATCTAAGGAATGCAGTAACAATGTAATTTGTTCAAAAGTCTCAGTTATTTCTAGCCGCGCCTCTAACTAATTGCTTTCTTCCAATTTGCTTGATAATGGTTTAGCCGCCGTGTAAGGCATAAGGTTAGAGCGGGGAATGTCGCTGTAGATTGAAGTTTTCACACTGTTATTTTAAATCCTTACTTATATTATAAATGTGAAAGTGTGTGAGTATGGATGGATGGATGGATGGATGGATGTTTGTTACTCTTTCACGTAAAAACTACTGAACGGATCTGGATGAAATTTGGCACAGAGATAGATTATGATCTGGAATAACACATATGCTACTTTTTACAGCGATAGCCGACATCCACGCGGGCGAAGCCGCGGGCAACAGCTAGTATTAACATAAAATAGCATCACAAAGTTGCGCGAACGATGCTTTTCGTATTGCAAGCTCCTATAGGCTACGGTAATTACTTGCCAGTTTTACCAGCTAGCTAGACCCTTAAAGGGGGCGACCCTATTGCCATTATATTAGGCTGATATTAAACATAATTCGTGGTCAAAACCATATACCATTCAACTCAGGAACACTGCAAGATATCCATACGCACTACCACGCCATTGAGGCCGTAAACTAAGTTACTGATTTTTAAATATCATAATTAAATTAATATATATTGTGGTAGCAAATAGCTGATTGGGAGATCATTATTTTTTTTTGTTTATTTCATGTATTATAAATTGTACCGGTAAGTGTGGTGATGGATTAAGCATACAAATGTTACCACCTACGGGATAGAATGTATCCCGTGGGTGTCGTAAGAGTCGACTAAGGAGGTAAGGCAGACAATATCCACGAGAGAGAGAAAAGAGAGAGCAAGAGAGGGAAAACTCGAAATAAAACCCTATACCAACCCGTCTGGCCAGCGTGGTATATTAGGCTAATATCCCTCCAAATTTATGGAGGAAACCGGCTGGCTGATTCTCTAAGAAACGGCGATGGCAAACTGACAGTTGTGATCGCAAACTGACAGTTGTCATTGCTCGGTGATGGCACAATCTATTGACTAAACGTCAAAAAGGCTCACCGAGGAATACCGATTTTCAATCTGACAATTACATTTTGCTCGGTTTTTGCGGTGGCTCGGTTTATGCTCTTACTTTTCTCTCTTCTTTGCACTTTGAAATACCCCGGCCGTGCCCAGCAGTGATACGTTTATGGGTTTAAATACCTACTGACTAAGTAACGATTGTAAACAAAAAATAAATATGTTCTCTCTCTCTCTCTCTCATATAATGAACCGTCTCACAAACCGCTCCCTCTCCCTCCTATGCCTCGCGCCTCTCATTACAGTGCACTTCGTTCGCAGAAGCAATACTAGCTCCGTCTAATACATGAACGCTCTGTGAAATTGTTCCTGTGGTTGCTCGCGAACTAACAAACAACCCGTCGCCTTCGCTTACGTAGGTACCTTTCACAGATATAGATACACATAGATAACGCAAGTATCACAGTTTGTATTGAAATCAAGCGTGCCGACTTTTTAACACCTACTGTGACGTCACAGCCGAAATTTAGTGACGAGAAATCCAAACCGATTCAAAGACACTGATGCCGCCAATGCTCCTCCGGCCGCTACGATTCAATCGATTCAACTGGAGCCGCCGCACTGATTATCTCACTCTTACTCATATTTTTAATGTCGTTACTACTTGTTCTGAGTCTGGGTGTAATTTGTGTCCGTTAATTGTATGTTTGTAAAGTCCCCCGCGACACAGAGTTTGTTCTCTAGTGCGGAAGTTGTCTTTTTAAAATATATACAATATACATATACCTAGATTGTTGTGATTTTGCATATACCTATATATCACTTATAATTTTTATTTTTATTTAATTTATAATTATTATATATTTCTCATAATAATTACTTCTTTCTAGACCTCACACTAATATGCACACACTATGTTTCATCTCTGCATTACCCTATACCTAGGTTGACTGGCAGAGAGAATGCCTTTGGCATTAAGTCCGCCTTTATACATGTTCTGTATATTAAGTTCTAAATAAATAAGATCGTTTGTCACTGCCGCCACTAGATTTAATCAATTCACGTAGACCATTTTTCTTTTATATGTCACCATTTTTCTTTTATATCATTCGTCGGTCCGATATCGATTAAAATCGATTATTGATATATGTTGTAGAACGAACAACACTAGTCGCTAGATTTGACAGACGAATGATAAATTGCCTGTATCACGAAGTCGAAGCGATGCGCGACAGTATCGCTTGTTGTAATATTCATCGTCTTTTAACACACAACGTCAGTTCCAACGCTCAAACCAAACACGTCAACGTAGTGTGAATATTGTTTTACTTAACGTTAATCTATAGTTACTTAGGTATATCCTTGAAATCACAGCTCTAAATACATAAATAATAGTTTTAAAATGAATTTACGCATAATATAATGTTAAAATAACTTACCTGTGATAAGAAATATGTTCCTGTCTTTGGGTGCTCGAAATTTTTGGGATATTGCAGTTAATTATCACGCAACGAGGCATTTTTTTAGTTTTTGCGGACGACCGGCAGCGACAACAGACGCGCGCGGACTGTAAGTTGCGGCGACCAACCTTGACGCTTTGTCGGGGTTCGGACACGCGAAGTACGTGCATTTGCGTTATCTATGTGTATCTATATCTGTGGTACCTTTACTGTATTAACGGGACTTAATTAATTATTCAGAGGCTACAAAATTATTATGTGCGTGAAGCTGGTTTCAAATTGATAGTGTTTTAATGGTATTTATAGAAAAGTAATAGAGAGAGGACCGTGTATGATACGGTCTGGTTGATGGTAAGCAGTTACCGTAGCCTATGGGCGCTTGCAATACCTGGGGCTACCCGTGCTTGTTGCGGACATAAGGTACAAGCTAAAAATTATGATGATTTATTAAAAGTCAGAAGAGAGTTAGAAGAACGTACCACCACTCTACATTACTGTAGCGACTTGGCTACAAGTTTTTTTCTACCATTTAGGTGACACAAAAGCATACGGGCTGCCTGACGGAAAGCAGCTACCGTAGCTCACAGACATTACTTCTTTATTGTTTACTCAAAAATTTGCACATTTCACATCACATTTTTTACAAATTTCGGACGCAAAATACGCGAATTGGACGCGGAGTTGCGGAAACCAGTCCGACACACCTATTGGTGTGTCGGACTGGTTTCCGCAACTCCGCGTCCAATTCGCGTATTTTGCATGACAAAACCCCTGTCTTGGTATTCCAAGACAGGGGTTTTGTCATGGGTATTTATAATTTATATTGTATGTTTATAAAGTCATGCTTATTCCCTCGAATAGAAGTCGTATTTTTAAACAGAAAGAAAATGTTAATAGTACGCCATAAATATGTGTTCTACTAAATAAGCAATCACCGCGAAAACGTGATACAAAACAATGTTAATCCCCGAGCATATGCCCGAGCGTCTTTTTTTTTCATATGGAATGCAATCACCGAGCTTGTAGATGCAAGTAATATCACTGTCTCTGTCATATCGAATTTATGTCAACGTGCTAACGAACTAGAGTAAAAGAGATATGGTTAAATTCGAAATGTTTGGTGGTTTTTAAGCTACGTCGGAATAATGGTATAGCGGGAATAACAGGCTTAAATATTTTATACTAGCTGTTGCCCGCGGCTCCGCGTGAATATCGGTTATCGCTGTAAAAAGTAGCCTATGTGTTATTCCAGACCATAATCTATCTCTGTGCCAAATTTCATCCAGATCCGTTCAGTAGTTTTTATGTGAAAGAGTAACAAACATCCATCCATCCATTCTTACAAACTTTGTGCCTGTGCCTCTCGCCGTATCTTACACCTTGCACTCCTCAAAACATTTTCGTGTTCCACCGCAACGCCACTCCTTTACCACCGTTAATACAGACAGGTTTAATTAAACACATTTCTTTCTTGTCACCATTTTAACTCTCCAACTCCTCGAGATGGAGACGGGGGCGATATTTTTCTTGTTTCAACAATTTACAGTACACAACAAATTAGGTTAAGAAACGACTTTTTTAATTGAGCTTAATGTTTTGTTTCTACTACTAAAATATAAAATAACTAGGTATCGCCCGCGACTTCGTCCGCGTGGTAATTTGGAATATTTTCCCCGATTTTACAACATATCTTACTACTGCTCCGCTCCTATTGATCATAGTGTGATGTTATATAGCCTATAGCCTTCCTAAATAAATGCACTATTCAACAAAAAAAGTATATAATATTTTTTCAAATCGAACCAGTACTTTCTAAGATTAGCGCGTTTAACCAAACAAACAAACAAGCAAACTCTTCAGCGTTATAATATTAGTATGGATAAATTTGTAACACTGTGTTTAGCAAAAAATGTAGCCGAGTGGGAAATTGAATTTATTGAAAAATTCTATCCCAGGTGACATTAATTACCAATGTGAATTTCACTTTGTGGAATTTATATGTCCTAGTCAAGTGATTTACCATTTGCTAACGGTGAAGAAAAATATCGTGAGGAAACCCACACAAGAGGAAATTCTATAAACATGTCTGATCCATCACCCCGCTTTAGGCCAGCGTGTGTGGATTGAGGCCTATACCTCCTCGTTCTCTTGACAAAGAAGACCCGTGCCCAGCAATGGGATAAGTCCCATTGCTGGGCACGGGTCTTAGGTTGCCACTATAATGTGCTTAACCTAGTTACTAATGTATAGTCATTACACAGAAATATTTAAGATAGGTAAGGCACCATACAAGTGAGCAAGCCCGACTGGGAAAGGACCTCCACCATTCAGAAAATTCCACCTCACAGACATATTATAGTGGTGAAGATTTGTTCCTGTGCAAGAGTACTAACAGATCTCAGTATTCGAATCTCAGATTTCAGATCAGATCAGATTCGCGCAGATAATCTAAAAAAGCTAATCTCCGTCCAAATAAGCCACTGTGACCGAAATTCGGACGTTATTTTATAAACTTAAGAAACTGTATACTAACTTATTACTATCATCGAAAGTTCACACACCTTACAAAATTGACACTAAATTCAGTGTTGCCACAAAACTATTCCAATTTCACCAATTAAATTATAAACACACGTAGCTTTTAATCGGTAATCGTTAACTAAGTGCAAATTAACGTTAGATTAGCGATGATTTATATGAAGTAAGTTGTGAAACATGCCCTGGTTAATGCGGAGGGAGTTTTGAAACAAACCCCGGGTAATGCGGGGGTATTTTGAAACGCGCGGATTAAGTACAGTCCAGTTTATTACACAATGGGCCGATAACTTCGATGGGATTATTAATATGGGAATAATGTGGGAACAGGTGTGTATAGATTTGTTTTCATTAATATTCGTTTTATTTTTAAGCTATTGCATAGCTTCTATCGCGGGTCTTGGACGTGGAGACCGAATCCAGAAATTCTGTAACGAAAATAATAAACCTAACACCCCCCAATCCGACCGGCACAGCGGTGATGATTTTTTTAATGAAGAATTCTCTAAACGGCCCATAATAAAATGTCAAATTTGTGTAAGGAGGTTTTGATCTAAGAGAATATTAATGTGAAAAAGATTATAGTATAAGAAGTCTTAAGGAATTATTACAAGAATTCATTTTTATTATTATATATTTTTATGAATCATTGAGAATAAAATAAAATGATTTAGATAATTCTGTAAAGTATTTTTTTATTTGTTTCGATAAAAATATCATACTAAAAAATATGCAATAGCTTTACCGCGGCACTCCCCGAGTGCCACACGTCTTTTTTATATTTAATAAGCTTTTTGTAAAGTATAATAAAAGTACTATTTCGGACTTAATGCCAGATGAAGATGCAAACTTGATTGGTGGTATTATCTACGAGTCGAGATTTGGGTAAGATGAAGAGAAAATCAAGTAAGTGCATTTGGTAGAAAAGATTTTGTTACTCTATGTAATATGTTACAGATAACAACTATCTATTGACTTGATAATCTACATTATACTCGTATGTATAAACTAATAATATTATAAATGCGAAAGTTTGTAAGAATGGATGGATGGATGGATGTTTGTTACTCTTTCACGTAAAAACTACTAAACGGATCTGGATGAAATTTGGCACACAGATAGATTATGGTTTGGAATAACACATAGGCTACTTTTTACAGCGATAACAGACATCCACGCGGGCTGAGCCGCGGGCAACAGCTAGTGTATAAATAGAAATAAAACCCCCCCAAATGTATGTACGCGGATAACTTTCGATCGACTGCACCAAATTAGATAATACTTATTTTTGTGTTTGTTATTGTCAGGACAAGGTTTGTATAGAAGAAAATTTTAGAAAATATGCAAGAAAAAAAAATGGCGCCATTTTTTTTCTTTATCTGGTCAACTAGTTTTAGAATAACAGACGTTCTGGCGAACGGGCGGGTTAAGTGTACCTTGAAGCGAAAAGGATGCATCTACAATTTATCTTATTGTATTGAGTGTACATGTGGTGTAGTAAGGTGGTCACCATGTCACTAACGCCGCGCTGAGTGCTGTGGGTTCGATTCCCACACGAGGCAAATCTTCTTAATCATCTTCGTATAAATTTCCGTGTCTGGGTGTACCTACTTGTGTCTGTTAATGGTATAAATGCCCCGCGATACAGGGTTAAGTTCCCAATTGCAGCAGTTCTCTTTAAAATATATGTATATAGGCAGTTTTATGTACAATGTACTTCCTCAGCCAAGCCGATAACCCAAATAGCTTTTTAAACTCGTTCTATTAAAACAGTAAAATAATTTTAAATGCCAGCAGTAAAAATGATAAATGATAATTTAAAAATAGAGTGCTGACATTTAAATCCATTTATAAAAATATCAAATGATTTATGACCAAATTATGATAAAAAATGAAATATAAAAATTAAAATTACATAAAAAATTTTCATGGCAAACCGTTAAAATGGAACAGTAGTATTTTTACGACATCCGATTAAATTTTACTTCTTTATTTTTTTTAAATGTCCACTTGCTTTACGATTTTTTTAGTGTTGAGCTATTAAAGCAATTTTTTTTTTGATATTTCTGAAATGTACTCATTTTATGCATTTTATTGATTTACGGCATGATTATTGATATGTTTATTTTAACATTATATTAGTTTTAACATTATATTTGACTGCCTCGGTGGTCCAGTGGCCGCAGTATGCGCCTGCAGTGCACGAGGCTCTGGGTTCGATTCCCACACAGGACAAAACTTTGTGTGAACCATAAAGAATTGTTCTGAGTCTGGGTGTAATTTGTGTCCGTTAATTGTATGTTTGTAAAGTCCCCCGCGACACAGAGCTTGTTCTCTAGTGCGGGAGTTGTCTTTAAAAAAAAAAAAAAGTTACTTCTTATTGGCCTGTTGGCCTAGTGGTTAGTGACCCTGCCTGTTATGCCCCAAGGTCGTGGGTTCGATACCCACACGGGACAAAACTTTGTGTGATTCATAAATGTTTATTCCCAGTCTGGGTGTATTTTATCTCCGTGAATTGTATTATTGTAAAGTCCTCCGCAACACAGAGCTTGTTCTCTGCGGGAGTAGTATAAGAAAACATTAAAAATTTCCTCCATCCATCCATCTTAAAACCCTGATGTAAAAACAAGGTCGGCAACACGCAAGTGATACCTTTGATATTGCAAGCGTCCATAAGGCTACGGCAAATGCCTACCATAAATTAGACCGTATGCTTGTATTACCACCATAGTAATATAAAACCACTAATACACGTAACAATAATAATCAGAAACATATCTTGCACTGGTACGAGTACAGCTAACAAGTATTAAAGCAATAATAGCCCATAATATTTTATGTGCAATACTAACTACTAATATAAACGTTCATTCATTATGGTTTCCTAGTATTACTTTGCACATGTTTTATTTGTAAGGCAACAAATATACGAAGGTAATTAATACTAGAATAAGACTAAAGACCTTTAATAGCCGATACATTAAGGCCCATAGCACACGGCGTATTTTTTACGCGCAGATGACGCGCGTATACGCGCTTCATACGAGATTTGAACGCAGCCTAGTAACCTAAGCACACGGGGCGATCGTGAAACGCGCCTCTACTGCGCGTATACGTGCTGTAGATTGTTTATTTCTGTAATAAAGCGGTTGGTGTCGCTACTTTGTACGCGGGTATACGTGCTTCATGCGCGCTTTTATCATCAATGCAAACGCAATCAGCGTCTACGGAGCCGAAGACGCGCGTTGTCTGCGCGTATAAAATACGCCGTGTGCTATGGGCCTTAGTATTTTTAATTTAGGTATTGTAAAAAGGGCGGATTTTAAACCAACGTTGGACAGGCGATTTGCTAAGACCGCTCCGATTGCTGGCACCTTGTTCGTAATTTCGTGTTTATAATAATAAATGCCTTTTTTAAATCTAAGTCATACTCATTTATTCGTTTAGATCAAATGCATATAATCCATCAATGCAAAATAACAAATGTAAACACTTTTCCTTCGATCCAGCAATTGGCGTACCATGGTATCTGTCTACCCCAATGAGAGACGGGCATGAAGATATGTATGTATTTTTTTTTCCTACAGCTATTTTGACTAGGGTAGAACCACGAGAAGAATTGGCAAGAAAAGAAACTCTGTGAAGGAAAAGAATCCTCACGATTGTTTTTACTAATCAAATGAAAATCTTTGAATAAATATGTAGGTACCACAATTCAATTTCGCTTCAACGCGGCAACGCTTTCATGATTTTAATGAAAGTAATTTAATAAATATATTGGATAAAAGGTCCGTGTGGTGACCGATTAAGAATACAAATGTCACCATCCCCTTCCATCCCGAGGGTGTCGTAAGAGTCGACTAAGGGAGTAAGTCTAGCAGACAATATCTACCGCAAGAGAAGGAAAACTCAAAACAAAACCTAATACCAACCCGTCTGGCCAGCGTGGTATAGTAGGCTAATATCCCTCAAATGTTTGGAGAAGACCCGGGCCCAGCAGTGGGACGTTTATGGGTTGAGATGACGATGATGATTGGATAAAGTACACACGTACATCCTACTAATATTATAAACGCGAAAGTTTGGATGGATGGATGAATGTTTGTTACTCTTTCACGTAAAAACTACGGATCTGGATGAAATTTGGCACAGAGATAGATTATGGTCTGGAACAACACATAGGATACAGCGATAACCGACAACCACGCGGGCGGAGCCGCGGGCAACAACTAGTAACTAAATAAAATAATCAACATTGACAATATAAAGTAGCAACTCAATACAAAATAACAGCCGGAGTGTTTTGCCAAGATAATGTGACATGAACGCGACTGCTACAACTGCTACTGTTATTACACGACCACAACTGCTATTTATTGTTATTTGTATCGTGTGCGAGGGTATTTTCAATTTGCGTTTACAAATGCATACCGCAATGCACATGCGAACTGTTAACTTAAAGTCTGTTTACAATTATTCGAACATTTTATAGACGTAGACGTTTTACATTTATTATATACCCGCATGGATGTCGGTTATCGCTGCAAAAAGCCTATGTGTTATTCCAGACCATAATCTATCTGTGTACCAAATTTCATCCAGATCCGTTCAGTAGTTTTTACGTGAAAGAGTAACAAACATCCATCCATCCATCCATTCTTACAAACTTTCACATTTATAATATTAGTAAGGACTAGGGGTCGCCCGCGACTGCGTCCGCGTGGTAATTTGGAATATTTTCCCCGAATGTTGCAACATATCTCACTACTGCTCCGCTCCTATTGATCATAGCGTGATGTTATATAGCCTACAGCCTTCCTGGATAAATGCACTATTCAACAAAAAAAAATCAAATTGAACCAGCAGTTTCCGAGATTAGCGCGTTTAACCAAACAAACAAACTCTTCAGATTTATAATATTTGTATAGAATGTTTTTTCTCGGTGGCGCAGTAGTACTCGTATGTACGACTACGCTATTCGTCACTTTGTACCGACAATCACAGTTCACAATATAAAGTAGCAACTCGAACAAAGCAAGTAATGATAGTTGTTAATAAATAAAAATAACAGCTGAAGTTTTGTCAAGAAAACGTGACATGAACGGGATCGCTTCAACTGCTACTGTTATTATATGTAACTGCTATTTATTATTATTTGTATCGTGTAAGAGGGTATTTTCAATTTGCGTTTACAAATGCATACCGCAACATAACAATAGTTTAACATTATATTCATATCATCACTGCTGGCGCCTGTCCCCCCATTGGGGTGGGCAGAGACTATTGAACGCCAATTACTTCGAAGGCATACTGCTTTCGCTTCGTCTATACTCATCAACCTCTTCATTCATGAACGTCGAAACATTATAGATAAAAAAATGTTATGTAGAAAAACAGTACACGATATCACAAGCTATATATGCTACAGTAACAGCTAACCATCAAGCGTAATACAAAAAATACCATTCACAACTTACTAACAATAAAAACAACTTGTAACTCTCAGAACAAACCTCCAAATTGTCTCGTCCACGAATAAACCTCGACAATAACAGAGACCTATCAACAAGACATAGATAAACTATCAAAAAACGTGACCCTGTAACATAAAGACAAACAGAATTATGTCATTAAGTATGCCGGTTTATCTAGTGAAACAAATGGCGCACTTAAAACTTATTGCACGGAAAAAAATTAAGGGAAAAAAACGAAAGAATTGTGACCCTTTAAGGATGGGGCTGAATGAGCAAACGATTTGTCGCTAATTGGTTGCTTCTTTTTTAATCTATTTCTTTTTTTTTTACTTGTTAAATAGACTGCCCTCGCACTTGCATCCAGCCCAGTGCCGCGGGGAACTTCACAAACATACAATTAACGGACACAAAGTAGACTCGGACAACCATTTGTGGATCACATAATTTTTTGATTCGGATCGAACCCACAACACGCCGCGCAGTAGTAAATGGGAAGGTAATCACTTAAGCCACTGAACTAACCGTGCAGTCACCGACTCATGGACGCCTGCAATGTGAGGAGGATTACTCGCACGTTGTCGATCCTACATCTAGTAATATCAGAGTTGTTTTATGGGGTAACTCTGAGATAAGGAAAACATTATTTTAAAAGCCGTTTCCATTAATTTAACACCGGCGATCTATACACGTCCCTATTTTTAAACACATGCAAATTATAAAGACAAGAACAAAGAATTGTGCTCACCACACAAATATCTGCGCTGGAATCAAACCCCTAGCATAGCTGTCAAGGTCACTAACCACTAGATCAACCAGCTAAATCCGATTTTCCACTTTTATATTAACAGTAAGCCAGCGAATTTCCACAAACTATACGCTCAATATGAACGTACTTAAACAATTTCATAGCATTTGTAATGTGTAGGCCAATTAAAATGAATGGAGAGGAACATTTTATATCTGTGGCAATGCTAGATTTATTATGTAATTGGTATACAGACTGGATTATTTAATTTCGCTTGTTACTTATTGTTTGTTAACAAATCTTCTTGTTCAAGAAAGGAGTTATAAGGTTATTAAAGGGTCGGCAACGCACGAGTGATAACTCTGGTGTTGCAAGCGTTCATAGGCTACGGTAATCAGGCGGGCCGTATGCTTGTTTGCCACCTTGGTAGTATAAAAAAACTGTCTGTAAACATAACAGAAGGATTTATAACTCCTACATACATACATACATATCATCACCGCCGTCTTCCACTGGGGTAGGCAGAGACTATGGTACGCCAATTGCTTTGATCCAAACATACTTTCTTCGCCTACTCTACATTCACAAGCTCTTACCATTCATTTATAACTCCTACTAATAAATATAAATGCCAATGACTATTGTCTGTTTGTTCTTCACGGACAAAACGGCTGAACTGATTTTAATGATGTTAGAGCGGTTTTAGACTAGATTTCTAGCGCGCTATATTTTGCGCTTCTTAAAACCTGACTGACGTACACGAGCTTATTCCAGCGTGTTCGCTCGAGCAGGTGTTGTGTCAGTATCAACATGGATTCTGATGCGCTTAAAGGATGTTATAAGCATGTCTACGATCGTACGAGTTTGGCAGAAAGCACGCCTTTATAAAAACGAGCTTATATGCGGACAATGCCACATACGCAAAATGACATATTTGAATATCGCAAAATGTTATATTCTCAAATTGACATATTCTGAAACTGCCACTAATATAATTTTCGCATAATGACTATCATATGTAAAAAACTACCATATGTAAACGCTAATCTGAAACTCTTAAAAACCATTTTCAATTGCCCGATATTAGCAATTAAATCGCCTCCTATAACAAAAAAAAACAAATAAAACCTCTTGATAAATACAACTCCTAACTTTTCCGCAATCGTACTAAGTTACGAAACTGACAGATTTGTTACAACTAACCCTTGTCACCGAGATTGCCATAATTAGAACAACACACTACATTACTGGCCGGTTGCCATGACAACGGGTATATTGGACCTGCTAGAGTGAACTTGTTGATTATTATTATGTTCGTAACTTTCTTGAGGTTATTAAGGGATTGTATTTTATATGAAGAAACAAACATAGATGGCTGATGGCATGATGGAGAAAGAAGGGAATGGTGAAGATGTCTGCCATTCTTCATATTTTATATAAAGACTAAAACTAACAGGATACTGCCCACTCAATAGACACTTTCACAAACTAGGTCTAACCGACAGCCTAGTCTGCAAGGGCTGCAAAGAAGCCTAGTAGACACCCACGTTTTAATAGAATGCAGGAGTGTAAAAGACCAAAGGGCATAGACTTAAAAATCGGGTTTTTTTATCCAAAGCCTGCGGTCACTTTGCCAGAAGAAACTCACGCATGAAGGCCCACTTGAGCGGCCAAGTGCGAAAAACTAACTAAAAGACACAAAAAAATGTGGAACCATTGTCAATCTCGTAAATAATATACGTCCCACAGCTAGGCGCGGGTCTCCTCTCTTCTATCAAGAGAGAGAGAGAGAGAAAGGGTGTAGGCCTTAATTCACACACATGCAATTCACCAACCCGAATCAGACATGTCTTTTAGAATTTCTTCTAAGACATGTGGGTTTCCTCACAATGTTTTCCTTCACCGTAAACAGATGGTGCATCATTTGATTAGTACATATGAACTCCACAAAGTAAAATATATCACATTGGTACTGCTACCATGGACCGAACTCGCACCTCTTGCCTGCAAGTCTGTTACTTTCTCACTCGGCCGCCACCGCAAACTTTAATAAAGTTAAGTCAAAATGCAAAACATTTACGTTAGCAAGCATAGACCATATTTAAACATAAATCATCTCCCATTGCACTATCGTAACCCATAAATCTCGCATTACCCACACAACGTCGAACCCACGCCCCATTCAGTACGCAGCACCTCAATTCACCTGATGTCCATTTGACGATGGACGACCGCACTGTAGAGCACGCTTTGACGCTCAGCGCCCCCTATTGTCGTAAGACTGCGATGCTCAAACTTTGCTAATAGAATATTAAATACTAGGGGTCGCCCGCGACTTCGTCTGCGTGGTAATTTGGAACGTACATTTCCCCGATTTTGTAACATATCTCACTACTGCTCCGCTCCTATTGATAGCGTGATGTACGCGCCTTCCTGGATAAATGCACTATTTTACAAAAATAGTTTTTTTCTAATCGGACCAGTACTTTCTGAGATTAGCGCGTTCAACCAACCAAACAAACTCTTCAGCTTTATAATTATTTATTATTATTTATTATTCTTTAAATTATTAATTATAGATTCTATGAGCAAAGTTTTTTTTTGTTAAGTAGACGAATTTTGACTGGCCTTTTGGTCTAGTGGTTAGTAAGCCTGACTGCTAAGCCGGAGGTCGTGGGTTCGATTCCCACATAGGACAAAACATTGTGAGATTCATAAATGTTACGAAGTCTAAGTGTAACTTGTGTCCGTAAAATGCACGTTTGTATAGTCCTCCGCGACACAAGACTTGTTTTTTAAATTCCTAATTTTTACTTCATACAGTGGGTCCCTGATGACGGACAGCGTCGTCGATGGCCTAGAAAAGTGGTGAAATAACCAAGATGCGCTCAGAGGCGGAAAACTTCTCAGTATTATCCCGGAGTCTGGAATTGTGTACGTTTTTATATTAACACGGTAACAAACAAGCGTAGCCTGTAGCCTGTGGGCAGGAGCGTCCCACGTGCGTTATCAACCCTATATTTTAGCACCATTTTATGTTTTGGATAAGAAAATATTATTTTTAAAACTAGAGCACTGCATACCTAGGAACACAACTACACCATTATAAGTAGTTAATTGGCTTTTCTATACTACAAAGGTGACAAACACACTAATGTTAAGCAGTTACCGTAGACTATTGTTGCCGACGCATTTCTTACACCAGGGCTTTAAGATGGAGTATCCCTGGGATAGCAAAAGTTTCTTTCAAAACGCATACCTGGAGCGCTGGAGACCTGGGCCCTAATTTTGCTAATTTACGGATGGCTCAATTGAATCTGAATTGATTGTCAATTTAATCTTAGTTGCATTTTTGGTATTCTGCTGATAAATTTAAGATCCATAGCTGGAAAACTATTGGTCTTAAATTATTAGCATGTTGGGTATTACTTTATTGGTATTCTGCTAAACAATTTAAGACCAATGGTTTTCCAACTAAAAAATCTTAAATTTATTAGCAGAATACCAAAAATGCTACTGAGATTCAATTGGGACTCAAATCAGATCCAATTAAGCCATCCGTAAATTAGCAGAATTGGGACCCTGTACTCACACACAGTAATATAACTACACTGTTGTTTGTAGTTATTTATCTTATTAGATTGAGGTCTTTTCCCAGTCGGGCTAACTTCCCTGTACAGTGCCCTACATCTATATAATCACCCGACTCAGTAGCGATACCTACATAATCGTCAACATAACACAAAGTAACTTCGCAACTTGCACTCGCTGCCAGTGTCAAACTTCTTCAACTTAATTACTAACAACACACAACTTTATGTTAACTACTAAATCTTATTTGTGAATTTAATTAAATCTTGCAAAATTATGTTGTATAGCAGCTGGGGTGGTACTCTATAAAAATATTATATATTATACTTAAAATGCGCATTAAAAAAACTAATAAGAAATTTATTAAGTGGTAGTCAAAATCTGTACTTCTATACTATAATTATAAAGATATAATTCGTAATAAATAACTATAGCATGGGGTTCTTCAAGAAAGGAGTTACAAGGTTTCTAAAGGGTCGGCAACGCGCGAGTGATAAGCGTAATTGCAAGCGTCCATAAGCTACTGTAATTGCTTACCATCAGGCGGGCCGTATGCTTATTTGCCTTCTTGTTAGTACAAAAAAAAAACATATTTTTTTTGGTTTGTTAGTTTATAACGAGTTAATTCAAAAACTAATCCACCAATTTTAGATATTCTGTCACCTTTATAAAACTACATTATCAGCAAGTATCATAGGCTACATTTTATAAAAATAAGGGACTTCTGCGAAAACTAAATAAATATCTACCCTTGAGAAGTTGGGACATGCCGCTATAATGTATAAACTCAAAAACGACAAAACAGATTTTAAAAATCACCGTTAGAATGCTATTATTATCAGCGGCCCGTATGCTTGTTTACCAACCAATTATAATATAAAAAACATTAAATACAAGACAGATTTGGGTCTGTTTCTCCCATGGAAGTAGGAAGTACCACCATAATAGCAATAAAATTGTTATTCTTTACTTACAAAAGTCCTTAGTAATTTATACATGTAAACTTACCTGAAAAGAATAAAATAAACATTAGTATGAAAAATATTACTTAAAAATATACTTTATAGCACTCTTTTGTAACACTATATATTTATTTCAAACCTATTTCCAATAAAGGAAAGGTTCTATGTTCGTCTGTTTATTTTTTTTTCCTTTTTTCAGGGTTCATAACATGGCCCTCTGCTTGTCGGAACATGAAGAATTTAATAAGTAAGAATAAAGAGAAAGAAGTATGTCAAAATCTTAGCAATTGAAAATAATATCAAGAGATACATTTTGTTAATTTGGAATTAGGGTATAATCTCGGAAACTACTCTTTCAATTATGAAAATTCTTTTAATAATAGCAAGCTACATTATTATCGAATGTTACTTTTCATCAACATACCATACGAACGAAGCCACTAGCGTAAGCTAGTGCAAGATAAAAAGCTAAGAAAACATTTCCCATAAACGTTTCCAAGTATTACCGACACAGTGTAGCTCTGTCGCTGTACATAATGGCACTAAGTTTAACCCAACTTTCTGTCTCCCAGTCAAGTTTAACGAGTGGGTACAGTAACTGCGACACTAAACATAGCTACTTGCCTGATTGACTGCTGAGCCAGTGAGGAAAGTTTAGTTCGTGGGAGGTAATTATATACTTAGGGTAAGTGGTAAAATATTTATTTTTAATGCAGGTGTGGTCTAGTGGTTAAAGTGATCATCTTACGGTTAACATCGAGTGTTGTTGGGTTCGATTTCCATCCGGGGAAAATCTGGGTGTACTTTGTGTTTGCCCCACGGCACAGGGCTTATCTTCTTGTGCGGAAGTTGTCTTTTTAAAAATAAACATGATGTTTTTCAACTTTTTACCCATAGATGTTTGTATATTGTCTTACATCTCTGCTTAACCCCTCTGCGGATAAAACGTGACGCTATGTAATGTTGCGAAATGTGATATATTTGCTTCTTTTGTTGAGAACTACTGACCGCTGTTATCTGGTACCCATAATACTGTACCTACAGTACAATGTAGGGGACACTTGGGATAGTAATGAATGTCTGGCTACAGGAGATAAACAAAACGTGAAGATAAACACACGATGATTAAAATAATATAGTCTCAACTAATGTTATAAAGAAGAAAGATTTGATATTTTTTGTTTGTTTGTTTGTTACGATTTAATTTAACTCAAAAATTACTCAAACGATTTAAAAAAATCATTCACCATTAGAAAGCTACATTATCAGCGGGTAACATAGGCTATATTTTATTGAAAAAAAATACGGGATCCCTTCGAAAACTAAATAAATTTCCACCCGTGCGAAGCCGGCCGGCTGATTCTCTAAGAAACAGCGATGGCAAACTGACAGTTGTGATCGCAAACTGACAGTTGTGATTGCTCGGTGATGGCACAATCTATTGACTAAACGTCAAAAAGGGCTCTTACGGAATACCGATTTTCAATCTGACAACCAGATTTCACTCGGTTTTTGCGGTGGCTCGGTTTTTGCTGTTAAGGAATACCCCTGCGGGACGTGCCACCAGTAATCTGTGAGTGTAAATGCATCTGAGAATGAGTAGGTAGAACACGCATTCTTAAGATTTTTGCAAAAAATTTAAAGAATTCGTGGGAAACGGGAAATGTCCCGGAGGAGACCCGTGCCCAGCAGTGAGACATATATGGATTGCTATTATCCTACTAATATTATAAACGGGAAAGTTTGTAAGTCTGCATGGATGGATGGATGTTTGTTACTCTTTCACGTAAAAACTACTGAACGGATTTGGATAAAATTGGCACAGAGATAGATTATAGTCTGGAATAGCACATAGGCTACTTTTTATCGCGATAACCGACATTCACGCGGGAGGAGCCGCGGGCAACAGCTAGTATTTAATAATAATGACCTAGTTAACATGTATAAACTAATTATAACAACTCATAGAACTATTAAGTTATGCGGTAATTCACCTGTTGATTCCGTTGATTGAAGTGTCAGATGTTAATGTTTCAATATGTTAATACAATATTAAATTATGTATCGGAAATTGATCTTATATATTTTTTTCTACTACTTGGGTGGCGTACAAGGATACGACCCGCCTGATGGTAAGCAGTCGACATCAGCACAGGTATCACTTGCGTGTTGCGGACCTATGTTTTTACACCAGGGCTTTAAGATGGAGTATCCCTGAGATAGGAAAACTTTTCTTTCAAATCGTATCCCTAAATGAGCGCTGGAGACCTGTACTTATACACAGGAACACAATTACACCGCTGTGTGTAGCTATTTGGCTGTGGCTATAAGTGCCTCGAGCGAGTGCTACGAAGTTCTACGAGGCGTAGACATCGACGTAGGCTGTTGTGTCTACGGCTCGTAGGGCATTCGTAGCACAGCAGATCAATATATCTTTTTTTTTTTTAAAGGCAACTCCCGCGACTAGAGAACAAGCTCTGTGTCGCGGGGGATTTTACAAACATACAATTAACAGACACAAATACACCCAGACTCAGAACAACTCTTTGTGGGTTACACAAAGTTTTGTCCCTGTGTGGGAATCGAACCCACAACCTTGTGCACAGCAGGCGTATACTGCGGCCACTGGACCACCGAGGCAGTAAGTAGTACATAGACAGATATAATATCGGTCTTATTGATATGCGATATATACCAGTCAACTTGGGTGAACATTTTAAATTTAAAATAGAGGAAGGTCCTTTTAATCATTTACACGGGTATCAAACCTATGGGATTTTTTAATTATTGATATTTTATGTTAAAACAACAACTGAATATTATCAGTAGCATGAAATTGTGAACGATATTCGCTCAGTTTATATGGGACCTAACTTTCCCATGTCATATTTCCCATTCAGGGAAAAAGGTAATGTTACTGAAGGATTTAATGAAAAACTTTTTTATTTCCATATAAAGCAATGTGTTAATGCTGTAACGCAACATAAGACCGACGTGAAACTTAGCCTGAAATACCAGAGTTTAAGTGCCCTCTAGCTAAAGGCATGTGACATTTAATAAATTATCACCTTTTCCAAAAACTACTGAAGCCTATCGACAGCCCTGTGACATCAAGGGCTGCCCCAAAAAAAAACGACTCAACATTACCTTATATCGAGACCTAAAACTTAACGATTTATTTCTTCAATAACTAAGGTAGCCATTGTAAACCCGTCAGGCTTCAGGCACTCAATAGAACCCTGAATAAACGACGGTTCGATCCTGATATAGGATCAAATTACATTTTTTTTGGTATCACCTGGATTTTTGTAAGGCCTTGTACGGACGAGGCATTTCTTTTTTTTTATATACTACCAGGATACATTCTGCCTGATGGTAAGCAGCAACCGTAGCGTATGGTCACTTGCACCATTACTCGCATGTTGTCGAACCTAATTGTAACATTTTTATTAATGCAAAAGTTTGGATGGATGTATGGATGTTTGTTACTCCATCACACCGAAACAGTTGAACGGATCTTGATAGAAATAAAGAAAGATAGAATATAGTCTGGAATAGCCCATGGGCTAATTTTATCCCGAAAAAAAAACACTTTTCAAGGGATTGAACGTGCGGTCGAATACTAGTGTTATCTGCCTGGAAGAAATCGCGCTTAGCGATAAGGCCGCCCATTGTACTTGCCTATTTTCTGTATATTTCTAACATATGTTTTTTGTTATCATTATGGTGTACAATAAAGAATTATCTATCTATCTATCTTCCTTAAATAAAGCGTTTTTCCACACTGGAAAATTGTCTGCTTAACATTTAAATAAAAAAAATATAAATACAGACGAACATAGAACCTCTTATATATTTAAATATAAGCAATGACAGAGACAATTAAAGAAATGGTTAAGCTACGGGATAAGTACCACACACATTATAAGCATAGTCAATCTTACATTCATAAAAATTGCTATAAGGACCTTAAACTTATAGTAAATAAGGCAATTGATAGTGAAAAAAGAGTATATTTTGGCAAATACATAAACAATCACATAAAAACACCTAAGAAACTTTGGAGCAACCTCAAATCTACAATTTCTGTGGGGAAGCTGTCTAAGGGTGAACTGCCACTTACTCTTAATAACCCAGATGACTTAAATAAACATTTCCTAAATATTCCTGGCACTGATACAGTCACTCTGGCAGATATTATTTACTTTGAAACCAACAGGTTTAATAATAATTCCTTTTCTCTAGAAATGGTTAGCGAGGAAACAGTCCGCTTGCACATTTGCAGTCTTAGGTCCAGTGCAGTGGGTACAGATAAAATCTCATTGGATATGCTTGTCATGACACTTCCCCAAAGTCTTCCAGCCATAACTGCAATTATAAATCAATCCATCAACTCATCAACCTTCCCTGACACATGGAAAACAGCAATAATAAAGCCTATACCCAAGATCCCTAACCCAACTGTTCCCAAAGACCTTAGACCCATCAGCTTACTGCCGTGCCTTTCTAAGGTACTGGAAAAAGTAGTGTGCAGCCAGCTAAGAAAGTACCTTGAACAGCACAACATTTTACCCCCGAATCAATCAGGGTTTAGGAAAGGTCATAGTACTTGTACCGCTCTTCTTGACGTCACTGATGATGTACTGGAAGCTAGGGACCAGGGAATGGGTACGGTGCTCACCTTACTTGACTTCTCACGTGCTTTTGAGACTATTAATATTTCTCTTCTTCTTGCAAAGCTATCATACTATGGGTGTGACTCCAACACAGTGAAATGGTTCTATAGTTATCTGATTGACAGATCTCAATTTGTACAGGTCCATAAGGACAATGGTGACGCTGTAAGCTCCTCATGCTGTCAGGTAACCCGCGGAGTCCCGCAGGGATCAATATGTGGACCTCTCCTTTTCATTTTATACACAGCTGATGTTACCAACCATATACAAAATTGCAAGTTCCACATGTACGCTGATGATCTGCAAATATATTTGTCTTTTTACCCCCAGCATTGTACTGAGGCTGTAAATAAGATTAATGCTGATCTTGCCAGGGTGTCCCACTGGGCCAGAAATAACTCTCTTTGTCTCAATTCCTCCAAGTCCAAATACTTAGTGCTAGGTTCTAAAGAGGGAGTCAAAACAATACGTTCGATGAACCCTATTGTCCTAGTGGATAGTAGTCCCATTGAACAAGTGATTGAGGCTCGTAATTTAGGATTAGTAATTGACAGCGAACTTAATTTTGAGAAAAATGTACTTGAAGCCACTAGTAACTGCTTTTACCGTCTCAAAATTTTGTACAGAATTCGCCCTTACCTTAGTGTGGATTTGAGGATCTTACTGTGTGAGTCTCTCATTCTGTCAAAATTAAATTATGTTGACACTGTATATGGTTCATGTATACTGAACAGAACACAGAAGCTGATACAGCGTGTGCAGAACTCCTGTGCACGGTTCTGTTTTAATATTCCTCCTAGAACTCATGTCACTCCATTCCTCAATAGTGGTAATTTGATAAAGATGTCTGCCCGTAGACATCTGCATTTGGCCACGTTGCTTTTCGGTGTCATCTTGCACAGGAAACCAGGTTACTTGTATGAAAAGCTATCATGGTCTAGCAATATTAACAAATATAAAACCAGGGCTTCATCGCATCTGCTGATCGTCTCTAAGCACAGGACAACCGCTTTTCGAGGCAGTTTCAGATATGCTGCTACCAGATGTTGGAATAATCTGCCTCCACCATTCCGGAATCTTAGATCGATACACACATTCCGTAAAAAATACAAACAATATTTATTAGCCACACAAACAACAACAGGAACTGCCTTGTCAACCTGAGAAAGGACGCGACTTTGACAGACTTGACATATGACAGACTGACTGACATTTACGTTTCGTTTCTAGTATCTATTATTTTTATTTATGTATCAACTTCACAATAAAATTGTTATTATATAATATTATCATTTCCTTATTTATATATAAATTGATCTACTCGTTACTTATTTATATTTAAAATTTAACTGCTCCGCTAGGTGTCGAATACCTTCCCTAAGGGGTCCTAGCAGAATATCAGCGCTGCAGCGTCTGCGATGTTGCAATTAATCGCTGAGCTAGGTCCTGTTTTGTCTTGTAACCATTATGTATATTTTTTTTTGTTATTGTAAGATGTAAAGACAAAATAAATATTTTTTCTTTCTTTTCTTCTTTCTTTCTTTCAATGTGGAAAAAGTCGAGCCCGGAGCAGGAACCTGCGCCTCTCAGGTTACAGCCCAGCGCATTACCAATTGTGTTTGTTATCCGAGCTCCTACTCCAGTCCTGAGCTTGAATTTGTCCACCGCTATATTTACGTCTTGAAGTGACGTCAGGTTTATTCAACTGTTAGCCGTTACAGGTCTAAAAACTTCTCGTTTTTTGGAAGTCGGTTAAAAGAGCAAACCTTATGTGTAATTCTAACAATAATGACCGCGGGGTTTGAAGAGGTAAAAATTAAAGGAAATGAAGGTTTGGCAGGGTTTTCTTTTGTGTATCTAGCCATATGAAGAGGGTATTTGAATCGATAGGATATTGAAACGTATGAGTAGGTCTGATCTTGCGATTGTGATTCGTAAAACATAATGTACATTTATGTAGACTTTTTCGTTACCTTTAGAAATATAAACGCGTGATGACAATAACATTTGCTAGATTGTTTCTGCTTCTAAAGGGGAAAGCATAAGGAAAAGCATGCTTTGTGTAAGTAAGATAATAATTTTGCATACCTTAGTCTTATGGGTAAAAATAGATATAATATAGTCTATAAGTTAAAAATTTCGTTATTCGTTAGTGCCTCGGATCCTACTGATAATCTTATCAAAAACGCTTAGTTTGGCTAGATGTTTATTACTCCGTCACATAAAAAGTACTGAACAGATTTTGATAAAACCTTACATTTAAGTTCATACATCGAAATAGCTCGGCTAAATTTTATTTCCAAACCTCCACGCTGGCGAAGCCGCAGGCTAAAGCTAGTTTTAATATCTTTCTATCCTTTTTTTTTAAAAACAACTTCCCGGCTATGTATCAATCCCTGTGTCGCGGGGGACTTTACAAACATACAACTCACAGACACAAATTACACCTAGACTCGGAACAAATATTTATGTATCACACAAAGTTTCGTCCCGTGTGGGAATCGAACCCACGACCTCCGGCTTAGCATTCAGGGTCACTAACCACTAGTCCAACAGGTCAGTCTTATATATTGTTTTACAAATTAATGGTTGTACCGAGTCTAAGTGAATTTTGTGTCTTTGAAGTGCCTCGCGACACAAAGTTTGTTTCCTGGAAATCTATAAAACATGCAAATCTTAGTCAAAATAATACTAAAAATATTAAACAATAACACTAAGGTGTTACTTCAGTATAAAAAAATGCAATTCTAACAAATCCAGCTTCAGAATTAAAGCTAGCAGACACTACTTCAATCAAACAGAGTATATCTCATTTATTTTTATTTTTCCACTTGCATTTTGTACAACGGATTTGTGACTAGACTTACGAGAAAATACAAACGAAATATAAGTGAAAGTACTACGTTATTGTATTTGATAAAGTTAATGTAATTTGGGAGAACACTTATAGGGTAAGCAGTGGTGTTTAATACATGTCACGTTAGGTAAATTAGATTGCATGTATAAGGGATGAGTCGTTGATATTACGACGATTTAAAACAGGTATTGTAGAGGTTTATTGGTGGTCACTCGCTGGCCGTGTGACCATAGTAAAACTTCTGGCATTTAGAAAAACAAATGTTTTTAAATATTTGGCATGTTAAAAAGAAAAAGAAAGATGGCGTAGAAAAAGAACAGAGATGAGTCATGCATGGGTTTCCTTGAGAGTCAGATCGTTAAGGGTTTTGATACTTGCTTCTGTAATCTATACTAATATTATAAAGCTGAAGAGTTTGTTTGTTTGGTTGAACGCGTTAATCTTAGAAAGTATTGGTTCGATTAGAAAAAATATTTTTTAAATGTAAGAATGTACTAGAGATAAGTTAGTGCGAAACCGGACTTGCAGGATAAACCTCCATCGCTCCATGTCGATAGTGATATCTCATCCCCCGGGATTTTCGCGGGACATGTCACGGGAGTGTCTTGGCGTGAAGAGATCATGACGTATAATCTCGATAGCCGTGATAAATGAGGGATGAATCATGTACTTGAATACTGGAAGTTTGGCGATAGATAAGGACGGCAGTAGCCGAACTATATTTTAGGGTTAAGGGTACAATTCTCGAAAGAATAAAAAAAAAGTAGTTACACACGGCAACGGAGATATGCAGGGCCGCTATATGAAGATTTAGTTTTTTAGGAAAACCAATGTATGAGGCCCTATTTACATAACATCCGTTGCCGTGTATACATAGTGCAGGTGTTAAACGATTGTAATACTAGGGACATCAGTTATCAATATCGACTTTAAAAACTTATCAGTATCGACTTTAAAAACTTAATTTTTAAAGACTTTTGACTGCCTCGGTGGTCCAGTGTTTGCAGTATGCGCCTGCTGTGCACGAGGTTGTGGGTTCGATTCCCACACAGGATAAAACTTTGTGTGACCCACAAAAAATTGTTCTGAGTCTGGGTGTAATTTGTGTCCGTTAATTGTATGTTTGTAAAGTCCCCCGCGACACAGAGCTTGTTCTCTAGTGCGGGAGTTGTCTTTTATAAAAACAAAAAAAAACTATGTTATTTGTTTTAGGTAAATCTGGAAACAGAAAAATGTTATTTAAAAAAGCTTCCGTCATTACTCACGCACAGATATACAAGTACACAACTACACCACTGTGTGTTATTATTTCGCTGTGATCTTTGTCAAAACACAAAAAACGTAATATAACATTACCCGCGGCGGACATCAAACCCGGGCACTTTGTACAAACAGTGAAGTATAACTTATTTAATTTATTTATTATACTGATAAATTAAGTAATATTATTCATAAATAATCTTCTAGTTACCCCACTATCACAAAAGACGTTTCAACATTATTGAACATCGATCCAGAAGACTGTTGATAAAGAGGAAAATTTATAGAAGTTATCGTTTGATGTCGGCGCTCGATTGTGAGCTTCAAAGTCTCACTGCGGAAATAACTTATCGAACATCTTTGATGATGCAAAGAACCCGTCAATATACTGCATAGAAAAGTATTAAAGTATAACGCTTTTTTTATATACTATCAAAGTGGCAAACAAGCATACGGCCCGCCTGATGGTAAGCAGTTACCATAGCCTATGGACGCTTGCAATACTAGAGGTATCACTTGCGTGTTACCAACCCATTTTTTTACACCAGGGCTTTAAGATGGATGGAGTATCCCTGAGATAGGAAAACGTTTCTTTTAAAACGCATCCCTAAATGAGCGCTAGCTGTATGTTTGTACTTAATTAGTATAAAAAAAAACTGGAAGATTCAGTTGCCAAACGATGACATAGTCTAGGATGAAGCACGCTAACTTTGCAAAATACCTATGTATAGCATTGTCATTACATATACACGTTGTACGCATGTCATCAAAGTGCTATAAACATGATCATGTATTGTAGTACTAGATATGTGGCCTACGGACATCCGACGTCTTGGATAAGCGACGCACTTTGGTTATAGTGATGGGACATGTGTTATTCCCGGGAATATATTCACAGGTGTATATATAAATATTGCTATAAGTGACAACGGGTCTAAATCGTGTATTTTATTTTTACTTTTACTGACCATGGTCAAATCTGGTGGATTGCCGGCAAACGAAAAACACAAAACAAAACATCGGGTAACAAAAAGGGTATGAAAACCAAAATATTAGACAATTTAGACCCATTATCCCCATTATGGTAATAATGGCCAATGGGCCTAAGCCCATGTTCCAAAACTTTTCAGTAAGTATTCTGGAGAAAGAGTACTTAGAAACTATATAGGTACTATATAAGTGACAACGGGTCTAAATCGTGTCATTATTATTACTTTTACCGACCATGGTCACTGGTGGACTGCCGGCAAACGAAAAACACAAAACAAAACATCGGGTAACAAAAAAGGTATGAAAACCAAAATATTAGACAATTTACACCCATTGTCCCACTTATGGTAATAATGAACAATGGCCCTAAACCAATGACCTAGGTTCCAAAACTTTCCAGTAAGTATTCCGGAGAAAGAGTACTTAGAAACTAATGCCAACTAGTCATTTCAAAAATAAAAAATTTATAGAAGAATACATCCAATGGCCGCTGCATCTTAGTAGAAGGTTTCCCGCCAAAGTATTGGCAACATAATCATTTAACACAACGTTACTCGATTTACCAGATATGTCGAAGCCGGACGTCCTACGTCCGGGACACGCCGGGGAACTAACGTCGATAGTGTTGCGAAAAGTCTACTTGAAAACGGGACTTTTTATTTTTAAAAAGCTTTAATCCTTAATAAGACAGAATTTTTAATATAAAGTTTAAAAGAAAGATTGTGTCAGAAGCTTTTCTTGAAGAAGATGTTTTTTTTAGCATGTGTAGGACAGCTTCACTAACAGTAATTCCAACGCGTAAGTGATACATCTGTTATTGCGAGCGTCCATAGCCAGTACTAAACCGCTTACCATAGCGGGCTGGCCGTTTTTGCAAAAACATATTAAAATAACGTAAGAGAAGTAGGGCACCATACTAGCGAGCAAACCCGTCTGAGGAAGTATCTCCACCTTACATAAGACCATAGCCAAATAACTACACAGCGTAGTTGTGTTTCTGAGTGTGAGTACAGGTCTCCAGCGCTTATATAGGTGCGTTATGCGTTTAGAAAGAAATCTTTTCCTGGGATAGGAAAAGATAAGAGAAAAGAGGGTTATCCTATCTTAAAGCCCTGATGTAACAAAAATGGATCGGCAACTCGCAAGTGATACCTTACCATATGTGATATTATTGCAAGCGTTCAAAGACTGCGATAACTGTTTAAATACATTCGGCAGCCGTATGCTTTTTTGCTACCCAAGTAGTATAAAAAAAAACCTTAACATCAAGTTTTTAACATGCCTAATAAAATAACCCTCAAAGATAGACACATATTTTAATATCACATACAAAAAACATGAAATTAACCTATAAAATGCTTATCTAACCCTAAAACATGCATAAAAGCAAAACATTTATCGCGACACAGCAATCCCGTGAACCCGAAAATCCCGTATTTAAAATCCCATCACTAAACGTGTAAGTATCAAATGGAGATTAGGTAAGTGAAGTACACATTTAATATTTAAGATGGCTGCCTTATCTTTATAGCTCTGTTATCGCTAAGGTTTGGTGGTAAGCGGAAATATTCAGCTTTCAATATTATCGGGTGGAAATTTTCAGCCTTTAATATATCGGGTGTTAAGGGGTGTTTTTGGATAAATCTAGCCGTTAAATTACTATAGCAAGGTAATGTTATCGTGTTGAGAAATAAGGTGTTTTCTTTGAGGAATCGATATTGGTTTTAGATAGTGATAATACGTAAGGATATCAGCACATTGAATGCTATGCTGCAGGCACAATGAAGCGACAAAAACATGAAATGAAAAGGTAGAGAAAATACGAGACAAGTTATATTAAATCCTACTAATATTATAAACGCGAAAGTTTGTAAGAATGTATGGATGTTTGTTACTCTTTCACGCAAAAAATACTAAACGGATCTGGATTGAATTTGGCATAGAGATAGATTATAGTCTGGAAAAACACATAGGCTACTTTTTATTTCGGAAAAAAAACTCTATAATCTATAATGTACGCGCGGGCGAAGCCGCGGGCGGAAGCTAATATTAAAATGTTATCTAAGCTCTGTTTAGGAACAAATCATCATCATCATCATCATATTAGTCTGATAACATCCAATGCTGAACGTAAGCTTCCCTCATATGCACAATGGCCGATCCTGAGCTGCCTGCATCCAGAACAAATAAATATACCTTATTCGTTCTAAAACTTTGCAATTGTTCAAGGAACAAGGATTACGTTTTGTGTAACAACACAAGCTGGGACGAATGTGGCATAAATCACAACGCTGCTGCGCCAACGCGATGAGGTTTTCAAAGACACAAATGAAAACGAAACAATAGAATTTCACAAGACACCTACGGTCTAATTATAAAAATCAAGTTTAAACCAAGGTCTAAACTCTGAATCATCAAAAAATATTAATTATCAAATAATGTTTGCTAAAAATGTTTCTTAAACGATGGTTTCACATAACTTAGTTAGGACCTGGAGTTTATAGCTCGGATTTAGTAAAGAAAATACTAACAATCCTTATACATATGTCCCACTGTACTGTACTGCACATGACTGTTAAATTCTTTTCAGTATAAAAAAAATGAAATCAAATAAAAAAAACTGCTTTGTAACACAGTTTTACAATACTATTTAACAATTTAAAATAAAATTGGAATTGTTTTTAGAATACTGATAGTCTTCTATAGAACTCTCTAGTGAACTTTGAAAGTATTTAAACAGAACATTAATTCTCAAGGCAAAGAAGCAAGAGCAACGTTACGTGCTTTTTGAAGCACAGAAAGCTTTTAGTGTAAAAAACGGTCACCCATCTTAGAAATTACCTCGAACATCTATCAATATACGATCTATTACTTAGCTACGAAGCCATTAATCACAGTATAACTTATATTTTTCATTATCGTACAAATCCAATCGAACATAAAGCTTCCAACGCATTGTTATAAAAACCGAATCTCATTAAGAGAATGCACCGAACAGTACCATTTGTTCTCGTATTAAACTCACTCGAATGGAATTCGATCAACTATTGTAGTGGTAGAAAAAATAAAAAACGGGCATTAAACACACTCCGACTCGAGACAACCATTTATGGATCACACAAGTTTTTGTACCGTGTAGGAATCGAACCCACTACACGCCACGCAGTGGTAAATGGCAAGGTACCTTAAGCCATAGAACGAACCGTGCAGTCGTGAATAAAAAAAAACCTTTTTTTAAATATGTTTTTACTATGAATAACACAAAATTCTGGTGTTACAAGATGTAGAATTGTCAACGCGCAAATAATAAATCCTGGTATTAATCGCTTTATAGGCTGCGATAACTACTAACCACGGATCGATCAATGCACAGCTAAACCACTAGGTAAGGAACAATAAAAATTTGCAAGGATTTTTTAAAATTAAACCCTTAACGGGGTGAAATGGGGTCGAAAAGTTTGTATGGAACAACATGTTTTCTTGGTCTGATTAACTTCAAATTTACCCGTGCGAAGCCCTTAATAGTAGTATACAAATATCACCATTTACACGAGTCTAATGAAGCATTTGACTCGACTATTCATAGTAATTATACTATACCGATAATGTACCGGGTAACTGTGGTGAAGCCCGGTGCGGCGGCAACAATGAACGGTTCAAACAAAAGGCGATAACACAAGTTTGATTACTCAGCGCTACTGTGGCTACTCGATTGGATACCGATAGTTATTTACTAGTTATTTTATATTGTTAAGGACTTCATCTATAATACTTATATTTTAAAGAAAAGATTCAAATTTTAGTTCGGTTAGTAGTCAACCTGGTGATAGTCATTAAGATCGCCCATATTTAAGCCTCTGTCATGATCTAACGACTGTTAAGAGTCGAGATAGACTTTTAACGTGCCTTCCGAAGCACGGAGATGCTCAGATGAAATACCACTATGTGGTCACCTATTTATAAGAGATAGAGACGCTCATAGCCAGGTGCACTAGCGCGGTAAATTTATATAGATTTTACCTAATCGGTCCCGTAGTTTTTGAGTTTAGTCGTCAAACATATTTCTTAGAAAGCTACATTATCACTGAGTTACATAGGTATTCTATATTTAAAAAATGGTACTATAAGAGCTTCTCCAAGCTTATCTGAGCACGGTAAAATTCGGTTCCGACTGATAACAGTTGTTGGAAAACGGCAGAGGCCTATGTGGATGATCTAAACAACTCTGTATCCCGGTTGGCCACTAACCATCTAAATACAGAGAATGATACAAATTTAAATATAATATTAACAAGAATTCTGAACGCAACATTAAAAATCATACTGTATCAGAACGCTGTAAGAGGATTACATTTTTCTTTATAAACTCAAACCTGTACTTAAACATTTTCTTACTTTTCTTTCTTTTCTTTTTTAAAAAAGACAACTCCCGCACTAGAGAACAACCTCTGTGTCGCGGGGGACTTTACAAACATACAATTAACGGACACAAATTACACCCAGACTCAGAAAAATTCTTTGTGGCTCACACAAAGTTTTGTCCTGTGTGGGAATCGAACCCACAACCTCGTGCACAGCAGGCGCATACTGCGGCCACTGAACCACCAAGGCAGTCATATTTATTTCATTACTATCACAGTAAGAAAATGTTTAAGTACAGGTTTGAGTCAAGGTCTCATAAAATCGTATAAATCTCAATAAATCATAACAGCTCGAGTTTTAAGCTCACTTTGAAGCGTCCTTATAAACTCGTAGCAAGTTAAAAAATCATATAAACCAAGGAAATTGATAGAAAACAAGTTGCAACTTGCAATAACTGATAAAGTTTGCGAGCTTCGTGGAAAAAAACTCATTTCAAAAACTCGTTTATATAATAAACATTTTGCTTCCCTTTTTATAAATTCTTTACAAACTTTTAAGAGATTTAGATGTGACGACACGACATCTACACGACATTCCTTATAAATGTAATTAATTAACCTTATGAACTTATACCATGATCGGACTTGTTCGCTTATTTTGGTTGATAATTAATTTATCAACCAAAATAAGCGAACAAATCAGATTAGGCGACGGCCTACTTGTTTCAGGAGACACGACTAAATAACTACACACTTTAGTTATGTTTTTGTGCGTAAGTAAGAGGTATGCATTTTATATTTTAGTATTTTTAAAGACTAACTCCTAACTAGGATACCAGCCCTGTGTCCCAGAGGACTTTATAAAACATACAATTCAGGGAGACAAACTACACCTAGACTCGGAACAAACATTTATAAATGACACAAAGTTTTGTCCTGTCAGGGTCTTCGATTCAGACATACTTCTTTTGCTTCCTCTACATTCATCAACCTCTTAATGCATGAACAAAAAGGTTCTGGCTACTTTGTAGCACCTCACCTAAATAGTATAAAAAATGACAAATAAGTGGTATCGGATTCGAATCGTCGGTTATAAATATCCATGAAATAAACCACGAATTTTAATATGAAAACAAATGGTAGGGGCAACAAGTTTGGGGGGTTTTTCATTACTTCGTCATGCATTATAAAAGTTTATACAAATTGAACCTTTCCATACCGACGCGCACAAGAAATATGGGTAATGAGTTTGGCTTTTATTATCTATACTATTATTATAAAGCTGAAGAGTTTGTTTGTTTGGTTGAACGCGCTAATCTCAGAAAGTACTGGTTCGATTAGAAAAAAAACCTTTTTTGTTTAATAGTGCATTTATCCAGAAAGGCTATAGGCTTATATTACATCACGCTATGATCAATAGGAGCGGAGCAGTAGTGAGATATGTTGTAAAATCGGGGATAATTTTCCAAATTACCACGCGAACGAAGTCACGAGCGACCCTTAGTTTTTATATAAAACAACTTACAACTTTGTTATTAGATCTACACTAATACTAAAACTGAAATTGTTTGTATGTACTTGCTGTTATCAGAAACTATAATCATGAGCAGTATGTATTTATTTTGACACTAGCGGCGGGTCCCGTGTTCGCACGGGTATTTATTTCCAATAAAATATAGCCTATGTCAACCGCTAATAAAGTAGATATCTAATGGAGAAATATTTTTTTAAATCGGTCGAGCAGTTTTTGAGTTAAATCGTAACAAACAAAAAATCTAATCCTACTAATATTATGAATGCGAAAGTTTGTAAGAATGGATGGATGTTTGTTACTCTTTCACGTAAAAGCTACTGAACAGATATGGATGAAATTTGGCACAGAGATAGATTATGGTCTGGAATAACACATAGGATTTTTACAGCGATAAGCGACATCCACGTAGGCGGAGCCGCGGGCAACAGCTTGTCTACAATATTAATTTAGATGACTCAAACTCAAAATTCATTTATTCATTTAGGTTACAAAGTAACACTTACGAAGGTCATAAATTATGAATAAGCCAGAAAGATGATGTCAGCAAAATTTTCCTACGGCTAGTTCGCTGACGTGGAGCCTTGAAAAGAACTAGCAATAAACTCAGGCCACTCTTTTTAATCGCCAGATAGTTACAATCTTTTGTAAAATACAAGTATGATAGCATGCAAGCTGATGCAGTCAAAACACGATACTTACTTTATTGTTAAAATAAGGTAAGGATGACAGACAGTGTCCTCACTACATAGACAGCTATTCTTCTTTACACGATACCATTACTCTCTACTGGCAGGGCACAGACAGACAAAGATACACAATAACACATAATGTTACAACTCAATAAAATGTAACAGTACAACTTTTCCTCTTACAATAACTGTGGCCAAGTTTTATGGCGCGAGTTGTTCGTTCGCGAGTGAATGTATTGTGTACTGAACGATTTAGATGTCCGGTCATCGTTCAGTGTTATGCCTTCAGTTTGGAAAGAATGTGTTCATGGTTTGTTGAGGATCTTTCTTTATAAAGTTTGTGATGAAGATATTAGAACATAATGAAGTGGGACAACGAAAGTGGTGCGTAACAACATCGACATAATATAATGCTTAACAGAACTGGCGATACGTACCTCTGCCTACTCCTTAAGGGAAACAAGCGTGATGCAATAAATTATAATTTCATAGGTCTTAAAATTCAAGAGCCTTCGCACGAGGCCCATAGTGAACGACCACGTCTCAGATCCGTATGTCATCATATTATTGCATTCATGTGTACAAAGTTATTACATATCATATTTATTGGTCCATCATGAAACCCTGTCAGGGCACTGCAGCAGTCTTTATTATAATAATTAAATCTACAGTTACATACTATTAAACAAATAAGATTAAGATAATTATAAATCAATAATTTTTTTACACATACATTTATATATATACCTACATACTTTTATTTTATTTTTAATCTTTATACAATCCGATATCAATACTTTTAATTGTAATTCAAATTCAAATGTAATTACATAATAAACTTATATGCTATCATCTACATTTATGTACTTTGTTTTATTTAATGTTTTTTAACTTATTTTTTGCACGGCACCCTATTATTTTTGTTTTTAATAAAAGTAGCTTAAGTTATGCTATTTAAGTACAAATATAATCGCTTTAGTAGTTTCAGAGATAAGGCGTAACAAACAGACTGACAATGAGACAGTTTTGTTTTTTTTTCTAACTGTCGCTGCTATCATAACAGGTTTTCCCAAGGGATTATAGCATGGGGTTTTTAAAGAAAGGAGTTACAAGGTTTTAGGGTCGGCAACGCGCGAGTGATACCCCTGGTATTGTAAGCGTCCATAGGCTACGGTAACTGCTTACAATCAAGCGGAACGAAAGCTTGCTTGCCGTTTAAGTAGTATAAAAAAAAATCTACACTCCGGGAGTGCCGACAGAAGTGAAAACACAAGGCAAAACAGTTGTTATAAATTGTAAAGCAATCATGTTTTTTTAAATTATCTAGACGCGTTCGCGGTCTGCTATATGTACATACATGCATATATCGCCTCTTTGCTTTAATAACGTGACAGTCGAAAATTATAGCAATATTTTTTTTACTATTTATCTAGAATTCTAGACGCGTTTGCGGTTCGCTATATGTACATGCATATATCGCCTCTTTGCTTTGATAACGTGACACGTCTCGTAACGGTGTCGCAAATCCAGAGATTTTATCTCATCTAAAAATATGCTTACCGTGTTAAAAGAAGTTTTCCCTTCAAAAAAACATTACAAACAGACATACATTTTACTTATGTGTTTTTAATGTTGTCCTTACTAATATTATAAATGTGAAAGTTTGTAAGAATGGATGGATGGATGTTTGTTACTCGTTCACGTAAAAACTACTGAACGGATCTGGATGAAATTTTTGGCACAGAGATAGATTATGGTCTGGAATAACACATAGGCTACTTTTTGCAGCGATAACCGACATCCACGCGGGCGGAGCCGCGGGCAACAGCTAGTAAATAAGCTTAGTATGTTCCTAACGTGGAACATTTAGCATGTTATTCAGGCTGCGGTCGGCGATGCGATAGCTGCAATACTCAGCGTACAGCTGACGTGGTGACGTCACGCTGCCACCGGGATCAGCGTGCTGGCTATGTGGCGTGTTTACGGTATGTATTAAGATGGGTATTGTTTGTGGTGATGTGATGCGGTTGGAGCGAACGTGTAGGCTATTAATGCTAAAGTTATCTGTACAGATACAGGTTATATAGTTTTTAGGGTTCCGTACCTAGAAAGTAAAAAGCGGAACCCTTTAGGATGACTTTGTTGTCCGTTAGTTTGTCTGTCTGTCTGTCTAAACCCTTTTTCTGAGGAACGCGTGGAGGTATCAAGCTGAAATTTATATCAAATACTCAGGTCTACTGTTCTTTAAAGCTGTGAAAAAATCAATTCGAAGCCACCGCAATCGAAAGATACAGCCGTTTATGCCTCATATTTCCGCAAATTTTCTACACTCGCAAGGGAATCAAAACCTTAGGATACTTCCCGTGAACTCAGAATCTTGAAATTTGGTACGAAGCAATGTCTTATAGCATAGATAAAGGAAAAATTGCAAAAACCGTAAATTTTTTGTTACATCATATAATAAAAATGTTTTACTTATATACACAGGTTTGTACGGAACCCTCGATGCGCGATTCCGACTCGCACTTGGGCCGTTTTTTTAACAATAATAATGTTTTCCTAACCGAATTTCAGTTACGGTAGCTAATCATGACGGAGACTAGCCATATAAACGACAGATATAATAGTGTATAAGTGTGTGCACAAACAATAGGGCACTCTTAATTTCCTCTCTATTAAAATCTATCACACAGTAGGTACTGGTTGAGTTTAATAAGTACACTTCGTAGGTACTTATTACAATTTAATCGTTCAGCCATTCAGGTAACAAACATTTCAAACAACAAACATAATGTATCTAATTAATATTATAAGGAGAAAAGATTTGATTCCTTTTTGTTATGATTTATCTCAGAAACTACTTGACCGATTTTAAAAATTCTTAGCCGAGACTCTTATTATTAAGATTAATAGCATAATAATAATATTATCTAGTGTAGTAATAAACTGTTTTGTATTTTGCCTAATTCAACAAAATAAACAAACGTGAATAAAAAAAACTAACAAGTACATTAAGACACATTAAAATTGTCTAAATCTTAATTCACATCAATTTGTTCCAGTTACAAACTTTAAGTCTATCTAAGTCCTAAATACCTTAAACTTGAGACTCTAAACTTTGCTGTAACTTTCGCCTAATAGAACTTATCTGACCATCTTGGACTTTTTTTGTTAAGTTTTTCAGTTGGAAGTTGCGTCACCGATTTTGATTACAGTTTTGTGGGTCGAACCTCATTTGATGTAAAAAAAAATGTGTCATGCAAATATTATATTTACTGGTACTGGTACTCTTAGTTTTTGTTTATAATATTATGTAAGGCAGCAGTATAGAGTAGTAGTAGTATAAAGGTAGTAGTAGTGGTAGTATAGAGGTCGAGCAGTGGGACATAATTTGAGTTGCTATTATTTTTATATTGCTGAATATAATTTTAGTCTATTCGCATCGAAATATCTTTATACACGTCTGTCCCATACTCCCATATCTTTGCACAGGGATAGGTACTTAATCAAAAACCCTAGTATTAATACTTTTAGATCGGGAACACGCAAGTGACACTCCTGGTATTGCAAGTGATGATAGGCTACGGTAACTGCTCTCAGGCATACCAAAAGTTTGTTTGCTATGGTATGAAAAATGTTAGTTTCTTAGATAATTTTCATTTCAATTATAATTAGACAAAAATTCATGCATATCTGTAGTGAAACTACGTTTGCGTGTTCAAAAGTCATCCTCTATTAACTAACTTAGAGTATTTATATTTAATATTTACATATGTGTGAGCATGTACATATTATATGCTCACAATGTAACAATGCTGATTTCGTAAAACATTACTAATATATAAAATTGATTAAACAGCAAATGTAATTTAGTTTATCTAATTGAGGTTGTAGGCACGAGTAAAGACAGAGACAGTTACTACCCCTTTCATTATTTTCTTTCAGCAATCAAAAAAAAGTAAATTCATGATGATAGCATCATGAATTTACTCCTACTCCTAAATCATTTAACGCTCATACTTATAACTCATTCTTATATAATTTCTTTCATCCCTTTCCACACAGCTTCCACATTACCATATTGTTTAATCATGGTGATAAATTGCCTTACTGTAGATAAAGTATAGGGAAGTTTTATATATTTTATATGAAAATCATATTTTTATCATCACCTGTGCTGTGCACGAGGTTGTGGGTTCGATTTCCACACGGGACAAAAGTTTGAGTGACCCATAAAGAATTGTTCTGAGTCTGGATGTAATTTGTGTCCGTTAATTGTATGTTTTTAAAGTCCACTGCGACACAGAGCTTGTTCTATAGTGCGGGAGTTGTCTTTCAATAAACAAAAAAAAAAGTAATGTTATCTGAACTAATATTATAAAGAGGAAAGATTTGATTCTTGTTTGTTACGATTTAACTCAAAAACTACTCGACCGATTTAAACAATTCTTTCACTATTAGAAAGATGCATTATCAGTGGGTAACAAAGGATATTATCATTAAGATCCGATCAGCCGTTTAGATATGAAAAGGTGACAAACAAACTAAACAGAGTTTACTAGTTTACTATTATCTTCATCGTCGTCATTATCAGCCTATCGCAGTCCATTGTTAGACATAAACCTCCCCAAGTACCATTTGACACTTTCACGAGTTTAGTTCTGATTTCTATTACTCTCAAATTCAGACAACACAACAATTGGAAACATCGCATCGGTTCAGTATATATGGCAATGTAGAAATTCTTTTGTCGCAGTTTTCTATTAGATAACATACTAAAATAATAGAGAAAGTCGGTCCACGCTCGGTCTTACGATAGATACAATTTGTTGGAAAAATTTTCAATAGAAGTAACAATGAAATTGTGGGAACAACAGCTATTACAACATACTTTAAAATTATTTTAAAGTAGAATTGTTTCTTAACAGCCATCGGCCGACAGTTTAGTCAGTGGCTTAATCGATGAGAAGAATCGGTCGTTATAATGTGCGTGTACCTTAAACTCAAATATAATTAAGATTACATAGTTACACTGTGTAACAGGTAAGCCAGAAAGATAATCCTTACTAATATTAAAAATATGAAAGTTTGTAAGAATGGATGGATGGATGTTTGTTATTCTTTCACGTAAAAACTACTGAACGTATCTGGATGAAATTTGGCACAGAGATAGATTATGGTCTGAAATAACACATTGGCTACTTTTTACAGCGATAACCGACATCCACGCGGGCGGAGCCGCGGGCAACAGCTAGTAATTATAAAAAAGTTAAAGAGTTAGTTTAATTGTAATTTACGCCCATTGAAGAAGAAAGAAAGAAAGAAAGAAAATTATATTTATTGACACAGTCACATTTTTTATATTTACGCATTGTATCTACCTTACAATTACTGTGTCAATGAGGTTACCACTCAGCATAATGCTATGTTGTGGTGACAACACAGCGCTGATTTTCAGTGGTAACCCCAAGTGACGAACGGATTTTAAGCTATAAACTAAAAACAACAAAAAAAAGTAAAATACAAACATTCAAAACAGTGCAGTTAAAAATAAAATAAATAAATACAGAACTAAGTACAATATATAATATGACATGTATAGGTAACACACGGTAGGCTGTATCGGGCCGGACGACGACGGCGACGACGCGACGCGGCGCTCCCGTTTCGTTCTGCCGGCGCACGAGACGCGTGCGGTCGTGCACTCGATACAGCCACTAAACAACCTACTCGTTTATTGTAACAAAATGAATACATATGCTTCATAAGGTGTCTGTTTCTGTTTATAAGTTAACGTTCATTTTACAGAAATTTATTCCAGTGTTAATCATGTGTTATACATACAACCACGGATATACGAGTACATCTGTTCACCAATGTTTGGCAATCATACCTAGATTGTTTTGTTATGACGCCATGATTCATCGCCGATTTAACTGTATAATAATATATTATCTAATACGTAAGTATAAAAAAAATATTTTATTTTATTTTTATCTATATATAAGTTATATTTTGAAAATTTATTTGTTCTTGTAATAATTGTTTTACCAAATGAAATTTAAAGTTTTCTTTTGTTTTTGTTTTGTTTGAAGAACGCCCTTATTTCTGTAAATACCTATTGGATATAAATAATTCTTGACGAAGGCTATTTCCATCACGCTGCGAACAAGATCGACGCGGAAGAACCTCCACTTTACAAAAGACCACAGCCAAATAACTAAACACAGCGGTGTAGTTGTGTTCCTGTGTGTGAGTACAGGTCTCCAGCGCCTATTTAGGAATGCGTTTTGATAGAAACGTTTTTATATAAAAAAATGGGTCGGCAACACGCAAGTGATACCTCTGGTATTGCAAGCGTCCGGGTCCGAAGGCGGGCAATATGCTTATATACCACCAGAGTAGTATATAAAAAAAAATAAAAAAAAATAGCAATATAAGTTAATTCATCTTTCCTTCATTGATAAGATCTTTATGCCGCATAATCTCCATCTTTAATCCTACCATCAAAACGATGTTATAAAATAATCCCATCAAATACACATCCCCATATAAAGTTACCACACACAGGCATCAAACCCGTGATCGATTAGCCAGTACGTAACATTAACACACACAACGCGTCTTCACTCATAAACTTTCGCTTCTCAACTTGGATGACAAATTGTCGCTACCAAGTAATGTATAAAGGGAGGGGATAAAGGGGGTATTTTTCCATAATATCGCAATTATGGAGGGGGTGATGTGAGATTGATAGAGTTTGTAAAGATGGAAAGGTTTTTTCTCGTTTGCTGATAGAAGGAACTGCTAATAAATAGTAAAAGTTTATGTATAACTAAATTTCGGCCACGACTTCGCAAATGTTTTTATGATTCATCAAAATCTGTCAAACAGTTTTTGCGTAAAGGAGTAGCAAACATTCGTATATTTACACAAACTTTCGCGTTAATAAAATGAGTAGGATAGAATAATTACAAGGAGAACACTTGATGAAGGTTGCAGTGGACATCTGTCTGCTATATAGTAGTATCCGGGCAAATAATAACTTAATTAAATTTAAAGCTATTTAAAAATAAAAAGACAAAACATAACATCACGCTTTTGTCCTGCAGAGGATTCACCAGCTGTTAGACACCATGTCATACAGGGCGAAACAATAACTCTAGTGGCTAGCATATTCTGGACATCTGAATAAGCATCTCTCGACAGAAAATCTCAATCATTTTCCATCCAGGGCTCGAACCTAATACTTTAAAACAATAGTCTAAAGTTCGCACTGCCACTGCGGAAAATATTAATACTGTCACTAATATTATATACGCAAAAGTTTGTAACAATGTATGGATGTATGTTTGGTACTCTTTCACGCAAAAACTACTGATCGGATCTGGATGAAATTTTGCACAGAGATAGATTCTAGTCAGGTATAGCATATAGGCTGCCTATACCTTTTTATCGCGATAACCGACATCCACGCGAACGGAGCCGTACGCAACAGCTAGTACTGTCATAATATTTTGAGTAAAAAGATTATTCTTTAACCCCAATTGACTCCACAATACTGAACGCAGATTTACTAGCGTACAAAGTAGTAATAAACAAAAAGTACAATAAACTCTGCTAGTGAATAGTTGTCAAAGTTCCAAGTACCCTCTACGTAGGGGAGGACGGGGTACTGTGGAGCAATGACGCGTACGATTGTACGGTGATCAACAGGTTCGCTGTTGTTCCGCCGGGTGCGGGTTTGTTCGAATTAGTGGCAATGTTCTGTTACATTAGAAGGGTTTTCGTTGTTTTGTGTAAAAGAGAGAATTGTGGTAACTAAATTGAAGTTACAAAACACCAATTATAAGTTATAGCGACCTGTCCCTGTTGTGTACGGGTGGATATTTACTTTAAATTTTATTGTATTTTTTATATTACTTGGGTGGCAAACAAGCACACGGCCCGCCTGATGTTAAGCAGTTACCGTAGCCTATGGACACTTGCAATACTAGAGGTATCACTTAAGTGTTGCCGACCTAGTTTTTAGGAACACAACTACACAGGAACACGCCACTTGCAAGTCTGTTCCTTTCCTACTCGGCTACCATTACTATTTTCCTATGGACACTCCATCACAAAACTCGGTGTAAAAATTATCGTTTGACAACTCGCGAGATACCCCAGTTATTGTAAGCATCCATAGACTACGGGAACTGCTAATAATCAGGCGGTCCTTATGCTTGTCAAATAACTGTCTACGTAGTCTATACTAATAGTATAAATGCGAGTTTGGATGGATGGATGTATGGACGTTTGTTAGTCAATGACACAAAACCGCTGAACGGATTTCGGTGGAATTTAACACAGAGATAGAATATAGTCTGAAATTGCACATAGGCTAATCCCAGGAAAAAAACTGTGTTCATGGGACTGTGAGCGTGGGCGAAGCCATGGGCGGAATCTATGTAAAAATATACGGCAAACTAAACTAAAATTTAAAACAACATTTACAAACAAATATTGATATTTTACCCAAAAAATGTTGAAAAAACGTAAAGCAAACATTGCTATGGTGCAAACTAAACACTCAGAACAGTTTAGAATTCAAAACGGTCAAAGTTTTATCGCAGCCAAGTTTCATAGAGCGTGAAATTCTGAAATATGTTCAAGTTAAAATTGTTCCGGCTCGTGTCTCTTTATCTCTCTTCTGCTTTGTTCTTCGTATGTTGTATGAGAGGGAGGATATGCGTAGCATGGGGGTTCGCCCAATTATATTAACGGTGACTTAGATGTGTTTATAATATGTATTATTTACTAGATGTTTTGACTGCACCAGCTTGCATGCTATCATACTTGTATTTTACAAAAGATTGTAACTATCTGTCGATTAAAAGAGTGGCCTGAGTTGCTTGCTAGTTCTTCTCAAGGCTCCACGTCCGGTATAGTTACCGCTAAATTTTCCTACGGCTAGTGCCGTAGGAAAATTTAGCTGACATCATTATTCTGGCTTATTCATAATTTATCACCTTCATAAGTGTTACTTTGTAACCTAAATGAATTAATTAATTTTGAGTTTGAGTTTGCCTGCGGCTCCGCCAGTGTGAATGTCGGTCTTCGTGATATAAAGTATCCTACATTATTCCTCAGGCTACCATCTATGATCTTGCCAAATTTCATTAAGATCTGTTCAGCAGTTTAGTCGTGAAAGTGCCACAAATAAAAAAACTCCCTTTCGCATTTATAATATAAAAAACTTTAGATTTAAGGTCTAAATTAAAAGAACCATAAACCGATGTTCATACATGAAGAGGTTATGAATGTAGAGAAAGCGAAAGAAATATGTCTTGATCGAAGCAATTGGCGTACCGTAGTCTCTGCCTACCTCAATAGGAGGTAGGCGTGATAATATGTACGTATATAGTTTAATTCAGAAATTCATTAATTTTACAATGATATGGAATGTTTTGCCCACAGTCATTTGATACAGGTAATTCTTCAAGCTATGCCGGCCACTTAGAATCTCCTACAGATCTTCTCATTTCGAATTCAATCTTACAAGGAAACTCCAAGCGTAGCTCTTTCCATTACAACTATTTAAAATTCATCTCCTTGGAAATACACCAAGTATTTCTTAACTTCAAAGAAAAACTAAGAAACGAGTATCTTATCGGTCTGCTCATTTTGTTCACAAAAGCGTCGCAAGTAGCTCCAGCAGTGTTGCAATGTGATTTAGTTTTAATAGCAACAAAATGAAAACTTGTAGCCATTCAAACTCGAATAAAACTTGCGGATTGCTTTGCGAACTAAGTTAACTTTTCTGTAGAGATGTTGGTAACTAACTAATGATGTTAGTGATTATAATAACTTTAATGTATTTGAAGAATTAGACATGCGTTTAGAATTGTTTTTAAGAACTTCACTGTTAACAGATGGATGACAAATTGGATGATGAGTTTTTGAGAATGTGTCATTTTCATAGTGTGGCATTTTGAGGAAAGACAATTTGCTAATGTGGCATATTGAGAAAATACATTTTGCAAATGTGGCATTTACGTCAATATGTCATTTTGCGAATGTAGTATTGTGCGCCAAATCATTAGATCTTTAAATTCCACAGAGTGAAATTAATACGTAGCGTGTGTGGAATGCAGACCCATGCCCAGCAGTGGGACATTTATGGGTCACTAAAATGATATAATAATAAACGTATTTGTTTTTTAAGTTAATATATTAACATCTTAACAGATTCTGTCCCATGAATCATATCTGATACATAACAATAAATTTTCTATTGTGACTTAATTGGGACAGCAAAACAGTTAATATCCTCTGTAGTCCTTAAAATTCCCCTCCTGAGTACTCCTGAATTGTATCCTTATATAAATTTAAAAAAAAATAGTTTAAAAAATTTAAAAAACACGCTTTTAAAAGAAAACCGAACTAAAAAATAGAAAATAAATTTTAATAAATTTAAATTAAGAATAAAAAAATATATTTTATTAAAAAAAAGCGTGAGGTGCATGGTGTCAATAGTTATAAATATTTTCATTTTGATAATATCTTAAAAGCACCCCACGCTTTTTTTAAAATAAAATATTTTTTTTTTATTCTTAATTTAAATTTATTAAACTTTATTTTCAATTTTTAGTTCGGTTTTCTATAAAAAGCGAGTTTTTTTAGATTTTTTAAACTATTATTTATTTTTTACTTTTTAGTAATATTATTTATAATTCGATAAATCTACAAAGTTTAAACGAAATCTGGCCGTTTAAAGTGGGTCAAAATCGCGCCCAAAGAAGTCGATTACAAACATACAGGTGAAGCTAATAAAAAGCGTGTAAAAAGTACTTACCACAGTGATAGGATAGGCTGGATTGATGATGGTGTAGAGTAGTATATGGTTAGGTCGCGCCGGCGGCTCGCGCTTGCGTCGCGGCTCGCCGGCCATGTAGTTGTTGCCATTACTCTGTATCAACAACAAAATATACACATCAGCATTTATAATTATCAGTTTCTTTGTTAAAAATCTTAATTAAATTAAGCCCAGTGTTGAAAATTGTCTTTATAATAACCTAAAGGCCCATTCTGGCTTAGTACGGGTGGATATATTTATATTTAGTTTTACCTAGGCATCTGTAACGTTTTTAAAAATAACTATATTTATTGGAAATTTTATTATCACTAATTAACACATAGCCTATGTTAACTAATGATAATTATAATTTCTTTCTAGTAAAAAAAAATGGATTAAGTAGTTTTTGAGTTTATTCATTGCAAACAAAAATATATATTTCCTTTTTATAATAAAGATAATAACGAGCATAGGCTCGCTCGATTGTTTTCTTTCTAAATAGCAAAAAATTATTACTTAAAAAAATAGTTCCCGCTCTAGGTAAGAAGACCCTGTGTCGCTTAAGACTTCACAGTCACAAAGAACACCCAGACTCTGAACAACCATTTGAAGATCACACAATTTTTTGTCCCGTATGTGGATTGAACCCATATAACGTCGTGCAGTAGTAAATAAGTAACCACTTAAACAAAACCAACCAGTCGACTTAATCTTAGAAAATACAATACAACACTTTTTTTTAAAGACATCGCCCGCACTAAGGAACAAGCTCTGTGTCGCGGGGGACTTTAGAAACATACAACTCTTCTTCTTCGCCTCCTTGTGTGTGTTCTACTGCCTGTTCAATGGGCTGTGTTCTGAGGAATTATTCGAGATGATGCCCACGGCCACATTTTATCAACGCACCTCTCGCCACCGACAAGGAGTTCATCCTCACATCCTTGCACCTCTAACATGCCGTACCGTAAGATTCCAGATGAATTTCTTACCACGTACGATAAGGTTGTGGAATGAGCTCCCTGCCGAGGTTTTCCCAAGAGACTATAGCATGGGGTTCTTCAAGAAAGGAGTTATAAGGTTTTTAAAGGGTCGGCAACGCGTGAGTGACACCCCTGGTGTTGCAAACGTCCATAGGCTACGGTAACTGCTTACCATCAGGCGGGCCGTATGCTTGTTTGCCACCTGGGTAGTATAAAAAAAAAATTAAAAAAAACTCACGGACAAAAATAACACCCAGACTATGACAAACATTTATGGATTACACAAAGTTTTGTCCCGTGTGGAAATCGAACCCACGACCTCTAGCGTAGCAGTCAGGATCACTAACCACTAGTCCATCAGTCAAGTCAGACTATTTGATAAGAGTTAAGAAAGTTTGATGTAAATAATACTTTTTAAACCCACTTTAGCCAAGTACGAAACCGGGTATTATAATCCATTATAGTTGGTAAACTTTGTACCCACAGCCTCAAACGTGTTAAAACGGAATTCTCGAGGGTTGAAAACATGAAATACTTTTGTTGAAAACGTGTTTAACCCTTATACGTTCGGGGAATAGTTGGTCGAATAACATTCTAATATTAATTAATAGCTATTAACCTACTCTAGGATAATCAATGAAGACTACTAACTACGCATACATAATAAAGCGCACATATGTGTGCGCAAACTGAGGTGCACTCTTGATTGCGCGTTGCGCGGGTGCACGGCAAGGAGCCGCTCAAACTTTCCTAATCCGTAGATACACACGGTAAAAATACAGTCCGCCTGATGGTAAGCAGTTACCGCAGCCTTCTTTTTAAATTTATTACAAGGGCTTTAAGATGTAGTATCCCTGGAATAGAAAAACGTTTCTTTCAAAACGTATCCCTAAATGAGCTCTGGAGACTTGTACTCACACACAGGAACACAACTACACTGCTTCTTCTTCTTATCGTTTAGTAGCCCATATTTAGGCCTCTGTCGTGATCTAACGACTGATAACAGTCGGGACCGTCTTTTAACGTGCCCTCCGAAGCACGGATACGCTCAGATGAAATACCACTATGCGGTCACCCATCCATAGGGTTACCGCGCCCTTAGTAGCTTAACCCGCTGATCGTTTACCGAACAGCGAGTGCACCTTTTTTTTTAATAAAGACAACTCCCGCACTAGAGAACAAGCTCTGTGTCGCGGGGGACTTTACAAACATACAATTAACGGACACAAATTACACCCAGACTCAGAACAATTCTTTGTGGGTCACACAAAGTTTTGTCCTGTGTGGGAATCGAAACCCACAACCTCGTGCACAACATGCGCATACTGCGGCCACTGAACCACCGAGGCAGTCATAGCCTACCTACCTAGCTATGAGTGCCTCACTTCACCGCTGTGCGTAGTTTATTGGCTGTGGTATTTTACAAGGTGGAGGTTCTTCCCAACTCGGGTTTGCTCACTAACATGATGCTCTACCTCTCTACAAACATCCGCTGACATCAAAACTAGTCCGTCAATATACACAAACACGCTGGGTAATTAATTCCACGCCATGCAAATGCGATCTTAAACTAAGGATACTCACTCATCTAATGTCGCTAGCTAAGAGCAGTAATGATTTACCGTCGTCCGGCGTCTGATTGCACCGCACGTCTCTAATGAGTAATTACCCGAAGATAGCTGACGGGCAGATATTTGTGTACTATCAGAAATAGATGCTGAGTTATCGGGCTGTAATACACCATTTGCGTGGCTGTCAGATTGTCTATCAAATGGCAAGAGTATAACATAAACATGACATCCTTTCTAATATTATAAATGCAAATGTGTCTGTCTGTTGCCTTTTTACCATTAAACGGCTAAATGTATCTTAATATGATTTGGCAAGACGAGATACGAGATAGATGGTATTCTAGTGCCTTCACCTGGATGGTGGATGTAGGTTATTTTGATTAAAAAATCGACGCATATATAATAAAAAATTGTATCAAAATATAGAATGACTTTCAAGTTAAAATATAGCCTATGAATGCCTGCAATACCTGTGGCATCAATTGAGCGTTGTCGACTCTACATCCAGCAAAACCAGAGTCTTATGAATAATCCTGGAATAAGGAAAAATATAGTTTCTACTGGAGACCATTGTCTTGTACGCACAAGATCACAACTACAAAACTGTGTGTAGTTTATTTGGCTGTGGTCCTCTGTAAAGTGGAGATCCCACCCCACTCAACCTGGTCGCTTGTATGGTGACCTACTTCTCTAACTACACTTTAAATAGCTATACCATTCTAAAGTTAGTATAGTCAAACTTTAAATATCACCCCTGCCATAACACCCCCATGAATCCCGTCACGAAACCTCAACAATTAGTAACAAAACACACAAACAGACAAAATCAAAATGGCGCGGGTTGATATTAATAGCGACAAACAACTTAGTGTAACATTAAACAAACGCAATAACGCTCTGTATGAATATTCATCATCTGATTCTAAGCTAGGGTACGAAGATTAAGGTATAAACTGAAGCGGAAAATCTTACATTAAGGCCCCTATCTCAAAAAAGAGGTGTAAATGAATGAACTGAACCATTTTTGTTGGCATTTATAGACAAATGACTGCCAAAAAATACAGTATTAATCTACAAGATGTGTTTCATAATATGGTCTTGTAATAAATTATATATTAATTCTAAATAGCTTGTAAAAAAATCATCGAATCTGCACCAAATTATTGAGATGTCACCACTTTATGACTTAAATTTTTATCAAATAATACGAAAAAAAATACCAATATTTAAAGAAAACATACACCTACAATTTGGTAATGTTATATTTAAAATAAGTTTGAATTTTAATTTATAAAAAAATAATAAGACGTCCATTCAAAGAGGACATCTGTTTGTATACCCGCGCTTGCCTAGAGAATAGAGTCGTGTTTGCTTCGCCCAAATGCTCAAGGTCGTTGGCGATATTCCAAGCCTGATGGCAAGCATACGGTCTGTTTGATGGTAAGTAGTGATCGTAGTCTGCCACATCTCCATATAGACTAAACTACTTGCATACATTCCACTTTTTTATAGTTGCTCATCTTTTAGATGACTTGAGTTTCTTGCTAGTTCTTCTCATGGCTGCACGTCACCGAACTAGCCGTAGGAAAATTAGCTGACATAATTTTTATGGCTTATTCATAAGTGTTACTTTGTAACCTGAATGAATTTAAGTTTGATGTGCTAAAAAGGGCTAAATAAATAGTACCCAGAACCGACGTCAAAGCATGCAGAGGAGGAGGACTGTAGAAATAGCGAAACAAATACCTATGTCTGGATAAAAGCAACTGGCGTTAAACTGTACTGTCTGCGTACCCAAATGGGAGATGGGCGTGATGATATGTATTTCGTGGCAAAAATCGATTCAAATATCAAAAAGTAAAGATATCCGCTGTATCTTATAACAAGGACAGAGAATCTTTCGGGATAAGATCAGTAGGTGGCATAGAGCGTAGTCGCGATCTAATTTAGTTAAAGCCCTAATTTCGCGTACACCCGCACGGAATCACAAATGGAAGATCAAGTCGGATCGAAATTAAATTATATTGTTAATCATGTGCTTGTTGTTGAGGAGATGTACGCAATTGCGTCTACTTTTATGTCAAATAAATTTATTTTGATGATTAAAGCTTAGCACTACATTTAAAATACATTACATTCAGATTTGAAACGAGTTTATATCATAACAATAAGCGAACAATCACGAATGGGTAAAAATATCCATCTACCGGGAAACTAAAGGCAAATAACAACACATAGCGGTGTAGTGGATCCCTCCCAGTCTCAGGGATATTTTATCACAAAACTCTGGTGTTATACTGTTTTGGGTGATAAACCCAGGTATCGCAAGTGTCTACAGATAACAGTAACTGTTAAATCAGGCGGGCCATAAGCAGTGTTAATAAATATGTTTCCACCTGGCATTTTATATTTACATAGCAGGCAGTTAGAATAAATACATTTAAAATTAATTTAGCCAAAAAACAGATAGATTAAATATTGAGAATTAAGAATACAATCATAAAATCGGTTTCGTTAAACGACGTAATGGTCTCTCATCAATTCCAAATCGAACGTAGCTGATAAGCGCCCTCTAAATGTTGGGCCAACATACACCAATGTTGGTCACTAATATTGCTGTAATATTGAACTACTGTCGTATAGAGCTATCTTATTACTGTGCTATCAGCTATTAGAGAGGTCGGGCAACTCCAACATGGTAAGGACCTCCATGTTACAGAAAACCATGGCGGAATAACTACACACAACAGGTTAGTTTTGTTTAGTTGAGTATGGGTCTCCAGTGCACATTTAGAAATTTTAAAGAAACGTTTTCCTATCCCAGAAATATTTTCGAATTTTGAATAGGCAATAGTAATACGCGGGTGATACCTACGAGCGTACCTACATAGGCTTCATTAACCGCTTATCATCAGGCGGGCCGTATGCTTGGTTACAAACTAAGTGGGTAATTCAAAAGAAAAAATATGATGGTCAATATTGGCGAATATTTGGCCAACATTGGAACCATAACAGAATGTTACAATTTATTGATGTCATGAATAAAGCATGCGTTTATTTTATACGAACAATATTATGAAGGACTCCGGCCGGTATTAATGCTGATTACTCGTTATTTATGATAATGTACTAGAGAACTATTTAGCTTTAGATCGCTGAATTCCGATACCGATTACTGATGGTATTGTAATTCCGTTTTGATGGTCGATTAGTTTTATTGATGGTGTTTGTAGTAGAAGATGAATGTTTCCTTTGTAACTTGGCATGAAATAGCATAAACCAGAATCTCATAATTTGCTTTAGTTATCTCAATATCCTGCTAAATCATTTAGAGAATAATCTCTACTAATATTGTAAATGCAAATATTTCTTGTTGGCTTTTACCACTAAACGGCTGAATGGATTCTAATAAAATTTGGCAAGGGGATAGATGATATCCTGAAGAAGGGCTTTGGCTGCATTGAATCGTGACGGTGGAGAGAAATTGAAAAGCTAGATAACTTCAAATCTAGAATGAAATAAATCCTAAACTAACACAAGCTGAAATTTAATTTAAATAAATAAGAATATCACAAACAAAATGGCGGACAAAGCCTAAACCAATGAAAGTCCTAGATCGTTATCAAAGTCAACACGTCACGAATAGAACCACAGAAATTTGAATTTAAATCGCGAACGATGGTATCTTAGATACAGAAATTGGTCGCAAACTATCCCAAGTTTCGCAAAACTTCGCCTTAACGGGAAATCTTTTAGTTCCTTATTTGAATTTCCCGCTTCGTTGGCGTCCACCGCAATACGTTAATCGCGTAAAAGAAATTCGACCTTATGTCTTTTGTATTACGACGGTTTTCTACCAATGTTTTTACAACTCAACCTCATTAGATAACATTATATTCTATTACGCACTAAATAAAGTTTAATTTTGTATGTGTTGTAAATTTTATTGCTGTAGGTATTAAGTAAGGGAAATTTCGACTTTATAGTCACAGAAATAAGGTCTTATTTTACTGTTTCATAAATAAATAATACTTGGCTTGTTGAAGAGATTACATGATGGAATATTAAGTGCGTTGCCAGTTTTATTTGAATTTAATTTTTAGTATTAATATTTTGTTGCAGAGTTTATTATTACGGGTTATATTATATCCCATCTTTTCCTAGAAAGGGTAGACAGAGATGTTAGTTCCCATGTATCTAAATATAGGCCATGATAATATTCCAGGTTCATTTTCAGACTCCCGGATTGATTACTGAACAATTTTCATTGAACACCCAATACTCATTTTTGTATACTACTTAGCAAACAAGAATACGATGCGCCTGGTAGGCAGTTACCGCAGCCTATGGATGCTTGCAATACCAAAAGTATCACTTACATGTTGCCGACACAAAGATTTTAACACCAGGGTATTAATATTTTGACAAACTGATACTAGTCTATCTGTCTCTATGCCAGTCTGTAATACAATATTGTATCACGGTCTGGGGTGGAGCAGCCAAAACACACCTTATCAAACTAGAGAGGGCACAGAGAGCGGTATTGAAGGCTATGACCAAGAAACCTTACAGATACCCGACTGTAAGCCTATATGCGAACTGTAAGGTCCTCTCAGTGCGACAACTGTTCATCCTGAAAGCTGTCCTCAGAAAACATCGTGATGTGCCCCTCCCAGACCCAAAAAAACGTTCCCTATCATCTGTATGCCCTCGTGTGGCTTGTAGAACCTCCTTCGCAAGAAGACAAACGCGTAGTATAAGCGCTAAGTTATACAACGATTTAAATAAAAAACTAAAATTCGTTACAATAAGTAGACGTGAAGTTAAAGTAAAAGTTACTGATTGGCTTCAACAACTTGATTACCAAAAGACCGAAAATCTACTTACTTACCTGATTTAAATAAATTATATTATAGTAATAATAATTAATGCACACACACACACACAAACACACACGCGCACACACGCACACACGCACGCACGCACGCACACACACACACACACACACACACACAAACACACACACACACACACACATACACTCACACACAAGCGCGCGCGCGTGCGCATCTACCCATAGACTCATATATACCACATTACAAATTAATATAATAAAAGCATTAACCTAGTAATAAACAGCGTCATTACGTACAAACAGTACTGCCTACCATTTGTGCGACTGAACACTGTTTCCTAAGATACAGGCTTCTGGCCTAGTTTGGGAACCAGTATCGGTACCTGTATTATAATTATCGTTATCCAAAGACCATGCTTATTTTAATACAAATGCTTGTAATTTATGAGTCAATAAACAAATTTTTTTTTTTTTTTTTTTTTTTTTTTTTTTATTTTATTTTGATGGGGTATCTCTGGGATAGGAAAACGTTTCTTTTAATTATCCCTATTTGCATCCCAAATTGAGCGCTGGAAACCTGTACTCACACACACAAAGGACAAACAAAATTCAATTTCAAATATTTTTTATTTGTAACAATACCTATACATACTTATAGACTATGTTAGTAGAATTAAATATAGTATTTAAAACATTCACATTTTATCTATTAAATCATTCATATTCAAAATCATTTATTCATATAGATCACACTTGACACTTATGCAGGTCAATGAAAAATGCCAAATGAGACATCAGCTAATTTGCCTACTGCCGGGTTCGCTGACTGAACAGGCCCACACCTCTCACATGAAGGTCAATGAAGCGACTGAACACAGCTGAATCCAGCCTGCCCGCAATCCTTGCACTATAGACAATGGTTTTTTTTGTTATACAAATATTTGTCCTGTGTGGGAATCGAACCTACGACCTCCGGCTTAGCAGTCAGAGTCACTAACCACTAGACCAACAATCCGGTCTGTATTCTCACACAAGTCACGATTTAAAGAGTTTTCTCAAAATGAATTTATAATACGTATTGGCATATTGAAATGTATCCAATAAGCTTTTATATCAACAGTTATTGGAAAACACCCGTCGATATGTTAAGTTTAAAATAAATATTATGGCACAAAGAATCCTAGTAATATTATTAAAGTTTGTGAGGACGGATGGATATATAGATGTTTGTTACTCTTTCACGTAAAAACTATAAAACGGCAGGGGTATTCCGTAAGAGCAAAAACCGAGCAAAACCCGGCTGTCAGATTGAAAGTCGGTATTTCGTTAGAGCCCTTTTTGACGTTTAGTAAATAGATTGTGCCGTCACCGAGCAATCACAACTGTCAGTTTGTCATCGCTGTTTCTTAGGGAATCCGCCGGCGGATCTGGATGGAAGCAGTAACTGTAGCCTATTGACGCTTGAAAGAAACAGTTTTCCCATCCCTTTCTTCAAAAATGAGCGCTGGAGACCTGTACTCGCATACAGGAACACAACTATACCGCTATGTGTAGTAATTTGGCTGTGGTCTCCTGTAAGGTGGAGTTCCTTCTTCAGTTAAGCTTGCTCAATTATATGGTGCTGTACCTCTCTTACCATATTTATCTTATCTTACCTCTATTTGCACTTATTTGGCTGTAGTCATATCCCTATAAATCGTTTAGTCTACATTTGACAGATTCTACTTTCGACATCATAGGTTACTATTGACAAATTTTACATATCGATAAGTTTTTTTGCTAGCTTTTTTATAGCTCATCAGTTGCCTGCGAAGTAGCAGCAAACAAATTGACCGACATCGTTGTTTATGTACAAAAATACAGAGAGTACAAAAAATTTACAATTGTTACCATCTCATCATAGGTACACATTTAACCCCTCCAAAACTCGATCGCTCCATTTACCAACCGAAAAATAAAAAACAAAAACAACCGAACACATTCATTAATTATAATTCTGACAGTCCATTTACAGCAAAAAAATGTGAACAAATATTATGGTAGAAAAATATACCATTGTCATCCGTACAAATTATCGCAAACGGTGCGATAATTAAACAAAAGCGAAAGAGGGGGGGTTGGTATCATGTGACAAGCTTTTCCCCCCTTTAACCACCCATCTTTTAACCCTTACGTAGCTGATATATGACCAGCGTGAGAATAATTCAATTTTTTAATATTCTGTTTTACATTTTATTGTGGTTAGGGCCCTGTTTGGTAACTAAATGTTGTTTTAATTACGGAGACTAATTTAGAGATACATTTTCAGTCAGAGTGTTACACAAAAGGACAATAAATAATTCATTATGTGATGGCGTAGCGGTTTTAGTTAATTTACGCGTGTTTAAGATGAGTATTAACCTAGATTTACGCAGGGATACACAACGACACCAATGTGTGTTATATGGCTCTGGTCTGCTGTAAGGTCGAGGTATTTGTATAGCAGGTGTACTGGTCGCATAGCAACTCCACCTTACAGAAATCTCCAGGACTAATTTAAGCAAGAGTTTTTATAAGAAACGTTGGCCTATCCCAGGGATACTCAATCACAGAATGCTTGTGTTACAATGACTTCGGTCAGCGATACGCTATTCTGACTCTGGCTGACAGAGTATTTTTGGATAGAAATACCCCAATACCAATTTACCCTAAACTTTATTCATATATATGATCACGCCCGTCTCCCATTGGGGTAGGCAGAGACTATGGTAGGTACGCCAATTGCTTCAATCCAGACATACTTCTTTCGCTTCCTCTACATTCATCAACCCTTTCATGCATGAACGTCGATTTTAGATACTAAACTTTATTTAGGTCTAGATATAAATCTATTGCCGCGCTAACACTAATATTCGGGATCTTTCCAAAATTAGGAATCCTAGGTTTCGCAGCAAATTACTATTAATTAACACTAAAACAGACGGACTTTATTAAGGTCTATGTCTAATTAACTTTCACTAAATCAAACCAAGGCCTCCCCAGGGATTTACAATGCATACGATTCTGAGCTGACCTTATCCATTACCCGCTCGATCATCGGTCGAACTTGTTAATTTTTATATAGCTACTTAAGAGGCAAACAAGCATACGGCCAGCCTGATTCTGGTAAGCCTATGGACGATTGCAACCGCTGCGTCTTTCAGTTCGTGGCCATCGGTTCTGCAAGCTATGAATAAAAACTAGACCCACTTTCCGACTTTAGTGTGTGTACGTGTCTTTATTATGTCGCGAATGTATTAAGTTGAAAAGACATAAAGACATAACATGAGATATTACTTAAGAGCGGCTTTAAGCCGTTAAATTAAAGAAAGACGCCAAATATGGCTTTATATAATTACAGTCATATTAGAAGCCAGTACGTAATATATTTTAAGGTTAAAATTAAAATCTTCAGAGAGAATTTGAGAAACAAAATGGAAATAATATTTAGAATAGAAAACTTACGAAAATATACTTATTAAATTAAATTGTTTAAATCAGGGTGTTTCACCCTGATTTAAACAATGAAAGAAAACATCGTGAGCCAACCACATGTCTATCAAAACATGTCTGATCCATGCATCCAATATGCAGTGAATTTAGACTCTTAAGTAAATCATATGTAATATTTAGACAATATTTGACTACATAAAACTTGGTAAAATGAAACATTGCCATGTAAATATTTGTTAAACAATAAATTGCCGAAAATTGTTTTGCTAACTGTAAAATTGCGAAAAGTAGTTTTGCCAAATGAAAACTTGGGGAAACATACTTTGGCATGTGATACTTTAGAACGTTTTTTGCCCAAAAAAAAATAGTTATTCAATTTGAGCGTTGCCTGACTGCCTGCGCAATGCGAGCACCAGTTGAGCTGCTTCGCGTGGCAGCCACGCAATCCACCCAGCTTTACAATTAAGTAGGTATCCAAAGCGCTATTCGCTATATAAAGCAGCGTCTATTTTCAGCTACATAATTTACACATATCACAGTACAATATAAATAATTAAAATCCCTGTCTCTGTATCTGTACACGCGATACTAATTAGAGGTACGGTAACGACCGTTCAGTTTACACGTCCCTTGTTGACCTTTGTACGCAAAATGTACGGGAAAATTTGGTACTTTTTTTATTAAAAATCCACACGGTTGTTTTGAATTCCGGGAATTTTGGCCATGTTGATTTTGTAACTTTTTAATGTAATATAAAACTTTTATTTTCATACTAATAAGATAACAAACAAGCGTATGGCCCATTTGTGGTTAGTGACCCTTACTACTAAACCGAAGGTCGATTCCCCTTCTAAGCAAAGGTTGTATGATGAGCAAGATTATTAGTTCTGTGTCTGTGTTTCAATAACCAATACTTAATATAAGTATATAATATTAAAGGAGTCAGATGGCTGTACTTGAGCTGTCACAAGATAATCTATACTAATATTATAAAGCTGAAGAGTTTGTTTGTTTGGTTGAGGGCGCTAATCTCAGAAACTACTGGTTCGATTTGAAAAAAACTTTTTTGTTGAGTAGTGCATTTATCCAGGAAGGCTATAGGCTATATAACATCGCGCTTTAATCAATAGGAGCGGAGCAGTAGTGAGATATGCTGCAAAATCGGGAAAAATATTCCTAATAACCACGCGGACGAAGTCTATATATTATATTAGTCACCAAGCATATCTATTCTAATAAATGTCTGTAGCAATCAAATACAAACAAAAACATTAATAAGAAATAAGATTACGTGGGATCATCAAACTGAATCTTGACCGACTAACCGACATCGTAATTTCATGACTTAATCTGAGAGATTTGAATGAGAGGGAAATTTTCAAAGCTTTCGTAATTATGATACTTTAATCCGACACAAATGGGCGGGAAGAAAAATGTTTTTTTGGATTGTGGTTGTAGGGAATCTACAGAATTTTTTATTTTATTTTGGCCCGCCTGATACAATACCAGAGGTATCACGCAAATACAAGTGCATTCTTAATTCCCAGACTCACATAGCCCACTGGGACGGTAATCTGACAAGACCGGAGAGAGATCAGGTGTAGAATCAACGGCATTACGTGCTTTTCGAGGCACGGGGGCGTAAACACAGTCAATTTTCAAACTTCGGGCATCAATTAAAAATATCTCGATAAAAATACCCAATATCAATTCTTGGGTCGACCCGAGAATCGGACCCGGGACCTTGTGATCAGTCACACACATCGACCACTGAACCACCGAGGCAGTGCCTGATGGTAAGCAGATATCGAGGCCTATAAAAGCTATATTTCTAATGCTATCACATGAAAATGTTTTAGTTGTCTAAAATGAACATTTCATTAGATAATATTAAATGTATAAGCAAATCCTACAGTTGTGCACATGTACTGTTAAATATGTATGTCGTCAGATAATCGTTTATTGTGCCGACGACATAGTAACGATCTCAATCGTTCGAGTAAATAATACGATATCGTTCGAGCATATTCTAAATCGCATCGATGACAATATAACGGCATTGACAAGACTTGTTAGTTAGAATATTAAAAATGAGTATAAGATATTTATTTAATACTTGCTGTTGCCCGCGGCTCCGCCCGCGTGGATGTCGGTTATCGCTGCAAAAAGTAGCCTATGTGTTATTCTAGACCATAATCTATCTGTGTGTCAAATTTCATCCAAATCCGTTTAGTAGTATTTACGTGAGAGAGTAACAAACATCCATCCATTCTCACAAACTTTCACATTTTTGACAACCCCCGCACTAGAGAACAAGCTCTGTGTCGCGGGGGACTTTACAAACATACAATTAACGGACACAAATTACACCCAGACTCAGAACAATTCTTTGTGGGTCACACAAAGTTTTGTCCTGTGTGGGAATCGAACCCACAACCTCGTGCACAGCAGGCGCATGCTGCGGCCACTGGACCACCTAGGCAGTCACAATATAGACCCATATATATTTTTTAAAAGACTACTCCCTCACTAGAGAACATTAACTTTACAAACATACAATTAACGGACACAAATAACAACCAGACTTAGAACAACTCTTTGTAGGTCACACAAAATTTTGTTCTGTGTTTGAATCGAATCCCTCTACTACTACTGGTTTGATGTAATTATATGTACGAGTATGTTACAAAGGGAAAAGGCGCAAGCTTTTAAATAGCGTTCCACTGATACATAGTCCGTTTCCATCAGCAATGACATATAAAATACAAATCTCAAAAAACACGATATCGATCCCTAGAACACGTATCCTCTATGAGAAATCGAGTTAGTGTGTCCATAATAACATAAAAATGTTAGACTCAAAGACGGATTACAAGGTCCCGATCCGTCCATGAGTAGGGTAACCATGCTAACCGTTAAATACGAGTGGACAATGTTATTTTTAAAGGCGTCTTAAAATTTTCCAGGGATTTGAGTTTGGAATGCTTGGGGATATTCTTGTGTATCCAGGGCATTATGTCCGGTTGGATCGCACCTGCGATGAAGGTAAATCCCGGGGTTTGCAATGTCTTTCTCCTTTCATATTTTTAATTTTAAAAATGTTTGGATTTTTGTACGTCTTTATGCGGCGGACGGTAGGTTAGTGTAAGAATTAAACTGAAATTTTAAACTTTTACGAGTTAAAGTTTGCTGTGTTAAGAACAAACTTTTCCGTCATTTGTGTATTAATGCCACACTTTTTACTTCTAGCTTTAATTTTTTTTTAAGATATCTGCCGTACAAGGTGACATCTGCGTCGCAACACAGGGGGGACCCCCTAGGTCGTGGAGGACTTTACAAACATACTATTCACGGACACAATTTACACCCAGATTCGGAGAAAACATTTATGGATTACACAAAGTTTTGTGTGTGACATTAATTGGTATTTTTATTATATTTCCATTGTATAAAATTTTTAGTTAACAAATATTTTTTTTTTAAGATCATCCTAATCTTTAAGAGTAGGCATTATTAAAAATAAATATTTTTAATTTTAGACTCAAGCCAAAATCCAAGGTACCAAGGTCCTTGCAAAACTATCCTATATAACTATATATCATGGGTACACTAGTGAAGTTCGTTTGGTATTTCGTATGTAACCCCGAAGGGATGGTCACTTGGAAACTCCGCGTCTCATTCAACTATACCCTTCATCCCTTATTGTATTTTTGACCCTTTCATTTGTGCCAATTTAGTGCAGAGAAGTAGATTCATTTCGTTGGGCATGTCATCAGTTTAATAATTTTTATCTTTTGTATTTTATATGGCAAAAGCCAACACGCAAGTGATACCTCTGGTATTGCAAGCATCCATAGGCTACAGTAACTGCTTACCATCAAGCGGACCGTGTGCTTCTTAGCCACCTTAATAGTATTAAATCCATAACAAGCTTTCACTCCCAGCTTGCATGGTATGTCGATAACAGACTTAAATCACTCGGGGATAATAATTATAGTCCCCTGCGATACTGGGTAACCATTCCAATTCGGAAAAAAACACAAACACCACAAAAACTTGTGCAGACACTAATTTTCCCTATAATCGACTATGGTGATGTGTGTTATCTCGACCTGAATGCAGATTTACTCAATAAACTTGACCGACTTCTCAATAATTGCATTCGGTTCATTTTTAATCTACGTAAGTACGATCATGTATCAACTTTTCGTTCCCAGCTGAACTGGTTGCCTATTCGACAGCGTCGCAACGTGCGAACCTTGACTATACTTTTTTCCCTTCTTCATTCTCCAAATGCTCCTTCCTATTTAACACCCAACTTTCAATTCCGTTGCTCCATCCATAGCCGAAACTTACGGTCTTCTAACAATCGTCTTCTTGCCTGTACCTCTCATAACTCCAGCCTTGTTCATTCTTCCTTCAATATTCAATCAGTTCTTCTGTGGAACGAGCTCCCTCTCGAAATCAGGATGACTGATAGCCGGGTGTCGTTTAAAGCCAAAGTGCGTCAGTTTTACAGCAGTAGTTTGTTAACTAAAACTTAATGTAGTCGTATATTTTTTTCTTTGTATGTATTAGTAATCATATGTTATATATATTTTTGGTATATATTATAGGTATATGTATATATATATTTATGTAGGTATATGTAGTTATGTGTAATTATGTTTGTGTTGCATCTTATTCCTTAGTTTCTTTTTTATGTTCTTTATTATTATTATCACCTGCCATGCTTATCTCTGCATCCCCCAAAGGTTGACTGGCAGAAAATGCCTTAGGCATTAAGTCCGCCTTGTGCAATTTGTTTGCAGGAAGTTTAAATAAATAAATAAAAAAATAAAAAATATTGTTTCAAGAATCGAATTCAAAAGACTCGGCATGGTTTTAGTGATAAGGTGACTAATTTGACTGCCTCGGTGGTCCAGTGGCCGCAGCATGCGCCTGCTGTGCACGAGGTTGTGGGTTCGATTCCCACACAGGACAAAACTTTGTGCGACCCACAAAGAATTGTTCTGAGTCTGGGTGTAGTTTGTGTCCGTTAATTGTATGTTTGTAAAGTCCCCCGCGACACAGAGCTTGTTCTCTAGTGCGGGAGTTGTCTTTTAAAAAGAAAAAAAAAAAAATTTAACCACTAGACGACAGTCCACACTTTACAAACTTTACCTTTCTATAAATACGTATTTACTATTTTCTGTTAAAATGCCAAATGATTTTAATCAATAAAGTACAAATTTCTTTACTTTACTGTAAACATTATTCAAGTTAATTACCCCACGACACGCTGACGGCTCATCGAACGAGAATAAAAGTCTATTATTGTAGCCCAATACGCCAATACACGAAACGTCGATGAACCCACAGCCTAAAATTGGACATTCTCGTAGTACCTTTAAATACGGAACAATTTAAGAATTCATTGATGTGTGTCGATAACCTAATGGGTTAAGGGTTGGCACGTGTTGAGTATCGACAAAACACATTTAAGTTACTCCATTAAAAATAAAGGCAACGAAACTTGAAGTATTATAAAATATATAAATAAATCACGTTTGTCTCATTGAGGTAGGCAGAGTCGATTATTACTTCGATTAATCTACCTTTTTTTAATTGAAATTTAAATATTTTTGTTTAAATCTGATATCAGAGAGAGGTATTGAAAAATATCGTGAAAAATATACTAATATAGGTAGGTATATATGTATGCAAATATAAAATATAATTTAATTTTACACTTTAAAATTAACTACTTACTAGTAAATACTCATATTTATACTTAGCCCGACATATTTTATTTTCGCTTTTTGTAAGTATATAGACAAATTTGCCATAGGCATTCTCTACCAGTCAACCACGATAATGCAGTCACAGTACAAACACAAAATAATTAATGTCACATCTAAATCCAAATGTCAAAGAGTTTTATCAAAAAAATGTATTAAAATAAACAAAAAACAATATAGGAAAATAAAAATGTTCTTATAACAAACTTTTGAGCTAAACTTCAAACAGTTGGTGATTGGCCAGCCCTGCCCTAAGGCGGTCTACACGCGTTGAATGCGTTCATTACCGCTAACAGAGTTGTCAAAAGACGGGAAATTGTTGGCGCAGCTCCGTCCGATATACTCTTGAGTAATAAAACATTATGTTACATGTTTTCTTTGTAAGAAGCAAGTGAGACGTTATATAAAATGTTAGCTTGCGATAAATATCATTGAAAACTTTTTGTTCATATTCACTGCGTTGTTGGTTTAGTGGTTTTTAAGTATGACTGCTTATCGTGAGGTGCCGGGTTCGATTCACGGATCGAGTCCAAAAATCTGCCAATCTTATAATTGACTGCACGGTTGGTTCACTGGCTTGAATGGTTAAGAAAAAAAAAGACACCCGAAGTTTAGAAATTGGTGCAAGGCACGGACCAATTTCTAAACTTTGGGCATAAAAGCATGTAAAGCCGTTGGTTCTACACCTGATCTTTCTTCGGTAGTGTATAAGTAGTACAAAAAACAATGAAAAGGCTGTATGAAACTAATATTACAAATCTCAAATTAAAGGCAAAAGTAAAATGTATAACAAAAGCCAAACAAATCCGACTCGACCAAATCCTTTATCCATCTCATTTAAACAAAAACGCACAGTGGGCGATGATCTGGAACGGCTTGGCCAAAAATTTAATGATGCTCATAATAACAGCTAACGATGTGATTTGGCCTCCGTTGGGTTCAGCCGGCGTTAGTAATAAGAAAAAAATAAGAAACAACCCTCCGTTATTCTTTTACGCTATTTCTAGGGTTGAATACAAAACGAAACTCAAAAATAGAGTTTAATTAATCGTAGGGTTGTCAAAAATCAATTATAATAACATTTTCAGTCAAATAGAAAACTAATTTATTATGGCTTGTTCCCGTGGTTTTAATTGTGTTAAATATGGATTTTTGTCTCATACTACGATTTCTCATACGACATCTCCGAAAGGTTATAGCGAGAAAATAGTCAATATCTTAAGAATTAAGTTATTTAATACAAAAATAATATTTTCTAATGGAAAGATCTCTCCAATGGAAAGAATAAATTTTTAATCTTTAAATAAATAAAAAAACAATGGTCACGCCATAACTTGAGAACGATTTTAGCGATTTCATTATTTCTTTGTAGAAGGTTCTTACGGAAAATAGTTTAGTTTTTTGACCGCTAGTCTTTAAATAATATTCGGAAAAATAAAGCTCTAAACCGATCACGTATTGCCAACCGCAACGTCAACTCAACAATTCTGATTCATTAAAGCACACGATCAATTCCCAAGCGACTGACTTGAGGAATAGACACGTAGAGTGTCCTTCAAGCTGTCGATTAAATTCTCTCATGACAATAGGACTGTTGAAAAGACAGACACTTTCACGTTGACTAATTAATATAGGAGATTGGCGTGACAACCCTAATGTACAGAGTAAATAGTTAAATAGAGAATTCAGGAAATCTATTCTAATATAATAAAGCTGAAGATTTTTTTGTTAGAACGCGCTTATCTCTTAAACAACACATTAATTTTGAAAAAATATTCTTCATTTGATAGGGATAATTTTTGAGGAAGTTTATATGCTATCTATCATCATGATACTTCTTTTAGGAGTGAAACAATAATCATACATTTGATATGGGACGAAATACAAATTTGACATGGGACGAAATACAGACATGGGACAAAATACAAACTTGGGAAACAGCCAACAGTGTTTAAATAAATTAAATAAATATTGTAATGTTATAAAAACTTATTCTACGAAAACCCCAAACAGATAACATAAAACTTGTAATCAACCAAAGTCGAATAAGGAATAAAAGAGAACTTTTTAACCGGAAAAAATGGCGTGCAAAAGTGGAAATCTATTTTGAGCACTGGGTGTATAAGAATTAATAATGATGATGATGCGACTTGCCGACCCGCCTCGGGATCACACATCGATTTTATTAATATTTTCATTCAAACCTACCATCTGCATTTTCATGTACATTTTTCAATTTTTGTATTTCATACAAACATAGTCCCGACAATTTAATGAATACAACAAAAAGCCTCGAGCCGTTCACAAGTGATGCTCTGTCATACATGCTAATCGATTTTTATTTTTAAAAATATATAAGAATTGCTCATTTCAAACAATTAAAAGGATTCGATTAAAAATGTCAATGTTACGCGACAGCCCTTAAAAAATCCTTACAAATAATTTCCAAATATAATCCGGCTTAAACAAATGAGTTAATTTTAATGACAACTCACGCTTACCCTCTGTTTCAAACGCAATAACTCCGCTTATTCAGCAATTCGTTCACAAACTGCTTGCGAATGAATTTCTTTTAACTCTTAGCTGTAAAAGAATATATTTTTCAAGACGTTGAGTTATAACTTGATTTACATTTATATACTGAAAGGTGTAAGCACTGAGAACAAATTGGCCGTGTGTTTTTCAAGTAGATCGTCATATGAAAGAGATTTTTAGGTACATTTTTTTAATAAATTGTTGGTGTCAAATCTGTTGACAGAGTTGTTCAGATTGGTGATAAGGCTCTCTGTCGGGATCTAATGACTGTTGAAAGTCGGAATCGACTTTTAAACTACCGTTTAAGTTTCGACCTCCAAAGCGCGGAGACGCTCAGATGACCACAATACGATGACTGACTGATGATGAGCTATCCATTGGGACCACCACAACAGGGAATTTAAGAATTTCCCAATTATTATATGCACTCATTATAATATACATTTCCTTCTTGAATCACTATCTGTTGCTAAAAGCTCAATTAAAATCCGTTGCATAAGCATACAGACAGAAAGAGCGACATTGTTTTATACTATGCAAAGATAACGAATACTGGTTAAAAAGATTCATCTATCTTGTACAAGAAAAAATTCGCATATAAATAACAATAAATAACCAATATCTATTTTTCCATACATAAACTCGGCTTTAACACCCTTCTGATGCTCGGATAAGAAGAAAAATTGTCGTAAGTAATGGTTTACACGCATGTAACTAACTAGAAGAAGAGCGACGTGTATCATCGTCTTTATTTACCTTATAGGGGTGTGCGAGCGAGAGGTGCGAGAGAATTTTGTACGATTGAAAGAGATAGTATTATGACGGCTTACGATAAGTACTTAGTACATAACGACTCAGACGATTTACTCGTCAGGCAATTTGTTACTGATGTTTTTGCATCTCCTTTTATCCCCTTTTTTGTGTTTTAGATTGTATTTCTTATGGGTATTACGATTTGGGTATTAAAAAATGGTCAGTGTCTTGCTAAGACCCACGTAATTTACTCTCGTCAGAAAACAACCTCGGTTCAATTTTCACTCACGATCAATCACTGTGTATAGTTGGTTCTACGTCCGTCTGTCGAAATACATAAAGTTTGTTTGCCAGTTGTCTGGTTGCCATAGTATAAACTCTGCCTAATTTGGAATCAGATGGTGGTGTCATTTTATTAAATACTAGCTGTTACCCGCGGCTCCGCCCGCGTGGATGTCGGTTATCGCTGTAAAAAGTAGCCTATGTGTTATTCCAGACCATAATCTATCTCTGGGCCAAATATCATCCAGATCCGGTTTTTTTTTTTTTTTTTTTAATAATAATAATATTTAATAAAACATAAATTACACAAATAACAATAATGAGCTTTACTTCGGCCCCAAACTAAGCGCAAGCTTGTGTCTTGGACGCCGTTGAAGATGCTCAGGTTACAATATATACCTTATATACTAACATACATTACATTTTATTATAAACTAAACACTAATATTATAAGACGTTTAGTAGATTTTACGTGAAAGAGTAACAAACATCCATCCATCCATCCATTCTTACAGACTTTCACATTTATAATATTAGTGAGTATTATTCAATAGACAGTCTACCATTTATTGTTACAAAAATTATATTTTATATTCACAATACAAATTCGCCATGTCTTTCTACAGCCCAACAGTTTTTATTCACACAACGAAATAAATCCCATATATCTCTCCACATTCCAAAAATTCAGTTTCCACATAAAGTGTACATGTGCGTTATAAAACAATTGTGCAAATAAAAACGGACCAATCAGCGCGCCGCTCGCACCTGTGCCGCCTGTGCGACGCTTTGTAAAAACTGTATACCCATTAAGGTTGTCACGCGTAAATTTATTTATTTTCGGTTTTTTTTTTGCTAAAAATGTTTGCCTTTTGCGAATTATGGTTGCTGAATGAAGCTGGTGTTAGTAAAAAAAAAGTATAACTGAGTGACCATCCGATTTTGTCCGATGCGCCTTTATTGTCTTGTATATATATATATATTTTTTTTTATACTACTTGGGTGGCTAACAAGCATACGGCCCGCCTTATGTTAAGCAGTATCCGTAGCCTATAGACGCATGCATTACCAGAGGTATCACTTGCGTGTTGCCAACCCATTTTTTTACACTAGGGCTTTAAGATGGAAGTAACCCTGGGATAGGAATACGTTTCTTTCAAAACGCATTCCTAAATGAGCGCTGGAGACCTGTACTCACACACAGGAACACAACTACACCGCTGTGTGTAGTCATTTGGCTGTGGTCTTCTGTAAGGTGGAGGTCCTTCCCCAGTCGGGCTTGCTCGCTAGTATGGTGCCCTACCTCTCTTGTATATGTTTAAATGATTTTTATCTTTTTTATGATAAGGAAGACCAAATACATATATGGATATCACAGCCTCAATGAAAAACGAGTGTAAGATTATTACTTCTATTTGATAATTATTATCTTATGCTAAATCCACTTTATTCCTAACTAGGCAGATCCTGTACTATTGCAACCAGACAACTAGCGAACATACTTAGGTATATATATCTAAATACTAAACAAGACAAAGTAGACATCTCGTTTGAAAATACACGTTTAAAGCATCAACAAACAATTTGTTCAAACTGCAAGGTTCCTAAAAGCATTGGCGAAATATTGGAAAACAATCAACCATCCCCCAGGGAGGACCAAACAAAATGAAAGTGAGCATGCAAAGTGTAGTTTTAAAAGTGCTGTAACAACAACGTTCTGTTTTAGTGAAAGTATAGCAAAATTAAGAGACGACGAGCTAGGCAATCGATCTTCTTATAGCTTTGTTAGTGACCAACCTGGTGACAGAGTTATTTAGATCGCTCATATCTAGCCTTTGTCGTGATTTAACGACAGTTAATAGTCACATCCGATTTTAAACGTGCCCTCCGAAGCACTAAGATATGCCACTATGTGGTCTTCCATCTATAAATAGGGTTGCCTCGCTCTTATTAGTTTAACCCGCCGATCGTACACCGAACAGCTAGTTCACTTGGCTATGAACGCAATTCAAAAGGCAACCGATGGATAAGGATAACAATATGTCCAGCAGTGGCCGTCTTTCGGCTGAAATGATAATGATAGCTTAATTTGTAATACTTTGTATATTGACGCATTTATATTTGCTACTGATCAGACTTTGGGCAATTTCGTAAGTAAAAATAAAACTGTTTTGGAACCTCCTCGTAATCAAATCTTGGTCATGACGACTTATCTTGATGGAGATCCGTCATCAGCGCGAGAGATATTACAGTACACAAGTATGTGCGAAAACACAGATGCATTCTTTATAATAATATATTAATATACGTGCTTTCAAGGCCCAAGGTTATTAATCCGCCAATTTCATAACTATTTCGAAATTCTTGACAGAAATACCCAATACCTATTTTTGGTTGTACTCGGGGATGGAATGCGGGACCTCGTAATCACCAGTGACAACAAAATAAATTATCTTCAAAAAATATCATAGCGACAGTTGTGACAGCCCTAAGGAGCATTATCATGAAAATGGCGGCAAATTTTTATTACATATATGGTTGTAATTAATACTGTGAATGTACGAACGTGGTACTATATTGTATGACGTCAGCTTTGATAATATCGTTCAACTAATATTTTCACTATTTTGTCACAAAGGTATAATAATAGCAACCTATATGTGTCCCACTGCTGGGCACGGGTATCCTCGCCTCTATCAAGAGAAAGAGTGGATGTAGGCCTTAATTCACACACGCGGGTCAATGCGTTAATGCGAGTCGTTGAATCAGACATGTGTTTAGAATTTCTTCTAAGACATGTGGGTTTCCTCACGATGTTGTCCTTCACTGTGGGCAACAGCTAGTAATTAATAATAATAAAAATTTATTGTTATTCTCTGACATAGTTATTTTACAATATACATTAAACAGAAAAGAAAAGAAAAAACTTAGTTAAGACATTATAATGCTACTATGTGAGAGACTGGTGTCTGTACAAGGAGACCTGTATGACAGATTACCAGCCTGTCCAGACTCTGGATTAGTGAACATTACATAAAACCTGCTGGATTTAAATTACCAAGTGCCTTTGACAATTTCAGTGCATTTGCAACAAAAGCTCACTTTTCACAATTAACCACACACACAAAATCATATTTCTCCAATTACAAAAAGCTATTAAGTATTCAAAGCTCTAAGCCTAACTGGCCGTAACTAGTTCCATCCAGTGGAAACTGCTTTTTTCCGGTTAACAAAATGTTATAACGAATATTGCTATGCTATAAACATATAACGTGGTTTCGTTCACTGTTCGGTGTAATTTGATTTAAAATTTATGTAGGGTCAGCAGAGTAAGCTTATTGTTTGAAATTTGATTATTTCTACATTGTATGTTGGAAGCTCAAAAAAGAAACCTTTTTGAAGTTGAAATTCGTTTATTCTATTAGACCATGCAAGAGTTTTTATCAACTTTTACTAAAACAAAAACGAAGTGAGCCAATTAGCTTACCTACTGCCAGTTTGAGAGTAACCGTATAAGTGCATCTATATTTGCGCACACACTTGTGTACTATATGTCCACCGCCAGCAAGTCTCCGTCGAGATTAGTCGTCGTGACTAGTATTCGGTAAGAAAGACATTATCGCAATTCACGACTTAGGGACTACTACTTAAATTATTTTTTTTTATACTTCTTAGATGGCATACAAGCATACGCCTGATGTTAACCAGTTACTGTACCCTATAGATGCTTGCAATACCAAAGGCACTTGTGTGTTGCTAACCCATTTTTTTAACCATGTGGTTCTAAGATGTTCGAATCCACGGGATAGGAAAAAACGCAAAACGCTTCCGAGACCTGTACTCACACATATGAACACAACTACACCGCTGTGTGTCGTTTGTGACTGCAATCTTCTGTAAAGTGTCGGTCCTTCCCCAGTCAGGCTTGCTCGCTTACATCATGCCCTACCTTCAAAACAATACGCCACTGCTCCACAGAGACACTTGAAAATTTAGTTAATAAAATTTCGTTGCTGACGGTACAGTAACTATTCAGAACCAGTCAGTACCAGTAGTTCAGTACCATTAACTGTGGTGGTTTTATTCCCTGCGGAAGCGCACTATAACGGTTTTATTTAACTTAATTATGTCCGGTTTTCTCAGTAATTCGAAAATGATAACCCCTGGATTAATTTTAATTGTATAGCGGTAATTTAAGTACGTTTATTCAGCATAATTATATTGTATTGTTGGTCTCTTAAACTAATAAATAATAATTAATCCAAGCATTTATATATTTTTCTTTTATACTGCCAATGTGGTAAACAAGCATACGGCCCGCTGATGGTAAGCAGTTACCGTACTCTATAGACGCTTGCAATACCAAAGGTATCACTTGTTCATTACGCCAGAACTTTAAAATGGAGTATCCCTGGGATAGGAATACGTTTCTTTCGAAACGCGTCTCCTAAATGAGCGCTGGAGACCTGTACTCACACACAGGAACACAACTACACCGCTGTGTGTAGTTATTTGGAACTGGTCTTATGTAAGGTTCTTTGCCCATTGCCCAGTCAGGCTTGCTCGCTAGTATGGTGCCCTACCTCTCAAATGTACAATAAATGAATAGCGCTGTACAATAAAGAATATTCTTTCTATCTAGTTTCTCCTTAAAGAATAATATCAACACGCCAAAACATAACTAACATTATAATGAAAAATACGGAACTAGTTTCCACCTCCCATGGGAAACGAAAGAAAAAGTCAGTAAGCACAAAACAAACAGAAAAAAAACTAATAATTTAATATATTCACGGGTATCAACCCTGTGTGTGCGACCAGGGTCGCGTGCGACCCATACAGAGATAACATATCTTTAGGGTTACTTCTTCGTTTTTACATTGTACGACTATGACAATAGTGTTGCTTCGGTTCTGTAAAATTATTTATTCAAAACAGCCGGTTAGTTTTTGAGATTAAAAATTAAATTTTATTAAGTGGTTTAACTGCGACTTACCGTCGTGTGCGACTAGGGTCGCGTGCGACCCATATAGAGATAAGATATCTTTAGTGTTACTTCTTCGTTTTTACATTGTACGACTATGAGAATAGTGTTGCTTCGGTTCTGAAAAATTATTTATTCAAAACGGCACGTTAGTTTTTGAGATTAAAAATTAAATTTTATTAAGTGGTTTAACTGTGACTTACCATCGTGTGCGACTAGGGTCGCGTGCGACCCATACAGAGATAAGATATCTTTAGGGTTACTTCTTCGTCTTTACATTGTATGACTATGAGAATAGAGTAGCTTCGGTTTTGTAAAATTATTTATTCAAACGGCCGGTTAGTTTTTGAGATTAAAAATTAAATTTTATTAAGTGATTTAACTGCGACTTACCGTCGACTGCAATTTAGTTAGAAACTTAAATGGTATTATTGTTTCTTTTCCTATTGTTACTATAGTACTGTATATTACTTTTACCGCAATAAATAAATAACAACACTACTTAAATAACGAAAGTACCTATGTGGCAAACAAGCATACGGCCCGCCTGATGTTAAGTAGTTACCGTAGTCTATTGACGCTCGCAATACCAGAGGTATCACTAGTGTGTTGTCGACTCAAAGATGATAACACCAGGGCATTGTGACGGAGTACTCTGGGATAGGAAAACGTTTTATTAAAAACGCATCCCTAAAAGAGCGCTGGAAACCTTTAACACACACAGGAACACAAGTGCACCGCTGTGTGTAGTTATTTGGCTGTGGTCTTCTGTAAGGTGGATGTCTTTCCCCAGTCCTTCCCCAGTCGGGGTCGCTCTCTTACTTCACCCTGCCACTCTTAAAACTGTATAAATAATACATTATCATAACATATAAGGTGACTTCATAACGTTAAACCATCTTGGTAACAAACAAATCTGTGTTACAATGAAAACAATAATAAATATAACACTTAAATCTTACTCCCTATACAAATAACAACTTCAAAGAAATTTCTATAACATAACATCGTTATCGTTATTACAATAACGTTTGCATCGCGTCGTTGGATAACGTTATCGTTATTGGAATAACAAGTCGTATCGTTGTCGTGTCGTATAATGTTAGTATACCGTTATAGCTTTGGGACTAAATCGTTTTCAGTGTGTAAAATAAACACATTATCGCGAGTTACCTATTGCTTCTCGTGTTCGTCTAGTTAAATGTTTAAACGTTTTATATGTTTGAAGTTTATAGTAATATAAATTTAACAAAAAAAAACCGACTTCAGTACGGCAAGTTGTAAAATTTTCAGATATTTGTTAGTTACAATCGAATAAAATCGACTGAGCGTCGGGCTGAACTCAGGTCAAGTAGGTATTAAAAGCAATATTTAATCTGTGCAATCCGCGCTCAATTCATTCACGTCATTATTTCTTATTAATAGTTGCTTAGCAACAATAACCGAAACTTATCTAATCGCCATCAGTAAAATACTTATTATTGAAAAGTTCAGATGGCCATCTGTGGTCTTTTTCATCAGTTTTACTTCACCAAATTACACTATCTGAATGCAAATGATTGATTAGTTGTTAAAAATATTGAAATTGCTATATGTGTGCCTATAACTTTTGAGGAGTTCCCTCAATTCCTCATGGATCCCATCATCGGAACTTTCTTTTGATGATAATGGGACCAAACTGGAAGTATGTCCAGTCAGACAAAAAAAGAATTTTTCAAATCGGTCCATAAATGACGGAGTTATGCGGTAACAAACATTAAAAAAAAAAAAAAAAAAAAAAAAAAAACTACACACGAATTGATAACCTCCTCTTTTTGAAGTCGGTTAAAAAATAAAGGTAGGGCATTATACTAGCGAGCAAGCCCAACTGGGGAAGGAACTCCACCTTACAGAGGACCACGGTGTAGTTATGTTTCTGTGTGTGAGTACAGGTCTCCAGCGCTTATTTAGGGATGCGTTTTGAAAGAAACGTATTCCTATCCCAGGGTTACTTCCATCTTAAAGCCCGGGTGTAAAAAAATGGGTTGGCAACACGCAAGTGATAGAGATACCTCTGGTGTTGAAAGATGGAAGTATCCCTGGGATAGGAAAACGTTTTTTTGTTAAGCCTGATGTTAAGCAGTTACCTTAGCCTATGGACACTTGCAATATTAAAGGTATCACTGTTTGTTAAGTCCTCCATGATATATGGCCTTTTCCCTAGTGCGGCAGTTGTCTCTAAAATTCACAATCGTATCGCAATCTTCTCGCAACATGTAAATTGCATACGTCATAGTTGATAGTAGAGTTGAAAGACCGCGAGTGTACTAAAACATTTTAATAAAGATATTCATCTTTCAACATGCTTTCAATTTTTATGGAAACTTTTTATCTTTGCTGACCGAATCGTGGACATCAGGTTTGATTTACATACATTATGATACATTACATAAATACATATCATCACGGCCGTCTCCAATTGGGGTAGGCAGAGGCTGTGGAACCAACGCTAATTGCTTCAATCCAGATATACTTTTTTCGCTTACTCGGTAGGGCACCATATAAAAGAGCAAGCCTGACTGGGGAAGGACCTCAACCTTACAGAAGACCACAGCCAAATAACAACACACAGTGGTGTAGTTGTATTCCTGTGTATATATGTCTGCAGCGCTCATTTAGGCATGCGTTTTGAAGGAAACGTTTTCCTATCCCAGGGATACTCCTACCAATGACAGGATCTGGATGACAGCCCAGCCTCCGCGCAGCGTCACTATGGCGGCATCAGGCACTCATGTGCGCGCCAACGTCCGTAGCCCCATTCGCCGGCGACGGATCGGACCAGCGAGGAGACTCTCCTCCCTGATCCGCTCCGTCGCCTCCTTCTGCGAGATAACGTCCTCGCAGACAGCGTTTGGTCCTGAGTTATCTACCAGCTGCTCGTAACATTCACAATTTCATCGGTAAATATATTAAAAAATATATTAACCCTATCCTCGCTCACGCATGGCCTATCTAACCCCTGTATATAATAACCGTAAGTTCACACAAGTAAATAACGTTTTCCTTTAGCGTTTCCGATTATGGCCGGGCCTATTATGTTTATCTTAGGTTCGCAAGACGTGTTGATTAAACGTAGTAACAATATGAGGCCGTTAGAACACCGCCATGTTTGTTTTGGGCCATCTAAGATACTATTTTAAGAGAGGTAATAATAATTTCCGCCGTACCCAATTTCGGTCAATTTTGAAGACTAGCCATCTGTGCGGAAGATATCATAGTGCACAAATGTGTGCGCAAACACAGGTGTAATCTATATTCTGTCACTCTCATTGTCCGATGGGTCGGCAATACGACACAACCGAAGAGACACGGGGGTATAAACACCGCCAATTTCTAAACTTCAGGCATCTAAATTGTGAATTTCTTGACAGAAGAATGGTATATCTCATTTTGGATAGACCCGGGAACCGAACCGAGCATTCCTTATGATTAGAAGTAGCACTAAGCCAACGCGGCAGTCAAGCACAGCAAAAATACCAAATATCTAAAGGTCGTAAAATTCCCGTCTTACAGTTTGAACAGCATTTTATTTAACGGCAAGTTACCTTGTCGAATCTCAGTTTACTCCGCCCAATTCTCTTCAGAGATCATTTAACAGTTTCCTTACAAAACGGATCAGGCAGGGGGAATTGGGGATTTTCAACCATTTTTAGTAGGCGTAACACAATCCTATGTCTGCTGATACAGCTCACTGTCCACCCGTCACAAAAAAAGATTATAAAAGATAGGATTCCGAATCTTTTGTCACATTTTTTATTTGGGTGATCAGAAATGATGAGCTTTGTGAAGTTACGTCTTGATGTAGGGGCGAAATGATTGATATGACATATAGCTATGTATAGAGTTAAAGTTTAATACATAGGAGACTAGTTATTGCACGCGGCTCCGCCCGCGTGGATATCGGTTATCGCGATAAAAAAGTAGCCTATGTGCTATTCCAGACTATAATACCACCACCACTTAGGCCTATATAAAGACTGTTAACAGTATGAACCGACTTTTAAAGTGCCTTTCAAAGCAAATAGACTCTATTAATATAGGGTAACTGCGTCTTTGGTAGCTTAACCCACAGTACCTCACTATGAGCACTTGGTTATGTGTTAAATAAATAAAGTTTCATAACTTCTGTTACCCGACGTTGCGGTCAAATTTTACCGACCGCGGTTACGGGTTAAGGTTCTTCTGGTGATCTAATTAATTTAAATCCCGTCTATTTATTAAAAAATATATAAAACTAGTAAAAACAAACTAATTATTTAACTACCTCACCAATTCAAAGAAACATATATTTTCACTCGAATGCGCGATAACAAAACCTATGTTTTTTAAACAAACATTGTCTGAGCTTCACAAACAGATTTGTTTCACAGATAAGGCTTATCAAACCAACTTATATACTCTTATATATTATACAACACCGTGATAAATATAACATAATATTACAACCCTGTAATCTTCCAAGTATAATTCGAAACAATACCTGTGTAACACTTAATGCGACGCCCAAAGGGTTGGTTAGGGCCGCCTTACATTCAGTTGCGCGACACGTCCCAATGCGCGGAAATTATGGCCCGCCTGGGTAATGTTACGGACTAAAAATATTTGTTTAAATTTCCAGGAAAATGATAGAGATAATACGCAAAAGAGATAACTACATATTTATTTTGAAATCAGGTAATCAGACCGTCAAAAATGTTAGTATAAACACATTTTATGAATTTACGGACCCATTTAATGAGTTTAGAAGATATAGAGATTTTATATTTGCATGTCACCAAGCATGACAAAATGTATAGGATCTATTTTCACTGTTTTACCTGTTTTTGTACCTACATTAAATAAATAATATTATTATTTTATGAGTACATCTATGTCTCGTAAAGAAACAATTTTATGTCCAGAGTAATACAAAAGTAAGTAAATATCGGACCTTGTTTGTACTATTTCTTAGGCATCAAACAAGCATTTAGCTTGTTTGATGTGTGTAGTTATTTGGCTGCAGTCTTTTACAGAGAACATAGGCACAAGACAGTTCAGTACTATTTTCTCTTCTCCTTATAGGCTTCTGTGGTAAATAAATGACTAGTAACAGTCGTGACGACTTTGAACGTGCTCTCTGAAGCACGGAGACGCTCAGATAAAACAGTACACCCCTATTATTAATGATAACGTTAGAGTAACAATCAATTGGTACATTAATACATAACCGCACACTAACCACAACCTCAGGGTGTCGCTACCTCGACGATATTAATCACACCACTCTCACGCTTCACGGTTATGATAATTAATTTTGACTGCCTTGGTGGTCCAGTGGCCGCAGTATGCACAAAGTTTGTGCTGTGAAGTTGTGGGTTCGATTCCCACACAGGACAAAAGTTTGTGTGACCCACAAAAAGCTCTTCTGAGTCTGGCTGTAATTTTTGTCCGTTAATTGTATGTTTGTAAAGTCCCCCGCGACTCAGAGCTTGTTTTTTAGTGCGGGAGTTGTCTTATAAAAAAATAAAAAATATAACATTATATATAAGCTAAGATAAAAAATATAACATTATATATAAGATAAATAAGCTTTCAACTAAAAGGATTTATTTTCCAAACATAAGGACAAATAGTTACTTACTGTAGTAGCTTTTTACTTTGGTCTTTTAACAGACTATATTCTATAATGAAGCCCCACTTACCTGTAAAGAAGAAATAAGATATTAGTATACAAACAAATGTATAAAGGTTTTTAGATTTAATAAAAAGGATTTTAAAAGAAAGAAAATAATACTTAATAAGAATTTCGTTCACGGCGGCTAATCTCAACGGAGACAGGCCTGGTTCACTTCGCTGTTTAGGTATAAAGCTACAAGTACCTAGGTAAAAGTAGGGATTTGACGTAAGTTTACGACATAATATTTTATATCGTAGACTCACGTCAAATCCCATAAATTTAATTTTTTGACTTTTCTATTCGACTATCGCTTGTCAAGAGGCTCTGATATACATACTACTACGTCTACTACTAAGTACCTACATTCCTATCCCACATGTCCAGATTTATATAAAAAGTCACTCGTTTACAAAAGTATAGTAAGTATCTACCTAAACCTAACAGGTACTTCAGATCAAAATTGATTGAAGTATCAACCATAATGTCGTCAGAAGAGATATGAAATACGCGATAGAAAGAGAGGCAACTTGTAGGTGAATAAAAATTTAGGTAAGTTAGCGCTGGCGAGCTGAATTGCGCTCCATTGTGCGGGCAAAGTTGCTATTTGTTTAAATGGTTTTGAGAAGTGAACCTTCTGTACTTGTACTATTCAGTAATTTGTGACGGAGACTTTATATAGCGCGAGATATATTATAGTGCACAAGTGTGTGCGTAAACACAAGTGCACTCTTTATTCCCTCACTATCATAATCCGATGAGACGGCAAGCCGACACGACCGCCGAAAGATCAGGCGTAGGACCAAGGGCTTTACGTGCTTTACGTTTATATCCAAACTCCGGACATCTTTTGCGAATTTATTGAGAGAAAAAGCCAATGCGAAACCCAATACCAATGTAATCCAACCCGGGGTCTCGTGATCAGCAGTCACACACATATACCACTGAGCAACCAAGGCAGTTAAAGAATGAAAAACCATCAAAAAAACATCCAAAACTAATTAAAAGTTGCAAACAATTAATAGTTTCTCACTAAATTATATCAATAAACAAAGTAAATATTAGTTTTGAACCCGCACCCAACTTTCCCAAGTAAAACAAAAGCCCTATGCCCATATCATAAGGTCATATGTTACCCAAGTTAATATGTAACCAAATATGACTGTGCTCAAACATGAGTGCGTGGGGTAAGGTTTCGACGGTACATTTAATTAAACGAACTTTATAGCTGTAGAACGGGTAGATGTGACTGATTTGATGAAGAGAGGTAGGGCACCATACTAGCGAGCAAGCCCGACTGGGGAAGGACCTCCACCTTACAGAAAACCACAGCCAAATAACTAAACACAGCGGTGTAGTTGTGTTTCTGTGTGTGAGAACAGGTCCCCAGTGCTCATTAAGGGAAGCGTTTTGAAAGAAACGTAGGTATTCCTAACCCAGGGATACTCCCATCTTAAATCCCTGGAGTACAAAAATGGGTTGGCAACACGCAAATAATACCTCCGGTACTGCAAGCGTCCGTAGGCTACAGTAACTGCTTAACATCAGGCGGGCCGTATGCTTGTTTGCCACCCAAGTAGTATAAAAAAAAATTAAACAAAAAAAATGTTCGGACTTCTCACTCTGATGAAAGAGACGAAAGACGAGACTTTATCCGCGTTAAACTTTTTTCTGAGCAATTTTCATTTTTTTGCGTAAAAACCTTTAACATAGTGTTAGAAATAGTTTTAAGAAACGTATATATTCTGTATTAACTTATATCCTCGTATGTACCTACTGTGTTTTAATATTGTCTTTACCATGTTTTCTTTATTAAATGTACACTTACTTTCCTCTGCATTTTTCATCACTCAAAGGTTTGCTGTAAGAGAACTCAACTTTGTGTTAAGCTCGCCTTTGTACATAATAATATTTTCGGGACAACTCACACATCGCTATCTGATCCCAAACTAGGTAAAGCCTGTACTATGGTAACCAGACAACTGATAAACATACTTATTTATTTCTAAATACATAATATATTATAGATAAATTACACCCAGACACAGAACAAACATTCGTGCTCACCACACACAGATTTGTTCTGGGTGGGAATCGAACCCACAACCTCCGGCGTAGCAGTCAGAGTCACTAACCACTAGACCAACAGGCCTGTCAATAATAAAGTTGTATGTTTGTTATCTATCTAGTTATGGATACCTCTCCACCCCCCGTCTTAGATTAAGTATAGAATATAGTTTCTGCATGCATTTGCACATGCATTTCTTAGAATGTAAGATGCGGACTCAGGTGTCTGTTCCACCGGATGAACCTCGCTTCATGTACAATTATATTCATTAATAAACCACCTCCAAATTGGTGTACACGTTAATCATTTTCTTTTATTTAATATGTTTTTAATCTAATATATAAAATCCTCGTGTCATAGTGTTCAACTTTGAACTCCTCTGAAACGGCTCGACCGATTTTCGTGAAATTTTGTGTGCATATTGGGTAGGTCTGAGAATCGTACAACATCTATTTTTCATGCCCCTAAATGTTAAGGGTGGTCCACCCCTAATTTTTTTATTTAATTTATTAGACAACATTTTTTGTTTTTATTTTTTTATGATTAAGCATCAAAAAATACATACAACCCCTAATTTTCACCCCTCTACGATCAACCCCTATATTACTTTTTTAGTAGCAAAACAACGTTTGCTGGGTCAGCTAGTAATTATATATTTTTTAAAACCCAAATATACGCCCCGACATCAAAAGTATCTTGTATTTTATTTTGTGTACATTAAAGAATTAAGAAATAAAGAAGTCGTTCTCAAATAATGGCGTGACCAAAGACAATTGGGATTCATTTTTATTTTTATATATAGTTTGACACAGGGACTAATAATACCACCGTTATCACTTGCGTGATAATAGTTGTAGTGAGAGGTGCGCGGGGCAATATTTCGGCGGTAAAATTAATTAAAAGGACTTTATAGCGGTAGAGGGGCTGATGTTCGGATTTCTCGCTCTGATGTAAGAGACGGAGATATTTGTAATGTCATTTGTGGATAAGAATTGGTACCTACTCATAGAGACAAGATTGTTTTAGATAGTGCGTGGATGTCGGTTATCACGATAAAAAGTATCCCATATTCTTCCCTAGGATCCTTTTATCAGGATCCTATTTCCTTCTATCTTCTTGGCAAATTTCATTATAATATGTTCAGCCGTTTAGTAGTGAAAGCGTAACAAACAAACTCACTTTCGCATTTATAATATAAGTATAGATAATACAGATAGGTATACAATACCACTATCGTAATTTACACAACCGCTACGAGAGCGTAGCTCCCTCTACGAAAATTGTCAAATTTCGTAATACTCAATTCTACGCAAGGTACGGTCGGCAACGGAGTTATCTGTACAGGGCCGCTATATGAAGATTAGTTTTTTAGGAAAACCAATGTATGAATTTGTGTAAAATATATATTTTTATCTGTAGGTTTAGTCTAATTGTACACTGTTACCAAATTCGGCAGAAATATAAGTCGTTTTATTTAAAAAAAACAAATCTTCATATAGCGGCCCTGAACAGTTAACTCCGTTGCTGTGTATACAACAATTTTATGGTAACATTGTTTTTGCCGAGCAACTTTGCAAAATGTAGCAGTATTCCTGCGTAGCTGTGTATATGACTTTATTAGTCAGACTTTAAGGCATTTGTCCTACGGCCGACGATAAACGAGAAACGATTAGAGATATTTGCCACGTGTGGGAATCGAACCCACAACTTTCAGCGCAGTGACCACCTAACCACTTTTTTCGGTTAAAAAGACAACTCCCGCACTAGGAAATAAGCCCTGTATCGTGGACTTTACAAACATACAATTAACGGACATAAAGTACCACACATTTTTTTGTCCCGTATGTGGATCGAATGTTAAATGGCGAGGTAAACACTTAAGCCACTGAACCAACCGTCAAATACAATAAAAAACAAACTACCCAACGTTGAACTTCCAAAGGTTATGTAGATATAATGATTTACCTGAAATACGATCATAAATTCGCTTACCTCGTAATCGTAAATATTTTACGTCATCGTCATAAATCAACTGTCAAATAATAAATTTAACCTTAGTACTAAATATACCTCTGAATTCTAAGTATGGAAAGTTAATATTACCCTCATTATTTTTAAATAATTACAAATTAAACTTTCATTCATATTAATACTAGCTGATAACCGCGGCTCTGCCCGCGTGGTATCAGTTATCGCGATAAAAGTACCCTATGACCTGCCCAAAAACACTATTTATCTCCTTGCCAAACTTCATTAAAATCTGTTTAACCGTTTAGTCGTGAAAAGGTAACAAACAAACATACATACATACAAATAGTGTTACTTTCGCAGTAAAGTATTTTCTTGGTAAATTTATTTAGTTCAATGAGGATTTGTACGGTCCACGGAAAAAAAACATAGATATTTCTGAAAGAGATAGGGCACCATCTATCCTGCACCATACAAGTGAGCAAGCCTGATTGGCAAAAGACCTCGCAAGAAACTACAGCCAAATAACTGACTACACGCAGGGTGTAGTTGTGTTCACTCTCATAGTCCGATGGGATGGTAATCCGACACGACCGGATAGAGATCAGACGTAGGACCAACGGCTTTATTTATTTTTGTTTCTTAAACTTCATACACAACATTTATGTATAGGCGGACTTAATGCCTGGGGCATTATCTACTAGTCAACCTTAGGGTGGTGCAGAGACAAACAAAGTAGGTGCATACAAGAAGTCCGGGTGAATCAGAAACTACTTAAAATTTATACAAGCAATTACATTAATATACTTTTATAATATATATTTATAAAAATGTATTCAATACATAAAGTAAATAATGTACTATAACAATACGTATTTACGTACTTTCCAACGGAGGGGTTTTGCTGTGTTTTTAGAAAATGGTAACCCATCTACCGACTGACTGCGATAAGCTTGCTGGCAGATCTTTCGATCCACGCTTAATATTTAGCTACGAGCCCTTCAAATGTTAAACAAATAACAAATGAATAACTCTGTTGTTGTTGCTAACTGTACAAATGTACTTAAGTTATATATTTGCCCTTGTTTGTTAAGATTGATGATGGCTGTTCAGTTTCGTGTACTGCTTGCAATTGGGTTTTAAATAGGGCTTTTGTACTACTGGTAGCCGATTGGAAAAGTAATCGAATTGCAAGCAGTTGTCTGTTCAATCAAACCATTTGGACTTTTTTATACTTCTTAGGTGGCAAACAAGCCTTATGTTAAACAGTTACAGTAGCCTATGGACGCTTGCAATACCAGAGGTATCACTTGCGTGTTGCCAGTCCATTTCGATGGAATATCCCTGGGATAGGAAAACGTTTCTTTCAAAACACATCCCTAAATGAGCGCTAGAGACCTGTACTCACACACGGAAACACAACTTAACCGCTGTGTGTAGTTATTTGGCTGTGGTCTTCAGTTAAGTCCTTTCCAATTCGGGCTTGCTCGCTAGTATGGTGCCCTACCTCTCTTAAAAAATGTTGTAGATACACTTTTTATGAATGAGACATCAATCTCGTCGTGATGAATGAGCGACATAACTACAGGTAGGTACTACCTACGTCATCTCATCTCACTAATTGGTACCGAGTGAACAGGTCTCTAATTAGGGCGACCTTTATCACCTCGCCTGATTGAAGCCGTGTCGAGAATGTAACATGTACTTCTACCCTACGTATATGATGGTTTGTCACTGTATAAAATTGTTTTTTTTTTAAACAACTCTCGCACTAAAGAACAAGCTCTGTGTCGCAGGAGACTTAACAAAACATATAATTAACACTAATGACACCCAGACTCAGAATTACTCTTTGTGGGTCACACAAAGTTTTTGTTCTGTGTGGGAATCGAAGCGACAACCTCGTGCATAGCAGGCGCATACTGCGCACACTGGACCACCGAGGCAGTCAAAATTGGTATATTTACCTTACATGTTTCTGATGTAAGGGGAAGAGTGTATTGTTTACGTTTACGGTTGGTTGTCATAATTTTTATGTAGATTTCTTTGTTTTTTTTAAGTGAAAACTTCTTAAGGCGCGTTGAGCATTTTTTGGAAAAAAAATCTTTGAACTTGCGTCATCGTCACCGAACGCTTTTCATATTCAAAAATAATAATCTAATAGCTCGACGATACAATTCACAAGTTACTTAGTTTTCACTTCTATCGGCAGTCCTAAAAGACTTCCCCGCATGTTTTTTTTTAATTTACTATATCGCCTGTGTCGTGTTATGGTTACAGTATTGCAGGATTAGAATAGACCTAGAATATAAAAATTATTCCCTTTCATTTGCATTGATTTTATACTTCTTAAGTAGTTGGCAAACGAGCATACGGTCCGCCTGATGTTTAGCAGTTACCATAGCCTACGGATGCTTTTTTTTAACACCAAGGCTTTAAGATCGAGTACCTATCCCTGAGATGGGAAAACGTATTTTATAAAACGCGTCCCTAAATAAGGGCTAGAGACTTGTTATTTAAAAACATATCATAGGTAGGTACTTGGCATACTTTTGTTTATCCTGACGATATTTACGCATACAGCTAATGCATAATTTTTTTAAGCATAACTTCTCTAAGCGTAATAATGTTTGAGCATAACATTAATTATTAGTTCTTAGTAACTATGTCATAATAAATTAGCCTAAAGGGTCAACATAAACTGTATGCCAAATACAATTGTATTATTATATAAAAATATGCCAAAATAGTAAACATTCGAAAAGAAGGAAAAATCCCTGGAAAAATTGCGTCGATAAGTGACACCTAGAGGTGTCATGTATTGCCTGCGTCCATAGGCTATTAGTAAGATTAATTTTAGCAAAGTGAGATATTCAACAGGCATCCATTGTTATTGTATACAATACCAAACTGTTCAATATTTGTAATTCCGTGCCACCAGTTAGTCACAAAACCAAACAATGTGTCGGAAAATATACCGCGAAATATTGTAACCTATATTGTACATAAATTAAAATTATATAATACTAGCTGTTGCCCGCGGCCCCGCCCGCGCTGATGTCGGTTATCGCTGTAAAAAAGCCTTTGTGTTATTCCAGACCATAATCTATCTCTGTGCCAAATTTGAGCAAGATCCGTTCAGTAGTTTTTACGTGAAAGAGTAACAAACATCCATCCATCCATCCACACTTACAAACTTTCGCGTTTATAATATTAGTAAGGACTAGCGGCCCGTCCAGGATTCGCACGGGTGAGGACATAAAGAAAACTAAGAAGAATTTAGGGCACTTTTTTGACACCTTGGGTTACGTTACTTAAGTTTTAGTAAGGATCCCTAATCTTTTCTAGCAATAAATATATCGTATGTCACTCAGGGTGAATGTAGCTTTCCAATGGTGAAGGAATTTTTGAAATCGGCACAGTAGTTTTTGAGTTTATTTATTACAAACATACACACACACACAAAGATACAAATCTTTCCTCTTTATAATATAATAATTAATATATATAAATATAGATAGCATAACATTATTATATATATAGCATAACATCAATTTTGGGTTTTTAGACTAGTGGTAAGAGAAACTGAGGTTGTGGGTTCAATTACACCATAGCCTCGAGATGTAGTAGCCCTGGGATAGGAAATCGTTTCTGTAATCCCTAAATGATTTTGGTAATTGATGGTAATTTTGTGATTGGGAATTACACTACATCATCGAAGACCACAGCCAAATAACTACATACAGCGATGTAGTTGTATTCTTGTGTGTGAGTACAGTTCTTTAGCGCTAATTTAGGGATGCGTTTTGAAAGAAACGTTTTTCTATCCGAGGGATACTCCATTCTAAAGAACGGTGTAAAATAATGGGTCAGCAACACGCAAGTGATACTTCTGGTATTGCAAGAGTCCATAGGCTACGATAACTGCTTAACATCAGTCGTATGCTTGTTTGCGTTCCAAGTAGCATAAAAAAAATACCCTACCATCCGCCACAAACTTACTTTACAAACTCAAAATTCATTTAGGATACATTTATGAAGGTCATAAATTATGTTAATGGCAGAAAGATGATGTCAGCTAATTTTCCTTTGGCTATTTCGCTGACGTGAAGTCATGAAAAGAACTAGCAAGCAACTCAGGCCTTTTTTTTGAATCGCCAGATAGTTCCAAATAACCAACACTAAGAACACTCAAATCTGAAATACCAATCTGTGAAAGTGCGAAATTCTAGCAGCTGGATGAGCGCATACTCCATGCTCTTATGCACACTTGAGCAATTAGCCAGACGGCTCAAACCTCTACGACAAAACATTCCTCATCATAAACATCTCTACAACACCATGTACCTACCTACCTACACATAAATCCCACGAGCCACCCCGTGCATATCCCTTGTTATATTAAATTCTTAGATATTATCCCTCCATATGAGTGTGCTTGTGGCTCGTATAACAAAGGGTACCGACATATTAGATTGTGGAATAAAGAATTAAATTTAAAGTACGGTTTTGAGGGTAATATTTAAAAATAAGGAAGGAAATTGAGTAATGTATGCCTTTTCTGGGTTTTGAAAGTCACTGGTAATTAAAACGTTTGATATCGAAATATAATAGATAAATAGGTTCAGGCCCAATAGGTCTAATTTATAAAATACTAGCTGTTGCCGGCGGCTCCGCCCGCGTGGATGTCAGTTACCGCTGCAAAAAGTAGCCTATGTGTTATTCCAGACCATAATCTATCTGTGTGCCAAATTTCATCTAGATCCGTTCAGTAGTTTTTACGTGAATGAGTAACAAACATCCATCCATCCATCCATCCATCCATTCTTACAAACTTTCACATTTATAATATTAGTAAATATGTCCAATTCGCATTTGATCCAATTCGTAATTGGTCTAATTCAACTGCTAATTGGACATATTTTTGAACAATTAATTATACCAATTGCGCCTACAGTGATAAATATAAAGGTGGTATGTCACCATACAAGGGAGCAAGCCCACTGGGGAAGGACCTCCACCTTACAGAAGACTACAGCCAAATAACTACTCACAGTGGTGTTGTTGTGTTCCTGTGTGTGTGTACAGGTCTCCAGCGCTCATTTAGGTTTACGTTTTAAAAGAACGTATTCCTATCACAGGGACATCCCCATCTTAAATCTTTGGCGTAAGAAATGCGTTGGCAACATGCAAGTGATACCTATGGTATTGCAAGCGTCCATAGGTGGTAACTGCTTAACATCAGGCGGGCCGTATGCTTGTTTGCCACCCAAGTAGTATAAAAAAAATCATATACTACAAAGTAAATTAGATTTAGGAACCCTACTCTAGCGTTCGCACCTTATTAATGGTAAACGTAGTCCGTGTTAGGCAGTAAAATGTTAGGGTACCCATCTGATACCTACATTTACTATTCGTGACGAAGAAATTGTATATATTTTATAGTTAACCTAGTTTTTGGATGGCATTGACTAACTGAATGTACAAGAGATTTTTTCATTTATTTAGGAACTTAAATCTTGTCGGTTGAACAATGGAAACTAGTCTCTATTTACACCAGGGCTTTCAGATGAAGCATCCCTGGGATAGGAATACGTTTCTTTCAAAACGCATCCTTAAATGAGCGCTGGAGACCTGTACTTCCAAACAGAAACACAACTACACCGCTGTGTTTTGTTATTTGGCTGTGGTCTTCTGTAGTGAAGTGTGGTGAAGGTCCTTCCCCAGTCGGACTTGCTCGCTAGTATGGTGCCCTACCTAACTTTCTTTTTTAAACAACTCCCGCACTATTGTACAAGCCCTGTGTCGCGGGGGACTTTAAAAACTTACAATTAACAGACACAAAGTACATTCAGACTCGGAAAACCCATTTATGGATCGCACAATTTAAAAATAAATGGCGAGGTAGCCACTGAAGCCACTGAACCCACCGTGCTCTCATTCTTCTGATATAACTCAAAATTAAATAAAACCTATCAGACTCGATTATCTCTTTCTCTTCTTGTAAAAAGCTTTGTCTTTTTCAGTCGCTGTCAAACTAAATAATAGGTTGCGAGATATACGGCACGGTACCGACTTCTGTAATTTAGTTATTTTTCGGTATTTTTAGTCTTGTTAATAAATGTATTCGTTGTTTTCATTCACTTGTTGACAACGCGCTACTTGAGGAATTTGATTGCTGAGAACCCTTAATAAAGAAACGGTAGGGATGAAGGGTTTAAAAAGGAAATTATGAATTAAGAGTTGTATAAGGGTATATGAAGCATCCGAAAACATAATTATGGTTTTTAATATATGGCCGAAGGTTTTGATCTTGAAGTAAAAATGTGTTGAAAATGATGTGATGTGATGACTGTGGTCTAAATCGCATAATATATATTTTTTTGTTACCCTACTATTTACGAGTAGACCCGTTGTGCATTATAGTATGGATATCTCTCTATTTAAACATTTTATTTTAATTGTTAGCTACTAGAATAAGTATTAAACATGGCGAGACTTGTTGACTATTAAAACATTCTCACAATTTGGACATTTTAGGAATTGGGCATTTTGAAACCGTTGGACATTTTGAGAATTGGACATTCTGCACTTGCAACGTACAAATCGTGTTAGTAGTTAGATACTTTGGCTACTGAGCCCAAGGTCGTGTGTCCCACCCAAGACCAAACATTCTCCGGATTCTCTCGCTTGTATGGGGCAATAATTATCTTTTATTTTTAATCTCGTTACCCCATTAAACTAAAAACTCACTGCAATACGAAATAATAAAGCTAAAAAGATGAACTGAATACGGATACTATAAATAATCTAACATGTTCACACATCCTCTAAAATGTAAACACACAATCATCCTTTGTTAAATACCAGTCGGTATCATGTTATATATCTGTCAACAATACTATTGAAGTTAAATAAAGCATGTGTTATTTCAACATAATTTTATAGGCGAAATAGTGGGGAAATACATAGATTATATTAGAGACTACATATTGGATATGTGATCGTAATAATTAATGAAAATAAGTGGTGAAACCTAGTAAATATAAAGTTTTTTATACATCACTTGTTTGACTGCCTTGGTGGTCCAGTGGCCGCAGTATGCGCCTGCTGTGCACGAGGTTGTGGGTTCGATTCCCACACTGGGACAAAACTTTGTGTGACCCACAAAGAGTTGTTCTGAGTCTGGGTGTAATTTGTGTCCGTTAATTGTATGTTTGTAAAGTCCCCCGCGACACAGAGCTTGTTCTCTAGTGCGGGAGTTGTCTTTTTAAAACGAAACGAAAACTAAGGTGACAAACAGTGCTAATTATAGGTAATCATGATCTCAACCCATAAACGTCCCACTGCTAGGCACGGGTTCCCTCTATACATCTGGAGGGATATTAGCATACTAAATCACGCTGGCCAGACGAATTGGTATTGGTCTGCCTGACTTAGTCTGCCCTTAGTCGACTCATACGACACCCTTGGGATGCAACGGGGTGGTGACATTTGTATTCTTAATCCTTCACCACAGGGACAAACTTTAGGGTATTTTTTTTTAAATAAGGTGTGAGGTCGGCAATGCGCAAGACATATATGGTATCCTTGTGAAGGCCATGGGGGTACCTATTTACCGTGATAAAACACGCGGGCGGAGCTCCAACTAACAGCTAGTATTATAAAATGCATCTAATTTAATAATACTATAAAAAAGAAAGATTTGATTTGTTTGTTACGATTTAACTCAAAAAGTAATAAACCTATTTAAAAAATTCTTTCACCATTAGAAAGCTACATTATCAGCGGGTAACATAGACTATATTTTAATGAAAAAAAATAACGAGAACCCTACGAAAACTTAACAAATGTCCACCCGTGCGAAGCCGGGACGTGCCGCTAGTGTAATATAAATAGCTAGTATTAAAAGTGGTAAAAAATCCTTTAAGACATAAGTCCGCCGTTTAAAATTTTATTATGTTCGCCCTCAGACTAATAGAATAAGATAGACGGAGCGTGTAGAACTCGCGCGTGAAGCCGCCAAAAGTCATACTAAATAGCAATGTCATACGTTTTCGTTTTCGCGCGCAGTCGATTTGAGCCGCTAGTGAGTACGCACGTCTAAACACGTTTTGACAAAATATTATTATAATGCCGTATTGTGTAGTAAAACGTTGTAAAAATACTTCAGAGCGGCTCAAATCGACTGCGCGCGAAAACGAAAACGTATGACATTGCTATTTAGTATGACTTTTGGCAGCTTCACGCGCGAGTTCTACACGCTCCGTCTATCTTATTCTATTAGTCTGAGTGTTCGCCATTGTACACAGTACATTCTCTTTATTTTTCTCTTTTTGTTTTTAAAAGACAACTCCCGCACTAGAGAACAAGCTCTGTGACGCAGGGGACTTTAAAAACATACAATTAACCGACACAAATTACACCCAGATTTAGAACAACACTTTATGTGTCACACAAAGTTTTGTCCCGTGTGGGAATCGAACGCACAACCTCGTGCACAGCAAGCGCATACTGCGGCCACTGGATCAAATGTCAATATGGCAGATTTAATTCAAACCTAAACCTTACCTGTAAACCAGCCCCTCACAAGAAACACACCTCAATCGTAGCCACTTCCCAACGTACGCAAACAATGTTTATTTATCATCTTTCAAATGTTTACTCCTAACTAATTGAATGTTTTGACAAGCAATCTGACGGTGACGGGCCTCCAGCTCCCGACTCGCATGTATTTATAGAATATATAGGTTAAATAAATGGCTTTAAAGTTTAATGTATTTATTGTAATCTTGTTAATTAAAAGGTAAAAGGGTATTGAGTGGCAATTAAGATGTAGGGCAAAGAAGTGAGCAAGCTCGCCTGGGGAAGGATCTTTTTTATACAACTTAGATGGTAAACAATCATATGATTCGCATGATGGTAAGCAGTTACTGTAGATTATAGACACTTGCAATACGATAGGTACCTACCGGTATTATGTAAATATCTTTGGAAGACTTACACACGGCCATCTGATCCCAAATTAGGAAAAGCCTGTACTATGGCAAATGTTTTTTTTTTTGGCCAACCCTTTAAGAACCTAATAACTCGTTTCTTGATATAGTCCCTCGAGAGAACCTCGGCAGATAACTCATACAATCTAATCGTACGTGGTAGGAAATGCCTACGAAACCATACAGTACGGCATGTTTGAGGTGCTAGGATGTGAGGATGTACTCCCTGTCGGTGGCGAGAGGTGCGTTGATAAATTACAGTTAGACCCAGAATAAATCGACTGCCTTGGTGGTCCAGTGGCCGCAGTATGCGCCTGCTGTGCTCTAGGTTGTGGGTTCGATTCCCACACAGGACAAAACTTTGTGTAACCCACAAAGTGTTGTTCTGAGTCTGGATGTAATTTGTGTCCGTTAATTGTATGTTTGTAAAGTCCCCCGCAACACAGAGCTTGTCTTCTAGTGCGGGAGTGGTTAAAATAGAACCCACACCTCCAGCTTAGCAGTAAAACCAGTAGACCAACAACCCAGTAATGTTATAGTCGTCCAGACCGATTCGGTCACGGCGCAAGACATGTTATAGTGCACAAGTGTGTGCGCAAACACAGGTGCACTCATTATTCCTTTACTATCATAGTCCGATGGGACGGCAATCCGACACGACCGGAGAGCTTTACGTGCTTTCCAAGGCACAGGGATGTAAACACAGCAAATTTCTAAACTTAGCGCATCTATTGTGAATTGCTTTTAGAACCCGACCCGCCGGCCGATTCTCTAAGAAACAGCGATGGCAAACTGACAGTTGTGATTGCTCGGTGACGGAACAATCTATTGACTAAGCGTCAAAAAGGGCTCTTACGGAATACCGATTTTCAATCTGACAGCCAGATTTTGCTCGATTTTTGCGGTGGCTCGGTTTTTGCTCTTACAGAATACCGGTGCCGGTAATCAAATCACACACATCGACTACTGAGCCACCGAAGCGCTATTGTAATCGAGTCACAAATCAACTTATGTACAGTACTGCTATAAAACTGATAAATATATTTACATATCGCTAGGGTAGCTTGTTTACGACCTACATTATCAATGGCTAACAACGGTAATTGATTATGATTGATTCGTATAGATAAAGTTAAACGGGTGTACCTTTTATCTAGGTTCTATTATTTGTTTCTATTTAACGTTATATTGTAGGAAAATAGCGTTATGGAAAAAGCCTATGGGCCTTATTAATAAACGTGGAAGAAAAGGGTTAATTTTTTATAAATTATTTGGGTGGCAAACAAGCATACGGCCCGCTTGATGATAAGCAGTTATCGTAACCTATGGACGCTTGCAATACCAGAGGTATCACTTGCGTGCTACCGACCCATTTATTTTTCTTCAGTTCTTTAAGACGGAGTATACCTGTAAGTAATTATAAAATAAAGGTTTTTGCAATTTTATGGTGTACAATAAAGAATTATCTATCTATCCTCTTCGATCGAGATAGCTTGTGTCGTGCCTTTTTTCTCCTAATAGCCTAGGCTTTTCACTGACACATCACTTGGTTAAGCCTCGATTAAAAACTAATCTAATAGCATACACAAGCTAATACCCAGCTGGTACAAACTAATATACCACGATCGCTCATATACATGGAGATGCGATCATGTCTAAACGATACGCTGCATCTTCGCTCTAATGATATCTGCGTCATCGTTATGACGTCACGACTTAGTGTGCCGTTGGTATAAAGTGGAAATTAATGTAGGCTATATATTTGTATACATTTTAAGATAGTAAGTATTTTACCATGAAAAAGAGAGAGGCTATTGCCATAGATGATCTCAAATCCAGAATTCATACGCCGCCACTTATTTTTTTTAACAGAAATACCTAATTACACTATGCCCGAATCGGGAATCAAAACTGCCTGACTATTGGCCGCCATCACAAGCAGATTATTCTCCTGCTGATCTAGATTGACTAATAACCTAGAGGTTGAGGATTTGATTCCCACTCAACACAAGTCTTTGAACGATGAGCATGATTTTTGTTGAAAATGTGTGTTTGTTGAAAATTGAAGTCATATGATGATAAGAGTTTTTGTTAAGAATTTTGGTAGTTTATTTCATTAATTTGACATTCGAAAGAAGAAGACAACTACACCACGTTTATTAATAAAGCGGAAAAGTATATCCTATCTTGTATTTTAACAACCAATCTCTATTTATTTCCCAGTCTATCTTGACTTTAACCTCAAGCGACAGAAACGGACCTTCGAACATCAATATATTAACAAAACAAAGGTGCTTAGGTCCTTTATGTCAACACGACATCCATTCGGGCACTACGCGGTGACGTGAGGTGAAAAAAACTGTATACCCTTTGATCTGTACCTTAGTACGGACACGAGGGGTCACATGAAAATTGAAAAGTATGGACAAAATATTTGAAGTGAAATCTTCTTTAGGCGCGTTGACTACTTTTTGGGTGAAAATCAAAAAAATCATGGAATCGCGTCATCGTCCCCGAACGCTTTCCATATTCAAAAATAATAATCGCGTGTACGCAAATACTTCACTAAAATATATTTCGGTATTGGCTAATCTCCATTGAGATAAGCCTTCCAAAATCCATTTAGAAGTCATTATTATTATATCTACAGTTATTTAGTAAAGAAATCTCTTAAGGTCATAAGCTGAAAAGCTGCTTAAATGCGGCTCAGAGATTCAACACACCTTCGAAATCCCGAAAGTTTGGTATCCATACTCCGTAGCCACCACGTCTCTTAGGACCGCAGTCCTAAATAAATACAAAGTATGGACACAATGGCTGAACATTTTTAAAATGCGACCTGTGAGACCGTGGCATACTCTGTTTACACAGTCGGGTTACATTAAGGTGAGGGTACAGACGTGAATACATATTTAATTTTGTTTTAAGATGGTTATTGTTGCTTATTTTTTATCGAGTGGTAAGTAAGGAAGCAAACATGCATACGGCCCGCCGATGTTAAGCAGTTACCGTAGCCTAATGACGCTTACAACACCAGGGGTATCACTAGCACTTTGCCAGTTCTTTTAAAAAAATTATAACTCTCGCTTGTTCTTGATAACCCCCTGCTATCTCTTGGGAAAACGTGGATTGGGAAGCTAATCGTATATGGTAGAAAATTACGGCACGATAGGGGTTCAAAGATGTGAGGATGAACTCCCTAGCAATGGCGGGAAGTGCATTAGTAAAATGTGGACGTGGGCAAATCCTCGGAACACAGCCCGTTGTACAGGCGATAGAACACACACAAGGAGGCGAAGTATCTTCTTAAACTTAGTGGATCAATACCGCCTGTGAGCTTGGGATAGTCAACAATCCTCACAGCGCGTCTTTGGATCGAGTCAAAAGGTGCAAACTGGCATCCTGGTGCTTCCGTTCAAAGGTAGCAGCAGTACTCTATGTGGGGCCGGATTCGTGCTTTGTAAAGCAACAATCTTTGCCCCACAGTGAAGTGCCGTTTTGCTCTGTTGTTTACATTTTATATTCATGAATGATTAACATATTTAATTCACAATACGACAAACAAAGTTTAAACACACACACACATATATGTATATAAAACCACGTTACATTGATTACAAAAGGTAGCCATATTGTAAATTAAATGTACCTGCACACATTTCCCAAAGGGGTACAAACAACAAAGAGTTCGGATTTTCATTTAATACATCTCTTCTCTTTCGCTCATTTTTTTCATAGCTTCAATATATCCAAATAATCATATATATAGAATCATTTGTTGTCAGGACGATATGCGACGAAATGAGGGTAGTCAAAGAAAAAGGACAATAAAGTTGGAAGGCCTACGTTAGGCAAATGAGAGGCCAAATTTGACTGAAGTTAGTCCAATTGGAATTCTGAATAAGTTAAAAACTACGCCTTTAAATGTCTTCTATAAAGTATTGCTATAATGCTATTTTTAATATAGGCGAAACCTAAAAGTAGTTCGTTCAGAATCCTTACTAATATTATAAATGTGAAAGTTTGTGAGAATGGATGGATGGATGGATGTTTGTTACTCTTTCACGTAAAAACTACTGAACGGATCTGGATAAAATTTGGAACACAGATAGATTATGGTCTGGAATAACACTAATAACACATGGAATAACATCTATTATTGACTAGCTGTTGCCCGCGGCTCCGCCCGCGTGTATGTCGGTTATAGCTGTAAAAAGTAGCCTATGTGTTATTCCAGACCATAATCTATCTCTGTGCAAACATCCATCCATCCATCCATTCTTACAAACTTTCGCATTTATAATATTAGTAGGATGATACAGAAAACGATAATGATAGATGAAATGAAGCTACTTAGCCGATGACGGCAGCAATTTCCGCGTAATGCGATATCTACTCTTTCTTACTACAAATTTAATGGTTGTATAAGTCAAATATTTACAACACTTTTACCATAAAAAACCTTATTAAAAAATACTTGACTAAAAAAAGATGACATAAAATGATGGGATCCTTTGACCGTTCGGTTAAAAGTCACCCTAATGAGTTAATAATTACATAGGTACAAAGACAAAAAGACACCAAACAGATCTTTCAAGAAAGGATTTTTAATTGTAATGTTTATAAATATTTATAAAGTACATCTGTCCATTCATTTGCATATTTAACAAAGTCATCATCGGACCGAGCCGGATATTAAACTGAAATGAGACTGAAAATGTTGAATTTCACATTAAATTATCTTGTCTTTCTGCTTTCAATGTTTTGGTGGTTAGCGCAATGTTATTACGTGTAATCAGACCCCATTCACAGAATGCTGAATAGGAAGTTTAAAACCTATTTCTAGGTCTTTCTGCGACTTCATTTGCGGGACTGAAATATTACTCTACCTTAAATAGAAATATTTTAAGTACTTTTACTAATTAATTCGTACAAGTAATATGATAATGGCCTCCTCTTAACAGAGACTAGCCATCTGCGCGGGAGATATTGCACAAGTGTGTGCGCAAACACAAGTGCAATCTTTATTCTCTCCTACTCTCATAGTCCGATGGGACGGCAATCAGACACGACCGGAGATAGATCAGGCGTAGGGACAACGACTTTTCGTGCTTGTCAAAGCACGGAGGTGTAAACACCTTAAATTTCTGACAGAGACTGAAGATTCAATTAGTCTCAATCTAATTGAATTTTCGGTCTCTGTCAGAAATTGAAGGTGTTGAGAGGCACCTTTACACATGATTAAAAAAGGAACATCCCTAAACTTACAAAAAATAATATAAAATAGAAAAAAATATTACAGAATAAGTCTTAAAATACTCTGATAAACCATAAAAAGTGTTCTCATAAAGCCATCAGTAAATTAATATCTGTATACAAGACATGTTTAGCAAAAGGTACCGTTCTGAACAAATTTTCATATTTATATTATAATATAATATTCGAAACATATTAAAATTTCTTACAAACTTATTTCATAATGGTTATTTATCACAGTTTTATGAGAGAACAGCTGGCTCAATCTATTTTAGGAGCGACGCTAATATTGAAATACATTTTTTTAATACTACCTGGGGCACAAACAAACCTTTCGGTAAGCAGTTACCGTAGCCTATGGAAACTAGTAATGTCTCATATATTACTGGTTTTCATAGGCTTGTTATACTGGCATCTTTTTTTACTTTTAAATCTATCTGTGGTGTGTGTGTATTGGTAAACAAGAATACGGCTCGCCTGATGTTAAGCAGTTACTGTAGCCTATGCCCGCTCGCAATACCAGAGGTATCACTTGCGTGTTGCCGAACCATTTTTTTTAACAAAGGCTTTAAGATGGAGTATCCCTGGGATAGAAAAAGTTTCTTTCAAAACGCATTCCTAAATGAGCGAGATCTGTACTCACACACAGTCACACCGCTGTGTGTCGTAATTTGGCTGTGGTCTTCTCGCAAATTGTGATGTATTTAAATAATTTCATGCCTTGATCGTTTTTTGTATGTAATGTGCTAGCTGTAATTGTTTAAACTTTGAAGATACTTTTATTATTCCAACAAAGAATTTATATAACGTAACATTTAAGTAAAGTTTGGTAAGCATGTCACGTGGTAAGTTTTATTTAGCTGTGTATCATTGAATATTTTGTGCCTTGCATGGGACAAACACCGGGAGACCTATAAATCGTGACGTAACATACTTAGGGTTGTCACGAACTAGATTAATAATTCTTGTTGGGAATCTAGCTCGTAGAATGAGTCGAAAGAATTCTCTAGGAATGTGATATCATTTTGCAAGGTTTTTTTCATGTCCTTTCCCGGAATACTATCTATCTCCTTTCATTAAGATCCGTTCAAACTCACTTTTGCATCTATATAAATAAAAATGAAACCCCCCAAATGTATTACGATCGACTGCACCAAATTATATAATTCATTTTTTTTTGTGCTTGTTATTGTCAGGACAAGGTTTCATCATCATCATCATCATCATCTCAACCCATAAACGTCCCACTGCTGGGCACGGGTCTCCTCCAAACATTTGGAGGGATATTAGCCTACTATACCACGCTGGACAAGGTTTGTATAGAAGTAATTAAAAGAAAATATTCAAGTAAAAAATATGGCGGAACTAAGTTCGCCGGTTCAACTAGTTTATAATATAAGTAAATACTTAGTTCTGCTATCACCGCCTGTATCAATCGTGAACTCAAACTCAAAATTCATTTATTCATTTAGGTTACAAAGTAACACTTATGAAGGTCATAAATTATGAATAAGCCAAAAAGATGATGTCAGCAAAATGCTCCTACGGCTAGTTCGCTGACGTGGAGCCTTGAGAAGAACTAACAAGAAACTCAGGCCACGCTTTTTAATCGCCGGATAGTTACAATCTTTTGTAAAATACAAGTATGATAGTATGCAAGCTGATGCAGTCAAAACACGATACTTACTTTATTCATAAAATAAGGTACTACTTAGTATCTACTGGTCGTGCGAGAAAAAAAAAGCCGCTTGCTTAAGTTCAGTAGCTGTTAAAAAAGAAGCAGTATGCATAAATCTATGCGACTACAAATCCAGCTGATTTCCGAAGGTCAAATACAATACAAGTGAGGCTATATATTATAAATATTTTTATTTTAAACTAAACAACAAACGCGACTTGTTTATAATTGGACATCTGTATTCCGAGTTCAAACAACTATGACCCGTGAGTCAATAAGGGTCAACTCATTTATCAAAACCGGTCTACCAGTTCAGACGTCGCGACGGGACAAACATATTAACATTAAATGATTTAATTGTGAACTTTTGACAGCGTATAAAACGACTTATGTTAAAATATGACTGTTATCTGAAGATTTTTTAAAGTTAAATAGACAGAATTTTTGAATTATTTAAGCCAAACTTAGATAGCAGAATCCGATAGCTGTAAGGGCGGCTAGGTTCTGGAGTGGCCAGTGTCAACTAGAAAACGCAACGTAGGCAAGGTAACCAGGTCAACCGACAGAGAAGGTTGAAGGCAACCGAATGCTGTAGAATTCCTTGGAGAAAACTATGTGGCGGGTAGTAAATTAATACATTAAACTATACTTATTTTTTATATTGAATTTAGAGTCAGACGAGGCAGTAACTCACTTAAAAAATATCTTGATCTATAAGGTTGCCTGTAAAAAAAAAAGATTTTAGCGATAAGGCCGCCCATTGTGTATTACCAGTAAGCAATATGTATCTACTCGTATTTTGGTGTATAAACAGTTATCTATCTAACTCACCTAAATGTGATAACCTGCATTCATAGACTTCGACAATGCCACGTGCACAGCCAAGTGTACAATATTCAACGGTTGAACAAAATAAATTTTGTTTCACAGAGGAATATAATCAAAATGTTGACTAACATCTCTTCGATAAAAAATGTAAGAATTATTCGTAATCACATGTTGTTACAGCAACCCTAACAGTGTGCATAAGTAAGGGGGGAACCTTTTTATTCTCTACGGGATTGATTGTAATTCTTCTAGACGTGTTTATGTACCAGCTGATTACATATTTATTTATGGTGAAGCTTCTGACAGCCAGATTGCCATCTTGTTTTATTGTTACATACATATTCGCGATTTATTTCTCTTATTGGGTTAAGTGGAATGGGTGTCTTGTTTTATGCTTTTTTTTTTATTCTACGTGGGTGGCAAACAAGTAGTATAGTAGGCTAATATCCCTTCAAGTGTATCGAGGAGACCCGTGCCTAGCAGTGGGACGTTTATGACTTGAAATGATGAGTATAAGTGTCAAAATATATTTAGCATTTGGCTGGGGAAATTCAAAGTCCTTAAGAAAACCATTTTTTTTTAAATTTGAATATCTAACAAGACTTTCAGTCGAACATCTGTTACATTATTTCTTTCCTTGTTGTGCCGCCATTTTACTAAAGACATTCAAAAATGCTAATTGAGTTTTTTAGTTTACGATCAGAGTTTGAGAGTAAACTTCGACAACGTTATTTAGATTAATTTATTTTTCGTACATATTTCTTTTGTGAGGATGGACTTGTAGCTAAGTATAAGCCGAACTATATCCTTCTAATATTATAAACGCGAAAGTTTGTAAGGATGTATGATTGTTACTCTTTCAAACAAAAACTACTGAACGGATCTGGATGAAATTTGGCATAGAGATCGATTAAAGTCTGGAATAGCACATAGGCTGCTTTTTATCCCGGAAAAATCTCTGTTCCCGAGGAATTGTATGCGCGGGCGAAGGCATGGAAAGAACCTAGTATATAATAAATCTGCAAAGTCCAGCAAGCTTGCCGCGCTTAGTCAAGAGATTTAGGGAAGGACTTCCATCTTACACAAGACCACAGATGCGTTTTGAAAAATACGTTTTCCTAACCCACTGGACATTCCACCTTAAAGCCCTGGTGTAAAAAAATAGTTCGGTAACACCGGTACTTCTGATATTGCAATCGTCCATAGGCTACGGTTACTGCTTATCATTAAGCGGGCCGTATGCTTGTTGGCCACCCAAGTAGTATAAAAATAAGTCAACAGATAGATAGATGACCATGTTCTTAGAACACAGCGAGTCACTGCCGTGCCCTGCTCTGATACCGTATTTTATAACGTAAAAACGCTGTAAAAGCCTGCATTAATATTAATAAATAACAATTAAGTTAGTGGCAGCAGTTGCTTAACATAGTTTTGTATAACAGATGCGCGTCTCGAAGTTATCGTAATCTGTTGTAATTAGCTAAGTTAACGTCATATTACTTAGTTGTAATGATTCAGCTTTGTTGATATTATAAGTACGGCTTTGTTTAGTAGAAAACATTATGCTGCCTAACATAGTTGCCTTATATAAAACTAACTGTTGCCCGCGGCTCCACCCGCGTGGATGTCGGTTATCGCTGTAAAAAGTAGCCTATGTGCTATTTCCGACTTCTATCCGTATGCCAAATTTCATGCAGATCCGTTCAGTAGTTTTTACATGAAAGAGAAACAAACATCCATCCATAGGATATTAGTAGGATTAAAGTAATGCTCCTGGTATTGTAAACTTCTATAGGATACGGTAACTGCTTACCATCAGATGGTCCGCAATAGTATACAAAATGTAATTTACTTAAAAGACAAAGGGTCTAAGTGTTATAGGTTACTATTTTTAAGGTTACCATTAATTTCTCTATCGGGCCGACTTCCAAATAGTTTTCCAAGTACTATTATCGTATAGTTTTAGTTGAAATAATAAGAAGTAATGTTCTTGTTAGTAATTGTTGTAAACAATGGCACAATTATACGTTTATATGTGTCGTTATGTTAGAAAAGGAACATGTGGTTAAACTTAGATAATAGCAATAGGAAACTAGTTTTTAGTAGTGTGCTTACGTATTCTGCCCTGCCAAGGAATAACGCCACAACTATATGAAAACAGCTACAGGAAAAACGAATTTAAGATTTCTGATTTAAGGCACGTTTTTCCGAAACTTGTATCATGCAGTTACGTTTTTTTCCGTTAGCGAGACAGTATTGTTATTGATGCCCGCGGATCCACCTGCGTGAATGTCGGTTATCGCTAAAAAGCCTATTCGCTATAACAGACTATAATTCATCCCTATGTCAAATTTCATCCAGGTCCGTTTAGTATTTTTACGTGAAAGAGTAACAAACAACATGAATTTGTAGGGGGTAATCTCTGGATCTACTGAACCTATTTTGAAAATTCTTTTACCAATAGAAAGCCACGTTATTTGTGAATGCCATAGCCTATATATTAACCCGCAAAATGAAAATATTTTTTCGTGGTAGTCGGATTTGCAATATTTAGACATAATAAACTGAAGCGAAGCGAGGGCAGACCGCTAGTAGTAAAATATTTCCAGAATATTTTATAAGACTGCCTTGGTGGTCCAGTGGGTGTAGTATGCGCCTGCTGTGCACGAGGTTGTGGGTTCGATTCCCGCACAGGGACAAAACTTTGTGTGACCCACAAAGAGTTGTTCTGAGTCTGGGTGTAATTTGTGTCCGTTAATTGTTTGTTTGTAAAATCCCCGCGACACAGAGCTTAATCTCTAGTGCGGGAGTTGGCTTTTATAAAAAAAATAGATAGTAGTTTCAGAGTTTATTCCCTCCATCCAAACTTACAAACATATAAAGTATCTTTTCATATTAAATAGTATAGATAGACAAGACATTATTTTCTTATTAAATTTATGGCAGCGGTATTATAGAACACAGGCACATGAAGCGCATTTATATAAAAACAACATACCTTTATTTATGTATTACTCAACAAAAATAATGCACAATAATAAAATTATCTATACATTATATATTAGTAAATATTGCAATAGTCCTAACAGATACTAGACGTTTGGCACGAACGACTACGTTCATAAAAACGAACGTGTAATTTACTTTTTTTTTACATAAAAAATATGCCAAATTATCCACGCTAGACTTTCGGGTGACGAATCTAGTAATGAGAAATGCTAATCTAGAATTAGTGCGCGCATTATTGGGTTATAAAATACTTGATTAATTATTTTAATTCTAGAGTAATAATATAAAGTTAAAGAGTTTGTTTGAACGTGCTAATCTCTGTAACTACTAGTCGTATTAGAAAATTTCTTCTTGCATATAATAGCCCAAATTCTTAAGAAGGTTGTTGGCTATTTAACATTACGCTTCGACCATATGGGAGCATGGCAATAACAGTAAAAATTACATGGGAGCGTAAATATATCGCGGATAAAACTGCGGCATTTTAAGGTTATCAAAACTAGATTTCTATGTATTTTATTCAGAAAAAATATATTTTTTCTAATTGATATCGGGATTTTTATATATAATTATTACTAGCGGACCTGGCAGACGTCGTCGTACCCAGAAAAGCTGATATACCGACAGCAGCGTCACCTACCGGGTCATACCATATGTAAATCCATATTATATACTTACATATATAACAATAATTTTAATTTTAATCGAGTGATAGAGTGACATAATGTAGATAGGCTACCGTAACTGCTTACTAGGCGGGTCGTATGCTTGTCTCCTTAGTTGTACTCGTAGGTATTTAAAAAAAATGCTGCTCTTACAAACTCTGTAATGTCTTACGTAGCCGATTAAACATTCGCTCGGTTCAACAATTTTAACCTAAGCCCCTTGATTTCACCAATAGGCCGAGTTTTAATCTATTTATACATACCTATTCCCAACAAATTAGCTAGGCGTTGTGCGTTTAAAATTATCTTGATAATTGAGTGTATTTGAATTGTTTCTTTTTAACAGCTTGTTGGGGAACGTATTAAAATTGTGAATGATTTTTATTGAACGGAAATGTCTGGATGTCTGTGTTATATATATAACTGTAGATATTGCAATGTGTATTTTTTTATTACGGTTACAAGCAAGCGTACGGCTTGTCTGATGGTAAGCAGTTACCGTAGTCTATGGACGCGTCCACAGACTTATATTGAAGACGTGTGCAATACCTGAGGAATTTCTAGCATTTTGTCCACGTGAAAAATTTTTAATACCAGAATTTTATGACGGGGTATACCCCCATCATAAAATTTTGGTATTACAATTTTAGGATGCATTTGTCAATCCTTGGTATACCAATTATAGTATATTTATTTATATTTTATATATTGCATCATAAAATGAGCAATTGCGACCTTTATCCGTGCCATGACATGCGATTTAATTTTGCCATTTATTTATAATTCATAAGATTTTACTTTCTTTCCTAGCTTTGAGGTTGTTCCAAATTCACTCTAAAATCGAAAAGGAGTCGAAAAAAACATGTGAGATAAATATGTGGAGACCGCGACTCGGTAAGCGTAAGGTACGGCGGCATACTAGGTGGACCGACGATCTAAAAAAGGGCGCTGGGACGGCGTGTTAAAAGAGGGCTATGTCCAGCAGTGGATGTCTTGCATTGATGACGACAAAATACTACTATAGAAGAACTGTGACTCATATTCGGTTACTCACAAAATACATAAAACCGTAGTAATAGATATTCTTTCTATTGTGATAGTGCTATAAAACGTTTAATTATATCTAGGTCGAGAGGACGGAACATAAAAACATTTACACGATATTTTTATTCAATGCAACTTTATAGTAAAATGTGTACTAGAAGTGCTTGTGGAATTAAAAAACTTATTAAAAACTACTTATAACGCTTATCAGGGGTCATGTCTAACACATTTCTCGGTGTCTGTACAAATCATAAAATTTATGAAACGGGATCAGTTGACCAATTCGAAATATACATTGGGTCAATTGAACTCGCGGGTCCAGTTCGAACGGGAACAGTTGACTAAAGAGCTGTTCAATTAAGTCCTTATAGCGATTTATTTTTGGTATTATTTGTATTTTTTTTAGAATACAATGATAACTTTAATGCTAGGTAAGTCGACATCTTACGAAATTCAAATGAACTTCTCAAATAGCACTGCACCCGTCCGTCTGGCGTCCAGGAAACAGGGGTTTTCTATTGATTCTGGTTTGTCGGTAGCTGACCGGTCAGGACGTCGAGTAAGACGTAAACGGTAAGGTAAACTACTGAAACCACTTAGCCATCCTTGCTTTCGTGACTGTTCCTGTTCAAAAATTGTAATTTATAATCTTGAAAAGGTCAAACAAGGTGCGATTGTGTTAAAAGTATTACATTTTTGTTTTTTTTTTTAAACAAATAAAAAAAAACTTAAGTATCGTAGTCGGCATCGGTATCATGCAAAATATTTTTTTTTTTTTTTTCAATTAAAATAAATGTAATTACTACAATTATTTTAATTGAAGAGAAGTAATATAAATATGTATGTATTGCCAAGACCAAGACTAACAAACGTCAAAAAATTATAGTTTTAGAATAAATTATTCAAATTATTATTATTTATATTATATTCTCTATATTTTTTTATTATTCAAATCATATTATTATTATTATTATAAGCCTGTACTGTCCCACTGCAGGGCAAAGGCCTCCCCACTCTCCTTCCACTTCTCTCTGTCTAAAGCCGCTGAGGACCAGTCTTGGCTAAATGAATCCAACTCATCCCGCCATCTCCGCCTGCGTCTACCGCGATGTCGCTTGGCATTTAGAGGCACCCACTGGGTAGTGAGTTTAGGCCATTGATCATCTGACATGCGGCAGATATGACCAGCCCAGTTCCATTTTAGCATGGCAGTTTTCCTGGTGACGTCAGTGACTTTTGTGCTGGAACGGATTAATGTATTCCTAACTCGGTCTGTTAGTTTAATCCCCAGAATACTTCGTTCCATAGCTCTTTGGCAAACCTCATCAAATCATATGGTGTTATTAAAATTAAAAAAAATACTTAAATAAATTTTAATGGTTGTAAATAAAACGCATGATGACTGAACATGTTGTTTTAAGTTAAGGTCACCTCATCAACAACATAGCGCGGAGTTTCGTAGGATCAATTGCCACACAAAAATAAATCTATTAATTTACAAACAATAACAGCTTACTATCAGTCGGGCCGTATGCTTGTTTGCCACCTAAGAAGTACAAAAAAACACTTATTTCGCTTTGCTAAGAAAACAAGTGTCACTTCTAGCAAACCTAACGCGTGCATACACAGCCGTTTGGCCAAAATCCAATTTATTTTCTTATGTGATGCGACTAGCGGCTCGTAAAAACCGCTGTCCTCTCGAGACCCGTAAACACGCCCACTATACAGACCTCTGTGACCCATAGTCTTGATGATATCAAAGTCACCTACTAAGTTTATGGACTCTCATTTAATGTACAGAATTTTTTTTAGATGAATGCGTCACTAAATACGGATAATTTAAGAGAGGTGCGGCACTATACAACTAAGCAAGCTTAACTGGGGAAGGACCCCCACCTAACAGACGACTACATACAGCGGTACTGTTATGTTCCTGCGTGAGAGTACAGGTTTTCAGCACTCATTGAAAAAGTATAAACAGACGATTGAATTTGGTTCGGGCCGAACCACGAACATGGTGCGCTTCGAACCATATTATAATGATATTAATAATAATAATGTTCGGCGGACCGTGCACCACACGAGCGAATATGGTTCGGAGCGTACCATGTTCGTGGTTCGGCCCGAACCAAGTTCGATCGTCTGTTTATACTTTTAGGGATGCGTTTTTAACCAAACGGTTTCCTATCCCAGGGAAAAACTATCACAAACCCTGGTGTTGAAATTTATGGTCGGTAACACGACGCAAATAATACGGCCGCGGAAACTGCTTATCAGCAGGTAGACCGTACGCTTCTTGTTCACCTAAGTAGTATAAAAAAAATCTGTTACTTTTCCACTCGGCCTATTACGGTGTTGACTCGGAAATGAAGACATTTTTTTTATACTATTAAGGTGGCAAACAAGCATACGGCCCGCCTGATGGTAAGTAGTTACCGTAGCCTATGGACGTTTGCAACACCAGGGGTGTCACTCACGCGATGCTGACTATTTAAAAACCTTATAACTCCTTTCTTGAAGAACCCCATGCTATAGTCTCTTGGGAAAACCTCGGCAGGGAGCTCATTCATTCAAGTATCAACATTTTTATTACTAAGCTACCTATACTACTGTTCACTACAAACCTTGTTTGTTTTGTTAATATTGCATGCAGTCCCATCGTAAAGGTGAGTTTATTATCATAGGCGAGAGGACATACATACTAACGTATGACAAAACACCATAAGAAACCACATAAAAGTTTGGTAGCTATAAACAATGTGGCTGCATGGTTGGTTCAGTGGGTCAAATGATTTTCTTCTTATCGTTTGGTTAGTGGCCAACCTGGTGACAGACTTATTTGGGGTATTCCTCGAAGTGCACCCATTTTGAAACGCACCTAGAGAAGCGCACCTAAAGTATTCCTCAAAACGCACCATTCATGTGCGCTAAGGAAATCATAGCGCACCTGAATGGTGCGTTTCGAGGAATACTTTAGGCACATATTAAGGCTTGTGTTTCGATCTCATTAAGTCAGACGTCATTAATAAAGCGTGCGGAAGTAGCATGTACCGTGGGGTCCACACATTGGAAGACCACATAACTTGGAGACGCATCGTATGTGGTCGCGATCATCAGCAGTGAGGGAACGACGATGATGATGATGATGATTCAATCTCACAACTGTTAACTACTATTTAAATCTAACCGCATAGCGGTATATGACGACTCTAGACTTTAAAAAAAACAAGTCTATATTTCGTCAAAACTACTTACTATAAAAACCAGCACTCAAGTTATTAAATAGCCTAAAAGCCTCAAAGGGTCTCGTTATTTAATAACTCAGTCAACTGAGTCCTGTACAAACAACAACCTACTCAAATTTTATATATTTCTAGATAATTCCACTAAGATTTTGATCCCTGTTTGCGTGGCTTTCGAGCTTATAACTAACACAATAATAGTTGTTTATTTAGGTACGAATAACTAAGTTTATATTTGTTGAAAATATCATTTTGAAAACATCTTATTTTCCAACGTATATATAATGACAATATTTTTGGGACAACTCACACATCGTTATCTAATCCCAAACTAGACAGAGTCTGTACTATGGCAACCAGACAACTAATAAACACACTTATATATTTCTAAATACATATCTATACTAATATTATAAAGCTAAAGAGTTTGTTTGGTTGAACGCGCTAATCTCAGAAAGTACTGGTTCGATTAGAAAAAAATGTTTATTGTTGAATAGTGCATTTATTCAGGAATGCTATAGGCTATATAACATCACGCTATGATCAATAGGAGCGGAGCAGTAGTGAGATATGTAGCAAAATCGGGGAAAATAGTCAAAATAACCACGCGGCCGAAGTCGCGGGCGACCCCTAGTTATAGATAAAGTTCACCCAGACACAGAACAAACATTAATTATCCTCATCACACAAATATTAAATTTGTGCTGGCTGGGAATCGAACCCACGACTTCCGAGGAGGCGAAGCTGCGGGCAACACTAGTACTAGTACTCAATATAATAATGTTGTTTGTTTACATATAAATATCGTATCGTGATTCATCATCACGCTTTGCGAATATCTCACTACCGTTCTTACTTTTTAAATACTACCTGTTGCATGCGGCTCCGCCCGCGTGGATGTCTTTTTATCGCGATAAAATGTAGCCTATACGCTATTATTCGGTTATCGCGATAAAAAGTAGCCTATACGCTATTATTCGGTTATCACGATAAAATTTAGCCTATACGCTATTATTCGGTTATCGCGATAAAAAGTAGCCTATACGCTATTATTCGGTTATCGCGATAAAAAGTAGCCTATACGCTATTATTCGGTTATCGCGATAAAAAGTAGCCTATACGCTATTATTCGGTTATCGCGATAAAAAGTAGCCTATACGCTATTATTCGGTTATCGCGATATAAAGTAGCCTATACGCTATTATTCGGCACATCAGGCTATTAACGTATACATTACCGATTACCCACCCTCTGATGTTTTAATTCATATCAAGAAAATAGTCACTATTACGCCAGTTGGCTATTGGTTGTCCACTATAAATGACAACGGGGTTCTAACCTTGAATAAGAAAATAATAGGCATAATGTACCGTTACATTGAGTGACATATTTCGATATCTTTGAATTTTCACACCTGTATTGTAACACGAGGTAAGAAAATGAGTACAAGATTGCTCCGGGACATAATAATCTTATTTTGCAATTGGAATGAGTAATATCAATTTGAAAAAGTCAAATATGGCGCCTAACTGTTCAATAGTATGAATATTTTTATCGAATTTTGATGAAACTGAAAAAAATAAGTAGGTAAGCTAAAAAAGTATCTAGTGTTTGCGATTTTTTGTAATTTTTCTTGACAAAACGGAACTCTTTTACATTAAAATTTGACATAGAATACAGTATAGGCTACATTTTATTCTAGATAAGAACACTGTTCCCGTGTAATTGTACGCGTGGGCGAAGTCACAGGCGGAAACTAGTAGTTAATCTCTCTTGATAGATGAGAAGATACCTGTGCCTACCAGTGGGACATACTCGATATTATGAATTAAAAAATATTTATATAGCCCTGGTAACTACCGATGCCAGAGTACACCGATGACGTAATATAAGGATGCACACATTGATTGATGAATATTAATGTTCCTATAAAGTGATGTATTATTTAAAATACGAGCTTATTGTATTGTCAATCATTATAATTTATCATCGTATAACATGAGTTTACTTTATACTTGTAATTTAATTTTAATTACATAACCGGGTATCGACATTGCGAGGCTGCCTCGCGAGGCTGCTCACACGGTGCTCGCGTTGAGCAGGCAGTCAGTCAGGCAACGATGCATGATGCATGCTATAAAGTTATTATTATTATTATTAAAAGCCTGTATTGTCCCGCTGCAGGACAAATGCCTCCCTCTTCTATTTTCACTTCTCTCTGTCGAAAGCCGCTGAGGACCAGCCTTAGTTAAATAAGACCAACTTATCCTGCCATCTCCATCTGGGTCTACCGTGATGTCGCTTGCCATTCAGAGCCTCTAGACAAGTGGTATAAGCGATAGTCGAATCGAAAAGTCAAAAAAGCAAATGTATGGGTTTGACGTAAGTTTACGACATTAAATCGTAGACTTACGTCAAATTCCATACATCTGCTTTTTGATTTTTCGATTCGACTACCGTTTATGCCACTTGTCTAGAGGCTTAGAGGCACCCACGGAGTAGTGAGTTTGGGTCATTGATCATCTGACATGCGGCAGATACGACCAGCCCAGTTCCATTTTAGCGTGGCAGTTTTCTACGTGACGGCAGTGATTTTTGTGCTGGAGCGAATTAAAGTATTCCGAACTCGGTCATGCTATAAAGCGCAAAAAGAAATTTCCAAATCGGTCTGGTAGATTATGAGATAAGCGCGTCCAAACACACATTTCAACTTTATTAATACATATAGATAAAATATTTTAAACAAAATAAAACACATTTTTTTTATTGTAACAAACTTCACACGATTCCAATAAAGCAAGTACACATGTTGATACCCTATAGATAGGGTTGGCACTCACAAAACCGGTTAAGCGTTCGACTTTAACCGGTAATAAATGATGTCGGCCTGATATACGTGACCGGATAACCGTTTTTACACTTGGCAAGGAGTTTGACGGTAGATTGAATTTTAAAGTAAACGTGTCGCGGGTAAATTGGAAAGTGCTACTTTTTCGTTTAAAAGGATGAACTGTCAGTATAAAAAGATGATTGATTACTTATACCAAGTGAGAATTATTTAACCATTAAGGAATTATTGGCTCGACCTTGTAGAGTAATGCTGTTTGAGGAAAGTGATCTAATTTCTATTGTAAACATTGAATTAAACAATGAAATTTAGATCAACAGTGTTTAAGACTAACCCGCTATAAAGAAAAAGCTGTTGGAACTTCACATATATACTATTATAACTATATATAACTGGCAATTTATACACCTAAACTCTAAACAACCACCTGTGTGTATCGGGAAAACCATTTATGGATCACTTTTTTTGTTCCGTGCGATCAATTATTATCCCATATCACTTAAGTCACTGAACCTACCGTGCAGTCTAAATTGAAGGAGTAAATGGGCCAATATCCAGTTTAGCAATACGTATTGTAGGTGTATATCCTTTTTTTAGAGGTCCTGTGAAAAATAAACAACTGGCTGAATAGAGCCAAATCTTGCAGAATCAAATCGAAATTCAACGTAGGACTGAAACATTTTGGAAATAGAATGCAATTCAAAAAAATCAACTTTTATTCACGTCAATATTCCAACGCACAGATTTTAGAGAAAGCGAAACAATTACCGGTTTTCAGAAATTGGTGGTCTATTTTTTAGAAAAACTTCTGATGAATTTCGCTGTATTTTCGCAGTTACCCATAACATCCCTGCACTGGGCAATTTTAAACCGCCTGGCGTTGTAGCGCACAATATTTCACGGCTCGGAATTTAATATCGGTTCATGTTTTTCGTGTTTACAACGTTGATTTAGACGAAACCTTTATCGCGTATCGTTCATGATATATTGAGATGTTTCTGTACGTGTTTCGGTAACTTACGGTTTAATACGGGTCGAAGCTTTTCTTGTAGCAGAAGCGCCTTTACTTTTTTTAGCCCCTTGACGTCGAAGTTACAAGTTTGGCTTTGCAAAAGCGCCTTTTCTGTGCATTTATTTTGGGAAGAAGTTAAGCTTTCATCTTGAGATTTTCCAAGTGGGAGTTGTTACTGACCTGATTTCTAATATTTCACTCGTAACAAGAAGTGGCTGAAGGCTAACCTTGCCAATAGTAGGTACTATTGTTATTTCAAGGTTAAAAGCAGCAATAATGCCGTTTGTATGAAGTTGAGATTTGTTTGCATAAATATTGGTGGAAGTTACATACAAATTTACGTAACGTAAGCTTATCTTAAACTGCCTGCATCCAGATAAACAAAGATATATTTAAGTGAAACTAGAATTCGTAAAATTAAATTGACATGATCTTCTATTGCCACAAACATTTTTTACTTATTTTACTACTTATCTAACAGTCTCCAAAGCAATCGACGAATCTATTATTTTATTCATGTTATATTATTTTCCTCTTTATAATTATGAAGCGCGACAAACTTTTATCCTAACAATGACCAATAAATCACAGTTAACAACAGCAAAAAAGCCTCTCCAGTAACCAATCTCATTCTAACTTATCTATACTAAATCCGATCATTAATAAACCGTAAACAAACAAAAAGCCGATAAATAAGCATATAAAGATCGGTTCTACAGCACTGAGCGTTCGATCGTAAACCGTAACCATAGTAAGTGAAAATAATCTCGATGAGTATTGAACGTTTAAAACTTTTATAGTCTCTTTAAAATGGATAATGTTTTGAGTAAGTGAAATAAGTATAATATGGTTGTTGGTTATTACTTCAAGAATTTCATGAGTGAGTTAATTCGTTAAACTGATATTATTTTTGGATGTCTCCCAAATATTTTATATAAAATAGTATGAGTCGTAGTGTGATAAAATATAGCTTCTAACCTTACTTACTAAATGAGCTATCAAATGCAAAAATATTTTTTAAAATCAGACAGGTACTTTCAGAGATTATCGTATTCAAACAAACTTTTCAGAATCCTACTAATATTATAAACGCGAAAGTTTGTAAGTATGAATGGATGGATAGATGGATGGATGGATGTTTGTTACTCTTATTCTTCATGTAAAAACGATAGATTATGGTCTGAAATAACACATAGGCTTTACAGCGATAACTGACATCGACACGGGCGGAGCCGCGGGCAACAGCTAGTTATACATATATTAGTAAAGATTATGATATAACAGTTAAATAAACCCATCTCTAAACTGGCAAAGTTTATACTCAAGCAATAAATAAAAGGTCAGTTCAAATCAATCAGTTTTACAAACTATGTTAATACTGTTTACATGATTGTGATGATGACCCACATCATAACACAAAACTATAAAATTCTAATACATAGGGCTGCCACCTATTACGATTAAATCGAGAAGTAATCGAGTTTTGATAATATTTGCTTAGGACTGTGATGTTGTGACGCTAACAAATTTGTTTCATAAAAGTAACTCATTTATGCCCCATAGCTGGGCATGGGTGTCCTCTCCTCTATCAAGAAGGTCTCTATCTATTGCGGATTTTAAGACATGTGAGTTTCCTCGCAAGCTTTTCCTTCGCCGATAACCTGTCCTTTAAGCTTCTATAATTTATTTAGAATTCATAAAAATCATTGAAAAGTACACCGCATTGCCCCGCGGTCATATATAACCACCTAATAACGTACACAAAAAATCTAACTTTGTTTTTAAATTTACGGTTTTTACGGTTTTCCGATGGACGTGACAACCCTATACACATAAAACCAATAACGACAATACATATAATACAAAAAAGTCGTAAACCTAGATTTATTAATAACCTACTTAGTCTTAATACTGAACACTAACGCAACAAAATGCGCCATAAAAATTAGAATAACGACATTGACCATCAATGTTACGATTGCATTAAAAAAACCGGTAAACGAGCGATTAAAACTAAACTGAAACTTTTATATGTCGTAAAATGTAGACGGTTGCCGTATTACTCGTGTACTGAGTGTTGTTTTTGTGTGTGCGTGCATTAATACATAAATATGTTTTTGTTTTTTAGACTCGACATCGATCGACCGACTTCAAAAAATAAGGAGGTTCTCAATTAGTAGGATTTTTTTTAAATGTACATATGTTCGTCGATAAACGACTTGGATAGGTAATTATTTTTTTGGGTCCAAGGGAGGTCATATTTAAATTTAAACGAAATCGGTCAATCGATTTTTGAAAAATCGAAAAAATCTTAAAATTGTATATACATTGCATGATGATTCAAGAAGGTTTCAATTAAAAAATAAAAAGTTTTTTAAAGACTTAAAGAATAAAAAGTTTTTTAAGAGAGGTAGGGCACCATATTAGCGAGCAAGCCCGACTGGGGAAGGACCTTCACCTTACAGAAGACCACAGCCAAATAACTACACACAGTGGTGTAGTTATGTTCCTGTGTGTGAGTACAGGTCTCCAGCGCCCATTTAGGGATGCGTTTTGAAAGAAACGATGGTCTTATCCCAGGTATACTGGATCCATCTTAAAGCCCTGATTTAAAAATATATATAGGCTACGGTAACTGCTTACCATCAAGCGGTCCGTATGCTTGTTTGCCACCTAAATAGAATAAAAAAAATTAAAAAGTAATGAATAGAATCGTAAGAAATTTACGACAAAATATCGTAAACTAGCTGTTGCCCGCGGCTCCGCCCGCGTGTATGTCGGTTATCGCTGTAAAAAGTAGCCTATGTGTTATTCCAGATCTCTGTGCCAAATTTCATCGAGATCTGTTCAGTAGGTTTTAGGTGAAAGAGTAACAAACATCCATCCATCCATACTTACAAACTTTCACGTTTATTAGTAGGACTTACGTTAATCCCATACATTGTTTGTTTTTGGCCTGTAATAATCTTACTAATCATCTTTACTCATAAATGCATTGGTTTCTGAATATTCATCACCTATAATAGACGGAATAACTCAATCAGCTGACACAATCTTAGTCACCTTTACGACATTCACGTGGAATAGTGAGCAGAGTTAATTTTAGACAAGAGCACATGACTTTTCAGTTTTACTTAGGGTGTTGCCGAATTACTTTGCGAGTTGCCGATCCACTCTTTTTACACCAGGGCTTTAAGATGGAGTATCCCTAGGATAGAAAAACGTTCGTTAAAAAGAGCATGAGCATGAGCATTAGCATTCATAAAAATGAGCGCTGAAAACATTTGATTTGATAAAAGAGGAAAGATTTGGTTTTTGTTTGTTATGATTAATTTCAAAAACTACTAGGCCGATTAAAAAAAAGCGTTTTCGTAGCCATTCTGTATATATGAAGCTTTCTAAAAGTGTAAGATCCTTTTAAATCGGTCAAGTAGTTTTTGAGTTTAATCGTAAAAAACAAACATTCTGATCTCTCCTCTTTTTAATATTAGTTTAGATAGAGCACTGCTCGCTACTCCTCAATCGAGCGAAAGGAAATAAATACATAAACTAAAATTTTCTGACTTAGAAAGACAACATGTACTAACTACTAACAGTAAGGAAACCATATAAAACTAAACAGTTTAACGACGCACTATAATTTTAGTTGACTAACTCATTATGTTCGCGTGGGTACCGGTAAACAGTAGTGGGTTTAGTGGATTGCGCTTTTAATACTAGAAACTATTTACTATATTATTTAATGCACCGAGAGACTATAGCATGGGGCTGTGGCGAGTTCTGCAGAAAGAGTCAAAATGGATAACGACGCTCGACACCCTATGAATGGCCACATGCCAGTACAGCAGAGGCTGAGCTTCGCAAAGTGTGTCAATCCTTTGACCCTGGAGCCATCAAAAGCGAGGAAGGCCTTTGGAGGAAAGGTGTATTATTACCAATCACCTTTGTGCCACCTGCTGAAAATCTTCCACCTGGACATACATTGCCGTAGCAGGTCTGGAAGTCTTTAAATAGACTCCGAGCAAGAAAAACTTGTTCAGGTGGGGTTTTACAGACGATACAGATCTGGCTCGTTCATGCGGTGTAACCCAAACAATGGCCTACCTCACATCATGTCCTGCATGCCCTTACACCTGCACGCAGGAGGACTTGATAGCTGCCTCTGACAATGCAGTCAACGTAGCTGAATTTTGGGCGGCAATGATATAAATTTAAAAAAGAGTTTAAAAAGGTTCTTCAAGAAAGAGTTATAAGGTTTCTAAATGGTCGGCAACGCGCGGGTGATACGAAAGCCCTGGTGTTGCAAACGTCCATAGGCTACCGTAACTGCTTATCATCAAGCGGGCCGTATGCTTGTTTGTCTCCTTGGTAGTATAAAAAATGCCTAGTGAGACAAACTGATGGAATGGGTTAAAGATCAGCCTCTCTAGACAAGTGGCAAAAATGGTAGTCGAATCGAATAGACTAGAAAACAAATTTACGATAATAAACTTTTACGATATAATGTCGTAAACTTACGATTCGCTAGAGAGGCTGAACTCTGTCTGACTTAAAATTATGACTATGACTATGAGGGAGGCCTATGTTCAGCAGTGGACATTATCAGGCTGAGATGATGATGATGATAATGATTGAAATCAGGGCAATTACGGCTGGTAATTTGTAGATTATGATCCATTCGTTCATCTGCGACAGACGACATTCAAATTTCTCCTCCGCTGAAAATCAGTGCGTAGAATGTCACGGAAACAGTGTTTGTTTTTTTGACATGAATATTTGTTTTTTTTTTAAGACAACTCCCGCACTAGAGAACAAGCTCTGTGTTGCGGGGGACTTTACAAACATACAAATAACGGACACAAATTACACCCCGACTCAGAACAATTCTTTGTGGGTAACACAAAGTTATGTCCCTGTGTGGGAATCGAACCCACAACCTCCTGCACAGCAGGCGAATACTGCGCTCACTGGACCACCAGGGCAGTCAATAAATATATTCCATACTATATTCTATCCCTTGCCAAATTTCATCTAGATCCCTTCAGACGTTTTGGCGTGATTGAGTGACAAACCATCCATCTATAGGTCGGTGATGTCCCACAGCAGTATAGCAATGTTAACCTCGTCTATCCATCAGAAACTTTGTCCAATTCAAAACTTTCAACTTTAAGGATTATTCAACCAATTATGAACTCTTCAATATCACAATTATTTAATTAGTTTAAACTTAAAGTTACGATACTTCCCACTGTAAGTTACAAAGTATAATTAAATAAGATACAAGTGTTACTTTGGGAGACGAAATTGTGATATTACTTGTAATGAATGAATTAGTGTTTTAAGTTGATTAAAGAAACTTTAAACTTATACTGGAAGACGCAGCGTGGGCAGGCCTCCAACAAGGTGGACCGACGACCTGGTAAGGGTCGCGGGCAACCGATGAACAAGGTCAGCTCAGGACCGAATGATGTGAAAGACCTTGGGGAGGCCTATGTCCAGCAGTGGACGTCTTGTGGCTGAGATAGAAACTTATTATAAAATGTTTGGAAGTGAACTTATTTTAAATATTTTCAGATGAGATAAAATCTCTGGATTCGCGACACCATTACGAGGCGCAGCTTGTCATATCCGAAAAATCTTATTTCGACTGTCACGTTATTAAAGCAAAGAGGCGATATATGCATGTACATATAGCAGACCGTGAACGCGTCTAGATAAATTAAAAAAAAAATTGCTATAAAATTTATAACAACTGTTTTGCCTAGTGTTTTCACTTCGGCACTCCCGCCAGCTGATTCTCTAAGAAACAGCGATGGCAAACTGACAGTTGTGATCGCCAACTGACAGTTGTGATTGCTCGGTGACGAGCAAAATCTGACAGCGAGATTTTGCTCGGTTTTTGCTGTGGCTCGGTTTTTGTTCTTACGGAATACCCCTGCCGAGTGCAGATTTTTTTTTTATATTCCTTCTTATCGTTTGGTTAATGGCCAACCTGGTGACAGCGTTATTAAGATCGCCCATATTTAGGCTCCTGTCGTGATCTAACGGCTGTTAACAGTCGGGACCAACTTTTGACGTGCCCGCTAAAGCACGGAGACGCTCAGATGAAATACGACTATGCGGTCCGCTGATCGTTTACCGAGTGCACATGGCCGAGCGCCATTACTACTTTCATTTACGTTATCTTTGAAATGAGCACTGGAAACCTAAATTTATTTTTTGTTGAATAAGACTCAAACCAAACCTATACATCAAACCAAACCAAACCAAAGAACCAAAGTTACCGACATAGCTCGCAGAATTAGTAAGCTGAAGTGGCAATGGGCTGGTCACATCTGCAGAAGGACCGACGGCCGATGTAGCAGACGTGTCCTAGAGTGGAGACCACGACTCGGTAAGCGTAAGGTAGGGCGGCCCCCAGCTAGGTGGACCGACGACCTAAAAAAGATCGCTTGGGCGCACTGGATGCGGAAGGCGGAGGACCGTGTCCTATGGCGCGTGTTGGGAGAGGCCTATGTCCAGCAGTGGACTGCGATAGGCTGATTGATCGATTGATTGAATAAGACTCAAAGATTATTACATCGTTGTATTACTCTTTTTTACTAAGCAAAAACATTTTAATAAAGTCGAGATAGTAATTCACAAAATATATTAATACCGAATTCAATAAACTCTAATATAAAAACGTTTTACGCGCTCACAGTGGGAAAATGACTTAAGTTGAAACGTGTATTTTTGCAATTTATATCTTACTAGCGACCCGCACCGGCTTCGCACGGGTGCAATGCTGATACTAAATTAAATACACTACAGAAAAACTATGAACGTTGTATATAAAAACATAGCGGCCCGCTCCGACTTTGCACGGGCTTAAAATATATATGCCTATGTCACTCAATGAAAACATGATTAAAATCGATCCAGTATTTTTGATTCATTCATTACTGCCCTTGGCCTGCACGCATTAAATTTGGAGTAAAACAATTCCTCTTTCCCTATACTTACTATAAAGATTTCCTGCTATCTTTGGAATATCTAAATTCATACAATTTTTATTACATTACACATTTTTACTTATTTACTTTTTACATTTTTACCGAACTTACTAAAGATTTTTGAAAGTAATTTCCTTGTTATTAAATTAATAGATTATTATTTATCGTAACTTATAATTATTAACTGATACGTTGTCGCGCTGAAAAGTTTATCAAGTACTGTTATTTTCCTTCACGTTTTTATCAAGTACTGTTATTTTCCTCGCTAGAGAGCTCCGATAATAAACGCGTCCGATTGCTGCTAAATTCAAAGTGCTACAGGGAGAACCGCGGCCTCCGACGCGCTATTTATAGGCATGCCTCCCCGCACTGCCCCGTCCGACCGGTACCGCCCGCCGCAAACGCAAATTTTAAATTTGTAATATCTCCGAAAATATTTGTTTAATTTACATGCTGTAAGGAACCATATTGATCTATATTAATTGCACACTGTATTTAAGGTACTTAATTCGATAAAGGTTAATGCCGTATTGCTTAAAATAGCTTCGTAAATAAGCCTTTTTTTATGTAAAAAGTAAACAATAAAAATGGTTAATGTGGGTTATCCCTAAAAGATAAACATATACCATCGCGGACTTTTTTGTAGACCTTTTTATGGTGTACAATACTGTAGTACATTAATTTGATCTAACTCGTAGGATTTAGGCAGCGTTTTTGCTAAATTGCTAAATAAGCCCAAAAAAATAGGTTAATTTACGACATCACGTTAGAAACCTCTAAAATTAGCAATGTTGCCTTAGTATATGATGCATGTATTATACATATAAACCTTCCTCTTGAATCACTCTATCTATTGGAAAAAACCGCATCGAAATCCGTTGCGTAGTTTCAAAGATTTAAGCGCACATAGGGATATAGGGACAGAAAAGGCGACTTTGTTTTATACGAGTACTATGTAGTGATTCATAACAGCTAAAGTTCAAAATTGCCTAGTGAAGTTACGCCATCTTTACTAAAGATGCGATAAATAAAGTAAAATATACCACTATGTATAACTTAGTCTTTATATACCAACTAATATAATGAAACATGCTGTATATATAAATAAAAAACGAAACATCTTATCTGTCGCGTAAAGGGGAATCCCCTAACGTATTGCCATTTTTTATGACAATGTACTATCGACAACGTCGGCGCTAGACTCTTCATAACATTTCAGCCATGAGATTTGCCTGTAATATTAAAAATTGCTAGTCTAAAAGCCTTGTGAGTTAATTATTAAGCTTTATTTATCGGTAGACTTTTAGGTGATACATTGAGTTGTATACTAATCACTATATTACAGAAGCAACTTTGTTTATTTGTTACCTTTTCAGAACTAAACAATTAAACAGATCTTAATGAAATTCAGCAAGAAAATAGATGGTATTCTGGTAGGGACACTAGCCGTTGCTCGCGGCTCTACCCGCGTGGATATCAGTTTTCGCGATAAAAAGTACCCTATGTCCTTTCGTAGCATATAACATATAACTAAGTTAAATTTAATAACGATCGGGTCAGCCTTTTAGTTGTTATAAGGTAACGGACAAACAAACAAAGATACTTTCACATTTATAATATTAGTATATGTGAGTGATCGAGCGGCTAACTTTGTCGATAGTATCAAAGACAATATTTTGCGTTGAAAGATTTTTTTTCGCGGCAAATTTATGTGAGACCATAAATTCTTCTATGTCGGTCGTTAAGGCTATTGTTTTATTTGTGGAAGTAATCACCAATTGTGGGTCTCTTGGTCTCGTGCTTACCTGTAACAAAAAGAGGATTTTTTTATAATTTTTTTATAAAATGAAACCGTTAATATATTTTCTTTAATGATGACAGAGACTCATTATTTCAGTTTTTTTATTAAAATAACTATTATTTAACTTAATATGTACGACTCGGTGGCGTAGTAGCAAGGTTCGATCCCCGGGTAGATGATATTCGGATTTTACGATGAAAAATGCTTTTAATAAGAACATCTTTCTTTGCACCTTACATATTTGTAAGGTCAAAAGACTTTATAGAAGTCTTGTCTTCTGTCCTTGAGGTCCTTTCCCAGTCGGGCTTTCCCGATAATTAAATATCAATGTCAAGTACTACGTAATTTCGATGTTTGTAAATCGGCATTTCAAGGATAATTCCCTAGTGCATTACAAAAAAAATCAAATAAAATCCGAATCTTAAACAACTCTCTACGGACCATATTAGACTTTATTCCGTGCACGAATCAATTTGTAACTTCTAACCTAACATTCTTTCATAACTTTCTTTACAGCTCGATTTTCTATAATACAACTAGAGCTTGAAGAAAGTAAAAGTTTTACGAGTGTTGCTGAGATTCTAGAAAATGGTCACCCTTCTACGACTTAACCGTGGCAAGCTTGCTTTACCTGGCAGATCCGACGACTCGCTCGACTACTTAGCTACGAGTCAATAAATTTCAAGTATATTTTTTGTAAGAAGTTTTTAAAGTTACATTAAGTAACAGTCTCCACTTTAGATCACAACATACGCATGTTACTTAGTATGATCCTTAAGTTCTCGTATCCAGCTGCTGCCAGCCATTTCGAGAATCTTCTTCTCAAGTGATTGGGTGCAGCTGGATGCGAGAAAAGTGTTCGACTTAAGCTTGACCGACGTCATGACAATGTGCCCGGTCAACGTTGTGTAGAACCATAGTGAGAAGAATAGTATTCCTTATAATATTCTATGTTGAAACGAGCTTCGAAGTCGAGGATCATGCCTAGTGGCGTGCATTTTGGGAGGCATAAGTCCAATAGTAAACTGCGCTAAGTTGATAATAATAATATTAAAAGGAGTAAAATAGGGTAGTAGCCTAGTAGTAAGAAACAAAGTACATTATTAACATAAAATCCCATGTATTTTGTTGTCATAATATACGAAACCATGCCATAAATACTGAAAAACAAAAACCTCGCGTGTAGACAAAAAAGGGACCAATAAAAAGTCTAAATACGGTTATTGTAGATTTTTAAGCGTCGAAGTTTCAAAAGGTAATACCATAAACAAGGAGGTTTCAAGTTAAGCATAGAAACGTTTTGATAATACACATGTATCGATTTTACCGCCATTTTTTCGTGACGATTATCGGTGGAATCCCAATTGGCTGTGCCCTAGTGGTTAGTGAAAATACGACTATTTGTTATGTGTTTGGGTGTAGTTTATCTATAATATGAATGTATTTAGAAGTATATAAGTACCTATGTTTCCAGTTGCCTGGTTGACATAGTACATGCTCTGCCTCATTTATATAATACTAGCTGTTGCCCGCGGCTCCGCTCGCGTGGATGTCGGTTATTGCTGTAAAAAGTAGCCTATGTGTTATTCAAGACCATAATCTATCTCTGTGATTTCATCCAGATCTGTTCAGTAGTTTTTATGTGAAAGAGTAACAAACATCCATCCATCCATCCATCCATCTATAACTTTCACATTTATAATATTAGTAAGGATGTGTATCACTAGATGAGCAATAACCGCGAAAACGTGGTACCAAAACAATAAAAGACTCCAGTCATATGCCCGAGCATCTTTTGTTTTTTATATGGTAGATATGCAACACCGGGCTCGTTAAGGCTTGGCAAGTAATATTACTGTCTCTTTCATATCGAATTTATGTAATCGTGCTAACGAACTAAAGTAAAAGAGATAGATATATGACTGCTTGTAAATGTTTGATTGTTTCAAAGCTACATTGGCAAAATGGAGTAGCAGTAACAGCAGGCTTCAATATTTTGACATAATATTGTAAGGGTTTGCTACAGTGCTCTGCCTATAGTGTACCTATTTCACATAGCATATAGCATGGGTACTGTGAAGTTTAACACTTATCGATGAAGTTAAAAGAAGATGATTAAATCAATCTCTTACCAATTGGCTAATTGAATGATTAAGAGCCTAGAGTATTCAATCGATAGGTTTTAATTTAATTGTCCATAATTTACATTGATATTTATCTTCAAATGTCAAACGTCACAGTACCTGTGCTGTATGAAATCCTTACTAATATTATAAATGTAAAAGTTTGTAAGAATGGATGGATGGATGTTTGTTACTCTTTCACGTAAAAACTACTGAACGGATCTGGATGAAATTTGGCACAAAGATAGAGTATGGTCTGGAATAACACATAGGCGTTTTTTTACAGCGAAAATCGACCTACACGCGTGCAGAGCCGCGGTCAACAGCTAGTATGAAATATACTATAGTTTGATATGTGGCCTTAAGTGAATTATGCCAAGATTATATTCTCCACTCTTCTAAACAGTCCTAATCGCCTGTCCCTTTCCCAATATTACCAAATAACTTCAAGACAAATTCGTCTTCCGTACAAACAAGAACCGTTTAACAGACATTCGTAGAATATAAAAAGTACCCTTTCGCAACGAGTTACGATTTACGGTAAAAGTCGATTTTATCTGTTTTTAACAGCACTTCTCTCTGTATCTTGTATGTATTGAATGGCTGAACTAGCAATTGTTTTATGTTATTGTTTTACGTACACTGAATGTTTTCAGTGGAATAGTAGATGGAAGTGCGACACAAGGTAGGGTACGAAGTTCTATATCTGCAATCTACAGGTTCTCCTCCAGTCAGGCTAAAAGGTGCCCCAGCCCTCATATTCAATCAATCAAATAAATTATTATTATTTTCAGATATTGTGCTTACATTTTTTCACCTTAGATAGTAAATGAATTCCCTGTGCGTAAGTATAGGTCACTAGTTCTTATTTTGAGATATGTTTTCGAACGCGTAAGTAACTTCTTAACATCAGGCGGGCCGTATGCTTGTTTGCCACCCAAGTAGTATATAAAAAAAACATATTTTTTTCTATATAATGTCTTTAATAAAATAATGTGCTCAATAAACTTATTTTATAATATGTACATTCCCAAATTACATTTTTGAGCCGTTGGGGTTGAAACTCTAGGACCATGGGGTCTAAGTGCCCACAAACTGTATCGTGAGATACCTATCTAAAAGTTTAGTCGAGTCATCTCACGATCCTAAGGCTGGCTTTTACGTATTTTAACGCATTAACCTTGCGATCCAGCGTGGTAATGTGGCCAGACTTTTGGGCACCTTTACTCAGAACTGTGACCTCAATCAGATATTTTATTTATAGACAAATAAATACCTTTAAATATAATATCTGATTGTTTGTTAGGAGTTTAGGTTAAGTTACTTTTATTGTAATAAGTATTTATGAAATAAATGTGGAATAGTAGATACATGTTGAAGCAAAACAACAATATACAATACAATAAACAAAATACAAAAATACTATACGACAACTTTAAAAACAGTAATATAATACTATTAGAGGCGGCAACACTATTAAATAACGAAACCTGTACCATCCACGAGGGTGCCGTGTGTTCCACTTTAATAGCTCTATCGGAAAATTTTATAACACCAGGGATTCATAATATAGTGTTATGTTTGAGAAATAGGCATTTATTGGTAGCTAGTTTATTGTACTGCAAAGTTTTCGCCTGTAAAATAAGACTGCGGTTATACTTGAGGTATAACCGACTTGCACGCAAGAGGTGTGAGTTCGATCCCCAGTGGCAGTACCATGCACGTAAGGAGCCTCCCCGAGTAACGTATCTACTGTTCCAATATACGGTCGGGGCGTGGGCAATTAGCGACTTCCTCAAGCTAATTGGCAAATCCTTACACCACGATGGCAATCCAAAGATAATGTGAATTTCACTTTATGGAGTATATATGTACTAATCAAATGATTTAGTATCTGCTAACGGTGAAGGAAAACATCGTGAGAAAACCCACATGTCATAGAAGAAATTCTAAAGATGTCTGATTCGCCAACCTGCATTAGGCCAGCGTGTGTGAATTAAGGCCTAAGCTCTCTTTCTCTCTTGATAGAGGAGAGGAGACCCGGGCCCAGCAGCAAAACATTAATCCTACTAATATTATAAATGTGAAAGTTTGTGAGTATTGATGGATGGATGTATGGATGTTTGCTACTCTTTCACTCAAAACCTACTGAACGGATCTGGATGAAATTGGCACAGATAGAGATTATAGTCTGGAATAGCAAATAGGCTACTTTTTATTGCGATAACCGACATCCACGCGGGCGGAGCCGCGGGCAACAACTAGCATTATATATAAAAAGAAAAGATTTGGTTTTATTTGTTAAGATTTAACTCAAATCATCAACCGATTTTAAAATTTCTTTAACCATTAGAAAGCTACATATCAGCGGGTAACATAGGCTACATTTTATTGAAAAAAATCACGCGATCATTACGAAAAATAAATAAATGTTCACCTGTGCGAAGCCCGGACTTGCCGCTAGTGTTTTATATAGTAATTTAGCGCAACAAAAGACATCTTTCCTCTCCTTAAAGCTCACGGAGATGCCACCGTGACCTCACTCTGATTAATATCTGCGTAAGGTAAGATACCTTCTATTTTGCTTTAGTAATACTTCACTAAGCTGACTTCCATTCAACCATATTGAAATAGAATATCGTGAAAACAAAAGGTACTTTATTAATATTAACGTGAACAATTTCGCAATTTATTGTTATATAAAGAAGCCATCAAATTATTATTTCTATGGGATAAAATAATGGCATCTCTTAACGACGCAGGGAGATTATGCATGCGATGAAGAACAATGAATCAATTTAGTTTTTTTTATTTGCTTAAAAGGATTCAATTTAAACCGTTGCTTACATATTTGCGTATAGAATTCTACGTGAATCCTATTCCTAATATCTCTACAAACCCTATACAAAGTCAAAATGTGCGACCTGCTTCTTTCTCTCTAATTTGTCTTGCCTTGCAGATATTATTGTATTATACTGCTCATAGCCAGGAGAACTCTCTGTTCGGCAAACGATCAGCGGGTTAAGCTACCAATGGCGCGGTAACCCCATAGATGGGGGACCGTATAGTGGTATTTCTTCTGAGAGCGTGTCCGTACTTTGGAGGGCACGCTAAAAGTCGGTCCCGCCTGTTAACAGTCGTTAGATCACGACAGAGGCCTAAATATGAGCAATCAAAATAACTCTGTCACCAGGTTGGATACTTACTAAACGATATGAAGAATGTTTTCTTTTTTTGTCATGGTTCACTGCACGTGGAAGGCAGGCAACTGTACGTGCAGTGAGCAGTTAAAAATTAAATAAACACTACTTGTGTTCAGTTTTATGAGAAACCATTTCATCCCCTATGGATGTAATTAGAACTTGTTATAATACCAGATTATTAGGTGAGTATTGTATTATCGCTGTTACAATCGCTCCGCTCGTCGCTCCGCCCGAGGCAACAAGACCGCACCTATATCCACAGATTTATTGAATTTTATTTTGTATTAGCTAACTCGAGCGTCACGAAGGCAATAAGGATATTATACTGCTGTTCTAAGAATGAAGATATTTACTACTTTTATAGTTTGATTCTTCATATAGTGGGATTAAAGTGTTGCGCAAAAGTAAACGCTCTTCTGTTACACATACGGCAGTAATTGGCTTGTAGAAATTAATATTTTACTTATTGAAATTTACTGATTTATACTTCGGTTCATATTGTTTGCGCTGCAAACAACAAAAGCTGGTCGGGAAATATGTGAAGTTCGTGCAAATAAAAAAAACTATTTAAAATTAAAGTACTCCGTACTCCCCACCGGTGCATGGTTGAACCGTCAGGCAGTCTATAGATAAATAAAACATAATCGCTTTTTTATACTACAGCATATGGACGCTTGCAACACCAGGTGTGTTACTCGCGCGTTGCGCAGCCTTTAAAAACCTTATTACCCCTACTTAGATATCCTATATATTTTAGGATCATTGGAAAAATCGTCTAGATCAAATTTTATCGTACGACATTTTTTTTTTCTATTTATTTAGGACAATTAACAATTATATTGACAGTTTACATGAATATGACGTTATATATATACAATTTTCTCACAATGTAACCAGCTCCATTATCCACATACGCTTATTTTAATTTTAAGTAAGTACACTAATACAATATACAGATTTAAATATATGAGAAATACTTTCTAGGCAAGTTACATTAATTATATTGTATATCATGCAATGCAACATAATAGTTTAAAAGTTAATCAAACAAATAGCATCACGCTGTTTTCTCCGAAGGTCTAGGCAGAGGTGTCAAACACCTGCGTTTGCCTTCGTACCTACTGTTATTAGCCATTTTTCCTTTGAAACACCCTGTAACCCGGGCACTTTCTGCTGGGCAGTCGTACTCAGTACCATTACACCACTAAGTACCTACGTGCAATGCAACTTTATCGGAAACCTTATTTACGTACTACTAAAACTCAAAACAACTACTCGACTCGGAAAGAATTCCAACTCGAAACTAAATTCCGAAAACAATAAACGAATAGTTCGATTTCAATGCAAATAATACGCTTCAAAACTAAAATATAAGTACAATTAAACGAGCGAAAGTAATATCTAAGAAAGTCAAGCACCAATAAGCTCTCGGCTGAACTAAAGGAAGAACAATAAGATTTAAAAGTTTTCAACTGTACGGCACTGGGTACGAGTCCAAGCGATGAGAATTCCGTACAATTACTTCTGGAATCCGGTATTGGACGAGTTTGATGAGAATGTTTGAAGGTTTGTGGGGTGAGCAGCTATGTGGGTACAACAAACTATGTGATTGTTAAACATTACTACAGATTATGATCACCACACCATAGAAGGTACTAGCAGCTCGCTACGACTTCACCCGGGTTTATCAATTTTTTACCCGTATAGGGATCGAAATTCCAAAAATCCCTTGAAAAGGAACCATTGTGCAAAATATCAAGTTTATAGCTCCAGCCCCAGTTGGTGAATCAGTTAGTCAGTCAATCAGTCGAGACGTGTAATGAATTAGAAAAGTTATTTCAATACTCGCGATACGGGGATTAATTCCTAATGTGAACGAAAGAGTTTAGTACATTTCAAAGTTAAAAACTTGGAACGAAGTTATTGGGTAGAATGTATAGCTAATGGGTATATAGGCAGAGGTGTAGACTAGAACCCATTAGCAGTACCTTTAGATTTTATACATAGTAGATACGTAATCAAAAAATGGCACCGTTTTAAAGTGGTGAGAATTGACCGGACTGTGAGTGACCGCTTGATCAATGACAGTTTTACGCACACAGTGATATATGAAGGCCGAGCTTTACGCACACAGTGATATCGCGGCGGGGCCGCGTAAACGATGCTTGTCAGTACTGGACACTCAATCTAGTATATAGGTAGTGTAGGTAGGTACTGTAGAGGTTTATTGGTGGTCTCTAGCTGGCCGCATACCAATAGTGAAACCTCTGACGTGTTATAAAAATAAATCATAATTATATTTGAATTCAGAGATTGGAAAAAACAAGAATGATTTGAAGGTTGTCATGGGCAGACAGGTTCGGGCTTCGATGAAGCCAAGTCACAACTTAATGTAAATAATTATAACCAGGAAAAGTGCAATAAACAAGTTATATAGTTATCCAGTTGTGTTTATTTGTATATGAAGACAAGAACCCTTCGTCCGGACTTGCATCTGCTTTACCCATCTGTAGACTACGCCCATAGTAGGTACGTGCTGGAGTGGAGGAGAGTTTGCTGACGATGGCAGGGGCTTCATAGTACTACGTACTACCACTATGTACTACGGTCATTAAACAAGCCGTGTGTACTATATAAAATCCGATTTACCTGTATTTGCAATTAAAATAAATATGTATATAAACTCAGGCTGTAACTAACTTTGCCTTATTTTGCCAGACACATGTCTTGTTCAACGACAGAGCTAAAACGCTCCATGGCATCTCGCATCGAGCTACTTTGCAAACGATTGTCTCATAACATAATTGTCCATTTTATCATCATCATCATCTCAGCAAAAAGAAGTCCACTGCTGAATATAGGCCTCCCCCAAGGATTTCCACAACTCTCAATCGTAAGCCAATCTTGCTCGTCAGTTGCCTGCAACCTTTACCAGGTCATCGGTCCACCTTGTTGGAGGCCTACCCACGCTTCGTCTTCCAGTTCTTTACTACATTTAATAGTTAAATATTATCTCGTAGAAATTTCACGTACCTACACCTACAGTCCATAAACTAAAGGCAAACAAAGTCTTTGTTTAACGGTGGCCATGACCACCCCTAAAATACTTAGAGAGTTGCTACAATTTATATTCACATGTTTATTTATATTTGCAAAGGTCGCCCGCAAATATAAAGAGGAAACGTATCTTATAGTCCTTGGCTTTAGAGCTAAGGATAAAACTGAAATTATTGTATGAAAATAATTCTGAAATTATTGTATGATAATTCTCGCTAGACAGCGTTGAAGGTGGTCGTGTTAAAGTTTTATTAAAAATAATAAATCACCGGCAAACAGTTTCGGATCTAAAGTTAAGGACAATACATTCCAATTTTAATCCTACGTATCGTGTGTGACTTAGTGATCTTTTATTCTCAAGTCGAGCCCCGCCCCCCTCAGACTCGTGGTGTGAAAGAGAGGAGCTCTAATAATTCATCCTGCTCTATACGCATCGTGCGAAGTTAACCGGTTCGGGAGCGACGTCACCAATTGTAAAGGTGGGTTTACATAGCTGTAACATAATGAGTCTATTACAACCTACAAATGAGTCACCGGCTCGTGGGAGTTCACAACCAGACCTCTCTAAACTACGAATGGATGAACCTTCGCCTTCGCAAATAACTATTCGAAAGAGGAAGCAGCCCGAATCGGAATATGAAGGTATGCGAAGCGAATTTACTAACTTTCAAAAAGAATTAACTACGTGCCTCAACAGCTTTATGGAGAAACAAACAGAAATAATGGCCAAAATCTCAGAGGATGTATCGGCCATCCGAGATGACATAAAAAAACTACAAAACACTACGAATGATCTTGTCACGGAACAAATTAAAATCAAGTCAGACATAACTGAGCTAAACCTGGCCAATATTGTAACAAATACGAAAATTAATAATCTTGAAACTGACGTTCAGAACATGAAGATGAACTCCGAAATGGGACACGCATCCCAGCAAGTTAGTCGAGAAGATGTCGTTTCTGAGCTTTATGAAAGGGAAGTCAGACGCAAAAATATAGTCATATCGGGTGTACTAGAAGCCACAGGTAACAATCGGGAAGATCGAATAACATCAGATAACAAGGAAGTTATAAAAATTGTTAAAACTGCTTTTCCTGAATGTCCAGATCCAGTAAAGATTCACCGCATTGGGCAATTCAAAATTGGAAGACATCGTCCGATCAAGGTTTATTTCAATAATCCAGAAACTCCTAGAGCAATTATTCGTAATAAATCATCTATAAAAGTACCGATTAAAGTATACCACGATCAAACTCCATACCAGCAGCAATATATGAAAAAGTTAGTTGAAGACCTACAACGTCGCATCCAAAATGGTGAGAAAGATCTTATAATAAAATATGTAAATAATACACCTAAAATTTTACGACAGTCAGCAAAAAACTAAGCAAGGAAAGCCCAGCTTTTCAAAACACAGAGAACAACAAAATAACCTATCAGATAACTAACGACTATAAAACTCTAGGCAGTGAAAAGCTGTCATTAAGATTACTATATGCTAACATTCGAAGTTTAGTAAAACCAGGAAAGCTAGACGAACTTAAATGTATTTTGGCAGCAACAAAAAATGTCCACGTAGTTGTACTAGTTGAAACCTGGATTAAATCTGAAACCGAAGCAAGAAACCTACGATTACCTAGCTATGAACACTACTATAACTTCAGAACACATAGCAGAGGAGGTGGTGTTTCTATTTTTGTTCACAAGAACCTTAAACATCATTTTATAAGTAGTAAGTGCGAACAAGACAACCACTTTATATGGATCCATCTTAATAAGTTCTCCCTAGATATTGGCGCCATTTATAAGCCAGAAAGGACAAACACCTCGAGTTTTCTGGAAACGCTTTCTGATGAACTGCAAAAACGTAAGAGAACTATTCTCTTCGGTGATTTTAATTTCAATCTTTTAAGTAAAGATGTTCATACAGCCGCCTACAAAGAAACACTGATAGAAAATGGTTATAGAATACTGAACAAAATAAACCTAAAACATTGCACACGAGAGACCTCAACCACAAAAACGATTCTAGACCATGTAGTGACTAGCCTTCAAGACAACAGCTTCCATCTTGCTATTATAGAATCTGCCTTGTCTGATCACAAGCAGTTATATTTAGAAGTCAAGAAATATAAACCCCAACCAATAAAGAAGATTGTTTACAAAACTACTGACTACACAAAGTTACACAAAACATTAGAAGAACTGGACTACGGAGCTATCGGAGTAAACTACAACAAACTTCACGAAGCAATGCAATCTGCGATAATTCAAAGTGAAATAACTAGAACAAAACTTCTGAACCCACCTAAGTTAGACTGGATCAATAATAATATTATAAATAGAATTAATAGAAGAAATGAATTATGGCAAGAGTACATGGACAATCCCAATGATAAAAATAGAGAAGAAAACTTTAAAAACGAAAGGCGGTATGTTTTCGGGCTGATACAAAGGACTAAATCTCACTATTATCACAAATTATTTGAACAATGTAAAAATAAGCCGTTAAAAATGTGGCAATTAATAAACAATTTATCAAATAATAAGATCAAGGAATCTAGTTTTCCTTCTAAATTAATTTCTCCTAATGGAATTGTCACTGACTCCATAGGTATATGTGAAACTTTCAATAATTATTTTGCTAGTATAGGGATCCTTTTGGCGAGCCAGATACCAGCTCGCTATCATCGTTATTACACCAGCACCCAATCTACAAGTACCACTACTAATAAATTGACACAAATTTTACCCACCACTACAGACGAAGTAGCTAAAATAATTGAACGTTTAAAATCAAACACAAGTACAGGAATTGATGGTATTAGTGCTAAGGTCCTTAAAACATTCAAAAACTTAATCTTACCCGCCCTAACAAGGAGTATTAACAAATGTTTTAAAGATGGTGAGTTTCCAAATGAACTAAAAGTAGCAAAAGTCACCCCAATACATAAGTCTGGACCCAAAGAAGACCCGGGAAACTATAGGCCTATTTCAGTGTTGCCTATAGTATCAAAGGTATTTGAAAAATTATTGCATAATAGGTTATCTCAGTATCTGAATTCTTTCGACTTCTTATTTGACCGGCAATATGGATTCAGGCAGAAGTCTAATACCCTGTCAGCTGCAATCGACTTAATTACTAAAATAAAGACCAATATAGACCAAAAACAAATAGCTCTTGGCGTGTTTATAGACCTAAAAAAGGCATTTGATACGGTGAGCCACAATTTACTGTTATATAAACTAAAATCAATTGGCATCACAGAAAACGCTTATGAAATGTTCAAATCATATTTAGAAAATCGATTTCAAGTAGTAAGGCTAGGAAAATATACAAGTGACCCTAAATTAATTAATTGTGGTGTTCCCCAAGGATCTATTATAGGTCCTCTCCTTTTTCTTGTTTATATTAACAACATTCATGAAATAGGACTGAAAGGACATATTTCGCTCTACGCAGATGACACATGCCTTTTTTACTTTGGTCATTCTATAGAATCCATCATACAAGACGCTCAGGATGACTTAAATATTTTAGAAAAATGGTTTTTAAATAACCTCTTAACAGTTAATGCTTCAAAAACTAATTATATAATCTTTGCCGCAAAAAATAAAAAAATACATGATCATCGACCTTTAACAATAAATGGAACTGGGCTGACTAGGGTAAACAAGGAAAAGTATCTCGGCCTCACACTTGATAGTCAATTGCAGTGGAAACCACATATTGAAAATTTACGTTCCAAGATAAACTGTCTCACGGGCACTCTCCGAAATATAGTCAGATGTCTTCCCTTGAATGTTCGCTACAATATATATAACTCAATGGTAAAACCTCATATTGATTACTTAATAGAGGTATGGGGATCAGCTGCCAAAACACACCTTAATATTCTCCAGAGGGCTCAGAATAAGCTAATCAAAGTTCTTTTCCAGTACAATTATCTAACACCAACCCATAAAATATATAATGAGACAAAATTGTTTAAAGTTTCCCAAATCTATCACTACAACACAACTGTTTTAATTAAAAAAATTCTAAACAATGATATACACACAGAACTAAAATTTACTAATAATATACACACACGCAGTTCAAGACGAGCTGATTATATAAAACTTTATAAACCTAGGACGAACTACGGTAAAAAATGTATTATGTATCAAGGAGCTAAGATCTATAACTCATTACCCAAACATATTAAAGATGCAAAGTCGCTAACAATATTCAAAAAATTACTAAAGCAACACATCTCCAAAGACATTACCTAGTAATATTTAAACACATATTATTATTACATATAAAAAAAAATATAAACTATGAAAATAGGTCTAATAATTTAAATATATAAAACACATACATAAACATTAAATCATATAGTTCCTAAATATCAGTATAAACATACCTAAAAACTAAAAACATATATTTATATTTTGAATTAAATTCTAATGATTTAAATTAAAAATATATATATATATACATATATAATAATAATGTTAACTAAATACTTATATACCCACTCATACCATACATCTACCTATACACCTTAAAAAAAAAAAAAAAAAAAAAAAAAAAAAAAAAAAACAACTTTAATAATACACAACTTTTTAAAACAGCATGTAAACCGTCCCTTGTATTGGCTCAACCACATACCTGCCGGCCGGCTATTAACTAAACATTTTAAAGTTACCTACATTAACTATACTTTTATGAGTGTTGAAATATTGTTTTATTTAAGATTACCTGTCAACGCATTTTGTTATTTTTTTTAATTGTATTTTATTTCTCCTCGTAAGTGATTTGTAATCTTTGAGAAATAAAGTGATTTAAACCGTAAATATATCTTTAATGAAAATATTAAGAGAGGTAGGGCACTATTCAGGGGAACTTAGGTCCGACCTTACAGAAGACCACAGCCAAATAACTACACAGCGGTATAGTTGTGTTCTTGAATGCGAAAACAGGTTTCCAGCGCTCATTTATGGATGCGTTTGTAGCAAACGTTTTTCATCGGCATTAACTATTTCTGGGCAACAACACGCGCGTAATAACAAGTATTGGGTGCGTCCAAACGCTACAGTAACTGCTTACCACCAGGAGGGCCAAATGCTTATTGACCATCCAAGTAGTGGAAAAAATACGTACATTCAGTTAGTTACGTATTTCGAAATCGCTGTCGCAATAAGAAAACAGCTAAACTAAATTTTCTTCATTATTTAAATTTAATTTTGAGATTCCCAATCTTACAATGAGAAGTCGTAAACAGTTCGAAATATAGCAAATAACAAATACAATCAAAATTCATTGATGTAACAAAATAACTGTTGCCAAAGTCATAAGTAAAGAATGTAACAGTAACAGGCAATCCAGAAAAACAATGTCAACCAATTTGCTTACTACAAACAGCAGCTAGTAGTAAGAAAACTAAAGTACCTACTAGTAGCAGTTCAGTGTGATATAAGAGAGAGAGAAAGAGAGGGAGAGAGATAGAGGTAGAGAGAGAGAGAGAGAGCAATATATCCTCAATATTTTTTAGCAAAGAGACTGGAAAAGTGCTTTTGCAAGACAAATACCTATTGCATAATACACTAATGGTTTTCCCGAGTCCGGTTATACTCTGAGATAAAGGACAGATTCCGCGCTAGGAAGCAAGTCCTTTCCTCTTAGGGAACAAGTCTTATACGGGAAGTCCTCATAATAAAATGGACTAGAAATGAACCTCAGGTGAAATTAATATTTTTTGTGTATTTTATTTTAAACTAGCTGTTGCCCGCGGCTCCGCCCGTGTGGATGTCGGTTATCGCTGCAAAAAGTAGCCTATGTGTTATTCTAGACCATAATCTATCTCTGTGCCAAATTTCATCGAGATCCGTTCAGTAGTTTTTACGTGTAACAAATATCCAAACATCTATCCATCCATCTATCCATTCTTACAAACTTTCACATTTATAATATTAGTAAGGATGGTTACAATTTTTGGTGAAAAATACAATAATGAATAATATTTTAATTAAATGGTATAAAAAAAACTATAACCGCTCCACAGCAAACTAGAGAACAAGTCCCCTCCCCTCAGCGCACAAGTCTCCTACGGGTATTTATCATAAATATGAGCAAGAAATTAATCTTTCTGGTATAGAAATACACATTTGTAACCGCTCAATGCTGTCATTCCAAACACAAACATAGAAAATGGCGGAGTTGGTGAAACAAACCTCTTTGTACGACTACATTTAATTAATTTCAGAACACACAACGATAAGAAACGATAAGACGATTGTACTCTTGATTGATTTACTTGTTTTAATTAATTATTGTTCCGTTAGCGCAGCTAGTTTACAATTGGAAAGAAATTTATAATTTCTAGAAAACTAACTGGTATTCTATTAATAACCTGACGTTATAACTGTATATTAGAGTAACAAGGTATGTTTTGCGACATTGAAAAAAAAACACGTGATATTTGTTTATAGGGAAAAAATAATTCTATAGAATATTTAAGACTGAATGTTCACCAAAGCGAGGAATGAGTGAAGCGAAATGGCATACTCTGTCTAATGCGGAGCGAAGGAGTTATATGGAGCGGAGTTGCGTATTGTGTAGAGCTAGGCCGAGAGCACGCGACGAGTTATATGAGCAGGCTGCGGCAGCAACTTTACTGCTGCAAACGCCGCCACCGACCTGCTTCCATACATTTTATTAGTAGTGGCGTCCAACAGCGTAAACTGTGTGCGGCGAGTCCATATAAAGTAATAATAATAATATTTTCGGGACAACTCACACATCGCTATCTGATCCCAAACTAGATATAGCCTGTACTATGGTAACCAGACAACTGATAAACATACTTATATATTTCTAAATACATACATATTATAGATAAATTACACCCAAACACAGAACAACATTCGTGCTCATCACACAAAGATTTGTCCTGGGTGGAAAAAATGTATGAAAACTACAAGATATAGGTCGGTGACGGCGCTTTATGGCCCGTGTACGGCCACACTTAGTTGTTTCCCCGCTTTCCTTCTCTACTGCTTCGTTTTGTTTCTCCACTCTTCGCGTTAAAAATGTATCATTTCATCATCATCAAGCGGAGCGGAATTTTTATGACAACATACATGAGTTATAGCGACACAGCTAATCTCCTCTCCACTTCAGTGGTAAGGCAGCCTTACTATCGCCGTGGTATGTTATTTATATAATTGTAAACATCGTGGGGATAGCCAAAGCAAATATAATTGGAAGATTATAACGTTATTTTTAACCAACAATATCTCGTGTGGTGGTAAGGTAAGAAGGTGTTAATGACGTATGAATCAAAATCAACTAAGTATTAAAACCTTCCCTATAATATCGATGGTCTAGAAGACAAATATGCTAATTACAAAATTTTGATAATTTCATATTTTAATGTCAATGTATCAATTATTTAATACTTTGGATGTTTGTTACTTTTTCACGTAAAAACTACTGAACGGATCTGGATGAAATTTGGCACAGAGATAGATTATGGTCTGGAATAACACATAGGCTACTTTTTACAGCGATAACCAGAATCCACGCGGGCGGAGCCGCGGGCAACAAAATGTAAAAAACAAAGTGGACAATATATGCGGCATTAACTGGCTCATTTGTCTGAGTGGGTCGTAGAATACGTGGGACGGGCTAAAAATAGATTTAGCCCGACCCGGGAATCAAACCCAAGACCTCTTGATCAGCAATCGTCCCACGTAGATCCACTATCGAAGCAGACCTGGTCCTACGCTTGATCTCTTTTCGGTCGTATCAGATAGCTATTCCATCGGACTATGCTATCTCTAATTCCAGGATTTACCCCATAGTTAGTTAGTTTGACGGGGTGTTATCCGCACTTGGCCGCTCAGGTGGGCCTTTGTGCGTGACATTCCTTGTGGCTATTCCATCCAGCCCAAGTTCCTCCAGAAAGCCAGTAGGCGGGCGAGGTGGCCGCATGCTTCCGGTAGAGAGCCCGGTTTCTTTAGGGTGTTCCCTGTGGTCTTCTAAGCTCCTACATTGCAAAAGGACGTGGGCGGGTGTCTCCTCAGCCTCCATGCAGCAGCAGGATTACCCCATAACAAAACTCTGGTGTTACAAGATGTAGGGTCGACAACGCGTGAGTAACACACCTGATATTGCAAGCGTCCATAGGCTTCGATAACTGCCTAGCATCAGATACGTCATACGTTTGTTTTTTACCGTGGTAGTATAAAAATACCCCCCTTTTAAATGAAGAGTCCCGATCCGGGTACTTTATTTGATGTATCTATATGAAGGAGCCTAGATACTCTTGCGCAACTGAATGCGGTCGGTTGATTGATGAAATGGCTTGAACTAAAAGTAGCTATTATTTAAATTACTTACATGTATCAGTAATTGATAGAAGAGTATAATAGGACTGCAATGGGCTGAGATTATTTATTGTTATTATTTGATCTGTACCGCACTATGAATTATATGTGTCTTGCCAGTTTAGGATATGTATTTTGGGATAAAGGGCATGAAATTGACTGAATTATAAAATAGGTAAATAAATAATGCCAATAAATTTTAAAATATTTTATTTGCAGTTTAAAAACCGATAAATTGGCCTCAGAATAAAAGTTAAATCGGGACTTATCACTTTCCGGGTTGGATACACCTAACTGACTGCAAACTTAACCTAGCGGGGGAAAACTGGCTTGAATCCTGAACCTTGAGCTATCCCTAACAAATCCGACATACACGCCATCACTGCTTTTATATTCAAATCGGGACGTCGTTCCTGTAAACACTATCACGCATTTACTCCAAGTAGACGCTCGGCTCTATTTTGTTGTTCAAATATTTTAATTATCTATACTAATATTATAAAGCTGAAGAGTTTGTTTGGTTGAACGCGCTAATCTGAGAAAGTACTGGTTCGATTAGAAAAATTTTTTTTTGTTGAATAGTGCATTCATCCAGGAAAGCTATAGGCTATATAACATCACGCTTTGATCAATAGGAGCGGAGCAGTAGTGAGATATGTTGCAAAATCGGGGAAAAAATATTCCAAATTAACACGCGGACGAAGTCGCGGGCGACCTCTAGTTATTTATACTTTTACAACCAGCTTTAAATATCTAGAGCTCAAATTAAAATGATAAGAATATAACTGATGGCTGGTTCAGTGGCTTAATTGAATACCTCGCCGTTTTACCACTACTCTGTGTGATCCATATGTATTTAGAGAGTTAGGGCGTACTTTATGTCCGTAAACTGTATGTTTTTATGGTCAATTGCGATACAGCGCTTGTTCTCTAAAGCCGGAAAATTAAAAAAAAAATGATTCTATACATTTCTTGACAGATAAAACCAACTAGTTCACCTGACGTGAAGATAACGAACCTTCTTTTAAAAAAACATTCCTTTAAAGAAGTTTTCTTCTGGGCTGTAGTCGTATGCATTACTACTGCGTCGATCCCCAACAGTAAAGTAGTAAGCATTCACAAATATACATTTTCACATCAATAAATATAACATTGCCACCATTTTCCAACGTCAATTGAAATTCAATCAAGATCTGTTTAACATTATTCAAACGTGAGAATATTAGGAACCTTAACTTTTAATAGCTGAATAGAAGATACGGTAGATATCATACACATCAAACGAATAAAGGCGTAACCTAACGATCGAATATAATGCAAGGGCTACTGGATATGGGAAAAACCTTCTTCTACTGATAATTAGAATGTATTTTGCATAGAATTAAGAAAGAAGAGGTAAACCTTTATAATAGAAATTTCAAATCTTTCTTAGAAAAGACAACTCCCGCACTAGAGAACAAGCTCTGTGTCGCGGGGGACTTTACAAACATAGAATAAACGGACACAAATTAAACCCAGACTCAGAACAAATCTTTGCGGGTCACACAAAGTTTCGTTCTGTATGAGAATCGAACCCACAACCTAGTGCACAGCAGGCGCATACTGCGGCCACTGGACCACCAAGGCAGTCAAAATTGGCTCGAGTAAAGATGCTTACTTGAGCCAATTACTACACAAGATTTACTATATTACTTAATTTACCCTGATCATGTACAATTGCGCGTAGTTTTACCATATCGTGTTTGATAAATAAAAAACATTCTACAAGTAGGCGAGCGGCAACCATGTCGACAATAAAAAAAAACTGTATTTTACAAAAATAAACGTACATTGTACCGATGAAAAAATCTCTAAATATGCATAGGCCAGGCGTTCAAACCGATGTTACCTACTACTTTTCGCCATTTTTCGGTTAGACCGCCAAATTTAATGAAAAAAAATCTAAGAAAGCGAAACCTATGAAGTGGCGATTCTTCGCTTTTTACTAAATGACTTTACCTTATTTGGCTCGTTTTTATCTTAAAGTTCTTTGCCTTTTCATCTTAATATTCTCTTAGGTAAGAAGGGTATGTTTCTTGCTTACACGAGTATTTTTGCAACTTTTTGTATCTGAAGGGGGAAATATTTTCTTCTTATAAGATGGGAGGATTTTTTATGACACCTGTTGCGTGTATTTTGTATTTCAGAAGCTTTAATGATGTGCGAACGAATATTTATCATTTTCCAAGTCATACATCTCTACCTAATCCTTCGTGGGAAAAGCGTGATCCTACTAATATTATAAACGCGAAAGTTTGTAAGTATGGATGGATGGATGTTTGTTACTCTTTCACGTAAAAACTACAGAACGGATCTTGATGAAATTTGGCACAGAGATAAATTATGGTCTGGAATAACACATAGGCTACTTTTTACAGCGATAACCGACATCTACGTGGGCGGAGCCGCGGGCAACCGCTAGTAAATAATAATAGCAACACTAATATATACTGCTGGGCACGGGTTTCCTCTCTTCTATCAATAGAGAGAGAGAGGATTTAGGCCTTAATCCACGCACACGATGGCCCAATGCGGGTTGGTAGATCAGACATTCCTACAGAATTTCTAATAAGACCTGTGGGTTTCCTCATGCGATGATGACAATATGAAAAAGAAGAAGACGATCAGTTTAAATGTATTGTCCACTTAATAATGAAGTAACTTGTACTACCATTCCGAAACTTCCAAAGAGCACGCCGAGATCATTCATGAACGAATGAATGAACAAAACAAGCATTTGGATATGAACACAACAGCTTGTTTGTTATACTCAATACAAGATGGCCGGTCATGCGTAATATTGTGTTGTTATGGTAATATTGTACAAAATTTTTACTACAAATTGGATGATAATGGTCAATGTCGATTTTAAAACAGCGAGAGTATTGACAGACACATTAACTGCTAAAACGAATAAATTTTAAGATGCACAGAAATAACAAAAAAAAATCGGCTTTTTTTTTATATACTACCAAGGTGGCAAACAAGCATACGGCCCGCCTGATGGTAAGCAGTTACCGTAGCCTATAGACGTTTGCAACACCAGGGGTGTCACTCACGCGTTGCCGACCCTTTAAAAACCTTATAACTCCTTTCTTGAAGAACCCCTCTCTCTCTCTCTGTCTCTTGGGAAAACCTGGGCAGGGAGCTCATTCCACAACCTTATCGTACGTGGTAAGAAATTCCTCTGAAATCTTACGGTACGGCATATTGTTATTTATTTAAAGGTGAAGCTAGGATTGTCCGTGTGGCCACGGATTAAGGGTGTCGTAAGAGTCGACTAAGGGAGTAAGTCAGGCCGAAAATATCCGAGAGAGGGAAAACTCGGAACGTGCAAAGCGAAGCGTGGTATAGTAGGCTAATATCCCTCCAAATGTATGGAGGAGACCCGTGCCTAGCAGTGGGACGTTTATGGGTTGAGATGATGAAGCTGAGATAGCTCTATGTCCGAAAGCACGTCTAAACTGAGATGCCTTGGATGCATTTTACTGCAGCTTGTCATTTAAATTTTCCTTTATTGTTTAGCAGGTTATAATTGCACATCGACTTCACAAAACTTTACATACCTATCTCACTACCCGTATCAAAATGTATATATTACAAAGAAAACATAAAATCAAAATCTACCTTAAATTAACTCCTTTAAGTACAAATTTGAGTATATCACATAGAAACTAACTTCTAAACACTTAACGAAACAAAACTTAATTAAAATAAACCTTATTCGTATAGAAATAGAATACAAATTTAAATGCAAGTTAGATAGTCTGTTCATATCGGCACTTACTCATTGAATGAAACTCAACGCAGAATAATTATCAACATTTAGTGTTGCCAGTTTATTTTGTGTTATAAATGTCACTATTGACGTTTACTGGGTAATAAAACGTATGAATAGTGTCAAAAGGATATTCCATCATGCGGGTAGTTGGGTAACGTTGATGATTTATTTTGTACTCAACTGTTAGTCTGTTAAGTGATACGCCTACTTTACTCTTTGGGTCAATGCTATTTTGAGAAATATAAGATGCCTTCATACCGAGCAGCGTTTAGTTTTGTTGCCATATTATTACACGGCCAAAAAAAGGATCATATTTGGTACAGAGATAGATTAGTATGGAATAGCACACAGATTAATTTTTATTCCTATCTTCTATACTAATATTATAAAGCTGAAGAGTTTGTTTGTTTGGTTGAACACGCTAATCTCAAAAAGTACTGGTTCGATTAGAAAAAATCTTTTTTGTTGAATAGTGCATTTATCCAGGAAGGCTATAGGCTATATAACATCACGCTATGATCAATAGGTGCGGAGCAGTAGTGAGATATGTTGCAAAATCGGAGAAAATATTCCAAATTACCACGCGGACGAAGTCGCGGGCGACCCCTAGTATTATATATAAAGGAAATCACTATTCCTTTAGGATTATACGCGCGGGCGAAGCCGCGGACGGTGCCTTTAGATCCAGCCTAAAATATAAGTACTTTTACTATTCTTGGACAACATACAATTTACGGACTATTAAGTATGTTTACTAGTTGTTTGGTTGCCATACAGGCTCAGCCTTTTGGAATCAAGTCGCCATGTGTGTGTTACAAATAATAATTATAATCTATTGTATATTTGAAGAAAAAACGTAGTGCCCCTTTTTAAGCATGTTGTGCGCATGAAGAAGAATATTAGGGACAATTAAAGTTTATTTAGGCGGAAACTGCGCAAAGCTAAAATGATTTTTGTAAAAGTTTACTAAATGGAAAACAATGCACTCCGGGAGTGCCGACAGAAGTGAACACGCTAGGCAAAACAGTTAGTAGTGCTAAAAGAAGTCTTCACTTCAAAAGTCATGGTTGATTTTTTAGACCCCTATAAGACCTCCAGTATAATGAATTGACATTAGTACGACTGACCAAACTTAAATCAAAATATTTTCACTATTACTTACGTAGTAACTCTTTAGTAATCTGTGCTATTACTTCTAAGACAGTTTGTCCAAAGTGTGAAACATCAAAACTTCTATTTTAGCGCAGCAACTTCCAATAGCATTATACCCAGAGCCAGGGATTTCAAACTTGGTACCTATGTTTAAACTTTTAGATGTCTAGACAGCCTGCAACTGAAAGGTATCTATTTATAACAGAGCTAGAATACCTCTCTCCTGTCTCGATACTGGGGCATATGTATTTTGGGATGTCAATTCGAAATATTAAAGTGTCAAGATATATCTTAGGATATATATATTGCAAGCATGTATGAAGATATTTATAAGTTGAGTGAATAAATAGTATGTCAAGATCTTAGTGAGTGAACATTTGTGTTTTCTACCTAATTCTTTGGGAAGCAGGTGTGAGTTAATGTATGTACATATATAAAATGTGCACTGCACTACGCTAAAGTTCAAGATTCGATTCCTGGTAAAGTAGTAAAAATGCTCACACATCTCAACCCATAAAAGTCCCACTGCTGGGCACGGGTCTCCTCCATACATTTGGAGGGACATTAGCCTACTATACCACGCTGGCCAGATGGGTTGGTATAGGGTTTTGTTTCGAGTTTTCCCTCTCTTGCAGTGGATATTTTCTGCCTGGCTTACTCTCTTAGTCGACTCCTTTAGGATGGAAGGGGATGGTTACATTTGTATTCTTAATCCGTCACCACACGGATCTGGCACCACACGGAGTAAAAATGCTCAGTAGCTGAAATTGTAGCTACGACGCAACGTGGGCAAGGGTCTTAAATGGTGGACCGTCGACCTGGTGACGGTTGTGGGCGATGTACAGGTCAGCTCAAGACTTAACGCTGTAGAACTCTTTTAAGGAGGTATATGTTCAGCAGTTAGAAGAGCTATGGGCTGATAATAACTACAGCATATATAGTGAGTACCAAACAGCAGACAACGGCCAAATGGTAGAACTAAAAAGAGATGGCGAGTTTAGCTTGACGCCTATAGAAAGCATTGGCTCAAAGAGACTGAGACAAAGTATTACTCATTTATTCATTTAGATCAAAAGCACTTAAATGGGACAATTAATGGGCTAATCTATATTAATATTATAAAGCTGAAGAGTTTGTTTGTTTGGTTGAACGCGCTAATCTCAGAAAGTACTGGTTCGATTAGAAAAATTATTTTTTTTAACAGTGCATTTATCCAGGAAGGCTATAGGCTATATATAACATCACGCTATGATCAATAGGAGCGGAGCAGTAGTGAGATATGTTGCAAAATCGGGGAAAATATTCCAAATTACCACGCGGGCGAAGTCACGGGCTACCCCTAGTAATAATAATATATCCAGCACTAACCTTAGTTATTTGGCCGAGATGATAATACCACGAGCGGATAATCAAACGCGTTCCAACTGAATGATGAGAATTACATAAAGCCATTACACAAACCACTAATGTATGCAGAATAAAGATACAACGCAGATCTTTATGAATGGCTTGCGCAAGCGCATACGAACACCAAGGCCACATACACTAGCCAAAGTAAACATACTCATTGATGAATACTTTTTTTTGTATATTTTTTTTTTAGTTTTTGATTCATGAGTGAGTTTTAAAATTGGATTTATGTAGGTACAGAGTAAACAATTTGTTGGTGAAATGAGTTATGTAGGTTATTTATGTTGTTTAGTATTTTTTTTATAATACTAAGGAAAAAAACAAGCACACAGTTCGCCTGATGATAAGCAGTTACCGTAGCCTATGGACGTTTGCAACAGCAGGGATATTATTCGCGCGTTGCCGACCGATTTTTAAAAACCCCAAAACTCCTTTCTATATCCGAGAGACTATCTCAGAAAGTTTCTTGGATAGTATGAAAGAAGTAAATATTATTTTAGTGATAATTATAATTATATATAATATAGCTTCACAGCTTTTATCCAAAGGGCCATAGGCAGAGGTGTACCAAACCCAATTTTTCACTAGTTATATTTCAGCGGCAGGATTTGGTGATCGAGTATCCCTGGGACAAGTATTCGTTTCATTAACATAAACGCACTAGCTGTTGCCCGCGGCTCCGCCCGCTTGGATGTCGGTTATCGCGATAAAATGATAGCCTATATGCTATTCTAGAGTATAATCTATCTCTGTGCCAAATTTTATCCAGATCCGTTTCGTAGTTTTTGCGTGAAAGAGTAACAAACATACATCCATACATTCTTACAAACTTTCGCTATTATAATATTAGTAAGATTCCTAAATGAGAAGTGGCGCCCTATATTCACAACAACTACACTGCTGTGTGAAGTTATTTTGCTGTGGTCTTCTGTAAGGAGGTTCTTCCCCAGCCGGATTTTCTCGCTCGTATGGTTTCATATCTCACTTACAAATATAAACAGACAAACTAAATACGCGCACATTATAATAATACAACATCGATCAGAGCTTACACGTGTAAACTCAAACTAGACACCTGAAGCTTCGGTGTACAGTAAACACACATTAGTTAGTGTCTAACAGTCAGGGTATCGTTCAATTAGTCTATTTACGGTACCTATACATACGCGCAATTGAAGTAGTACGCAATACGAACAATGTGATGTCGTATCAGACGAAAATACGACCGCGTATCGTAGCGTAGAATACGAAACAAACGTAATTAATCGCTTTTGCCATAAGTGCTCGCAACACAGAACTTGTGCCTCAGCCCTGTGTTGCAGGGGACTTTACAAACATACAATTAACGGACACAAATTACACTCGGACTCGAAAGAAATATTTATTTATTTATTCAACAGCTCACTACATTTACAGTTGTCCAATACGCGTAACAAAATTATTAGTATTTAAGAATCACACTAAGTTTTGTCCCGTGTAGGAATCAAACTAGCAAAACTCGGAGCGATGTTGGTGGCATGTGAGTGATTCGTATATTATGGTCCTGTACGAGACCCATCTAATTTGTTTCAAGTCTGAGTGTGCTTTGTGTCCTCAACCAAACCAAACCTCCCAAGACACACTGAAAATGCCCTAATGCAAGAGTATTGCTTATTAAAAAATATATTATATTTAATACTCATCTAATATAATACATACGACTAATAAATACGACTGCAGTCGGTGGTCCAGTGGCCGCAGTATGCGCCTGCTGTGCACGAGGTTGTGGGTTCGATTCCCACACAGGACAAAACTTTGACCCACAAAGAATAGTTCTGAGTCTGGGTGTAATTTGTGTCCGTTAATTGTATGTTTGTAAAGTCCCCCGTGACACAGAGCTTGTTCTCTAGTGCGGGAGTTGTCTTTTTAAAAGAAATAAAAAAAAATAAAAAAAAAATATATATATATATATATATATATAAAATTCTCGTGTCACAATGTTCGTTCCCGTACTCCTCCGAAACGGCTTGACCGATTCTCATGAAATTTTTTGAGCATATTGAGTAGGTCTGAGAATCGGCCAACGTCTATTTTTCATCCCCCTAAATGTTAAGGATGGTCCACCCCTAATTTTTTTAATTAATTTTTTAGACAAATTTTTTGTTTTTATTTTTTTGTGATTCAGCATTAAAAAATACATACAACCCTTAATTTTCACCCCTCTACGATCAACCCCTATATTTTAGTAGCAAAACAACTCTTGCTGGGTCAGCTAGTAAACTATAATATATACTTGCTTATGCCCGCGGTCTAATAGTTTTTGCGTAAAGGAAACATCCATCCAATCTCATAAAGTTTCGCGTTTTCAATCTCAGCCAAAAGACGCTCAAACTGCCACGGTACTACTACTCTGTACTATGCTGAAAAACTATTGCTGATTTTAGTTTTCGGGCATACCGCGTCACATAACGGTAGATTATCCGCTTAGACTGACCATGAACGCAATTTCGTATGTAATCCTAGATTAAGCCGTGTTGACACTATCACGGTGCACTCACACTGGGAGCCCTTCTCTCGTTCAGAATGAATTCCACACTCACATACAAATATGAAGAGAAAATGGAAAATTATCGTAATTGTTCGTACACTTTTTCTTATAATACAACAGTGGCACATAAGCGTACGGCCTGCCTGATGGTAAGCAGTTACCGTAGACTATATATATAGACTTCAAGAGAGGTAGGGCACCATACTAGCGAGCAAGCCCGACTGGGGAAGGACCTCCACCTTACAAAAGACCACAGCCAAATAACTACACGTATAAACAAAATTGTAAATCAATTCTAATATTATTAAGAGGAAATATTTGTATTTTTGTATGTAACGAATAAACTCTAAAACTACACCTTGGGTTGACTGGTAGAGAATGCCTCAGGCATTAAGTCCGCCTTTATCTATACTAATATTATGCAGCATTAACGCTGAAGCTTTTGTTTGTTTGTTTGGTTGAACGCGCTATTCTCAGAAAGTACTGTTTCGATTAGAAAAAATCTTTTTTTGTTGAATAGTGCATTTATCCAGGAAGGTTATAGGCTATATAACATCACGCTATGATCAATAGGAGCGCGGCAGTAGTGAGATGTGTTGCAAAATCGGGGAAAATTTTCCAAGTTACAACGCGGACGAAGTCGCGGGCGACCCCTACTACATCATATTTTTGGCAAGGTGGCATGGCAAGGTGACCACTCAAGCCACTGAACTAACCATGCAGTCCAAGTTTGTCTAGTCGAACATATATAATCGCGCGATTTGTTTACAAGTCCTACATCCGTTAAACTAAGAAATACCCGCGGTGATTCTTGTTTTAAAAACGTGCCAAAATAGTCTTCAGGTTGGCTGGCATGCCCGTTAACTTGACGTCGAACGTACAGACGCGTATACATTACGTCAGCACTACCACACCGATAGAATCGGAACAATTTTGTGCGCTGAATTTCAACTGCCACTTAACATATTAGAACAGACCACAACGCGGAAATTTTGCATATAATCATATATTTTACCGGGAAAGGTTAGGCAGAGATCTAAGTCCTTTTAATATAAAATAAAACCAGACTGGGAGCTACCATTTATGGATCACAGAAATTTTTGTCCGTGTGGGGAAACTGCCCAACATTTTTTATATTATACTATACTACTTGGGAGGCAAACAAGCATACAGCCCGACTGATGGTAAGCAGTTAGCGTAGCCTATGGACGCTTGCAATACTAGGGGTATCACTTGCGTGTTGCCAACCCATTTTATTACACGAGGGCTTTAAGATGGGAGGTATCCATGAGATAGGAATACGTTTCCTTAAAAACGCATCCCTAAATGAGAGCTGGAGACCTGTACTCATACACAGGAACACAACTACACCGCTGTGTGTATTTGGGTGTGGTCTTCTGTAAGGTGGAGATTCTTCCCCAGTCGGGCTTGCTCGCTAGTATGGTGCCCTACCTCTCTTAAAAGTGTCTAATTATTACAATTTAAAAGTGTTACTACGTGTCTAGAAATAAAGCAGTGTAGTGTAGTTCTAAGAGGTGCGTAGGCGCCTCAATAGAGTTATATTGAACAGATGGGAGTCAAATCATAAGTGCTTATACTCGTGCATCTTATTGAGATCAAAAATGAACATGTCTGCCAAATATCTTGAGTGTATCGGACAATGGACGTGTTTCAACGACAGTTAGGTATTTAAGGCGCATGAAATATATATCCTACTAATACTATAAACGCGAAAGTTTGTAAGTATGGATGGATGGATGTTTGTTACTCTTTCACGTAAAAACTCCTGAACGGATCTGGATGAAATTTGGCACATGCAGCCTATGTGTTATTCCAGACCATAATCTATCTCAGATTATAGTCTGGAAGAACTTTTTACAGCGATAACCGACATCCACAAGGGCAGAGCCGCGGGCAACAGCTACTAGATAATATAAATTCTTCACCAAATATTATAAACTTATATGTTACACTACTTTTCATAAAGTTTTTAGTAAATTGCGTTAGTGCCATACTAGCGAGCAAGCCATACCAGGCAAAGACCTCCACCTTATAGAAGATCACAGTCAAATAACTAAATACAACAGTGTAGTTGCGTCCCCGTGTATGTGAATACAGGCCTCCAGCTCATTTCGGCTGTCCCAGATCAAAACCCAGTAAGGGTCATTTTTTCAAATATTTTTTTGCATATTTACATTTTTCAAAGTATGTTCCACCAAATTGTGATGACACCAGCTTTAATATCTTATAAATAAGAGCTATTTTGATACCACGAAACCAAGTAAGTGTTCTATATACCCCCTTCATAAACCATTTCAAAAACCTAGTAGTCAAGTTAGTAAGGGGCATAAAACATGCATTTTACATTATTTTCAATAGTTAGTATTTCTTTCAGTAAATATCAATTTTTCAGTTTAACACATACTTTTGTAAGGCTACTCTGATTTATATTTTTGCGCTCTCCTGTAAAATTTGTTGTCAAAAAGCACTTACTAAGTTTTGATCTGGGACAGCCGAATTTTAGGGATGTGTATTAAAGGAACGTTTTCCTATCCGAACATACTTTATCTTAAAGCTCTTGTGTAAAAATATGGCTCGTCACACGCAAGTGATACCTGCTTAATATCAGGCGGGCCGTATGCTTGTTTGTCACCCAAGTAGCATGAAACTACTAAACCGCTGATATATTTTGTGTACAAAAATAAAGGATACGTAATTCCACCGGGTTAGTATATACCAAGGCGGGTACAGTCACCTGTTGACTAAGTTCTGCAAACCTTGACATATAAACTAGTCATAACACTGCTCTATTCTCATATTTTATGGGGTAAACAGTATTCTTAGTAGCGCCAATGTCTCTTTAACGAGATACTATACAAGTATGAAATGATTTGTTTGTTTTAATGCGCTTTAGCAAGGTGTTTGTAGTTTTGAACAAAAATATCAAAATAGACTACTAAAGCGACTTCCGCAGTAAAAAATAATCGTTGTATCGGGTGGGTAATATTAAAATCTGGTTACCTTTTTGAAGCAGCCGTGAAGCATTCAGTGCATCGTTTGCAACAGAAAATTAAAAAATAAAATCTCCATAAGAGGGCAAAGTTATATATGTATGTTGCAGTCAAAACTCTTAACCGGTTAAAAGTACTTTAGAGTGAAAATGAAAAAATCTGTCAAAAGTACTTTTAACCAACGTGTTTGGTTATAAGTACTATTGACTGAAATTAAACGGTCAAAAGTACTCATTTCATATTAAACTTAAAATAATATTAGAATCTGGCATAGGGGGCCGCAGTTCGAACCTTTTTTTTTCTAACCTAACCTACATACTTAACAAATTATTTGCATGAAGCACCTAGGCACCCAATAAAAAAAACAGATTTTAAGTATTTTGTTTTGTCTTTAACGTTCAAATGTTTTGTTTCTATTTTGCTAGCATGACACACCGCTAGATCGCACATACATAAGCAAATTTATTTAAATTGCACTTTTCCCAATTGTTGCATCTTATAAACGTTTCTTTCTCTTTCTAGATCATGTCTCGTGTTCATGTTCTGATCGGTCAAATAGGTCTTTACCGTAATCGGGACTGATCCTAACGTGCCTTCCAAAGCACAGATACGGTCACCCATCGCTAATCGTTTGTGGGATAAATTATGTACACACAGCAACGTAGTTAGGTGTACAGGGCCGTTATATGAAGATTAGTTTTTAAAGAACACCATTGTATATATTTCTGTGGAATTTGGTAACAGTGTACAATTAGACTAAACCTACAAATAAAAATATATTTCGCAAAAATTCATACATTAGTTTTACTAAAAAACAAATCTTTATATAGCGGCCCAGAGCCTCTAGACAAGTGGCATAAGCGATAGTCGAATCGAAAAGTCAAAAAAGCAAATTTATGGGAGTTGACGTAAGTTGACGACATTATATCGTAGACTTACGTCAAATCCCATACATTTGTTTTTTTGACTTTTCGATTCGACTACCGCTTATGCCATTTCTCTAGAAGCTATGTGCAGCAAACTCCGTTGCAAAACGTACAAATTTAACTGATTGAAAATTTCAAGAAGAAGACAGATTAATGTTATGCAATAATTGACATATTCGCTTGCCAAGTCTTCATGTAATATATCAATTTGCTACGAAAATTAAACCGTTCAACATACGTCGAATATTTCTTACGTCACACTTTACCCGACCTTGATTTGAGAGTATACAGACGCTGTGCACTGGCTATCAAACGATTTTACAACTACCGTTCATTCAACCGCGAAAATCAACAATCTTAACAATACATAGTATTATTTAAACTTGTACTTTCAGTGTGATGTGATATGTCATTCTAATAGAGGTAGGGCACTATTTTATTTTTTTTAAAAAGTCTAGGTGTAATTTGTGTCCGTTAATTGTATGTTTGTAAAGTCCAGTCCAGTTAATGTACGGGATTACATCCAGACTCAGAACAATTATTTGTGGGTCACACAAAGTTTTATCCTGTGTGCGAATCAAACCCACAACCTCGTGAGGAGCAGGCGCATACTGCGGCCACTGGACCACCGAGGTAGCTTCTCAGCGGATAAATCCTTTTCATTTTTGGAAAATGAGCTTCAATATCTAATATATTGTAGCTCATTTTCAAAAAATGTTTAGTAATTTTTTATAGAAATGTCAGATAATATCAAATTCAATTGATTGTATTAAAACGATTCTACTTATTTCTATGTTTTATCAACTCTCTCTCATTACAGTGACAAGACTGACTGGCTAACAAGTAGTTACTTTGTGAAAAGTTAACTTATTTTCGAATTACAAACTCGTAGGTTGGAACTTTTTTTTTATACTACCAAGATGGCAAACAAGTATACAGCCCGCCTGATAGTAAGCAGTTACCGCAGCCTATGGACGCTTACAACACCAGGAGTGTCACTCACTTTTTTTTTTCTACTATGGTCTTCTGTAAGGTAGAGGTCACTCCCCAATCGGGCTTGCTGGCTAATATGGTGCTCTAACTTCCTAACGTTTATAAAAACACACACACACAACCTAGTGTAATAAATGTTTGAACCGGCAACACGGTGATGATTTCTCAGGTATTACAAGCGTCTAAAGACTGCGATAACATCTTGGCACAAGGCGCACCTTATACTTTCGTTAGCCAGTACGTAGTACAAAAAACATTTAAACAAAAAAGATCAAAGAACTAGTTGGAAAACGGATCGATAGTCATTGTCGTAATACACATCAATCATCTTATTTTCAAGCCACATGGCAACGAAATAGAATGACGCAGAAATGCGCAGGCGCACGCCTATAGAGCGCACCTAAATACATTCTTATATAGCACACACACTAGCGTACGGTAACGTAACTAATTGGTGTGTGTGGAAGTGAAGAATGTATACCTACTAATATTATAAAGCTGAAGAGAATGTTTGGTTGAACGCGCTTATCTCAGAAAGTACTGGTTCGATTAGAAAAAATCTTTTTTTGTTGGCTATATAACATCACTCTATGATCAATAGTAGCAGAGCAGTAGTGAGATATGTTGCAAAATCGGGGAAAATATTCCAAATTACCACGCGGACGAAATCGCGGGCGACCCCTAGTATTCCATATTATTATTTCATGTAAAAAGCCCGCAACAGACGGGGCTATATTATAGTAAGCTACATATAAGTTGCTGCTGGAGATGTCGGTAGGGGCCGACCTAGGAGAACATACAGCGACCAAGTAGGGGATTTGCTAAAAAAGGGCCAAGCTAAAAGTACTCAATCGTCGTTCATGCATGAAGAGGTTGATGAATGTAGAGGAGACGAAGGAAGTATGTTTGGATCGAAGCAATTGGCGTACCGTAGTCTCTGCCTACACCACTGGGAGACGGGCGTGATGATATGTATGTATATAAGCTGCCACAGACGGATGCTATGCTACCCAAATAATATAAAAAAGAAAAATAAATTTCGTGTGTATACTAACTAAACTGCACAATCTCCATCTAAAATTACATTTATCATTTCCACAGAGTAATGAATGACACATAACTCTGTTGTTCAAATAACTCAGAGTACAGTACAAGTTTAGGTACTCACACAATCTCAAATAATAAATACTACTAACATTAAAAAACATGAAATAATTCTTATTATGAATCAACAATAAACGTATGCAGGATATCAACGTATTGGCTCAGTGCCAACAACGATTTTTCAACGTTAGAACTGGGACAGACTGAACGATTTTCCGTTTTTTTTTTTCCAACTGCGCTTGATGGAATTTTGACAGGCACGTCTCATGATTTCGTTAAAAATTTCAGCAAGGTGACTGAACTACGTAATGAGATGGAAAAATGTTAGGGCATGTCAGCTCAACAGAAATTTGTTTACCTTAGTAAAAATGGACGCATTTTTTTTGTTGTTTCGCATATTTTACGTGGCAAGTTAGCACGTAATAGAGCTTTCAAATACAGTGTAATTAAATTAATTAGGTTCGTTGATTATTTTAGGCTCACGGCATTAGTAGCTGTAGAGAAAATGTTTATTTAAAGGGGTAAAAAAATATTTTTTGAAGCTTAGATTTTAACGGCTATAGCAGCATATTTCCGTTTAGGAATTCAATTGTGGAAGCGAAAAAGGCAGACAAACGAAAGTAACTATTTTTGAGCGAATTATATGCTTATCTACCTTTTTAGTAATTAAAAAAAACATATATATGAATCACTATGCCAGCAACAAAAGCATGGTTCGCATAATGTTGGACAGTGCCTCCTCTGACTTAAAGTTGCGGAAAAAGTCGCTACATCAATACTAAAAATAACAATTAGTAAAAATGGTTGTTAATTGAATAAAAATAAACAATAATGAATCTCTGTCGCGACTTGCATGCCAACCTTTACTGCATACAAAATCATAATGCATTTACTAAAACTACTTAATTCGCGCCCACACAACGGGATTTATTACTTGTTTTAAACGCAATGTCTGCCATTCAAGTCTCAGAAATATGCGGGACATCGCTAAGGTCATTTTTCTGCGTTTTAGAAATAAATATGAATGCATTTTTATTTGTGGGTAGTTATATTTTTGATCGGTCAATGAACTTTGGTCATTGGAGTGTTCGTGTGAGGTCGAGAGTGAATATTTTTATTAAAAAAATTTATAGCTTTCGCGTAATGTGCAAATTGGGAAGGACCTCCACCTTACAGAAGACCACAGCCAAATGACTACACACAGCGGTGTAGTTGTGTTCCTGTGTGTGAGTACAGGTCTCCAGCGCTCATTTAGGAATGCGTTTTGAAAGATACGTATTCCTATCCCAGGGTTACTACCATCTTAAAGCCCTGGTGTAAAAAAATGGGTTGGCAACACGCAAGTGATACCTCTGGTAATGCAAGCGTCTATAGGCTACGGATACTGCTTAACATCAGGTGGGCCGTATGCTTGTTTGCCACCCAAGTAGTATAAAAAAAAAAAAAAAAAAATTGTTCGCATTGAAGTTTATTTCTGTATATTTTTCAGATATCCTGCACATTTTAAGCTTTAATCTTATTTCTGATAAGTAGGCCGAAAAATATTGTTTATTTAGGATATAGAATACGGTTGGCCTGGGAAAGGACCTCCAACTTGCAGAAGACCAACGCCAAATGACCATACACACATATTGCACGTGAGTAGGTCTCCAGAACTCACTTTATGTTGAGGGAATAGTTGTTTTAAAAGTTTGTTCTTGTCAGATTACATAAAATCTGGACAAATTTGTTTTTGAGTAATGAACGCGCGAATGGCCTCCTGGTCCATAGGCTATGGTAACTATTTATTTGTCACCTAAGTATTATGAAAAATTATTAAAGAATTCAACCCAAGACTATTTCAAATAGTTTTTTTTTCTTTTAACAAAATTTAGATTTCGATTTTTTTAGATCGACACATTCAAACAACTATGTAGGATGTGTGGATTCTGAGGATTGATTCAAATGATGCACATATTTAAAATAATCTTATATAGATTTGTTTCATTTTTATTAAATTTAAAATTAGTTAAAAAAATGTTTTTTTTTTTTTTTAAGTTATATTAAACTTTAATATTTCAATTATTTACATCTATATATACAATATACCTAATATATTTACAGTTCTTAAAAATAAGGAAAAAAAAAATAATATAATTATATACATAGAAAATACACGAAAAACGGGAGGGACTGCTTAGTATTATCTAATCTTATATATAAAATTCTCGTATCATGGTGTTTGTAATTAAACAGCTCCGAAATGGCTCGACCAATTTTCGCGAAATTTTGTGTGAATATCGGTTAGGTATGCTAATCGGACATCTATTATTCATCCCCCTAAATTTGATTCAGATTAAGCATTAAAAAATACATAGAACTCTTAATTTTCACCCCTCTACGATCAACCCCTATTTTTTAATAGCGATAATACTATTTTAGTAGCAAAACAAAGTTTGCTAGGTCAGCTAGTTACAATACATATTTGACCGAACTACTCGAACATGATAGCGGGAAGACTACTGCTGCGCTACGGTGACCATAGTGCGCTGGTACACAAAATTAATGCGTCAGCAGTCTGTCTCGACACGTACGGCAACGGAGATCGCTGAATAAGGTAGGCAACGGAACGCCATAATGAAACTATGTAATCTAGCTGTGTTTGGGCTTATTTGAATTGTCATGAGATTTAGCTGTGATTGATTAGATTTAACAAGAACGACCTTTAGGGGGAAAAGTGGGATTGTAGTTTATATGAAAGTTCATTTTTTTATACTACCAAGGTGGCCTACGAGCATACGGCCCGCCTGATGGTAAGCAGTTTTCGTAGCCTATGGACGTTTGCAACACCAGGGCTGTCACTCACGCGTTGCCGACCTTTTAAAAACCTTACCTGACCTGTGTTTTTGTAAATACCACAACTTGCTGTATTGAAGATGTTTTTTTTGTTTAAATTATTTAGGAATGTATGAATTTATGTAAAATATATTTTTAACTGTAGATTTAGTCTAATAGTAGGTACACTGTTACCAAATTCGACAGAAATATATATGTACAGGCGATGGCTTGAAATAGCAGCCTGATATTGTGATGTCTTAATTTAAATTTATTTCATTCCATTCTTTTTTCGGATTTTTCTGCAATAAATGATAATTATTATTATATATAATGGTTTTCTTAAAAACCTAATCTTCACATAGTGGCCCTGTACAGTTACTCGTATCTCAGTTGCCGTGTGTATATATATCGTAGTATCTACAAACACTAAACATGTCAGAAAACATGTTTTTAATATAAATTTGGTCATTTCGTCGCCCAAACCTCATTGTCACACGGTGACATCATTATCCACGAACATGGATGTCATTTCCTTTTAAGGAAACGCCTCAAATACGTGACTTCTCGAAAAATCGATTATAATGTATACGTAGTCCTTTACAAAATGCTAAATATATTGAGCCAAGGTTAATGAATTTAAGTTATATAAAGACTAAAGTATAATATGTAAACACCACAGCTAAATAACTACACACAGCGGCGTAGTTGTGTTCCTGTGTGTGAGTACAGGTTTTCAGCGCTCATTGAGGGATACGTTTGAAAAAAAAACTATTTTCCTATCACTCCATCTTAAAGCCCTGGTATAAAAAAATGGGTCCGGCAACACGCAAGTAATACCTCTGGTATTGCAAGCGTCCATAGGCTACGGTAACTGCTTAACATCAGTCGGGCTGTATGCTTGTTTGCCACCTAAGTAGTATATTACAATAGCAAGAGACTATAGCATAAGGTTCTTCAAGAAAGGAGTTATTTAAGGTTTTTAAAGGGTCGACAACGCGTAAGTGACACCCCTGGTGTTGCAAACGTCCATAGGCTACGGTAACTGCTTACCATCAGGCGGGCCGTATGCTTGTTTACCACCTTGGTAGTATAAAAAAAGTATATATAATTTTTTTTTTAACTAATCAATCAGACACAAACCTATATCATGAACTGACGACCTGCCAACTGGCTTTTTATCATAGATAGGTAGTATATAACAACTAATCCGACCCATAGAATTCAAAAAGAGTATAATATGATCCATCATAATAGATCAACCGGATAAAGGTCCCCAATATACCGGCTAATGGAAACTAAGATAGAATAAACGGAGGAAAAAAATCTAATATGTTATGTTATTAGACCTGCCCCAGATGAAGTGACTGATCTGAGGGATTATTGTTCGGAAAATAAGGGTGCTTCGGTTATGTGTATTATAAGGGTTAATAAATATATGATAATAGCAACTTATGTATGTCCCACTGTTAGGTTTGGGTCTCCTCTCCTCTATCAAGAGAGAATGAGGAGAAATCCTTAGGGAAGGCCTATGTCCAGCAGTGGACGTCTTTTGGCTGAGATGATGATGATGATGATTGGACTTCAGGTCGATAACTTTAAGTCAATCTTTCAGGATCTTACCTGCAACAAAAAAATATACACATAAGCTACGGGTAAGTTAATTGTTACTAGACAGGGTGTATTGCACGATGTGTGACTTAATAACTTACTCACTCTAGTATAAATACTTTTTCGCACAATTTAAGTATTTTTGAAGTGATACCTTATTTAGGCGCGTTAAGCACTTTTTGGGTGAACAAATATCATGAAACTCGCGTCATCATCACCGAACGCTATCCATGAGACAAACCAAAAATAATTCAAAAATAATAATCTAATAGTTCGACGATACATTCACAAGTTACTTAGTGGTTACTTCTATTGGCAGTCCCCAAAGACTGACACGTTTATTTTTAATCTAGTGCTTTGTGAAAAAGGCCAAATCGGTGATAGAATTGTTTAGATTACCCGTATATTTCACGATCTAACGTTTGTTCACAGTTAAGACCGAGTTTGAACGTGGTTTTCGAAGTACGCTCAGATAAAATACAACTATATTGTCACCCATCCATAGAATTTATACTAATATTATAAAGCTGAACAGTTGGTTTGTTTGGTTGAACGCGCTAATCTCAGAAAGTACTGGTTCGATTAGTTTTTTTTTTTTGTTGAATAGTGCATTTATCCAGGAAGGCTAGAGGCTATATAACATCACGCTATGATCAATAGAAACGGAGCAGTAGTGAGATATGTAGCAAAATTGAGGAAAATATTCCAAATTACCACGCGGACAAAGTCGTTTTTTTTTTCTAAATCCATATAAATCAAAATCGCGCGACAGCAGCGCTGCCTCCACGTTGCAAATTTGAAGGCGCCCTTTGGGATAATCGACATAGCCACCTCGCTTCCGCGGGTGGGGCGGTATACGTGTGCAAGCTTTACCCCTCTAAAAAAAAAGAATAGCCTTAAGTAGCTTAACCAGTTGATCGTTTACCGATCAGGGAGTAAACCTGGCTTTAAGCATCTTAAATTTAAATACGTAGGCAGCAATCTAACGATTTAAATTATTAAAACAAAGAAACATAACTTTTATTGGTTAAAATTTACATTCTATTAATTTTTGCCTTTATCTTCATGGTATGGATGGATGGATTAATGTTTGTTACTCTTTCACGTAAAAACTACTGAACGGATCTGGATCAAATTTGGCACAGAGATAGATTATCGTCTGGAATAGCACATAGGCTTTCTCTCATTCTCATTTTTTTTATCGTGATAACCGACATTCACGCGGGCGGAGCCGCGGGCAACAGCTAGTAATAAAATATATTTTAAACACAGACCATGTTATAAGTTAGGTAGTCATTAATAATAACTAAATTTTAATACACACAAATATGCGTACTTTAATTGCTTTATAATGTTCGGAGGGTAGATTTGAAAGATTGTTGAATTACATCCGAATTTGATGTGGTTTTGATTAGGTTAATAGATGCAACACCCTTGTATAACACGAACGGTAGTGAAATTAGGTCGGTTTTTAATATGTTTTGCACAGAGATGTAATTAGGTCGGTTTTTAATATGTTTTGCACAGAGGTGTATGAAAGAGGTTGGGCAAAAGCGAGAAACTATGACTAGGGAAAGTCCTCTCTTCTTCAGACCACATGTAGTTGTGTTCCTGTGCGAAAGTGGAGTGTCTCCAGAGCTCATTTAAGTATGGGTTCTTAAGGAATCGTTTGCTTATTCCCGGATTATCCCATCACAAAAATAAAATGCCATTCCAAAAACAATATCTTTATTTTCCAAGGTATTTGTTTTTTAATTGTTAGAGTTGTCAATGTTACACTTATAAAATAAAGGATTTATATTTTTTTTTAAATCATTTATTAATTTAATATACAGTTGCAGATTTACACATAGGTATAGGTCTTATAAAATAATAATTGTGCTCAACAAATTCTGGTGCCTGTACTAAGTGAAAACTTGTATCACAGGCTATACTTAACTATAATTATAAGACAGTTAAGAAATATTTCAAAGATATCTGCAAACCCTTACTGTGTTAGACATCAATAGAATCTGTGTAAACTGAATCTGATGACCGACAATGCAACAGAAATGGAAATCATTAATACACTTAATAAAAGAACATGAACGCATTATTTCTGTATTTCTAAGAAAAGTTTTGTGTGGTTTATTAAAGTGCGGACTTCCCCTTCAATCTGCGGCTAAGAACCACAAGCGATTTCGTTCCACACCCACGTGGAAGACCGTGACATTAGAACGGAGCGAGAAAATGTAAATAAAACATATTCTGCACATACCTATATAGTAAAGTCGGGTATCGATATTACATAGCAGGCGAGAGCGCAGAAAATGTTTCTGTTAGTTTTTAGCCTAGTCTTCAAAAACATTAGGGCAACGTATTTCTAGCAATTTATTTATCTATACTTTAATATTATAAAGCTGAAGAGTTTATTTTGTTTGTTTGGTTGAATGGGCGCTAATCTCAGAAAGTACTGGTTCGATTATAAAAACACTTTTTTGTTGAACAGTTCATTTATCCAGAAAGGCTATAGGCTATATAACATCACGCTATGATCAATAGGAGCGGAGCAGTAGTGAGATATGTTGCAAAATCTGGTAAAATATTCCAAATTACCACGCGGACGAAGTCGCGGGCGACCCCTAGTATTATCTATATACATTAAGAGGAAATGCGGGCGGCGAGACTTTTGAATATTAGGTATTTGAATAAACTATCGCTGTCGCTCTGCGAGCGCTCGGCCGCGCGATTTGTGCGACAGGGACAACTGCATATCCGACTAAACAGCATAAGTAAAAAGTCGTAATTCGAGGTTTGGCTCTCGCCTATTTCCTCCTCCATTATTAGACCACTTTAAAAGATATTTCGTAAACTGCATGATTAGGATATAAAATGTGCCCCTATGTTTTCCTATTTTCAATAACAGTTGTCATATTTGTATACCAGGCCTATGTTGACAGCAGTCTAAAATGGTTATTTTGAGCATTTTTAAGGGTTTCTAGTGCTTATAAATATAATGAATCATTAAAAAGGAAAACATAGGAACATACAAGAAGTTGATATTAATTTTATTGCAAAAAATGTTTACTTTAAGATCGTAAACCAGGTAGAAAACAGGCGAGAGCGTTTCTATGGAGAATAGACACACCGCATTTCCTCTTAATACGTGAAGAAAAAGCCTTCTACCCCTTTTAACATTGCGCGCACGGGGGAGTATTAGATTTGGACGGAAAAGGACTGTAGAAAGTAATGACGGTCTAATTTCGACCACCAGGCGATCTCTAGTAATTCTTCATTTTTAGAAAGAAAGAAAGAAAAAAAAATATTTGCTCTTACATTCAATTAAACTTACAATTACTACATTTTATAAAATTTAATATAAAAAAGCAAATAAGGTCTCTGCGTCAGCTCTAATGTTTCCCGCACTAGGGGAATAAGCTCTAAGTCTGAGTCGCGAGGACCAAGACTCGGAACAAACATTTATGGACTATACAAATTTTGTCCCGTTTGGGAATCAAACGCACGACCTCCGGCATAGCAGTCAGGGTCTACTAACCACTAGACCAGCTGGCCAGTCATTAGTATTTAACAGATAATCAAATGAAATGAGACACCGAAAGAATGAGCGCATCCACCAATACTAAACAACCTAAATGAATTAATGTTATACGAGTCAATATAATAATAATCGTGTACAAAACGAACCAAATGTCTGTCTGGCCATAAAACTTGATATGTTCACTATCTAAAATACCAGAAAATAGTTTTGATCGCCGGACGTTGTAAAAGCTTTACAGTAAAATAACGAATGACTTCATTGTTTAAATATCTTAGTAAAATGTTTTAGGTATACATAAACACTTTAAGAGTGGTAGGGCACCATACTAGTGAGCAAACCCGAATGGGAAAGGACCTCCACCTAACAGAAGACCACAGCCAAATAACTATACACAGCGGTGTAGTAATGTTCCTATGTGTGAGAACAGGTCTCCAGCGCTCTTTAAGGGATGCGTTTTGAAAGAAATGTATTCCTATTTCAGGAAAATTCCATTATAAAACTGGGTTGGCAACACGCAAGTGATACCACTGGTATTGCAAGCGTCCATAGGCTACGGTAGCTGCTTAACTTCAAGCGGGCCGTATGCTTGTTTGCCACCCAAGTAGTATAAAAAAACACTAAAATGTGTACGAAAAATCTTTCAATAATCATAAATCAGATTTATTTATTGTTTTACATTAAAGCTGATATGTGATGAGCGGATATGAACGAGACTATGAGAAGATTTAATTGATTTCTAAAGGAAATGCGGCTAATATAAAGATTGCCAGATCCCTATTAAGTTATCAGTAGATCGTGGTAATATTTAGTTTAGTAATTATTGGTAAATTGCATCATTGTTAATACAAATCCTTGACAAACAAACAAGCCTTGAATTGAGGAGAATTTTATCAATAAATTTACCAATACAAAAGTACATCCAAACTCGGAATCAATTATTCTGACCTTATTATGCTTTTAGCCATGTGGGCAAGAAAAGTCAGATATTTGTGCTTAAGAGGACCAATTAGAAATTCAAACGTGATTATTATTTAATTTTTACTTCCAAGGCAAACAAATCTACGGCCCGCCTGTTGGTATGCAGTTACCGTAGCATATGGACGCTGGAGGACTCTGATCGTTAGGAAACCCGAATGTCTTAGAAGAAATTCTAAAGAAATGTCTAATTCACCAACCCGCATTAGGCCAGCGTGTGTGTATTAAGGCCTAAACCATCTCTATTGATAGAGGAGAAGAGACCCGTGCCCAGCAGTGGGACATATACGGCTTGCTATCTTTACTAATATTATAAATGTGAAAGTTTGCTAGAATGGATGGATGTTTATTACTCTTTCACGTAAAAACTACTGAACGGATATGGATGAAATTTGGCACACAGATAGATTATGGTCTGGAATAACACATAGGCTAGCGAGCCGCGGGCAACAGCTAGTTAATGATAATAATTCGTTTTTACGGGACACGACCTACATCACAGCGACTGCCAACAATGCCAAAATAAAAACTGCCACTTCAGTCAAAAGAATATAAGTGATTAACAGCAAAACTAATTAGAACAAAATAAGTTTTTGGCTTACTTCCAATCACGCTCCCACATTATTCAGAGATTGTCGATCGTATAAATAGATTTAAAGTTTAAACTTTTACGTCGTAGTGTCGATAGATGGTTTTATCGGCGCCGGCGCAACTCTAGCTTTAGCTTTAATGGAAAGTCTGAGTATAAGAGTGTATTATGATTTGTAAATTGGTTAGGTTTTATCTAAAAATATAGTAAAAATTGAAATTCGAAGACGAGAAGAAAATATAAGCCGAAGTCTCATCGCAATCGGATAAATGGTTTCGGGAATGCAGAGAGTACAAACATACGTACATATTTTTTTATATAACGATTACTATCGAGTAGAACTATTTTAAGACCACTTCCAAACTTATTTTCAGTACCTACTCTCAAAATTATTTCCACTTTCGATCAACTACTAACCCTAGTTTAAAAAGATTTATGATTAAAATATCTACAGTTACGCAGTACTCGTACAAGATGTGGAAGTGTGCCTACTTGATGAGAGAATCAGTATCTTTATATTTTCCAGGTGTTTTGTTTGAAAGCTTATTTTGATCGGGATAGTTCTAAGCTATGTTTTAGAAAGACCGGTAAAGTCGTTTTGATATAAGTTTATTTAGTTTTTAAAGATATCTTTAAGAAGGGCATCGCCGCCGAGGCCGGCCTCGAAAACGCTGGCGTGACGACCTGGATGCATATGAGAAGGATTGGTGGAATAAGGCAATGGACAGACGGGAATGGAAGTCAATGGAGGAGGCCTTTGCTCAGCAGTGGCAGGACAACAAAGGCTAGTAAAAAAAAAAAAAAAACTTTATATTTTTAAATACGAAAGGGAAACGACGGACACAAAAAAAACACCCAGGCTCAGAACTACTATCTGTGCACCACACAATTTTTTGGTAGGTGTGGGGATCGAACTTACAACACTAAGCGGCCTAAGCGCGGTGTGACCACACAAGTAGTAACTATAGAATACTAGCTGTTGCCCGCGGCTCCGCCCGCGTGGATGTCGGTTATCGCTGCAAAAAGTAGCCTATGTGTTATTCCAGACCATAATCTATCTCTGTGCCAAATTTGATGCAGATCCGTTTAGTAGTTTTTACGTGAAAGAGTAATAAACATCCTTCCACCCATACATACTTTACAAACTTTCGCGTTTATAATATTAGTAGGATTCCGCACTCATTTTCGATATTTATAAAATGTAACTATGTCAAATCTTACACTGCTACACGCGCGTAATATCCTTGAAAAGGAATCCAAAGATTTCAATTCAAACATTAATATAATAATTTCACTAGTATCGTGTTTAGACTGCGTCCCTGTCTATGCTACCGATATAAATTAATTTTATAAAGCCATACATTAAACAATTCAAACGTACAAAGCTGTATTTATATATGAATTACAAGCGTAACCCTTGTTTATTACATTTGTTAGTCGCGTTTCATCTTATTATCTTTGAATAGAGCTTAATAATAATCATTCTATTTTAGATCAAATTTAGATATTGAAATATATTTACTGTATACGATATTTTAGCTACTTAAATTATGGTTGAATTTCGACCACCACCAGATCTGCGTAGTGGTCATTGTGTATAGTGGTACATTAACGTTTTAATGAACTAGAGTCGAATTTCGACCATCCGGCGAACGATGATGATGATGATTTCTACGACTTGGAATGATGGTCGAATTTCGACCATAATTCCAAGTCGTAGAAATATAAGTTTTTTTTTTTTAAATTAATAACACTTAGACTCGTCCTTGCCCATTAAGCAAAATACGGTTGATAAACAAAGGAAATAATAGTATTAAAAACTAGGCAGAGCCATGCCATACCTCTACCATAGAAACCAGGCAACAGGATTAAATTTCTAAATACATACAAGACGGATCAAAAATCGTAAACTTAACAAAAAAAATCATACTTAAGTTTATTTATTCGTTAATTTTTGTCTGCCTACGCTTACGAAATCAATAAAAACATACATCCAACTCTATAAAATTCCAAGAAGTAAGTAATCAACTGACGACGTAATTGAAACAATTTTAAATAAACTGCAAATATTACAAAATTCGAACGTAATTTTATACAAAGCCACCTCATTCATGCCGTACCGTATGATTCCAGAGGAATTTCTTACCACGTACTATAAGGTTATGGAATGAGCTCCCTGCCGAGGTTTTCCCAAGAGACTATAGCATGGGGTTCTTCAAGAAAGGAGTTATAAGGTTTACAAAGGGTCGGCAACGCGTGAGTTACACCCCTGGTGTTGCAAACGTCCATAGACTACGGTAGTATAAAAAAAAAAAGTTATCAAAACAGATAATATTTCTTTTGGCATTATATTAATAACCATATACCAAAAAAACTTAATCGCCCTCATTAATAACGTATAACGCCGAAACGATCATAAATATGTAATGGTGGTTTTTGCACCTGTAGTATAATGTATTAGGACATTGAAATATTATAGTTTTAGTCACGGTTGGTTCAATATAAGGTATTTGTGTTTGATAAGACCCGTAACTAATTTGAATTTATTTTGGTCGGTATCGATGGAGCCGTTCTGTACAACTTAGGTGGCAAACAAGCATACAGCGCCTAGTATGCTGAGCTGTTGACCATATTGGTACAAGTAAACTTATTTATTTATATTTCACTTCTAAGTTTTTTATATGTGTCAATTAAAGACTTTTCTTTCTTTATACGCTTTGTGGAAACAGTTATATGCAAATACCTGAGACAGCAACTCGTTGCGATGCCTTCCCATAAAGAAACTATATTTTATAAATAAAAAATTAACCTTTGGTGTTACAAATTTTGGGTGGGCAATGTGTAAATTGATGCCAGAAGTATTGAAAACGTCAGTGAAAAGTCATTGAAACGTCAAAAAGGCATTGAGCCTCAATCGAGTCTTGCATCCTATATGATGCAAGACACGATTGAGGCCTACGTCCAGTAGTGGACTAAACCGCGTCGATTGATTAAAGTTGTACAAGTTTTTTTTTACCTTTGTCTAAATTTAAGTGTTCCTTATGTGTTATTGAAGTCTGAAGGGCTAGAAAAGAAATAAGAAGGATGACTCGGACATACATTTTAAGTTGTGAAAATCACGAAAGCTTTTAAACAGATCGATTTTATAGCTCTCGAAATAAAATGTAATTAGAGTTAGATTTATTTTTAATTGCACTTTAAATGTCAAGGTAACATTGACTAAGGACAAGTCTGGAAATAGATACCTACTTCGTTTTATACTACCACGTTGAAAAACAAGCTTACAGACCGCGTGATGGGACGCGTAGCCGCCGGCAACAGCTAGTCCTACTAATATTATAAACGCGAAAGTTTGTAAGAATCTACGGATATATGTTTGTTACTCTTTCACGCAAAAACTACTAAACAGATCTGAATTAAATTTGGCATAGAGGTAGATTATAGTCTGGAATAATAATAATAATAATATAATAATATTTTCGGGACAACTCACACAACGCTATCTGATCCCAAACTAGGCAGAGCCTGTACTATGGTAACCAGACAACTGATAAACATACTTATATATTTCTAAATACATACATATTATAGATAAATTACACCCATAACACATAGGCTACTTTTTATCCCGGAAAATATCTCTGTTCCCGAGGGATTATACGCGCGGGCGAAGCTACGGGCGAGAGCTAGTATAAATATAAAACAACAAAAGTTTAAAAAGCAATTTCATAGAGCATTAGTTTATGAAAATTAAAAACATATGTACGACAATTTAGTTCATTAAATAGTATCTAATGACATTACTGAACTTATTTAAAAAAACAAACGGAAACGGGCAATAAAACTATCGTTAGTATTTAACAGATGCGAGAAAAAATGTGTCAAGCATTTGTCATTCGCCGATCTCCCGAGACGCGCTAGGGATCCGGTTTATTTTCAACTAGCGACACGTCCCGGGTTCGCACGGGTAGACATTTATTCAGTTTTCGTAGGGATCCTGTATTTTTTTTTCAATAAAACACTGCCTATGTTACCCGCTAATAATGTAGCTATCTAATGGTAAAATAATTTTCAAAATCGGTCGAGTAGTTTTTGAGTTAAATCGTAACATACAAACAAAAAACTCTATCTTTCTAATTTCTCTTGATAATATTAGTTTAGACTAGGTACTCCCCGCGGTTTCACTTAACATCGTTGCACACAAAACAAATAACTTATAACATGTGAGTTTGTATTTTTATTTTATTTTTCTTATCCTTACTCTTGTAATAAGTCAAATTTGGGATGTTTCGATGTTTTATAATTATACCTAGAATAGCATTGTATAAATAAAAAGTAATTGTATTACAAACAGACATCCATTTTTTATAATTATATAATGTATATATTTTGTTTTTTGTTTCTTAAAGGGCAACTCCCGCACTAGGGAACAACCCCTGTGCCACGGGGAACTTTACTAACAAACAATTAACGGACACAAAGTACAACCAGACTCGGGACAACCATTTATGGATCACATATTTTTTTGTCCCGTGCGGGGATCGAACCTACAACACGCTGCGCAGGGGTAAATGGCGAGGTAACCACTTAAACCACTGAACCTGTATAGTCGAAATCGAAGTATTCACTTCTTTGCGTAGAAAACGCGACCTTCAATGTAATCTGTAGATGCTTTATTGAATTCCCGGCGAGCTTTGTATTGCTGGCACGCGGACAACTGTCATTGAACAAAACTATATTCAATATTTTGTACGTTTGAATATTCTTTTATATATCGATTGTTGGCTAGACATGTCAGTATTTGACATGTACAGATACGCAAGTCTAATGAATACATAAGCATTTTTTATTTCACAGCATTACTTCTGTATTACTTATGTAAGTGTCCGTGTAGTGACGGATTAAGAATACAAATGTCACCACCCCGTTCTATCCCGAGGGTGTCGTAAGAGTCGACTAAGGGAATAAGTCAGGCAGACAATATCCACTGCAAGAGTAGAAAACTCGAAAAAAAACCCTATACCAACCCGGCCAGCGTGGTATAGTAGGCTAATATCCCTCAAAAGAAACTGAGGAGACCCGTGCCCAGCAGTGGGACGTTTATGGGTTGAGATGATGATGATGACTTATGTAAGAAAGCGGTGGTGGCCGAGTGGGAAAGTAACCGACTTGCACGCTCAACCGGGATCAAACTCGCACCTCTTGTGCGAGTTTGATCCCGGGTGACACATGATAATTGAATTTATATGTACTAATCAAATGATTCGCCATCTGCTAACGATGCAGGAAAACATTGAGAGAAAACCCACATTTCTTAGAAGAGATTTTTAAAATATGTCAGATTCACTAACTCACATTAGGCCATAAAGAAATGAGTCTGCAACACGCAAGTGATATCTTTTGGTATTACAAGCGTCCATAGGCTACAGTAACTGCTTAACATAGGCGGGGCCGCATGCTTGTTTGCCACCCAAGAAGTATAAAAAAACCTAAATAAAATCACTTGAAACACCCTTCTCAACAACTATTCAGACACTAAGAAAACGTAGAAAAAAGCTTAACTAAGTGAAGAGCGCGTGTAGGAAAACGATAACAAGTTTCGTCGGTTTTATGTACGCGTAACTACGGATTGTGATGATTAAGTGTTGTTGCCGAGTGTACTCCAGCAAACAGCTTCGCACTAAGTGCTCTCGGTAAGATTGGATGGGATTGTAAAATTCTTCTGGCTTTTAAAGGAAAATTCTGAGTCTTCTGTGTGTCAAGATATAGCAATAAAGAATACTAGGTTTGATTTTATATCGAAATTATGACATGCTTTGGTAATTGAATTTTTCGAAATATATATTTTTGAAGTGAAAACTTCTTTACGCGCGTAAGCACTTTTTGGGTAAACAAACTTTACAAACATACAATTAACGGACACAAATTATTATTAATAATAATACTATTTTTTATTAATTAATCCAGGTTAGTTAATAAAAAATAGTATTATTATTAATGGTTTGTGTCCGTTAATTGTATGTTTGTAAAGTTCCCCGCGACACAAGACTTGTTCACTAGTGACTGAGACATCTTTAAAAATATACAAACAACTGCCGATAGAAGTGATAACTAAGTAACTTGTGTATTGTATCGTCGAGCTATTAGATTATTATTTTTGAATATAGAAACGGTGACGATGACGCGAGTACCATGATTTGTAAAGTCCCCGCGACACAAGGCTTGTTTCACTAGCGACTGAGTCAATTTATTTAAGCCCCGAATTTCAAACCAGCGTTAGCTGTATGCCGTGAGTAAGTGCCTTCCCAAAAAATATATCTCAAATACGTCATTTTAAACAGAATATATATTCTCTTTTATGATTTGGCGAAAACACAACTCATCTAAGTTAAATAATCTTACAAAACAAATGGTATGTTTTACCAAAATCATTTTCTATTAACCTCTGAGTCGTAGTGTTGACAGAAAATCAATCCGTTTGAGTGACAGTATCTGATCTTAGTCTGTTTGTTTGTGTGCACGACGCTTTATTTCTGTATGATAAGCTTTTGATGGATTGGCAATATCATTGGCTACACTACAGTATTGTTTTTGTCTGATTGGCCGGACTTTCGAAAATCATCAAATATTTTTGCGAATGATATTTCTCTTGGATTGTTTTCGGAGTTTCAGCGGATAAAAAGTTCTTTATGATAACTGATAACGGTAGGATAATCTATACTATACTAATATTATAAAGCTGAAGAGTTTGTTTGTTTGGTGGAATGCGCTAATCTCAGAAAGTATTGGTTCGATTTGAATTTTTTTTTTTTTTGTTGAACACTGCATTTATCCAGGAAGACTATAGGCTATATAACATCACGCTATGATCAATAGGAGAGGAGCAGTAGTGAGATATGTTGCAAAATCGGTGGAAATATTCCAAATTACCACGCGGACGAAGTCGCGGGCGACCCCTAGTAAAATATAATGTTTTTAGTAAGTCAGTGTGAGATGTCGAGTAGGGACCGAGACGAACATACATAGACCATGTAGGTCATGTGCTAAAAGTGCCAAGTAAAAGTACCCACCACCAACGTTCATGAAAGAAAAGTCACCTGGAGTTTCTTACCTTTTCTTACTACCTATAATGGGAGACAAAACGACTTCAATTTTTTATACTACTTACTTAACAAGCATATGGCCCGCCTGATTTTAAGCAGTTACCGTCGTAACCTATGGACGCTTACAATACCAGAGATATGAGTCGGCATTTGCATGTTGCCGTCCCATTATTTGACACCAGGGCATTCAGATGAAATATTCCTGGGATAGGAAAACGTTTCTGTAAAAAAACGCACCCATTAAGAGAGCTGGAGACCTGTACTCACACACTGAAACACAACTACACCGCTGTGTGTAGTTATTTGGCTGTGGTCTTCTGTAAGGTGGCGGTCCTTCTCCAATCGGGCTTGCTCAGGACAATCACAAAGCCACTTCCTACCGAGAAATTAGTGCCCTCTTTTAATCTCATTTGAACAAGAACATGTCTATTCTTGAAGCCCTAATTAAAATATAATTCGTTTCGCTAAACTGTCAGTAATCAATTTTAGCTCATTCTTAGTCAATCGTGAGTTAGTTAGAAGCTTTTCAAAAATGAAAGAAGTCTATTACGAGCTTTTCATTGGATGTTTTCTTTCATAAAGTTTTGTCGTCGCTTCAGACTTTGGGGTAATGCTGCGAAGATTCGTTCAAGTAATTAGTGTTTTTTAATTTCAATTACCCATTGAAGTTATTAGGATAATATATAATATAGTTATTAGGAAATATAGTTAATTAGGCTCTAGTTGAAGCTGAAACGATTAGGTTATCATGATTGTGTACTAATAATATCCTTACTAATATTATACATGTGAAAGTTTGTAAGAATGGATGGATGGATGTTTGTTACTCTTCCACGTTAAAACTACTGAACGGATCTGGATGAAAATTGGCACAGAGATAGATTATGGTCTGGAATAAGACATAGGCTACTTTTTGCAGCTATAACCGACATCCACGCGGGCGAAGCCGCGGGCAACAGCTAGTAGGCTAATTTAAAAATAATAGGGATCACTACGAAAACTAAATAAATGTCCACCCACACGAAGCCGGGGTCTGCCGCTAGTCATTTATAATTACCACAACCCAATCTCAGGCTTTGAAACTATCTCAACCCTTAATTAAAAATAACCCAGTGTTCCACAAATGACATATAAAGCCACAAACATCTTGACCCTGTTTCGGGTTACCAAGATAAACCTCATTAAAACTTGCCTCATACGGGACGTGAACCCACATAATCCTGTGGCGATACACTAATGCCTTACATGTATTATCCTTAAATTACTACTATTGATTTTTTAAAGCGGTGATAGCCGGGTGGAAAAGTAGCCGACTTGTATGCAGGAGGTGTGAGTTCGATTCCGGGTGGCAGTACCAATGAGAATTTCACTTTGTGGAATTTATATGAACTAATCAAGTGATTTACCATCTGCTACAGGTAAAGGAAAACGTTTCTTTCAAAACGCATCCCTAAATGAGCGCTGGAGACCTGTTACTTTTCGAAACAAGAAAACTTTTCCAAACTATAATATGGAAACTAATATCCAAAATCCCTTCTAAACACAGAAGAACAAACATACAACTGACCTACCTATAGATAAAACTAGGGGAGAGTCAATCCCAGTCACCCCTTTAGGCACCCCTTTTGTAACTGACAACATTCATAACCTTTTATTACATTACTTTTGACTGCAACTATGGTTCAGTGGTCCAAGTATTTACCTTGCCATTGACCGCTACGCGACGTATAGTAGGTTCTTTTATTTGAGAGTGATTATCTTGAGGTGTTTGTATATCAATGTACTAACGAGCAAGCCCGACTGGGGAAAGACCTCCACCTTACAGAAGACCACAGCCAAATAACTACAAACAGCGGTGTAGTTGTGTTCTTGTGTGTGAGTACAGGTCTCCAGCGCTCATTTAGAGATGCGTTTTTGAGGAAACGTTTTTCTATCTCAGGGATATTTTATCTTACAGCCTTGATGTAGCGAAATGGGTCGGCAACATGCAAGTGATACCTCGGGCCGTATGCCTGTTTGCCATCCAAGTAGCATAAAAAAATTAAAAAGACCATTTCATTTTCTACCGTTATCTAACTCTCAAATAAAATCAGGATGCCATGAAAATTGCAGAACTTGCATCGTCTAAATCTTGCCCGTACCGAAACGATTCAATTATCAGCGAGTTGTTATAATCAATCCTAGATAACGATATTTATTTACTCTAATTTACTTATAAAATTCTTTTTCCTGAATGACTGACTGACTGACGGATCAACGCAGGCTGTGCGTTCATCCGCTGATCGTAGAGACCTGAAACTTGAAGGGTGTGTTCTTTGTATGACGTAGGCATCCGTTAAGAAAGGATTTTCCGAAAATCTGCCCCTAAGGGGGTGAAAAAGGGGTGCAAAGTTTATATGGGACAACGTGATTCCTTGGTCCAATTTACTTACAAAAGACTTATCAAATAGACTATTGGAACATTCTACTTGTTTAATAGCAATCGATTTCGACTCGAGAAATCTCGGCGTTTCGATAATTAAGTACGATAAGAATTCTCACTGATATCGACTTGATACGAAGTATGTTTCAAGTCTTATCGCCGATGTTCAAGTTGTTCATGAAATTGAGTTTTATAATAATGAGAGATGTAGGGCACCATACTAGCGAGCAGGCCCGACTGAGGAAGGACCTCCACCTTACAGAAGAAGGTGTAGTTGTGTTCTTGCGAATGAGTACAGGTCTCCAGCGCTCATTTAAGGATGCGTTTTGAAAGAAATGTTCTCCAATCCTAGAGATACTCCATCTTAAAGCACGTGTAAAAATGGGACGGCAACACGCAAGTGATACCTCTGGTATTATGCAATCGCTCATAGGCTACCGTAACTGCTTGACATCAAGCCGTTACGGTACAAAAATGTAATTAATGTATTTCAACATTCTTAGTGCAGCCTTTTTTTCCGCGGACTGTACTTTTTACGTACTAGCAGTAAGGGGTGAGTGGGTACCGGTGCCAGTTCACGGGGTGAACGGGCTCTTAGCCTTCTCAAGGTATGTATGCTCGTTTGGTAGATAGGCCTACGTTACGGTCAATGTTTACCATCATACAAGTAATATGCTTGTTTGCACCATTAAATAATCGTAGCTGTAAATGTACCGTCATCCAAAAAAGTCGGTTGAAAACAGCGCTAGCTATGAGCGCCTCACTCTGATATTTCGATTGGATGGGAATCCGACACGACCGGAGAGATATCATGCGTAGAAACAAGGCTTTACGTGCTTTCCGTGATACGGGATTGATTTCCATAAAATTCTTTTATTTGCTCTTACATTAAATGAAACTTTTAATTAGCAAATAAAGTCCCTAAATGACAAGAGAGTCTGGAGTCTAAAGAGGCATCTATTGTGAATTTATTGTCACTAAAACAAAGCACACATCGACTTGTAGGACGGCCTCAGGCTAAGTGAAGAGAAGATACTTGCCAGCAGGTGGATAGTAAGTTTAGGATTGTGCCACACTTTTTAAGAATCGCATGGCCATTATACATGTGACTAAGCCTGGCTGAGAAAGGACCTTACACCACACAGGCCACAGCCAAATAAACTGCCTTAGTGGTCCAGTAGCCTCAGTATGCGCCTGTTGTGCACGACGTTGAGGGTGCGATTCCCACGCAGGACAAAACTTTGTGTGATCCACAATGGGTGTTCTGAGTCTAGGTGTAATTTGTGTCCGTTAACTGTATGTTTGTAACGACACAGAGCTTGTTCTCTCGTCTCGGTAAAAAGATAACTCCCTATCTTTAAAAAAAAAAAAACATACAGTATTCTAGTTGTGTTTCTGTAAGTGCGTATAGTTTCTAGTGCTTATTTAGGTGTTTGATTTATAAAGAAACGTTTTCTCATCCCTACAACCCTCAATACCCTGGTTATACTTTGTATTGTAAGCGTTCATATGCTTGTTCACCCATCGGCATAATGTTAAGACAAAATACAGTAGTGAACCAGATATTATTAAAATGAGAAACTATTAATATTATAAATATCTAAATACCAAAGATCTATTTGATCTTTAGAATTTTATTTTCGCAATAAATTTACAAGGCTATGTTATATACACGAGAGGTATTAAAGGTGCACCATGAAAGCGAGCAAGCTCGACTGGGGAAATGCTAAACATTCGTTACACCAGGATTTGAACTGGGGATATCATTGGGACAGAAAAACATTTATTCAGACACTTATACTTACACTTACATATCTACCAATACTCACACATACAATAGCTTACCTACGGGCTTGATCTTTTGCATTGTATACCTACCTAATTTAATTTTAATTAATTTTGATTATGCATGTTAAAATTTAAATAAAAACTGGTTTGTCACACAAATGTATTTGCCATAAGTGATTAGTAGGCCACACTGAATTCGACCTTAAGTCCACACTGAGTTCGAGTTTAAGTGATAGTATATATATATATATATATAGGTATATTGTATTGTTATAGTATATTATTTAGTTTATGTAATAAATACATTTTATACAAAAGTATATTAATGTAATTGCTTTTATAAATTTTAAGTACTTCCTGATCCACCCGGACTTATTGTATACTACTTTGTCTCTCTCTGCACCACCCTAAGGTTGACTGGTAGATAATGCCCCAGGCATTAAGTCCGCCTATACATAAATTTTGTGTATGAAGTTTAATAAATAAATATATATATACAAAACCTGTAAAACGCTATTATTGTTATTATTTAAAACTCATCCTTAAATGAGTACGAAATACCTGAATCATTTAAACAACTTCCAAAACAGTAACAGTTTCAAAATAATCACCTACTCTAAATATTTAAACAAGAAGTATTTATATTTGAACTGTATGTATGTGTATTGCTAGACATCAGTCATTCGTGTGTCGCCGGTTGATTTATTGCTGGTGAAGCGACGCCCTCAAACAGTTCTGTGGCAACACCAACGTTTTAGTTTTCAGTTATTTGGTGTAAAGTTAAAGATATGTTCACTGTCTCTATGGTGAGACGTAGACTTAGTTTATCTAGACTAACATCCTTACTAATATTATAAATGTGAAAGTTTGTAAGAATGGATGGATGGATGGATGTTTGTTACTCTTTCACGTAAAAACTACTAAACGGATCTGGATGAAATTTGGCACAGAGATAGATTATGGTCTAGAATAACACATAGACTTTTTGTAGCGATAACCGACATCCACGCGGGCAACAGCTAGTACATACATATATATATATATCATCACGCCTGTGTCCCAGTGGGGTAGGCAGAGACTATGGTACGCCAATTACTTCGATCCAAACATACTTCCTTCACCTCCTCTACATTCATCAACCTCTTCATGCATGAACGTCGTCGATTCTGGGTACTTTTAATTTGGCCCTTTTTTAACAAATCCTGTACTTGGTCGCTGTATGTTCTCCTAGGGCGGTACCTACCGACATCTCTATTCATTCTTGCACGATATACCTCTTTTGTTATTCTTCTTTCATATATCTAGACTTAAACATCTAAAAGTATATAAAAAGATTAATTTTTGAATTGCACGATTAAGGTTGGTAAGGCCATTTTTGGCTATGGTCTTCTTCCTCAGTCGTGCTCGCTCGATTGTATGGTGTAAATTCGGTGGCAAACTAACGCAAAAAAGTTAACAATACTAGTATTGTCTACTTCCATAGTATTAAGTCATATTTACCTTGTTTGTTGATAAAAGATAATAATTATAATTATCTAAAAGTAAAACTAAAAGATTAAAATCAATTTTTAATCTTTTAATTTTACTTTTTATTGCACAAACAGTAGCTTTAATTGATAATAAGTTTGATAGCTTTCTGAACAGGGAATTCCCCATTTTTATTTGTATGGTTTAATGCTACACTAGCTGTTGCCCGCGGCTCCGTTCGCGTTAATGTCGGTAATCGCGATAAAATGTAGCCTGTATGCTATTCGAGACTATAATCTATCTCTGTGTCAAATTTCATCCAGATCCGTTCAGTAGTTTTTGCGTGAAAGAGTAACAAATATACATCCATTTTTTTAAATGTCAATATCAGCATTTAATTAGCTATGAATCTGGCCTACTAAAACACAAGTATTTGTTTAAGGAAACAGTAGTTATATTACAAATATAGTATCTATTATCTAGGTATTACGGATTAGATTAAATGATTAATAATGATGGCGCCATATATCTCGCATGTTATCTATTCGCGATAATATTATATAATTATACGCAGCTATGTATCTTCTCAAACATCTCTATCAGACAATCGTTCGATATTATCAGACCACTCATAAAAATAATCACTTATCTATAACGCATATCTGATAAGAGAAAGAAAGAACTGTATATAAAACAAATATGAACTTTATTTTTAAAGGTATAAGTATTGAATTTGAGTAAGCTAATTTTATGTAAGCGAGAAGGTGTGCTAGGTGACAGGCAACTTCAAGCATTAGTCCATCTATTAAACATGATTGTAAAGAAAGAAAAGCATTTATTCGAACATGCACGGGACAACAAATACGAAGACAAAAATACACATCATAGGAACACAAAAATTATCCTGTGCTACGGCTGTAATCTCAGCTCTGTGCTGCGGCATTCTATGCTGCAGCACTGTTAGTCATATATCAACTAGGTATATCTGCTTACCATCAGGCGGGTCGTGTGCTTGTTTTCCACCTTGGTAGTAAAAAAAAAAAACTAATAAATAATAGCGAAAAAGCTTGACTAGACTGGTAGTAAAAAAAAACTAATAAATAATAGCGAACAAGCTTGACTACACTGGAGAAGGACCTCCACCTTACAGAAAACCACGGCCAAATAACTACACACAGCGGAATAGTTAGCGTAGTATAGTGTGTTCCTGTGTGTGAGTACAGGTCTCCAGCGCTTATTTAGGAATGCGTTTTGAAAGAAACGTAGTCCTATCCCAGGGAAACTCCCAGTTTAAAGCCCTGGTGTAAAAAAAAATTACACCAGGGCTATTTAGAAGATATTTTTTTTTTAAATTTCCTGTTATCGGAGCGGGTCGCTAATTTTGCACAGTTATAATTGAAACGTTGGAAAGCGAAATAATCCTCAGATTATCCCGGCAAAATATCAAATTCCACGCAGCTATTCTGATACATAAAATACAGCAGAACCAAATAACCTTTTAATAGATTTATGTGAACAATAAATACACATCATACGACCACTCAAAACCGGTGTGTGAATACAAACGTCATTTCTTTAGATAAATTATTTCCGTTCCTATTCTCAACCACACCTTTCCTTCTCTTTATAAATGCGAAGATATATTTGGAGTTTCTTTTTAATACTATTTAGGTGACAAACAGTTTCTTGCTAGTTCTTCTCATGGCTCCACGTCAGCGAACTAGCCGTAGGAAAATTAAGCTGACATCTTCTTTCTGGCTTATTCATAACTAGGGATTGCCCGCGACTTCGTCCGCGTGGTAATTTGGAATATTTTCCCCGATTTTGCAACATATCTCACTACTGCTCCGCTCCTATTGATCATAGCCTTCCTGGATAAATGCACTATTCAACAAAAAAAGTTTTTTCTAATCGAACCAGTACTTTCTGAGATTAACTCTTCAGTTTTGAGTTTAAACAAGCATACGGCCCGCGTGATGGTAAGCAGTTACCGTAGCTTATGGACGCTTGCAATACCAGAGATATCACTTGCGTGTTATTTCGTTAAAAATGCATCTTAAAAAACATATTGTTGGGCTGTTTTAAAAATAACTTTATTAATTGAATGATTTGAGTAACACCTGTATCGCGGGGGTTTTGCAAACATTGAAACCACGGACACATAGTACAATCAGAATCGAAAACCATTTTTTGCACCAATTCGGAATCGAACCTATAACACACTGCACAGTGAAAAGCAGTGAAGTAAAAACGTCAACCAATAGACCACATGTGCAATCAAATCGTGCATAAAATATTTTTTTTTTCTTTCTTAAAAAGACAACTCCTGCACTAGAGAACAAGCTCTGTGTCGCGGGGGACTTTACAAACATACAATTAACGGATACAAAGTACATCCAGAAAAACACTTTGTGAGTCACACAAAGTTTTGTCATGTGTGGGAATCGAACCCACAACCTCGTGCACAGCAGGCGCATACTGAGGCCACTGGACCACCAAGGCAGTCAATTATCGATATATTACATCCAAACCCAGAACACAGGATCTTGGTCAACCTACTAAGATATCCGTATATCCGTCTTTCCCAGAGGGGTAGGCAGAGTCTACTTACTTCAACCTTGACATACTTCTTTCATTTCATTCACACTTCACAACATTCTACACCACCACGCGGAACAATTATCCGGGGATTACACAAAATTTTTGTTCCGCACGGAAATCGAACGCGCTACACGCATCATGTTGTGAACAGTTAGCAATGCGACGACTTTCTATTTAATACACCGTGTAATTTTATAGCGTTTATACATTTACAACACTAAAAAAACTTTCCACTAGGTACTTAACGGGACACAATAAGTTACTTACCTATTAAGATATTGAAGCTGTAAGTTTTCTAACATATTTTTACCCAACTACGGCGAAGCAAAAAGGAGGGTTATGATTTTTTAACTTTTAGGTTTCGCTTATAAGCAAAAAGGTTTGTTGTAAGAGAACTCAATTCAGAGTTTAACCGAATTTTTTTGTTTGTTATGCCTTCACTACTAAACGGGTGAACGGATCTTAATAAAAAAAATGGCAAGGTTATAGACGGTATTCTGGAAAAGGACACGGTACTTTACCGCCATTAACTTATGTAATGACAAAAGTAAATACGTTGCTGGCTCTTGGTCCATAATCTTTGGATTTATTATCTTCATCATCATCATCTCAGCCTGATAAGATCCACTGCTGAACGTAGGCCTCCCTCAAATCGTCGTCCCACGCTGCGTTTGGATTTATATTAAGATAAAAATAAGAAATTCTAGAAACTTCAGAAAAGAAAGAAAGAAAGAAAATTCATTTAATTCCAGAAAACATTTATTAAGGAGCTTTATAGGCTCTCTGTACGGTGAAGTTTGTCCTATATATACCATAAATAAACTGCTTCTATTAACGAATTATTATATTTTTTTATTATTAGTATTACTATCAGTAAAACAACATTACACACTAAGCTTCCGTCCACGGATTTGCTTGTACATCGATAAAATTAGCCCAGTCATTCTCCAATCTGCCGAGTCAGTGCAAAAACCTCGTTCCACATGAAATAACAAACAAACAAATAGCACTACAATTAGTTACGAATAACAAACCTATATTCTACTATTTCCCGTAGCAAACAGTTCTACGAATCGACAGTAATAATAGTGCGAAAAATTTTTCTTTTAACAAGACCTGTAATTGAGACACACAATAGTTAATGGAGCTGTCATTCCCCCCTTTCTGGAGTGCAGGGGGGAGTAGGGAGTTAACGACAAGGCGCTGACGCATCGTCCAAAAAAAAAGGAGGGGCAGATTTTGGTGACTGCCGACAGAAGTGAAAGCTAAGTAACTTTGTATCGTCGAGCTATTAGATTATTATTTTCTGCATCGGTGGTCCAGTGGCCGCAGTATGCGCCTGCTGTGCACGAGGTTGTGGGTTCTATTCCCATACAGGGCAAAACTTTGTGTGAGCCACAAAGAGTTGTTCTTAGTCTGGGTGTAATTTGTGTCCGTTAATTGTATGTTCGTAAAAGTCCCACGCGACACAGAGCTTGTTCTATAGTGCGGGAGTTGTCTTATTTTTAAAATAAAAAAAATATATATATGAAAAGCGTTCGGTGACGATGACGCAACTTCCATGGTTTTTGTTCACCCAATAAGTGCTAGTTCCTAAAGAAGATTTCACTTTTTTATACTACTTGTGTGGCAAACACTACCTCCTTGGGATAGGAATACGTTTCTTTCGAAAACGCATCCCTAATTGAGCGCTGGTGACCTGTGCTCACACACAGGAACACAACAACACCGCTGTGTGTAGTTATTTGGCTGTGGTCTTCTGTAAGGTGATGGTCCTTCTCCAGTCGGGTTTGCTCGCTAGTAAGGTGTCCTACGTCTCTTTAATAAATAAGACCATTATTTATTTTAGGACTCAATCAATCTTATGTTATATCTATTTAAACTACAATCGTTTTATCATATATTTATATCTAATATATGTTATAATCAGTTATGATTATTTACTTTATCGGTGAAAGTTTATTCTTAGGTGATGATATAAGTCATTTAGGAAAATGTCCGACTGTACGCGTGTAGCGAATAGTGACTGTCGAGTAGCGTAAGAGCATATGAAGTGTGAAAATGGTTTTGTTTAGATGTAATATTTTTTGTAAAACTTATTTTCATTAAGATAGGTACATATTATGTATATACGTATAAAGAGAAGTTAAGAGCGGGTTAGTTGAAAATTTGAAGTAGGTCATATACAAGGGCCAGGACAAGTTAGCAGCATGCTGTAGACATCGCATATCCACGGCATGCTGCCTTTGTTCATCGACTGAACGCAACCTTCACCATCGTAGGTCCACCTTGTTGAAGCTTGCTTACGCTGATTGACATGTACAATAATAAAACTCAAAGTCATTCATTTAGAATAATTTATTCATTTATATCAAATGCATAATACTTAGGAACGTCAAAATAAAATTTCTTTTTCCTACAGCCAATTTGCTGACAAAGGTAGGGAAGAGAGAGAAGAATTGGCAAGAAACTCTGGCCACTCTTTTCAATCGCCAGGTTTTTTGGTGGGTAATTTGGTATAAGTTACAACAACAAATAGATATTTATGTCCAAGACTTACCCCTGGTCATTTTGAGCATTGTGTTAGTAAAATCAAAGGATTCGAACAAGAAGTGCCTACTTATAAAAAAAGAAAATAAATAATCTACTGCCACAGCGATAAGACAGAACCCTAACTAACAGACAATTAGAAATCTAGCACTAATACATAATAATCATTTAAAATACGAAAGTATTGTCTGTCTGTCTTTCTCTTACGATTTCACGACACCCTGCAATATTTGTGTTTGGATAAGGATGTAGGTAGTGGCAAAGTAATATTGTACTAAATAAAGTTCTTTTAAATCTCAATAGTAAGTGGTAACATCTGCTCATGTACATAATTTTTTTTTTCCTAAGGAAATATTCAACAAAGAAAGGTTCAAATAGCGAAATATTTTTGGCATTTAATCAACGGTATGAATTACAACAAAATTGTCATATTCTACAAGAAATAACAGCTAAATAACTACACACAGTGGTATAGTTGTGTTCCTGTGTGTGAGTACAGATTTCTAGCGCTCATTTAGGTATGCGTTTGTTTCTTAGCCACACAAGTAGTAAAAAAAAAATGCGGCCAGTTAACCCGCCTCTACAAAAAAAATCTATTAACAAGAAACTAATGCACTACGTATTATCCTACTAATATTATGAACGTGAAAGTTTGTAAGTATAGATGGATGGATGGATTGAAATTTGGCACAGAGATAGATTATGGTCTGGAATAACACATAGGCGTTTTACAGCGATAACCGACATCCACGCGGGCGGAGCCGCGGGCAACAGCTAGTACACAATAAAGAGAACCATTATATTATAAACATAATTATGTTAAAGGAATAACAAGGCAGCCATTTCATTAGACACGCAACAATCTATTTCAGTATGCTCTTAGGTTACCGCTACACCGTTGCAATCTCAAGCACTTAGACATGTTTAATATTAACTTTCATCTACGAGTCTGTACTGTGTTGGAAGCTGTGGATATAGTTTTATATAATTACAATGCTTGACTGCACGGGTGGTTTAGTGATTAAGTTGATCAGCTACTAACAATGAGTGTTGTAGGTTCGAATAAGAGACAAAAATCTTTGTATCATACATAAATGTTTCTTTATAGTCTGAATGTATATTATAGGATACAAACGGACCAAGACCAACATGTCGAAATACTTATTGTTTCTTATACCTATTTGGTCGATAAATACAAGAAAACAGAAATCCCCAATTAACAAAACATTCCAAGAAACGCACAAAAAAACCATAAAAATAAAATTGTAAACATCAAAAAGAAAACTCAGTAATAAATTTCCAAAATCTTTATCGGTTGACCACATGCGTTTAGGCATTCATTACTAATTCAATTCGACGGATCAAAGGCGACGCATAATAATTCACGAACTTAAACCGTACGCAAAATTTAATTCACGAACGACCCAACCAAGATATGTAAACTAATGCCCGAGTATTACTGAAAACAGCATGTCCCTTTTATCCACCCACGGATGCAAAGTCATGCAATTAATTAGAATGCTGACTCAGACTGCACTTACTCGTATTTTGGATGTTATTTAAAGATGTGGCGACGATGTTGCATTACGTACGTAGCTTGTAATAAGTTTAAGATGTTTTTGAAATTAAAATACACACGGACACAAAAGAAGCATTCGTGTTCAAGACACAAATGTTCAGCCTGGGTGGGAACAGAACCCACGACCTATGGCTGAGCGGTCAGGGTCACTAACTAATGGCAACAGGCAATCAAATATATTAGTAAGGTAAGACCTGATTTTACAATGGCAAATTAGCTATTCTGGGAAATCGTTACCGAATTATCCTATATATATGTACTCTCCTAAAATAGAACAAGCAGAACAGGTCACAGGTAATAATATCCCTTTCAGTAACATAATGCAAATAAGCGCTAACATTTCTCATCTATTAGTACCCACAACTCGCTAACATGGTCAAGCAGGTTAGGTAAATGCTCCTAATAATTCATGGATGCAGGATTTAAAACGATCATTTGTGCCAACAAAGACACAGTTGTGTCAAAAGCTCGATATACTAATTTACTTCCTAATTTTTATACAAAATCTAAGAGTAAACTTAATCCACAGCAAGCCAAGAAAAATGATCAAGTGTCAGATGATGTAACTAATATCTTAGAAATGTCACTAAAAACTCCAAAGCAATTTGGTGTAAAACTAAAAGCTGAAAATACAGAACGACGCAATAAGTCGAAAAGAAGATCACCAAGTTAACGCGGACCAGACAAAAGAAATCGCTATTATTTCAAATTGAGTCAGTAAATCATAAAAATAGCATAATGCTTTCAAAATTGAAAAAGAGTCAAATTCATGAGGTTAGCAGATTCAAGACTTCTTACACTGACATAAGTTTTCAATAAGACCAGAACTGCAACTTATAACTTGTCCAATTTGCCAGCCCTACATACAAAGCTACTCAATTCAGTCAGAAATATTAATACTTGAGCAGTGACATCTAGTGGCAGTTACAACATAATTATGGACCGTCCCATATCAAATCTATATTCGTGACGAGTGGGAACGCAAAATGTCTGTATAAATAGTTGAGTATTTCAACGTTTATTTATGTAATAGAGAATTTTATGGTAAATTAATCTGCTCATAGAGCGGTCAGATATTATTGTAGGATAGTTAATTTGGTATTAGTTGTAACTTTCATAGAATGAAAGGTTTACATACACAATTAGATCGGTCTTGTAATAATAAAATGGCAAATTGTTGTTAAGCAAGTTCCAGTCGAAAACCAGCGATAATATTATCATAATTTTAGCCTAAAGACGTCCATAGCTGGACATAGGCTAAAGGGAAAGCTATGCTCGGAGTTTAACTGCGAAATCAAATGAGAAATAAGGAGATCCGATATAGAATCAAAGTGTCTGGTATAGGTCGAAATTTTTTATTATATTTATTGTAAAAATATATTAAAAGCAATTAAAAGCTTTATGGCTAGCATTTTTGACGAGCAGACGTACAATATTATTATATGAAAATAGTTTGTCTTGGAAAATCATCATTATCAGCCTAATGCCATCCTCTACTGAACATAGTATCTGGCTTCTAATTTTAAAGCTACTAAGTCTAATAATGGACTGCGACTCTAAAGCGGTATTTACTTTGGTCGAATTTTAGTATGGAAAATAGAATAATATCAAACGAAATTTAACTGTGTACGGTTCAAAGAACCACAATTATCAGGTCATTAAAACGAAATTATTGGTGAGCCGACCGACGGGCGACCTTTAATGTGGATTGTTGATACCAATAAATTGGATGGACACTGTTTCAAAACTATTATAGTTTTCTATAGGGAATGTTCAATAAATTTATATTTATCAATAAATATGAAAATAGGCATCACGTGGTATTAGTTCGCAAAATAATATCTGGTTGATTGTAGAAGGCTTGCGCCAGTTGCTAGATTTTGTCTGAATAATGCAAATTTAAAATCTTATACAGCAAATAATGAATTCACAATATAAAGCGTATAATTTCGGATACACAGTTCGGAAATCTCTGCTCTGAATTCGCCAACAATACGCAGAACATGGAATCCGCAAATTCATATTCATCTGGCAACCCATGAACCCAGAAGTCAAAGGCCTTTGACAAGTCAAAAACAAGTAATCCATCACATGACATCGTGTACCATACGACATGGAACCTCATAACCCACATAGTACGGAAGGGACTACATTATGTCACCATCGGATCACCCATCCCATACCCAACCGGACGATATATCTCACTTAATAATTGTCCATAGTCACGCGATCCTTTCGACCTAAATATAAAGGGTACAAATGGCTGTGACACCATGTCATTATACGTACAGTGTTTTGTTTCCATGTGAGGACTTATTAAGTGTATTAGAATTTTTATGGCTACCCTCATAAACAAACAAAACGAAAAATGACCTTACCTAACTCTATTCACTAGTTAATGCAGCTACCCTTTCTATTATTATTTTCATAACATTTTTGCTGTTGTGTAACAAATATATCACTCAAAAGTTTGTGTGATAGAGAGTATCTTGATCTCAAGATGCTCTACAAAGCCTGTAATAATGTCACCAAAGTTGACATGTACTTAATGCCCACGTTATGATGTAGGTCTGGAAATTTGATAACTTATTCCTTTTCAGAGATAGAAAAGTTAGAAATATCAATGTTTGAGATTTAAACATTCATATAATTTCAAGAACATTCATCGTCATAGTAATTGTGTCTTCAATAGTGTTCAGTTCAGGACACCACCTCTTCTGGTTTATGTACAAACATATATATAATAATCCTTAATCAGGTAACAGGGTCTTGAGGCCGGCCTCTCGTGCCATGACAACCCAAATTTATTTATTTTACAGCTTATTTGGATATAAGACGACTGTGTGATCTTCCATCAGCATTAGTACTCGGTTCATAAGCGAAAGCAGAGAACAACTTACTTACCAAAGTCCATGACGCGATGATCGTAAGTAACATAGCTGGATACATAATGGAACTAGTCGTTAAGGCGTAACAAAAGGTATAATGATACAATAATCCCTGAATGCGTCAGTCACATTTGTGATATGACGGCAGTCAGCTTCATTATTTCCAATGTCAATTTCTAAACAATTTATGTTATTGACAGAAACATAATATTAAAAAAATAACACCCACCTACAGTTTTGTTGCACTAAACATTTTTTTTATACTTCTAAGAATGCAAACAAGCGTACGGCCCACCTAATGGTTACCGTAGCCTCCATAGGTATTGTAAGCGTCCATACTTGCTGCAATAGTAGGAGTATATCCTTTTAATAACCCCATACAACAGTAATTCGGGAAAACCTCGGCAGAGAGCTCAGTTTTCAGAAAAATAGTCATCCTTCCATCACCTTACTTTGAAACTCACGTCACCAGAATTATTCTTGTCATCAGAATTCAAACACCAGCGAGGCTTACTGCTACAAGATGAAGTAATAATTACCTGTAAAGAAAAAAAAACAATTAAAACACATTTTATTACAGACGTCATCATTTTCAATTCAGACACGCCTATTTGAACATGGTAAGAAAACAAAGAGTTAAAAGTAGATTATTAATCAATCCATCAACTAAATAATTCAATAGCTTGAAGCCTGAATTGTATAATCAATAGCACTAGAAAGACTGCTTGTAGTATAGAGTATGAATAGAAGTAAATTTATAATTTATAACCGACTTCAAGAAAGGAGTAGGTTCTATATTCGACTGTATATTTTTTTTATGTATGTTCATTGATATCTCCCCCATTAGGTGGACCGATTCTAAAAAATCTTTTTTTATTCGAAAAAGTATCTTAAGGTGGTCCCATTGGCACCAAGTACGGATCTGATGATGGAATCCCAGGGCAATCGAGGGCCATCCTCAAATGTTATAGGTATTAACAATGTTTTTCAGAAGTATATTTTTTTACCTTTATTTTATCAGATATTAGAAAAAAAATAAACCGACTTAAAAAAACTAAAAATAACTGAATATAGATTGAGTTCGGTGCTAGGTTCATCCTGTTATCTAATATTCAGCCTGGTACCGACTTCAATATTTTCTTTGTATTCGGTTATTTTTAGCTTTTTTAAGCCGGTTTAATTTTTTGACAATTTTTTTTTTTGAAATATAATTACAATAGTTAGCAGTTATTTTGCAAGTTGAAGTACGCGTATCTTATCTAGAAATTTCTACAGTATTACCAAGTATTCTCATTATCTTATTGAACATCGCTTACACAGATTAAACAAAATACATGAAGCTTTTCATTCAAAGATTTTCACTAAGAGATACCCTTTTAAATCAGCCCCTTTCTTCTCAAAGTAATATACAAACGTAATTTGTCTAACAACATTCAATAATAGCTACAATGCGAGTGGAATCCTAACATATGTTACTAAATTGATGTCCCCAAAAACACAATAAGGATACTTTAAGGTTCTTGATAATAGCTGCCATATCTTTTCCTTTAGCTCAACAAAACACTTGTGTCGTTTCGCAGCGGATTTCGTCAACTCCCTAGCGTGACGAAATGTCGTGTTGGGCTGGCATTGTAAGCGTAATGGCGGACTTCCCGTGACAAACGCGGAATATTTACAATACGCCTCAGTTCGCCCAATAAGATAATAATTCATTTCTTTCAACTCCTATAGTCACGCGATCTAATGAAACTAATGTCTATTTAGATGATCTTATCGTCTGCAAACGAAAATTAGTGGAATATTATTATATTATTAGCAAATAAGTTAACGCTGAGTAAGTAGGATCTCTATCTTAACTAAAACCTTTAAATTTAATCACAACCATTCATTATCAATTACTATCAGCCAACATTTACAACAATCTACTAACTAACCACAAATTTCACTTTAAACATATGTATTATGTGGTCTACAACAACGTTTCGCCATTAATATATCACTAAAAAAAACATGTACACATGACATAAACATCTTGACAATATACTATAAACATTAAAATTATCTTTAACCTGTAGATTCGGATAAGATTACTGTATTGACATGAATTAACTTACTATATTCATATTTATTTCCAAGTTTTTTTTTATATTGCATATCGTTTGTTATCTTCTTTAATTAAATACTTTTTATGTACTTACTTAAATTTCATTAATATTGAATATTGATTCATTAATACTCATACCAAATTTTAAATGTTATACTTTGTGTGCTTAAAAAGAGTAGCCCGAGTTTCTTGCCAATTCTTCTCGAGGCCCTACCCTAGTCAGCGCTCATAAGTATTATGTATTGATCTAAATGAATAAATAAGTTTTACTTCGAGTAAAGGTTGCATAATAAGGCCAGCCCAAAAACAAATGCTGTGGAAATCCTTTGGGAAGGCCTATGTCCAACAATGGGCGTCTTTTGGCTGATATGATCATAATTTTCAAACGAAAAAAACCTCATTTAGGCAAAATATTATAAATGTGAAAGTTTGTAAGAATGGATAGATGGATGGATGGATGTTTGTTACTCTTTCACGTAAAAACTTCTGAACAGATCTGGATGAAATTTGGCACAGAGATAGATTATGGTCTGGAATAACACATAGGCTTTTTGCAGCGATAACCGACATCCACGCGGGCGGAGCCGCGGGCAACAGCTAGTATATAATATACAAAAAATATAGCATCCTAAATTACAGATACTGTAGGCCTTTAACCTAAAAATACCTGTACTACTAAACGGCCGGTCTACACGACATCGATCCATATCAAAATAGCTGATAGTTGACAGTCATTAGTACACGTTACAAAACATATTAACGTATGAAAGCTCAATCATCAATAATGGACGATGACAGATAAAGTAGGAACGGTAGGCGATTACATTGTTACCAGGAATTGGATCAAATTGGCAATACAATCAGAGATAGACTTGTCATGTTAATGGAGGTGACAAATATGAAATATGAAGTGCAAAATATATTCATAGTTGAAATTTATAATCATAAAAAATTACGATCCGCTAATGAATGTAAATATAGTGTGAACGATATACCTACCACACAATTTGCCAATGTAATATAATTTGTCACAGTGTGTGTCAAAACTCTCTTTAATTCTCATGAAGTAATCTCGATTACATTGTTTGTTTTAGAAAACTCCCACACTCAACGAAGCACCGAAACGAAAAAGCTCTGTGTCGGGAGGGACAAGTACATCTAGTATTAGAAGCAATCTTTTGGAAAGTCTTAAAGATAAACACACATTTGATATTAATTAGATAAATATAGACTATAGAATAACTATTATAGATGGTCAAATTACTTCCAAGTTTAATATAAGTATCCTAAACAGAAATGCCTGAACGGAAATATCAGAGTATTTTTATTACACATTAATTGTAATATAAATTTAATGGCATGCAATCAAAGACATGTCTGATAAATTGTTCCTTTTAACATACAGTATAATTTACACAGAGAGTAGTAAAGCGAACAAAAACGCGAAGAATATGAAAATAGCTGTCATAAATCAAGGGAGACGTGGAAAGTAGATTTGACACATAATCTTGGATAAAGCGAATAAGCAGCGAGATACAAAACAGAGACAAAGATTTTTACTAACAATAAAAGGACATGCCATTTGTCTAAATTACGATGACAACATTCTAAGAGCAGATTTAGATCCAACATCTGTCATAAACAAACAAGTGACTAAAAATAATAAATAGGTACCCGTAAATCTTCCAAAAGAATCATATGATCGTAAATCAAATGGAACTATTAAAATCTTTACGTTCTTTATGTCAAATGAAGATTTTAGTGTGTCGTGATGGAAAGAAAACATCTGTTACGATAGCTTTGCACGTGATAAAACATGAAACTATTAGTGTTAAACAGGGCTGCGTGGTATCTAGATCGAGCTACAGTTTTATGGTTAAAAGCCGCATGTGTTAAAGAGTTACTAGATAGGCAGACGTAATGTGTAATTGTAGTACTAATTAAACTGACAAATAGTTTGACATGTTTTTAAAATGTGGTGCATTATTTGCTCTGAACATCTTTGAAACTGTAATTTGCTGTAGATCTGTCGATCTATATTTACATTACCAACAGTCTTGGTCTTGTGGTCATTGATTGCGACTGTTGAGCACGAGATACCAGCTCAAATTTTCTGGTCGGGCCAAAGGAGTTTAAGTTTTTCTGTTAAGAAATTCACATTGTTGTCAATTCTTCTCGAGGCCCTACTCTAGTCAGTGAATTGGCCGTAGGAAAAAGCTGGCATTTGTTTTTATGACGTTCATAAGTATCATGTATTTGATCTAAATGAATAAATGACAATAGAAATCACAATAGATGCTCGATGTTAGGAAATTGGCGGTGTTTACACTCCCGTGCATCGGAATACATTCAAAGCCGTTGGTTTAAAACAAAGTCCTCTCTCTGATCGTGTCGGATTGCCCTCGAAGCTTAACAAAAATATCGTTAACTAATGACACGTGCCAGACAGTAAATCAGACTTCTGTATGATTTATTCAGCAGTCTATAAATAAAGTAATCGATATCAAAGTTAGTAGTCAAAATATCAAACGGATTATACTCGAAAATTTCAAATTTGTTCCAATACAGTTACAAATATTGACAGTTAACAAAGCTTACCCGAATTACGTTTCAAACGCTCCAATACTCAAACGGGGTCGAAGTATAAAACTTAATTTAGCATTTATTATTTATTTATTTTATTTATTTATTTATTTGGATCTCCAACAAAGGACATACACAACACAAACATAACATTATTATGCCATCCAACATTTCGTGTACTCCTTCAATTAATGGAGACCACAGCATGCAAATAGAATTATAATATAGTTAACACAAATTTTAAATACCGTTATTAAATTCACATATTAACAAATAACAATGTTGCTTAAACAGTACAAAATATAGGTATATTAAACACTTAACAACAAGTAGACTTTAAACAAGTGAGATCATGACATGACTGTATTCAAAAAACAAATCATTGCATATGTAATTACTAATTAGTGTACAGCTGGTATAAAAAGACTTAACAATTAGTTGATAGTATGTCTTTGAGCGTGGTCTTAAATTTTGGTAGAGGTATACTGAGATCAAGTTCTTTGGTCTTAGAGAATAAATTATGTTGCCTGCAGAGTCTTGGTATCGTGGCATAGTATCCGAGGTTTGATTTAGCATGGGGTACAGAAAATAGATTGTAAGATTTTTTTCTTGGTAGACGGGTGGGTATTGTTATGAGTAGATTGCTAGTGAGTTCATTACAATCTATGACTCCATTGTACAGTTTGTACAGGAACATAGCGTCTAGATATTTCCTGCGATTGCTTAGAGTGCACATGTTATAATGTCTCAGCCTGCCTGTGTAGCTTGGAAGTATTCTAGCCAGATTGTCATTATAAGACAGGTTGTAGAAAAAGCGTTTCTGAACGCTTTCCAGACGCTTGTTATGTACTTCATAGAAGGGGTTCCAAATAATGGTGTTATATTCCAAAATTGGTCTTACTAAGGTGTTATATAATGTTATCTTAGTGTTTGAATGTTTGAAGTCTTTGCAATTCCGTATAACAAAACCCAGTGTTTTAAATGCTTTTGAGACGGTGTTTAGACGGTAAATTATAGGGATTATTAGGGTTCAATTTGTGTCTTCTACATTAGATCGATGGAAATTATTTCATTCGTAGTAGACGAAATAAGCTTGTTTCAGCCTAACTACTGGCGTCTCTATATGCGCATCCGTCTACGAAAAAACTTATTAAATCCGAAATTTATAGACATTTTTTTAAAAGTTTTTCTTGTTTGAAGGTAGAAAAAATTTACTAAGCGGGATAAGTAAGTAACAAAGATGGCGTTGGCGTGATGATGGTGATAAGTATGCAGCCTTAGCCGTCCGCGTGGGAATTTCCCGTGAGAATCGGGAATGCTTTCTTATTCTGTTTAATCAAAGTGCACGAATTTGGACTGCTTATTTTTGCCGGGAAATCCTTTCCAGTGTCAGCATAAATTATTAAAGGAATGTCAGGGTAAAATTGTGAGCAGCCTATGGATAAGGTCAGTTCCAGACAAGGCTGTGGAAATTCTTGGAGGAGATCTATGTCCAGCAGTGGACTTTTCGGCTGAGATTATGATGATTCTCTCTCTGTTAAAAGACAACACCTGAACTAGGGTACAACCCCTGTGTCGCGGGGGACTTTACAAACATACAATTAACGGACACAAAGTACTTCTAGACTCGGGGCAACCATTTGTGGTTCACATTTTTTTTTGCCCATGTGGGGATCGAACCGACAACACGCCATTCACGCTCAGTAAATGGCGAAGTAACCACTTAAGCCACTGAACCAACCAAAGTTGCAGTCAAAGTGATGAAGTGTAAAATTTAAGACATTATCTTGTGTTTAATATGTCAGTTAGGCATTTGGTCAGTCAGTCAGTTTTTTTTTCATCTTTACATAGTATGAAACAAAGTCGCTCCCGCTGTCAGGTACGATTAGATCATTTTTACTATGCATCGGATTGTAATGCAATTTTCAGCAATAGATAGAGTGATTCAAGAGGAAGGTTTATATGTATAATAAATGCATATTATAATTGACAGATTGACACGGTAACCGTTTAATATCAAGCGGGCCATATGCTTGTTTGCCACCTAAGAAGTACTTTAAAAAAAAAAGCACTCCGGGAATGCCGACAGAAGTGAAAACACTAGGCAAAACAGTTGTTATAAATTTTATAGCAATTTTTTATTTTATTTATCTAGACGCGTTCGCGGTCTGTTATATGTACATACATATATCGCCTCTTTGCTTTAATAATGTGACAAGTCTAAAAAATATTTTTCGGATATGTCAAGCTGCGTCTCGTAACGGTGTCGCAAATCCAGAGATTTTATCTCATCTAAAAATATGCGTACCGTGCTAAAATAAGTTTTCACTTCAAAAGACAATAATTAAAAGTCTGACAACGATACCACAGCAAAACAAAGTAGTATATTATAACAATCATTTATTTATATTCAACACAATACTGTAATGGCGCGGAATGATAAGCTGATACAACGTGTGTTTCCTGGTACACAATAGTATTGCTAGTAACTATGGTATAGTTGCGCCGGAGTGGCTATCAAGGAACATAGAAGTATTATGTCACCATATCCTACTAATATCCCACTTATATTATAAACGCGAAAGTTTGTAAGTATGGATGGATGTTTGTTACTCTTTCACGTAAAAACTACTGAACGGATTTGGATGAAATTTGGCACAGAGATAGATTATGGTCTGGAATAACACATAGGCCACTTTTAACAGTGATAACCGACATCCACGCGGGCGGAGCCGCGGGCAACCGCTTCTACCGCACTAGGAAGCAACTTCTGTATCGCTAGTGACTTTACAAACACACAATTCACGAACACAAAATACACTTAGACTCGGAAGAACAATTTATGGTCATGCTGATTAAGCTCCAATATATTAAAGCAATGTGGAAAAATGTCCCGGAGTAGGGTGCGTGGTAGTGCGCTGGGCATGAGTGTAGTGCAGAATGAGCCTTCTGGGTCAGGCGTATCCTGAACCATAGGACTATAGGCACGTCTCCGTCAAGGATGTACTGGTACTCATGCAGGAGATATTCAGGGATCAGGCTGTAGGAATAGGCATGCTCAAAAGACCCCAAGGGTCGAAATGCACTCTAAAATTACCATATACTTACTCCTTAACTCAATTCCAGAAAATTGGAACAAAGACCCTTCAAGAAAGGAAAGGTTAATTGAATTTATAGTTAACCCTAAATCAATCAATTTATCTAGACTAACCCTCCATAGTCCCCAGGCGGTCGTAAGTGGTGATTATAGGATAAGGTTACGGCCATAGTTCCTTCCGGTCAGCTTGTGGCTAGGAATATCCATATGCATACTTGTTTGTTTAAAACTAGTAGACTACTTAGAAATTCTACTAATATTATAAATTACTTACTAATAACTAAACAAATGTGTTTAGTCATAAGCTTTATATATCCTTACTAATATTATAAACGTGAAAGTTTGTAAGAATGTATGGATGTTTGTTACTCTTTCACGCAAAAACTACTGAACGGATCTGGAAACTTCCATTAGAATTAAACCTACGACCTACGGCTTAACATTAAGGATCACTAACCATTAGACCAAATAGTACAGTTGTTTTTTGAAGAGAAAAGTTCTGTAGGCGCGTTGAGCACTTTTTGGGAAAAAATCATGGAACTCGCGTCATCGTCACCAAACGCTTTCAATATTTAAAAATAATAATCTAATAGCTCGACGATACAATTCACAAGTTACTTAGTTTTCACTTCTATCGACAGTCCCCAAGTCTGCCCTGCATGTTTTTTATTTGTATACAGTAGATTTTGGAACAAAGATAACACAAAATTTGTTATGTTTTAAAACTTTATATCACACTAGCTGTTGCCCGCGGCTCCGCCCGCGTGGATGTCGGTTATCGCTGTAAAAAGTGTATATGTTACTCCAGACCATAATCTATCTCTGTGCCTAATTTCATCCAGATCCGTTCAGTAGTTTTTACGTGAAAAAGTAACAAACATCCATCCATCCATCCATACTTACAAACCTTAGCGTTTATAATATTAGTAGGATTACAGTGTGTGTGTGTGCACCATAAGGTATATAATTATGTTAAGTTTTATATACTAAACTCCATTGTTCCTACATAAAATTCAATAGCACAACAAAAGAAAGTTTGGTGGGAAGGAAAGTTTGAGTCTCGCAAATTGTCCGGAATTAATAAATTACTAATATAATAAAGAAAGTTTTGTTTTCGGCATTATCATTGTTTACTTACATAAAACTGGAGTTTATTTGACAATTAATCATTTTCTGGTAGTCAATTAGGATTATTACTTACGTGTGGTCTAGTGGACCAGAATAAAATATGTCAAGTGTTGTGGGTTTGATTCCCACAGGGGAATAAATTTGAATGTAATTTGTGTCCGAATTTGTACGTGGTACAGTGTGTACAGTGAGTTGTTTATTAAAGAAAGAAAAAATATATAACATCACGCTATGATACAATATGAGCGGAGCAGTAGTGAGATATGTTGCAAAATCGGGGTAAATATTCCAAATTACCACGCGGACGAAGTCGCGGGCAATTCCTAGTTTGTCTATAAGTTTCTTAAAGCTTTTTTTAAGTGGTAATGCGCAAGTGACGCTGATGGTATTATAAGCGCCTATTTGCTACGGTAGCAGGTTGAAATCAAGCGGAACACGTAATGTATGCTTGGCAAACAAGCATAACCTTGCTAGTAAATAAAGAGAAAAATAATACAAAATCTTTTTGACTTTTTTGTAAGGGTAAGGCAGGGTCTTCCAGTGGAAGACGAAGCGTGGACAGGCCTCTAACAAGGTGGACCGACGACCTGGTAAAGGTTGCAATAGAGAGAAAACTCGAAACAAAACCCTATACTATAACCCGTGGCCAGCGTGGTATAGTAGGCTAATATCCTCCAAATGTATGGAGGAGACTTGTGCCCAGCAGTGGGACGTTTATGGGTTGAGATGATGAAGGCAGATATGTCATGTCCTCGTTTCGCCAGCTATGTAATAGAAGGCAAGTATACTCACTATTCCAGTCATTCCAGTCACACTACTGCACTATTGAAGTTCATGAACTAATACGATACTAGTAGGGCACCATACTAGTGAGCAAGCCCGACGACTCCCGACGATGAGCACAGCCAAAAGACTACACACAACGTTCCTGTGTGTGAGTACAGGTTTCCAGAGCTTACTTAGAAATGCGTTTTTAACGAAACCTTTCCATATTCCAGGCAAATTCCATCATAAAACCCTGGTGTTTATTTTTGGGTAGTGATACCTCTAGTATTGCAAGCGTCCATTGTTTGCCAGCTAAGAAGTATAAAAGAAATCCTACATAGATAGCAAACAAGCATACGGCCCGCCTGATGGTAAGACCAGTAGTCGATATAATGTAAAACTACGATAATAAATGTCAGATCTAACGATCCAAACCATCTGACCTGACCAGGTATTTGCTGGCATACAACACTCATACATCATAATTTGTTCAGGCGTTACAAATGCACTGTTTACTTTGGACCAGTACCGATACTGTTTTAGACTGTAGAATGTAGGGTTGGCACGAAGTTCGTGTTATTATTTTAGACTAGGGGTCGCCCGCGACTTCGTCCGTGTGGTAATTTGGAATATTATCCCCGATTTTGCAACATATCTCACTACTGCTCCGCTCCTATTGATCGTAGCGTGATGTTATATAGCCTATTATAGCCTTCCTGGATAAATGCACTATTCAACATAAAAATATTTTTTCAAATCGAACCAGTACTTTCTGAGATTAGCGCGTTCAACCAAACAAACAAACTCTTCAGCTTTATAATATTAGTATAGATAGAAATATATACACGTTTTAGTTGCAATATTTAATTATCTATACAATATTATAAAGAAGTAAAGTTTGTGAGTTTGTGACGGGATAATCTCTGTATCTACAGAACCGATTTTGAAAATTCTTTTACCAATAGAAAGCCACGTTATTTGTGACTGTCATAGGCTATATTTTATGGCCAAAAACATTATGGGACCCCGGGCATCACCTACCGTGCGAAGATGGGGCGGGGGCGACTAGTAGATAAATATAGGTGTTTTATTAGCACTATTTTCTTAGATGATAGTAATTATACAGCGGGAAGGAACATATTGCGTCAGCATTCTAAACAGTACAAAGACAATTGGATGAAATACTGCTGGGATATAACGTAACGTACTCTAACATTTTTAAAGTCAACATTTCTATATAGATTTGTGAAGTGATAGCTTCGCTTTACTTTAATACAGTAGTGTAGTAAAATGAACCTTCCAGTCTAACGGTCCACATTCATCAGCCACCATGCACCTCAACCATCTCTTAGGAAGACTCGACTGGCCTGTTGGTCTAGTGGTTAGTGACTCTGACTGCTACGCTGGAGGTCGTGGGTTCGATTCCCACCCAGGACAAATCTTTGTGTGATGAGCACGAATGTTTGTTCTGTGTCTGGGTGTAATTTATCTATAATATGTATGTATTTAGATATATATAAGTATGTTTATCAGTTGTCTGGTTACCATAGTACAGGCTCTGCCTAGTTTGGGATCAGATAGCGATGTGTGAGTTGTCCCGAAAATATTATTATTATTATTATTAGGTAACATGGCCTGATGCACAATGTCTCCACGCTTTTAGTGAGTGTAAGCAGTTGTACTTTCTGTCCATGATTTTATAATTTGTAAAACTCATAGCGATACATGGAATATTTCATAGCGAGACAGACGTTTTCCATAAAAAAAATGATATAAATGTAGGATGAGGAAGTATTAAATGAGAGTCTTTCCCCGTTATAAAAACGGTTCAAACTTCAATGTGTAAAGCTCCATGAGCACTTGACAAGCAGGAATCATTGGACAGGCAAGTCGAGTAAGTGGCTTAAGGACTTTTATGAAACTCTAGGATGAGGAGACAGCTGTCTCTGCCCACCCCTGCCTTGGCAACGCCCTTATCCTAAGCTATATAATTATATTGAATATACCAAATATAGTTTCCGAAATACACCTGTATCGATAGACGAAAACAACTCACAACTTTTCGAACTTGCAATTGCGTACCTCAAAACAATACTTCATAAATATTAGCTAAATAACACGAATTGTTAGTAACTAATTAGTTTACAGTTATAACAAGCTTCATAAATTGTTTATGTTAAGTACAAATAACTGTGTACCCGCAAATACTGTTATTTCAATTAACAAATAACGAGAAAAAATCGCGTGAGAAAATTTGGTCACGTTCCTACTACAGAGGACATTCTTCCATATTTTTATTTATATATCAACACAGGTATCAAACCTTTAAATTACTGTCAAATGAAGATCTAGCCACTGAACAACAATACGACACCTCGTTCCACGCTCTGACAATTCGATTACTAAAAATGTGCTTGATAGGGTTGTTGTTTAAGAGGCTGATTAATAACTAGGGGTGGCCTTTTAAGTGTTATAGTTATGTGTAAATATTTCGTCAAAATCTTCAAGATTGTAAGGTCCATACACAATAAGAAAAAAGAAAGAGAGGCTTTCATCCAGCAGTGCATTGATTTAATGACTGACTGATGTCTTAATTATGTCCACTATTCTTCCGATTCCATAGATTTATGTATTTTAAAGACATGCATAAATCCTTATTGAAAAAGACAAGTATATAAAAGTGTCGAATCACACGTTTTGTGCGAATTCAATTCGTGCGAATCATCCAATATACCTTAAATATATGATTAATTGGCATAACAGCATTTTTAAAGCTTCAGAAAAATGACAACCACGAATACAAGATTAGTCTGTAAGTATAAACTATTTCTATTTGATGTTCTTTGAGAAGTTGCCTTGAGGGACACCCACAAGATGAGATATGACATGCCTATTATTACCTACCGGGAAATATGCGGCACAGATAATAAGAAAAGTAAAATAAATGTTTTATTTACAGATGAACATCACGTGTAGGTAAACAAAAATAGCGTTCGGCCGAAACATGATTTTACCGAAACCAAATACTCACATTCAACGCCGAAACTTATTTAAGTCAGTACTTGCTTCGTTGGGTTAGTGGTTGTTCAATGCGAATGCTGATTCAAAGGTTCTGGTCGAAATCCACAATATACTTACAATATACATAAGTTTTATAATAAGCAGTCTTTATAATATATTTAGGGCGTAAAGAGAGGGTCTTTACGCCCTGCCTCGGAAACGTAAAGCCGGTGATCCTACACCTGATCTCTTTCTAGTCATGTCGGATAGTCGTCCCATCGGACTATAAGACAGAAGGAACGGCTCTACCGTAGATATAACAATTTTCTCGAGAACACCTCACACACATTTAGAACCTAAGCACTAACTTAGAAAGTTCAAAGTATACTTTACGTTTTTAAACTTAAAGTATGCTGTCTACTTGTGTTTAATTTAAAGGTGTCGGTTTCGGCCAAATCCAAAAATTCAGTTTCGGCTATATTTAAATCCAACACTAAAAATATATTTGCTATGATTTAATAAGATAAAATTGGCATTCACATCGTCGGCTTTAATAATGAGTCGTCGAATAATTTATACAGCATCATCAAATATTAAAGGTGCGCTTGACACCCCATTTGACAGATGGTGAATTTCACAGAATGGTAATTTAAAAATATATACTACGAAATACAAAAATCTTTGCAAATTTTACGTTTAGTATTTTTATAAGTTGTTGATATGAGGTCTTTGATCTGCGTCAAGCGTACGTCCTGCCTGATGATAAGAAGTTACCGTAGCCTATGGACACTTGCGATACTAACTTTTAACACCAGAGTTTTATGTCATGAGTAACCCTGTGATAGGAAACCCGTTTATTTAAAAAGAAGTTCACCTTAAATGAGAACTGGAGATCTGGAAATTTAAATCTTTTTTCGCAGTTTTTGTCGTGTATTGATAAAAAGTGGATGCTACTCGGGAATCATATAATCAACCTGTCAAGTAGGTACCTAGTTCTTGAGATTGATTGACTTTAGTTTTTCAAACATATTAATTATATTACAGGATTGCGGTATTTACAGGCATTTGCTTTATTTAGTCCTTCTTTGAGCATTAATGCTTTTCATAGAGAATTTTATGCATTGGAATAAATATGAGCGGCAGCTTCACATCTGCGATATCCCTATAAACAAATCCGGGATAATCTCTAGAAATACCTACCAATTTTACGTATAACAGAAGAGTTATGTTCGGTACACTCGTAAAGCTTATCTGATCGATATAAAACTCGGATAATTTATAGTCTGTGCATCATTCTCCTATTCATGGCTGTAGCCTCTAAGTATAAGTGTATACAGTGCACTATAAAGATAAATCAATTTTGAAAAGTTTGTGTACGTAGGTATAACCAGTTTGATGAACGAGTAATTACAAATTACTGCTTCGGTCGAGAATGTCTCAACGATCACAAGGTCCCGGGTTCGTATCCTAGATCAGTTGTGTTTTTCTGTCAAGAAATTCACAATAATTTGGAAATTGGCGGAATTTACAGCGCCGAGTACGTAAAGCTGTTAGTCGTAAGCCTGATCTCTCTCCTATCGGCCCATGACAGTAAGTGAATAAAAAGTGCACCTGTGTTTGCGCACACGCTTGTGCACTGTAATATCCGTATCTAAAGACTTTGTCGAAATAAGCTGCCGTAACCGAAATTCAGGACATTAATTCAAATTTTTGATCAAATCTAAAATCTCTTCACTACACCTCTCTGAATTCAAAGGGAGGTTGGATACAATGAGATTTCTAGCTTAATTGGAACAGCCCGACTAATGACCTCGTTACAGAAGACTGTAGTCATTATAACACTGTAATTATGTTAAAAAAGAAAGAGACGGAAGGCACTATACGAGCGAACGACTGGGAAAGGCCCTTACAGAAGACCACAGCCAAATAGCACATAGTGGCGTTAGTACTAGTCGCCAGTGGTCATTTAGGCTTTCGCTTTTTTAAGGAACTCAATCTAAAAGTCATTTAGATCAAATGCATGATACTTATGAACGTCAAAATAAACAAAAGGCAGCATATTTTTTTGCTACGGAGAATTCGCTGGCAAGGGTAGGGCCTCGAGAAGAATTGGAAAGAAAATCTGACCACTCTTTTTAATTGCCAGAGTATACCATTTACAATTTGGTAGTTACGATTTGTGGTGAGATGTTTTCCTATACCAGATTTACCCATGACAATGTTTTAAAATGCATTTATTGCAAGGGTCCATATAGGCTACCGGTAAATGGTTACTACTACGCGGGCTGGTTGCCACCCTTTTATACTAAATGGGTTAAGATGGAGTATCCCTGGGATAGGAAAACGTTTCTATCAAAACGCATCCCTAAATGAGCGCTGGCGCCCTGTACCCACACACAGGAACACAACTACACTCTACCAAATCACTATACACGCTGTGTGTAATTATTTGGCTGTGGTCTTTTGTAAGGTGTAGGTGCTTCCTTAGTCGGGCTTGCTCGCTACTACCTACCGCCACCCTACCGCTCTTAACCTAATTAGTATCTAAAGAAAAAAACAACAGTCTTCAAGTCAAAGTTAATATTAGCTAAAATGTATTATTTGTTAATATCCCTCCAAATGTATGGAGGAGACACGTGCCCAGCAGTGGGACGTTTATGGGTTGAGATGATGATGATGAATTATTTGTTGCTAGAATACAAAATTAGTTTCGTGCGATTATATTATTGATTCTCAGGCATTAATAGACTGGAAGCGAACAACTTAACCATGTTACCTTCACAACTAAATTACCCAATCAAGTAATGCTGCAGATATTACTAAATTACAATTTGATTGGGGGTTCACCCCCTCGTAATAAAATTCAACAACTCTGCTATTTGGTCTATGGGTTGTTGAGTGCGACTGGTGATCACGAGGTCTTGAATTCGATTCCCGGGTCGGACCAAAGAATGCTATTGGGTTTTTTTGTCAAGATATCAGTACAGATCCCCAAAATTAGGATATTCGCAGTGTTTACACCCCTGTGCCTCGTAAAGTGCGTAAAATCATTGGTCCTGGTTTCTCTCCGGTTGTGAGGTATTGCTGTCTTTGGGGGTAAGGGATTGAAGTATGCACTAGTGTTTGCGCACATACAAGACACTAGAATATCTCCCTCACCAATATTAGTCGATGTGACCAAATTTAGCCAAAATTATTAATATCGTCAACCTATCTTCGAACTTAATCAGAATTGCCTCAATTACCGTCATAATTCACCAACCAATAACCTGATTCTACCTTGATAACCGCACAACAATCATGGATACATAAGACATGCAATAACATAAGATATTGACCTGAATACAACAGTTTGATAGTATACCATCAAAGCTTTTATGAAATGCATTCTCGTAAACAACGATTTCCAAGGTTTATGAATGTTATTACTGCACTACAATGTTGGATAATTGTAATAAAGTAATATTATTATTAACTAAACAGGATTTGATCATGTGGTTTTTTTTTTTTTTTTTTTTATACTACTTGGGTGGCAAACAAGCATACGGCCCGCCTGATGTTAAGCAGTATCCGTAGCCTATAGACGCTTGCATTACCAGAGGTATCACTTGCGTGTTGCCAACCCATTTTTTACACCAGGGTTTTAAGATGGAAGTAACCCTGGGATAGGAATACGTTTCTTTCAAAATGCATTCCTAAATGAGCGCTGGAGACCTGTACTCACACACAGGAACACAACTACACCGCTGTGTGTAGTCATTTGGCTGTGGTCTTCTGTAAGGTGGAGGTCCTTCCCCAGTCGGGCTTGCTCGCTAGTATGGTGCCCTACCTCTCTTAATGGTTGGCGTGGAATTGCTACAAGATATAAAGTATAATGTTTCGTCACATATCCTACTGCAAAGCACCGTCTCTCCTCTATCAAGAGAGCTTTGAGACAAAGTAATTGTCTAGAAGACGAAGCCTGGGCAGGCCTCCAACAAGGTGGGGACTGACGACAAATATGGTCAGCTCAACACCGAACGCTGTAAAATCTTTGGAAGCCTATGTCCAGCAGGGGAAGTCTTTCGGCTGAGATGACGACGATAAAATCCTGTGCCTATTTTGATTTCTATTATCCTGTGTATGATCAAATATTTCAGACTGCCTCGGTGGTCCAGTGGCCGCAGTATGCGCCTGCTGTGCACGAGGGTTCGATTCCCACACAGGACAAAACTTTGTGTGACCCACAAAGAATTGTTTTGAGTCTGGGTGTAATTTGTGTCCGTTAATTGTATGTTTGTAAAGTCCCTCGCGACACAGAGCTTGTTCTCTAGTGCGGGAGTTGTCTTTTTTAAAAGAAAAGAAAGAAAGAAATAAATGATTTTCTTTCTCATTTTATTTGATTGATTTTTTTCAACCTTTTCATTTAAACGTTGGTTTCATCCAAATAACCGGTTATAATTAGCTTTCCACATATATCTTCTGATCCTAAGGAACTTTAAGCTTCCCAGCAATAAAACACAGACAATCATCTGTAAACAAATCAAAGTTTTAAGTCTTCTTAGTGTATGATTCGTGCCAGATTCTTCATCAGTATATACGTGACATATGCTGCTAAATATAACACGCATACCTTTTATGAGTCATTAGTATACTGTTTATGTACCATTTTATAATGTTTATTTGAAATAAATTGTTGGAATATATTTATATATCGTGTGTCACCAGTGTTGCCAGGAAATGTGTATTACTTTACGGATTTTAACTGTCTCGTTAGCCTAGTGGTTGAGTGCAACTGGTGATAATGGGTTCATTCCCGTGTCAAGCCAACAACTATATAGAAATTCACCATAGATGTCCGAAGTTTGGAAATTGGCTGAGTGCCTAGGAAAGAATGTTAAGCCTTTGTTTCTGCGCCTGATCTCTATATGTTCGTGTCGGATTGCCGTCCCATTGGACTATGAGAGTATATCATGAGAGTGAGAGAATAAAGTTTAGACCTGTGTTTGCGAACACACTTGTACATTATAATATCTCCCGAGCAAATGATTAGTCTCTGTCGAAATAAGTGACCGCGGCGTGATCGAAAGGAAAACATTACTATACCATTTAATAATAATTTATTTGCAAAAAATTAGAGGAAAATATTTATGCATCATCTGTCACCGGTGTTGCCAGGTCCGGATTTCAAAACAGATATTTAGAGGTCACAAATCTAGATAACGACGATGAATAATAGTGATTTTAAGTGACATTGTGATTTTATTGCATTTCTTCGTTTGAGAAATGCTATTTATTTGACTGCAAGACCGACTTGCCGCTTACTATATCTGTCATTATCGCATAAATTCCTGCTATATCTTCGGAAATATATATTTAAATGACTTTCGACTGACCTGTTGGTGTTACAGTAGTGATATGTAATATAATATAAGAAATATATAAATACGTTTACCTGGCGACTGATTGCTATAGCACTGGTATGCCTAGTTTAGTATCAGATGGCCGTGTGTGAGCTATTCCAATTAATATTATGTAGCTGAATAGGTAATATATTCACAATAGGTTAAAAGAGGTAAGGCACTATACGCGACTGGGGAAGGACCAAGTGTGCAAGCATCTAAGGTTACGGTAACTGCTTACTATCAGGCGCGCCGTATGCTTGTTTGCTACGGAAGAACTATAAAAAAAATATATCTTAGTACCTATCTGTCAGATACTCCAATTTCAAAAATTCTTTTAATTTTCGAAGGCTGTGATATAATCATAATAATAAATCGTCAATCGAATGTCGATCAAGGCTAATCTCAACAAAGACTAACCATCTCGAGAGATATTAAAGTGCACGAATGTGTGCAACAACGGGGCATTCTTTAATTCCTCACACTCATAGCCTGATGAGACGGCAATCTGACACGACCGGTAAGAGATCAGGCGTAAGACTTATAGCTGAACATACTTTCCGCGGCATGGACATATTCTACATACCACGTGGTCAAACCCATGACCATAAAAGAAAGAAAGAAAAATATTTATTTTGTACTTAAACAAAATTACAAATAATACAACTTATACGTAATTAATATAAATAACCTAAATAATGTTAAATTTAATAATCTTGTTCGAGAACAAAAATGGTCTTAGCTCAGCTTTGTAGCTGCTAAGCCGAATGGCGAAGCAGAAGAAAGAAAAAAGAAGAAAAAATATTTATTTTGTCTTTACATCTTACTACAGTAATCTAAAAAATATACATAATGGTTACAAGACAAAACAGGACCTAGCTCAGCGATTGATTGCAACATCGCAGACGCTGCAGCGCTGATATTCTGCTAGGACCCCTTAGGGAAGGTATTCGACACCTAGCGGAGCAGTTAAATTTAAAATATAAATAAGTAACGAGTAGATAAATTTATAATATAAATAAGGTAATGATAATATTATATAATAACAATTGTGAAGTTGATACATAAATAAAGATAATAGATACTTACTAGAAACGAAACGTAAATGTCAGTCAGTCTGTCATATGTCAAGTCTGTCAAAGTCGCGTCCCTATGTCGCGTCCTTTCTCAGGTTGACAAGGCAGTTCCTGTTGTTTGTGTGGCTAATAAATATTGTTTGTATTTTTTACGGAATGTGTGTATCGATCGAAGATTCCGGAATGGTGGAGGCAGATTATTCCAACATCTGGTAGCAGCATATCTGAAACTGCCTCGGAAAGCGGTTGTCCTGTGCTTAGAGACGATCAGCAGATGCGATGACGCCCTGGTTTTATATTTGTTAATATTGCTAGACCATGATAGCTTTTCATACAAGTAACCTGGTTTCCTGTGCAAGATGACACCGAAAAGTAACGTGGCTAAATGCAGATGTCTACGGGCAGACATCTTCATCAAATTGCCGCTATTGAGGAATGGAGTGACATGAGTTCTAGGAGGAATATTAAAACAGAACCGTGCACAGGAGTTCTGCACACGCTGTATCAGCTTCTGTGTTCTGTTCAGTATACATGAACCATATACAGTATCAACATAATTTAATTTTGACAGAATGAGAGACTCACACAGTAAGATCCTCAAATCCACACTAAGGTAAGGGCGAATTCTGTACAAAAGTTTGAGACGGTAAAAGCAGTTACTAGCGGCTTCAAGTACATGTTTCTCAAAATTAAGTTCGCTGTCAATTACTAATCCTAAATTACGAGCCTCCATCACTTGTTCAATGGGAAAGCAGCACTAATATTCTGCAAATACACGGGCAAAAAGCTGTCCAAAAAACTAATAAAAAGTAGATATTACTAGTTAGTAAACCTGTTTTACAATTTAATGAAAAATCATGACATTTTCACCCTAAAAAATTGTATCCGCGCAAATAAGAGGTCAACTCTGGCAACACAATGTGTCACAAACAATTATTACTTCTAAGAATTCGCATTAAAAAGTCGTTGGAACCATTTAATTTAACATCTATTCGACATTAAATGTTACAATGTTGCAAGATGCAATGTGAGTTGTGACGCACTCCGATTGATTAATTGCCTCGAAAGATTCACTTTCAAGTCCGGTGTGAGTAAATAGAGTTTAATTCTGACTTCTTAATACATTTTGAAGTACAGCGAGAGACACATAAGCAGATGCATTCCCTGATCGATAAAGTTTGTGGGACGCTCGAGTCATCGCCTGCTGGTCGGTCGTCGGGAGCTGGGCCCGGGGATATCACCCTGACTGAAAGCCGCTGCGGTTTAAAGAAGCGGCCAACAGCCACCCAAAGCCTCAGCAAGTCTGCAAGCTCATGACCGCCCCGTTTGTTAACAGGGTGCGAAAAAAGCCACAATAAGTGGCAAACAGCCCCGAAATGCCCACCCGCGACTTCTGCCTGGTCACTGAGAACCAATCCTCCATTGATAAAGTTACTATGGGCCGCGCTTTCTCTAGGAATGGGTAACTGCAGCTACGGATATTTCATTTAAGTTTTGAGAACGCGTTGAAAGTCTGTCCTGACTGTTAACAGTCGTTAAATCACGGCAGCGACCTCACACGACAAAAAATTTAAAAACAGTACTTATTTTGAGATTGTTTCCCATTTTTAGAGGCGAAATGCAAACTTAAACGTAATGGTCCTTGGTTGTGGTTACCCTGACGACCGTATTACCAGAATTTTGGGTAAAGTCGCGGTCAAATCCTGGTCTTACTAAAATATACGAATAAAAATAAACGTACATCAAGCTGTCAGTAAACGCATACGATTTATTTCGGTCCCACGTCTCAATAATACACACCAACTGGTTGATAACAGTCAGTGAAGCGTCAATGTAATCAAAACATCATTCATCGCTACTTCAATAAAAATATTATAACTTAAATATAAACTGGTACCTACTTCATATACAAATTTAAATATTTCCACGACTATGAATTTCTACAACTGTAGGAACGTGCATAATCTTCATCTTCATCATCTCAGCCTGATCATGTCCACTGCTGAACGTAGGCCTCCTTTATATGTCTCCACAATGGCATAATCTTCAATTTATTTTAAGACAACTCCCGCACTTGGTAACAAGCTCTGTGTCTGTGTATGGAACTTGACAAGCATACAAGTAAAACAAATAATAATGCAAAAGAATGAATTTATGTGGTTCACCTACAATTATGCCATGACTGCCTCGGTGGTTCAGTAGCCGCAGTATGCCCCTGCTGTGCACGAGGTTGTGGGTTCGATACCCACACAGGATAAAACTTTGTGTGACCTACAAAGAATTGTTCTGAGTCTGGGTGAAATTTGTGTCCGTTAATTGTATGTTTGTAAAGTAAGTCCCCTGCGATACAGAGCTTGTTCTATAGTGCGGGAGTTGTATTTTAAAAAGAAAGAAAGAATTGCATACATGTATACAGTAACAACTTTTATCTATAAAAGAACCACTTAAAACAAAAACAATAACAGCATACAATCATTTAAGTACCTACTTTTTAACATTATCGCCACGGTCTTAAGACGACAAACAACATTTCATTTGGCTATGGCTATTTTAAGTCTATTCTAAGGTGGAGTTCTCTTCTCATGCGAACAGCCTGCCTGCTTGTATGGTCCTCTACTTCTCAATTATAACATTACTGTTTTTTGACTGGCCTCTTGGTCTAGTGGTTAGTGACTCTGACTGCTACGCCGAAGATCGTGGGTTCGATTTCCACCAAGGACAAATCTTTGTGTGATGAGCACGAATGTTTGTTCTGTATCTGGGTGTAATTTATCTATAACATGTATGTATTTAGAAATATATAAGTATGTTTATCAGTTATCTGGTACCATAGTACAGGCTCTGCCTAGTTTGGGATCAGATAGCGATGTGTGAGTTGTCCCGAAAATATTATTATATTAAATATTACTTACAACGTTTCTACTTAAACAAGCACACTAAGAAAGGAATATAAAGACATTTTTTCATCCAAATATATGCACGAATATGGTTAGAAAAGGGCCACGGTACCACGATAAAACACTGACCTTTCGAAAATTCCAGTACCACATCTATTTCTGCTACTTTGTCAGGATTTAAAAATATACGTTTTGCTAGACAATATTTCATGAAAGAATAAAACATTGGAATATCGACTTTATTTTGTTGTTCGTTTGATACAAAATTGTATTGCATCTTCGATAGCATGACGAGGGGGCTTCAAGCTGAGGACTCGTATTCAAATGAGGCTGCCAAACTGAACCGTTTTACATAATACAGTAAAATGTACACAATATTTTACGAATCAAAACTGTTTATTAATTTATTTCATGTAATTTGGTTTTGGTAAGCATTCGAGTCTTCGCAAAGTTTTAATCATAAAAGAGTAGATAAATTAAAGAAACGACAAATAAAATTGTGTACGATTTGAAAGTGTATTATTATGCCTACCAATGTATTTTTGTTTTATTACTATAATTATTCTTTCGAGATGCCCGTACTCCGATGACATTACGTCATACCTATTATCATCTAAGCCGAAAGACTGCTGGATTTCCACAGCATTCGGTCCTGAGCTGACCTTGTCCATCGGCTTCTCGTAACCAGCTAGGTCGTCGGTCCACCTTGTTGGACGTCTAAATGCTCTCATGCTTTTTTTATACTGTCTAGTCAAGCAGTTACCGCAGCCTATAGACGCTTGCAATAACAGAAGTATCACTTACGTATTGCCGACACATTTTTTTACATCAGGGTCTGACGTACACACGTTGGCACAGCTCTGAGACGTAGTATCCCTGGGATAGGAAAATGTTTCTTTCAAATCGCTTCCCTAAAGAAACTCACACAAAGGAACACAAGAGCACCGCTGTGTTAGCTATGTGGCTGTGGTCTTCTGTAAGGTGGAGGTATTACCCACTCGGAATTGCTCCCTGGCATGGTGCCCTACCTCACTTGAACTTATAGCTTAGGATACATACACGAATTATACATATATTAAGATCTAAAATAAATCACTTTATAACTGTTTCAAACCAAGATACCACAACAACAAAGCTCGGAGCAATCCATCAACATCTATAGGTACATAATATCTACTACAGAACATAGATCTCTCCATATAATTCCACAGAGATATTGCACCTACAGTTAACTATGCAGAAATTCGCCGTGAAGATATAGGTATACATTCAAATGAACCGTTTGCTCCAATTGCTGATACTAATTTGTACCTATTGATTTACAATAGGTACAAATCTAAATTCTTGCAAGATACCAGACGCGTAACCTATCTGCCTAATTTATACTGAGGAATGCTATGTAATTTCAATTCATTGTTTTATTGCTGTTTTACACGATACCTACTGAAACGCCTGAACAGATCTTAATTCAATTTGGCAAGGAAATAGATGGTATCCTGTGGAAGGGCATATGGTACTTTTTATCACAATAACGGACGTGCACGCGGACGATTCCGCACGCAACTTCTAGTACGCAATCTTTTTCATATCGTTTGATTAGTGGCCAATCTGGTTACGGAGTTATTTAGATAGCCCATATTTAGGCCTCTGTCGTAATCTAACGGCTGTTAACAGTCGGGACCGACATTTAACGTGCCCGGAGACGCTCAGATGAAATACTACTATGCGGTCACCCATTTATAGGGTTACCGCGCTCTTGGTAGCTTAACCCGTTGATCGTTTACCGAACAGCGAGTGCACCTGGCTATGAGCGCCTCTACCTATTACGCAATAATAGGTACAAATGTAAATTCTTGCAAGATTTCAGAGACTTCACCCGTCTGCCTAATTTATATTGAGGAATGCTGCTCGTAGCTCACTTAGATAGTAATATAGTATGTAATTTCAATTCATTGTTTCATTGCCGTTTTACACGATATGAACTGGGTATTTATTATAGTGGAAATAGATTTAGAAACAATAAGAAACTAGTTTGTAATACTTGACTATTATTAGCATCTTTAAAATAAACTTTATCATAGGTCTAGTGGTCTTTGAGACTGCTGATCACGAGATCCCGGGTTCGATTCTAACGTCGGGCCAGAAATTCACAATACATGCCCGAAGTTCTGAAATTGGCGGTGTTTATACTTGGTCCTACGCCTGATCTCTTTTAGGTCGTGTCGGATTGCCAATCGACTATCAAAGTAATGGAATAAGTAGAGCACCAGTGTTTGAACAAACTAGAAAAATTAAAATGATGTGTTCAAAAAGTTTTTAATAAATTAGATATATCATAGCTAGATATATGGAAAACTATTTATTGTACACATATTACATTTATGATACAGATACAATCACAAACTTGAAACATTAGTGTTTGACAAATCAGTGTCACCAAATGACTAAAATACAATTTCCTTATCGATATTCGATGACACAAAAAGACAATAGAAGCACACACACCAAGGACACCACTCGACATTTATACACATAAACGACGTATTTCAAACGAATTTGATTTCACTTGTCCAGGGTTTCTCAAAGAGGACATGTCAGGAGGAGACCACCCAATTACATTGGTAATCGGGTACTAAAACTGTCTGTACCTGGAACAAGACTGAGGGGAAGACCTAAGACTACATGAACCGATGTGATGCGCAGAGACATAAGGGCATGTTTTGGCAATTTGGCAATGTTTTGGAAGACGACACGGATAAGGCGAAGTGGAAGAAGAACACGAAAAGGGCTGACCCCACCACCATCTGGGATAAAAAGTCGGGAAGAGAGACAGAGAAAGAGAGGGGGGGGTTCTCAAAGTGAGGGGCTAAAGGGGGGTATCCGACAATATTTACGTAATGCAACTTAGATGATTCGCGAGTGTAAAAAACATGACGGCTAAGCAACCCAATATCATTGAAAGCTTAATAATATGTTCGCTAAAAAACAAGCTTATACCCACACAATAATAGAAATAACGTTTATCGATTGCTCTTTTGTCCTAATCAAAACTAATATTATAAAGAGGAAAAAAATGATTTTTTGTTTGTTTGTTTGTTACTTGTACTATTAAGTTTTCTGTGGTTACGATTTAACTCAAAATCTTTTGAACCAATTTTTCAAAAATTCTTTCACCATTAGAAAGCTACTTTATCAGGGGAATAAAATACTGGATCACTATGAAACTAAATAAATGTCTACTCGTGCAAAGCCGGGACGTACCGCTAGTCTTATAAAAAATAGTTAGTCCCGACTCACGGTCAACATGCAGTCAAAACTAAAATCTAGAAAGCTGACATTTGGAACATACATTTATGTTATAACGTAAGAATGTAATTCAATCCCTAAACGGATATAGCCTATTTAATTATTTAACCTAGGCGAAGTCAGGGCACACCGCTAGTTTATTAATAAATAAAAGATCTTATTATGTTCTATCGATAGTCAGTTGTTTTATTAAGGGGTCCGCCGTGGTCTTAAATGTTTAATATGGCCACAAGTTTGAGAAACCCTGCTCAAGTGTAGCATGCATTACTTAATACAAAAGGGTACCGTACCCGGTCATGCCGGGTACGGGGTCCGCGGTGGTCTTAAACGTTTAATAGAAAGAAAGAAAATCCATTTAATTCCAGAAAAAAAAACATACACTGGGGAATACAAAAAAATGGATTTTTAATACTTAAAACTAAACAAACAAAAAATAAAAAGATATATTTTTCTTTCCTTTTTAACTTAAAACTAAACAAACAAAACAAAAAAAAAAAAAGATTATATATTTTTCTTTCCTTTTTTTGTACCCACCGTATGTCACATATGCTGGAATTTGGACTCTGCTCAGCATAATGCATAATAGGCGGGGCCGTGGAGCCACAAGTTTGAGAAACCCTGCTCCAGTCCATTGCCCAGTTCCAAGGACAGGTTATTGATCAAAATGTTCCAGTTCAGCAATGTAGGGCGTGACTGATTTGCGATGACCATTATAGTAATATTTCAGTAAAGGTACACACCTAGAAATATTTTGTAATGTAAAAGGAAAATACTATCAATAGATGAATCACTGCAACTCGACGCATACCTATTGATTTTATTCAGAACAACAGCTAGGCCCGTGGCTCCACCCGTGGGTATCGGTTATCGGAAAAAGTATCTATCTCTGTGCCAAATTTCATCCAGATCCGTTCAGTAATTTTTGCGTGAAAAAGTAACAACATAATTAATATTGGTAGGACTATTCAGTTTTAAATCTGGTCAGCCATGGACACTAATATTATAAATGTTAAAGTTACTCTGTTATTTTGTTAATTACATTACGATCCGTTTAGCGGTTTAGTTGCGAAAAGGTAAAATTTTCGCAACTAAACCGCTAAACGGATTTTAATGTAATTTGGCAAGACGACAGATGGTATCTTGGGGGCTACTATTTACACGGGCAACATCTCGTTTTACATAAAATCATTAAAATCTGCTATCGCAGTCAAGGATATAAATCTCTCCAAGTGCACACCACAATTTTCGCATCCAGCTGCTCCTAGCAACTTAATGCGAATGCGAATTAATGAAAAATGAATGCCAATAATACAAAGTAGTTAAGGTGGTCACCTCGCCATCAACACCTAATGTTATGGGTTCGATTCCACCGCGAGACAAAACTTTGTGTAAAACATAATATTAGTATTTTTTCCAAACCCGGGAAAAATACTATACTCATGAATTGTGTTTGTAAAGTCCCCTGACAGAGGGCTGTTTGGTAGAGCGGGAATTGTCTTTTATGAGAGAAAAAAAACAAGCGTGTTTTGTAAACGCGCGAAACATATTAAAGTCGTCCACACGCTAACCCATAAAATTCATAGTCAGTAAGTCAGTATCACCGACATCGCGTGACGTGACAGTTCATGAACACGAACAGCATTTTTCTTACGAATAAAACCTTTTTCGTTCCTCATTGCACCTCTTTTAAAATTTTCGAATGTTTTTTTTTTCTTTAACTAAAGGTAACATTCAACCTTAGACGCATTTGAAAAGAAATGTTTCTCTAACCCAGGCATACATTTAAAGAGTGTTTTTTTTAAATAACTAGTTTTCACCCGCGGCTTAGCCCGCGTGCACAATCCCGTGGGAACAGTGTTTTGTGTTTTTCAGAATAAAAAGACTATATCTTTGAGCTAAATTTCATACAATTCCGTTGAGCCGTTTTGGCGTGCTTGAGCAACAAATATCCATACATCCGTCCAAGCTTTTGCCTTTATAATATTAGTATAGATTATGATTGCAGAAGATTGATACTATTCCTTATAAATAAGTTTGACTTTGCATCATCTAACATGGACGCTGATTAGTCATTTGTTTTTCTAATTAAAAATAGTAGAGTCAAAATAGCAGATAAATTAGCGACTGTAAAAAGACAATTTGGTGAAATTTTTAGATGGATACAGGTACAGGTTGAAACGTATTGAGCGACATATCCGACAAATATAAACTACATACAGTAAATCACTCGTCGCCCATTTGTAGTTCTTATTACGTGTAAAAATATCTCAGTGCCAACGACACACCTCCCTAAAAAAACTAAAGTATGAATCACTGAAACTTTTCTCTCCCTAAGCAATATATCTCTCGGTACGTTCTTAGGATGCATTCCAACATTATGATTTAAAATATTGGCACAGCATCCCCACCAATTGTCATCGGGAGAAACAAAAGAAAATGAGTTTTTGGCGCCAACTACCATAGACAGCATCGAGTGGCCTTTTATTTCTTTCAGAGCACGTTTCTATGTTTATTAATAAATTAATTATGAAAAGAACTTTTTGATTTCTTTTTTCTATTGTCTCAGAAAACACACTACGGCTTCTTGTTTGAAGATCTTTGTTAGATATAAATATAAATACGAAATAAAAAACACTTTGAGAGCGGGCTTTAAAACGGTAATAGACTAATCTCATCAAATAAATTCAATTCATTGCCATACTAATAAATTAAGGGAAATAAAAATAAAACAATGGCCTATCTGACACTTTGAATTTGGAACAGCTCGGCATCTTGTAGCAACTGTAAATAAATTGAGTAGCTAAGGTCTAGTAATAGTTTAAGATTTGAAGATGATTCGTTTTTTTATACTACTAAGGAGGCAAACAAGTATAGCCAGCATAATGGCTATACTTGTTTGCCTCCTTAGTAGTATAAGCAGTCACCGTAGTCTAAAGACGCTTGCAATACCTGAGGTATCAATCACGCGTTGCCGATCCTGCACGTACAATAGAAAACAATTTATTTCAGGAAGATGTTAATGAATAGTCCATATCTCCTTCATCCATAGTCTCTGCCTACCCCAATGTGAGACTGACGTGATGATATGTAGGTATGTAATTGTATTTTTGTAAAGTCCCTGGCAACACGGTGCTGGTTTATTAGTGCATGAATTGTCTTAAAAAATTAGGTAAAATTTGAATAAGTATTACTTTTTTAAACTCCCGGAGTTAACACAGTCATAGTCAAAAAGGGCGTAACTAAAAAATCAGTAACCAATCGCGTGACAGAGTTATCTGGCTCGTAGACTACTAGACGATATGGCACGCCCTCTTGGCATATTGCGTGCGCGTGATTCACTCGTAAAATGTCAAACGCGTTCACCTTCCCCAGACAAACTTTTACATCAGACGTAGGCGCGCGCACGCTGATTTATTTCTGACTAATCCCGCTCATTTTTTGTTAGTTAGAAATTCTTACAAAAATCTCGATTGAATAAAAAGATTTGTGGTAATTTTTATTTGTCTACGCTTCAGCGACTTTGTAGAAATCTAGTTAAACTCTTTGATGTAAACAATTACAAGTAAATATATCATTGTGATTTATTGAAGTATTTACGGGACAGAAAATACATTGAGATGCGCAAATGCATTTAGTTACGAGTTAGTTTTAGATAAGCACACTGTAAACATCATATTTTGTAATTCATTCATACTTTTTTTTAAGAAAAACAACTCTTGCTATTACTAGTAAAAAAGTTTTATTTGTTTCTTAGAACAAGTCCTGTTGCAAGGGTCTCTACAAACATCTACTTGTCGGACTTAGACTATACTTAGACACCAAACAACCATTTTTGGAACACTTTTTTGTCCTGTGTGGCGGATCGAGTCCGCAACACGCCGCGTAAACGACGATCGTGGTTATCGAGGTAACCACTTAAGCCATTGGACCAGCCATGGTTGCAAGACATTGTATAGTTGTAAGACATCTCGATTTTTATTATTTTTACTAAAAAACAACCGACGATAATAACATACGCAGCGCGGAAAATCGATAAAGCGTTATAACAAAGCAATTAACACTTTCTTTTTATAGAAAAATAAAAACTGTACAAAAAAAACGTAGGTACACGTATAGGCAAAACTATTAACCGGTACCGTTTGAAGTAGGTAGGTATATTATCACGCGCATATTGCTCGACGAATTTTATTAATAAATAAATTGGAAAATTTTAATAATCACTTACCGGTTTATTCGACACGAACGACGCATGACGTTTTTATTATTTGACTCAATGAGACAAAGATGTATCATGTGCATCTACCTCGATACCTGTCAGCGAACTAACTGTAGATAAATAGGTAGTTGTTTATCCATATATTTTATACTAATATAAATAAAGAGTAAAGATTTGGATTTGTAATAAATAAGCTCAAAAACATCTATTACAAATTCTTTAACCTATAGACACCTATGACACTATATAACATAAAAAAACTTTTGTTCCGTATATGATCGAACCCGCAATACGCCGCGCAGTTTAATTACGAGGCGACCAAGCTCCTAAACCAACCATGCAGTCAATAAATATTATCATTTTCTTATACTAATATACGGCCCGCCTGATGTTAGGCAGTTACCGTAGCCTATGGACTCTTGCAATACCAGAGGTATCACTTTAGTGTTGCCAACCCATTTTTTTACACCAGGGATTTAAGATGGAGTATCCCTGGGATAGCAAAACGCATTCCTTAATAAGTTCCCGAGACCTGTACTCATACACAGCAACACAACTACATCGCTGTGCGTAGTTATTTGGCTGTGATCTTCTGTAAGGTCCTTCCCCAGTCGGGCTTGCTCGTTAGTATGGTGCCCAACCTCTCTTATCTTAACAATTAAACTCATAATATCCGCAAGCAGTACAAGTTAAATGATTAGTGCCGTTATTGCCGTCACAGATGACAGCTTAAACCATTAATTGATAGTATCACATCTGGGGAATTTCGACGTTCAATTTTGAATATTAATATCTGAAGGTTTCGGAATTATATCTTATAATCGTTTGGCTAATTGCAATTCGTTTTGATCGAAAATGCAATTAAGACCACATGAAAAGTTAACATAAATAAATATTCCACTAACTTGAATTCGTTTTAGAAAGGATGGATGAAAGAAGGACACCAGACTAGCGAGCAAGCCCGACTGGGAAAGGACTTCCACTTTACAGATGACCACAGCCTAGTGATACCTCTGGTATTGCAAGCGTTCATAGCTACGGTAATTGCTAAACATCAGGCGAGCCGTATGCGTGTTTGCAACCTTAGTAGTATTTAAAAAAAGAGGAACAATAACAAAAGAGGTATATGGTGCGAGAATAAATGGAGATGTCGATAGAGACCGCCCTAGGCGAACATACATCGACCAAGTAGGTGATTTCTTAAAAAAAGGCCAAATTAAAAGTATCCAGAATCGACGTTCATGCATGAAGAGGTTGATGAATGTAATGTAGAGGAAGCGAAAGAAGTATGTTTGGATCGAAGTAATAGACGTATCATAGTCTCTGCCTACCCCAATGAGAGACGAGCGTGACAACATGTGCATATGTAAATTTATTTTATTGGCAATACCTTATTTAAATTCGATCAACAGTGCCAATTGTTTTAAATATATCTGATTTAAAATATCGCTATTATCATTGGATCAACCTCAATAAAATTAACATAACAAAAGAAAAACAACTTCGGATTTTGGCGTATCGTTTACACGGCAGCCATTTTTTGGCATACCATTTTTGCGATTTCATACTGGAACAAGACTTTGTGCTTGTCAAAATCTGTTCATGATAATTTTGTTAGTAAGAAATTAAATTACTTAGATGTATTGATTACAGCCTGATTTGCTTAGTTTATAAGAGTCGTGAAAAGAATCTTTGCTAGTGTATCTGGACCGGAATGTAAAGCCAGATGTGACAAATCTAATCGACATAAATAAAAATGAAACGCTCCAAATGTATCTACGCGCATAACTTCCGATCGACTGCACCAAATTACATAATTCTTTTTTTTGTGTTTGTTATTGTCTGGACAAGGTTTGTAGTATAGAAGAAAATAAAAAAAACAAGAAAAAAAAATATTGCGGCACTAAGTTCGCCGGGTCAGTTAGTTTTAAATATTATACGTTACAAATCAAGAGGTACAGACAATATAACATATTTTTTATCACAATTCTGTTAACCTTCTGACCACCGCGTAGGTATATTATGCATCGTAAATAAAACTTTTTTAAATCGTTATTTGCGATTCGCTTTTGCATACAAACGTTTCCATAAATTTAGTTTTATGGTTTGTTTTTCCACAACATCAAAGATGCGTCTTTTGAAGGGAATAATATTTTCGGGACAATCCCACCCACATGCCCACCGCTGTGACTCCTGCGAGCCAGGATTAATAGCGGAGTAACCAACTGATACGAGCTTTGACACTCGGGCGTACCGTGGACAACTAAACCTACTGTCTTGGACCCCGCAACAAATTTAATCAGAAGTAAATAGGAGGAGTTAGAAAGAAGGGAATAATATTTGTCATCATCATCAGCCTATCGCAGCCCACTGCTGGACATAGGCTTCTCCAAATAACTAGGCCCGATTCTCGACTTTTCGCATCCTGCTGTTCCCAGCTTTTTTGCGAATATCACCACTCCACCCATCCTGACGGCATTCTATACTACGTATATCGCAAACACGTGTACGCCAAACGGTTATCGGGTTTGCAGCGTAATTATCGCTTCAATATAAAAATCAACTTCAGAATCTTTCTGCCCTAACAGCCATCAATTCTGCGAGCTATGTGCCCTGCCCATTGCCACTTAATTAAAGCAAACTTTCTAGCTATGTCGGTCACTTTAGTTCTACGGATCTTGCGATAATTATATTCGCTCCAGTACAAATATGTGGCAGTCTTTTCGCCCTTTTTGTAATGAGGGGGAAACTAAACCGAGCATCTCAGACGGTGTAAGTACAAATACTATTTTCGTATGCCAGCCACATGATTTAAAGTTTACCGAGCGAGTATATTGACTCATTACGTCTCTGTTATTTGTGCAATAATGTATGAGACGGAACACACAAGATAAAATACATTTCTTAATTAAATAGATAAACGGAGTGTGAAATGTCGGAGTCTTATAAGAATGTCTGTCGACAAAATGATGCGATAAAAGCAACGTGTGAATTGGCATCATGTAAATAATATGACGATAACAAATTCTTTGTATTCAACCGTATTGGATGGAAATTTACATGTAGGTACGTTACATTTGAATAAAGTTTTATTTTAAATTCTTCTTCATTTTAAAAACGCGAAAGTTCATGAGAATGGATAGATGTTTATGACTCTTGAACGGAAAAACTACTGGACAGTTTTTAATCTAAGTTGAAAGGATAATACTTTACATATTGAAATACAACATTATACTATATTTTTTTTACGTCATTTATGCGGGCGGAACGGCGGTATAATAATAATAATAAATCATTTCGGCTTATAACGAACCTACTCCATAGTCACAATTAACAATAGTACTGTTAGCAGTATTGTGGTAATAAACTAGATACTTTGGAGTACGCATTATAATAATATTGATATTCAACCTATTTGATTTCCATAATCTATTGCAAAGCTGATTGCATTGTCTATGTATTGGAAATACATGTAATTTAACTGCCTCTCTGGTCTAGTGATAGCTGATCACGATTATGTAACAGAGTAGGGCACAATACTAGCGAGCAAGCCCGACTGGGGAAGGACCTCCACCTAACAGAATGCCATTGTGAGTACAGGTCTTCAGCGCTTATATAGGGATGCGTTTTAAAAGAAACGTTTTCCTATCCCAGGGATATTGTACTTTAAAGCCCTGGTGTAACAAATGGGTCGGCAACACGGAATTAATAGATACCTCTGGCTGGTATTGCAAGCATTCATAGGCTACGGTAATCGTATCATTCGGGCCCGAGTTCGACTCTCGGATAAGACCAGAAATATATATTATGTTTTTTTGTTAAGAAACTCGTTAAACACGTTTGGAAATTGGCGATGTTCACAATCTGATTCTACAAGTTAGGGAATAATGAGTGCATCTGTGTTTGCGCACACATTTGTGCACGATAACATCTCCCGCGTAGATGGCTAATGTCGACAAAAACTGACCATCTGCGAATATTAAAATAAACTACATAATATTGTGTACAAAATTAACTCTGGTGTTTAATATGTATGGCTATTACGCATTATTTTTTCTACCAAACACGTTTCAGTAATCGTATCGATTCCAAATAAACTTTTTTTGTCCACATTTAAACGTCAAAGGAATGCTTTTATCGCTTCCTCTATTTATAGCACTTTCATAACCGTATAAAAAAGTAATAACATATTTTCGTTGTGAAATTATTTCCCCCTTGCTTGGTTACGGGGGTAAACGGGAATCGATAGCGCGTCTTTAATGTCACTACTATTATAATAAAGCTGTAAAAGTTTGTTTGTTTTAATCCCTGGAAGTATTAGTCCCATATGAAAAAAACTTTTTACATATGATAGCTCAATTATTAAGGAAGCTTAAAGGCTATAAATCAAAAAGAATATGATAAGCTAAGATCCAAAAAGAATATGATAGCAACATTAAAAGTGACACGGGACAAAATCCAAATTTACAACAGCTAGTTTTATAATAAAATAGGAGATAAAACAATGTTTTGTTTTGTCACGAATCAATAAACGTGTGACAAAAGATAATTAAGCTGAATAATGCGTGTCGCATAGTAATAGACAAAAAGTTCGGACCGCGTTCAATGGGTTAATCACTCATTCATTCGTGTCAATCAATCAGTCAGAGGAGCGCCATTTATTCCGTTTTTTAATTTATCAATTTGATACAGTTTTCATTCACCATGTTTTGAGATTATTCATCATTATCATTATTTCAGTCAATGAAGTCTATTGCTGGACATGGAAATATGCTGTAGAAATCCTCGGTAGATGCGTTTCTACAGCATATTTCTGATCTGACTTTTTCCATCAGCTCACAACCCCACCAATTCACCCTTTTTGGATGCCTACCCACGCTGGGTTTTTTGGTTCGTGGTAGCCACTCTAGAACCTTTGTGCTCTAGCGGCTAACGGATCTACGAGCTATTGAGGCAATCTTTCGAGCTCTATCAGCATTGTTTATTCTACGGATCTCCTCATCTCTGATTCAATCTCGCAGGGATACTCCAAGCATAACTCTCTCCATTGCTCTTTGAGAATAATATTTATTAATACAAAATTAATACATAATACAAAATAGGCACATAAACGTCAAATTACTAACACCGTTCAATTATATCTTCAAAGTGAGACGTTGCTTTGAACACGTTTGAAGTTTTAGAATGGATATTATTATACAGATACCTACACAAATTGGTAAACATATTTTGTCAGCTGTAAAACAAATTGTGCGGGTGATTTGTTCAAATTAACAATCGGCTACTTTACTAGTTGGCTTGATTGAAATATTACTCTGAATACCGTTATATTATAAGTTCCGAAGAGGCGTTTATCATTCTGAAAGCTAGACGAACCAGATAGAAAATCGAGTAGGTATAATTAATAGTAAAGGCAAAGGCGAGACAAGAAATAACAATTAAAACAAATATTGTTTGACATACGTACATGCAAATTATCACGCCGGATTATATTCTGTATGTAAGTAGGTATATGATTTTTTTGAAATAGATTACGATACTCATCAAAGAATCGTGATTCAAATTAGAAAAAATAAATCTGACTGTCTCTCGCCATTTCATGGGTAAACAACTAAAAGGATCTTTATGGATTTGGCAAAGAGATAAAGGATATCATTTATCTCTTTGCTAAATTTCGTAGGATACATTTTATAGTATTAGCCGACATTTTCGCGGGCAGAGCCACGGGAAGCATCAAGTCTTTCAAAATTTAGCAATAATGATTTTGTTGAAATAGATTTACTTTTACGGTAACCGGGTACTAAAACTGTTCGTACCCTGGACGAAACCGAAGACCCAAGACCACAGTGGACTGATGTTTTGCGCCGAGACACGGAGTCATGCAATATTTTAGAAGACGACGTCACGGATATGGTGAAGTGGACGAAATACGTGAAAAGACCTGACCCCACCACTACGTGGGATAAATAGTGGGGTAGTAAATAATTATAATTTAAATGAATTTCGTCTACCTAGATAGAAAATATTTTAATTTACGAGATTATGATAGGTCACATTATATACGAACGAAAGTCGTGTATTATTTTGAATACATAGTTATAACATAGTTACCGTACTAATTAGGAAATAGCTCGCATTTCCTGACAGATACAAAAGTTTAATCAGAACAAAAACGCCATAAAACTTGTTCATTACGACTTGCAAAAAATTAATAGACTAGAAACTTTTTTCGTGATAACAATACGCGATGCATTGTTATGAAATACCTATGTGCAAGATCTTATTTCTTAGATAAACCTTCTACAAAGTAGTTATTACATTCTACAAGAACACGGCAACTTTATAGCTGAAAATAACTAATTTTCAATTAAGAAATTTAATTAATTGGCCATCGATAGCTGCCTACGATTGAAAAATATTTACGATAAATTTAGTTTAGCGGTAATTAGTTAGCTATTTTTATATTGCTATCTTGTCTACTACAAAGCCCGGAATCGTCCTATTGTTATCGACCTAGAAAACGGGAAATGCTTGTTTCCCGCGAACAAGAAACACCAAAAGGCCTAATGACCGAGCGGTGTCAATCACATTAATTGACAGTGTCTGGGTACAGAGTTATTTTCGTTCATTTCTATTTCGTAAGCGTCGCAGCGAGAAAAAATCCTCAACTCAAAATATATTTTGAATATTTCAAATATGAAAAAAAAAAACAATCTATAAGTACAGATTTTTTTATTTAATCATGTGTCAACAAAACGTAACCTCAAAACGAGAAATCAACAACGTAACGTGATCATGACAAGATAGTAAACGAAACGTCGGATCCGTCAACAAACGATCATTAACATTAATCCGATGATTACAGGAACTATTAAAGAAGCGTTTCGTGACTGAAACACGAACATGGAACGGGAAATGTCCAAAACACGGCCATTTTCGTCGGATCTAAGTAGATATAGGATTGACAATTTGTGTACAAAAATATTGCAACTCACCCTTTCGACATCTAGGTCGGTTCCTGTGCACAGTCTCTTGCCACCACTACCGTTGTAAGCCATGGTACACCACAAAACAAAACACAAATCACACCGAAACGCGTTATGCCGGAAACGAAAACGAGAATACCTCCTTTAGCGGCGGTCCCGAGCAGACTGATTGAACGAATGGATATATTGAGTCATGAACCAGTGTTGCCAGATGATCATCTTGAGTTCCCCCCAAACCTTTTCCGAAATACCCCCAAAACATAGGTTTCTTACAACAAAACCCCCCAAAAATAAAATCATTTATTTACATATATTAAAAACACATTCAAAAAGGATCACTACGAGTATGTATATTATACATACCTGTACTGATACTTTTCGAATATGTTTGATTTGTTGCGGAAAATACCAAAATCGCTATATGTATGCCTCAATTTCTCATGAATTCCAAGCGGAAGGATTATTTTTTTCCTTAAAAAACCAAATCGGTACATAATTTAAAAAAAAAAAAAAAAAAAAAAGACACCTTTTTCTTTAAAAAAGACAACTCCCGCACAAGAGAACAAGCTTTGTGTCGCGGGACACTTTACAAACATACAATTAACGGACACTAATTACACCCAGACTCAGAACAATTCTTTGAGGGTCACACAAAGTTTTGTCCTATGTGGGAATCGAATTCACAAACTCATGCACAGCAGGTGCATACTGCGGCAGTGCGGCCACTGGATCGACGAGGCAGTCAAATAAATGATAGAGTTCTGCGGTGACAAACATAAAAAACAAATGATTTTGAAGTAGGTTAAAAAACAATCAACAATCTTAGGTGTATAATTCCAGCAATTACTCCCATTACTGTATCAATGTTTTCACAGGCGACAACGCCTCTGTATTTGCTTACATATTTCTATGAGAAAATCTTTGCATCGAAGCTTCAATTCTTGGTCTGTTAGGCCTTCAGACGGTACATTAAATGCATACCCAAAATTCACCTATAATTTAAAATCATAGGTGGATAAACTGTTTTTGTCCGCTTATTCCAGCTGCACTGAAGGTATTAAAATCGTTAAATATGTAGGAACTTCAAAGAAGTGGGAAAGTTACCCAATACTTAAAGGTGCGTAAGTACTTCTAAATTTTGAGTTATTTTACAACTTCTTTCTATATCTCCTCGTATCGTATATCGTTGTTTTGATGTCGTAACTCTTTGGATATACTATAAATTACAACTTAATATTTTTCTTTAAACTTAATCTTTAATAATATATTGAATAACTAGATATTAGCAAGGAGCTTATAACAAACATTAACTGCGATTGGTGATACAATCACATTTGTCAACCCCATAGACACTAGAGACTCTGGAGCCAATCAGCTGTGAGCAGCATTATGTTTCCGTGGTCGTGTATAATTCACATATTATTAAAGTTGTAATTATGTATTATTATAGCTAGTTAGTTTGCTCGCCTTAAGTCAATATTTTTTATCAACACTTTTTTCTTATCACGGCTTTGTGGCAATAAAAACTTAAAACCCCATTTCCCTCCAAACCCAATTTTTTCCCTCCGAAAATCCCCCCACAAATATTGTCCCCCCAATTATCCCCCCATCACTTAAAAAACCCCCCAAATTTGGAGGGATTCCCCCCCATCTGGCATCACTGTCATGAACGAATGAAGAGCGGGACGCGCAGAACACAAGTTGCCATAGATAATACAACACTACTAAAATAGTACAAATTAGTACATTTCTTCAAGCCTTCACCGTAACTAATATAGTAGACTGTATTAAAAGTATCTTTAAAATATGTAATTAAAATAAAAGCTTTCTCTTATTTGAATTCTTGTATTATTTCTTCCCTATTCCTTTTATGGTATATTTTAATTTAACGTTTAATTGACTTTTCGTCCAAAAATACAATCTGTCATTCAAAACTCAAAAGGTCATTGAACTTTTTACCGTCATGTCATTTCACTTTGTTATTGTCTGAAGTTTGCGGCAGTGTTTGTTTATATATTAAAAAATCAAAATAAAATTTACATAATGATAATGATAGATAACGACGAAGAAGTTGAGATAAAAATCGAATATTTCGAATCAGTTGAAGAGGATCCCCTAACTGATCATGTTAAAAAAAGAATATTAGAAAATTCCGGCCGGTCTATTTTGTCCAATATCATTAGGGATGAAGCAGAACAAAATGTACGTACTCGTTCAGTAACATACCACTGCTTCATTGTAATACGATCTTAATGTAATCGGATCTTTAAATTGTAATATTTATTCATAATTAGTATTGCGCCATTACTGAGGAATCTCTGGCATTTTGCCAGACATAGGTTATTAATTTTGTCCTATTCGTTCGGGATAAAAAAACTTAATCACAGATTAGAAACTGTTTATTGAATGGCTAAAATGTATCAATGTATTGTAGATTCTTTACATATCTGATATTGTTAACCGACTTCAAATAGAAGGAGGTTCTCAATTTAGTTGTATTGTTTTTTAGTTATACTGAAAATGTTTTATATTATGTACTTTTATATATTTTTATTAATGTTAAATTGCTTCAGGAAAATGTTTCGGATGATGTAAGCTTAGACAATGATGAAATACCAGTCGATTATGAAAATAATCATCCCAAAGTAAGTACAAAATTCAACTTAAGCATAAAAATAGCAACCCCTTACACATAATTATATGTTCCTGGTATCTGGTCTCTTTTCTATCAAGAAAGCTGGAAGGGTTTAGGCTTTCATCCACACACACTGTCCAGAAGCGCAGGCCACACAGTCAGCTAGCAAGTGTGCTTTGTTTCACCTCTTTTCATACTTCAGTTCACATAGCTTCCCTCCGCTAGCTTGCTTGCTCGCTCGCTAGCTGGCAATGTGGCCTGTGCTTAATGCAGGTTAGTGGATATCAGACATGCATTTAGAATTTCTTCTGAGATGTGAGTTTCCTTACTATGTTTTCCTTCACTGTTAAATTATTATGATAATTGGAATACTCATTGTAACTGCCATCTTACCTTATATGTATGAGCCAGTTAGTTCATTGTCGCTCTTACCCTGTGATATCATAATTATTGAACTTTGTGTACAATGATGTACCAAGTTAAGCTTAATGCCCGAGGCATACTGTACTGGCCAACCTTTGGGGGATGCAGAGATGAACATAGTAAAAATTATCATTTTCATCTCACCCATCTACTGCTTGACATACACCACAACACTAGCTGAAGATGTCCTCTGCTGGTTAATTATAATATAACAAATAATTTATTTCAGTACTAGCTGTTGCCCGCGGCTCCGCCCGCGTTGATGTCGGTTATCGCTGCAAAAAGTAGCCTATGTGTTATTTGAGACCATAATCTATCTCTGTGCCAAATTTCATCCAGATCCGTTCAGTAGTTTTTACGTGGAAGAGAAACAAACATCCATCCATCCATCCATTCTCACAAACTTTCACATTTATAATATTAGTAAGGATATATATGATAAAGTCTAATAATAGGCATTTACACATTTACTCTGTAGGTATATAATAATTATTAATTAGCCATTTTTTTTTAAGGACCAAGAAGACACTACAAAATGGTACAGACTGGTTGATAACTGTGGCAAATATGTGTGCAAATTCTGTGATCTTTCCTATTCAACTATACAAACGTTACGGTATCATGTCAAAATCAAGCATAATGATAATTATCATGAAATAAAGAGTCATGCACACAGAGTAAGACAACGTCAAGTTAAGTGCTACATCTGTAAAAAGAAATTTAAAAATATTACTGAATTAAAACTGCATAGTGAGACGCATAATCTGAATACTACAAAGAATATTTGCTTTGTATGTTACGCAATATTTGAAGAACCAAATGATTTACTAAGCCATATGACGAATAAACATGAGGCTATAAACAAGAAGATACATATATGTTCTATATGCGGTTACAATACAGCAAAAGTATATCATTTCAAACAACATATGAATACGCATACAAATAATTATAAAATAAAATGTGTTCACTGTTCTTATTCAACTAATCGTTCAACGAATTTGAAGATTCATGAACAAACACATTTTAAACATAAATCATATGTGTGTCAGTATGACGGTTGTGATTACCGGTGTAACACATCAGCAGCATTACGTAGTCATCGGTTAATACATAATAAATTAAAACATATGCTGTACTGTGATAAATGTAGTTATAGTACTATTTATATTCAGAATTTGGATAAGCACTTGGACAGTCATCAAAGGAATAAAGTTAGAAAGAGAATATAATGTCGTGTTAACCAAATATTGGTCACCGCAGCTTATCTCAGCAGAGGAATTATTACTGAAGCTCAGAACTTGATGGATAGTGGGTTTCACTGCCTTACACCTTTCTTATTTATTATTCTGCTTCAAATTCTAGATGCACCTCTGAGGTAGATTCTTCTGTTATAAATTTAGTAGATAATGTTTTTATATACCTACTTCTTTCTGTTTGTTTAATGCTTTGTAAGTGTGTACCAACATGAGGAACTCGTAGCTAAGTGTTAGCGGCGCGGATAGTGATTTGCAAGGTCCGTAGATGGGTGACCTCTTCGTGCATCGGAAATTACGTAGTCCTATTTTAGATGTAAGTATAATTATTTCAGACAGGATTTTTTGTATATCTATATTTATACCTCAACAGAAGTGAAGCCACAGATCACCAAAACTGGTGCTAAGAATACACCCATCCTTTATTCGATATATATATATCGATGTATATGTTCCTTATGGCTGGTTTACAAGGGCTTAGTAGCTATAAAGTGCTTGTCAATAATACTGTCCCAATGTGTAAACTGTAAGATTAGTGCTTACTATTAGTGTTTTGTGACAAGTACTAAGCTTTTAGCTACTAAGCCTGTGTAAACCAGCTATTATGGACTCGAAAACGGCTGAAGCTAAACTGACTTTAATGAAAATCCGGTAGCGACCAGATCAACAGCAACGTTTTATATTTATTCTAGTTTTATCCGTACGGAGCCAGAGTGGGTCGCTTATTATATTAATCTAAATGTTAAATATAATTTTATATTTTGTAACCTCATGTAACTTACTTTCGCACACTAACCTGTGCCACAGCACAGGATTATTGTTGCACTTAGAATTTTGTACCATCTTTAACTGAATTTAAACAACCCAATCAAACTCTGTCTGAGACTGATTTAATTAGTATATAAAACTACAAATAAAAGAAACATACCTATTATAAACAATTTGTTTTATTTCTTTTTAACATTCAGTTAAAATCATAACAACTTATACTAATTATTTACATCATGTTTCTAACATGTTGTACTTGATTTTTGTAGATTTATGTTCTGGCAACATTAACTTTAATATTTTTCTAGAATGTTCCAGAGAATTGGAGAATTACGGTATAATTTATGGATATAGTATGAATATAAATTGTTATTCTAATAGCATAATTTAAATAAATGTGATATAAGTAGGTATCTTATTTTTTGTATTTTTGTTTGTTATTTTTGTAACCATGGTTACCTCTTAGCTGCATCTACCAAGGCCTAGGCTGATGTATCATATAGCATCAACCACAGATCAAAGGTAATCAGATGACATACAAATATATCATCACGCCTGTCTTCCATTGGGGTAGGCAGAGACTGTGGTACGCCAATTCCTTTGATCCAGGTACTTCATGTTACAAACTTAGATAACATACATACTAGATTGAATGTCCTGTACTGACAAGCTTCGTTTACGCGGCCCCGCCGCGATTTCAATGTGTGCGTGAAGCTTAGCCTTAATAAATCACTGTGTGCGTAAAACTGTTACTGTACGCGCGCGGTCACTTGCGGTCCAGTCAATTCTCACCACTTTAAAACGGTGCCATTTTTTGATGCTGGACTGCATATCTAGTATGTATATAAACTAAGATTACAGATAAAATGTTAATACATAATTATAATTTTTTTCTAAAAGTAATAAATAGACTGTTCAGGAATTTTTTTGAATGCTTAAAAATGTAGCTCAAATTTTGCGCTAAATTGTGCTGACAAAAAATTTAAAATCATCAATCAATATTTTTTTTGTCTTTAAAGACGAATCCACACTGGGGACAAAATCAAATGCACTTCTTATAATGGGCATAAAGTACACCAAGACTTGGAACAATATTTTTGTCCAGAATCTGCTGAATAATTGAACTTTTATTAATTGGCCAGGTAATTTTCGCCACCGAACCAACCATACAGTAAAATTTACTGATTGTTTTATTATTATATTTACAACTAATGAGCTTTTTTATGTCTTGTAAGACACATCTAGTTATTACTTCTTGACAGATTATAAAATGTATATTCAAAAATGATGCAGCATTACTAGTCTATATTTATACATACTAAGCTCAAATATTCGGGATAAGCAGTAGTCCTACACAACTGTGTGCAAACATAATTCAGTGAGGTTTCGGTTTGTGTCCATCTACGTAGAAATTCCTTGTAGCTTGCGGTAATTGTACTTCCATGCCTTCTAATTCTTTGGTCAATGTTAGTTGACAACCTGGAACAATTATAGGAACTTTTATACACTAACTGCTGCCCAAGGCCCAGCTTACTCACTAGCTTTTGCGCAGGCTTTCGGTTAAGAGTCTGTGCGCTATGGTTTTTTACGCTCCTACATTCCATTAGAATGTGTATAATATAGTCTTGAATAGGCTACTTACTATTCTATATTCTTTTTATCCTGGAAAAAATAATAAGGTAGTTTAATATAAGGGTTATTATAACCTAATCTAGAATTTTCCTTGAGGAACGGAGCCATATCTAATAAATCGTCTTCTTTCTCTTCAGGCTGCGGTAGCTTTTCATAATATGTGGGTGGTACGTAAACGTGACATGTAGTGCACGCTAGGGATGCTTCACAGGCACCTGCAAATTGTAAACAAAGTAGCTTTTTAGATATTACAAGTTATTTTATATTTCATTATTTCTTCTTTGGACTTAACGTGGGGTTAGATGGTGCGTTTATATGTAAGTTGGTTGTATCAGCCGAAAGACATCCACTGCTGGACATATATATATTTTTTTTAAAAGACAATTCCCGCACTAGAGAACAAGCTCTGTGTCGCGGGGGACTTTACAAACATACAATTAACGGGCACAAATAACAATTCTTTGTGGGTCAGACAAAGTTTTGTCCTATGTGGGAATCGAACCCACAACCTCGTGCACAACAGGCACATACTGCGGCCACTGGACCACCAAGGCAATCTATAAACATAGGCCTTGCCGCAGGCTTTGCACAACATTCAGTCTTATCGCATCTTATATTGATGCTATCTATATATTTGCTCTCTTTTTTTTTAAACTTGGGTGCCAAACAAGCACTCAGGCCGTTAAGCAGTTACTGTGCCTATGGCCACTTGCAATACCAGAAGTATCATGTATGTGTTGAAAAACTGTAAAACCTTTCTGCTTTAGCAACCATCACTTATGATTTTATATGATCTCCTGCAAATGGCCCCTTAATTGAGGCAATCCATTATGAATGACATAATTCACATAAATAATTAAAATAAAATAAAAAAATTAGGTAAACAGACCTTCCATAGGAATTTCATGTCTATGAGCCAAATACATAACATTATCACCAACTTTGCCTCTCACTTTAACTTTATTGCCATCTTTGTCTATGTATACTATATTTACACTGAAAAAAAAACAAAATACATCATAGTTATTAAGATAAAAAGTTTATGACTGTGTTGACAAGGTTGGACATAAATTTGTAAGATTTTACAGCCTAATTTATATGATTTTTGATATTTATATGACTTAAAATCAAAGCAATATCAAGCAGTATTATCTTTCAAATGCGTATAATTACTTTTTTCTGATTACCAAAATATACAAGTAATGAACACTAAATATGAGACTTACACTTCATCATCTGACTTCGGATCTTGCCACTCATATTCTCCATGCCTTAAAACTGAAATATTAATAGTTATTAAGTACAATTTAATACTAAATATATTTGAAATATCATAACAAAGTATTCATACTTGATGACACATGAATTCTTCTAATCTGTGAAGAATACGCAGCCGCTAAAGGCTTTATCTTCTTCACAGAGAGATATCGCTTTAGTACAGTTTGCAACATTATGTAATTATGTGAACATAATAAAGAAAAATATTAAATAAATAGTTTGTTTGGTTATAAAATTATCGCAAAGTACGGTATCCTATTTTGACAATGACAGTTTACACTGGCAGATTGACAGCGGTTGTCAGCATTTTAGCACTCTAAATTAAAAGGACCAAGCAATAAATTCACTGGTTAAAATAATTTTATTGTAAAAAAAAAGTAATAATAATAATTACATGTTGAACGGAACTAATCTCCGGAACTACTGGTATGAATTGAATAGTTCATTTATTTTTTAGTTTTATAGTTCTTTAGACTTTAAAACATCACGCTGCGACCAATAGGAGCGAAACCTCAAGGAAGGACATAGTAATATTATTTATCCAAACACGATAACTGATATTCACGCGGATGAAGTCGCGGGCAATAGCTAGTTATAAGTAAATGTCCCTTAGATATATCACAATATATTTATACAAAATATCTTTGTTTAAATAAGAAAGAGAGAAGAAAGCCTGTTGACTACTGTCAGGCTATTTAGCCTGACATACAGGTGCTATAAAGAGGAAAACGAGTCACTGCGGCACCCGCTATGCTTGTGCGGGGCATTGGCTGCAAAAATAATGATCCTCCTGAAACAGGCACACGAACCACAACTTGATTGATGTCTTGTGGTCCACAAGACATCAAATATATGTATCAAAGATATACAGGTATATACGAGAAATATTTAGGGATAAAGATTTAAGATTTCGGATGAGCAGAAAGGGCATGCACAAAAGATCTCAAAGGGTCGAAGGCTGCAAGGATAGCCCGCAGCAAAATAAGATAAAGATTAAACCTCAATTTAAAAAACATTCATGTAGTGATTTTTTTCTTAGGTTAACCTAAGAAATTGAATTATAGTATATTTTCCAAAGTATATTTTCCAAAATCCCAATCAAAAGTAGTGTTTTTTATTTGTAAACGAACCGTTTAAAAACTGCGGAATGCTAAACTATCAAAACTTAACCTGCCCAAGCTGATACCCTGCGCTTACGTATATAAGCACATTGGTTTCCTCTTCTTAAAGAACTTCTCATTGGTTCTTACAGAGTCATTTTTACAAAATCTTGCTTGAAAAAGCGGTTGTATTTAAAAAATATAGTTTAAAACGTTTTGTGATTGATAAAATCTACTTTTCAATGTTTTTTTTAAATAAAAAAGATTACCACTACAAATAAAACGACAAAGTTATTATTATGTAAATAAATTATGACAACACTGATTATTATATGTCACAATATATTCTTGAAAAACGTCAATAATCGCTAAAAAGGCCATTTTGGCCATTTTTCATAATGATTTATAATATAAAATTATTGATTTTTAGCACAAAGGTGTTGGTTAAGTATGTGTAGTGAATAGTTATAATTACTTATTTAGCTTTTACAAAGTTTACGCTAGTTATAATTACTGCCATAGTAATAAAGTTGTGAATATTGGTGATAGAAGTTTTGTTAAAGATATCTAGGTGAGTTTTATGACTAAATGACGTGTATTTCGCAATATCATTGAATGCCCGACATAAGTAACCTTTGTATTTATTCATTATATTTAAATAATATATTTCAATTGAAAGTTTACTGGAATATGGGTTATAAAAGTTTTTTTTAAGTAGAAGTATAATTCTATTTTCCAGTTAGATTATCTCTCAACTATATTTACGCGTTTTATTTATTTTTTACAATGGGTTTGTTCTTGTCTATGATAAATAGATTATTTATAAAGGATGAATCATAATTATTAATCTTTGCACATAATAAATCCCTTAGATTTTTTTTTTTCACAAATAATAACTTGACCTACTGTCAAATTTTATAACAGTATAATTTCTGTGTTCTACATAATTATCTGATAAGCTTTATTACTTTCTTCATTAACAATATCAGCAATTTATACTTGAATTATGTTATAAAAACAGATTTATCCTAATCTATTCACCTATAGTATCCATCAAAATGGATTTCCAGTGCTTGTATCTTGGAAACAGTTTTTACAATATTTTTTTTTTATTCCGGGGTTGTATTTTTATGTAGTTGATGAAAAGTAGTGCTTTGTGTATTGCAAGGGTCTGTAGGGTAAGGTGGCTGCTTTTTTTTTATACTATCAAGGTGGCAAACGAGCATACGGCCCGCCTGGTGGTAAGCAGTTACCGTAGCGTATGGATGTTTGCAATACCAGGGTTGCCACACACACGTTGCTAACTCTTTAAAAATCTTATAACTCCTTTCTTGAAGATCTCCATGCTATAGTCTCATGGGAAAACCTCGGCAGGGAGCTCATTCCACAGGCTAATCGTACATGCTTAGCATCATTTGGGCTTTATGCCTGTTTGTCACCGTAATGCAAAAGTAACTGTTGTGTATACTTTGTATGTGTTAATCAATTGTAATAAAATTTGGTTTAGATGTATGGTGGTGACAAATGTGACCCAAAGGATTCCACAGCAGTCTTGAACTGTCTAAATTATTGTTTTTCTACATAGCAACAAAAACATGGGCATCATTTTTGTTTTATTATTAAGTAGATATGTCAACTGTATTCTAGTGCTAAGATATTTTCATAAGACCATAAATTCCATATTCCATTTTTTATTCATTTTAAAATTTCCTATTTCCAGGTTAATAAGCAGACATGGCAGAGCCAGAACTTAAAATTAAAATAAAAATTGAAAGAAAAGATCCTACCTCATTTTTACCGGAGGAGCCTATGAGTTATGAAATTAAAAAAAAGAAGAAAAAGAAAAAAAAAATTCAAGAAGACCCATTTAAAGATATTGATGAAAATAAAACAGAAACAAAGACTACTGATAATACGAAAACTCAATTTTCGCCAGTAGCCTTAGATCCTGAAGTAAATATAAAAGTGGAAAATATTGAAGTGGAATTGGACTTTAATGATGTAAGTATTATAAAATTAAGAGCAATAATATATCACACTACTAGGCAGGGGTCTCTTTGCCTCTAGCAAGAGAGCTGAGAGAATTTTGACCTTCGCCTAAGGGCCTGCATTGCTAAAGCCGGCACTGCATAAAACTCAGATGTTACAAGATTTAGGGTTGATGCACTAGCAATGCTCCTGAAATTGTTAACAACAAGCATCTATAGGCTACGGTAGCTGCTTACTACCAGGTGGGCTGTATGCTTGTTGCTTGTGGTACGTTAAAATACATATGATATTGAGTAATACATTTTATCACCTTTACTTTTCATTTCTAACTAGCTGAATGATAATTGCAGAATGTTTGACAGGTAGAAAAGCGAAATTGTTGATTTTACTATACAAGCAATTTTTCCTTATTTACTCACCTTTTAAACCTTCCCTGGACAAATAATTCAAAACCAATATATATATTATTAAAGATCAGTTAACTAGCGCCATCTATCACATTTATTTATTAAAAAAAGATTATTATAAATAAATGCAATAGATGGCGCTTTTTAGATAAATAAAAAATGTGAGCCATCACGGGACGCCTGGCAGATGTGAAACATCGACATTATTTTGTAAAAGTAATATGCAGAAAAAAACTTAAAAAAAAAAAAAAAAAAACGGGGGACTTTACAAACATACAATTAACGGACACAAATTACACCCAGACTCGGAACAATTCTTTGTGCGTCACACAAAGTTTTGTCCTGTGCGGGAATCGAACCCACAACCTCGTGCACAGCAGGCGCATACTGCGACCACTAGACCATCGAGGCAGTCAAATTTTCATTAAATACAAAAAACTACGAATTTATTTCAAATCGTTATCATGACGTCATCGCGTGGCGACGCGTCGCCACGCCAGAAATCTGTTTTACGTGCGGCTATAGATGTTTCACATCAAAATAGAGAAGATAAAAATAGCAAATAATATTTTTTTTAAAGTTTTGTTTTGCTTCTCTTGTTAAGTTGCATTGACAAGTCTAGTCTGAATGAGAGGAAGAAGTCGAAAGAATATATTTTGAAGGTGCAGGAAATTATGATTAATCAGCAGCATAAGTTTCAGTTTTAAGAAGCCCGATTCTTGAAACTGAAACTTATGCTGCTGATTCTAAGATGAATTTACAAAAATTTGAACAGAACTAGCTTTTTATTTAAAAATAATTAAACAATGGGACTATATAGGTTCCATTGTTTTTTACTTTTTATTAGCATATGCTTGCCTTGTGTCAAGCATGGGCTTCTTCCACATTTTTTTAACAAAACAACTTTATTATAATATGAAAATATTTATTAATAAAACTTTACTGTACAATTTGAGTGCTTGATGCACTATCCATACAAAGAAAGGAGACGTATGACGCCAACTTCGATTGACATATGTAATTAATTTTTCAGTTCACCGACAACCAAGGCCTCATGCTTGAAACTCCGCATAGCGACGACAGCCAAGAACCTGCAATTAAATACGAGAACCACAACCATGAGGCTGTTCTACTTACTTTTGAAAGTATCATCAACGAAAAGAAAATAATACCCTACCAAGAAGAATTGGATGTTACACCTAAACCGGACCACTTTTGCAAAGTCTGTCATCTAGTCTTCCAATCTACGAAAACCTTAAGAATGCATCAGAAAAGAAAACATAAAGCATTCAGAAAGTCATTTAAACATATTTGTGATTATTGTGGTATGTCTTACGAAATGAAAAACAGTTTGGTAGCTCATATTAAACGGAAACATTCACCCGGTACCATGCCTGATGATAAAGAAGAAAGGACGTGTGACATTTGTGCTCTAGTGTTTAGAGGCAATGCCCGGTTACGAATGCACATGAGACGAAAACATGGATCATTTCAGGAATCATTTAAACATGTTTGTGATGAATGCGGTCTCACTTATGATAAATATAGAAGTTTAATAGTTCATGTACAACGTAAACATTCAAATCAAACTAAGCCAGAGATCAGTCAGTGGTATAACTGTATGTTTTGTCCGAAAATGTTTACGAAAAGGGAAACTTATTCAAGACATGTTCAGAGAAAACATCAAGTATCTGATGATTTGAAGAACGAAAATGCCGAGTTTGACTTGGAAAGTTGTAAAAATGAGCAAACGGGTGAGATCACTTGTAAGGAATGTCCTCTAGTCTTTTCCTCTATAAATTTCTTAAAACTGCACATGAGAAGGAAACATAATGCATTGAAAGATAACTTTAGATTGAAGTGTAGAATTTGTAACTTGTCTTACGATAAGATTGAAAGTCTTAAACGTCACGTGAGACGGAAACATGATAAAGGATCCCATTGTGAGGTCTGTAACAAACAATTTGATACAAGAGAAATGTATTTAAACCATTCACATACAAAAGTTATAAAGGAATGTACAATTTGTGGGCTCATATTTGCCTCTCAGGGAGGTTTAGCGAAACACTTAAGGTGTACACACAAAATAGATGCACAGAAAACTATTTTCTGTAATTTATGCAATGAAGGCTTTCATGATAAACGTCAATTAAAACCGCATTTTATGAAAGTGCATTTAAAAGTTTCATATACATGCAAGTATTGCAAGAAAGTTTTTAAAGCTAAAGAAAGTTATCGCCGGCATATACTGTTCAAGCATCCTACTACCCAACACATTAGTACTCAGATGCAAAAATGTGAATATTGCAATGAAATGTTTAAAGATGAATTCGACCTTTGCAAACATATAAATTTAGCTCACGGTCAGACCGATGAGGGTTTGCGCAGTATAATGGACCTACACGTTAAAAGAGAAGATGAAGATATAAAGAATAATTTTCAGTGCACAAAGTGTCCTGAAGTTTATATTACTTGGGAACAGTTAAAGTTGCACTATGAGCAGTGTCACCATAACGTTGAACAGACACAATGTCAGATATGTGGTGAGATACTACCAGGGAATGAGTTACAAAAGCATATTAAAAGTCATCATACTGACATTGATATGCAATGCAAATATTGTGAGTTCAAAACTAACGTAAAAATTAGCTTAACTCAACATATGTTGAGACATAAGAATGCTGCAACATTACACTGTGACTACCCTAATTGTAAATACAAAACTTTTTATGAAGGTGCTATGGAGAAACATAGAAGGAAGCATGCAGATCAAGGAGTCAAACTCCAATGTACGCAATGTCCTTTCCAAACTATGAATAAGTACATACTAAAATATCATGAGGAAGCTCATGAAACGGGCGTCAAAAGGTATACATGTGACCAATGTGATTATGCAACGATTTTACCCGCCAATTTGGTTCAACATAAATATAAGCATTCTACTGAGAAACGGTTTAAATGTGACGTCTGTCCCTTTGCAACGAAGTACAACACATCATTACGCTTTCATGTTAGAAAAAAACACTGTGATCTCCCAACATTCAGCTAAATGTTTATGTTTTTTTATTAAAGTATTTGGTGTTATGATTTTGTTGTTTTTATCTGAAAGAATTAGATAGATAGATGACCACCACAGATGTGTAGCGAGGAATATGTTTGTTAAAAACAATAGAATCAATTCATTAACTCTTAGCGGAGCGAGGCTAGGTAAATTAAGCGATTCTATTGGTTCTAACGAACACATTCCTTGCTACACATCTTTGAAGAAACGCGGCCTTACGGTACACCAAAGAAATTATAACTAATTCTTAACGCTAATAGCGGTCTCTTTACCAATGCTATTCTATACAGATCTAATATTAAAAAACAAAATCGTTAGGGTTTATTTTGCTTTAACGCATATTTTTGTATCGGTAAAGACATATTTTGCAATCAATCCCATGTACCCACGTACGATTAGATTTATTTTTTATTGCTACTAGTTTTAATTCCATTCTCAACCGCCAGAGGACGTTTCAGAACGTTCAACTAGCGCCATCTATTTCTCAATTTTGATTGTAATAAAAGCGTCATCTATTGCAATTCATTAGTCTAAAAACTACAGTAATTGAAAATAATTATTATTGCTCATGGATGTAACTTTAACTTATTTTATTATTAGGTATGTTTTAAGTAATATAGGCTTCATTCCCTACTCATGTTTGCTGCATTTGTGCAGACAGATACAACTCGTTACTTAACTGAAAATATTCTACAGTATAAGAGAGTTATTCCCTGGCACCATACGAACTAGCAAACTGGATTGGGTAAAGACCTCCAGTTGCCTAAACCCACACAAAGGGACTCAACTACACCAGTTTGTCTCGTTATTTGGCTATGATGTTTCTATGAAGAGGCACGCACTTTCAACTCAACTACAACCATCTACAGCACAAAGGAAACGGTTTTTTAAAATAACGTTTTCCTTATACCAGGGTTATCCTTACTCAGAAGAAAATTCTGATGCTAGTTTTTGGGTTGGCAACACAAGAGTGATGCAGAGAAAACGTCCTAAGGCTGCGGTAACTGTTTACCATCAGGTCGGCCGTGTGTTTATTTGCCACCTAAGTAGTAGGTATATACGTTACCTCATCTCAACCCATAAACGTTCCACTGCTAGGCACGAGTCATGTTACCTACCTATACCAAAAGATGATGGTCTATTAATCAATGTCATCGATTTTGCAATCATCAACCAGTTGCAAGATGATATTTTGGCTTTAAGCTGGGTACATACAGGTTTGTAGGATGAGTACATTCTACTTATATAAAGTATTTTCATAAAAAAACTATAATTAACATACATTAATATTATGATCGGCCTCGCCCAAGAACTTCCAGAGTACCTAATTGGTTCTGAGCTGACGATGTCCATTGGCTGCCGGCAACCTATACTAGGTCATCGATCCACCTTGATTAAGAGCTGTCAACGCTGCGCCTTTCAAGTTCCAGTTGGGGAAGGCCTATGTCCAGCAGACCAGCTCTTTTGGCTGAATGCTATAATGATGATAGATTTGACAAATAAGCATTAAACATCCCGTTAGGCATGGAGTTCTCTTCAACAGACAGAGCTGAGAATGAGCCTGGTATGCTAGAAATGATTCAGGGTAGCATAGAGAACTGAAAATAGTAAAAGTAAATTATATCCATAGGTACGAGTAGGTATGTAGACGATGTAGGCGAGGATTGAGCAATTTGAACACAGACTTTTCTAGAACCGTTTATTTCGAAAAACACGTGATACAAAATACAGAGCGCATGCGGTTGCGCTGACAGAAAAGTGCGGACTAACAACTGTCCATTTTTAAACTTAACATAAAAGAGACACACGATAGAAAGAGACAGACATATACAAAAATTACAAATAATGAAGGTAGAAAAATAAACATTACAGTGGACGTACAAACATCTACCTACATTAACATTTAAAAATTAACATAATAATATGAGCATCGCGTCGCTAACAAGGTATTTATCCAATAGTGGATCGATTCCATTTTTATTCTGTACGATATTGTGAAATAGGTAAGTCATAATCTAGTTCTAATGTATATAATATGTTTATCTATTACAAAATGATAATATGAATAAAGTAAGTATCAAAAGGTCGCGCTATTCTAAACAAAATAGATTTTATTTAACTGACTAATATAAATAGCTATTTAAGTAACGAAACTATTCTAAATCTTTTTTGAACAATATCGTCTTACACGTACATTACACGTGTCGTGATGCCAATTACCTATAAATAAACAATTAATGTTATTTTAAGATTTCAGAATTGATAGCGTAAAGATATTGATTGGTAAATAGTAATAGACAGTAGCGTCATCTTTCAAAAGTTTATTTTAGTTTATTCTAAGAACATAATTTGTTCTATATTTTTATATAAATGCAGACGAGAATGAGGATGTAGAAAATGACACAAATTATGACTTGATAAGAAAATAATAAATAATAAACCAGAACAGATTTTTTAAATAAAATGTTATTATCCTTTGGGAGTTGTGGTCATAAACTCATAATAATTTATTGCCGATAGATGGCGTTAATGCGCTTTTATTGTACAAAAGCATGATCGCATTTGTGGCAAATGTCAAATTAGTATCGTTTTATTTTCTTACTCTTTCCCTCTTCGACACTTTGTGTTTGTTTGAAAGCGATAGATGCGCTGCATCATGACGGAATCTAAAGAAACGTCGCGAAGACTAACCACTTTGTTTTAATTTAAATGTGTAAACATTGCAAATAAATTAGTTTTTACGTGTGCCCGTGATAGTTATAAATTGTGTTATTAACCGGACATTTATGGCAAACGAAATGGATTTACTAAACCTTCCAATTGTTATGATAGAAAACATATTTTCGTATTTATCTTACGATGAAATTGCAAAGAATAGATTGGTGAGTAATTATAATTGATAATTATTAATAGAAATGAATTTTTCAAAGGATATTACCATGTCCATTGATTTGAACGTGTAAATCTATCCATAAGTCACGTAACAGGTAGGTAATGTTCTAGGCGTTCTATTCAACTACTTAGTCAATGTATTGTATATAGATGCTGCTATTTATAACTGGTTCGTGGAGTAAATACACTTTAGTCTTGTTTTATATACCTTCCGGATGAATATACGGACTTACAGTGACTTACACCCTTTTTACACTGGAGTTCAAACAAAGGTGTTTTTATATACATTTTTTATTTTGTAGTGAAATGTGCTTTATTTAAATATTTATTACAAAAGGTAGTTTGTAACATAGTGCGACAAAAACCTATATATAATAACAGAAACTTCTTTACTTTAATATATTTTAACTAGTTATAAATAGTCGGCGGACAGTTACCTACTTATTATTTTTTTAAGAAATTGGCAATGTTGCCTCTATCAGTTAGAAAATATGCAAGAAATATTTTATTACTTTATTGGGCTATAGGTCTAATTTTTGTTATATTTCAAAGGTGTATATACCATTGGTAATTTGACCATTACGTTGGGTAACAAAAGGAATGAATCCTTAAAAATCCTTACTCCTTATTGTATGGATATTTGTTACTCTTTCACGCAAGAACTACTGAACGGATCTGGATGAAATTTGGCACAGAGATAGATAATAGTCTGGAATAGCATATACTTTTTATTGCAAAAACTGACATCTACGCGGAGAGAGCTGCAACTAGTGATATATAATTGTTGTCCATTTTAGTAATAACTAGGGGTCGCCAGCGACTTTGTCCGCATGGTAATTTGGAATATTTCTTCCCGATTTTGCAACATGTCTCAACTTCTCCGCTCCTATTGATCATAGCGTGATGTTATATAGTCTATAGCCTTCCTGGAATATAAATGCACTATTCAACAAAAAAATATTTTTTTTAATCATACCTTTCTGAGATTTGCGTGTTCAAACAAACAAACAAACTCTTCAGCTTTATAATATTAGTATAGATGTGTACAAATTGCTAAAAGAAATATTTTTTAACATCATAGAAAAGGCTGAACATTAGTTTCTTAATCGATGCAAATAATAATAATTGCATGGCTTGATGGTATGTTTGGTGACTCTGTCTACTAAGTCGGAGGTTGTGGGTTTTGAATCCCACATTGGACGAAACTTAATGAGATTCATAAATGTTTGTTTTGAACTTTTGAGTCTGGATGTAATTTGTGTCCATTACATTGTTTTTTTTCCAAAGTCCCCTGCAACATAGGGCTTGTTCCTTAGTGCAAAAGTTGTATTTTTAAAAACAAAAGTATTTATTTTACTTAATCTCATCAACATACTACAACTAACTATTGGTCTAGGAATAAATTAGGGAACAAAACTTTTGCCATCAGGCACATTGCCAGATTCTGGATTGATACTGAGTAATTTTGAAAGGAATGAAGAATTGCATCGGTGGTTTGTACCACTGTTGTATAAATGTCCCTTATACAACAGTGGTACAACCACCGGTGCGCCAGAGGAAAAAAATGATTTTTGTTTGTTCGATTTAACTGAAAACCTACACGATTTTTTCACCATTAGAAAGCTACATTATCAGTGATTAAATTAGCCTATATTTTTATTTAAAAATAAATAATTAATTTAAAATTAACTAGTATATACATATAATTATACTAGCAGGTCGTCCCGGGTGGATATTTATCCCGTCATTTCCGTTTCCCGTTTTTTCAATGAAAAAACCATGTAGCCTCTGTAGCCCTCTGATAATGTAGCTTCCTGATGGTAAAAGAATTTTTAAAATCGGATGAGTAGTTTTTGAGTTGTTACATACAAAAATACAAATCTTACCTCATTATAATATTAGTGTATTTTTTGTTGACCGAGCTTAGATTTTTCCAAGGTTAAATGACATTGAATGTTCTTGTAGTTCTAAGACGCATTTAGATATTGACATACGTAATTAATACATAACATACTAGCTCCACATTCCGGCTTCGAACAGATCTATCAAAACGGTAATCAGTTTTTTTTTTTAATTTTATACTACTAAGGAGGCAAACAAGATAGGTAGGGCACTATACTAGCGAGCAAGCCCGACTGGAGAAGTCCTTACAAAAGAATCCGACCGCGACTCGGTAAGCGTAAGGTAGGGCGGGCCCCAGCTAGGTGGACCGATGACCTAAAAAAGGTCGCGGAAGGCGGAGGACCGTGTGCTATGGCGCGTGTTGGGAGAGGCCTATGTCCAGCAGTGGACTGTGATAGGCTGATTGATTGAAACAAATCCGCTCAATTGTATGTTAATTACCGCAGCCCATTAGCAAAAACTGCCTGCCTTTAAAAAGCTTTTACATCCTTTTTTGAAGAACCACATATTATTGACTCTGGATGGCCGCACACGGGCCACAGGCGACAGCCACAAAACGCTGCTGTGCTACTGACCCGCCCCTCTAGACATTAGACAAGTGGCATAAACGGTAGTCGAATCGAAAAGTCAAAGAAGCAAATGTATGGATTATATCGTAAACTTACGTCAAATACCATATAATTACTTTTTTGACTTTTCGTTTCTATAGGACTGTTTTCATTCATTTTATTTGTAGCGAGTGGCTACCATCGGCTTTTACCGTGTGAGGTGAGCTCATATAAGTAGAATGTGGCAAAATTACAAGAAGTAATGTCCCCCTAACCGAATTTTTGTCACGGCGGCTAAAACGGAGACTTGCCATCTGCGCGGGAGATATTATAGTGCACAAGTATGTGCGCAAAGACAAGTGCACTCTTTATTCCCTTACTCTATATAGTCCGATGGGACGGCAAATCTGACACGACCGGAGAGAGATCAGCCGTAGGACCAACGGCTTTACGTGCTTTCCGAGGCACGGTGGTGCAAACACCACCAATTTCCAAACTCCGGGCATCTATTGTGAATTTCTTAACAAAAAAACCCAATATCGATTTTTGGCCCGACCCGGGAATCGAACCCGGGACCTCGTGATCAGCAGTCTCACACATCGACCACTGAGCCACGGAGGCAGTTACTACAAGAAGTAAGAAGAAGTAGTGTCGTCATTCATCTACAGCTTCGCTCGCATGTACAGTCCCACCGGAACAATGATGTTTCTTGAGATTAAAAGGAATATGTGAGCTATTCCAGACTATAATCTATCTCTGTGCAAAAAATCATTCAGATCCGTTGAGCCTATTTGGCGTGATTAAGTAACAAACATACATGAAAACTTTCGCTTTTATAATATCAGAACGATTTACCGACTTCAAAAATAGGAGGTTACCAATTCGTATTTGTTTTTCTTATTCTACAGGTGTCGCGGGGGTTCAATGACATTTGCATGCGGATGCTGAACCGAGGGTTCGTGATGATCGAGCGAAGACACGGCATGGCACTTAAGAATGTGAAGACGCAACTTCCGCGGAGAGAATCAGAACGAAGGTAATTTTTTTTTATACTACTTGGGTCGCAAACAAGCATACGGCCCGCCTGATATTAAGCGGTTACCGTAGCCTATAGACACTTGCAATACCAGAGTTTTTTTTTCATGGAGTATCTCTACGATGGGAAAACGTTTTTTTAAACGCATCTCTAAAGGAGCGCTAGAGACCTGTACTCACACATAAGAACACCGCTGTGTGTATTTATTTAACTGTGGTCTTCTGTAAGGTGGAGGTCCTTCCCCAGTCGGGCTTGCTCGCTAGTATGATGCCCTACCTCTATTGACTTGACTTCTTATTATATAATTGATTTCTAGCACCATGTCAACCCATAAACGTCCCACTGTTGGGCACGGGTCTCCTCCATACATTTGGAGGAATATGAGCCAACTATACCACGCTGGCCAGACGTGTTGGTATAGGGTTTTGTTTCAAGTTTTCCCCTCTTTTGCAGTGGATATTGTTTGTCTGACTTACTCCATTAGTCGACTCTTACGACACCCACAGGATGGAATGGGGTGGTGACATTTATATTCTAAATCCGTCACCAAATCCGTCACCACACGGAATATGTAATATTTCTAGCATAAACCCGCTATATTATGTTTTTTTTATGATTATATTTCAGATACCACCATTTGTCGCGCCACTGTGACATTCTGACGTCAATAGAGACCCGCATATCTATGCTCAACATGACGTATTCCAAGTTTATTGACAACGGAATGTGCTGCTTCATACCTGGAAAGGTAGGTCACCATAGTTCTTTGATTTACTAGCCGCCCACCCCGGCTTTGCATGGGGTGGTATTTCCCGGGGTCTTGTAATGTTTTTGTCAATAAAATATAGCCTATGACACTCACAAATAACGTGACTTTCTATTGGTAAAAGAATTTTCAAAATCGGTTCAGTAGATCCAGAGATAACTCTTTACAACGTCACAAACTCACAAAGTTATTTTCTTAATTCTTTATTGTACACACACAAAATACATTATATATTATATTTAATAAAAAATATCATGTACAAAGACGAGCTTAACTCATAATGGGTTTTTTAACAGCAAACTTTAGAGTGGTAGAGGAAAAAATAAGGTGAGAGATCAGTGTACAGTCTAAATAAAAAAAGATAAGGAGAAAGGGGAATATAAAGTCATTACATAACTATAATTTTCTATTTTAAATAAGTTTTATTTCTTATGTGGAGTTGTCTTTAAATAAAATAATTACGACTATTCTAACAAATATCCCTTAATTACATAGTAACGCCCTGTATTCTTGTCAAAATTCTAACATGCCAGGTTTTTTTCTAATGACATCTAACCCCTACATCTGGTAACAGGGAGACTTTCTTCCCACATTCTGTTCTTAAAAAAAATGAATATTTTGGTTAAAGTATTGCAAAAAAACCAGAGGACCGGACATTGTGGCGCAAATTGGGAGTGGACTATGTCCAGCAGTGGACTACAACACTGCAAAAGTGGTGAATGTACAGGTTCAGTGGTGGTCTTAGGGGTAGCAAGCAGGGCAACCGTCCGGGTTCCCGCGGGCTCTTGCGTATTATCCAACACCCACTTGGGTGAAGCCGTGAGCATTAGCCAGTTAAATATATTTAGATTTTTTAATAAGACGTTGATAATTGACAGAAGTAAATTGTCATTCGGTCAATGTCGATCTTTATAGGAATGAAAGAGAAGCAAATAATACAAACGATTTGGCACATCGCTGAAATTGAACACAAAATTGAGAAAAATGGTATTTACTAAATAAATTGTGGCATAATTGAAAATATAAAACAACAATATTTTTAAACATGTTATAATTAGCTAATATCTCTAATATTACCAATTAAAATCAATAAATAAACGAGATATTTTTGCTATAAATATATTTTAAGGGTCGACTTTGGCATTATGTTATGTATATATTTTACAATTAAATGTACTTCGGAGACAACTATATTATCGTAAGTATTGTGCAGAACAACATATCGCACCCATAGTGGAAAAATGAATTAAGATGATGCGTGTTTGTTTTGCAATGTATATCTTATTCTTAACGGCTAAGGTTCAAAATTGCCCAGTGACATTTCTCAAGTTAGGCTAGTTTTCTACTAAGGATGCGAAATATAATTATAACTGTGATAAATGAAACAGATTTTGCTAAAAAACCTTTTTAGTTAGGCTATTTTGTTGTTTTCAGCGCCTTATTAGGCCTCATAAAAGGCGTCGCAAAGATCTATCGCCCGTAGCCTCGCAATGTCTAAGGCCACCCCTGTACAAGTTAGGCAAAAATATTTTTATCCAAAGAACAAAATCATAACCTAAACTAAATGGTAATTTCCAGGTAATAGATGAAATAAGACGCGTCCTGGCGATCGTAGAGACGGCGACAACTCCACCAAGAGCCCACGAGGTCCTGCAGGAACTGAGGGATATCTCCAGTATGGCGATAGAGCACTTCGATGATAAGATATCTCCGGCCTTCAGGAAGAGGATGCAGGAAGGAGTAGCACCACCACAGCCCAGACCCTCTCACAGTAAATATTTTAACTTCTTATCTTTTTATCTGTTTTTTAAAAAAGACAACTCCCGCACTAGAGAACAAGTTGTGTCGCGGGGGACTTTACAAACATAAATTACACCTAGACTCAGAACAATTTTTTATGGGCCACACAAAGTTTTATCCTGTATGAGAATCGAACCTCAGTGCACAGTAGGCGCATACCGCGGCCACTGGACCACCAAGGCAGTCAAATATCTATCTAACCTGGTGACAGAGTTATTTAAATAGCACATATTTAGGCCTCTGTCATGATTTAACGTCTGATAACAGTCGGGACCGATTTTGAACGTACCCTCCAAAGCACGGAGACGCTCAGATATAATACTACTATGCGGCCACCCATCTATGGGGTTATCGCACGGTAGGTAGCTTAACCCGCTGATAGATTACCAAAGAGCAAATGCATAATATTTTAACTATAGGGTTTTTTAAATTTGCAATGTATGTTTGCTTAGTTCAAATCTTACAAGGGAAATTTGAAGACAGGTAGTGCACCACATATGTGAGCCAGCGCAACTGGGGAAATACCACTTTACAGAAGTCCACAGATTGTGTTCCTGTGTACAGGACAAACTCAAACTCAAAATTGATTTATTCATTTAGGTTACAAAGTAACACTTATGAAGGTCATAAATTATGAATAAGCCAGATAAATTCAATTAATAAATAATAAAAAAGAAGTAAGTTATGTAAAAAAAAGAAAATATAAAAATCTAGCCTTAAATAAGAAAACTTAAATATTGCCATTGCCATAAATTGCTTTAAAAGTGGGATAGAAAATTTTTCCTATTGATAGGTTTCCAGAATCCATTTAGGGGTGTGTTTTTAACGAAAGGTTTTCCTATCCCAGGGATACTCCATCTTAAAGCGCTGGTAATGCCTCTGGTAATACAAGCTACCATAGGCTACAGTAACTGCTTACCATCAAGTAGATCCGTATGCTTGTTTACCTAAAACCTGCTAGAAAGCTAGCATTAGTACAAACAGTTCCAGCTGTTGGTTTTATAGAAATAATACCTCAGAATAGTATTGTTCCCTTCCACAGCTGTGCTGGCCCCGCTTGCCATGCGCCAGGAGATGATCCACCTGCGACGTCGGTCCATACTGAATGCGAAGCTGTCTCTCTACCTAGCCTCACAGTATAAGAAGTTTTATAAACGGGTGAGACAGATCTTTTTATTTTTTTCCGAGTCATGAATAGGTATTATATCCTATTATTAATTACTAGCTGTTGCCCGCGGATCCGCCCGCGTGGATGTCGGTTATCGCTGTACAAAGTAGCCTATGTGTTATTCCAGACCATAATCTATCTCTGTGCCAAATTTCATCCAGATCCGTTTAGTAGTTTTTACGCGAAAGAGTAACAAACATCCATCCATCCATAATTACAAACTTTCGCGTTTATATTATTAGTAGGATATAATATTAGTAGGATTAATCATTATAAATGTAGATGTTTGTGAGGATGTATGGATGTTTGTTACTCTTTCACGTAAAATCTGCTGAAAGGAGCTAGATGAAATTTGTTATAGAGAAAGATTATAGTCTAGAATTCTTTTAATCGTAATAACCGACATCCACGCGAGCGTCATCCTTTCTATTTCTTTCCATGTACGATTAGGTTGTGGAATGAGCTCCTTGCCGAGGTCTTCCCGAAATACTATAGTATGGGGTCCTTAATTATAGGAGTTATATTTTAAAGGGTCGGCAACGCGCGAGTGTTTGTGGCAAGCGTCCATAGGCTAAAGTAACTGCTTACCATCAGCCGGGCCGTATGCTTGTTTGCTTCCTTGGTAGTACAAAAATAATGCCATTCGTTTAAAAATATCATTAATATTTTTTTTAAAGCAAATCTAGATTAAAGCAATTCAATTTACTTCTCTTAAAAAAAATAAAGAGAGGTAGGGCATTATACTACGGGGCAAGCCCGACAGGGGAAGGATCTCCACCTTACAGAAGACCACAGCAAAATAACTACGGTCGGTAGGCTCGGTAACGGCTTAACATCAGGCGAGCCTTATGCTTGGTTGCCACCCATACCATAATGTTATTATCAATATTTCAGATGATGGAGTATAAAAAGGTGGCTTGGCGTCAGCAGAAGACCATAAAAGACCTGACAAAGAAACAACGGGACCAAGACGCTGCTATAGGTAAACAATATTTATGTCCAGCGTTGGACTTTGGGCCGAGCTGATGATGATGATTTCTGACGTAGGAAAACGAAGGCGAGAATCCGAGGATGGTGCCAAGTAGTCACTTGTGAGAGGCCTATGTCCAGCAGTGGACTGCAATAGCCTGATGATGATGAGGGCAACCAGAAGTTTTGATAAACATGTTGTATTACAACCGCTAAATGGATAATAGCAACCCACATTTGTTCCACTGCTGGGCGCGGATCACCTCTCTATCAGGAGAGAGAGAGAGAGAGGGTGTAGGCTTTAACTCACACACGCTGGCCTAATACGGGTTGGTGATACAGACATGTCTTTAGAATTTCTTCTAAGACATGTGGGTTTCCTCACGATGTTTTCCTTCACCGTTAGCAGATGGAGAATTGTTTGATTAGTAAATACTAGGTGGAAGAGGAACGCTCTCGGAGCCTTAACAATAATAATATACTATCTAAACACAAATTAATACTAAACGTCTTTTGGTGATTAGTCAATAAGTATGATAGACTGAGATAAGCGGGAGATATAGTGATAGGCGCTGCTCGCTGCTGCACCACTGAGACCACAGCTGAGCGCGAACGTTGACCCCGCCCGCGGCTCATTTTTTTATGGTTATTTGATATCACTAACCCTATCACCTGTTCGCTTCTGAGAGCGTTTCCCTTCCACGGTGTATAAACTCCACAAAGTGAAATTCACATTGGTACTGCCACCCGGGATCGACGCTAAACGGAGAGTCTTGATTTTATAAAATTAAATTAATGTCCTAAATATGTTTCTTGGAAATTGGTTTAGCTTTTTTTGAGTGATGAGCTATTTTAGTTAAATTCGAGACATTTTTAAAAAAATATTTTTAATAAGCAACTTTTTTATATAACAGGCTGTGTTAGGGACTTCACAAATATACAATTCACGGCCACAAAGTACACCCAGACTCGCAAGACCTATTTGTGGGTCACACTTTTTTTTTGTCCCGTGTGGGGTTCGAATCCTCAACACGCCACTTGGTGGTAACATAATCATTTATATACCATTAAACTTACCCTGTATCAACAAAATCGATAGTCAAATTTTAATATGATTTTTTTTGTTTGATAGCTCATCTAATCCGGGTGGTGCTTAGGTATGTTTCATGGAAATCGGTTCAGCCGTTTTAAAGTTATGACCTTTTTTCTCCCACACTTGAAATATATTACTCAGCTGCATATTTGGAGAGGCCTATGTCCAGCAGTGGATTGCGATGAACTGATGATCTTTCAAAGATTATTTCAATTAAATTAAAATTTTATAGACTTATTTAAAATGGCAATGATAGATAAAGAACTATTACAATACCGTTAGAAATTATTGTATAGCAAGCTTCCATAGGCTACGGTAACTGCTTACCCCCTAGCCGTGTGCTTGTTGGTCACCTAAATCGTATAAATAAAATCAAACTCTTCAGATTCTATTAGTTCATGTTTTGTGTCCCAAAAATATATTTACTAACTATATTTGCCATGGCGATGCTAAAAAGAATTATATAAATGGATGGATGGATGATTGAATCATAATGTTATGTTCCAGCGGATCTAAAAAAGCGTATAGAGGAGTGCGACATAAAGTACAGCGAATTAACGCATACGAACCAAGCTGTTGGCGGGAAGACTATTGCGGGTAATTATGTTCATCTATATTCTATACTATAATCCTTACTAATATTATAAATGTGAAAGTTTGAAAGAATGGATGGATGGATGTTTGTTACTCTCTCACGTAAAAGCTACTGAACGGATCTGGATGAAATTTGGCACTGAGATAGATTTTGGTCTGGAATAACACATAGGCTACTTTTTGCAGCGATAACCCCTCAGCTTAATAATATTCGTATAGATTATTAATATTATAAAGCTGAAAAGTATGTTTGTTTGGTTGAACGCGCTAATCTCACAAAGTACTGGTTCGATTAGAAAAATCTTTTTTTGTTGAATAGTGCATTTATCCAGGCAGGCTATAGGCTATATAACGTCACGCTATGATCAATAGGAGCGGAGCAGTAGAGAGATATGTTGCAAAATCAGGGAAAATATTCCAAATTACCACGCGGACGAAGTCGCGAGCTACCCTTATCATATTATAAATGTGAAAATTTGTAAGAACGTATGGATGTTTGTTACTCTTTCAAGTAAAAACTACTGAACGGATCTAGTTAGTGGACACTGGTCTACTCTCCTATGAAAAGACCAAAGACGGTGATTGTCTGTTCTTTTGAGCTAGTGAATCAGACATGCTTTTACATGTTTAAGATAGGTAGGTTACTGTACTAGCCCGACGGGAAGAAAGGATCTTCACCTTACTGAAGACCACAGCAAAATACTTTGGTTTTAGCAGAATACCAGCGCTGCTACGTCTCTCGTCGTAGCGGCTATATAGCTGAGCTAAGACCATTTTCGCATCAACTAGGCTAGTTGTTTGAATAAGTACCCACCTTTGTTATACTACTTCTTGTTTGAGAGCGAAATAAATATTTTTTCTTTCTTTCAAATAACTACACACAGCGGTGTAGTTGTCTTAAAATCCATTCAAAGGTTGTCTGGAAGAGATCGCTTTTAATTAATAAGATAAGACCGCCCATTGTACAGCTAACTATTACATCAAACTGTTAGTTTATACTGTTGTATTTTTGCTTGGTGTACAATAAAGAATATTCTATCTATCTAACTGCTTACCATCAATCAGGGCCTCAATTCTGCTAATTTACAGATGGCTCAATTGAATCTGAATTGATTCTCAATTGAATCTCAGTTGCATTTTTGGTATTCTGCTAATAAATTTAAGACTAATAGTTGGAAAACCATTGGTCTTAAATTATTTAGCAGAATACCAATATTGTAATAACAAAAATGCTTATCAATTAAGACCAATGGATTCCCAATTATTGGTCTTCAATTTATTAGCAGAATACTAAAAATGCTACTGAGATTCAATTGAGAATCAATTTAGATTCAATTGATCCGTCCGTAAATTAGCAGAATTGGGGCCCAGGTCGTGTGTATGTTTGCCACTTCACGTTGTCTGTTTCCAGCGACAGGTGCAGGCGAAGGAGCTACGTCATCACAGCCTCTCCGTCACTTCTCCAGCCAGATAAAGCTGGATCTGTCAGTTCTACCTATTGGCACATCCAAGAGGAATAATAAACGTAAGTATTTTACATATTCTTCTGTATGGTAGTCTGTCGCGGAGAGGCCTCCAACAAGGTGGATCGACGACCTGGTAAAGATTGTAGGCAACCGCTGGACAAGGTCGGCTCAGTGTTGTGGAAATCCTTGGCCGAGATGATTTAAGAAAGGTAGGGCACCATATAAGCGAGCAAGCCCGACTGGAGAAGGATTTCCACCTTACAGAAGAACACACAGCGGTGTAGTTGTGTTCCTGTGTGTGAGTACAGGTCTTCAGCGCTCATTTAAAGATGTTTTGAAAGAAACGTGTTTCTATCCTAGGGATACTCTCATCTTAAAGTCCTGGTGTAAAAATAACGCTTGCAATACCAGAGGTATCATTTGCGTGTTGCCAACGCAAATGATACCTCTGGTATTGCAAGCGTTAATAGGCTACGGTAACTACTCAACATCAGGCGGTATTTGCTTGTTTGCCACCCAAGTAGTATAAAAAAATTTTGGTAAAATGTCGAGGTAACCTTAACGCACTGAAATAAACGAGTAGCCAAAAAATATTTTTAGAAAAAAAATAAACCAACTTCAAAAATCTAAAAACAATGAAAACAGATTGAAGTCGGTGCATTGTTCATCCTGTCACCTAATATTTAGCTTGGCTCCGACCTAAATCTGTATTTAGTTACTTTTAGCTTTTTGAAGTTGGTTAATTTTTTTTTCTATTTTTAGTGATATAATAAAAGTAGAAAAAAATTACATTAACAATGTAATTTTCTTTCTACGTCTATTTTTGAGAATCGGTTCACAAACGGCGGAGAAATCGGTGCACATACATAAAAAAACATACAGTCGAACACAGAACCTCCCCCTTTTTTAAAGTCGGTTAATGATCCATATTTCTCTTTAATTAATTACCTTACCTCTTCAATTACCATAGACCGTTTGTACCACATTTTTATGCTGATAAATTATATTATTATTCTTTAATGTACATAAAATAAAATACAGGATAGATAACAAACATATAACATTATTATGTACAAAGGCGAGCTTATCTCAAAGTTAAGTTCTCTTACTGCAAACCTTTGAGTGATGGAAAGTGCAGAGGAAAGTAAGGGTAAACGATTATCATTATATTTCTTCACATTCCAGTAATACCAAACATGAAACCAAGAAAACCGCTGATAAAACTGCCAAGTCTATCCGAAGACGACTCAGAACCACCACCGAAACTCCAGAAGACTGAAGTAGACAGCCGCTTTAACATACCTTCGACATCATCAGACAAAAGTCCAAGACAAAAAACACAGTCCACCATCGCAAAAATAAGAGGTATTACCAACGAAATTAGGCATCTGAGTAATCTTTCGAAAAGTTTTGAAAGTAAGCTCAAACGCCCCCTAAGTCTAAGCGCCATTGATTTAACTGTACCTGATAATAAAAAGCAGAAGATTGACTAGCATATAAAGCATATTTTTGTGGTAATAAAATCGTACCTATGTAGAAAGATTGTGTAGACGAAAGTGGACATTATTTTGATGGGAATAAAGTCGCGTTTTCAGCGACATCGGTAGTATGATGGGCTATTTTGTGAGATATGATTGGTTGAATTTAAAGAGTCTAAAAGAATGGTAAATAAATATTGGTTCAATGTCGAAATAACTTATATTTATAGTTCAATATTAGATTATATACATAATATGTGAAGTTTTAAGTACAATCAGCAACTTGACCAAGATCAACTCCTGCGCATGTACAGTGGTCATGAAGTACTGTGAGGTATTTCTATTAGATATAGAAAATATATATTTGTGTGAAAAGTTTTGCTCTCCAGTCTGCAAATTCTGTTTGGTGGAATAGTATATAGTGGAAAAACTGCGCAGTGGTTCATGAGATCAGGCAGGCCAACAAGCTGGCCGCTGTCGATCTGTAGATGGGTGACCATTTCCTAAAAAGCAAGACCCCTCCATTCCTCGGAAACCACGTAAAGCCGTTGGTCCTTCGCCTGATCTCTCTCTGCTCGTGTCAGATTGCCGTCCCATCGGACTATAAGAGGGAAGGAATTGAGAGTGCACCTGTGTTTGTTGATCTCCGTTGAGGTTGGCCGCTGTGACTGAAGTCGGTCTAGGTGACTATTAAGTAGCCATTTGCTATTGCGTGGCGTGATGAATTCGATGAAACGGGAGATTAGCTTGAACATAGTGACACGATTTCTATAATATATATAGAAATCGTGTATATATAATGTATGTATATATAATGATTGGTCAAGTAAGTCCCGCTTTAACGTATAATGGGACATGATGGGACGTGTCACGTGCCACGCCCGTATACGTTCCACCTTACAGAATTTGCTGCTAAAAAACCGTAATTAACACGTTATTAACAAAATCACGGGTCACACCTGCTACTTTAGTAGCAGTAACACCTGATACTTTAGTAGCAGTTATACCTGCTACTTCAGTAGCCGTTATACCGTCTACATCACTAGCAGAAACACCTAATATTTACTTCAGTAGCAGTTATACCTGCTACTTCAGTAGCAGTTATACCGTCTACATCACTAGCAGGAACACCTGATACTAACTTCAGTAGCAGGAACACCTGCTCCGTCAATATTAGCTGTTATAAATCACTATAGCTATTTTACACTTATTCATCTATTGATCTATATAGAAGTTATTTACAATGTATAAAATTCATGTTGAATTTGCTTAGTAAAATTTTAATGTGTTATACGAGTATCTAGGATATTATATATACATACATATAGTTATATTTAGTTATCATTACATATATATTGGTTATGGTAAAGAGTCCATATTTGAATATCGATGTTACCCTCTGAAAAAGGGATGGTCTGCCAGTGATAATCGCCAGTAATAACTGGTATTTGATAATAAAGAACTACTAATATTTTTCACAGGTGTAGGTACTGTGCATGTACATTCGATATTTGAAGATGAATGAAAATAATCAAATTAAACTAATATCAATTTGACTGCATGGTTGTTTCAGTGGCTAAAGTGGTTACCTCGCCATTTACCACTGTTCTGTGTGTTGTGGGTTCGATCCGTACACGGGACAAAAAATTATGTGATCCATAAATGGTTGTCCTGAGTTTGGGTGTAGTTGGTTCTTTAATTGTATGTTTGTAAAGTCCCCCGCGATCGGCTTTTTTCATAGTGCAGAATTGTCTCAATCGATAGATTTAAATTCAATTGTCTGTCATTTTCATTGATCTTTATCTTCAAATGTCAAACGTCACGGTACCCATGTTATGTGAGAAATACTAAACACAGTGTCGTTTGAATTAACACTTTTAGTGCCGAGAACCCAGCTACTGTTATTTTTTACTCAGTTATTAATTACCTGTCCTCGTGCCTAGCACTCGGCTACCGAGTCCTATTGTTCGTTCGCAAAATAGTAAGGGTTGGTAATTCGATACTTTTCTTAAACCAATTGAGTAAAATTATTTTTTTGACTGAGTAAAAAGTCGTAACGGCTTTTTTGGCACTAAAAGTGTTATGGACCATAGTATACCTTCTAATCAAGTGATATATCCTCTAGAACAGTGTTTCGCTAACTTAGTCTTCAAGGTACACATGGCAACGGAGATAATATGTATACAGGACCGCTATATGAAGATCAGTTTTTTAAGAAAACCATTGTATATATTTCTGTGGAACTTAGTAACAGTGTGCAATTAGACTAAACCTACAGATAAAAATATTTTTCACACAAATTTATACATTGGTTTTCCTATTTTATTTTCCTTCCGTTGCCGTGTGTACATCTAGAAAATCGGGAAATTTTGACGGAACATCATAAATGAAAAGTATTTTTTTAAATATTACAAAAAACCTACCCTTTTTACTGCACTATTATATTTTTCTTCTGTCTATCTAACTTCATGAGATAATCTTATTTTTCTGAGAGTGCTATCGCACACACTTTGGGGAACACTGCTCTAGAAGAATCAGAGTATGGACTCTTAATCACAATGCAATTTTTCACTCAGCTTGTCACTAGTTATAAAACAGATGGTTTTATAATACGAGGCTAGATATAAACGTGTGAGTAGTTTGAGAAAGAGGGATAGACCTATATACGCCGTATAGCTCTGTCTCTCTTTCTCATTCGTGGTACGGCACTGAAAGGCAACTGCGTCAAAGTAGAAATGGACTTTCAAACTAGCCTTAGCATCAATTAATCAGCGTGTGACTAAATCTCCTCTCCATAAATACATATAATGCTCGGAAACATCTAGAACAATTGCGCAGATAGCGTTTTTAGGTGTCTTTGGTGGTATGTGCGGGAGTCGGGGGGCGGGGCGCGACAATCAACCAATCACAGGATTGAAGGATTCACGTCATTGGTTAATACTGTCGACCGCACCTTGCTATTGGACCAAGTATAACTAACACATGCGTAAACTACGCCAACTATTTTTTAACTTGCCGAGCATTATTACTGTATAGACTTACGCCTCTTTCCTTGAGAGGGTGAGCAGAGACAGATCTTCACAGCTGGAAATGTTCAAATATAAGTTATTTTGTATTTTGATGCAGTTTGTGTTCCCGTCGGTGTATTTAATGATATAATAATAAAAAGCAATACATAGTTATCTTTATATAAGTGTTGTGTGAGATATATATAAATTTATTTTATGTACCTAACAGAAAAATAACTTTTCTATATATAGATATACATATATTATACATTACATCATACTTAGATGACTGGAAAAACACTCGAAAAACGATAATGCAGTTTAACAAAACTCTTGGCTCATTTCTCGATATAGATAGATAGATAATTCTTTATTTCATAAGATATTTATTAAAATTACATGACTAGTTATTAAAATAAAAGTAACTTAACCTAAACTACTTACAAACAATCAGATATTATATATAAAGGTATTACCTATAAATAAAATATCTGATTGAGGTCGCAGTTCTGAGGACAGGTGCCCAAAAGACTGGCAACATTTCTACGCTGGATTGCAAGGCTAATTATTTATTGTACACCAAATATTACAACACTTTAAATAAAGTACACAGAGAATAAAAACTAGGTTACTGACCTGTTGTGCGTTAGGTATAAAGCAGCTGACGCGCGACCTTGATCGTTGACCTCCACACACTTCATTGGTTTTATTATGAGTTTTGATAGCAAAGGTAGGGCCATACAAGCGAGCAATCCTCACAAAGAGAGGACCCATCTTACAGAAGACCATAGACACGCAACTACACACACATTGTGTAGTTGCGTTGTTGTATGTGCGACTACTGTTTTTAGATACTTTTTTTAAACGGTTTCCCAATTCCAAGGTCTTCCTATCAAAAATCCTCCTATCAGCAACGTATGAGTGATGTTTAAGTATTTGCAAGCATCCATAGGCTACGGTAACTGCTTATCATGAATTTGTGTATTCTTCTTTTCATTTTTCAAGAGTCTTTTTCCATTCATCTTGTATATATAGACAAAGAGCCAGCAACGTTTTTACTATTGTCATTTTCAAGTCATAAAAATTCAAACTTCTATAGGCTCCTAGACTATAGATATATCTCCTGGCAACCCTCTTCGGCCATTTTGCTTTTGGCATGAAATGACAAAAGTAAATACGTTTCTGGCTCTTCCTCTAATAAGTTTTGAACAGACGTTTACGAACAGAGTTTTGTCACGAATATTACTGTAGTTAGCTTATGTTGATAATGGATAATGTTTGAACCTGAAATTAATAATCAATCTAATCCATAATCTATGGATTGAAGATATATTTGTTATACAAATACATCTTAAGATAGACTATTGATTTGTTTAGAGATATAAATTTTGCGAAGCCGTTTAGCGTTTCAGCTTTTACAACTTTTGCATTGTGTAAATGTGGCTTTCGCAAAAACTTGACAACTATAGATAAGATGACATTTTAAAATTGCACTCGATATTATCAACAAACATATTTAACTATCGATCATTTACTCGATACTAGTGTCGTATCAAAATTATCGATTCAAATCTATTGACTTTATTTTATTATTTATTTTATTTTAATATAAAATAAATATGAATCACAAATAATTATAATAGTAATTACTGTCAACGACTAAAAACGGCTTAAGTTAAAAAATTCGGTAAACTAAATTAAAAGTTGGTGAACTTAACTAAACTTGGTGAAATAAACTAAACTTGGTGGACTAAAGTCGATGAACTCAACTAAAGTCAGTGAACTAAACTAAAGTCGGCGAACTAAATTAAAGTTGGTGAACTAAACTATACTTGGTAAATAAACTAAACTTGGTGGACTAAAGTCTGTGAAATAAACTAAAGTCGGTGAACTAAACTGAAGTCGGTGATTTTACATTGTTTTATAATTTTAATCAATATTATGATGGCAATAGAATTAGTCAGTACATTATAGAAATATCGTGAGTTGCCAAATTTGAATCTTAATAAATTAAAAAGTTTACGATTGGAATAAATTCGAATAAGATTTTTTTATAAGTTAATTGAAATTGTCATATTCCGCCTAGTTTATATAAGCTATTCTATAATAATAATATGGTCAATTTAGATAAATTAACCTTTTACTATTCTTTCATCTCAGGACCCGGTTTCACAATATTTTGATATAGTTAGTTATTATTAGCCCATTTTGCCCCATTGCAGAGCATAGGCCCCCCCTGCTTTCTTTCCACCTCTTTATCTAAAGCTGGTAAGAACCAGACTTAGTTGAACATATAGAAGACGGATACTACCAGAATAAAGACCAGCTATGGTGTCCCACTGCAGGGCAAATTCCTCTCTAATATTCTTCCACCTCTTTAACAAGATCCGGTAAGAACCAGTCTTAGTTAAACATAATAGTAGACAGACACTTAAAAATACCAGCTATGGACAGATGGAGCCACTTACCCCTGTCGCTCTTCACAAGAAATGATAGTACGCCACCGACAGGGAGTTCATCTCACATCCTAGCACCTCAAACATGCCGTACTGTACAGTTTCAAAGGAATTTCCTACCACGTACGATTAGGTGGTAGAATGAGCTCCTTGCCTAGGTTTTTTTCGAGAGACATATAGCATGGAGTTCTTTAAGAAAGGAGTTGTAAAGTTTTTACTGGGTCGGCATCCCGTGAGTGATACTATCAGTGTTACAAGCGTCCATAGGCTACAGTAACTGCTTACCATCAGGCGGGCCGTATGTTTGTATGCCTCCTTGGTAGCATAAAAAAAAATTACACACGCCCATCTGATCCCACACTAGACATTGCTATAGCTTCCAACCAGACAACTGATAAACATACTTATATATTTGTAAATACATAAATATATAGATAAACTAGCCGCCCGCTCCGGTTTCGCACGGGTAGTAATTCCCGGGATCCCGTAATGTTTTTGTCAATAAAATATAGCCTATGACACACACAAATAATGTGGCTTTCTTTTAAAAAAGAAAAGTCAGCAAAGTCACAAAACTCTATAATATACTATGATTACACCCAGACAACAAAAGAACAACAAGCCCGACTGGGGAAGAACCTCCACCTTACAGAAGACCACAGCCAAATTACTACACACAGCGGTGTAGTTGTGTTCCTGTGTGTGAGTACAGGTCTCCAGCGCTCATTTAGGGATGCGTCTTGAAATAAACGTATTCATATCCCAGGTATATTCCCTTCTTAAAGCCTTAGTGTAAAAAAAGGGTTGCTAACACGCAAGTGATATTGCAAGTCTCTGGTATAAAAAAAAGCATCGTGCTTTTCATGTACAGATTTGTCCTGAATGGAAATCGAACCCATGCCCTTCGGCTCAAGCAGTCAGTGTCACTAACCACTAGACCTACAGACCTATATATTAATATATTGTGAAACGCGTATATCAAGGACTAATCGATAAGTATATTGTTAATAATATTTAGCATATATTGGACACTAATCGCCATATTGACATAATTAGATTAATTACATTATTGCTCGTATATCTATTGTGTTTGTTCGTCTAATAAAAAAATAGATTAATATTATTTAAGATTTAGTTGTTAATATCTAGTTGTTTTTAGTTAAATTGTATGTTGATATTATTATAATAATAGCAACTCATGTATGTCCCACTGCTGGGCACGAGTCTCCTCTCCTCTATCAAGAAAGAGAGGGTGTTTGGGCCTTAATTCACACACGCTGGCCTAATGCGAATTGGTCATACATGTCTTTAGAATTTCTTCTAAGACATGTGGGTTTCGTTCTGTTTTCCTCTACCGTTAAAAACCCTTTAGTCATGTTCCCTGTGATCCGAAGGGGGAGGCCTTCGGATCCCCTCCGTAATGCTCGGTTCTCCTCCCTCACTTATGTAATGCCTAATCTGTAACGATATGTTTCATTACAACCGTATTCTCCAAGTACACCTTAACAGTAATTTAAGTATGCGCTAAATTTTTTTTTTTTTAAAAGACAACTCCCGCACTAGAGAACAAGCTCTGTGTCGCGGGGGACTTTGCAAACATACAATTAACGGACACAAATTACACCCAGACTCAGAACAATTCTATGTGGGTCGCACAAAGTTTTGTCCTGTGTGGGAATCGAACCCACAACCTCGTGCACAGCAGGCGCATACTGCGGCCACTGGACCACCGAGGCAGTCAAACAACACTGATTTTCGCCCGCGGCTATGCTCGCGTGGTATATCGAAAAAAGTTGCCTATATGCTATAGCACTTATAGATAATGTAGCTTCCTATTAGTAAAATATTTTTTAGAATTGGATCAGAGATTTTACCCCATAAGTAACTTTACAAACATTACCCTGCTACGTCTTTAGCTAGAAAATTTCACATTTCATTTATTTAGCTTAATTTTGTATTGCTTTTCACATTTCACGCTAACATTGGAATCAACAGGAGCCACCCATCCGTTTTCTGACCGGTATGCACGCTACTTTACCTTTATGTTTAACTTTATATTATCTTGACAGCTAACTGTATCCTCACATCAATCAGGCTAGACGTGTACAATGATTATATTGTGGGTATAAGCAGTATTGCAGGTACAGATAGCAAAATAATTGGAAATCCATACTAAATTTATAAATACGAAAGTAACTGTTTGTTTGTTACCTATTTACGACAAAACGGCTTAATGGATCTTGATTAAATTTGGCAAGAAGATAGATGGTATCCTAAGGAAGGACATAGGGTACCTTTTACTCAGTCTTTTTAATCGTTAGAGATCTGAATGTCAATTTTTACAACTAATGCGGTTATTCAATGGAGTTCCAAATTCGAACCTGCATTGGCAAACAGTCTAAATGCTAATTACACGAGCCAAGTTTCGTTTAGAAACTGCATCTAACTTGGATCGTGTACACAAGCACTTATACAAGTACAGTCTGTTCTATAGTCTGTGTCAGTGATATTGACGTACATCCTAACATAATATTTTTATGTATATATTATCGCTTAATAAGATTAAGCGCGCAATAACGATTTATTTTTAGTAAATTTTAATGTTGTCGCCTTTAAGTACAAACGTAACAAGTGAGACTTTTTGGCATAATATTTTAATTAATTATCTATTTATTAATCGTGAATGTGTACTTAGTCTTAAGCTTTATATTGTTAAACATTATAATATTATTATGAACAAATAGTGCAATAATTGTAAAAAGTTATTTTTTACACTTTTTATTATAAAAATAAAATTTGCGGACCCAAAGCTTAGGTAAAATAAATATGTGTTAAAAAGTATGTTCGCCATTTTTTATTTTGGGTTCATTAAAATATTGAAATTAAAGTGTTATTTTTTATCTTGTGTCATTTTTACACTAATAGCAGGCCTGGTTCACTCCGCTGTTTAGGTATGAATCTACAAGTACCCGGCCGCAACATTTCCAGAGGTATTATTTAGTCGAGTGTCGCGCGCCGGTCGCGTCGTCGGTTCGACGTAAGTTTACCTACGAAACGCACACGAAGCCGTAATTCGTCACCGATTCGTTTTCGCTTTTAAATATTTTAAAGAAAATAAAGGCATAAAAATATTCCACAGTATTCGGCTGCTTAAATAGTGATAAGGATCCTAACCTCTCGTTTTTCAATATTCCAAAAGATATTGCAAAGTAAAGAAACACGTTATCATTTAGAAAAACATAATTGGTAGGTACCTATTTGTAGCAAGATTTTGATATTATGTAGACAATAGGTACAGCACAGTTTTTGTAGAGACGTATTATTTATTTGTCCAACCAATTAAGTAGGTACTTATTTAATTGGGAAAATATATTATAACCGCCTATCACTCAATAGTTTTAAATTTCAACTGGACAAATGGCTCCAAACAAACCAATGACAAACTCTAATACCTATTTTTAATTTAATCAAAAACATAATCATGGGCGGAGCCGCGGGCAACAGCTAGTACCCATTATTATAATTTGTTCTTTAGTGGTTTGACCAGTCCTGTGATGTGGACACACACTGCTCGTTCTTATAATTTAATTACTAAGTACCTACATTGAATATGTCCCCACATGTCCAGATTTATTTAAAAAGTCACTCGTTTACAAAAGTATAGTAAGTACCTACCTAAACCTAACAGGTACTTCAGATCAAAATTGATCTCTAAGTGACAACCATAATGTCCAGAAATACGCAATACAAAGGGAGCCAATTTGTAGGTAAATAAACGAGTAGGTAAGTTTTGTTCTGGGGAGCTGAATTGCGCTCTATTGTGTGCGAGCAAAGTTGATATTTGTTTAAATGATTTAGCGAAGTGAACCTTCTGTACCTGTACTATTAAATATTCTGTGCTAATAGTGCGATTTTTCTGTGAGAAAAGAACATCTAAAAGGCATTTATCAAAATATTGTATGATTTCACTGTGTCACTTTATTCAAGACCATATTAAATCTTGCGTATATCATATTATGTTTAATAAATAAATAAACTTTCTATAAGAGGTCGGAGTGGCTACTTCGCAAATTTTACAAATATTTATAATTTTATATGGTTCTGTTATTGTTTCAATGAAATATTTTGCAAGTTTGTCCCTTTTTAGTGGTTATTTGATGAGCAACATAATAAATAAATATTTATCTAGATAATTAATTATTTATCAATAAAGTCTTGCCAACGAGAGTTGAGAAAGTAAAACTGACGGTTTTTAGATTAAAAAATAATTACAACCCACTCTGGTTTTTAAATAATGTTTAGTTGATGTCAAATTAAAGGGTCGGCACTGCTTACCACCTAGGCCGTATGATTGTATGACACTTTAGTTTTATAAAAAAAATGTGGTTTGCCAATTCTCGTGGAAGAGACTATAGCAAAAACATAAATTTAGTACGTATTGTGTTCAAAGTAAGGTTCTTTTTATAATATCAATATAACGATGATTGATGGTAATTGATGTGTATTGACAATTCCGATTGAACTTGTCTTTATTTTATATAAAAATGCGATTGAAACTTTGTGAATATTCTTTAAATATTGTTAAATAAAATAAGCCTATTTGTGCCCCTTTACTAACTTTGTGATCATGAAGGCGTATAATAAGGATTTATTTAGTTGTAAAAGTTATAAAAAAAGTATTATATCAATACTCTTATTAGAAAATATATTATAGAGATTATTTTGGTATTTTATTTATAATGCACCTATCTATACAACAAAGAGTTTTCTATATATATAACTGACCGTGATTTCACTAAGGCCTGATCAGAAAATCAGCGCTGCAGTTTAAAATGCCGCAACACAGAGCTGAGATTAGGATCCTTTCTGACATCACACAGGATAATTTTGTGTTCATATGTGTCTATATTTTGTTTACCATTTGTTATCCTGTATATGTTCGAATAAATGCTTTTCTTTCTTTCTTTCTTCTTTCTATCTACGAAACCATGGGTGGCAGAATGTAAACAAAGAATTAGTATAGGATGTAAACAAAGCAACCCATATATTATTATGTCCCACTGCTGGGCTCCGGTCTCCTCTCTTCTATCAAGAGAAAGAGAGGGTTTTAGGCCTTAATTCACACACGCTGGCCTAATGCGGGTTGGTGAATCAGACACGTCTTTAGAACTTCTTCTAAGACATGTGGGTTTCCTCACGATGTTTTCCTTCACCGTTAGCAGATGGCGAATCATTTGATTAGTACATATAAACTCCACAAAGTGAAATTTACTGCCGCCCGGCTACTAAGCTAAAAAAAAGAAACGAAGTAAAATTGTTAGGTAGTAGTAGGTACTTATTTACTTAATTTCAGCGTTTTGGAGTGTAAGCTATTAACTCAGGCGATTTTCTCAATTTGAGCGAGGCCTACCTCTTTCTTTATAATAAAATTTTAATGTCAAAAAGTCCTTCAAGTGACGTAATTATAGTGAATAAAAATAAGAAAGGAATTAATAAAACAGTTTCGAAATAATCATAAATGACAATTATGATTTTTGATATTACATAATATCAGAAATATTTTGTAAGTTGGCAAATTTAGTGAGTGTGTGACCTTAGACAGAGAGGGATCTTGACGGGGCTGAGGCAGAGCTCTTTGGGCGACAGTCTGAAGCCAGGGACTCAATTCTGCTTATTTACGAATGGATCAATTGAATCTGAATTGAATCTCAGTAGCATTTTTGGTATTCTGCTAATAAATTTAACACCAATAGTTAGAAAACCATTGGTCTTAAATTATTAGCATTTTTGGTATTACATTATTGGTATTCTGCTAAATAATTTAAGACTAATGGTTTTCTAACTATTAGTCTTAAATTTATTAGCAGAATACCAAAAATACTACTGAGATTCAATTCAGATTCAATTGAGCCATCCGTAAATTAGTAGAATTAGGGCCAAAGTCTCCATTTATAAGGCGTTGGCCATAAGTCTCGATGCTTCTCCTAACGGTAATCATAACATCACACTTTTCACCCAAATTCAGTCAGAGGTATAAATTAAGAGAGGTAGGGCATCATACAAGTTAAACAAGCCCAACTCCAACTTACAGAAGTCCACAGCCATATAACTACACGTGCATTTTTTCTTTATGAACCTTATACAAAGTATTAGAGAAACAAAAAAACGGTAAAATCGTTCGTTCGTATAATCCTACTACCGATAGTATATTTCTTCTAATTATATTATGATCGAAGGAGTAACAAAACTTTTTTTAATCAACTTGGTTAATTTTAATGATTATCTTTAATATTTAAAATTAAATCAAAATATTAACGCTTCTTCATATTTTATATTTTAACTTAATATTTTAAAAATAATCATGTAAATTAAACTGGTTGATCTAAAAAAAATTTGTGACACCTACGATCATAATAGCATTAGAAGAAATGAACTATCGGTAAAATCGGATTTCGAACATTTGTTTTTTCGGTGAAATAACCCATCGATTAAATAATCCATCGGTTAAATAGCTTTTCGATGTAGAAATGGGCTTCTTTAAAATGTATTTCGATAATGAGCACAACTCCTATTATAAATGGATAACAAATTATAATTATAAAATAAGTTAACAACATAATTCAACAATAACTTAACTGACGCAACTCGTGTAACCTTCTTACTTAATTTAATATTTGTTTAATCGCTTATTATGATACCAATCAGCGGACATTGCAATTTGTAAGGAAACCTTAATTAAAACTACTTAAAGTATCAGTTAGTTATTTTTGTATTACAAATTGTACTTACCCTATTTCGAAATGCAATGTAAAGAGGTGAAGGCGGTCATCTTGCCCACGGGTATACTACGCCAAATCGAATGCCAATTAATCGAATATCAATTGATCGACCACTATAAATCGAATGTCTAAATACTGGAACGTTTATAATATCGAATGGTTCATAAATCGAACGTTCAATATTATCTTGTATACTCAATACATCGACTGTTAGTTTGTTTGATTGATGGTTTCACGTATCGCACATACATTCCATCGCAAGAATAAAATGGGATTTTTAAGTAAATTTTGTGAGAATTTTTCACGTTATGAACGTTCGAGTATTTAGACATCTAAACTAATATTATTAAGCTGAAGAGTTTGTTTGTTTGATTGAACGCGCTAATATCAGAAGTACTGGTTCGATTAGAAAAAATCTTTTTTGTTGAATAGTGCATTTATTCAGGAAGGCTATAGGCTATAATAACATCACGCTATGATCAATAGGAGCGGAGCAGTAGTGAGATATGTTGCAGAAATAGAAATGGGGGAAAATATTCCAAATTACCACGCGGACGAAGTCGCTTCCGACCCCTAGTTCGATTTATAGTGGTCGATCAATTTGATATTCGATTTGGGGTAGTATACCCCTCGTCTACAAACACTGTGCTTAATGTTGTGGATTTGATTCCTATATGGGACAAAACTTTCTGTGAACCAAACGTTGGATCCAAGTCTGGATGCACTTTACGTATCATGATATAAGATAGATTTAAACTACCTTCATATTAAACGTTTTGTTTCGATTTTTTGTGCGTAGGTACTTGATTATTAACCGACTTCAAAAAGAGGAGGTCCACAATTCGTGTGTATTTTTTTAAAATGTTTGTTACCGCAGTACCTACTCCCTTATTTATGGACCGATTTCATCATACTTCCAGTTTGGTCCCATTTTCATCAAAAGTAAGTTTTAATGATGGGATCCATGAGGAATTGAGGGAACTCCTCAAAAATTATAGGCACACATATAGCAATTTCAATATTTTTAACAACACATCAAACATTTGCTTTCAAAAAGTATAATAAGTATGATGTAGTAAATCTGATGAAGAAGACCACAGATGGCCACCTGAATAAGTATTTTACGGATGGCGATTAAATAAGTGTCCATTATGATTGCTAAGGTAGCTAGGCAACGGAACTTCATAATTAAACAAGGTAATCTTGCCGTTTTTAAGTTTTTTGAAATTCTGCAACTTGCCGTACTGAAGTCGGTTTTTTTTTTGTTAAAATTATATATTTCAAGTATAAATACAGAAAGAGATAGTGATAGATAGACTGGGCTGTGGGTCAATGGTTACTAAGCTACCTTGATTGCTAAGCCGGAGGTAGACTTTATATCTACTTTGTAATATATCCTTTTTAAATAATATATACATATTACTTGATTAAAGAGTTTTTTATACTAATAATATTGCCTCATTAGTAGTTAGTAAAAAATGATATCCTTACTAATATTATAAATGTGAAAGTTTGTAAGAATGGATGGATGGATGTTTGTTACTCTTTCACGTAAAAACTACTGAACGGATCTGGATGAAATTTGGCACACAGATAGATTATGGTCTGGAATAACACATAGGCTACTTTTCGCAGCGATAACCGACATCCACGCGGGCGGAGCCGCGGGCAACAGCTAATCATTATAAAGAAAACGATTATATTATAATGTCAATTTATTCTTCCTAGTAGTATTTGCGTGAACGAGTAACAATCATTCATTCACCCTCCGCAAACTTTCGGATTTATTGTAGATATTAGGCTCTGCACAAACGAGTCACCAGTAGCGGCCACTGGTAGCTAGCGACGAGATTTTTCATACAATTTGTGTGAACCACACGCGACTGTGTTGCCACGACACGCCACAGTTAGCGACCACTCACTACATATAAAAAGCTGACAATCAATCAATCAAAACAAAAACAAAAGTTGCTTGGCAATGTGTATAAAAATTTATAATAAGTTACCGTGTGATTTGAAACAATTAGATAATAGACTGTTTAAAAATAAATTGTACATTTTGTTAAATACTTTTAATTTTTATAGTATTAAGGAATTCTTGGAAGAAAAATGTTTAACGTTACCCAAGTAGTAATACACAGAGTAACTAATCACTATGTAGTAATAGTTACTGGTGTTACTACGAGTGAATTTGCACGCTATGTAGATAGCTAAACATGTTTGTACCCTTTATATTTATACCACCTTTTATACCATGTTTTACGCAAATAAATATTTTATTATTATTATTATTAATCAATCAATCATGAGACTGTACAGCAGGCGTGTAATTTATATATTTATTACCTATAGCAATGGGCGTGCCCCAGGGTTCAATTCTAGGTCCTTTTCTCTTTTTAGTGTATGTAAATGATTTACCTTTCTTTGTACAGGATTTGTGCGACATAGTGCTATTTGCAGATGATACATCACTTCTCTTCAAAATTGACCGTAAAGAAAGTAACTTTGATGTTGTAAATGGTTCTCTCGCACAAGTCCTGGACTGGTTCACATCAAATAATCTACTGTTAAATTAAAAAAAAACTAAATGCATTAAATTTACCATGCCTAACGTAAGAAGTGTTACCACTAATTTAAGTCTTAATAATGAAGCTATTTCACTTGTTGAGTCTACAGTTTTTTTGGGTTTAACTTTAGATCGTAAACTTCAGTGGGGAGCCCATATATCATTTCTCGCAGGTAAGCTTAGCTCTGCGGCTTTTGCAGTTAGTAAAGTAAGACAACTTACTGATGTAGATACAGCTAGATTAGTTTATTTTAGTTATTTTCACAGCGTCATGTCCTACGGCATATTGCTGTGGGGCAAGGCTGCTGATATTGAAACTATTTTCTTAATTCAGAAACGAGCTGTACGCTCAATTTACAACCTAGGCTCACGAGTTTCTCTTAGAGAACGTTTTAAAGAAATAGGTATTTTAACAGTTGCATCTCAATATATATTTGCAAATATTATGTTTGTTAAACAGAATATTGAGCTATATAGTAAGAACAGTGATATTCATTCAGTAAATACCAGAAATAAACATAAGTTAGTTGGCACGTACCATCGTTTACACAAAGTGCATAATTCATTTGTAGGACTCGGTATACGTTTTTTTAACAAATTACCGAAAGAGATAATGAATTTGCCCTTACACAAATTTAAACCTACTGTTAAAAATCATCTCATAGGGAAGGGCTATTATACAATAAATGATTATTTGAACGATAAAAAGTCTTGGAATTAGTTGCATTAAATAGTTGTTTGTTTAATTTACAATAAATCAGCTTAGTACATAAGTTCTTATTTGTGACGTGAGGCACATTGTGAATTCTAGTGATAATTCTGTACTTTATCTTTTTTTTTTCTTTGTTTATTTCTTTAGTAGCAATACGTTAAATTTTACAATATAAATTGTCACTATTCACATATTGCCTTATTCTTTAATAGCAATATTTAAATTGAAGCAGACTTTAACATCATACTTTTTTTTTTTTTTTCTCGCACGACCAGTACTAAGTACGATTACCTTATTTTATCAATATAGTTAGTATCGTGTTTTGTCTGCATCAGCTTGCATGCTATCATACTTGTATTTTACAAAAGATTGTAACTATCTGGCGATTAAAAAGAGTGGCCTGAGTTTCTTGCTAGTTCTTCTCAAGGCTCCACGTCAGCGAACTAGCCGTAGGAAAATTTTGCTGACATCATCTTTCTGGTTTATTCATAATTTATGACCTTCATAAGTGTTACCTTGTAACCTAAATGAATAAATAAATTTTGAGTTTGAGTTTGAGTTTGAGTTTAATAAATTGTAGGGGCTACCGACCTCCTTCGTTTGAGCGGTACTAAAGTTGACTGCCTCCGTGAGTCAGTGGTCGATGTGTGAGACTGCTGATTACGAGGTCCCGGGTTCGATTCCCGGGTCTCACAATTTTACAAAATTCACAATAGATACCCGGAGTTTGGAAATTGGCGGTGTTTACACCCCCGTGCCTCGGAAAGCACGTAAAGCCGTTGGTCCTACGCCTGATCTCCCTCCGGTCGTGTCGGATTTACCGTCCCATCCGAATAAAGAGTGCACTTGTGTTTGCGCACACACTTGTGGACTATAATATCGCCCGCACAGATGGCCAGTCTCCGTTGAGATTAGCCGCCGTGACCGAAATTCGTTTAGGAAATTATTTATTATTAAGGAACGTGGTGCGCGACAGCCACTGGTGGCTATGGTCGATGACTCGTTTGTGCGCAGCCTTAGTAGAATAATTAAAAAATCTCTTGTCTATGCTGCCTTCTTATGTAATTTTCGTTTGTTAGCGGTTATTGTGACAGTTACATATTTTAAAAATGTCTGCTAAATAAATAACTGTTTTAAATAAGTTCATATCTATGTAGTCGTTCGAAAGTTTTTCGAAAATCACATTCTTATGATGCAATGATATTGTAGGTTACATAAATACTTAAATAGTTTTTTAAATTCATATAATAAAACCTAATAGGTATGCTATTAAAAATGTCATTATTTCTATATATTATTATACTACGGGTCACCCGCGACTTCATCCGCATGGTTATTTGGAATATTTTCCCCGATTTTGCAACATATCTCACTACTGCTTCGCTCCTATTGATCATAGTTTGATGTTATATAGCCTATAGCCTTCCTGGATAAATGCACTATTCAACAAAAAAAAAAATTTCTAATAGAACCAGAACTTTCTGAGATTAGCGCGTTCAACCAAACAAACAAACAAACTCTTCAGCTTTATAATATTAGTATAGATATACCTAGTGTTGTAATACTTACCTACCCAAAATAACTGTATGTGTTAGTGATGTATCATATTCGATCGATATTAAAATTTTATAGCAGTTATTTAATTATAACGAGTGCTATAAAACTTTAAAAGATACCGATCCAGAATAGTTTGCGCCATGCCGTCTTGATAGCGATTAATTTTCGATCTTAATTTGAACAATGACCACCTTAAAGCTGCATTAAGCTTGAAATAAACCTTGAAATAGTAATAAAGTTGACATCTACTGTTGTCAGTGTTCAAGATCGAATATAAATCTCTGAAAGGACGAAATGGTTCGGTCCCTGCAACCTGTGTCTAGGTGGTGCAATGGTTTAAATATATATATACACTAGTTGTTGCCCGCGGCTCCGCCCGCGTGGATGTCGGTTATCGCTGCAAAAAGCCTATGTGTTATTCCAGACCATAATCTATCTGTGTGCCAAATTTCATCCAGATCCGTTCAGTAGTTTTTACGTGAAAGAGTAACAAACATTCATCCATCAATCCATCCATTCTTACAAACTTTCACATTTATAATATTAGTATGGATTACCAGGCGGCTTGTTGTGAGATCCCAACACGAGGCGAGAAAATTGTGTGATCCCCAAATATGATTGATCCGATCCGAGTCTGAGTTACTACTAGGACTTTGATACCGTGATGTAGCTGTCAAACAGCTAAAAAGTAAAAATAAACCAGAAGTAGGTCCAGGGGTAGGGCACCATAGGAGCTAGCAAGCCCGACTGGAGAACACCACAGCCAAACAACTTCACTCAGCGGTTTGTTTTGCTATATCAGGAATTCAATAATTCATATTTATCTCAGTCAAAAGACGTCCACTGCTGGGCATAGGCCTCCCACAACACTCGATCGGTTGCCCGCAACCCTTACCAGGTCGTCAGTTCCCCTTATTGGAGGTCGCCCTCTAGAACCTTTCTGCCCTAACGGCCATCAGTTCTACGAGCTATGTGCCCGGCCCATTGCCACTTAATTGACAAAAGATTTTTTTTATATTACTTGGGTGGCAAACAAGAATACGACCCGCCTGATGTTAAACAATTACCGTAGCCTATGGACGCTTGCAATACCAGAGGTATACCTCATATGTTGTCATCCCATTGTTTACACCAGGGCTTTTAGATTATATCCCTGGGATAGGAATACGTTTCTTTCAAAACGCATCTCTAAATGAGCGTAGACCTGTACTTACACACAGGAACACAACTTCACCGCTGTGTGTAGTTATTTGGCTGTGGTGTTCTGTAAGGTCCTTCCCCGGTCGGGTTTACTCGCTAGTATGATGCCCTACCTCTCTTTTGGATTGTCAACCCGCAAGTGATGCCCCAGGCATTGTAAGTATCCATAACAATATGCGAGCTGTACGGTTGTTATACGGAAACAGGAAAATACAATTGCCTAACTTTCTTAAAATCATAACTATTTTAATTAAGATAAAATCTGTTATATTCCCCGGCTTCCTCATATGAAGAATATATTATACTTATGTAAGTTCTGTAATGAGGTTCACACATTGAAGATATGTATATATGACAGCTTTCTATTTTCTCTTACATTATATCATTATAACTTTTGTAGTAGCGTTTCCTCGCGGGCGGCCATCTTATATATCTGTGAGATTTTTCTTTCGCGCCATTATTAGCTTGGACGTTCGTCGGTCAAGTTGTTGCGTAAATTTTACCGCCTAAAATACGAATTTAGTTTTTATTTTAGTTTTTTTGTGTTATAAATTGTTTAGTATTAGTAATATATTTTGTAATTAATAATAAAAAATACAGTGTTGTTTTGTTTTTATTTTTCTTTAACCTATTTATTTACAAAATGCTAAATAAATTATTGCGTCCTATTTACAAAACTTAAGCCTATATTTTACAATTAATTTTGACTCGTTATTCTAATTTATTCTTAAAAACACACAAGTTTTGTAGACCTTTAAAAAATACAATTCTTATTTTAATAAAGTAACATTTTCATTAGAACTTTTTTTACAGAATATGGTGTGGATAGACTTTTGTAATCAATTTAAAGGAACTGTGATTGATGGAAGTTCTTATTGCTGTTACAGGTGTAATGTCAGGTCTACTACTCGTATATTCTTTTGAAAATGGCCCTTATTATAAATTAAAACTATAATAGAACATCATCATATAGCCTTGGGCCAATGTCACACTCACACATAGCACCAAACAATAAAATATCTAAAAAAAATTAAGAACTGGTGTGTAGGTGGTCGTAAGAAATATCAGCGTGGAAACCTTCGGGGCCGGCGGAATATCTCACTTGCTGCATTCTACCATCAGGGAGTAACACATGGTATTGCCCTCGTGTCTTATCACCGGATTTTTGTTCTTGATGACCAAAGTCATTGCCTGTTTTGTGATCTCTTACTCGGTAGCCAAATTCGTAGTTTGCTGCGTAATGTATCTGGAAAATAAATGTCTTATAACTGTTGGGAAATATTTTAGTTATATAGGTACATTAACGTAGGGTTTAGTTACATTAAAGGGAATTTTAATAAAATTATGCTTAAAAGCAGTTAATTTCTTATAAAAATAAAATATAGCCTTTGTTACCGGCTTGTAATGTAGCTTTCTAATAATGAAAGAAGTTTTTGAGTTAAATCATAACAAACAAACAAAAAATCATCTTCTAACGACGAGGTCCCGGGTTCGATTCCTAGGACTAGCCATAATAATTAAAAATATTAGGTATTTCTGTTAAGAAATTGACTTGAAAAATATGTTAAGTCGTTGGTCCTATGCCTTATCTCTCTTGTTGGATCGGCGTCCTAACAAGACCCACTAATAGTGCATCTGGGCTGTGTTTGCGCACATGCATACTTGTGCACTACATTTAATATTTTCAGCGCAATCTCTGGCAACATTAGCCGTATTGAAAATAAATTCTTCAATTGCTTAATCCAGGCGGGGTCTGATTCATACTCTTTAAAAATAATATAATAGCAACCCATATATGTTGCACTGTTAGGCACGGGTCTCCTCTCCTCTGTCGAGAGAGAGAGAGGGAGGGCATAGGCCTTTCAAAAACGCTGGTCTATCATACGCTCTTTTATAATATTAGTAGGGATATAACTCAAGCAACCGTAATGTTCTTCTAACCGAATTTCGGACACAGCGGCTAATCTGAACAGAGACTAGCCATCTGTTAGGTAATCCGACCGGAGAGAGATCAGGCGTAGAACCAACGGCTTTACGTGCTTTCCGAGGCACAGGGATGTTAAACACCGCTAATTTCCAAACTCCGGGCATCTATTGTGAATTTCCTGTCAGAAAACCCAATATTTTTTTTTTGCCTGACCCGGGAATCGAACCCCTCGTGATCAGCAGTCACACGCATCGACCACTGAGCTACCGAGGCAAAGTAGTCAAGCAACCGTACTATGATAATGTGAAAGTATGTACTTTATGACATAATCCACGAATCACAATGAATCTACTCGTAACTATACCTTGTCAATATGCAAATTTCTCCTATCAAAATGTTTGTCAGCATATTTGACTTGACAGATTTCTTTTATCAAGTATCAATAGAAATTAATGTATATTCTTAAATTCTACTCATGTTAAATTTGAATGTTTGCTGTAACATAGTATTACGCATTTTGTTTTGAAATCTTTGTCTGATGAGTACGATCTAGGTGCAGGCGTGGATCCAGAATTTGGTTTAAGTGGCAATCTTAGCTCATTTCACATTTAACTATTTCTTTCAGAAAAGGGACATAAAAATTAGTCAAACGTTTAGAAGAATTGGTTGACAGGCAGGGAGGGGGGGCAATTGCATCCATTGCCTCTCCTCTGGATCCGCGCCTGCCACCTATATATGCCCCACTGCTGCGCACGGGTCTCCTCTCCTCTATCAAGAGAGAGAAAGAGGGTTTAGGCCTTGATTCACCAACCCACATTAGGCCATACACGCTGGCCTAATGTGGATTGGTGAATCAGACATGTCTTTAGCATTTCTTCTAAGACATGTGGGTTTCCTCACAATGCTTTCCTTCACCTTTAGCAGATGGCGAATCATTTGATTAGTACATATAAACTCTACAAAGTAAAATTCACATTGGTACTGCCACCCGGGATTGAACTCGTACCTCTTGCGTGCAAGTCGGTTACTTTCCCACTCGGCCACCACCGCTTTTTGTATTTATTTGTTAGATGTATGTATTTTTTTGTAGTGTTTAGTTGCCGCAGTACAGGCTCTGCCTAGTTTAAGATCAGATGTGTCAGAGTATGAATTATCCCAAGATTGTTAAGTATATCGAGCACGACTGCAAACTCCGTACTGATATTGAATGTGACCATGACCTAGGAATCGTACCCGGAACCTCAGATGTGAGTGCCAAATATGAATTGCTAATTAGTTGACATAGTCTACATTTTGATCTTAGGTATTGTGCCAGATTATGACAGAAAGTTTCGGATCGTATAATAAATAAGGAAACGATATATGAATATAAATAAATATATATAAATGCGAAAGTTTCGATGGATGGATGTATGGATGTTTGTAAGTTAATCACGCCAAAAAAGATTATATGCATAAGTAGTCTCGGATAGCCTATAGACTACTTTTTATCGCGGAAAATACTAACCGTGCCTGTGGGATTGTATGCGAGAGCAAAGCCGCGATCGGGAACTAGTATATAAAAGCGGAAGAAAAACTACCTTAAACTACGGGACCTAGGTATGTGAGCTAAGTTTGATTGTTATAAACTATCAAACTTAGCTCACAAAAACGGGAACTAGTATAATCTAAATAATAATAGTAACTTATATATGTCCCACTGTTGGGCACGGGTGTCCTCTCCTCTATCAAGAGAGAGAGAGAGAGGGTTTAGGCCTTAATAATCTAAATAGCTTTACTAAAAATAGATCTTTTCGAAAAATAATATCGTTAAATAATTCTCGGTATTCACACAAGCGGTGGTAGCCGAGTGGGAAGCACCCCGCTCGTTTATCACCACTATCACCGTCTGGGATATTTCCACATGAGGTGAAATATCCCAGGCGGCAGTATAAATATTTATTTAGACTTTACAAAGAGATTTACATTAATAAGTATTGATATAATTTCACTTTTTGTATATGTACCAATGGAAGAATGAATGGGAGGCCTTTGCCCTGCAGTGGGACAGTAATGGCTAATAATAATAATAATAATATGTACAGTGGGTAACGTAGGTAGCTGTACAGGGCCGCTATATAATATAATAATAATAATCTAAAATAAAATTTTACTTGTGTTATGGATGTCAGGGGTCAAATATGGAGATTCTTTTTTTTGAAAAACCGTAGTAAGAATTTTATATACAATGGTTTTCTTAGAAAACTAATCTTCATATAGTGGCCCTGTATAGCTATCTCCGATGCTCTGTGTACCAATCCAATAATTTACCATCTGCTTACGGTGAAGGAAAACATCGTAAGGAAACCTACATGTCTCAAAAGTAATTTTAAAGGCATGTCTGGTCCATTGTCTGAAATATCGATTTGTAAGATTCGTTTAATAACTATTTATTTACAATTTCAATGGTTAGCAAAGAAAATGAGAATCACTCTTAACAGTAATATTATTTATTAAATCTTAAATAAATAAATTAAATAGCTTAATACTAATGGTAACCAAACAAACACATTGCGCGTAATACACTGTTGAACAGTATTATAACATTGTTATAGCTATTTATGTTCGATCTTGATTTGAAATGCAGGTCAGGCTTTGTTGAAAATTCAAATTAAGATCATAAATTTAACACTAATTCGTCGCAAGTAGGAATTTAAGTTACCTTACGACTCACCAACTTACTTGGTATAATATTGTAAAGTAAATAAATTTGCTTGAAGCCTTTGATTGCTAGTAACAGCAATCAATTTCATTCAATCAATTTAACATATATATTTAATTTCACATGTTACTTAAAGATCTTTGTGTAAAAATATTTCATTCTTTTAAAATGTGCTTATTATATTGTTATTAGGCATTAAGTCCGCCTTGTGCAATTTGTTTGCAGGAAGTTTAAATAAATAAATATATTGTGGTAGACCGTAATAAAATTATTAACTGTACAACACGATTATAAATAAGGTAGAACGGTTTTTAATCATTGTGGCGTGCCACAAGGGCTTTGCCTTGGGCCTGTCTTTAATTTTCTCTTTTAGAATGTAACTACTTTATTGAACTTCCTGTACCTCACTGCTTTATTTTTCCTACTCTTTTTCGGATATCTCCTACGCTGCTTCTTTTTCTGCTGTCTAGGATACCTAGGTCGCCTTGGTTTCGGCTCAGGGGCTACTTGAAATACATCCAAATGCTCTATATTTAACTTCTGTTGACCTACGAGCTCTTTGATTTGAGATTGTGTCAATACGTATACTGGTTCTAATGAATTTATAATACTAGAAGCTTGAGGATTTGAATATTGGGCAGCTGGATATGGACCTGGTGTAGGCATTTGATTAATTGGTGGGCCGTATTGTTGAATCGGTTGGCCATAACTGTTACTGGGAGGACCGAATTGGTGACTAGGCTCGTTTTGTACCGGTGGCAAATAATCATAGCCAAATTGTTCACTAGGTGGCCCATAGTCACGACTTGGTTCTGGATGATAATCATTAAAACTTGGATGTCTAAAATTACTATATCGATTTGAAAAGCTTCCATCGGAAGCGGCATTTTGGTCTAATTTTGGTTTGCGTTGTCTAATTGGTCTGGCACTAGGTCGGGGTCTAAATTTAGGAGCATAGTAATCATAATCTGTGTTGAATTCATAATCTGGATCATAATCGTTATCGTAACTATCGTAATCAAACTTACTGTTACTGTTAGAGTCGTCATCGTCATAACTGTAGTCGTATTCATAAGCTTCTCCTACTTGGTGAGAGTTATCAAACTGTTTAAACCTATTCCTTTTCAATTCTTCTGGTGTCGGTAAAGTGTCATTTCTATCAGTTACCGATTCACTGAGAGTTTCATTAATATTTTTGTTTCTTATAGTACAATTTGTATCCAAATCAACCAAAGTTTCATCTAGATTTGACTGTGTATCATTGTTTACAACAGATATTTCAGTAGTCAAAGTTTCATTACCTAAAATAAATAAATTTGTATCTAGCTCACGTCTCGTCCTATTTTTTGTGATACTTACGTCATCGTCTCCATATGCAGATACTCCTGTTCCATCTTGACTTAAATGTTGAACGCCTGTAGATTGCGATTGAAGATATTTTACTCCTTCTGTACTTGGTCCATTTAGATAGAAATTTAAAGGCTTTTCATATGTCAAGGCTTCATAATTTGGTTTTTCTGAAGCAGTAAACTCGATATTCTTAGGCACATTGCCGCTTACTGTCTGTTCTACTTCTATTTTGTAATAATTGCTTTTTGTTGTAGTTGTGTCATCGTTGATTTGAGGTATGACTGTCGGCATTGTAGGTGTTGGACTAACATACGGTCTCTCTCTAACTCTGACATCATTATGATCTTGCACGTCATCTACTTCTTCAGTAATAGGCGTGTGGTCTTTATGAATTTTATATTCTGATGCATATGGGCTGCCAAAAGCTGTCTGTGAAGATTCAACGGTAGCTAAATGAGGATCTTTTAGATAAAAAAATAGATCAATTGGTGCTTCAAGAGTATCTTTCCCTGGTTCTTGTACTGTATTTACAAGAGTATTCAATTGGGTTAATTGTTCTTGTGGTGGTTTACGTAGTAGTGTATTTAAGGTATTTATATCATTGGCAGACTGGTATCCATGCATTTGACTGTATAGTTTTGGGTATACATATTGAGTTTTACTTGGTATCGCTTCTGTATATAAAGACGAAGCTTGTTCTTTTTCGAAGTTGTATAAACCGACATTTCCATTAGGTTTTATGGTTACTCCTTGATCATAAGTAGGTCCAGGGTAGGTATTGATTCTATGTTTATTTTGTACAGTATATATTGAACCATACGATCTATGATTTCTATTTTTCTCTATAGCATCTCCTCTTGTGACTTTTATAGGTTCGATTTGTAACCTGTCTTTTAAAGGTCTTTCTTGCCTTTTTACTTTTTTTTCTTTTGATTGCATTTGTTCTAATGCTAGATGATGGTTTTCCTGTGATTCTTGGTATGCTTTCATATAGCTGTCTGTCTGTTGTGGCTGCTTGTGCCATCTCTGTAGCTGAGCTCTATGTTGTCTGATTCTCTCTGCGTTAAACATAGCTTGTTGATGTTGGGCATGTATTTTTGCATTTTGTAATGAGTTGCCTGCTAATGGATTGGTATATGGCGATGTTTTTTTTTCTTCTACTCTTGCTTGTTCACTAATTACTTCAAAAACAGCTGGAGCTGTGCTCTTGCCAGGTATAGCAGTAGATGTGTGTAGTATTATGAGTATTATTGCTGTGTTTATCTCCTTACACCGCCGCATTTTATCTGTAAAGAACAAATGGTTTACATAAATTTTGGTTACTCAGAGGTTAATCTTCTTTTTATGTTTTGTTGTTGTTGGTAAATTTTTTGTTTAAAATTGTAGATGTCCAAAACGAAAAATGTACTTAAATAGCATTATCTTTTTCACTATCACCTGTGCTCAATTTTGTTATATTAAAAGTCAAACGAAAATAAAAATATCGCAAATATAAGTAACAAGCAATATATCCCAGCTTCGCACAGTTGGACATTTACTAAGTTTTTGTAATTCATATATTTTTGAAATAAAATAATAAAAGTTTTGTTCAGACCACATTTAAAACCATTTTTTTTTTTGCATTCATAAATTATTTTGCCACATGAATACCAGTCCATGCGACAAAGAAAGGACAATCCATCTCCATTCTCCCTGCAATGAGTTGCAGATACCCATTGAATTGAAAATATAGGTAAAAGAATTTTTAAAATCGGCCTTGTAATTTTTGAGTTCAATCGTCACAAACAAAAATATAAATAAACAAATCGTTTCTCTTTATAATATAAGTACTTATAGAATGATGGAATTGCAAATCTATAATATAAAAATATTTTTTTATTTTTTTATACTACTTGGGTGGCAAACAAGCATACGGCCCGCCTGATGTTAATCAGTATCCGTAGCCTATAGACGCTTGCATTACCAGAGGTATCACTTGCGTGTTGCCAACCCATTTTTTTCACCAGGGCTTTAAGATGGAAGTAACCCTGGTATAGGAATACGTTTCTTTCAAAACGCATTCCTAAATAAGCGCTGGAGACCTGTACTCACACACAGGAACACAACTACACCGCTGTGTGTAGTCATTTGGCTGTGGTCTTCTGTAAGGCGGAGGTCCTTCCCCAGTCGGGCTTGCTCGCTAGTATGGTGCCCTACCTCTCTTAATGTGAATGTGTTGCTAAGCGCAAATCTCGAGAACAGCTGAACCGATTTCGCTAATTTTTTTTGCTATGTTCGTTATTGTCAGGAGAAGGTTCTTATGTAAAAAAATAAGTTGAGGTGAAAATAGTTTAACCCGGGCAAAGTCGGGGCTGGCCACTAGTATACATATAAAAAATAGAACATAGTGTACTTTCTACCGCAATATATATTTTTTTATACTATATACTTGGGTGGCAAGCAAGCATACGGCCCGCCTGATGTTAAGCAGTTACCGTAGCCTATGGACGCTTGCAATACCAGAGGTATGACTTGCGTGTTGCCAACCCATTTTTTTACACCAGGGCTTTTAGATGGAAGTAACCCTGGGATAGGAATACGTATCTTTCAAAACGCATTCCTAAATGAGCGCTGGAGACCTGTGATATACGCGTGGACAGAGCCACGGGCAAGAACTAGTATATAACAAATTAAATATGTAAACTTATACGTAATTTGAATTGACAAACACCCATTTTGTCACACATGTTACGTCTACCGGCGTCATACAACAATTAGGTCGTCTAAAAGCGCTTTTTATTCTAATTTACATGAAATTGATTATTATTTTGAAAGTTTCTTATATAAACTTATAAACATACGTTTAATTAAGTATTTCGTTATAATTGAAATGTAATTTATGTATAACTAGTTGTTGACCGCGGGTCCACCTGCTTAGATGTCGGTTATCGCGATAAAATCTATCTCTATGCCAAATTTTATTTAGATCCGTTCAGTAGTTTTTAGAAAAAAAGAAAGAAAAACCATTTATTTATGGAATGCAATGACAGGACATTTATTTATTTTTTTATTTATTAAACTTCATACACAAAATTTATGTATAGGCGGACTTAATGCCTGAGGCATTATCTACCAGTCAACCTTAGGGTACATAACAATTTTATTTCGTTGGTCTGCAGGCCAAAAAAATGGTGCCTACCTCAGCATAATGCTACGACTAATTATAAAAGCCGCAGCGCTGGTTTTCAGGTAAGCCAACACAACATAAACAAAAACGTTTTACGTGAAAGAGTAACAAACATCCATACATACATCCATCTTTCCTAAAATTATAATAGGATAGGATTTTTTTAACGGCAACTTCCGCACTAGGGAACAAGCCCTGTGTCGCGGGGGACTTTACAAACATACAATTCACAGACAAAAATTAAACATTTACATTAACTATTTATGGATTACACAAAGTTTTGTCTTGTGTGGAAATCGAACCCACAACCTCAGGCGTAGCAGTACCCACATAACCAACAGGCCATTCTATTATATAAATAAAAAGAAAACAACAAAGAAAAAGTTATTTTTAAATATAAAAGTTATATTTTCCGTTTAACAAAAGCATGTAATAAAAATACACTAGCTTTTCCTCATGAGCTTACTCGAAGGCGCAATGACCATGGTCCCATACTTTCACTGACCGCGGCTCTGTTTATACATATAACATATATATAAAACTGGTTTGTATGTCCATCCGTCCGTTAAGAGAAACATACGGGAGGATAAAAAGTGCTTGCACTCGGTGAGAGTTAAAAATTGAAAGTGTTTCCTCTGTGGATGGTCAATGACTTTGACTTTGTGCTTATTGCATAATATATTATGTCAGATTGCCTCATTGGCGCAGCGGTAATATGTATGACTAGCTGTTGTAGTAGTATTTGCTCGTCTTTTTTACTAGGGAACAAGCTCCGTGTCGCGAGGGACTATAAAATCAATTAACGGACACAAAGTACACACAGACTCGGGATAACCATTTATGGATCACACAATTTTTTCTCCCGTCTGGGGATCGAATCCACAACACGCCGAGCAGAAGTAAATGGCGAGGTAACCACTGGTTTGCTATTTTTTTAAAAGACAACTCCCGTACTAGAGAACAAGCTCTGTGTCTCGGGGGACTTTAAAATCAGTTAACGGACTCAAAGTACACACAGACTTGGGACAACTATTTATGGATCACACAATTTTTTGTCCCGCCTGGGGATCGAACCCATAACAAGCCGCGCCGCGCAGTGGTAAATGGCGTGGTAACCACTTAAGCCACTGAACCAACGGTGCAGTGAGTGCAGTATTTGTCAATATGCGATTCCCCTATTTTCTTTCCAATTCTTCTGAAGACCCTAGTCAGCGAATTGGCCGTAAAAAATGCTGGCATTTGTTTTTTATGACGTTCATAAGTATCATAATATCATTTGATCTATTTAAATTAATAAGTAAATGAGTTTGATTTTCACTAATACATATGAATAAGTAGAAACATAATTAAAAGTATAGTTATGGAAAAGGTTGCGGGCAACCGATGGACAAGGTCAGAGAATCAAGTTTCCCCGAGAGACATAGAGCATAGGGTTTTTCAAGAAAGGAGTTATAAGGTTTTAAAGGGTCGGCAACGCGCGAGTGATACCCCTGGTGTTGCAAACGTCCATAGGCTACGGTAACTGCTTACCATCAAGCGGGCCGTATGCTTGTGTGCCACCTTCGTAGATCTTTTTTTTGTTTTTTTTTATACTTCCGAGGTGGCAAACAAACATACGGCCCGCCTGATGGTAAGCAGTTACCGTAGCCTTGAGAAAAAGGGTCATGACAAACAGACGGACTGACAACAAAGTGATCCTATAAGGGTTCCATTTTTTCTTTCGAGGTACGGAACCCTAAAAAAGGAAAGAAAGGTGAGGCCTTTGCCCAGCAGTGGAGCAATTAACAGACTAACCTAAACTAATATTATAAAGAGGACAGATTTGGTTTTTTCGTATGTACCGAATTATCTCAAAAACTACTAGACCGATTTTAAAATTCTTTCACCATTAGAAAGCTACATTATCAGCGGGTAACTTAGGCTATATTTTATTAAAAAAAGGGATAAGATACTAGTAATAAATAGGAAGACGGGTTCATATAAAATAAATATCCGTATGTTTTCACTAAAGTCCGTTAAACGCAGTTTATAATAGTTATTACCTTACTGTTAGTTAACCTAACCATAACCGATATTGTATTTTTTTATGTATAATTATTTTTATTTTATTTTATTACTAGCTGTTGCCCGCGGCTCCGCCCGCGTGGATGTCGTAAATTAATAAAAATAAAACAAAAAAAAAGTAGCATAAGTTACTCCTAATTACATTAGCTATCTGCCAGTGAAAATGCCATCAAAATCGGTCTAGGCGTTTCAGAGATTTGCCGGAACAAACAGACAGACAAAAATTGTTTTTTATTTTATTTAGGTATATGTACCGTGTATACATATCCGTCTATGCATTTAGTAAAAAGAAGTTATTTTTATATTACAAACAGACACTCAAATTATATTTATTTGTATAGATTTTGACTGCCTTGGTGGTCCAGTGGCCGCAGTATTCGCCTGCTGTGCACGAGGTTGTGGGTTTGATTTACACACAGGACGAAACTATGTGTGACCTACAGTTGTTCCGAGTCTGGGTTTAATTTGTGTCGTTAATTGTATGTTTGTAAAGTCCCCTGCCACACAGAGCTTGTTCTCTAGTGCGGGAGTTCTCTTTTTAAAATAAGAAATAAGATGAAATAGAAAGATTCTAGATATAAGAGGCACCTTCAAAGTAAGACCTATTCCAGACAATGTACAGGAGAGCCGTCTGCGGTGGTACGGACACATCATGAGGCGACCATCCGACCACATGACCAGAAAAACACTAGACATAAAAACTAAACCCCTAGGACGAGGAAGACCCCGAATCACATGGATGTCTATAGTAAATAAGAACCTCAAAGAAGCCCAAGTCAATAAAGAGACGACCCAGGACCGAGTTGCCTGGAGACGCATGATACGGAGTACCGACCCCAAGTAAAATGGAAAAGGGCCAGAGCCTCTAGACAAGTGGCATAAGCGATAGTCGAATCGAAAAGTCAAAAAAGAAAATGTATGGGATTTAACGTAAGCATATAGCATGGGGTTCTTCAAGAAAGGAGTTATAAGGTTTTTAAAGGGTCGGCAACGCGTGAGTGACACCCCTGGTGTTGCAAACGTCCACAGGCTACGGTAACTGCATACCATCAGGCGGGCCGCATGCTTGTTTGTCACCTTGGTAGTATAAAAAAAAAAAAAAAAGTTTACGATATTAAATCGTAGACTCACGTCAAATTCGATACATTATATTTTTTGACTTTTCGATTCGACTATCGCTTATGCCACTTGTCTAGAGGCTCAGGCAAAGAAGAAGACTAGATAGAAAGATTCATTAGTTAACTCGTAAGGTTTTTCACAAAGCCGGTAAAGTTACCATAAGAAATATAATTGAAAGTATAGTCATGAGAAATGTGATTGTGTTACTTCTTCAAAGCCTTATGTTACATAGTTGCTAAGTTCGTGTTAGAAAATGGAGGGTATTGACCTGTGACGTAGCTAGTGACGTCATTAGTTAGCTTTGTGATATTGATACTGTTTGATTAACGGACATCTTTCATATTTCTGTATTATTTTAGAAAGGGCTTTGTTAGGTCAAATTCGCTGCGTTTATAAGGCAAATATAGATTTATTTTATTTATTTACTAGCTGTTGCCCGCGGCTCCGCCCGCGTGGATGTCGGTTATCGCTGCAAAAAGTAGCCTATGTGTTATTCCAGACCATTATCTATCTCAGTGCCAAATGTCATCCAGATCCGTTCAGTAGTTTTTACGTGAAAGAGTAACAAACATCCATCCATCCATCAGAGATAGATTATGATATTATTTTTACAGCGATAACCGACATCCACGCATCCACATTTCCCGTACTATTCGGCTATGAGAGTGCAACTGTGTTTGCGCACACAATTGTGCACTTTAATATCTCCTGGCTAGTCTCTGTTAAGATTCATATAGGAGGATATTATTATTATCCAGATGGCGCCATTCGATCGCTATAATTATTTAAAGTTAACCTTTTGAAGAATGTATTTAGAAGGTTGCCATTTTAAACTCATGCGCATCCGAAGAGCCTGTCGCCTGACCTTAATGTTGCAGCGACAGGATGCCATCATGCAATGCTGCAATGCAACTTATACTTCGAAAGATGAAGTATAAGTAATTAATTTTACTGTTTTGTTGATAATTTTATTCCTTCAAAAGCAAATTATGATGTTTATTAAGAGGTCCCCACTTTTTTGTGTATATTTAACAAAGACGAATAAAAAGTTCCACTGCAGGACAAAGTCCTCCCCTTCCTTTTTCCATGATAGTCTATCTTTTGCCAATTGAAGCCACGGATTCCTCATACAAAGGATTTTTCAAAATTCATCTCAAGGGAGGGCATTTTCTTTTTTATTGCTTAACGTTTTTATGGGTGCTTATTTATAAGCGGTGGTAGCCGAGTGGGAAAGTAACCAACTTGCACGCAAGAGGTGTGAGTTCGATGACGGTAATACCAATGTGAATTTCGTTTTGTGGAATTTATAAGTGCGTCAAATGATTACCATCTGCTAACGGTAAAGGAAAACATCGTGAGGAAACTCAGATGTCCTACAAGAAATTGTAAAGATACTTTTTCTCTCTCTAGATAGAGGAGAGGAGATCCGTGCTCAGCAGAGAGACATGTTTTGTATACGTTATTATTATTATATACCCATTTAAAAAAATTGCTCTCGGGCAGCAAAGGTACATGTTATTTTGATTGTTTTAAATATAAGAAAACCCGTAGTCGAAGTGTATAGCGAGTAATAAACCTGATATTTGCGATTCAACATGTTTAGCGACGTAATTATTCATAGTCGTGTCTTACGTTCACTTTATTAAAGGATAATGGTTAAATATAGACGCCATATTAGATCTTACTAAGTAATATTATATAAATGTTAAAGTTTGTGAAGATGTATGGATGTTTGTTTCTCTTTCACGTAAAAACTACTAAACGGATCTGGATGAAATTTGGCATAGAGATAGATTATAGTCTGGAATAGCGAATAGACTTTTTATCACGATAACCGACATCAACGCGGACGGATCCGCGGGCAACAGCTAGTTCTACATAATTTAATTATTATTATTAACCTCCTAACCTCGGTAATGGCGGATAATCTGGACGCAGACTAGCCATTTTGACCGTGAAATATTGTAGAGCACTAGTGTGTGCACAGGTGCAATCTTTATTCCCCTACTAGTATAGTCTCATAGGACGGTAATTCGAACCAAGTTCGAAGGTTAAGGGTAACCTATAGATAAGGTCAGCTTAAGAGCTCGCTAGAAGAGGCTCAGGTGAGCCTCTTCTAGGTCTCCTCCACAATGGGTTCTGGCCCCGCCCTTCGGATATCTACGTGCTATGGTGAGGAAGCGTACTAGAGAGCTACACTGCAGCCACTGGGTCAACCACAGTGAGTGCAGACAGACGAAAGAAGCACTTCCTACGTTGGATCATCGCTTCACCAAACAGGTTCTGAGACTTACAAAGCAGCAGCTGCGCAAAGTCACGGCTGCCATCACTGGTCACGGTTCCTTTCATAAACACCTCTTTGTTATAGGGGTTACTGACAGCCCTCTCTGAGGGAAGATGAGACGGCGGCGCATGTGCTGCTGCACTGCCCAGTATTCGCCACATACAGGGAAAAGTACCTGGGCCGCCCAGGCAACCTACGGAAGGCAGTTGACGTGATCAAGAGTCTGCTGGCCTTCCTCGACGAGCTGGGGTGGATAGAATGAAGCTCTGCCAGCCACCCGGACGCAAAATACGCGAACTGGACTTGGAGTTGAGGAAACCAGCCCGACCAAGGACAGCTTAAGAACGATTGCTGTCGTAACCCTTAAGAAGCTGTATGTTCAGCAGTGGACGTCTTTCGGCCGACAGGATGATTTTTATTTATTTTTAGACCACATGGGTGTCAAACAAGCGTACGATCCGCCTGATATTAAGCTTTCGTAGCCTATGGACGCTTACAATACCAAAGGTATCACTTGCGTGTATCACCCATGGCTTTAGGATGCAGTATCCCTGGAATAGGCAAACGTTTCTTTCAAAACGTATCCCTAAATGAGCTTTGGAGACCTGTACTCACACACGGGAACACAACTGTACTACACTATAGCTAAGGCCTTCCACAGTCGGGTTTGCTCGCTAATATAATAATATTTTCAGGACAACTCATCTCAGCTATCTGATCCCAAACTAGGCAGAGCCTGTACTATGGTAACCAGACAACTGATAAACATACTTATATATTTCTAAATACATACATATTTTATGTAGGTAAATTACACCCAGACACAGAATAAACATTCGTGCTCATCACACAAAGATTTGTCCTGGGTGGGAATCGAATTCACGACCTCCGGCGTAGCAGTCAGAGTCACTAACCACTAGACCAACAGGCCAGTCAATATATAGTTTACAGTTAATAATAAAATATGGTGTCCTACCTCTCTTAAAATGATGATGAAAGAGGTGATTAGGGACTAGAACTCTAGACCTACCATACCTTTGCCGTTCAAGTGACTACGAGTATAAGTAAAATAATTATGTATTGTATTTTTACCTATTACAACATATTACATTATAGCCTGTAAGCAAGCGCAGTCATTGTTGTATTGTTGTGAACAATACAGTTCCGGAACCGGCGCGCGACTCGGCAGCCATTTTGTTTATACACTTCCTTGATATAATCTTGACAGGTGTTATTTCATATATGATACAGCATTTTTGTTAAGAATCTTGGAGAAAAGCTATGATAAACACAGCTCACGAAATTTGGGTATTTGATACTCAGGTTTTGAGAGCTGAGTTATAACCTATGTAGGCTCCTAATAATTGCCTCGGTGGCTCAGTGGTCAATGTGTGTGACTGCTGATCACGAGGTCCCCGGATTGATTCCCGGGTAGGGCCAAAATCTGATATTGGGTTCGGAAAGCACTTAAAGCCGTTGGTCCTACGCCTGATCTCTCTCCGGTCGTGTCGGATTGCCGTCCTATCGGACTACTAGCGGTAACGGATATACTAGCGAGCAAGCCCGACTGGGGAAGGACCTCCACCTTACAGAAGACCACAGCCAAATGACTACACACAGCGGTGTAGTTGTGTTCCTGTGTGTGAGTACAGGTCTCCAGCGCTCATTTAGGAATGCGTTTTGAAAGATACGTATTCCTATCCCAGGGTTACTTCCATCTTAAAGCCCTGGTGTAAAAAAATGGGTTGGCAACACGCAAGTGATACCTCTGGTAATGCAAGCGTCTATAGGCTACGGATACTGCTTAACATCAGGTGGGCCGTATGCTTGTTTGCCACCCAAGTAGTATAAAAAAAAAAAAAAAAAAAAAAAAAAAACTATGAGAGTAAGAGGATAAAGATAAAAATATCATTGATATTGTGAATCATTGAAATCTATGTGTTTGTACTTATGTGTCCATGTGTAAACATAGTTTGTTAATTGTAAATCTTCTTACTACTTTGTTACTTTAACTTTCACACTTAAATCTGTTCATAAGCTGAATTGTTAGATATTAAGTTATTAAGGGAAACCTGTTATTGGCCATACATAATTGTACAAAACTATAATGTTTAAAAGAACTGTTTCGCTGTTGGTTTTCTTAATAAATAAATAAATCACCCGCGCAGGTGACTAGTCTCCGTTGAGATTAGCCGACGTGACCGAGGTTAGAAGGACATTAAAATGTATCTAATAATAATAATATAATTGTCATCCAGACCGAATTTCGGTCACGGCGCCCAATGTCAACGGAGATTAACCTACTGCGCAGGATTTTTTTTTTTAATATAACTCCCGCACTTGAGAACACGTTCTGTGTCGCGGGGGACTTTACAAACATACAATTAACGGACACAAATTACACCCAGACTCAGAACAATTCTTTGTGGGTCACACAAAGATTTGTTCTGTGTGGGAATTGAACTCACAATCTCGTGCACAGCAGGCGCATACTGCGGCCACTGGACCAACGAGGCAGTCAAATATTATAGTGCACAAATGTGTGCCAATCACAGGTGCATTCACTATTCCTTTACTCTCATAATTTCCTATTTTTACACTTCCGGGAATCGAACCCAGAACTTCATGAGCTGTCAAGACCGTATTACAGTCTATAACTATCAATCGAATCTGTGTGTCTCTGCTAATCCCTTAGGGGAAAGAGGCATGATGTTGTGTATGTTAGTATACTTTTATAACAAAATTCCACTTAAAACTTAAACAATAAATAGGAAATATAATTATATCTTTATAACTAAGTAATATAACATAAATATGAGGAACCTTCAGTTATTATACGTGATACTATTATAAATAAAGTTCCTTGTTTTATACACGTATGGCCTAGTGGTTAAGGTGATTACCTTGCTACCATAATGTACTTCATGTCCGTGAATACGGTATTGACAACATAGAAAAATATTATTTTTAAGAGAGGGCACCATACTAGTGCGTTTATCCGACTGGGAAAGGACCCTTACAGAATACCACATGCAGACAAATAACTACACACCGCTGTGTGTAGTTATTTTTTTTAAGAGAGGGCACCATACTAGTGCGCTAGCCCGACTGGGAAAGGACTCTTACAGAATACCACAGGCAGACAAATAACTACACACAGCGGTGTGTAGTTATTTATTGTCGGTTATATTAAGTTGCGTTCAGATTTTAAGAGACGTAGGGCACCCATACTATATAGTGAGCAAGCCCGACTCGGAAAGGACCTCTACCTTACAGAAGACCACAGCCAAATAACTACACACAGCGGTTTAGTTGTGTTCCTGTGTATGAGTACAGGTCTCCAGCACTTATTTAGGGATGCGTTTAGGAAGAAACTTATTCTTATCCTAAACATACTGCATTTTAACTCCATTTTAATCTTTGAAAGTCCCCCGCGACACGGAGCTTGTTCCCTAGTGCAGAAGTAGTATTAAAAAAATAAAAATAAGGCAGTGTTATTCCCGAGCCTGTGCCATTCGAGCTCTGGAGTAGGAGCTCGGATGGCACAGTTGGTTGTGCGCTGGGCCGGAACCCGAGAGGCGCAGGTTCGAGTCCTGCTCCGGGCTCGTCTTTTTCCACATTGCTTTAATATTTAAGTATATTTGAGCTGATTGCATAGCAAAAATGCTAAAAATATTTAGTAATAGTGTTATTAACTTTATTAAAAAGATCCTACTAATATTATAAACTTTAAAGTTTGTCAGTTAATATTACTATTAGTATAAAAAATACAAATACTCACGACTTTGCACTACTATGAACTCGGTTTCATAGCAGTTATCAATGTCTGCTCTCAGATAACACACAGGCATGACATAAGATCAAACAACAATCAAAATAGTTAATTTTTTCCCGGACTTTTTACATAATAAAGTAAGTATTTAGTATTGTTTATTGTTTAGATGTTCCCAACAAAATGTTTGATCATATCTCATAGTTAAAGAATGATGAGCAGATTACTAAAGTAATTATTATGTACTAGTTGTTGCCTGCGGCTCCGCCCGCGTTGATGTCGGTTATCGCTGTAAAAAATAGCCTATGTGTTATTCCAGACCATAATCTATCTCTGTGCCAAATTTCATCCAGATCCGTACAGTAGTTTTTACATGAAAGAGTAACAAACATCCATCCATCCATATTTACAAATGTTCGCGTTTATAATACTAGTAGGATTTTCACACACAAAAACCCTAGTGGTTTCAAGTCCGCTTTAAGTATTAAGTGATATTAATTGTATTGTGTTATCCAATGGCCATCTTTATTCGTATATTTTGTAGGGCTGTCTCTCTCCGTATGGTTTGGCGGGCTATTTTTTGCAACTGCACGACTAAACGCGTTTTTTTGCGGGCGGGGTAAGGGGATTATTCAATTTATTTTGTGGAAAAAGGCCAGTAGATTAATATCCGCACCTTGTAACGTATAACTTGTAAAAAAGTTAATTTATCTCTTAAGCCCTCTCAGTCCTTGTGATATTGCTTACATATGCCCAGCAGTAACGAGAAGTAGGTCACCATACTAGCGAGCATGCCCGATTAGGGAAGGACAGTGGGACACAACTCTCCAGCGCTCATTTGAGGATTCGTTTTCCTATGCCAGGGATACTCCATCATAAAGCCCAGATGTACAAAAATAGGTCGGCAGCACGCATGATACCTCCGGTAACTGTCTGACGTCTGGCAGGTCGTATGCTTGTTTGCCTCCCAATATAAAAAAGACTCCCGCGACGCAGATCTTATTCTTAGTGCGGGAATTGTATTTTAAAAATAAAATTGGCAACCCTAGAAATTTTAAAAAGTATTTAATGACACGCACAATGACGTAATAAAGCGGATGTTACGTGATAGCTTCCGCAGCAACCACGCGACCAGACTATCAGTACAGATTTCATTTTATATGTATAATGGATGGTCAGATGCTGCTCTACTTGATTGATGATTTTGTAAAGACTACGTGAGGAAAGTGATTAGTAATAGGTATATGTAACGAATTGAAAATGATTATAAGATCGAAAGATTAAGTGTTGTATGTTATATTTAAGTTTAAAGAGAGATAGGGCTGCATACAATTGAGCAAGCCCAACTGGGGAAGAACCTTACATCCATAACGACTGCCTCGGTGGTCCAGTGGTCGCAGTATGCGCCTGCTGTACACGAGGTTGTGGGTTCGATTCCGACACAGGACAAAACTTTGGGTGTAATTTGTGTCCGTTAATTGTATGTTTGTAAAGTCCCCCGCGACACAGAGCTTGTTCTCTAGTGCGGGAGTTGTCTTTTTAAGAGACAGAGACAGATAAATGGTTGTCTCAAGTGTAGGTGTACTTTGTGTCAGTTAATTGTATGTTTGTATAGTCCGTGAGACAGGGCTTGTTCCCTAGTGCGGGAGTTGTCAAAAAAAAACCGAGTGGTGTGGTGGGACACCAGATAAGAACGAAGTTTCTTATTATAAAAAATATAAAAATATTAATTTCAAGTTCTATTCGTATAAAGAAAATCATTATTCGGGTATACAATTTTTATTATGATTTTTTTATCGACAAAAATAAAAATTACTGTACTCTTACATCAAAAACCGAAGTATTCCATATTGGGCACCCGTTTTAATGGCACCTGAATGAATGTCACCTAAAATATTCCACATTGGGCACCTACCGATATTTTTCGCAGGTGCCATTAGTGGAACATATCGATATAAAAATATCGGTAGATGCCCAATGTGGAATACCTTAGGTGCCATTCACTCAGGTGCCATTAAAACGGGTGCCCAATATGGAATACTTCCAAAAACCTCCTTACACAAATTTGACATAGTTATTACTATTGGCCCTGATAATTCGCCATTAAAATAATATAAAAATCTTACGCTTTTTTTACACGTTACTGACGTTATTTGCCGGCTAGGGTACCTCTCTACAACGCCCCATAAAAAAGCTTCGTTCCAAAAACCCATCCACGCAGGCGGAGCCGCAGGCAACAGCTTGTTAATTAAAATTGAGTATTCTAACGATAAAACGTGTTCGTAGAGACTTGATACAATTAAGTTGTGGCCAAGCTTTGAGCCCACGTTAATTAGTTTAGTTACGCTCAACCGATCGGTATACGTTACAGTTATCTAGGTTACTCGTTTAGTTTTAAAGAGAGGTAGGCCACCATACTATTTGACTGGCCTGTTGGTCTAGTGGTTAGTGACTCTGACTGCTACGCCGGAAGTCGTGGGTTCGATTCCCACCCAGGACAAATCTTTGTGTGATAAGCACGAATGTTTGTTCTGTGTCTGGGTGTAATTTATCTATAATATGTATGTATTATGGCCTGAGGATGAACATGTCCAAGACTAAAATTATGGTGAGCCAGGACATCGGTGCGCCGTACATCACTTTAGATGGTAGTCGCATAGAAGTCGTGGCTGACTATGTCTATCTTGGACACTGTTTATCTTTTGAACCGGGGTCGCAGGTTAAAGAGATTGCTAGACGGATCCAGATGGGATGGGCTGCTTTTGGAAAGCTAGAAGATGTACTAAAGTCTCAAATCCCGCAATGCCTGAAGACCAAGGTATTCAATCAATGTGTCTTGCCTATCCTCACGTATGGTGCCGAGACATGGACCCTGACAAAAGAGACCACGCACAAGATCCAAGTGACACAGCGAGCGATGGAAAGGGCCATGTTAGGTATTTCTCTGGTGGACCGGATACCCAACATAGAAATTCGACGTAGGACGAAAGTCGATGATGTGGGTAAACGGTTGACTAGCATGAAGTGGAGATGGGCGGGACATCTAGCTAGGCGGGAAGACGGAAGGTGGACCAGAGCAGTCACAGAATGGTGGCCGCGAAACGGAAGGCGATTGCCGGGTAGACCACCCGCCCGGTGGTCAGACGATATAAGAAGGACGGTGGGAATCCATTGGATGAGCTTGGCACAGGACCGGAACAGATGGCGCAAAAAAGAGGAGACCTATACCCAGCAGTGGGTGGATAAGGGTTGACAAAGATAGATAGATAGATGTATGTATTTAGAAATATATAAGTATGTTTATCAGTTGTCTGGTTACCATAGTACAGGCTCTGCCTAGTTTGGGATCAGATAGCGATGTGTGAGATGTCTCGAAAATATTATTATTATTATACTAGCGAGCAAGACCGAATGGAGAAGGACCTTACACAAGACCATAGCCAAATAACTACATATAGCTGTGTAGTTGTGTTCTTATGCCTTTTTTATACTACTTGGATGGCAAGCATGCGCCTAGCCTGATGTTAAGCAGTTACCTTAGTCTTTGGATGCTTACAATACTCGAGGTATTATTTGCGTGATTTTTTTTTTACACCAGGGCATTGAGATAGAATATCCCTAGGATGGGAAAACGTTTCTTTCAAAATGCTTCCCTAAATGAGCGCTGGAGACCTGTATTCACACACAGAAACACACCGCTGTGTGTAGTTATTTGGCTGTGGTCTTCTGTAAGATGGAGGTCCTTCCCCAGTCGGGCTTGATCGCTAGTATGGTGCCCTACCTCTCTTAAAATATAACACTTAAGTCTCTAATTGTAGCAATTGTACGATAAGGTTGTGGAATGAGCTCCCTGCCGAGAATTTCCCAAGAGACTATAGCATGGGGTTCTTCAAGAAAGGAGTTATAAGGTTTTTAAAGGGTCGGCAACGCGTGAGTGACACCCCTGGTGTTGCAAACGTCCATAGGCTACGGTAACTGCTTACCATCAGGCGGGCCGTATGCTTGTTTGCCACCTTTGACTGCCTCGGTGGTCCAGTGGCCGCAGTGCCTGCTGTGCACGAGGTTGTGGGTTCGATTCCCATACAGGCCTAAACTTTGTGTGACCCACAAAGAATTGTTCTGAGTCTGGGTGTAATTTGTGTCCGTTATTTGTATGTTTGTAAAGTCCCCCGCGACACAGAGCTGGTTCTCTAGTGCGGGAGCTTTTTTAAAAAAAAAAAAAACCTTGGTAGTGTAAAAAAAAAATTGACGTTTCTTTCTTTCATCTTAGTGGCACACTATCAGTGACGTCAATGATCGCTAGCTATAAAACCCGTGGTTTACCTGTACCAAGGATGTACCAACCAAATACCCAGGTTTGAGTGAAAGTTGTACGCCTTGAGTTCACTGATCCACTATTAACGACAATTTTGCATGTGTGTAGCAATCAGATTTACTCGTCGTATAAGAGATACTTACAGTTCATAAATGCTGAGATGCTGTTATTTAAATTATTGGTAATATTTTAGGGGAATGTATTTTACGTACGATTGGAGAAGTTGACGCTCGACTTCTAGAACAAGTTACATTAAGGAGGTATGTTTTTTTCATACATATTTAAATCTTCAGTCTCGACAACAACACAGCATAATCTCCTTCTAAATTTGTGTTATTTTTGGAGTGAAAACTTCTTTAGCTGAGAACGCGTTGAGCTCTTTTTGGGTGGACAAAAATCATGGAACTCACGTCATCGTCACCGAACGCTTTCCATATTCAAAAATTATAATATAATAGCTCGAGCTCGACGATACAATTCACAAGTTACTTAGTTTTCATTTCTATCGGCAGACCACAAACACTGATCGCATTTGTTTTATCATAAAATATTTAACTAATTAAAAGATTCATAATTTATGATAATAATTCATAATTTATGACCTTCATAAGTGTTACTTTGTAACCTATATGAATAAATGTATTTTGAGTTTGATTAAAACGATAATTATTTAACAAAAAACGCAATTAACGATAATTTAATTTTAAACAATATTTCATATTTTACTTACGTTTAAATATTACATAAGTAATAGATTATGCAAATTTTTAACTTAATAATAAAATACTAAAATAGAAAACAAAAATGACTTCCTTAGTTATTTACCGTAGCCTAATAATGGACGCTTGCAACACCGGGTATGCCTTTACAAGTTTTAACATGGTCTACGTAAAAATAAAGTGAACATGAGTAACACTGAGAAATCTATAATTATTTACTAATATTACCTTACTACACTGCTTACTCACCTATTGCCAATAAGCTCTCATTTAAGCTTTCGAAAAAAAACAAGATAATATATAAAATATAAATCACGGGTATAAAAATAATTACCCTATATACTTATTACGACATATGTTTACCAACATTTATATATAAGTATCAACAAGTTTTTACCGACAGCTTTATTTAAAGACCAAGGTTCGATGTCCGACAGAGGATGGGAGATTTCTAACCAGAATAGGAGAGAAAAGGACCATAATAAGTTCACTGGCTAGATTTTTTATACCAATCCATGGTTGGTTCAGTGGCCTGAGTGGTTAACTTGCCATTTACCACGTGCACAGTATGTTATTGAATCCCCCACATACATGAATAAAAATGATATAAAAGTCTATGTCCCACTGCTGGGCACGGGTCTCCTTTCCTCTATCAAGAGAGAGAGGGTTCATCAGTTTATCACACGCTAGCCTTATGTGTTTAGAAATTCTACCTATGTTATTAAATGTAATAATAAACAATATAGGTACCTCATCAATAATCGCTTGAATTTATGGTAAGAATTTCCTGATTTTAGAATTAGGACGAATTCATCATCTTCCTTCCCTTTTTTATTGATTTTCTCCTCATTTTTTTTCCAAACTTTCTTTCTTTCTTGCTATGCCAACTATCTCTATCCTCTACATTTAAGTATAATAATAAAATTTATTCATGCATCATTTTTATCCCTTCTCAATAAATGTCCATACCTCGACAGCCAACTTACAGCCCAAAGGAATAATAAATACATTTAATTTAAATTCATAAGATATTTACAATACTTAATATAATTAAAATAAAAGTAACTAAACCTAAACTTTTTACAAGCAATTAGATATTGGATTTGAAGGTATTTATCCTTACTAATTTTATAAATATAAAAGTTTGTAAGAATGGATGGATGGATGTTTGTTATTTGTTCACGTAAAAACTACTGAACGGATCTGGATGAAATTTGGCACAGAGATAGAATATAGCCTGGCATAACACATAGGCTACTTTTTGCAGCGATAACCGACATCCACGCGGGCGGAGCCGCGGGCCAACTGCTAGTTTACCTATAAATCTGTATATATAAAAGGCAACCGTTACTGACTGACTGATGTATCAACGCACAGCTCAAACCACTGAAAGGATTGCGCTGAAATTTGGCACGCAGATAGTTTTTATGACGTAGGCATCCGCTAAAAAAAGATTTTTAAAAATTCACCCTCTAAAGGGGTAAAATAGGGGATAAAAGTTTATATGAAAGTTCGTTAATTTCGAAGTTACGTTCATAAAATTTTGTGCTAAGGCTACTAAGATTAAACCGAAATCTACGTGGGCGAAGCCGCGGGCAGAAGCAGGTAAAATATATGATTGAGGTCGCAGTTCTTAAAAATTGGCCAAAAAATTGGCCATTTTGCCACTCTGGATCGTAAGGCTAATGCGTTGACTCAAGTAAAGACCAGCTTCAGGATCGTGACTCGACTTAACGCTTAGTTATCTCAATTAGTTGCATGCGCCAGTATTTTTTTGTTAATTAATGACATCATAGACAAAAGAAGTATTTAGTATATCCTATTTTTGATCTAGACCGCTTTGTTTACAACTTTTTAAATTACCTATTGTTATTACGTCCATAGTCAATAGGCAATTTGATTTTAGATTTGAATTTTTCGATTGGAGATCTTTTGATCTTAAGTAGACGGTTGCAAAATAGAAATATGTATATATTACAGTACAGTATTACAGTACAGTATATATTTATATTATTATTATTATTGTGTTTAAGTATTTTGTAAGTAGTCATCAGCAATTTATAATCAACTTCATTTACTGCACCTACTTCGTTTATCTCTGCATCACCGAGGTTGACTGGTAGAGAATGCCATCGGCATTAAGTCCGCCTATGTACTTGTGTGCATGAAGTTTCATAAATAAATAAATAAATATGTATCTATCAGATTATTTATAACTAGTCGCCTGTCCCGACTTTACTCGAGTGATATTTCCCGGGGTCCCGTAATGTTTTTGTCAATAAAATATAGCCTATGAGACTCACAAATAACGTGGAGGCGACAGAACACCACGCCCTGCGGCCAAAAGTCCTTTTCCATGACGAGGTGCAGTGGTTCAGGAGTGGTTATATTGTTTATAAGAATCCCAGAATAAGTTCAATTCCTAAGTTAGGCAGTGTGATTGAATTTAGACAAACAAGCTTTTTTTTTAAAAAAACACAAGTCATGTGTCGCGGGGGACTTTACCCCTTTTTTTTTTTCTACGTGGTTCAAATGCATTTACGCATACCACCCACCTGGGCGTCGGTGGGTGGTTATGTCGAACTCCCCTGTCTCCTACAAGAGACCGTCCTACCGACTAAACATTCCACGGTGTTCCCTCAGACGACCTATTGCACTTTACCCCTGGGACTTTACCCCTGAGATAGAAAAACGTTTCCTTGAAGTAAACCGCTATGTGTAGTCATTTGGCTGTGCTGTTGACTTCTGTAAGGTGAAGGAGGTATGTACTTCCCCTGTCGGGCTTACTCAATTGTCTGGTGTCCTACCTCCTTTTTTGATCGGATTTTTGAACAAGACTGTGCTCTTGCAAGTCACTACCGAGATCAATCTAAGTAGGTACTGATCGTGACCTCGTCATTTGATAGTATCATGGATCAGCGCACACCAAGACATACGATATGTTGGTTCCTGTTCCTACTAGATTTGTTAGTATTAAGTTAATCCTTACTAATATTATAAATGTGAAAGTTTGTAAGAATGGATGGATGGATGGATGTTTGTTACTCTTTCACGTAAAAAATACTGAACGGATCTGGATGAAATTTGGCACAGATATAGATTATGGTCTGGAATAACACATAGGCTACTTTTTGCAGCGATAACCGACATCCTCGCGGGCGGAGCCGCGGGCAACAGCAAGTAAATAATAATACTAGCTTTCGCCAGCAGCTTCGCCCGCGATAACACGAGATAACACTTAAGAGATACCCGAGAGATACATTTAAGAGAGGTAGGGCACTATACTAGCGAGCAAGCCTGACTGGGGAAGGACCTTCACCTTACAGAAGACCACAGCTAAACAACTACACATAGCAGCGTAGTTGTGTTCCTGTGTGTGGGTACAGGTCTCCATCGCTCATTTAGAAATACGTTTTGAAAGAAACGTTATCCTCGGTAACTGCTTAACATCAGGCGGACCGTTTGCTCGTTTGCCACACAAGTAGTATCATGTACTATTAAGTATTCTGTGGTAGTATTTAAAAAAAAACTACCACTGTGCGTAGTTATTTAGCTGTGGTCTTCTATAAAGGTCCTTCCCCAGTCGGGATTGCTCGCTAATCATAGGTAGTAATCGTATAAATACTTATAAGTTATTCTAAGTATACTTCTCGTTATTTAATAACCACTATTTAACGCTTTATAAATTTTATTAACATGATTTTATTGAGACTTTCTCTCGTAATAACAACTAGCATGTTTTAATTTTAACATAACGACAAAAAACGGTGAAAAATAAGTAAATTCATAATTACATATGTAAATTTATACACCATTATCTATACTTCTATGTTACTCTATACTAATATTATAAAGCTGAAGAGTTTGTTTGTTTGTTTGGTTAAACGCGCTAATCTCAGAAAGTACTGGTTCGATTAGAAAAAATCTTTTTTTGTTGAATAGTGCATTTATCCAGGAAGGCTATCTAACATCACTCTATGATCAATAGGAGCGGGGCAGTAGTGAGATATGTTGCTAAATCAGGGAAAATATTCCAAATTACTACGCGGACGAAGTCGCGGGCGACCCATAGTATAATTATAAAGCTGAAGAGTTTGTTTGTTTGAGCACTCTTATATTTGAATCTATGTAAGTTATTCTGTTTTCAAAAAAATTTTTTTCACTATCTAGCAGAACTTCTTACCGCCATATTTTTTTCTATACAAACCTTGTCCTGACAATAACAAACACAAAAAAAGGAATTATCTAATTTGGTGCAGTCGATCGGAAGTTAAAGTATAAACAGACGATCGAACTTGGTTCGGGCCGAACCACGAACATGGTGCGCTCCGAACCATATTCGCTCGTGTGGTGCGACGGAATCGGGACAATCCCACCCACATGCCCACCGCTGTGACTCCTGTAAGCCAGGATTAACAGCGGAGTAACCAACTGATACACCGAGCTTGACACTCGTGCGTCCCGTGGACAACTAAACATACTGTCTTGGAAACCGCTACGAATTTAATCGTAAATAGGAGGAGTTAGAAAGAAAAGTTTCCACTTCCCTCCATAGGGAGACAAAATAAATCTGTATAGGTTTGTAACCTATGAAAGGGAGCACCACGGAGGACCTTAAACTATACGGGACCTATGTGAGCTAAGTTTGATGGTATAATATAAATGGCAGAAACGTTAAAACGCTCAGAAATTCCCCCTAGATGAGACTAAGTCCCCATAGTGTAAAACGAATATTGATCATAACGTCGAGGATTCGATTTCTGAATCGAACCAAAAATATATTGCGTTCTTTTGTCAAAAAACACAAAAGATGCCCGTTTTTTTTAAAGTTTTGAAATGATGATGATTGGAAAGCACGTAAAGCCGTTGGTCCTACGCCTGATCTCTCTTCGGTCGTGTCGGATTGCCGTCCCACCGGACTATGAGAGTAGAAATAAAGAGTGCTGTGTTTATGCATTTGTCTCCGATGCAGATGGCTATTCTCCGTTGAGATTAGCCGCCGCGACCGAAATTCGGTTAGGAGGGCATTACCATTATTATTATATAATAATATGTTAATTTAAGTAAATTTATTCATTAATTAAATTTAGTCCAAGTGCTCGTTTTCTCTACAAAGACCGCGGATCGACTGATAGACGTTTCGCGTGTTCTAGCTGGTTTGATTCTCGCACAGAGAATAAGCATTGTCATAAAATCAGGGCAATGCCACTAGCCTCCTAGAGGCTTTACCATGACGTCGCTATAGCGATTTATTGTAGATCTTTACATTACAAATAATGACAACTTTAAAGCTATTCAGGTAATAAAGTTGACTAGGCAGATATAATCTATTGTCCTAATTCCATTATAAAAACAATGTATATGAATTTAATTTAAATCGCATCAGCGGTTCTTGAGCAACGAACATCTAAACATCCTTACTAGTATGTTACTTATATATTAACTGGGGTTACTATGATAGGATTATACATATGTGCATGTGTTATCTTTTTAGAAAATAAATTAGGAGCCGTATCATTTAATTTTAGTCCTATAGATTCATTTTCGATCTTAATTTAAATTTCGGTCAATGACAACCTTAAAGTTAATAGTTGAAATCTTACTAATTACCAAATTAAGATCGAAAATAGATCGCTATAAGGACGACGACGAGGTACTAGGGTATTTAGTCCTGGCCTTTTATTGGCCTCTATGCTGTCTTGATCGTTCTTCAGATAATAATATATTTAATCCGATAAAATAATTTTAAATTAAATGCATCATTTTAATTTTGTAAGTAATAAAATTATATACTTAACCAGTTTTTTAATGGAGTAAATTATAATTATAAGTTACGACAATGGGTTATTAGATTTTATTGAATATTAATTAATTATAATAAAAATACTTACATAATTATATTAAAATCCAGCATGTGAGAACAAACTTTTTAAAAATAAACTCCTTTGTCACAGATTCACAATAGTGTTCTATTTTCAAAAATAAATCACGATCGTATTTTTTTTAATGCACCATGCAAAATTGTAATCAGCCTCGTTGCAATATAAAAATAGTACTGGCCGTTTGGAGGTTTGTTTTTCGTTATAAAGCGACGACCTCGTACGTGGTGGTGGAATGATAACATACTAAATTCAAATCGTTGATTATTTCCTTCGTTTGTTTTACATTGGTGCGTCTGTACTCTACTGCGAGAAACGTCGATAAACAAAAGTACCAGTGGATTAGAAAATGTTAGAAAGTATAGCCAATGCAATTTTCTTAGCGTACCTCTTAGTACCAACGGAAGCTGCCCAGACCTTGATGTTTGCTGTACAATACAGTTTTAACTCTAAGTAATTTTAATAAGTTTAGTATAAAACCGTCAATGTATGTTATGGGAATATTTGTCAAAGTGAACGTACTAAAATACTATAGGTGTTCTTTAAATAATGGCGGCAATTAATTTTAATAGCTTTATTTAATATTTTGGCATAAAAAATAATCTTATTTACTTACTTAGGAATTCAATTTATGATAAACTTATCGTCTATTTTCAGTCAAGCTATTAATATTTTCAAGAGCTTCGTCAGCTTTTTAGATCAGTGTCAGAGTTCTTCAAGACATATTATAGTTATTTTTTATACTATCACTGTTACAAACAAGCCCATAGGTTCTCTGATGGTAAGCAATTACCGTAGCCTAATACTCATTTACAGGCTGTGTTACCTGCAGGTCCTTCCCCAGTAAGGCTAGGTCACTTGTATGGTGCCCAGGTAAAAAAGAAAATGTATGGGATTTGACGTAAGTTTACGACATTAAATCGTAGACTCGCGTCAAATTCCATACATTTTATTTTTTTGACTTTTCGATTCGACTATCGCTTATGCCACTTGTCTAGAGGCTCTGGTAGGCTACGGTAACTGCTTACCATCAGGGAAGCTATGGGCTTGATTGTTACCGTGATAGTATAAAAAATAACTATCATATGCCTTAAAGAATTCTGACACTGATCTAGAAAGCTGACGATTTGGATGACATGGATTTCCTTACGATCATTGATATACAAAAACTAAAGACAAAAACAGCATTTCAAAACCGTCCGCATAAAATACAGGCATTGCGTCTATTTCAAATACATAGTATCGCATCGGTCGAGTTACTACACTACAAATTCAACTTTATATAATGCGCGTAAGGTTTAATTTTAAAAAAACAATATGATTCTATTATTATTACCGCACTAAGGAACAAGCCATGTATTGCGGGGACTTTACAAACATATAATTCACGGACACAAATTACACCCAGACTCGGGACAACCATTTATGGATCACACAAATTTTTGGCGTGTATCGAACCCACAACACGCCGCGCAGTGGTAAATGGCGAGTTAGCCTCTGAACCAGAAGTGCAAGTAGGTATTTTAAGAGAGGTAGGGCACCATACTTGCAAAGAAGCACACTAAGGAAGGACCTTCACCTTACGGAAGACCACAGCTAAAAACCACACAACAGTGTAGTTGTGTTCCTGCGTATGAGTACAGGTCCCCAGCGCTTATTTAGAGATGTGTTTTAAAATAAACGTTTTCCTATCCCAGGGATACTCCATCTGGCCTGGTGTAAAAAAATGGATCGGCAACAGTGATACCTCTGGTATTGCTAGTGTCTATAGGTTACGATAACTGCTTAACATCATTCGGGCCGTATGTTGATACTACCCAAGGTAGTATAAAAAATTGTTTCGAGTGGTTCTTTTATTGGAGAATGCGTATCTTGGGATTTTTAACAGACTTCAAAAACGAGGAGGTTATCAATTCGGGTATATATATTTTTTATACATCAAACTAAATTTTAAACTTACAAGGTAAGAAAAACATAAAATAAAAATAAACAAATTAGGAAAAAAAAACTGTCGTTTAGGCGTCAAAATATTCCTCAACATCACTGTCTATCGGGAACGTGCCCAGAAGGCTAGCAGCATTGCCACGTTTTTTATATATCAATGGTTACGATAAAGTTTTTATCAATACGGTAGTGACCTGGTATGTGTGCAAAGTTGCAGCCAATGTCTTGTGCAAGGGTAACCTCCTTATCTTCGTGCAATAGCGGGTGACCGGGTCAACCAGGTCAACTATTTGTACAACTGGCCTGTTGGTCTAGTGGTTGGTGACCTTGACTGCTAAGCTGGAGGTCGTGGGTTCGATTCTCACACGGGACAAAACTATGTGTGATCCGTAGTCAAGTCAAAGTCAAACTCATTTATTCATTTAGATCAAATACACGATACTTATGAACGTTATAAAAACAAATGCTAGCATACTTTTTTCCTACGGCCAATTTGCTGACTAGGGTAGGGCCTCGAGAAGAATTGGCAAGAAACTCGGGTCACTCTTTTTAATCGCCAGTATATAACATTTAAAATTTGGTATAGTGGTAACGAAAAGGAACGGAAACCAATATACCATACAGAATGAAATTTAGATAAGTATTTAATTAATTAAGAAACAATATAATGGCTATAAAAGGAATGAATTTAGTATGGTAATGAGGGATCGTTTCTTTTTGTAAAATAAGATAGAAACGTGTCGAGAAAACATGGCTTAAATGATTGTTTTAAGTCTAGGTGTAATTTGTGTGTGTGAATTTTATGTTTGTAAAGTACCCGTGACACGGGGTTTATTCACTTTTGCTGTTATAAAAAGTTACACTATGTCCAATATTAGATAAGTATCTATCCTAGTTGGCGTCGGGAAGTGACGACCCCACCGCCCACTGGTGCAGGTATACGTAGTTATTTAACTGCCGGTGCCTGCACTTGTGCAAGCAGTCAACCGAATAATGGCGGTCAAACCATTCCAATATGGCGGAAGCAAATAGTAGACATAGGACGGGCAGCAGCGTCCCTATGTAAAGACTTCCGCCACTGCGATCGCCAACCCGCCTGCCAAGCGTGGCGATTATGGTAAATCCCCCCCAAAATGATCCGCACCAATAGAAATCGGCCCCTAGTCCCCGGCAGTCCCGCTATTCCTGGCTCAGGTAGCGGCCATGGTAACGGTGGGACGGGGGGTGCTAAGAATCTCCGGCAGAGACCAGGCTACCAATAACGACGACAGCTGGCCCTGGCAACATATAACACGCGCACACTGCGGACCGACGAGAAGATTGCCGAACTGGAGGAAGAATTGAGCAAGTTGCGATGGGATGTTATAGGGCTATCTGAAGTCCGTAGAGAGGGGGAGGACTCGATAACGCTCAAATCCGGCAACTTGCTCTACTTCCGGGAGGGCGACCAACAGTCCCAGGGTGGTGTCGGGTTTATCGTCCACAAGTCCCTCGTGAACAACGTGGTCAAGATCGAGAGTGTGTCGACAAGGGTAGTGTACCTTATACTCAGAATCACCAAACGGTATTCGTTGAAGGTCATACAGGTATACGCTCCAACATCGGCGCACCCCGATGATGAGGTTGAAGCTATGTATGAGGATATTTCCAGAGCCATACATAGCACCAAGACCCACTTCACCGTTGTCATGGGGGACTTCAACGCAAAACTGGGCAAACGGAGCGGTGATGAGCTGAAAGTGGGGCAATTTGGGTATGGGCATCGGAATCCCCGGGGCCAGATGCTGTTCGATTTCATGGAGAAGGAGGGACTCTTTATGATGAACTCCTTCTTCAAGAAACATGAACAACGCAAATGGACCTGGGTGAGTCCTGACGGTGCAACCAAAAACGAGATTGACTTCATCATGTCAACGAAGCGGCAGATATTTAATGATGTCTCTGTGATCAATGCGGTGAAAACCGGGAGCGATCACCGACTGGTAAGGGGCACATTAAATATCAATGCCAAGCTGGAAAGATCTCGACTGATGAAGTCAACGCTCCGACCTGCACCTATCCAAACCCAAAACCCCGACAGCTTTCAGCTCGAACTGCTGAACCGCTTCGAGAGCCTAGGTGATTGCGTCGATGTGGACGATTACAACAACAGGTTCGTGGAAACTGTCCGTTCGGCTGGGTCTAACAGTTTTAAAACCCGCCGAACAAAAGAAACGAAAAAGATCTCAGATGATGCTGGCCGATACCGGCTGCTCAATAGGCAGATCTCTAAGTCTTTGACTCGCGACCTTCGCCAATACAATACAGACTGTATTAAACAGGCTATAGAGCAGAACAAGGGCTCCAAAGTGTTCGCTAGAGATCTGTCTATCGGGCAGAGCCGACTGACCAAGCTGAAGACTGGGGACGGCAGAATCATATCGTCCAGGCCCGAGCTGGTGGAAGAGATCGAAACGTTTTACAGGCAGGTACACGACAACTCGGTCACCTGTTAGCTCTTCGACAGACGACCCAAGAGCTAAGTTGTCCCGACATTATACCGATGATATCCCGGTCGTCAGCCTAGTCGAGATTAGTATGGCTCTCAAACAGCTAAAGAACAACAAGGCGCCGGGTGAGGACGGAATCACAAGCGAATTGCTAAAGGCTGGTGGAAGGCCGGTGCTAAAGGCACTGCAAAAGCTTTTTGATTCCGTCATACTCGCGGGCAAGACGCCACAGGCATGGCACAGGAGTGTGGTGGTGCTGTTCTTCAAAAAGGGTGATAAAACCCTGCTGAAGAATTACAGACCCATCTCACTCCTGAACCACGTCTACAAGCTGTTTTAGAGAGTCATTACGAATCGTCTCGCGTGCAGGTTTGACGACTTCCAGCCTCCCGAACAAGCCGGTTTCCGAAAAGGGTTTAGTACCATAGACCACATACATACGCTGCGGCAGGTTATACAGAAGACCGAGGAGTATAACCAGCCTCTATGTCTAGCGTTTGTGGACTATGAGAAAGCCTTTGATTCGATTGAGACCTGGGCTGTGCTACAGTCTCTCCAGCGGTGCCAAATTGACACTCGGTACGTCGAAGTGTTAAAGTGCTTGTATGAAAACGCCACCATGTCGGTCCGTTTCCATGATCAGAGCACGAAGCCTATCCAGTTGCAGCGAGGTGTAAGACAGGGAGATGTCATATCCCCGAAACTCTTCACCGCTGCACTGGAAGATGCTTTCAAGCTTCTGGATTGGAATGGACTCGGCATCAACATCAACGGCGAGTACATCACCCACCTTCGATTTGCCGACGATATCGTGGTCATGGCTGAGACCATGGAAGACCTTGGCGCAATGCTCGATGGCCTCAGTAGAGTCTCACTACAAGTGGGTCTTAAAATGAACATGGACAAGACTAAGATTATGGCAAATGTCCATGTCGCACCCATCTCTGTCACAATTGGAGGCTCTACACTCGAAGTTGTTGACGAGTATGTCTACCTGGGACATACAGTCCAGTTAGGTAGGTCCAACTTCGAGAAAGAGGTCACTCGTCGAATCCGACTCGGCTGGGCAGCGTTTGGGAAGCTACGTCATATCTTCTCGTCCCAAATACCGCAGCGTCTCAAGACGAAAGTCTTTGACCAGTGTGTGTTGCCAGTGATGACATACGGATCTGAGACGTGGTCGTTCACTATGGGCCTCGTGCGAAGGCTCAAAGTCACCCAACGAGCAATGGAGAGAGCTATGCTTGGAGTTTCCCTGCGAGATCGAATCAGAAATGAGGAGATCCGTAGGAGAACCAAAGTAACCGACATAGCTCGAAGAATTGCCTCCATTAAGTGGCAATGGGCCGGGCACATAGCTCGCAGAACTGATGGCCGTTGGGGCAGAAAGGTTCTAGAGTGGCGACCACGAACTGGAAGACGAAGCGTGGGCAGGCCTCCAACAAGGTGGACCGACGACCTGGTAAAGGTTGCGGGCAACCGATGGGCGAGGTCGGCTCAGGATCGAGAGTTGTGGAAAACCTTGGGGGAGTCCTATGTCCAGCAGTGGACGTCTTTTGGCTGAGATGATGATCTATCCTAGAATAGAATAGAATTTTATATCAACATAAGTATTACATAGTACACACTATAAACTTAAATAGGTCGTTAGGTAGTTTTTATATGGTTACAAAGCGGTATACATTTAAAAACTTTACCTCCCGTGTTAGTCAAAAGAATGTGTTTCGGCAAGGTAAAAGGTCAAGAAAGAGAAAGAAAGAAAAGCCAAGGCAATAAAATTACTCTTTTAATAAACTTTATTTTACCTTTTAAAAGACAATTCCCGCACTAGGGACGCTCTGTGTCGCGGGGAACTTTAAAAACATACAGTTAACGGATACAAAAAAACACCCAGACGTGGGTTAAACTATTTATGGTTCGACAAATTTGCCCCGTGTGAGGATCGAACCCACAACACGCCACTCAGTGGTAAATGACGAGGTATCCACTTAAGCCACTGAACCAACCATGCAGTTCAATTCAATTCAAACTAATTAAAACTTTTTGTACAAAACGACATTACGCAAATAAAGGTCTATGAACATCGATAGTCATAGACTTCACAGAGTTTTTGTTACCATAAACAAATATTCCCACACACCAACTCACGCTTGACCGATAGGTAATTCGCAACAATGGCTGTATGTCGATCACAATCTGGGTTTTTTAACCATGGGAGTTTAATTTCACTTTTAGAAACAATGAAAACTGAAGTATAGTTTAAATTGTGTTGAGAATATTGTTTTGTTTAATATTGTGGTAGTTACTTACTGATAGTTAGTAATTATTGGTCTGCCTCGAACGAGTCAAGGAATGAACAAACGGTTTTTTAATAAAAATAAATTTATTTAATAAAAACCGAATTACAATATTATTGAGCGAAGTCTAAGAACAGAATGAATCCATGGAATAGTACATTTTAAAAGTTTAAACAAAGGGAGTCATGTTGCATATTGCGCATAAGGCAGGTTAATACATCAGCATAATTTATTCTAGAATATTCTATACAAGTGCTGACACAGATCAATAGGACTTGTTGCTATGCATTAGTTTGGCTGACAAAGCATATATCTATAGGGTGGGCACCCTTAACTCCTCCCTCCCCAAGAGAGAAATCAGCTGGAGACAAATTTTTAGGTTCCAGATGATTTCGCCGTAATACTAGAATTTTCCTAAAGACTTTAAGTTTAACAACCACAAATGTTAAAGTTAATAGAAACATTATTACTATAATACTTATTGTCCATACACTTATATCGCGGGTTACCGAAATTTCACTTTTATCGACACTTTCACTATTGTATTTTGCACTATTTAGAATGTCCTTGATATCGGTGAGGTCCACGTCACGAAGATCTACTTGGCTATCTTCTATCTTAATTTCGTGCTGTAGTTCAGGCATAATTACAGGTCTCAACACCAAGCTCGCATCAGGCATCCTTGTTTCAGCTACCCTGCTTATGATTTTGTCTCCAATCTGTGTCTCACAGTTTCGGTTGGGGGTTACCAGAAATGTTCCTTTCAGACTATGTTTCATGACCTCATTGTTGCAATTTTCAGTGAGTATTAAATTTTTCTTCGTGAAGAGTAACCATATTCCATCGGCTATCGTGTGGCTTCTTACATCTTCTATTTGGATAAGGTTCTTATAGCATGCAGAATAGTTTTTAAGTAGCATTATTTGTTCTATGCATGTCGTGTCAGCGTATTGCACGATGTTATCTTCCTTACAGAGGACTCTATCTTCTTCAATCTGCTCGCACGGCGTAGATACAGGTCTGTATTTCAATCCATTCACTATAAGGTAGGGATATTTAGGGATTATGATAGTAGTTTGTGAAGTACTGGGATTGTATATAGGTATAGGGATAATTTTGTAATAATTATATGTGACCGTGTCTAACAAAGGAACTTCTAACACAAAAACTAACTTATTATTATCAGAATAAGATTTAAGAACTATAGTACTTTCTAATTTCGTAAGGTTATCCTTACCTACAGTATAAACTAACCTATAGTGTTTCTCTATTTCTAATAGTATTTTTAAAAGTTCTGTAGAATTAGTTATGGATTGGTGGAGAATGTGTATTCTACTAAAAGCTATTGCTGTTTCTGTCTCTTGTATTACGTTGTAAATAGTACGAAAGTTATTTAAGATTTGATATAGAGTATTCATTTGACTTACTATATTATGTATTTTAGACTGATTATATTGCAATGTTTGTAGTTGCGAAGTTTTAATATTCAATCGGACTATGTTGTTTTTCAAGTCATCAGAAATATTAACTAATTTGTCAAAGGCTTTTTGCATAAGTGACAATTTTCTTTCTACAGAATGTTCTCTATTTTTTAACTGACTAATATCCGAATTATATCGTATAGCGTCATCATTGTCTAAATTTCCTGAAATTAATTTAACAATAGAACCTAACGGGTTTATTAACCCTCTTTTTAGTCTTTTGCTGGGCATGATTTGTTTCAATCTATCTTTTGTAAGTTCCATAAAAGATTCTATCTGTAAAGTTAATCCTAAAAGTTCACTACGCGATTCCTTTTGCAAATAAATCATATCTTTTATTCTAAAATATTGGTTAATATTATTATCTAAATACATGTCTAAGGTTTCTAAATCTAACGTTTTAAAAATAGTCCAATGACTATTCTGAATCACTGCTGCACTTATCCGTATCGCTGCTATGCCAGGATTCTGAGTCATATCCTGCAGGTTTATGCTGTTTGCTGATTCCGCTAGGACCAGGAGCATCAGGATTGTTGGCCGCCACCTGCGGAGGGCGTTTTATATTTTTTATTGCCACTTTCGTATTTCTTTTTCTAAACTTTACCGGTACAATATTCCTATCTACTTCTCCTATTACTTCCGCTTTTTCATATCGTGGCATTTCCTTACCTTTCCGATTCCTAGTAGTTTTCATAAAAACTTTATCGCCTACCTTTAAATCTGGTGGTTTTTCACCGCCCTTTTTCTCTACAACTTTACTTTTATTTTCCTTTATTTTGTCACTAACATATTCGTATAAAACTTTGAGTCTTTTTCTATGATCCTGAACTAGTTTCTGTAAAAGATTTTTATCTCTATCTGTATCGAATGCATTTCCTGATTCTGTATGACCAAATACCATTTCAAATGGTGTAAAATTAGTTGCACTATGAATCGTATTATTGTATGCCATAATGGCGTAAGTCATTACGGATGCTGCGTCTTGATCGCTTTTTTCATATTTTGCTAATCTGTAAATTTCAAGTATTGTCGAATGAAAACGTTCTACTATACTCATTGAATTTGGATTATTCGGTGTCCCTACATGTATTTCAATTTTGTATAGACTCAATAATTCTTTAACTAGATTGTTATTAAATTCAGTTCCAGGGTCACTATTTATCTTTTTAGGTACCCCATAGATGCTAAAATATTTAATTAGTGCTTTAACTATTTCTGGTGTACTTCTATTCGGTACATTAAAGGCTTGCGCTATTTTACTAAATGCATCTACTATAGTTAAATAATAATTACTTTCTATATATAAAAAAAATCTATCAAACTAACGTGAAATTTTTATCACTTTACTTACTATTACGATATGCTACGTGCCAGATGGGCCTTTTCTAATCCCTATGATTACACGAAACACATATAAAGATCACCAGGAAAATTCGAAGCAAAAAGTTTGCAGGAAAGTGAAAAGATTTACTCACATGACCCGTTGTTTTTCCGCTGTCCTTCTGTGATCGGTGAAACTGCTCAGCTTGCTCTGCGTCGTGGTTTCTCTTGACGAATTTATTTGGTTCGCTGACCCGTTTAATCGTTAAGACGAACGTTAGAGTCTTCTCGGTGTCCGAAAATTTTATTCGCGATAGCACAGAGGACCCAAACGACAAGGTCACTTACCGGCTGCGCCAGTCAAGGAATGAACAAACGGTTTTTTAATAAAAATAAATTTATTTAATAAAAACCGAATTACAATATTATTGAGCGAAGTCTAAGAACAGAATGAATCCATGGAATAGTACATTTTAAAAGTAAGTTTAAACAAAGGGAGTCATGTTGCATATTGCGCATAAGGCAGGTTAATACATCAGCATAATTTATTCTAGAATATTCTATACAAGTGCTGACACAGATCAATAGGACTTGTTGCTATGCATTAGTTTGGCTGACAAAGCATATATCTATAGGGTGGGCACCCTTAACTCCTCCCTCCCCAAGAGAGAAATCAGCTGGAGACAAATTTTTAGGTTCCAGATGATTTCGCCGTAATACTAGAATTTTCCTAAAGACTTTAAGTTTAACAACCACAAATGTTAAAGTTAATAGAAACATTATTACTATAATACTTATTGTCCATACACTTATATCGCGGGTTACCGAAATTTCACTTTTATCGACACTTTCACTATTGTATTTTGCACTATTTAGAATGTCCTTGATATCGGTGAGGTCCACGTCACGAAGATCTACTTGGCTATCTTCTATCTTAATTTCGTGCTGTAGTTCAGGCATAATTACAGGTCTCAACACCAAGCTCGCATCAGGCATCCTTGTTTCAGCTACCCTGCTTATGATTTTGTCTCCAATCTGTGTCTCACAGTTTCGGTTGGGGGTTACCAGAAATGTTCCTTTCAGACTATGTTTCATGACCTCATTGTTGCAATTTTCAGTGAGTATTAAATTTTTCTTCGTGAAGAGTAACCATATTCCATCGGCTATCGTGTGGCTTCTTACATCTTCTATTTGGATAAGGTTCTTATAGCATGCAGAATAGTTTTTAAGTAGCATTATTTGTTCTATGCATGTCGTGTCAGCGTATTGCACGATGTTATCTTCCTTACAGAGGACTCTATCTTCTTCAATCTGCTCGCACGGCGTAGATACAGGTCTGTATTTCAATCCATTCACTATAAGGTAGGGATATTTAGGGATTATGATAGTAGTTTGTGAAGTACTGGGATTGTATATAGGTATAGGGATAATTTTGTAATAATTATATGTGACCGTGTCTAACAAAGGAACTTCTAACACAAAAACTAACTTATTATTATCAGAATAAGATTTAAGAACTATAGTACTTTCTAATTTCGTAAGGTTATCCTTACCTACAGTATAAACTAACCTATAGTGTTTCTCTATTTCTAATAGTATTTTTAAAAGTTCTGTAGAATTAGTTATGGATTGGTGGAGAATGTGTATTCTACTAAAAGCTATTGCTGTTTCTGTCTCTTGTATTACGTTGTAAATAGTACGAAAGTTATTTAAGATTTGATATAGAGTATTCATTTGACTTACTATATTATGTATTTTAGACTGATTATATTGCAATGTTTGTAGTTGCGAAGTTTTAATATTCAATCGGACTATGTTGTTTTTCAAGTCATCAGAAATATTAACTAATTTGTCAAAGGCTTTTTGCATAAGTGACAATTTTCTTTCTACAGAATGTTCTCTATTTTTTAACTGACTAATATCCGAATTATATCGTATAGCGTCATCATTGTCTAAATTTCCTGAAATTAATTTAACAATAGAACCTAACGGGTTTATTAACCCTCTTTTTAGTCTTTTGCTGGGCATGATTTGTTTCAATCTATCTTTTGTAAGTTCCATAAAAGATTCTATCTGTAAAGTTAATCCTAAAAGTTCACTACGCGATTCCTTTTGCAAATAAATCATATCTTTTATTCTAAAATATTGGTTAATATTATTATCTAAATACATGTCTAAGGTTTCTAAATCTAACGTTTTAAAAATAGTCCAATGACTATTCTGAATCACTGCTGCACTTATCCGTATCGCTGCTATGCCAGGATTCTGAGTCATATCCTGCAGGTTTATGCTGTTTGCTGATTCCGCTAGGACCAGGAGCATCAGGATTGTTGGCCGCCACCTGCGGAGGGCGTTTTATATTTTTTATTGCCACTTTCGTATTTCTTTTTCTAAACTTTACCGGTACAATATTCCTATCTACTTCTCCTATTACTTCCGCTTTTTCATATCGTGGCATTTCCTTACCTTTCCGATTCCTAGTAGTTTTCATAAAAACTTTATCGCCTACCTTTAAATCTGGTGGTTTTTCACCGCCCTTTTTCTCTACAACTTTACTTTTATTTTCCTTTATTTTGTCACTAACATATTCGTATAAAACTTTGAGTCTTTTTCTATGATCCTGAACTAGTTTCTGTAAAAGATTTTTATCTCTATCTGTATCGAATGCATTTCCTGATTCTGTATGACCAAATACCATTTCAAATGGTGTAAAATTAGTTGCACTATGAATCGTATTATTGTATGCCATAATGGCGTAAGTCATTACGGATGCTGCGTCTTGATCGCTTTTTTCATATTTTGCTAATCTGTAAATTTCAAGTATTGTCGAATGAAAACGTTCTACTATACTCATTGAATTTGGATTATTCCGTGTCCCTACATGTATTTCAATTTTGTATAGACTCAATAATTCTTTAACTAGATTGTTATTAAATTCAGTTCCAGGGTCACTATTTATCTTTTTAGGTACCCCATAGATGCTAAAATATTTAATTAGTGCTTTAACTATTTCTGGTGTACTTCTATTCGGTACATTAAAGGCTTGCGCTATTTTACTAAATGCATCTACTATAGTTAAATAATAATTACTTTCTATATATAAAAAAAATCTATCAAACTAACGTGAAATTTTTATCACTTTACTTACTATTACGATATGCTACGTGCCAGATGGGCCTTTTCTAATCCCTATGATTACACGAAACACATATAAAGATCACCAGGAAAATTCGAAGCAAAAAGTTTGCAGGAAAGTGAAAAGATTTACTCACATGACCCGTTGTTTTTCCGCTGTCCTTCTGTGATCGGTGAAACTGCTCAGCTTGCTCTGCGTCGTGGTTTCTCTTGACGAATTTATTTGGTTCGCTGACCCGTTTAATCGTTAAGACGAACGTTAGAGTCTTCTCGGTGTCCGAAAATTTTATTCGCGATAGCACAGAGGACCCAAACGACAAGGTCACTTACCGGCTGCGCCAGTCAAGGAATGAACAAACGGTTTTTTAATAAAAATAAATTTATTTAATAAAAACCGAATTACAATATTATTGAGCGAAGTCTAAGAACAGAATGAATCCATGGAATAGTACATTTTAAAAGTTTAAACAAAGGGAGTCATGTTGCATATTGCGCATAAGGCAGGTTAATACATCAGCATAATTTATTCTAGAATATTCTATACAAGTGCTGACACAGATCAATAGGACTTGTTGCTATGCATTAGTTTGGCTGACAAAGCATATATCTATAGGGTGGGCACCCTTAACTCCTCCCTCCCCAAGAGAGAAATCAGCTGGAGACAAATTTTTAGGTTCCAGATGATTTCGCCGTAATACTAGAATTTTCCTAAAGACTTTAAGTTTAACAACCACAAATGTTAAAGTTAATAGAAACATTATTACTATAATACTTATTGTCCATACACTTATATCGCGGGTTACCGAAATTTCACTTTTATCGACACTTTCACTATTGTATTTTGCACTATTTAGAATGTCCTTGATATCGGTGAGGTCCACGTCACGAAGATCTACTTGGCTATCTTCTATCTTAATTTCGTGCTGTAGTTCAGGCATAATTACAGGTCTCAACACCAAGCTCGCATCAGGCATCCTTGTTTCAGCTACCCTGCTTATGATTTTGTCTCCAATCTGTGTCTCACAGTTTCGGTTGGGGGTTACCAGAAATGTTCCTTTCAGACTATGTTTCATGACCTCATTGTTGCAATTTTCAGTGAGTATTAAATTTTTCTTCGTGAAGAGTAACCATATTCCATCGGCTATCGTGTGGCTTCTTACATCTTCTATTTGGATAAGGTTCTTATAGCATGCAGAATAGTTTTTAAGTAGCATTATTTGTTCTATGCATGTCGTGTCAGCGTATTGCACGATGTTATCTTCCTTACAGAGGACTCTATCTTCTTCAATCTGCTCGCACGGCGTAGATACAGGTCTGTATTTCAATCCATTCACTATAAGGTAGGGATATTTAGGGATTATGATAGTAGTTTGTGAAGTACTGGGATTGTATATAGGTATAGGGATAATTTTGTAATAATTATATGTGACCGTGTCTAACAAAGGAACTTCTAACACAAAAACTAACTTATTATTATCAGAATAAGATTTAAGAACTATAGTACTTTCTAATTTCGTAAGGTTATCCTTACCTACAGTATAAACTAACCTATAGTGTTTCTCTATTTCTAATAGTATTTTTAAAAGTTCTGTAGAATTAGTTATGGATTGGTGGAGAATGTGTATTCTACTAAAAGCTATTGCTGTTTCTGTCTCTTGTATTACGTTGTAAATAGTACGAAAGTTATTTAAGATTTGATATAGAGTATTCATTTGACTTACTATATTATGTATTTTAGACTGATTATATTGCAATGTTTGTAGTTGCGAAGTTTTAATATTCAATCGGACTATGTTGTTTTTCAAGTCATCAGAAATATTAACTAATTTGTCAAAGGCTTTTTGCATAAGTGACAATTTTCTTTCTACAGAATGTTCTCTATTTTTTAACTGACTAATATCCGAATTATATCGTATAGCGTCATCATTGTCTAAATTTCCTGAAATTAATTTAACAATAGAACCTAACGGGTTTATTAACCCTCTTTTTAGTCTTTTGCTGGGCATGATTTGTTTCAATCTATCTTTTGTAAGTTCCATAAAAGATTCTATCTGTAAAGTTAATCCTAAAAGTTCACTACGCGATTCCTTTTGCAAATAAATCATATCTTTTATTCTAAAATATTGGTTAATATTATTATCTAAATACATGTCTAAGGTTTCTAAATCTAACGTTTTAAAAATAGTCCAATGACTATTCTGAATCACTGCTGCACTTATCCGTATCGCTGCTATGCCAGGATTCTGAGTCATATCCTGCAGGTTTATGCTGTTTGCTGATTCCGCTAGGACCAGGAGCATCAGGATTGTTGGCCGCCACCTGCGGAGGGCGTTTTATATTTTTTATTGCCACTTTCGTATTTCTTTTTCTAAACTTTACCGGTACAATATTCCTATCTACTTCTCCTATTACTTCCGCTTTTTCATATCGTGGCATTTCCTTACCTTTCCGATTCCTAGTAGTTTTCATAAAAACTTTATCGCCTACCTTTAAATCTGGTGGTTTTTCACCGCCCTTTTTCTCTACAACTTTACTTTTATTTTCCTTTATTTTGTCACTAACATATTCGTATAAAACTTTGAGTCTTTTTCTATGATCCTGAACTAGTTTCTGTAAAAGATTTTTATCTCTATCTGTATCGAATGCATTTCCTGATTCTGTATGACCAAATACCATTTCAAATGGTGTAAAATTAGTTGCACTATGAATCGTATTATTGTATGCCATAATGGCGTAAGTCATTACGGATGCTGCGTCTTGATCGCTTTTTTCATATTTTGCTAATCTGTAAATTTCAAGTATTGTCGAATGAAAACGTTCTACTATACTCATTGAATTTGGATTATTCGGTGTCCCTACATGTATTTCAATTTTGTATAGACTCAATAATTCTTTAACTAGATTGTTATTAAATTCAGTTCCAGGGTCACTATTTATCTTTTTAGGTACCCCATAGATGCTAAAATATTTAATTAGTGCTTTAACTATTTCTGGTGTACTTCTATTCGGTACATTAAAGGCTTGCGCTATTTTACTAAATGCATCTACTATAGTTAAATAATAATTACTTTCTATATATAAAAAAAATCTATCAAACTAACGTGAAATTTTTATCACTTTACTTACTATTACGATATGCTACGTGCCAGATGGGCCTTTTCTAATCCCTATGATTACACGAAACACATATAAAGATCACCAGGAAAATTCGAAGCAAAAAGTTTGCAGGAAAGTGAAAAGATTTACTCACATGACCCGTTGTTTTTCCGCTGTCCTTCTGTGATCGGTGAAACTGCTCAGCTTGCTCTGCGTCGTGGTTTCTCTTGACGAATTTATTTGGTTCGCTGACCCGTTTAATCGTTAAGACGAACGTTAGAGTCTTCTCGGTGTCCGAAAATTTTATTCGCGATAGCACAGAGGACCCAAACGACAAGGTCACTTACCGGCTGCGCCAGTCAAGGAATGAACAAACGGTTTTTTAATAAAAATAAATTTATTTAATAAAAACCGAATTACAATATTATTGAGCGAAGTCTAAGAACAGAATGAATCCATGGAATAGTACATTTTAAAAGTTTAAACAAAGGGAGTCATGTTGCATATTGCGCATAAGGCAGGTTAATACATCAGCATAATTTATTCTAGAATATTCTATACAAGTGCTGACACAGATCAATAGGACTTGTTGCTATGCATTAGTTTGGCTGACAAAGCATATATCTATAGGGTGGGCACCCTTAACTAACGCGACTCCTTATTGACTTGTTTGGCTTATGTTCGAACTTAAAAAATATTTTTATACTCGTCTACCAAATTTTACGACTACGCGACGTCCCCAAAACCGTCGACAGCGTCTCCAGACAATAGCCCAAGGGGTAGGCAAGTTGATACAAATGTTGATACGAAGTCAAAAAAGAAGTAATGACAGGTCTCAGTGCTCATTTAGAGAAGCGTTTTGAAATAAACGTTTTTCTATCCAAAGGATACTCCATCTTAAAGCCCCGGTGTAAAAAAATGGGGCAGCAACACGCAAGTGATACCTCTGGCATTGCAAGCGTCCATAAGCTACAGTAACTGCTTAATATCAGGCGGGCCGTATGCTTGTTTGCCAGCCAAGTAGTATAAAAAAAACATGTGGGCGGTCTTTGCGGACTTCCAGTAGAAGTGACTATTAAGTAATGCGTGCGGTGCTGATGACGCGAGTACCATGATTATTGTTCACCCTAAAAGTCCTCAACCGCCTAAAGAAGTTTTCACTTCAATAACTTCTGCAATCCTTCTCCGTATAAACTTTCATCATCATCATCATCTCAACCCATAAACGTCCCACTGCTGGGCAACTCCTCCATAAATTCGGAGTGATATTAGCCTACTATACCACGCTGGCCAGACGGGTTGGTATAGGGTTTTATTTTGAGTTTTTCCTCTCTTGCAGTGGATATTATCTAGCTGAATGACGGGATGGAATGGAGTGGTGACATTTTAATATAATTATGACGTTACGAGTTAGTGTACAAGTATGGTTATAATTGCGTAATTTAAAACGACAATAAGCTCCGTTTATGAGGGTCGTGGGTTTTAATTAAAGTTTTGTGATATTTAACATTTTATTGTCATTAGTTTTAGGGTTCCTTATCCTGTGAGCACAGAGAAAATTTTGTAAATAAATATATTATTTCATTGAACCTTTCTTTCTTTGTCCCTCTAAAGTGGGTATAGAGAACAAGCCCTGTGCTATGGTTCTATCAATCAATCAGCCTATCGCAGTCCACTGCTGGACATAGGCCTCTCCTAACACGCGCCACAGCACACGGTCAGGCCTCCGTCACTCCATGTACTTGCGCGCTATAATTACCTACGGCTCGTCGTACCCTCGACGGACCAAATTCAATGCGGTTTTCGCAAGCGAAGCGCACGCACGTTGTTCAATTTATATCGTTCTATTAGTTTTTTCTACACTAAAATTTAATAACCGAGAATTTAGAAAGGGTAAGAAATTTATATAAAAATAAAACACGAAGGTAGGTACGTGTTTTATTTTTATATAAATTTATTTTACCTACATACTGACCTTTATGATTATGTTTTAGAATATTGCACAGTCAACAATTTTAATCTACCACCTATAGTCAGAACATATTCACAATTCTCAATAAAATAGGCACAAATAGTTATTTATGTTAATTTAATTATATCAAAGAGGCAGTCCCGCGATTGCTGTGGGATCGCGCAGTGCGAAGCAATCACAACTGTACGCTCGAGCATTTAGGCACATTTTAGCATGCAGCGGTTGCTGACGCGACAGAGTAGGCTATTATAGCAGTAGGTATTGGTAATTTTCTTCTGAGTGAAGTATCTGTTACGTAGTAACTCTTTAGTAATCTGTGACACGGTCCTCCGCCTTCCGCATCCAGTGCGTCCAAGCGACCTTTTGTAGGTCGTCGATCCACCTACTGTCACTGTTACAAACATATAATTAACGGACACAATGTACACCCAGACTCAATACAACCTTTTATTTATTACACAATTTTTTGTTTTGTGCGGGGATCGAACCCACAACACGCCGCGCAGTGGTAAATGGCGAGGTAACTATTCGCTGAACCAATCGTGCATTATAGTATAATTTACATTGTAGCATGCGTAACGGCCAAATATGTGATACTTAAATCAAAGTCAAACTCATTCATCATCATAGATCAAATACATTATACTTATGAACGTCATAAAAACAAATGCCAGCAAACTTTTTTCCTACGGCCTTAACAATTGCAATCAAACTTAAAGTCATTTATTCATTTAGATCAAATACATGATACTTATGAACCTCAAAATAAACAAAAGTCAGCATATTTTTTTCCTACAGCGAATTCGCTGACATGGGTAGAGCCTAGAGAAGAATTGGCAAGAAACTCTGGCTACTCTTTTAATAATATCTTTGTAACTAACCATATTTAACGCAATTTACGAATATTATTATTATTGAAATATACGGAACCCATCATAAAAAACACAGCTTGTTCATAATTAATTCATTACCTACTTATATAATTATTATTCTCCAACATGGCTGTACCTAAGTAATGATTAGTGCGGTTGTTTATTTTGGTAATAATAATTCTTGTTAGGGCAAGTATTAAGTACAACTACGTAGGTACTTAGTACACTTCATTATATTTATTAGTGAAAGATCTTCTTAGCGTGTCGATGGCAATCTAAATTGTGTCAGCCCAGAACCTACTAGCTACGAGTTTTGCATTTTCAGTAGCGTCCATAAGCTCCTCTAAGGTGCAGGTATCAGGGCACGCGGGGCATGATATCAAGTGCCCCATGGTTTGTGGCTCAGCACCACATTTACACATAAAGTGAAAGATTACTTGGATTAAGTATATAGGTAGGTCTACCTTTTTATTTTTTATACTACATATTAAGAAGGCAAACAAGCATACGGCCAGCCTGATGGTAAGAGGTCACCGTTCAACACCACCCTTGGAAAGAATCCTTACTTATATTATGTGAAAGTTTGTGAGAATGGATGGTAGATGGATGGATGGATGTTACATCCGTTACTCTTTCACGTAAAAACTACTAAACAGATCTGGATGAAATTTGGCACAGAGATAGATTATGGTTTGGAATAACACATAGGCTACTTTTTGCAGCGATAACTGACATCCACGAGGGCGGAGCCACGGGCAACAGCTAGTATCTGATAAAGTTCTCAATTTCAAAGTTGAGATTTGAAAACGGAATCAATATAGGTACTAAGGGTGTCCACACAAGTTCGATAATCGGTGACCGACATTTTGTAGCAGAAAAAAATGTCCTAAAAAATGTCGGTCAGAAATAACAAACAAATTACCTAGCTATGTGTGAAATCAGCTCGAATATCAGTCATCGATTTTGTTTTCTTGTTAAAACAAGAAGTTTGTAATCTATTATGTTGTGTCTAATGGTTTATAGGTAATATACAATGATTTCGTCGGATTTCCCAACCGGCTCGTTGGTCTAGGGGTATGATTTTCGCTTAGGGTGCGAGAGGTCCCGGGTTCAAATCCCGGACGAGCCCAAATTTCTTTTTGTAATTGTTACCATGTAATCTAAAGTTGTTTTTATCTTTTTTATTTTTATTTTATTATTTTTATTTTATATTTGATTTTTATTTAGCTGACCCAGCAAACGTTGTTTTGCTACAAAAAAATAGGGGTTGATAGAGGAGGGGTGAAAATCAAGGGTTGTATGTATTTTTTAATGCTGAATGACAAAAAAATAAAAACAAAAAAAGTTGTCTAAAAAATTAAATAAAAGAATTTGGGGTGCACCACCCTTAACATTTAGGGGGATGAAAAATAGATGTTGTCCGATTCTCAGACCTACCCAATATGCACACAAAAATTCACGAAAATCGGTCGAGCCGTTTCGGAGGAGTTCAAAGTTGAACACTATCACACGAGAATTTTATATATTAGATAATAATGAGAACTTTATCATATTCTTATATTATTATTCTCATTACATAATTGATGATTGCTAAATTGTTATAGGTATGTGTTTTATAATAATGTATTTTTGTTGATTGATTCTCATCTTATGCCTGTGCAGCTGCGTTAGGCACCATCTTGTGGTTTTGTAGTACAACATATTTTAAAAGTAAATTATAATGCGATACATACATTTTATAAATTCGATGTGTTAAAGCGCCATCTAGTGTCTAATATTGAATATTTATTAAACATTGCGCTTTGTAATATGTAGATGTCGCTATAATGTTATTTTACGCAGCTTAATTAAATAAAACAAAAATTCATTAAAAATGTTTATTCATGAATTAATCAGAAACATGAAAGACGTTAAGCACCAAACCATTTTTTTTGTAAAATGTTTTCAATCTCTTTTCTAAAACCAACACAAAAACAAACATAAAATAAATAAAAAATCTAGTTTGCAGCAGTCTGGTAGTAGGTGGGTTACTACCTACACCATATTTATGTACAGTGTTTTTTATCCACTATTCCTTTGTAAATTGCCTATATAATAAAATATCATTTTTTCCCATGTTTATTGTAAATTAGTTTATGCATCATCCAACAGATGGCTCTAAACCGTGAATTATATAAAAGTGAAGCATTTTGTTTTGCATTCTAACCGCGAGACACGGAAAAATATAAATTCACTGATACTCAAATATCGATTTTCAAAAAAGAAAAACCAATATCAATTTAACACTTTAATCAAGAAATGAACTTAAAAAATGATTACTATTTTCATTATGTTTTTTTAAAAAGTATTCAATATCGATCGATGTTCAAGTAAAGCAAAATTGTAGACGTTTAAATACTCGACATGAAATAATCATCGGCAGGACAGGGCTCATTAGAGTTAATAGGTTTGTACTTATAAATTTTGCCTTTAGTACCTATTACAATATTATTATGTTTATCAAACGCCATGCCCGTAATTTTAAAACCTAATTGTCCAATTTTTACTGGCAATATGCTCTTCGTAAACAGTCTAAATAGTGATCCTTTTACAGCAACTATGGCTTCATCATTATTGTTTAATTGCAGGATATATTTGAGTTCTCTGGTAAAGCCTTTGTATTGAATAGGTTCGTATAGATCCGTAGAGAAAAAGTACAATCTTCCATCAACATATTCGTAAAAAGCGTTGCTTTTAGAATCCAGAATAAAGCTGTATGCTTTAGGAATTTTCTCATACCGTTTCACAGCAGCGGATCCATTCATAAATCTAAAAATTTCATGGTTAGATCCCGTTGTTATGTACATTTGATTTTCTGTTTTATCTATAAAGATACTGCGGACGTCATCATCTCCAATAGGCCTCTCTGCAGTGATTTCAGTTCTCGAATAGTCGTAAGTCACTAATCCTTGATTTGTTCCAATGTATATTATGTTATTAACCGTATCAATAGCTACACATTGACCGAGTAAATCGTCAGAAACTGGCAATTCTTTAATGCCTAAAGAGCCATGTTTTAAAAGATGTATTCCTTTCGTGTAGTTTCTTTTATGCAGGATGAAGAATATGTGGTCCGCTCGTGTGTCTATCACCATTCCTGTTGGATATCCATCGATAGTAGCAATTAATTGTCTTTTATAGAATTCATTTCCGATTTTGATCCTTTCACATTTTTCTGTGTTATAGCCATGGATCAAAATGGCGACAATAGGAATGACTGTTATGAAGGTTTTCATTGTAAAGATAGTTGCATGACAAACGCCTTTGTATCTGAAAAAAAAAACAAAAAAAAAGTTAAAGAAATAGTGTTTTGACTGTTAAAGATAGTACCTGTTTAAACATAGTCAGGATTTGCAGAAGTAGTGGCGATTAGTCGTCTCACAGAAGCTGCAAAACTCTATGCAAATATCTAACAAATCTTCACTGATCACTGGTTTTTATTCTTCACAAACACTTTTTACAAGAGAGAATTGTTATTGTAACTGTTTTTAGCCAGAGATATATGCCGCTGAATGGTGGGTCTTCACGAATAATTCCAAAAATTCACTGAACCATCCGAGTAGCAGTGAAACGACTCACAAATTATAAGCCTAGATTTAATAGTGCAAACGCTTCCAATTCAAAAAAAACTAATTCTAAACTTCTGCAACTACACGATAAAGTAATTAGAATTCAATAAAATTTATTCTTACTTTGCGTCAGATTTAGAACTTCCTTTCATAGTGAAATAGACATATATTATTTAAATATTAATATAAAATCTAGTTCACCTTTCTCGTTGTATGCTCGTTTCAGCTGTTATAAAAAGACTGCTGGATATTGGCCCCTGTTTCTCTTTATAAAACATTTGCCATTGTGTCATATGTCTTAGCTTGTAAACACCTACCGGTGTTGATATAAGGCTGACATTTAATACAGGATGGATGTAATTTTGCTTTAGGTTTTAGCTTTCTTTAATTTAGGAGGATATTAGACAACCAGAATTTAGAGAGAACTTGTACAAATCCGAAAATCGCACGTAAATAATAATTTATTGTCTAGGTTTTTGTACACCATTGAAAAAGAATATAAAAAAAAAGAATGTTTAACAAATTAGGTAGGTCCCATAGATCCGGGTGCACCTTACTTGAAATAATTCTGCCAGCGTCTATCATTCCGCTGTACCTACTGGCAGTAGTAGGTCTTTCTTCTTATAAAGCAAAGAATAAGCAAAGAATTTCTCAGGCATTCTTATCTAATTCAAATGAAGTTGTGAATAATGGGGATTCGTTAAAATGTCTTTCGATAATGAGGATGAATCCCGAAAGAGACAGGTACAACACATGCATTTGAAATTAAACCAAAATATTTGATGTATTGCTAATAAAAGTAGTATTTTACAAGGTAAATTTCATTTCATTTCATTTTCATTTCAATAAACGACCCTTCGTCCTGTTTCTGTGGTTTTTCGGTGTAGTTTTTACTAATTTGAATACACACTTAGGCACCGTAAAACATCACACTGCTAGCGCTGCGAAGCAACTAAGAGCGAAACTGTGCCCCAAATTGATTAGAACCCAGTTTAATTGATTAGTTCGTGTCGTTTTTAAAGCAGTGATCGCGCATCTATGTTATATTTGACTGAAGCATCAGCCTCTTAACGAGAGATTTCTTCTGGAAGATTTCCCCTTAGTTATTTCAAGAGGGCATTTAGAAAGGCCGCTCTGCTATTACCTGCTCGTCTACCGTCTGCTTTCTGCTGCCTGTATACCTTCCTCGCATGAAGCTTACTTTAAAATTATTTGCTCAAGTTGTCAGCAGCTTGTGCTCTTAAATATTATTTAATTAACGGGTATTATTAGGCTCCAGTAGCTTTGTTGGTCATTAGCACCAGTGGGATTGAAAGGAAGTATCTATTCCAATAGGATTGCTTTTGATGGTAGTCTCTAATCGTTAGAGACATTTTAATAATTTAAAAAAATAGTTCAAGTCTTTTTATTACATATTGCAATACATTTTCATACCGGGTTAAAATGTAAATGATTAAGTTTACTGTCAAGAAATGCCATGAAAATACTGATATTTTAATGACACAAACAAACATTTCTTGACACAAACTATACAGACATAACTAGATACAAAACCAGACTTAGGACTGATCTTAAGTCTGGTTTTGTGACTAGCAAATAGCAATAGACCCTATAATAGCTGCTCACATATCGATACTTCTATACCTTATATTATAAAGAGAAAAAAAGTATGTATTTTAATATTTTTGATTGGACCAATTTAAAAAAAATCTTTTACCTATCTTCTTCTTATCGTTTGTTTAGTAGTCAACCTGGTGACAGAGTTATTTAGATCGCCCATATTTAGGCCTCTGTCGTGATCTAACGACTATCAACAGTCGGGACCGACTTTTAACGTGCCCTCCGAAGCAAGGAGACGCTCAGATGAAATACCACTATGCGGTCACCCATCTATACCATGGCTTTGGTGCTTAACCCGCTGATCGTTTACCGAACAGCGAGTGCACCTGGCTATGAGCGCCTCATTTTTACCTACATTATCATCGAGTAATATAGGCTATATTTTATAAAAATTTCCACCCGTACGAAGCCGGAACGCGCTGCTAGTTATAAAGAAAGGCGAGAAAGTTTCGGATTATATCAACAAAGAGAGCATTCTACATTGTTGTTATAAAAAATCATACAGCCTGTATAAAAAATTAATAATTAGTAATCTATCTGTGATGAAATGTATGTAACTATGACAAAGGAGATTGTCATCGATTTAAGAAAAATAGCTCTATTGTATCTATCGAAACATAGACATCTCATTGCTCTTGGATACTTTGTTCGTGTTCGGTGTACATCTTGTTTTGAAAATTCAAGGTATGTCTTTAAATGTATTACCTACATTTTTCTTCATAACTACTCTTTTTTGTTTTGCCTTTGTTTTACTTTGTATTGTGCCTATTCTTTTATTATATATTGTCATTCGTGAGACATGGGAATTTACTTTAAATGAATCATATTTTTAATTGCTTAGATTATATCAATAATATTAGATGTAAATGTATTAAGTTTAGAATTTTTATTCATTTAAGTTAAGTGTCTGTGAAGGGTCGATAAGCAAGTACCGGACTTGTACTTATATGTTTGACTAGCTGTTGCCCGCGGCTTCGCCCATGTGGATGACAATATCGCGATAAAAGTAGCTTATTTGCTATTCCAGACTATGATCTACCACTATGCCAAATTTTATCCAGATCCGTTCAGTAGTTTTTACGTGAAATAGTAACAAACACACATCCGTATATCTTCACAAATTTTCAAATTTATAATGTTAGTAGGAACCTCAGGTGGCATCAATGGAAAATTTACTTTGTGTAATTTAAATGTACTAATCAAATGATTTACCATCTGCTAACAGTGAAGGATAAAATCGTGAGGAAACCCACATGTCTTAGGAGAAATTCTAAAGGCATGTGTGATTCACCAATCCTCATTAGACCAGCAAGTGTGGTTTTAGGCCTTAACCTTGTCTGCTCTCTTCATAGAGGATAGAAGGCCTGCTTCTCTAGACAAGTGGCATAAAAGGTAGTTCAATCGAATAGAATAGAATGCAAATGTATGGGATTTGACGAAAATTTACGATGTTATTATATTACGCTTATGTCAGATTTCATACATTTGATTTCACATACATTTGATACATTTGTTCTATTCGATTTTGACACGGTCTTCGGCTTTTCGCATTCAGCTATGAGAATATTATGTAGTAAACTTGGTTTCTGAAAGGCTCATCATCATCATGTCAACCTATAAACGTCCCACTGCTGGGCACGGGTCTCTTCCATATACTTGGAGGGATATTGGCCTACTATCCACGCTGGCCAGACGGGTTGGTATAGGGTTTTGTGTCGAGTTTTCCATCTCTTGCAGTGGATATTTTCTGCCTAACTTACTCCCTTAGTCTTACGACACCCTTGTGATGAAAGGGGGTGGAGATATTTGTATTCTTAATTAGACACCACACGGATCTAAAAAGCTAATCAATGCAAAAATCAAATTAGCTGTCTCTGCTGTCTCTTCTGTACGACGACCTGGTGAAGGTTGCGGGTAGCTGATGGATAAGGTCAGCTCAGGACCTAATGCTAATCTGTGGGCTGAGATTATGATGAGTGAGAATCGTTTTTCTTTACTATAGTAAAGGTTGGGTGGCATACAAGCATATGACCTGCCTGATGCCATATTAGCCTATAGGTATCACTTGTGTGTTGTCGACCCATTTTTTTACATTAGGGGTTTAAGATCATCATATCAACCCATAAACGCCTCACTGCTTTGCACGGGTCTCCTCCGTACACTTGGATGGAGGGATATTAGCCTACTACACCACGCTGGCCAGACGGATTGGTAGGGATGGTATTGGATAGGGTTTTATTTCGAGTTTTCTTTCTCTTGCAGTGGATATTATCTGCCTGACTTATTCCTTTAGTCGACACCCTCGGGATGGAAAGGGGTGGTGAAATTTTTTATTCTTAATCAGTCACCCACCACAGGAATGAATTGTATGCGTATTGTTCATCACCCACCACACGGACCCACATACGCTTTAAGATACTCGTAGAGTATCCCTAAATTAGAAAAATATTTATTTCAAAACGCATCCCTAAATGAGCTCTGGAGACCTGTACTCACACACAGAAACACAAATACATTCTTGTGTGTGTAGTAATTTTCCTATGGCAAAAACAAGGTGGAAATACGACCTGGCAAAGGTTGTGGAGAAGGTCAGCCGTTGGAGAAGGTCAGCTCAGGACCCATATCCAGCAATGGATGTATTTTATCTGAGATTATGGCAAAGATATGTTTCATGAATATGCGTCGTCTTTTGTTTGTTGACATTGTTATTAATAAACAAATCTGTTAATATTATTTATCAGATTTGTTTAGAATATTTTATAAGATATGTGTGGGTTTCCTCACGATGTTTTTCTTTCACTGTTAGCAGATGGAAAATCATTTATTTATTATGATTCAATTGTAAATAATATTGTGAGACAATTATTTTCTCATTCATAGTATTTCAACATGTGGAGAGGCAGGTATGCACTGACTATTTGAAGTCTAAAACATCTTTATCTAAAGTAACATTAGACAAGTATGTGTTAATAAAGACCTTTCAGCTTTCTCGATAGAGTAAACTCTTGTCCAGCGGTGGGACACATCGCCCACCGGCAAAAAATAGCCATTACATAAAAACTCTGTTTTGATAGAAATATTTTAAAACTCTATCAGCTGATAATAATAATGTCCTCCTAACCGAATTTCGGTCACGGTGGTGAATCTCAACGGAGATTAGCCATCTGCAAACACAAGAACACTCGTACTTTGTGTAGTCCGTTAGGACAGCAATCCGATACGACCAGAGAGAAATCAGGCGTAGGACCAACGGCTTTACGTGCTATCCGAGGCACGGGGGATAAACACCGCCAATTTCTTTCTGAATTTCTGAAATTCTTTATAGAAAAATCCAATATTCGTCACTGGAAAGGCAAAATTACTTCTGTCATACAAAGTGGGCATAATTGAGTTATATACATATTCGGAATCAGCGATTTTTTCTGCGTCGATCTGCCTAGGAACCATTGCAATCAGAGCATTTTTGTGGCGTTTAAGTAACCTAAAAAAAGGTGCTGCTTTTTTTTCCTAATTACAGAAGCGACGCGTTTTTTGGCCAATTTTTCACTCATGTCGCTCAAGAAATATTTCCTGAATATTAAATATTAAGTTTGGCGCTTGAGTAAAATTGCCTTTGTGTAGCCTAAAAAAGAATGGCCTTTAAGTAATTTGTGCTTACCTTGAATGTAATAAAAATTCAGCTAAAGAAATTTTAACTGATTACGAAAAAAAAACATTTTAAGTAATTTTAGTTGAAGTTACTTAGTTATCCTATCGCCTCATGAGTCAAAATCCTAGACATGAGGAGTATAAAATATTTCCCTTGAAGTTATTTTGATACACCAACACGACACTAAAATTTATGCTAAAGAAATTTCATCCTACTCAAATTTACTAATAGTATTGTGTTCAGTACTTTTAAAATACAATCGTTGTTTACATTGGTGGCGTTTAAGAAAATTTGGCTTACTAAGTTATTGGGTCAAAATTACTGAAGCGCCACTTATCTTGGAAAGTAGTAAAAAAAACGAATTTCAACCACTTCCAGTAAACGCATGCTACAAATAGAATTATTTATAAAGTTATTTCATTGAAATCGGATGATTGTGTAAAAAGATATGATTTTTTTTCTAAAAATAAAAACTTTGATCGGCTTTATCTCGAAACAACCTATTTTCACTTCAGTAATTTTGCCTTTCCAGTGACGATATAATTTTTTGGCCCGACCCAGCAATCGAACCCATTTCGTGATGAGCAATCACACACATCGACCACTGAGCACCGAGGCAGTCATTCATCAATACGTCGTCAAAACGCAATTATGACATGTTATGACCCTGCTTTTGCCAAAGTATGATTGATATATGACGGATTGTAATTATTATGTCAGTTTTGTTGAATTGTATGCGTATTGTTTTGATGGACGACCTGGTTCAAAGTTCCTCAACTAGTAAATATTGTAGCATTGAATGAAGTTCACATTGTAAATCACTTGACTTAAATAACGTGAGTGACACCCCTGGTGTTGCAAACGTCCATAGGCTACGGTAACTGCTTACCATCAGGCGGGCCGTATGCTTGTTTGCCACCTTGGTAGTATTAAAAAAAAAAAAAAGTTACTGTAAGTAGTAGTAAAGTCGTGAGGTCTGAAATAGTAAGTAGAATAAAATAGTAGGAAGGTGACGCAGGCCTAAATATGGGCGATTTAAGCTCGCTAGTATAGTGCCCTACCTTATGGCGGACGTCAGAAGACCACAGCCAAATAACTATACACACAGCAATGTAGTTGTATGTGGGTACTGTGTGTGAGTACTGATCTCTAGTACTCATTTAGGGATGCGTTTTGAAAGAAATATTTTTATACGTATTCCTATCCCAGGGATACTCTATTTAAAATCCCTGGCGTAAAAAAATGGGTCGTTAACACGCAAGTTATACCTCTGATTTTGCACGCGTCTATAGGCTAAAAGTACTGTTTAACAACAGGCGGGCCATATGCTTGTTTGTCACCGAAGTAGTATATAAAAAACCATGATTACTCTTCATCTTCTCAACCAAAACACGTCCACTGTTGGATAAAGATTTCCCCAGCGTTCGGTCCTGAGATGACCTTATCCATCGGCTACCCGTAACCTTTACCAGGTCATCGTTGTTTTCACTACTCAGTTTTTTTTTAAATAAAAAAGAAACTCCCGCACTAGAGAACAAGCTCTGTGTCGCGGGGGACTTTACAAACATACAATTAACTGATACAAATTACACCCAGACTCAGAACACTTGGTGGGTCACACAAAGATTTGTCCTGTGTGGGAATCGAACCCACAACCTCGCGCACAGCAGCATACTGCGGCCACTGGACCACCAACGCAGTCATATTGTTGGACAAAGATTTCCACAGCGGTCCTGAGCTGACCTTATCCATCGGCTACCCGTAACCTTTACTAGGTCATCGTAGTTTTCACTACTCAGATGACGTTTGACGATAGGATACAGGTAATTAGTTTTGCATTGATCAGCTTTTTGGCGAGGACTATGTCCAATAGTGGACTGCCATAGGCTGATGATGACTACTATCGAATTTTTACCTTATAATTATCATGGGTTGAATTATACTATCGTGCTAACAAAAAGCAACGCAGCTGTATGATATAACTGTGTGAAAAAGGCTCCTAAAATTAAATATCATAGATGTCATTTTCCCGTAACCTATGCCATGCACTTGTGTCGTTCTTTCTTAGCAAGGCAGTACAGATCTCCAGCTTTATTTCTGGGTAAATAAAACCGGCCGGCTGATTCACTAAGAAACAGCGATCGCAAACTGACAGTTGTGATTGCTCGGTGACGGCACACACGATTGCGAACTTCGACGAACGTCAAAAAGGCTCGGTTTTCACTCTTACGGAATACCGATTTTCAATCTGACAGTCAGATTTTGCTGTTTTCGCGGTCGCTCGGTTTTCGCTCTTACGGAATACCCCAGTTGCCTGTTGCAAACTGTTATTAGGTTATTGTGTTAGATAAATTCTTAGTGATAACACAGTCAGGAAGTTGACCATGATACAGCACAGAATCTCGTAAAGTACTTATGTGAATTTTTGAGTCGGATTTCTCTCCCTCTCTCTTATCATCCCATCGGACTATGAGAGTGAAGGAAAAGCGAGTGAAAGCTGCTTGCGCATGTTCTTTTATACCCTATAAAAATTAAGTCCTGCATAGTTGGTTAATCTTCGACGAGATTAGGACTCGTGACCAAAATTTGGTTCATCATTATCATCTCAACCTAACGACGTCCACTGCTGAACGTAGGCCTCCCTCATATGTCTCCACAATGACTGATCCTGAGCTGCCCATAACCAGTGCTTTCCTGCAGCTCTGATGATGTCATCTGTCCACCTAGTGGGAGGTCGTCAAATCGGTTATCAGAACATTATTATAATTTGGCTAGTCTTTATTAAGACTTGCCAACGTGGATTTACACTTACAGCCTTACAAATAAAAATTTGTTATATCACATTTAGCTCATTCTTATACGAGGTATAGTTATACGAGTTATAAATTAAGAATAAATCAAAAATATTTTTTAACAAATAAAGCAGGTATAACTTTCGTATAACATACATCCGTTATGTCAAATTGCACGATTTGGCAACAGCACCACCAAAGAGAAACTTCATAAAAAAAACGTATTTTGTCTATGACAACTGAATCTATTTGTCAACAAAACTTTTTTCTACAGTTTTTAATTTTTAAATCTCATTGGTATTTTCCATAACATGAAGATGTTCGTTTATAGTATGTGGCATGTAAATGTCATCGATTTTTTTCTTTAATATAGACTGCTGAGTCAAACCGTGAATGTCCACAGCATCTTCTTGCACTTGAAGGAACAAGAAACGAGTAGGTAGTTAAATTTGTGAAACTGATAGAACAGATTTAGTTACATGTGTGAATATCCAAATATTCTTACCTGATTACGTCCCCAGTATCTCAAAGCAATAATCAATTGTAGAATAGAAGGTAATCCACGTGGATTACCTTCTATTCTCCATATTAAGATATCTACCAAATAATTTATCCAAAAACATCATACCACTTTTAGAAAACCGACATTTTATTTGACTTTTCTTGCAGCCTGTATTAAAACAATTACGTTATTTTCTTGTTCTACTTCTTCTATTGCTTTTAAATCCATTTTTTGAAAATATAAACACGTAAACAAGCCTGAATCGTAGTATTTTTATGATTATACTAGGTTTATACTAGGGTATGGGCGCGTATAAATTCAGAATAACGATTGTATGAACAGAAATGTCAGCGCTATACTTGGTATAAGTTATTTTTTGTTTATTTGTAGACATTTTGCTAATTCTCTGTTTATACTCGAGTATACTGTTATACCACGTTTATTTGTAAGGCTGTTAAAATATAATCAAATAAAACCAATACCTTATAATTAAATTATATTTCGTCAATTTAACAGTCGTCAGAAGAATATTTGTATATAATACCATTGGTAGATATATAAAAATTGTCACCATCAAACGTAATACCTGCTGGTACATAATCTAAGTCCATTAATTTAGTGGGTATCATATTATTATTTTTTAATAAATATAAACCATCGTTTGCAGCCAAAATAACTCTACCATAACTATCTACAGCTATTGCTCTAGCTGAATTCTTTGGAATACCAACAAATTCTATCGGTTCCTGAAAACCTTTGAGCAACATTTTTACATATTTCGAATCACATTCATAAAATATATTATCTTCATCATCAACAGCTAAAATAAAGGCACAAGGTACATTTTCTACTTTCTTCATTTTATTTTTATGTACATCTATGACATAAACTTCATTGTCAGGGAACATAACAGCGTATAATTCTTCACTTTTATTTGATTTGAAGAGCTGGACGATATCTTGATCTTTATTACTTACAAATTGCGCTTTATCAGATTTATTTAAGAAGTAGAGGCCATCGTCACTTGCAATGTACACTTTTTCGTTTTTAACATCTACTGCAGCCGCTTGGCCATTAACATTGTCGATTTTCACCGGTTCATTATTTCTTAAGAAATATTGAGCCATTTGGGTTTGGACATGATCGTCTTGTAGACTTTTTATGTCTATTAATGTGAAGTATAGATCCTTATTGATTGGGTTGAGTACTAGGTTCGTTGGCAGTCCATTTATTGTTAGGATCGCAGTCTTCGTGTAGTCCATACCATCGAAGTGGTAGGAGCAGTTCAAGGAATGAACTGTTGGAAGTATCAAAAATAGGAGAAACAGCATTTTGATCTGTAACAAAAAGAAAGTATTATTTAACTAGCTGTTGCCCGCGGCTCCGCCCGCGTGAATGTCAGTTATCGCTGTAAAAAGTAGCCTATGTGTTATTCTAGACTATAATCTAGTTCTGTGCCAAATTTCATCCAGATCCGTTCAGGAGTTTTTACGTGAAAGAGTAACCATCCATCCATCCATCCATACTTACAAACTATCGCGTTTATAATATTAGTAGGATTGTTGTTTTTTGATTGATTTAGATTTTGGCTCGTGTCCCATTTATTACTACTGCCTTGCTCTGCTTAGGTTGTAGCGTAATGATATTTGGCCTATAACCTTCTTCAAGAATTGAATTGGAAAATGTAATTTCTCATCACAAGTCATCTCATTTAGTGTTACATTTTTTGTAATGTCTTTGGGTATTGCATGGTCCGGCTCAGGCTTGGGTTACGGTAACTGCTTACCATTAACGAGGCGTATGCTTATTTACCACTTAAGTAATAAATAAGCTTTAAAACTTGTAACTTGGCTTTGTTGATTTTATTTCCAATTTTGGTTTACAATCAAATGGCCCACCTGATGGCATGTGGTAACCGCTGCGTCAGGACTTCTATAATGCCAAGGACAGCCAAGCTACTCGGCTGTCCCAGATCGAAACCCAGTAAGTGTTGTGATAAATCGGAGTAGCCTTACCTAAGTAACTATTCAACCACTCAACCGACTTCGGACCCAGGTGGAAAGATGCAGATACAATCTGGTTAAGTGGGGCTATGCCGCTGTAACAACTACAGAGTGCGAATGCGGTACGGACCCGCAAACAATGGCTCACCTCCTGTCCTGTCCTTTGTGTCCTAATACCTGCACTTTGAGTGCCCTCTGCGCAGCAACTGATAACGCCGTAGAGGTGGCGAAATTCTGGGCTTGTGCAATTTAATTATTTATCGTACCATCGACACGAAGAAGAAGAAGAAGTAACTATTGAATACATATTACGAGATTTTTTGGAAAATAATGTAAAATGCATGTTTTATTAACTTTACTACTAGATTTTTGAAATGGTTTATGAAGGGTATATAGAACACTTACTTGGTTTCGTGGTATCAAAATAGCTCTTATTTATAAGATATTAAAGCTGGTGTCTTCACAATTTGGTGGAACATACTTTGAAAAATCTAAATATGCTAAATAAAAAATAAAAACTGGTATTCCTCCCTCCCTTACTGGGTTTTGATCTAGGACAGCCGTACTGCCTAGAACTTATACCTCTCTTTAAACCTTATTTGAATAAACAAGTCGTTTCGACAAACAACGCATCGTTTATTTTGCTGTAATAGTGTTGTTATTTCTACTTACCCCTTAATAGCAATAAGCATGATGCTATGTTATGTTACCTATTAATGTCGTATGGCAACATGTTTATATAACAATCGGTTATTAGTATAGCATATGTTCCAAGTTTCTATATACAATCGTTGGATTGACTAGTCGGAGTGAGAGTAATGAAAATCTATTTTTTATTCATAAATAATGAGGCAAACAAGCATATGGCTTGCCTGATGCGCTTGCTAGACTATTGTCAACTCTTTTAATCTTTATATATGTATAGGTATATTTCTAGTGTGCGTGTGTATGTCACTGAGCTCCTCCTAGACGGTTGGACCGATTTTGATGGAATTTTGTGTGTGTGTTCGGGTAGGGCCCTGGATGGTTTAGATTTACAATTGGACCCGGTAGGTGCTGTCGGTATTTCAGCCTTTTCAGGCAGGACGACGTCTGCCAGGTCCACTAGTTACATATATGAAAAACCCCATGTATAGTCTTTGGGGAAAACCTCGGCAGGGAGCTCATTCCACAACTTAATCGTTCGTGGTAGGAAATTCGCTTAAAATCGTACAGTATAGGACGATTGAGGTTCTAAGATGTGAAGATTAACTCTATGTCGGTAGCGGGAGGTGCGTTGATAAAACGTGGCCGTGGCCATCATGTCAAACGATTTGACTGCTTTGGTGGTCCAGTGGCCGTGGTATGCTCCTGCTGTGCACGAGGTATTAGGTTCGATTCCCGCACAGGACAAAACTTTGTGTGACCCTGTCTGGGTGTAATTTGTCTCCGTTAATTTGTATGTTCGTAAAGTCCCCTGCGACACAGAGCTTGTTCTCTAGTGCGGGAGTTGTCTTTTTTAAAGAATAGAAAAAAATAATAGAATAGAATAGAATCCTCGGAACACAGCCCAATGCAATTGTTCTAGATTTCACAATAGTAATTTGAATAGAAGTAGAGCACCATACGAGCGAGCAAGCCCGAGTGGAGAAGGACCTTACAGAAGACCACAGCCAAATACCTAAACAGTGTTATAATTGTGTGTGTGAGTACAGGTATCCAGCGCTCATTTAGGGATGCGTTTTGAAAGAAACGTGTTCCTATCCGAGGGATACTCCATCTTAAAACCCTGGTGTAAAAATCATTGGATAGATCAGGCGGGCCGTATGCTTGTTCGCCATCTTGGTAGTATAAAAAAAGGTAACACGCAAGTGATACTTCTAGTATTGCAAGCGTCCATACGTTAGTACGAGCCGTGTAATTGTTTGCCTTTTAAGTAATAATAGCAACCCATATGTCCCACTGCTGGGCATGGGTCTCCTCTCCTCTACCAAGAGAGAGGGTTTAGGCCTCAATTCACACACGCTGGTCTAATGCGGGTTGGTGAATCAGACATGTCTTTAGAATTTCTTCTAAGACATGTGGGTTTCCTCACGATGTTATCCTTCACCGATAGCAAATGGCGAATCATTTGATTAGTATATATATAAACTTTACAAAGTGAAATTTACATCGATACTGCCACACTCTCCGTGTGGTGACGGATAAAGAATACAAATGTCACCACCCCGTACCATCCCGAGGGTGTAGTAAAAGTCGACTAAGGGAGTAAGTCAGGCAAATAATATCCACTGCAAGAGAGAGAAAACTCAAAACAAAACCCTATACCATCCCGTCTGGCCAGCGTGGTATAGTAGGCTAATATCCCTCCAAGTGTATGGAGGAGACCCGTGCCCAGCAGTGGGACGTCTATAGGTTGAGATGATGACTGCCACCCGGAATCGAACTGGCACCTCTTGCGTGCAAGTCGGGTTACTTTCCCACTCGGCCACCACCGCTTAAGTAGTATAAGAAAAATATAGATATCAGCCCTTCTACCTAGGTATATTATAACAAAGGAAATTTAACTATAAACAAAGTAACTAATTGTTGCAACTAACTATCTCTATGTTATGAGAATAATAATAATTCGTTTCCAATGTTATTCATAATATTTAAATGTCCTTCTGAACAAATGTCATGGCGTGGAGACTATGATTTTTTCTTTCCTCACGCTATGATCCATGGAGAGCAATGCAGTAACAAAATAAATGAAAGCTACAGGAAATTTTACATTGTGAACTTTATTACTAATCAAATGAAAGTCAACGCCCAGACTCGGAAATAAACATTTAACAATTACAGTTATTCTGTGGCAAAGTTTATAAAGCTTTAAATAAAATATTAGTAAACAGTATCTCAAGACGGCAACGATGTAAATTATTTCTAAAATATTTATTTAAACTTATTTATTTATTCTAAATGAAGATCTTTATTCTCAAGAGGACTTTTGAGAATAAAGGGCTTAAGTAATACAACGAAGATCATATCACCTATGAGCTGTTAGCTTCTTGTATAGGTATCTAATGACACAAAGTTTAGTTTCATATGGGTATTTTAAGACAGGTAGGGCTCCATACTAGCGAGTAAGCCCGACTGGGGAAGGACCTTACAGAAGACCACAGCCAAATTACTACACACAGTGGTGTAGTTGTCTGCCTGTGTGTGAGTACAGGTATCCAGCGCTCATTTAGGGATGCATTTTGAGAGAAACGCAATTTTTTTACAAACAAAAAAATGGGTTGGTAACACGTAAGTGATACCTCTGGTATTGCAAGCGTCCGTGAGCTACGGTAACTGCTTAGCAGTACGGCAGTACCTACTCACTAACCCGCGGCTTTGCTCGCGCATACAATCTAGTAGCCTATCTGCTATTCCAGACTAACTCTGTACCATATTTCAATTATTAATATTCCAACGATCCATACAAACATTCGCATTCTTTTTTTTAAAGACAACTGCCACACTGGACTGCCTCGGTGGTCCAGTGGTCGCAGTATGCGCCTGCTGTGCACGAGGTTGTGGGTTCGATTCCCACACAGGACAAAACTTTGTGCGACCCACAAAGAATTGTTTTGAGTCTGGGTGTAATTTGTGTCCGTTAATTGTATGTTTGTAAAGTCCCCCGCGACACAGAGCCGGTGCGGGAGTTGTCTTTTTAAAAAAAAAAAAAAAAAAGAAAGTCTCGCACTAGGGAACAAGCCGTGTGTCGCGGGGGACTTTACAAAGATACAATTCACGGACACAACGTAGATACAAGATTTGGGGCAACCATTTTTGGCTCACGCCATTTTTTGTTCCGTGTGGGTAATGTGGTAACAGCAATACTTAATGCCGGGAACACTTAAACCACTAACTCTACCGTTAAATAATATAAGTACCTATACCTACTAAGATTTAGAAGATACTAACATAGGTACCTAAGTTTTTACAAAACATAGGTACAACGACAATTTTGTTTGTTATGAACAAGATCAGTCATAGGAACATTTTCATACCCAATAAGTCAAAGTCAAGTCAAAGTCATTTATTTATTAAGATCAAATCTATACTAATATTATAAAGCTAAAGAGTTTGTTTGTTTGGTTGGTTGAACGCGCTAATCTCAGAAAGTACTGGTTCGATTAGAAAAAAACTTTTTTGTCTAATAGTGCATTTATCCAGGAAGGCTATAGGCTATATAACATCACGCTATGATCAATAGGAGAGGAGCAGTAGTGAGATATGTTGCAAAATCGGGGAAATATTCCAAATTACCACGCACGCGGACGAAGTCGCGGGCGAACCCTAGTACATGATATCTACAAATAAATGCCAAAAAATTTAATAGATTTTATTCTTAATATATATATATTTGCTACAGCCAATTTGCTGACAAGGGCGTAAAAACATTTTGAGACAATATTTTTGGCATTTTTGCTATGCAATCAGCTAAAATATACTTAAATATTAAAGCACTGTGGAAAATGTAATTTTCACACTGTGCTTTAATATTTATATATATATTTATATATAATATAATATTTATATAACGAGCCCGGAGCAGAATTAGGAGCTTGGATGGCACAGTTGGTAACGCGCTGGGCCGGAACCCGAGAGGCGCAGGTTCGAATCCTGCTCCGGGCTCGTCTTTATCCCCATTGCTTTAATGTTTAAGTATATTTAAGACAACTCCCGCAGTAGGGACCCTGTGCCGCGGGGAACTTTACAGACATAAATTACATTACATACATACATAAAATTACATCCAGACTTCTGTGTCCAGACTTAAAACAAACGTTTTTGGATCACACAAAATTTTGTCTCGTATGGGAATCGAACCCACGACCTTCGGATTAGCAGTCACTTCCCAAAAGACCAAATGGCTAGACTCTAATAGTCTAGCCATTTGGTCTTTTGGTTAGTGATAATATAATTGGCAAAAATCCTGTCCATTCTTTTTAATTTAATGCCTTTAGAATTTCTTCTAAGACATGGGTTTCCTTACGATGTTTTCCTTAATTTCTGGTAGTATTCCATTTGATTAGTAATAAAGTCCACAATGGGAAATTCCCTGTAGCTTTCATGGTTTTTGTTACTGCATTGCTCTCCTTGGATCATAGCGTTATGATCACGTAAACATAACCAAGCCTAAACTCCAAAAACTGGGCTGTCACAAAACCAAGAAGATTTTTTCGAAAACAGAATTTTAGTTTTAGAGATCAGCGCGTTCAAACAAACAAATTCTTTAGCTTTATATAAATACTAGCAAACCGCCCTTACTTTACTTCTGTTTTTTATGTTATGTAAATATAATATGCAAGTATTATACATATAACCTATACCAACCCGTCTGGCCAGCGTGGTATAGTAGGCTAGTATCCCTCCAAATTTATGGAGGAGACCCGTGCCCAGCAGTGGAACGTTTATGGGTTGAGATGAGATACATATAACCCTTCCTCTTAAATCACTCTATCTATTGCTGAAAACTGCATTAAAATCGATTGCGTGGTTTAAAAGATCTAAGCGTACAGACAGCGCAAGGGACTTTATTTTATACTAGGGGTCGTACGCGACTTCATCCGCGTTGTAATTTGGAATATTTTCCCCGATTTTGCAACATATCTCACTACAGCTCCGCTCCTATCGATCATAGCGATTCCTGGATAAATGCAATATGCAACAAAAAAAAATTTCAAATCGAACCAGTACTTTCTGAGGTTAGCGCGTTCAACCAAACAAACTCTTCAGCTTTATAATATTACTAGCTGTTGCCCGCGGCTCCACCCGCGTGAGTGTCGGTTATCGCTGTAAAAAGTAGTAGCCTATGTAGTAGTAGTAGTATTCCAGACCATAATCTATATCTATGCCAAATTTCATCCAGATCCGTTCAGTAGTTTTTACGTGTAAGAGTAACAAACATCCATCCATCCATACTCCCAAACTTTCACATTTATAATATAATATAGTATAGACTATAAAGAAGATTAAAACTAGTGGCTTCAACAGTCGTTGTCCTGCAACATCACCTACTGAGTCCAATTGTGAAACTAAACCATCCAAGTACTGATTTAAACACACATTTATATGAAATTCATGCCTTTTAGGAGGAATTCATGGGGATTTTTTACGTGGGGCAAAACTTATAACAAATCGAAATCGATTTGTTCGAAAAAATCCGTATTCGTCCTACATTTTATACCGTTTTAGCCTCTAATGTAATATTTTTGGGGCGGAACGGAATAAAATGTAGGACGAATACGGTTTTTTATACGTGGGGCAAAACTTCGTGGGGCGAATGCGGAACAAATTAGGAATTCAGTGACATACACACGAACAGTACAACGATATAAATATTCCGCGTATCACTCACCTAATTATTTCTGTAATCAGTGTAACCACAACTGTTCGCGACCATGTAATAACAACAACTGTTTAACAAATACATATACTTAATAATAATTATTTATATTAAATTTATACATAATACGGTTACTTATACTACTGAGTTATAACTAGTGATGTGCTTCACTTAACCAAATAACTTTTTAAAATAATATATACCTATTAATTACAAGAATAGTTGTTAATTTTTTTAAATAAAAAAATTAACCCGATTTCAAAAAGTGAAAAATAACTGAATACTGATTTTAAACACGCCAGTAAAACTCAAAATTCATGTATTCATTTGGGTTACAAAGTAACACTTATGAAGGTCATAAATTATGGATAAGCCAGAAAGATGATGTCTACGTGATAATTTTTTTCTACGGATAAACTATCCGTAGAAAAAAATTTGCTAACTTGGAGCCATGAGAAGAACTAGCAAGAAATGCCACTCCTTTTACTCACCAGATGGTTATTAAAAATTTGAATACAGTCTGCTTCAATTTACATTGCCATATGTGAATATTGTTAATATTTATTAGAAAATTAAACGTTTTACTACTAAATAAATAAAGAAAAAGCAAGTATAGAATTATCACTAGAATTAACAATGTGCCTCATATAACAAATTGAAACTTATGTTCTCGTACCAAGCTGTATTAGTACTGTAAGTAAGTAAGAGAGGAAGGGCCCCATACTAGCGAGCAACCCCGAGTGGGGAAGGACCTGCACCTTACAGAAGACCGCAGCCAAATAACTACACACCACTGTGTGTAGTTAGTAGTGAGTACAGGTATTTCTAACTTTTGGACTTTATATACCTAAAGCTTTCATAATTTTACTCGACGGACTTCTCAAAAGTTACTGTAAGTCGTTCATTGAAGTTACGTTAAAAAATTACGTCCAATAATATCGACATGGAGTTTACCCCATACCTGAAGATTAAACTATTACGTGGCAATAACAACAAACAGTAAACAATATTTTTTCCTGGAAAAGATTTATCCTTATTGTTGCAAATATAAACCATTATAACTAACTACCTATCAGAAATGTCTTAAAAGAAATTCTTAAGGCATGTTTAATTTACCAACCCGCATAAGGCCAGCGTGTGTGAATTGACCGGGTTCAATACCAAGGCCAATACATTATCCTTCATATAATTTTTTTTCGTTTCTTTTTGTTCTACTAGGTTGGCAAACAAGCATACTGCCCGTCAGCAGCAGTAACCGTAGCCTATGGACGCTTGCAATACCAGAGGTATCACTTGCGTGTTGCCAACCCATTTTTCACACCAGAGCTTCAAGATGGAAGTTACCCTGGGATAGGAATACGTACCAAGATACCATCTATCTCCCAAATTTAAAGGCTCCCCTCTCTTTCTCTGATAGAGGAGAGAAGACCCGTGCCCAGCAGTGGGACATATATGGGCTAATCTTTACGAAAATAATTAGGGTTTTGATCTGGGCATCCCTATTATACAAATCATTATCTATGCTTTGACCTACACTCAAAGTTGAATGCACTTATATCATTAATATTTGGGTCAATGACCAAATTGCTGTTAAATTAGCGAAAACTATTTTTTTAGTTCCTTGTATTATTATTTAAAAGGAAAGATTAAATTTTTGTTTGTTTGCTACGATGTAACTCAAAAACTACTTGACCGATTTTAAAAATTCTTTCACCATTCATCATCATCATCATCATCATCATCAACCTATCGCAGTCCACTGCTGGACATAGGCCTCTCCGTGGAAATTTCACCATTAGAAAGCTACATAATCAGCGGGTGACTTAGGCTTATTTATTTATTTATTATTATTAGATATATTTTATTAAAAAAAATACGGGATCCCTATGAAAACTAAATAATATTACAAACAACTGACTGGCCTATTGGTATAGTGGTTAGTGAAACTGCTAAGCTGGAGGTCGTCGTTTTGATTCTCACACGGGACAAAACTTTGTGTGTTCCAAAAATGTTTGTGAATAAAAAAAAGATCCTTCCCCAAAGATGCCCCATATTTTCTATTTTGCGCTGTTTGGTCCCAATTTTGGCCGGTTGTTCTTTTTTTCTCGTCTTCCCCTCGTGTCATAGGTCTCCCTTTTCCTCTTTTCCCTTGTAGGTCAGTCAATTATTTTAAATTTTTAATAAACCATCACATTTTTTGTGTATTCTAGTAATTTCTATACATCCTAAGGTTGCCTGGAAGAAATCGCAGTTAGCGATAAGGCCGCCCATTGTATTTTTATGTATTTATTTTAAACTAGTTGTTGCCTGTTGCTCCGCCCACGTAGATGTCGGTTATCGCGATAAAAATCTCTATGCCAAGTTTCATCCAGATCGGCCGGCTGATTCTCTAAGAAACAACGATGGCAAACTGACAGTTGTGTTTGCTCGGTGACGGCACACTCAAAAAACGTCAAAAAGGGCTCTTACGAAATACCGATTTTCAATCTGACAGCCAGATTTTGCTCGGTTTTTGCGGTGGTGTTCAGTAGTTTTGGTGTGAAAGAGTAACAAACATACATCCATACATTCTTACAAACTTTCGCGTTTATAATATTAGTAGAATGATTTTAATTGATGTACAATAAATAATAATTTATCTATCTATCTGTCTATAACCACATCCTTGGTAACATGCCTAACCCTCTTGTAGTTTCTTTTATAAATATACTAGCTGTTGCCCGCGGCTCCGCCCGCGTGGATGTCAGTTATCGCTGTAAAAAGTAGCCTATGTGTTATTCCAAACCATAATCTATCTCTGTGCCAAATTTCATCCAGATCCTTTCAGTAGTTTTTACGTGAAAGAGTAACAAACATCCATCCATCCAATCTTACAAACTTTCACCTTTATAATATTAGTAAGGATCTATGAACGTAGCAGGCAAACAAGCATAAAATGCTTGATGAAAAGCAGCCTATGGACGATACCGTAGCCAATGGACGCTTGTAATACCAAAGATATCACTTGCGTGTTGCTAATAAACAACAGGGTTTCACGATAGAATTTTATTGGAATAGGAAAACGTTCGTCAAAAAGGCAACCCTTAATAAGCTTTGAAAACCTGCTGTACTCACACATAGGAACACAACTACACCGCTGTTTGTAGTCATTTGGCTGTGGTCTTCTGTAAGAAGGAGGTCTTTCCCAGTAAGGTTTACACAGTAGTATGGTGTCCTACCTCTCTAGGTGCAGACACTAAACGGTAATTTTTTTATTCTGTTAAAATAGACAACTCCCGCACTAGAGAACAAGCTCTGTGTTGCGGGGGACTTTACAAACATACAATTAACGGACACAAATTACATCCAGACTCAGAACAACTCTTTGTGGGTCACACAAAGCTTTGTCCCTGTGTGGGAATCGAACCCACAACCTCGTGCACAGCAGGCACATACTGTACCCACTGGTACCCACTGGACACCCAAGGCAGTCAAAAATTTACCGATTAGTGTCTGCACCTAGCTATTAGCGCATCAAAAATCGTTATCGTGCTCAAGAAACGGTTATTAATCGATATAAAAAATGGCGACTATGACATAATACTATAATAGTCTATTTCTTCATATAATTTCAGTGAAGAACACGCACTTGCTTGTAGTTAATCGACCGTGGCAATGTTTATAAGGAAGATACATTTGAGTAACGTTGAAAAGAATGAGTTGTGTAATATGTTGCGAAACACTAAATTATACTAGCCACCCGCCCCGGCTTCGTACGGGTGTTTTTTTTTTATACTACCAAGGTGGCAAACAAGCATACGGCCCGCTTGATGGTACGCAGTTACCGTAGCCCATGGACATTAAAAAAAGCGGTGGTGGCCGAGTGGGAAAGAAACCGACTTGCACGCAAGAGGTGCGAGTTCGATCCCGGGCAGTACCAATGTGAACTTCACTTTGTGGAGTTTATATGTACTAATCCAATGATTCGCCATCTGCTAACGGTAAAGGAAAACATCGTGAAGAAACCCACATGTCTTAGAAGAAATTCTAAAGACATGTCTGATTCACCAACCCGTATTAGGCCAGCGTGTGTGAATTAAGGCCTAAACCCTCTCTCTCTCTTGATAGAAGAGTGGAGACCCGTGCCCAGCAGTGGGACATATATGGGTTGCTATTATTATTATTATGGACATTTGCAACACCAGGGCTGTCACTCACGCGTTGCCGACCCTTTAAAAACCTTATAACTCCTTTCTTGAAGAACCCCATGCTATAGTCTCTTGGGAAAACCTTGGCAGGGAGCTCATTCCATAGCCTAAACGTACGTGGTAAGAAAATTCTCTGGAATCTTACGGCACGGCATGTTTGAGGTGCAAGGATGTGAGGATGAATTCCCTGTCGGTGGCGAGAGGTGCGTTGATAAAATGTGGCCGTGGGCAACATCTCGAACAATACCTCAGAACACAGCCCATTGTACAGGCGGTAGAACACACACAAGGAGGCGAAGTCTCTCCTTAGACTTAGTGGATCAATACCGCCTGTGAGCTTGGGATCCCGTTATTGTTTTCTGACTAATAATGACTGCCTTGGTGGGTCCAGTGGCCGCAGTATGAGCCTGCTGTGCACGAGTTTGTGGGTTCGATTCCAACACAGGACAAAACTTTGTGTGACCCACAAAGTGTTGTTCTGAGTCTGGGTGTAATTTGTGTCCGTTAATTGTATCATTGTAAAGTCCCCCGCGACACAGAGCTTGTTCTCTAGTGCGGGAGTTGTCTTCAAAAAAAAAGAGCCTATGACACTCAAAAATAACGTGGCTTTCGTCTGGAATAACACATAGGCTACCTCTTGCAGCGATAACAGACATCCAAGCGGGCGGAACCGCGGGCAGCAGCTAGTATATTATAAAGAGATAAAGTTTGTGACGTTGTAGGGGGTAATCTTTGGATCTACTGAACCGATTTTGAAAATTCTTTTACTAATAGAAAGCATATTTATGAGTGTCATAATCTATATATACTATCCCGAAAAATGCCCGGCCTTTCTTCAGGATACCATCTATTTCTTTGCCAAATTTCATTAAGACCCGTTCAGCAGTTTTTGAAACGTACACAAACCACCACAAATAAATAACTAAATTTACTCATAATTAACAATAAAATATTTTACTCATAATTTAAAAAAAGTACCTACCTTAAAAATTCAAACTTGTGTAAAACAATATTCCACACAAAAAATAATAAATTAATAATTTATTAATAAATTAATTCACTTTCTAATGATAAAATTATTTATTTATAATTTAAAACTTATTACTGATATATAAATGTTTATATACACGTTTGTATGTATGTTTGTGTTTATTATTTATTAGAAAATGTTAATTTACTGTTTGTTAACAGCTATATATCTGTTTGGTGAGGAAGTGGAATGTGCGTTTCCATTATCAAGAATTAATATATATATCGATATACCTACTATTATATAAATAATAGCAACCTATATATGTCCCACATCCCACTGCTAGGCACGGGACTTCTCTCCTCTATCAAGAGAGCCGGGAGGGTCTAGGTCTTACCCACTAGACAAGTGGCATAAACGGTAGTCGAATCGAACAAAAATAAAAAGTGAACGTATTGAATCCTTACTAATATTATAAATGTGAAAGTTTGTAAGAATGGATGGATGGATGGATGGATGTTTGTTACTCTTTCACGTAAAAACTACTGAACGGATCTGAATGAAATTTGGCACAGAGATAGATTATGGTCTGGAATAACACATAGGCTACTTTTTGCAGTGGTCACCGACATCCACGCGAGCGGAGCCGCGGGCAACAGCTAGTTTGATATAAGTTTACGATATCATATCGTAAACTTTTGTTTTTTATTATATTCGATTCAAATACCGTTTTGCCAATTGCCTACAGAGGATTAATTCACACATGGTGCCCTAATGCAGGTTGGTGAATCAGACATGTCTTTAGAATTTCTTCTAAGACATGTGGGTTTCCTCACGATGCTGTTCTTCACTGTTAGCGGATAGTAAATCATTTGATTTGTATTTATTAAATTTATTTTGATATACTCGGGATTGAACCCATACCTCATACGTACAAGTCGGTTACTTTCCCACTCGGCTACTGTCACTTTTAATATAAATAAAATTTTATAAAAAAAGTAACTTCCCATAAAATAGGCCAAAAATATAGAAAGACATCGTCAGAAAACTCTGTCTTAGAAGAAATTCTAAAAGCCTGTCTGATCCACCAAACCGTATAAAAAGAGAGAAGACCCGTGCCCAGCAGTGGGACATATAGACTGCCTTGGTGGTCCAGTGGCCGCAGTATGCGTCTGCTGTACACGAGGTTGTGGGTTCGATTCCCACACAGGACAAAACTTTGTGTGACCCACAAAGTGTTGTTCTGAGTCTGGGTGTAATTTGTGTCCGTTAATTGTATGTTTGTAAAGTCCCCCGCGACACAGAGCTGGTTCTCTAGTGCGGGAGTTGTCTTTTCAAAAAATAATAAAAAAATAAATAAATAGGTTGCTATTATTAAAATGTATTATTTAATATCCACTGACGTAGTGTAATGCGCCCGCGCAGCATTTCTTCCACGCTTCGCGGAGCGATCGTTCGTGTGGTTGTTGTATAACAGGCCTCATGCAAGGTGAAACTGGAGTACGTAACATGTATGCCAATGTCGAGAACAGCCCAAATTGATAGGATTCCAGCATATTGATAAACTAATACTATGAATTCCTTATATTGTAAGTTTTTATGAAGGTCTCCAGAACTCATTTAGAGATGCGTTTTGAAAGAAATGTTTCTATCCCAGGGTTACTAATTTTAAAGCCCTGGTGTAAAAAAATGGGTCAGTAAGCCGGAGGTTTTATGTTCGATTCCTGTACGGGAAAAAACTTTGTGTGATTTATAAATGTTTGATCAGAGTCTAGGTGTAAATTTGTGTCCGTGAATTGTATTTTTTGTAAAATTCCCTGCGACACAGGGCTTGTTTCCTAGTGCTGGAGTTGTATTGAAGTCGGTGCTATGTTCATCCTGTCACCTAATATTCAGCTTGGCACCGACTTCAAACTGTATTAAATTTTTTTAGCTTTTTGAAGTCGGTTTATTTTTCTAATTTTTTTTATTAGTGATAAAATAAAAGTAAAAAATATGTCGATTTCCCTGGGATTCCATCATCAGATCATCATCTTGTTTTATGCAAACTGAAACAAAATAAATGTTTATTCTGTTTCTTATTGATATCTATATCTACTTATACTAATATTATAAAGCTGGAGAGTTTGTTTGTTTGTTTGACTCAAACTCAAACTCAAAATTCATTTATTAATTTAGGTTACAAACACTCATGAAGGTCATAAATTATGAATAAGCCAGAAAGAATGAAAGAAAATAATGTCAGCAAAATTTTCCTACGGCTAGTTCGCTTACGTGGAGCCTTGAGAAGAACTAGCAAAGAACGCGCTATCTCAGAAAGTGCTGGTTCGATTAGAAAAAATCTTTTTTTGTTGAATAGTGCATTTATCCAGGAAGGCTATAGGCTATTTAACATCACGCTATATCAATAGGAGCGGAGCAGTAGTGAGATATGTTGCAAAATCGGGGAAAATATTCCAAATTACCACGCGGACAAAGTCGCGGGTTACCCCTAGTGTTAGGTAAACATCCGGACTAACTAAATCAATATTCTGTATAGCAATTTGATATTTTTTTTATTAAAAGACAAGTCTCGCCCGAGGCAACATGCTCAGTGGATTTTTTAAACAAACTAAACGCACAAGTAACACCTTAACTCGCAACAAACATTTATGGGGCTTATTCCCGCCCGCTCCACGATTTTGTTCCCAAGCGCTCCAAGACTAAAATTAAATATTATTATCATTTATAAAATCGTTCTCAAGGGCTCCAAAAACTTATGAAAGGTTTTTTCTTCAAAACTTCTTATCTCCATACATCAATTCCCAGGAGCTCCAAAATATACTACACTAATAAAAAAGACCCACGTAATACTGTGTTCCCAACAGCTCCAAAACAAAGTGTACGGTTAGCAGAATTAAAACATTTAATACTATAATATTACCTTTTTATTAGGTAACGGTGAACATGGTTTAATAAAGAAAGTAGTAAATAAAGAGATTATGTTTTCTTTTATAAATAATAGGAACATATTATTTGCTTTAAATGATGTATTAAATTCAAATGATTTAATACATAATTTATAGTCAATAAGTCAATTATAGTATTCAAACTATACCTGTTTGTCATCCCAACCAGCATTATGTTTAACGTAATTTGAATAGTATCAATTAAAAAAAACAGTTTGGGGTTATCACAATCAGTCTTAAGCTATTCCGATGAGTATAGGCTGGAATATGGGGTGAGACAAGGGGGGCTTACTTACACGGGCCTTTTTAGCCTGTACATCAATGAACTGATTGAGGAACTCAGCAGAACTCATGTCGGATGCTACATTGACGACGTATGCGTCAACAACATAAGTTACGCTGATGACATGGTTCTGCTGGCCCCCTCGGTCAGCGCCTTGAATAAACTATTAAGGATATGTGAACAGTACGCCTCCTTACATGGGCTCAAATATAATTCTCAAAGGACTGAGATTTTGATATTTAATGCTGGCACAAAGAAACCCAGTGCGTTTCCTACGATTAAATTAAATGAGGCCGCACTTAATGTTGTAAAATCCTTTAGGTATCTAGGCCATTTGGTTACGGAGGACCTAAAGGATGACCTGGATATTGAGAGAGAGCGCGGGGCGTTGGCGGTTCAGGAGCAACATGCTGGCCCGCAGGTTTGCTAGATGTACGGCGGGAGTAAAAATCACTTTGTTTAAAGCGTACTGCCAATCTTTTTACGCGAGCAACCTGTGGGTTTAGTACATGCAACGAGCCTACAACGCCTTGCGTGTACAATATAATAACGCTTTCAGGATGCTGTTGGGGCTGCCGTGATATTGCAGTGCCTCACAAATGTTTGCTCTCACGCGTGTGGATGGCTTCCACGCAATTATGCGTAAGAAGGTGGCGTCACTGTTTCAAAGATTGCGTGACAGCTCTAACAGCATTCTGGAAATGATAGCTTCCCGCAGCGATTGTCCAATACAAGCTCACTGGGTTGGGATCGTTACGGGGAGAATATAAATCATGTTTTATGTACTATTATTACTTACATAGTTTTTAAGAACATTGTTACTAACACACTATGGAGTAGGTTTTTTTTTTTAATCCGAAATAAATGATTTATTATTATATTATTATAATTACCAAGTCGTATATTCGTAATGCAACTTATCAAGATTGTCAACTTCTGAAATTATTTGAATGGCAAAATAACCCAAAAAAGGCATGATGTAAAAACAATACATGTTTAGTCCCAGAAGTATATCTCTTAAAATCCTTATTCTTAATCTATGCTCAAGTGTGGACGTCAAATTAAATCTGCCAAATCAATCTATAAGCTCTTTTTCTGGCTATCTGCTCAGATGTAATAATAATAATATAGTTCATTTCTCTCAAAAAGGTAAAATACATTTTGGTTGTCTTATAATAATAGTATACAATTTGGTGAGAAACCTTAGTGAGAGCTGGAGTCTGTACTAGGTACGGAACCTGTGTGACAAATCTCCAGGCTCTCTCGTTTGGTAGAACTTAATATATGGAGACATGGAGTGCACATTTAAGAAAGAAAAACATTTATATGTATCTATCTAATCGAGGTATGAGAGTACAGTTAGATACGAAATAGATCATATATTAGGAGTGTTGTGTGTGTGCATATGGGTGTGTGTATTTGTGTGAATGTGTGTGTATGTCTAAGTGTATGAGTGAAGTAAGATTGATTATAAATATAGTGTGCTTGTGTGCACCTACTATTTATATGAGGGTTTAATTGATCATTTCAGTTTCATCATAATCTAAATCTTTCATCCAGTCAGTGACTGCTCTTTTACATTGCACCTTTGTCATGGGATACAAGATTAAGATTTTGTTTACCTTATTGTAAACATAGCTTCCATGGTAGTAGTAACAGCGTTGGGCTAGTCTTGTTCTAAGCGAAATAACAGGACATACATTATGTTTTCGACGCACAGAATCAAATTTAGAAGGGACATAAGGAGTTTGTGAGTAAGTGGTGATAATTATGTTGAGGATAAATAGTTTGCGAATAGACAGGACATTACATATTTTGTACAATTCCGATGTGGGAAATCGGTATGGTAGCCTCCAACCAACCTTAAGCACTGCTCTCTGAGCACGATCTAGTTTTAAAAGATAGGTTTTATCTGTACCACCCCAAGCAACTATGCAGTATTGAGCAAGAGATTGGCGAAGAGCAAGGTAAGTAGTTTGAAGGATATCAGAGTCAACTACGGGCGCGAGGGCTTTAAATAAAAAGATGAATTTGCGTATTCTTGAGGCGAGGTTATCAATATGCGTGTGGAAGGAGAGAGTGTTGTCAATCTGAATTCCTAAATACTTAACGCAGTTTGTACGGAAAAGGGTAGGACAGTTGCAATTAAGTTCTGGAAGGGGATTACAGAAGTGCGCTGTAAGGGAGTGGGATAAGGAGGGGATTTTACCAGGAGACGTCAGAGAAAAAATGAGATAATTAGTTTTGCTAGCATTAAGTGAAAGTAGGTTTCTGGTAGATGTAGGACTGAGATAGCTGTATGTGTGTGTAAGGGCTCTTAGTTATATCTGTATACTGACATATAATTGTTGTATCTCTCTTATAAACATTAAATGTACTTACCATCTCCAACAACGAAATCAAATTGTTTAGGTGTGGAGGGACCGGCAACTGCGTTATTTTGATTATCACACATTGTGCACGACTTACTTTAAATTATTATTTGCTAAGGATGGACGTACGCATTGCAAGGGCGCAAGGTCAACTATTTATTTTGCACATCATTAGGCAAAGTTAGATTGCAAGGAAAAGGTGCGGGGTAGGGGTGACGCGACAACGCTATGTGGACACACTGATAGATTTACTATTACGTTCGGGATTGTTTTGCCTACGTTACTTTAAAATCTTTGGAGCTCGTGGGAACGATTTTTATATTGAAGAATTGACTTTTTTCTTGGAGCTGCTGGGAATAAAATCTCAAAGTACCTAGACAATGTTTTGGAGCTCTAGGGAATGAAAGTGGTAAATGTGGCTTTGTTTATTATTTTAATACAAACATCCTTGGAGCTCCTGGTAATCAATGTATGAAAACATGAATTTTAGAGAACAATAGATTTGGAGCGCACGGGAATAAGCCATTTATGGATCACACAAAGTTTTGTCTCGTGTGGGGATCGAACCCACGACACGCCGCGCTGTGGTAAATGACGGGTAACCACTTAAGCCACTGAACCAATCGTACAGTCAAATCAAACTTATAAAATACTAGCGACCCGCCCCGAGTTCGTCCGGGTTAAACTATTTTCAGCGCAACATTCTTTTTTTACATAAAACCCTTCTCCTGACAATAACAAACACAACAAAAGAAGAATTACTGAAATCGGCCCAGCCGTTCACGTGTGATGCCATGACCAAAGGAAATAGGGATTCATTTTATATAATATATAAAGATTTTAAACTTCTCTTCTCTTCTTTACAGAAACAAAAATGTGGGCAGCTCTTCTGATAGTTTATCTTCTGCCAAGCCAGTTTTCAAGCTCAACATTAAAAATAAACAATCCTGGCAGCTCAATGTTCAAAAACGACCAAATTATATTTTCATCAGGTTCGAACATCACCAAGATCTTAGTTCCAGCTGATGGCACCAAGTATCTTCAAGCTGATTCGTCTGATATACCCTCAATATTCTTCACAATCTCTGATCCAAAATTAGATGGAGGTACGTGTATATATGTTCTAGAAGGTTTTGCTGCGTATGAAGTTCTAGAAGGAGGCCGTGATTCAACAGCAGACTTCAGCTTCGACAAAGCCATTTATTTCGGCGCTAAAGATGGCCTCTACAAATACGATGCAGATACTCTTTCAGCTAAAAAATACGGCCCATTCAAAGATGATATAATACAGCTTCAGAAAGCTAATGGCACTGATGAAATTTATATACTTAATTCTGAAAGAAAACTTTTTAAAATGGAGAAAAATGGTACGATTAGGACAAGAATACAAAGTGTAGGATGTGCTATAGAATTTGTTCTAGATACTTCTAATAATATATATTATATTGCGTGTGGAGATAGAATGCCTCATATTATTAAATCTGATGGTAATGTACTAAGTCTGACTGCTAGTGTTATCGTAGAATTTAAAGATATTAAACTATTAAGACCAGCGTTTATAATGGAAAATTGTATTCCTTTTTTTGGAGATGGTCTACTCTATATTTTATATTCAAATGGTACATATGAAAAGAAAGATTTTCAAATTAAAGAAAGACCAAGTGCGTTTAGTGTAGATGCAGCTTTGTATTTAGTAGCTGCGTTAAATGGAAAAATATATGAATTTAATGTCATGGAAGTTTTAGTTAGTTCTATGTTCGGTGTTGCTTCTGAATGGCCAAAGGATGTCACTAAAATAATTATGTCGATTATTGAAATGGCAAGAGATGGGTTATTTGAATTTTCAAAAGGATTTTAATTAGAATTGATTAATTGTAAATAAGATCTAGAATTAAAATGAAAAATGTGATAAATTTGACAACGCAAACGCAATGTGTTCTTTATTGAAGTCCATTATATGAACATAATAATTTTTATTTATAATTATTTTATAATTAGACGTATAGTTACCATTTTCATAATAAATATTCCTATTTTTGCATAAAAGTAGAAATTTAATAAATCAAAATATAAAAAAAAACTGCAAAAACTATAGAATTGTGTTTAATTTTACATTTTATGAGCACATCTGTGTCGAGCATAAACTGGAAGCCGCAGCGTGGACATGCTTCCAACCCTTCAGCGAGGTAACAGGGGCAGGACCTTTACCTAACAGCAGACCACAGCCAAATAACTACACACAGCAACGTAGTCAAAGTCAAACTCATTTATTCATTTAAATCAAATACATGATACTTATGAACGTCATAAAAACAAATGCCAGCATACTTTTTTCCTACGGCCAATTTGCTGACTAGGGTTGGGCCTCGAGAAGAATTGGCAAGAAACTCGGGCCACTCTTTTTAATCGCCAGAGTATAACATTTACAATTTGGTTTGAGTTACAATATTAAGTATGTTAACAAAAAGAGCCGGAAACCAATATACCATACAAAATTAAATTTAGTTAAAAATATTTTTAATAAGGAAACAATAAAAAGAGAAAAAAAGAATGAATAATGAAAAATAATAATCGCGTTTTTAACTAAACGATTTCCGATCCCAGGGATATTACATCTTAAAACCCTGGTGTAAAAAATGGTTTGGCAACACGCAAGCGATGCCAATGGTATTGCGAGCGTCCATAGGCTACGGTAACTGCTTACCATTAGGTGCGCCGTATGCTTGTTTGCCACCATGGTAGTATAAAAAAAAAGTCAGCTCAGAAGTGTCAGACTTGATGCTGTGGAAATCTATGAGTGAGGCCTATGTCCAGCAGTGGACGTCTTTCGGCTCAAATGATGATGATAATGATAAACGGGTCGCCATCAACATCAATAAATAAAAATCAAATGTCACATGAATGACGGAGCATTACTTGAAACAGTTCAACCAAATTGTCTGCATTTTATTTTTTTGTGCTCGTAATTTCCAGGTCATGGTTTGTATATTTTATTATCTATAGTAAATTTTCCCACAGTGTAAAGAAGTTTTAGCTCTTTATGAAAGAGTTCCTTAGACTGTGGTATTACGGACTCGTATATCTATAGTTGATTTTTTTGCTTTTTTTTTATACTACCAAGGTGGCAAACAAGCATACGGCCCGCCTGATGGTAAGCAGTTACCGTAGCCTATGGACGTTTGCAACACCAGGGGTGTCACTCACGCGTTGCCGACCCTTTAAAACCCTTATAACTCCTTTCTTGAAGAACCCCATGCAATAGTCTCTTGGGAAAACCTCGGCAGGGAGCTCATTCCACAACCTTATCGTACGTGGTAAGAAAATCCTCTGGAATCTGGTTTGAGGTGGTCTTATCGTACGTGGTAAGAAATTCCTCTGGAATGAAATATGGTTTGAAGTGCAAGAATGTGAGTATGAACTCCCTGTCGGGAATTTACGTGAATAGTTAGAAATTTGGATAATATTTTCTGCAAATCTTGATAAATGTGACGTTCAGTTTAACAGTTCTTCTGTAATATGTTTTCACAACAACAAATTCCTGAATAAAGTTGTAATATTTTAAACCAATGAGTGTTCCTGTTTAATTATCTGCCACTTTGGGTAATTAGGAAAGAAACATATTTTGCCTTGATCCACCAGTAGATGGAGGAGAAAAAATAATATCCCTGTATCCACCAGAAGATTAAAGAGGAAAAAATATATAGCTGGATCCACCAGTGGATCGGGGAGGAGAAAAAATATCCCTGGATCTACCAGTAGAGCCTCGACGGTGGATCGTAGTGGAATGAGGCGAATTACCACCTTTTTTATTGGTAAATTTCAATAACTGGAATAGACGGCTATCTGTTTGGTAGTTGAAAACATTGTACTACATATCAGTTTTATGAAAACAAATTGTTATATCTACCAAGCAAAATATTATTAGTTTACTTTCTGTGATTACATTTAAATTTATAAACATTTATCATTACTAAGTTTCTGATAGAAACTCAACAGATTGGTCACTTATATTATTATTTTTGTATGATCATATATATTTAAACTGCCTTGTTGGTATACTGGGCGTTAAGTGCGACTGTTGATCACGAGAACCTGGGTTTGATTCCAGAATAAACATATTTCTAAGACATACATACATAATAATTTATGAATCACACAAATTTTTGTCCTTCGGGGGAATCGAACTCACAACACGCTGCGCAGTGTTAAATGGCGAGGTAACCATGCAGTCCTCACTACTGAGCACGGGTCTCCTCTCATCTATCAAGATGACGTTGGCCTAATGCGGGTTGGTGAATCATCTTTAGAATTTCTCCTAATACATGTGGGTTTCTTCGCGATGTTTTGTTTCACCGTATAACCTACCTTCAAGACATACATATCTACGGGAAATAATAATGGTTCCGAAAAACAAATTAATCTCCAGTGATCTGTTGCCGACTGTAAATTCTAGTCGTGCGACGTACTAGATGCGCGACTAGAAATTCATGCATTTGAATATTTAAATTTCATGCATTTGCTACCAGAAACGAGATGCTATCAGACAAGTAGGATAGGTTAAAAAAAAAAAAAAATTAGAAATGTCACCCCAACAACGCAAATCTTGATAGATTGTGTTCGCCCTCAGTTTTTCGCTCACTTAGTATTTCTGTACGCCATATTCAGTATTTCTGTCCACCATATTCAGTAATTTTGACACCCATAAATTGAATTTGTGTTCGCCCTCAGTTTTTCGCTCACTTAGTATTTCTGTACGCCATATTTAGTAATTATGACACCCATAAATTGAATTTATACTCGGTCGTTTAAATACCATATCTACTTACTATAGATAAATTACACCTAGACACGTCCAGCAGTGGACGTCTTTTGGCTGAGATGACAGTGACAGCCTGGCACTGAGCAAATAATCTCTGCCAAGACTGCACTTAGGTTTAAAGACATTTTATTTCTCACAAGAACACAAAGAGTTCCCTTAATATTAGATACAAATACTCAATGTTTACTTCAGGGAGAAATGCTGTGTCATATGCTATGTTGTTATTGGTAAAATAAAAAACAACAGTTTTACATTTCATATATTGTATATTTATTTAACAATCGGTTCATATTATTATATCATTGAATTAAATGTATCTACATAATATATTAAGCGCCAAAATTACTCCTGGATCTGGTGGCAATTTCTGAAATGGAATCAGATTTACCTTCCAAGAATTCTTTAAGCTCTGTCACCAAATCTCCCAGTAGTAAAGTAAGGATATTATATTCGTAAATTTTCTTGTTATAAGCATAGTATTGGATTAACGTAGCTTCCATTGAATAAGCAGTTGGTCGTACTTGAAAGTCAAAGTCTCCAATTTCAGCAGTTCCATTAGGATAAATAATGTATGATTTGTTGTCTAATATCACTGGTACACCACTCTCAATAACAAAAGGAGGTCTTATAATATTGATATAAGTAGCTGAAGGTAAGCCCTCAATTTTTTTAACCCCATCTGAACCGAAAACGTAAATATTTTTATCTCCAGTATAGTAATATAAATTATTTTGATAATCTAAAACGATTTGTTGAGCATTGACGACGCTCTCAATTTTTTCTTTCTTTGTTCCTTCTTCAGTGACTTTGTACAATACATTGTCTTCTGTTAATATGTAAATAGCATCACTACCGTTCAATTTAGCAATACCTATAATGCTATCATCAATTGTTCCATACTTTTCAGCTTTATTTTCTTTGTCATTATAATAGTAAAGTCCATCTTTGGTTGCGAAATAAGCTGTCTTTGTATCATCATTAGAAGCAGCAGCATCTCTGCCATTATCTAGTAGTTTAGTAACTTGCCCCTTCTTGCGAATAAAAAGACCTTTATCTACTCTTTTTCCATTTTCATTGTCAGCTAAAACGAAGAATAAAACAGCGTCTGCATCATCACCTTCTTCGTCATCTGTATCTTCTTCAAAGTTGAGGGCGTTTAAAGGTAATAGTATATTAACGATATCATACTCGGAAGTATATATCGCAAATTCTTCAGGGAAGAATTCACTGGTGATAGTCACTTTTTCTGAGTCTTGGGTGTTATAGGTTGGAGCGGTAGACGCCAAGCCCACTAACAGAGATACCGTGAAGAGCACCAGCAGCTTCATTCTGTGATCTGAAAAATCAAAATGGTACTTGGTTATTGAATGAATGAATCGAACGAAGTTCTCCAAGTCTACTGAACCAATCCGAACGTTTGTATGTATGTTATGTATAGGTATATGTTTGTTTGTTTGTTTGAGTATAACTTGAGTATCGTCGACAAGAACGTCGTGAATTTTGGTAGGTTAATTAATCCTTACTAATATTATAAATGTGAAAGTTTGTAAGAATGGATGGAAGTTTGTTACTCTTTCACGTAAAAACTACTAAACGGATCTGGATGAAATTTGGCACAGAGATAGATTATGATCTGGAAAAACACATAGGCTACTTTTTACAGCGATAACCGACATCCACGCGGGCGGAGCCGCGGGCAACAGCTAGTAACACCTAAATATTTTTTTATCGAGATTTGTGGAAATCCTTGGGGGAGGCCTATGTCCAGCAGTGGATGTCTTTAAGCTGAGATGAAGATGATGATGAAATAATTTTTAAGTTAGAATTTGAGCCAAATCGGTCAAGGGGGAGTCGCGAATTTAGGGCGAACCACTAGTTTTAGGTTGTTCAATATTAGCTTAAGTATATGTTTGTTTGCCACCTTATTATTATTAGCAGCCATTATTGTCCTACTGCAGGGCAAAGACCGCCCTCTCCTTTTTTCATTGGTCACGTTTGAGACCAAGCACATCAGAAGTCAACCTCATCCCGTCACCTCGATATTAAGTATTTATTTTAAAAAGTTCAAATGTCATTTGATATTATATATACCTACATAATTAAAATTGTAATAAATGATAACATAGTATAAGCAGAGTTTATCATTTATTGACAATAATAAAAGAAATTATATCGCATTAAGCTCAGGCCACACTGCCAACTAGTGAGCGAGCTGACGGGTGAAGGTGTACTACGCCGAATCGAATGCCAAATATCAATTAATCATCCACATATTACGTCTAAATTCTCGAACGTTCATAATATCGAATGTTTGTTTGTTTGATCGCACATTCATTCCAACAAAAAATTAAAATGTGATTGAGATCAAACAAAAACATTCGATATTTTGAACAGTCGATGTATTCAGTGTACGATATGTTGAATGTTCGATTTATTGATGTTCGAATTTTTGGGATTAGATTCGGCGTAGTACACCCACCCATTCGCAACGTAACTACACTGCTATTCGAAAGACGAGCTTCGACAAGTCCGAAGACACTGGACGAGGCAGGCGGGTGAGCCGAGCTACAGATAAATAATTATAATACTAGTGCTGAGCTAACCGAGCTAAGGCGGTGTCCTACGCGTTGCAATGCGATGCGAAGCTGAACCTCGTCTCGCCAGAGACGACCACATAGAATATTCGTGTTTAGTTTATATTGATAAATATGTATGTTAGGTTAAGGTATATATTGTAAACTGAGCGACTTTAACGGCGTCCAAAACATAAGCTTTCGCTTAGTTTGGGGCCAAAGTAAAGTTCACTATTGTTATTTGTGTATTTTGTGTTTTTATTAAATAAATTATTATATTATTATTATAGGAGGGCAAGCAGGGCAGCCTTTGTTTTGTTCGCGTTCGTTGCGTTTGCAGCGTCGCCGCATCGCGTTCGTACGCTAACGAGGTGAACGAATAGCATCGCTTGCATTGACGAAAAATTCGTTCGCATTATTTGTATCGCTGACGTCACTTATTTCTGTAGTTCGCGATGTGAATCGAAGTATTAAAAAGAGGTGAAACGAAGCTCGTTCGCTCGCTCGCTAGCTGGCAGTGTGGCCTGCACTTTATACATAGCACTGTCGTAGTGGAAAAAATGCGTAAGATCCAAAATCATATCAATCATTTTGAACTTTATCTTTATTAGCACAAGGTTCAAAATTACCAAACAGATATTTAGGTATTATATAAGATGGCAAACACGCATAATGTAACGCCTGATGGTAAGCAGTTACAGTCCATAATCTTACTAATCTTATAAATGCGAAATTTTGGTTGGATGGATGGATGTTTGTTTCTCAATTACGCCAAAATGGTGGAACGAATCTGGATGAACTTTGACACAGAGATAAATTATAGTCTGGAATAGCACATAGGCTATTGTTTATCTCCGAAAACTATTCCTTTGGGATTGAAGCCATCATTAATAAATTATACACTACATTACATTTGGTGGTTACCACTACTGAGCCTCTAGACAAGTGGCATGAACGATAGTCGAATCGAAAAGTCAAAAAACAAATGTATGGGATTTGACGTAAGTCTACGAATATAATATCGTAAACTTATGTCAAATCCCATACATTTGCTTTTTTGACTTTTCGATTCGACCATCGCTTATGCCACTTGTCTAGAGGGGCTGGCGTGTTGTGGGTTCGATTCTCACACGAGACAAAAAAATGTGTGATCTATAAATGGCTGTCCTGGGTCTAGATGTACTTTATGTTCGTTAATTACATTTTTTAAGTCCCCTGCGACACAAAGCAGTGGTAGTCTTATGAAAACTGTAGGAATAAAAACAACACTGTGTCATAGGCCTTAGTAAACATCTATTGTATACTCGCTAGCAGAAATTCATAGAAATGTGTTGATTTAAATGAAGCTCATCCAATTTTTTTTTTTTTTTTTTTTTTTTTTTTTTTTTTTTTTTTTTTTTTTTTTTTTTTTTTTTATACTACTTGGGTGGCAAACAAGCATACGACCCGCCTGATGTTAAGCAGTATCCGTAGCCTATAGACGCTTGCAATACCAGAGGTATCACTTGTGCATGTATCTATGGATTAATAATTAAGTATTTAGTTCAAATATTTATAATAACTTTGCATTAGTTTTATATCGTATAAAATTATTTAAGCAAGAAATTGTTACTAATTACTGTGTAACCTAGCTGTCCTATTATTGTCCTTAATAGTATTATAAATGTGAAAGTTTGTAAGAATGGATGGATGGATGTTTCTTACTCTTTCACGTAAAAACTACTAAACGGATCTGGATGAAATTTGGCACACAGATAGATTATGGTCTGGAATAACACATAGGCTACTTTTTGCAGCGATAACCGACATCCACGCAGGCGGAGCCGCGGGCTAGTAGCGAGCTAGTATAGAATATAAGTCGTAAGAAACGCTTATCGGCTTAACTTACTTATATCTTAATTTAATTTAAGAAAACTATGTATTTTCTCAGTAAGTAATCTTTCTTCAGTAATTAATCTTTTTGAGAAATAAATAATCTTTAACCAGAATATATCTTTAACCGTATCCTGAAAGAAGCACTGGAGACCTGGAGCCATTCCAATTATAATCGCTATAAGATTGATAAGGTACGGCTCTTGTATTCACACAGAAGAACAAAGCAGACCCTAGTGGTCTTCTGTGTAGTTACTTGGCTGTAGTCTTCTATAAAGTGGAGGTCTTTTCACCGTTTTCTTTCCATCAGACAAACCTACATGTCTTAGAAAAAATTCTAATGACATGTCTGATTTACAACCCGCATTAGGCCAGCGTGTGTGAAATAAGGCCTAACTGTTTCTCTCTTGATAGAGGAGAGGAGACCCCTGCCCAGCAGTGGGACATATATGGGTTGCTATTATTATTATTTACTAGCTGTTGCCCGCGGCTCCGCCCGCGGGGATGTCGGTTATCGCTGCAAAAAGTAGCCTATGTGTTATTCCAGACCATAATCTATCTCTGTGCCAAATTTCATCCAGATCCGTTCTGTAGTTTTTACGTGAAAGAGTAACAAACGTCCATCCATCATCCATCCATTCTTACAAACTTTCACATTTATAATATTAGTAAGGATTATACATACATCCATAGACCACGTTAACTAAACGGTTCGTGTTTTGACTGCATGCTACCATATTTGTATTTTAAAAAAGATTGTAACTATCTAACGATTAAAAAGAGAGGTCTGAGTTTCTTGGTAGTTCTACTCATGGCTCCACGTCAGCGAACTAGCCGTAGGAAAATGTTGCTGGCTTGTCATATTATGAATAAGCCCGAAAGAGGATTTCTGGCTTATTCATATATGACCTTCGTAAGTGTTACTTTGTCACCTAAATGAATAAATAAATTTTGAGTTTGAGATTGAACTGATGCTGAGGGGTGCGTATGCTTGTTTATCATCTCTTTTTTTTTATACTACTTGCACGGCAAACAAGCAAACAACCCACCTGATGTTGAGTAGTTACCCGTAGCCTATGGACGCTTGCAATACCAGAGGTATCACTTGCGTGTTGTCAACCCATTGTTTTACACCAGGGCTTTATGATGAGAGTATCCCTGGGATAGGAATACGTTTATTTCAAAACGCATCCCTAAATGAGCGCTGGAGACACACACACTCACACACAGGAACACAACTACGCCGCTGTGTGTAGTTATTTGGCTGTGGTCTTCTATAAGGTGAAGGTCCTTCCCCAGTCGGGCTTGCTCGCTAGTATGGTGCCCTACCTCTAGAATTTAATATAATACCTGAGTAATTTAATATGAATTGTCCGTGTGGTGACGGATTAAGAATACAAATGTCACCACCCCTTCCATCCCGAGGATGTCGTAAGAGTCGACTAAGGGAGTAAGTGTTATCCATCGCAAGAGAGGGAAACTCGAAACAAAACCCTATACCAACCCATCTGGCCAGCGTGGTATAGTAGGCTAATATCCCTTTGTTTGGAGGAGACCCGTGCCCAGCAGTGGGACGTTTATGGGTTGAGACGTATAATTTAATATAAAAATTTTACTTACTTTTATATGTGCTCACAGACTGACAAATTTTAATCAACTAACTAAATAATTATACTTTACGATATAAATACGATTTATAATAGGTAATTAACTAGTTCTGTTATCAGTGTGTTTACTGCATTATATGCTCTATGTGACCTTTGTCAAGGCAATAAAAAGTTTTGTTTAATCACTTAAATTTAACTACTAGGACTAATTTTTTTTTTTTTTTTTTTTTATACTACTTGGGCACAGATAATATAATACTAGTACAGATACCCCATCCCATACAAAGAAATGGTTCCCCGCTAACTCGGGCTAACCTTCGGGCTAAATTTTAATTATCTATCTATCTGTAGATGTCTGTATCCAACAGATTACGTGCATACACATCAACAGATGGCGACACTTTATTTAAAATTATATTTTTCACAAGATATAGTAGGCACCTACTTCATCACTCACATAGATCTACCGACCATAAAGGGTAGGTATCACTCATTGTCTCGGGCTCGGGCCACGTTTGCTCGCTCAAGGTCACGCGCTTTACGAAATATACTTATTTTGATTGTTTGCTTCCGTATTTAACTAGCGCTCCGCCCCGGTTTCACCCGGGCTAAACAATTTTTTCCCGTTTAGGTATATTAAAATGTTAATATACCTATTAACCTAAGTTTATTTTTTTGTTGATGGCTTATATTAGGTATACCTATAATATAAATTGATTTATTAAAAAGAATATTCGTGAAACTATAATAGGCAATTAATTTATCAGTGCCAATAAACAAATAATCTGTTTGAAGTGATAAGGGTCTGTTTGAATTGTTTCTGTCTTAGTCAAATTAGGTTAATTATAATATTTTGTGACAACTCACACACCATCTAAATCCAAACTTGGCACAGCCTCAGACGACAGACAGAGCATATCACACTAAGATTGGTCCTGAATGGGAATCGAACCCTCATGGATTAGATTCACTAACCACTAGTTACGTAGTAACTCTTTAGTAATCTGTGCCACTAGTACTACAGGCCAGTCGATGTCATTAATGGATGGAGTAAATTATAGCATTCTTTGGTATTAGTCCAACAGTCCGATGGTACTGGGTTCGAATCCCAGATTCATGTCCACTTTTTGAAATTTGTTTTTTGTAGATGGTTTTTATATCAGATAATATTTTTTTGAATTATTTGTAAAAATATAGTAAAACAGTAATTATTTAGTATCAGTCTGAATTCACAAATAGGTAATTTTCCCACAGTACGATACCGTAGCACCGCTGCACCGTACCGGCCGTAGAACCGGCCGAACCGGGTTCGAATCCCAACCTCGGATACATTTTTTGTATTTAGTTTTTGTTTAGTTTTTAAAATATTTTATATATCTTGGATGCAATATTTTTGTTGATAACTTTGATAACATAAAACATTTTTAAAGTTTTTTGTTGAGAGAAAAAAACATATGCCCGTATTATTTATTTTTAACATAAGTCACTGTTTCACATAGCTTTATATATTTTTATACCTTCGAGTAAGTAGTATGAGCCAACATTAAACTTCAAAACGAGGTAGGTATTTTAATTTATAAAAATCTGAAAATGCATACAGCGCCAGCGGCATTACTCACAAGTCACTCGCAAGTTTCAACTTCTTAGTAGTACAAAATACTGCCGCCAGGACTACGGCGACATTATTGAAATTTGTAAATATATAATTGTCCGTATTTATACAAAATGGAACCACCCGACAAATTTAGTTTTTTTTCTTTTTTTGAAGAATACCTATATAAAGTGGTCTATATTCTTATAGGTACAAAAAAGAACCACATGATTTTTCCGTTGGAAGCAAGGTATATAAAAAGCAGAACAGAACCAACAGCAATTACAAACATTACATATAAAGCAAAACCGAACCACAGCACAATGGGGCTCAATTATTCAAACAAATAAACGATATTACTACATAGTAATTTTAAACAAAACAGATCCACACATACTTGGTACTACACATATTTCTATAATGAACAATTATTTTTAATACACCAAATGGAACCAAGTTTCTGTAGTATCGTTATGCGTAAAATAAAATCATAATTTATTTGCTAATATTTTTTTACAAAATGGAACCACAAGCACATTTTCTTTATTATCTAGAAAGTTTAAGAGTATTCAGAGCAAATTTATATACACATACTTAAATAAGTAATTAATCAATAAATTCAATTAGAATAAATAATAATTTTACTTCATCCAACAGAGCTGCACATGTTTTTGTAAAACCTTTGATATTCCAGAAGTGCGTGTTTGCTGGGTGGTTCCTGTTTGCATAAATACGGACAATTGTAATTTTGTTTTATGAGCCCTTTATTTCATTTTCCTATGCTAGTAGGATTTCTTAAAATATGTACGTATATGTTTCAAGCTATATTTCTTCCAGATTTGAATTTTACATAAACGTAAATAACAAATCGATATAAGTAACTCCATCTATTGGTATTTATTCGTACTAATTTTGATTTGTTTCTGATGAGACCCCATGACTTGGGTGGCAAACAAGCATACGGCCCGCCTGATGTTAAGCAGTATCCGTAGCCTATAGACGCTTGCATTACCAGAGGTATCACTTGCGTGTTGCCAACCCATTTTTTTACACCAGGGCTTTAATTTAATCTATACTTATATATACACAACACTACTGTATGGTTGGTTTTAGTTTAGGCTTTAGGGGGAGGGGGGTGTGGTAGTGTGACGACTCTAAGGCGCAAGGCATGGAGGGCCAAGGGTGCCTCTTTAAGTTCGGCCAAAATCAAGAACAAGAAACAATTAAGACAAACTAGATACCTACCAAGCAGAGGCCTCAGACTAATAGAATAAGATAGACGGAGCGTGTAGAACTCGCGCGTGAAGCCGCCAAAAGTCATACTAAATAGCAATGTCATACGTTTTCGTTTTCGCGCGCAGTCGATTTGAGCCGCTAGTGAGTACGCACGTCTAAACACGTTTTGACAAAATATTATTATAATGCCTTATTGTGTAGTAAAACGTTGTAAAAATACTTCAGAGCGGCTCAAATCGACTGCGCGCGAAAACGAAAACGTATGACATTGCTATTTAGTATAACTTTTGGCGGCTTCACGCGCGAGTTCTACACGCTCCGTCTATCTTATTCTATTAGTCTGAGGCAGAGGGCTACCAAATTCTATGCCGGTCATACCTTCAATTTCTGGGAAGGGGAGACCATAGCTCTTTGCCCAAGGGTGCCGGGAGTGCTTAAACCGGCACTGGTTGTTGTTTTTTAAACATACAATTAACGGACACAAATTACACCCAGACTAAGAACAACTCTTTGTTAGTCACACAAAGTTTTGTCCTGTGTGGGAATCGAACCCATAACCTCGTGCACAGCAGGCGCATACTGCGGCCACTGGACAACCAAGGCAGTCGTTGACTCCTGCACTAAAGAACAAGCCCTGTGTCGCGGGGGTTTTACAAACTTACTATATTCACGGACACAAAGAACACCCAGTGTCGCATACAGTATGAATTACACAAAGTTTTGTCTCTTTGGAAATTGAAGCCATGACCTTTGGCTTAACAGTCAGAGTCTTACGGTCTCACGTACGTGGTATAGCTGGTTTCAGTGGCTTAAGTGCTCACCATTTACTACTGAGCGGCGTATTGTAGGTTCGATCTCCACACGGGAAAAAAATGGGTGATACATAAGTAAGTAGATAAGTTACAAATCTTGTGCTTGTGTGAGAGTTGTCTTTAAAAAAACGCATTAGAATGTTACCCGCTAGGCCATTAAACTAAGCCTTATAAAAGACCACAGCCAAATTTTTTTTTATACTACCCAGGTTGCAACGAAGCATATGGCCCGCCTGATGGTAAGCAGTTACCGTAGCCTATGAATGCTTGTAACACCAAGGGTGTCACTCGCGCGTTGCTGACCCTTTAAAAACCTTATAACTCTTTTATTGACGAACCCCATGCTATAGTCTCTTGGGAAAACCTCTGCAACCTATTTATCTAAATCTTCGCTTTATATTTATAACGGACCCGCATTTGACACTGGCGGCCATTTTGAAAAAGTTAAATCATAAACTAAAGAGATACGGTTACACATTATATTTATTACTTACGTTAATAGGTGAAATTAAATTACAATTACTTAGTTATCATGGTTTTGCTAGTTAATGTCTTTTTTTTATAGATTTTATTGGTAAGTAGTAAAGTAAAAACAACTTAATTTTTAAGTGATAGGAAGTGAATTAAGGTATTGTATTCGCGAATCAATTTGCCACTAGAATAAGACCTCCACCGTACCGAAGACCACAGCTAACCTTTTTTTATACTATCAAGGAGATAAACAAGCATACAGTCCGCCTGATGGTAAGCAGTTACCGTAGCCTATGGACGCTTGCAACACCAGAGCCTCTAGACAAATGGCATAAGCGATAGTCGAATCGAAAAGTTAAAAAATAAAATGTATGGGATTTGACGTAAGTTTACGACATTATATCGTAGACTTACGTCAAATCCCATACATTTTATTTTTTGACTTTTCGATTCGACTATCGCTTATGCCACTTGTCTAGAGGCTCAGGGGTATCACTTGCGCGTCGCCGACCTTTTTGAAACCTTATAACTCCTTTCTTAAAGAACCCCATGCTATAGTCTCTCGGGAAAACTTCGGCAGGGAGCTCAAATATACGCAGTCGTGTAGTTGTCGTCCTGTGCTTGGGTATAGGTTCCTATTTCCTAGTACTTGTTTAGCTACGCTAAGCGCAAATGGGCTACGACCACAGTCACCTATGGCTGTCGTGTGCCACGTCCTTTGGTAACGCGCAAACGACGGTCGGTGTTCGCCACAGTTCGTTTTTGATTTCGAGACGAAAGGTTTGAGTTGCGAATGGTCGCCACCAGTAGCGTGTCATGGCCACTCAGTCGCGTGTCCAAACAAATCTTGTAAACTGCTTGTCTTTAGCCACCAGTGGCCGCCACGGGTGGCTCGTTTGCGCTAATAATATTGTCTCCAGGTTAATGACAATCTGATGTTACAAGATGTAGGATCTACAACGCTCGAGTAATGCTCCTGGAATTGCAAGTGTCCATAGGCTATGGTAACTCCTTACCATCGTACGCTTGTTTGCCATCATTATCATCATCATTCGATACATCATCACCAGATATAATTTTAGTTTTTACCAAAAAAATCTTAAAAATTATCTTAAACAGTAGAGCTGCTATTGGAAAATGGACTTCAGATTAGTAATCAGATCGACAAAATCATTTAAAAATCACCATGCAACTTCGTAAAATAGAAGCACTGATCTCCAGTGCTATCGATCATTTACTTTCATTAATATTTCTAGCTAGCGTTTTCAAAGTTGCTAATTATTTAAAATTTAGGCATAACACTTCGTCTTGAGGAAATGTCACCAAATCCACTTGAATAAGTCACTAAATCATTTATTCATAAATTAATAAATTTTGTAAAAATTTATTAATTTATTTATTGAAGAACCCCATTCTGTAGTTGCTCGGGAAATATAATAAATACTCATGAGTTAAATTATAAGGTGTAAAATTAAATTATTTAAGTTTTTTTGTTGTAATTTAGTAGGTTCGTGCGAGTGATAATAATAAAAAGCGATATAAAACTTAAAATAAAAAACATTTATTTATAAAATCATGATATAGTTAAAACATATCAAAAATTCTTACATTCACATTTTAAGGCAACATTATCGGCTCTGTAGTGTTACAACACTACAAAATTAAATAAAATCTACAAAAATGTCAACCATCAGCCATTTTTATGTTTGAGATTTTTGTAAAAATAATAAAACTAATTGGTCCAAAAATGTTTCAACAATTTTACAAAATATTTTATAATAGCATTTTGTACTAAATCTCTTAAAAACATATATTATTTTACTTATTTATTTGGAGAATGTGATAATTTTGGGCAATATATTTTTTATCACATTCCCCATTTCATTTAATTTTTAAAAGTAATAATAAATATAACTTTTGTCATTTTTATTGTCATGTAATCTTTACTTATTAAGAAAATTGGTGCTAATAAATTATTTCTAAAAGTAAAAACCCAATGTTGCAAATAATATAAAAATATAGTAAGTATTAAACTAAGGCAGTATAGATTGTTTGAGAAATTAATACCTATTTTCATAAATACTGTATAGTATAGAAAAGGTTAGTGTAAGAATAAAAGTGTATAAAAATGAATAAATAGTTTACAAAAGGAACAAAGCAAGCTGCAACCGAACATTAGGAAAATATAGATTTTTACAATTTTTAACAATATTTTGAATAATATTCAAATAATTATAAATGATAACAATAATGAGCGATAAAAGGCAATAACTTAATATAACTTAAAATAATTCAAATTCAAAGGCGTCCGTAATATTTAATTTTAGAAAAAAGAAGATTAATTTAAAAGAGAAAAGAAAATAGAAAAGAAAGATAGTAGGAAGTTGAGAATAATATGACAGATTTATTTAGTTTCGTGCCTATGTCCAGTAATGGACGTCTTTCGGCTGAGATGATAGTGAAGAAAGTTTAAGAAAAAAAGATTTGTTTCATAGACTTGTTACTGTTAACTAAAAGAAAATATTACGGCCGCTGCAATTAAAACCTCATAATCTTATGGTCTCACTTGGAGTGCACAAGATTGAGGAACTCCTCCCTCGTCTTTGGGTCATCACGGAAGACTCCCAGCATGGTAGATGTCACCGTCTTGCTATTAATTTTCTGGACTCCACGCATCACCATGCACATGTGCCTGTTAAAAAAAACATTAAATTAAGAACAGTGCCATCTTTGGGAAATGGTAGGAACTTAATGATCGAACTTTTTCATACGGTGAAGCGACATCTATGTTGTTTTGTTCGAACTAGCTAGTGATTGTGATGATCTAGAGTTTTAGTGTAGAATACAGAAGAGATCGCGGCTTAAAAAAAATAATTTAAACAATTATGTTTTACACACGCGCTCACAAATACGCAGTATCTAGTACTACATATTATCATTGTCTTCTTTTATTGAATGAATAAGACAAGGAAAGCATGTAACTGATCCTGTAACACTTATTAGTGATGATGGTTATACTTACACTCCCTCAATGACAACTGCCACTCCAGCAGGACGTACTGCCTGCGTAACTGCGATGGCAATCTGTTTGGTGAGACGCTCCTGAACCTGAAGGCGGCGAGAGAAGATCTCCACGATTCTAAAATGATTAATTGCATTTAAGTTAAAATGGTGCTGGGTGGCTTGCACTTGGGCAGGCTTATGTTCGACAGTGGACTTCGACAGGCTGATACAGATGATAATGATGTTAAAGTAGGTGTTGTTGCCTATTTTTAACCGACTTCAAAAAGAGGAGGTTATCAATTCGTGTGTATTTTTTTATTTTTTTTAATGTTTGTTACCGCATATCTCCGTCATTTATGGACCGATTTGAAAAATTCTTTTTTTGTCTGACTGGACATACTTTCAGTTTGATCCCATTATCATCAAAAGAAAGTTCTAATGATGGGATCCATGAGGAATTGAGGGAACTCCTCAAAAGTTATAGGCACACATATAGCAATTTCAATATTTTTAACAACTAATCAATCATTTGCATTCAGAAAGTGTAATTTGGTGAAGTAAAACTGATGAAGAAGACCACAGATGGCCATCTGAACTTTTCAATAATAAGTATTTTACTGATGGCGATTAGATAAGTTTCGGTTATTGTTGCTAAGCAACTACTAATAAGAAATAATGACGTGAATGAATTGAGCGCGGATTGCACAGATTAAATATTGCTTTTAATACCTACTTGACCTGTGTTCAGCCCGACGCTCAGTCGATTTTATTCGATTGTAACAAACAAATATTTGAAAATTTTACAACTTGCCGTACTGAAGTCGGGTTTTTTTTTGTTAAAATTATTTAAATGCTTGTTGAATACGTTTGTATGTTTGTGGAATTGAATAAGATGTTTCACTAGTTTTTGCTGTCAGCAAATTATTCTTACTTACTTTTACACATCATAATAAATCCTTTGAACTGATTTTCATTAAAATATTATTCTAAATATAGTTTTCTGACTGTATATTGAATTGTTGTGTATAAGAAAAGCATTTTTAGTAGAAACGTAAGTAAACCATAGAGTTATGTTTAATCTTTGGTGTGGTCCTAGATTTACTTTAAACATCTTTAAAAAATATTACTTATTGACAAGGATCGAAGTTTGAAGTTTTTTGTACCATTTATTTATAAGTTACCGTAGCTTATGGACACTTGCAATGCCTAAGGAATCACTTGCGTGTTGGCGACCCAAAACCTTTTAATATTATTCCATATATTTTCGAAAAGTTCACTGCAAAATTAGGCCAAGGAAGGCCAGTAAGTCTCTTTGTCACTGTCAAGTTTTTGCCTCAATCACATTAATTAACTACTCTCACAAAGTAACTTAGATAAGATTAAAGTAATAGATATAAACAAAAAAAAATAGTTCTTACCTAGCCAGCTTGCTGAGTCCCAAGATCTTGCCCTGAGGAAGGTAGCCAATAGACACCTTCCCGTAGAACGGTACTAAATGATGCTCGCACATTGAGAACATTTCAATATCCTTGACGACAACCATCTCGTCTGTGTCCTCGTCGAAAATGGCGTTGTTTAGGACTTCTGTAATAGAAACATTTATATTTAGCTAATTAAATACCTGATTATTCATGTGGTGATGAATAATGAATACAAATGTCACCAGCCGGTTCCATTCCGAGGGTGTTGTAAAAGTCGACTGTGGGAGTAAGAGAGGCAGACAATATCCACTGCAAGAGAGGGAAAACCCGAAAGAAAAACCCTATACCAACAAGTCTGGCCAGCGTGGTATAGTAGGCTAATATCCCTCCAAGTGTATGGACTCGTGCCCAGTAGTAGGACGTTTATGGGTTGAGATGATGAATGAAATACCTGTTCATAGATATTAATAATAGCAGCACAGTCTCTATTAAAAGAGGTTAAAGGGTTTAGGCCTGAATCTACACACGCTGATCTAATGCGGGATTTTAGATCAGACATGCTTTTAGAATTTCTTCTAAGGGTTTTCTTACTATATTCTCCTGTCTCCGTTAGCAAATGGTTAATCATTTTACTGCGAATAAATTCAATAAATTGAAATTTATATTGGTGCTGTCACCTGGCATCGAACTCGTACCTCATTTTGTACTTGAAAAAGTAAAATGGACTCGTTTGACGCTTATAAAAGAGATTGATTGCATTTAGCGAAAGATAAGGCGTCATGAATAAGGGAAAGGAAGACCTTTGCCCTGCAGTGGGACAATTAACGGACCAAAAGTAATAATAAAATAGATTCGACAAGAGAAAAAGTAGTTCACAGAAAAATAAATTGAACGTTAAAAAAATAGAGTTTTATTATCGTTAACAATTTGCATACCTTCAAGGCTCTGATCGTAACCCTTTGTGAAGAACAGCATCGCTTTGGCAGCACGCTCTGGGGTCTTCAGCAGACCCTCCCTCTCTGGGTCCTCTCCAAGCCCTGGAAACAAAGAGTTTTTTTATTTAATACAATCCCAAAGTCGCTGGCTACTTTTAACGGTCTCTTTTACCTGGTTTTGATTTTCATATATCATCATTATATTTATTAATAGTTGCCAAAAATAGCAATTGCAAAGACTAGAAAAATATTAGCCTCTCAGTGTAATAAGGAATATATTTATTTTTTAATTATTGTCTTCTCTCACCTGTAAGAAGTAGTCTGTAGGAGTTAGCCATATCGGGCAGTAGCGCCTCCCTGGTTGGTGGTCTGTGGTCGAGCTCCAAATCATGATGGAACGTGCAGTTCTCGTGACCTGGAAAGATATAAATACACAATTAAAAATCATTATCATCATCCTCTCAGCCTGATAACATCCACTGTAGAACGTAGGCTTTTATCATATGATTCCACATCTTCATCTTGAGCTCATGCAAACTCAAAATTACAGGTACAATTTAATATTTTCTACCCGAGACAAGCGTTTGACAAAGTTTACCACGACTCATTGTTGTTGTTTCTACAATAGAATACTAGTTTTCTGTCAAGAAGTTACATATAAACCCTTTATATACAATTTAGAGTATGGTAAAGTTATTCAAAGGCCTTAGTGGAATTTTTTGAAACGTTCAAATAGGATGTTAATAGCATTACGCAATAAGTTCGTGGGATTGCGATTTTTTGTTCTAATTAATAACATAGAAACATTTGTATGTTGCAATATAACCGGAACGTTGCGTGCTAGAATATAATAGTTAAGCGTAAATATAATAGTTATAAAAATATAATATTTTAAGGTCAAATTACAATTCTAATGTGCCTCCGAATTCAAAGTCAAAGAAAAAAATAATTGTATCAATGATAAATAACAACTGTTATAAAATAATAGTATAATGATATCAGGAGCTGTATCATGTCGTCTTTATAGCGATTCATTTTCGATTTGGTAAGAAAGTTGACATTATGCGAAATTCAAATTATAATCAAAAATAAATTGCTTTAAGGACGTCAATTTGGAAACATTTACATTTATTTTCCTTACAGCTGATTCTTCACATGTATGTACATATGTGTTAAAACAATAAACATTCTGGTAACAAAACACGTCCTTGTGAGAGACCGTAGGAATATTTCTATAGAATTTTAAAACTATTAAACTTAATCAATAGTGCTCTAAAGCTATCCAAATATATATTATAGACAATATTATATACTACGGGTCTACATGATCACGCTTTATTTACCTTTGTTTGACGTTTCGACCAGGTTACATAGGTATAAAAGCAAAATAAAGTATCATCATAACAGTTACACGAAGTTTATAATATTAGTACATTATATTATGCAAGGTGATAGTTCAAAAAGTAACCACAAAAACCTCATTGATAAAAACTTTCAGATTATTCGAAGAAGAAGATTATTTAATTTTACAAATTTTAGTTTAAGGGTTTCAGTAATTATACAAACCAGGTGTGGTAGACGTTCTTGGGGTCATTGGTGTACCAGGCACTTCAAGTTCACTTTCCGCGTCAGTTAAATGGAAACTTTTTAACGCTTCAGGTGTTTTGTTATATTTGCCAACAAAAGAACCCTTCACAGGTCCATCTCCATTTTCCTTTTCCTCCGAAATTGAATTCCTTATAGATCTTGAACTGACCCTTCTTATCAAAGACGAAGGAGGTACAACAGTTTCTGAATCTTTTCCGTTAACAGCGGCCATGTTTACTAAAAGAATTCGTATTTTTAATTTAAAAACTGTTCTTTATTTAAATGTATTGAATACGTCCGTTGTGCGCGTTTAGTTCGATTGAACTGTCTGAGTGAATATTTTAATTGACCTCTTGGGTTATCTTAGCGAAATTATGTTTTAATTTATTCGTTTAATGTTGATAACCTACAATATATCAATTTATAATCATTTCAATAGATTTCGTCACTATTCATAAAATACTTCCTAGTGAATGTTATCTATACTAATATTATAAATGCGAAAGTATCTATTCGTTGTCTTTTCACGACTAATCGGTTGAACAGATCTAAATTAAACTTTGGCAAGGAGATAGATGATATCCTGAGAAAGGACATACGTACTTTTCATCACTATAGCCAATAACCACGCGGGTGGAGCCGGGGTCAACAGCTGAATGAACAACAAAGTTTAATATGTAGATATTTTTCTTAGTTGTAATCTGGTATCGTTATATTGTCAACTAGGTTGTTAAGAAGCGGTATTTGTATGTTTTTTATTGCTCGTTCCGTATTTAATTTGATAATTATTTTGCCTCACGTGACCATGAGTTTTATGGGTTGACCTCCAAGCCCTATGTCAGGTGGTGGACTAGATTATTGTCCTTGTTAGCTTTGATTGATACCACGATTGGTTCAGTGATTAAGGTGGTAACCTTAACATTTACCACTGGTCAGATAGCGAGTTGTTAGTTCGATCCTAACACAGGACATAATTTTGACAAATTTTGTCTTCCACATATGGTTGTTCCGTGTCTGGGTGTAGGTACTTTATTAATATTAAAATATATATAAACAACACCGTACTACATTATCTATGGAACTCTAAAATCAAGATAGCAATCGTCAAAAACTATACCAGAAAACCGGTAGCTACCGGCATTTTGATATGCAACCTTAATTACGGTTCGTTTACCTACATATGAAAGTAGAGGTCAACTCAAGGTCCACTTCCTATTAGTTAATATAGTGCAGTTTTTAGTTTCCGGTTTTGCATTGTTGCGGTAATTGGTATGAGAATATTGAGACCTCTAGTTATGGAAAATATATTAAAGGTCAAATAAATTATTGTTGCTGGTCGAATAAATGTTTGTTTTAGTCAATATGGTAATAACTGACGTGTATTTGTTGAGGTCTGAGTTCTATCAAGATATTATGATTGATATTACGAATTTCACTTTGTGGAATTTATATGTACTATCAAGATATACTGGTGACCTAATAAAGATTGCAGGTAATCGATACATAAGATCAGCTCAGGATCGGGTGCTGTGGAAATCCCTGAGCCCTATGGCCAGCAGTGGATGTATTATGGTTGAGATGATGATGAAGAATCACACGGAGAATGCAATCGACCGAAGAAATATCAGGCCAACGATTTCCAAACTCAATTCTATTGTCAAATTATTATATAAAACCCAATATCTATATTTTTCGGTATCTTTTGATCAGCAGTCACACTAAACGACCACTAGACCAACAAGGTAGTTATAATTTAGAATAAGGGATACCGCAGGGCACTATTATGGGACCGATATGGTCATACTCGATTTATTTCGAAATATGATGGTGTAATAGCCACAACTTAACTCGCTACGTAAGTAACTTATGGGCCATTATGTCACAATGTCACAAAAAAAGAAATCAGTGCATTACACCAATAAAAAAGCAAAGAAAGCGGTTGTTTTAAAACTTTTACCTAAAACTTGATTACACTCACGTATTTTGCTTATGAAACATTGAAATTCTTGACGCAATTCTAACATTAAGTATGTAGATTTGAAAGAAGATATCAAATCTTAAATTATTTGAAAGTCTTATGTTGTTATGCAGTATTTTAGAATAGAAAAGAGTAAAATGTCCTCTTAACCGAATTTGACGCAGATGCATTCAATGAAGACTGGCTTTCTGTGCGGGAGATATTATGCCTAGTTCAGAATTGAGCGTAAACACAGGTGCAGTCTTCATTCGTCACGACCGAAGAAGCCTAGGAAAGCACGAGTGTCCTTAAGTGCTTTAGGCACGGAGGTGTAAAAACAGCCAATTTTCACACCCTTCTTTTGGCTTTTGGAATGGAACCCGGAACCTCGTGATCAACGAGCTGCACTCAACCACTAGACCAAAAAAAGCAGTGACAACTCTATAATTAGCTTGTTAACGCCTCATGCGCGTACGCAAAGAGATAATAGACGTCAATTGTCTATGATTCAGCTAGAAGATGGAAACATACCACATTAATAATGACATAGACAAATGCGATGTATTGTATGCAAAATTGTAAAGGTTCCGTATACTAAATGTTAAATTATTTTATTTATTACTAAATTGATTGCGGCAAAAAAATGAAGATTAACTATGGTTTGGTGTAATTTATGTTTAAGTATATTTTGAGACTACAGGATGCCATAAGATCCTAAACTAGACAGAGACACTGTTACTATGGCAACTATATATTATACTAGCTGTTGCCCGCGGCTCCGCCCGCGTGGATGTCGCTTATTGCTCTAAAAAGTGATATTACAGACTATAATCTATCTCTGTGCCAAATTTCATCCAGATTCGTTCAGTAGTTTTTACGTGAAAGAGTTACAAACATCCATCCATCCATCCATTCTTACAAACTTTCGCATTTATAATATTAGTAGGATTTGAATATGGAAAGCGTTCGGTGACGCGAGTACCATAATTTTTGTTTATCCAAAAAGTTTGTATATGGAAAGCGGTCGATGACGATGACGCGAGTTCCATGATTTTTGTTTACCCTCTCACTCACGTTTTAAAAGTGCTCAACGTGCCTAAAAAGTTTTTACTTTAATAATAGGAATCCCTAAAAAAGTCATTAGATTTTTTTCTCAGCAAGTTTTTGCCGAGTTCATTAATTCATTATAAACAATACTACGTAGATATACATCAATATGCAAATAAAAACCTTAATAGCTTCTGTATTTTATACTGTTTATATTTTTTGTATAATTATTATATTTATACATTTATTTTTAACCAGTTTTATATTTTGTGTCAACGACGTCAATGTCCTAATATAAATTATAATTATATTTTGAAAATGGTTATTTAATCTTGATTAGTGAGTTTGACTCCAGGTCGGGTAAAAAATGATTTTTAGTTTTACTGTGGACACTTATTAATAGCCCGGATAAACTGTATATCTCTTTTATTTTGCAATTGAGTAAGAATTATAAGATTAAAGTCCCCGTTTTTATAATTTTTGTCAATATCTCTTAATTGTACCTATCTTCTTGCTAAATTTCATTGTGATCTGCTCAGCAATTTAGGCGTGAAAAGAAGTTTGTTTCGCATTTCGATATAGGAATAAACAATGAGAACTGGCTACGGTAACTGCTTACCATCAAGCGAGCCGTATGCCTGTTTGCCACCTTGGTAATATAAAAAGAAAACATTGTTAAAAAAAATTTCAAATAAAATTATACGGCTCTCTACAAAAAAAAAAAAAACAAAATTGTAAAACAATATTGTATCCCCTTCACTAGTAGTACAGACAGCATAATAATAACGAATAGTTCTAAGTCGAGTACCTAACGTCCTTGCTGCAAAAGTGAACGCCTTGTCTGTCCTTAACCGCACCATAAGTACAGACAACAAAAAGATAATTAATTAATCATTCTGTTATTATAAATGGGAAAATATGGATGGATGTTTGTTAATTAATCACGCAAAAACGTCTAAACGAATCTGGATGAAATTTGTCACAGAGATAGATTAAAAATAGCGCAGATGCAACTTATTTCCGGAAAATATCACTGTTTCTGGGATTGTAAGTACAAGTAAAGTGGAAATTAGTTGTAAAATATGTACCTGGTGAATAAAATGGGCACTAGATACTATATTTTAACATTTAGGAAAGGTACGGCACCATACAAGCGACCAAGCCCGACTAGGGAACGACCACCACCTCACAGAAGACCACAATTGTGTTCCTGTGTAGGCCTCCAGCGCTCATTTAGAGATGCATTTTGAAAGAAACGTTTTCCTATCAAAAGTATACTACATATTATAGTTTTAACGTAAAAATATATTGGGTCGACAATACGCAAGTGATACCTCTGGTATTGCAAGCGTCCATAGGCAACGGTAACTGCTAATCATCAAGCGAGCCGTATGCTTGTTTGCCACCACAGTAGAAAAAAAAATTGCTCCTACATTTCCATACACATGTATTATTCAATTTTCATGTATACTCTTCACAACTTTTTGTGTTATGTTATTTTCTGTTTCTTTATCTGTCATATTATTTATTAAGCTTGCTAATCGACTTCCAAGATTTTTTTTCTCTTTTATACTACCAAGGTGGTAAACAAGCATACGGCCCGCCTGATGGTAAGAAGCACATATTTTGTTTTTGGTTGATGGAGAAAAAATATTTTTTAAATTATTATTTATATTACTACCGTAACTGCAAGCGAGCGTGGTAAAATTCGCGTAATGGAATTTGAGTCCTATTGTATTGAAACGAACTAATAACTAACATAGAAATTGGTGTGAATCTAATCATTAGATCACAATTGAAATGATGTCAGTATTTTAAAAACAAATGACTTTCTTCCCACTATTTGACAGTCAGTTATTGTCGCACATCTACTAAGTAGTCTAAGAAAAATACTTATTATTATAAAGTAAAAGAGTTTGTATATTTAGCCGCAGTAAACTCAAGAACTGCTGTACGTAAATGTGTCTTGCCCTGACTGAATGACGGATTCATCAACGCAATCTAAACTTCTGGATTTTGCAGTTATAGGCCACTAGTAATTATGATTATAAAGGACAGTCTTTTAATGACTGAAAGAACAGCCAGTATAAATGAACAAGCTATGTGTCGTGGCGGACATTACAAACACACAATTGAGGGACAAAAAGTATATTAACACTTAATGGCTGCGATTGGAGTTGTCTCTTTTTTTCATTCGACAATCACGATCACAATGCACTAGACTTATTGCTAATGACACGAAAAAATAAAAAAAAATAAGTCATAATGCCTTTGTGCTTGTGCCAAAAAAACTTTAAGCAAAACTAGTGATGTTGACGGTACCTGTTAATTGTTCAAACCGTGATTTTCGTTAACATATAACTGCTTTATCTGTTACTAGGTTTTGTCCGCGGCTTCACCTGCATAGGTTTCTTGTTTTTAAATAAAATATAGCGGATATGCTACTCTAATGTACATATAACATTAAAATGTTTCATCAAAATCCGTCCAGAAGTTTTTCCATAAATAAGAAAAAAACATCCTTATAAACTTTCAAGTTTATAATATTAACAGGATTTTACATATCACCGAATATATTATAGTTATATGATGTGTGAGTATATTTAAAAGTTAAACAATACAAAAAGGCTGTGTATATAAATACATAATAGACTATGCGTGACTATTAGATATATTTAAATAGCTAAAGCATGTTAGTAAATTCATACATTGCCAAGTTAAGATAAAAAAATATATCTAATGTGAATGGTATGTTTGGGTTTTTACATGTAAGCAAACAAATTGCTCATTAGCGATGTGCAAAATTGTCTTTTTAGTATTGTTTCGTGAGTAATTTTGAGGTTTGAGGTTTATTTCTTCATTTTAAGAGTCATTTTGAAGTATTTGTTTGTATTATTTAATTAAATTTGATCGCATTAAACTTAAAAACAGCTATTAAGTAGCTAAATGTATGAAGTTTTTTTTATCATTATCGTAGATCAAACTTATGGAGAAAATTAATAGCGACTGCGTAATATAATATAATATAGTATTGATAAATAGTATTGATCTCATTATTATTTGTTTTTAAAAGACAACTCCCATGCCAAGGAACAAGCCATAGGGCTTGGTGGAGGGCTTTAAAACTTCAAAAGTATATACACAACAAACATTTATGGATGACACATAGTTTTGTCCCGTGTGAGAATCTAATCCACAACACGTCGCACAGTGGTAAACGGCGAGGTAGTGGTGTAATAATAAAGCAAAAAGCAAAAAGATGCTTTGCCTCTTTGTTATGTTTATTTTTATCAAAGATTTGTATATTTTTTTTAAGAAAAAAAACATAGGTTTGTAAATGATCTTGTACCTACTTACGGAATAAAAATTATGTTGAAATAGCTTGTTCTCTATTAAAGCACATCATAAACACAGCCATAACATAGATTATAAACTGATAAGTTAAACAACCTATGTATTTATTTACACCATAGTGCTTAAGTTTTGTCGTTGTCACCTTGGTGTGAATTTTGATTTTATTTATTTACTAAAAAAATATTAGATTTTTTATATTGCACATTAAGTATACTAATCGCATTTTTGAAATTTTAATCTAATTAACAGTGTTTAATAAAGCTATTTCGCAAACATAAAACAAATTGCAAAATACTTAGACTATATTATTACTAAATATTACCATTTTGGACGTTGCTACAAGTATTTTAATACAACCTCTCTTTCTACATCTAATAACGCGTACGTACGTTGCGTACCTAGGTCAGTACTTGACCTAGGCTTCACATAACCGGAACTAGTATAAAAAGTAATTCACATTGATACCGATATAATTAATCACGATACCGAAGGCAAACACCTATTTGTTTATGTCACAACACTACTCATTTTAAAAATCGAACTTTATCACTAGAACGTGCACATCGAACGCATTCATTATTTAAATATTATTATTTTGTTTATAATTTTTGTTACTTACGGTTTCGCGGGTTTATTTGAAAACAGAAAACAAGTAAAGCAAATTAAAGTATTTGTGTGGACGCCTTCACGCGACACACGGCAATGGCTGACTGAAGCTGCTTTATTCAACAGATGATATTTGTACTTTTAGCTGCGTTTACCGCGCATGCGTCAAAACTTTGGAATCGATAACTGTACCGAGTGACGAATATCGATATTTAAACCAGATTTTTTATTAATCAATAGATTTTTTATTAGTATTTAATGAGCATAATTAGAATTTTAATGTTAATTATCGTTTGGAAAGAATATTTCCAGATGAGTCATGATTTAAATAGTAAATTTCCTAATAATAAAGTTCCTACCTAAGACTGCTTTCGATAGGTTACGCTCAGAATTTTTTGAAGCGCCGAAAACTTCTGACTCATCTTTACTTAATTCTAACTCTTGGATGGGCTTATCGGTTTCCCCGAAGACCAAGAGTACTGCACTTTAGAGGAAAAAAAAAAGAAAATCATGTCTGAGGGATAATTATAGGTATTATAAAAGAGCTTTGTCTGCTTTAGTAGCGCAATGGTTAGTACGATTGCCGTGCAAAGGTCGCGGGTTCGAGCCCCGAAACATGAAAAATGCTCAGTATCAGTGCGGAGTCAGAAATAGTATCCGAATCATGACAATAATCTTGCTCCCCTTCTATCCTAGGATCTGACATAGCTGGTGAAACATGACTCTAATGTAACCCATCTCTGCCTTCTGGAAAAGGGCGTGGTATTTATTTTTAATAGCTGATTCGTGCCTTCTTCGTTGGGAATTTTTCAAGCCTATGACATTTATAAATAACTAGCTGTTGCCCGCGGCTCCGCCCACGTGGATGTCGGTTATCGCTGTAAAAATGTAGCCTATGTGTTATTCCAGATCATAATCTATCTCTGTGCCAAATTTCATCCAGATCCGTTCAGTAGTTTTTACGTGAAAGAGTAACAAACATCCATCCATCAATACTTACAAACTTTCGCGTTTATAATATTAGTAGGACGTGGCTTTGTATTGGTAAAAGAAATATCAAAATCAGGTTCAATAGATCCAGAGATTACCTCCTATAACCTCACAAGCTTTAATTCTTTATGATCTATAATATAAAAATGAATCTCTGAATGTGTTGCTAAGCGAAAATCTCGAGAACAGCTGAACCGATTTCGCTAATTCCTTCTTTGCCATGTTCGTTATTGTCAGGAGAATGTTCTTATGTACAAAAATAATAAGAAAGTTGAGCTGAAAATTGTTTAAACTGAGCGAAGTCGGGGCTGGCCGGTAGTCTATAATATAAAAAATGAATCGCTGAATGTGTTGCTAAGCGCAAATCTCGAGAACAGCTGAACCGATTTCGCTAATTCTTCTTTTGCTATATTCGTTATTGTCAGGAGAATGATTTTATGTAAGAAAAAAATAAGAGAAATGCGCTGAAATTAGTTTAACCCGGGCGAAGTCGCGGCGGCCCGCTAGTATAGTATAGATATAGAAAAGCACCTAAATTAACCTTAAATCCTCAGGTCATTTCTAATATGGGATGCTTATGACTCATCCCTGTCGAGGCAAGTATAGGCTTTCATTTGGTTTTTCCTGCGTTTATTTAACATGGGGTTCTTCCGAACATTTATTCTTAACACCGCTACCATCTGGGTTTCCCCAAATGCTATATTACCCGTCAACCCATAAATTGCAGAAGTATTTGCATCTAATCATTATTGTCCGTGTGGTGACGGATTAAGAATACAAATGTCACCACCCTCTTCCATCCCGAGGGTGTCTTAAAAGTCGACTAAGGGAGTAACTTAGGCAGACAATATCGCTGCAAGAGAGAGAAAACTCGAAACCTTATACCAACCCGTCTGGCCAGCTAATATCCCTCCAAAAATATGGAGGAGACCCGTGCCCAGCAGTGGGACGTTTATGGGTTGAGATGGTATTTGCATCTAATCTAAAATCTAAAGGTAATCTCTGGATCTAGTGAACCTATTTTGTAAATTCTTTTACCAATCGAAAGCCATGTTATTTGTGAGTGTCATCCTTACTAATTGAAAGTTTATTTGTGAGTATGGATGTATGGATGTTTGTTACCCTTTCACGCAAAAACTACAGAACGGATCTGGATGAAATTTGGCATAGATATAGATTATAGTCTGGAATAGGATATGGGCTACTTTTTATCGCGATCACCGACATACACGCGGGCGGGGCCGCGGGCAACAGCTAGTTATACATAAAAGCTTCTAGGATGATTTACTTTTGATTTTCACGTTAGAGCCAGGTAATTAAGTTGATACCTTATAAAATTCAAATTAAGATCAAAAATAAATCGCTTTAGGACGTCTTTGGAGGTTAGTGACCCTAAGTTGGTCGGGAGTTCGATACCCAAACGGGATATAACTTTGTGTAATCATAAATTTTTGTTCCAAGTCTGGGTGTAATTTGTGTCTGTGAATTGTATGTTTGTAAAGTCCCCCACGTCACAGGACTTAATAATTATTATAAGGTAATGCTTGTCTTTTGTAAACTCTTGATGCGTCCCGCCTAATGGTAAGCAGTTACCGAAGAGAGATGAGGATGAGTGAGCAAGTCCAACTGGGTCAGAGCCTGCACCTTAGACCACAGCTAAATGAAACACTCTATTCATACTCGTAGTTGAATTAGATTATTTGCGGCAAATGCAAACTGTTTGTTAGTTTGTTATGTTTTCACGACTTAACGGTTGAACGGATTTTAATGAAATTTGTCTCGGAGATAGATGGTATCCCGGGATAGGACATTGTGTACATTAGTATCAAGCAGTTATAGCGCCCTGCACACGAATAACAACCTAACTCCATCACATAGATTACGGAAATATATACCTTAGCTGTATATAAATAGAGCTGCTTTTTCTATAACTTGTATCAAGCAGTTACGTCGTTATTCTTTTGGATGCCAATATACAAACTTATGACGTAATCGCCTACGTCACTATATATTATATACCGTATAAATACAAATATAATATACAAAAGAAGAACGACTTAACAGCTTGATACAAGTTATAGAAAAAGCAGCTCTATTGCTGAAGAATTAAAGTATATATTTCCACAATCTATGTAATGGAGTTAAGTTCTTATTCGTTTACAGATTGCTTTGTATATGTATAAGTTAGTTTACCTTTTCAGATTTTAAGTGTTATTTTTTTGATACTACGGAAAAGGGACTATACATAATTGTGTGAGACAACTCATACGCGGCCATCTTGCGTCGTACCATGACGTATTATAGCGATTTTTTTTAATACTGTATGGGTGACAAACAAGCATACTGTCCATCTGATGTTAAGCAGTTACCGTAGCCTATGGACGCTTGCAATACCAAAGGTATCACTTGCGTGTTGCCAACCCATTCTTTTATACCAGGACTAGAAATACGTTCATTTTAAAACGCATCCCTAAATGGGCGCTGGAGACCAGCTGTACTCACACACAGGAACACAACTACACCGCTGTGTGTGGCTGTAGTCTTCTGTAAGGTGGAGGTTCTTCTCCAGTCGTGCTTGCTCGCTAGTATAGTGCCCTACCTCTCTTTCTCTTCTTTTCTTTATATCAACTTTAATACAGTATAGTAGTCATACTTACTAGAAGACGATTGAACAATAAAATCTTTCTTAAACGCTCCATTAAGATCTGACTCTCTTGAAATTGATCTGGATTCATTTTTGACCTTGTTTTTATGTTGATTCAAAAAGAATTTCTAATGGTATAATCCCTAATCCCAAACTTAAAATATTCTTTTTCATAGACTGTGACGACACACGATCTATAAACGTTTGTTCCGAGTCTGGGTGTAATTTGTGTCCGTGAATTGTATGTTTGTAAAGTCCCTCGCGACACAGGACTTGTTTCCTAGTGCGAGAGTTGTCTTAAAAACTAACACCAGGTGGGAATCGAACCTACGACCACCAGCTTAGCGGTCAGGGACACTAACTACTAGACCAACAGATCAGTCAAACACGAATTTGCAAGAATCACAATATTTACATAAAATTAATATAAAAAACACGTTTAGATTTATTTTTAGCACTAAGGTGACAAACAAACATACGGCCCGTCTGGTAATAATAAGCCTACAACATAGCCTATGGACGCTTGCAATACCAGAGACGTCACTCTCGTGTTGCCGACCCTAACAATACAAAGTTCTAAATGCAACACCGAACACCAAAACGTTTAAAAAAAAACTTTATGAATACTTAATTAAGCACTAGAGACTAAAGGCTGTACTCGCTGTACTATGACCATGAACGTCCTTATAGCGATACATTTTAGATCTTAATTTAAAAATCTTAAGATGACAACGTTTTGTTGTCACTGTTCAATTCAAAACAAGATCGAAAATGAATCACTAAAAAGACGTCATGGTACGCCCCTGTATTTACGCACGCTGGTATATAAATTGTGGGGTTTACAAACTTATTAGTTTTACATATAAATTTGTCATTTAGAATTATTATGATTCATATCTTAGCTTGCGTCGTTGGCAGCAGGTACTGAATAAAAACCCAGACTTTGAATTCCGATATTTTTACTTAGAATTATGTATATTAAGACCAAATTTTTTACTAACACTGTGACACCTTATTTTTGTAAAGGGGAAATGCTTTATGGACCAAGAGCCAGCAACGTATTTACTTTTGTCATTTCATAAGTCATGGAAATTTACAAACTAACTCTTATAACCGTGCAGAATAATAAAAGGCTCTTCTGGCAAACCTCTGCGGTCGGAGTGTGAGCCCTAAAATAACAAAGAGGGTTTCAAATGTTAAACTTAACTTTTATTATTTTAAACTCAGTTATTGTGATATTGTGATCGACGTTTACTGAATACTTAGCATAAATTATAAACCTTAGTGGCTTCTAAATGTTAAGTTATACCTACAAAATGTTTTATAAAATTTTTTAAAATGTTAATAAATGGAGAAAAATAGAACTTGATTTGGTTACAGTATCAGTCCTAAAATCTGTAGTAAATGATATTGACAGTATTTTCTATTTTAAATTAAGCATTTAAGTTTAGGTTTTATTTTTCACCCTCTTTGTTATTTTTAAGTTAAACACCCTGGCCGCGGCGGGATGACAGAAAAGCTTTTTATTATTCTGATGGTATAAAAGAGTTAGTTTGTGAATTTTCATGACTTATAAAATGACAAAAGTAAATACGTGGCTGGCTCTCCCTCTATTAGGCATACCGCCCAGGGAAGCGAGGCGGTTATTTCGGACTCTCCGGCCTAAAGATGGCGGCCAGCATACCGACTAAAACCCCCCTGGGTTTTAGTCGGTATGCCTAAAGCATTTTCCCTCTACACGGGTCTTTACCGACCTTTACGACTTTCACGGGTGGACAACCGGAACCTGATATGACGTCAGTGGTCCATCAAGCGTACACTGTGACACCTTGACTTAACCTTACCAATTACAGGGATACCCTATCACAAAACTCATGTATTTAATTTTTTTACGTCGGCAACACAGGAGTCTTTTTTTGTAGAGGGGAAATGCTTTACGCATACCACCCCGCTCGGGGAAGCGAAGCGGATATGTCGGACTCTCCGGCCTAAAGGTGGTAGGCGGCCGGCATACCGACTAAAACCCCCCTGTGCACCAACACCCGCCTTCACGGGTCTGGTACCACCGGCCGGCTGATTCTCTAAGAAACAGCGATGGCAAACTGACAGTTGTGATCGCAAAATTGACAGTTGTGATTGCTCGGTTACGACAAAATCTATTGACTAAACGTCAAAAAGGGCTCTTACGGAATACTCCTGCGGAACCTGATATGACGTCAGTGGTAAGCGTCCATAGCCTATGGTAACTGTTTACTTGTTCACCACCTAAGTAATATAAAAATACCGTAATATTAATTGCATTTTAATTGTCTCTTCCACAATTAATAATAAAATACTCAGTATTTTTAATATTTTTTTACTAATTGACCAATTAGTAAAAAGTAATTGAGTATTGGAAAACATTTTGTTATATTTTTTGTTATCATTAAAATACAATCTACATTATGGAATGCAATTATAATTATTTACTTAATGCACAAACTAATTATTAAGGTTAAGCATTCTATAATAAATACTAGTTGTTCCCGCAGTTTCACCCGCGTTCGCATTTCAGTCAATCATGTCAAGAGAGGTAGGGCTTCATACTAGCGAACAAGTAATTTTTGTCCGTGAATTGTATGTTTGTAAAGTCCCCGCAACATATTATTCCCATAGAGCTCCGGCTGGCTGATTCTCTAAGAAACAGCGATCGCAAACTGACAGTTGTGATTGCTCTGTGACGGCACACACGATTGCTAAACGTCAATAAAGCTCGGCTTTCGCTCTTACGGAATACCGATTTTCAATCTGACAGCCAGATTTTGCTCCGTTTTCGCGGTCGCTCGGTTTTCGCTGTTACGGAATACCCCTGCGGGGGTTGTCTTAAGTTAAAAACAATGGACCTGTTGTAATTAATTTAGGGATGCATTTTAAAAGAAACGTTCCTTTCCCAGGAATATTCCATTTTAAAGCCCTTGTATTTATACAAGACGATAAGACGCTTGCAATACCAGATAACCAGAGGTATTACTTGCGTGTTGCCGACCCATTTTTAACACCAGGGTTATACCTGTAATAGGAAGACGTTCTAAATGAGCTCTGGAGACCTCTAACTAATTATAATTACAACTCCCGCGGTAGGGAACATTGCCTATGTCGCGGAGACTTTACAAACATACTTCATCTCAGTCAAAAGACGTCCACTGCTGGACATAGGCCCACGACCCCCGAGTTAGCATAGCAATTAGGGTCACTAACCACTTGAACAATAGCCCTGTTAATATAGCCTAACCTTCCTTAACAATTGGTCTAATAAATACAAAAAGTTTTTTTTATATTTGACTATCCCCGAGTTAGCATAGCAATTAGGGTCACTAACCACTTGAACAATAGCCCTGTTAATATAGCCTAACCTTCCTTAACAATTGGTCTAATAAATACAAAAAGTTTTTTTTATATTTGACTATGTTTGTACCGTCACGGAACAGAACCTGGGCCTTCGTCACACAAGGCTGGGAGAATCCATCCGACGTTTTTCTAGTTTTCCTGTAGTATTTACTTATACACTTTGATGAAGTTATATCTATAGACAGGCCCAGAATAACTGAAAGACACTTATATCCTATTCTTCCTACTAATATTATAAATGCGAAAGTTTGTAAGTATGGATGGATGGATGAATGGCTGGATGTTTGTTACTCTTTCACGTAAAAACTACTGAACGGATCTGCATGAAATTTGGCACAGAGATAGATTATAGTCCGGAATAACACATAGGCTACTTTTTACAGCGATTAAATTTACGCGGGCGGAGCCGCGGGCAACAACTAGTTAATTTATATTTGTAACTTTATTTTTTAATTTAAATGTATGTCAAGGTCGTTGTTAGCCCTTTGGGCAGTGTTGTGTATGTTTGGTAGTTTATCTTTGTTACACTAAGACTAGCTGACCCAGCAAACGTTGTTTTGCTACTAAAATAGTAATATCGCTATTGAAAAATAGGAGTTGATCGTAGAGGAGTGAAAAATAAGGGTTGTATGTATTTTTTAATGCTGAATCACAAGAAAAAAAAACCAAAAAAAATTGTCTAAAAAATTAAATAAAAAATTAGGGGAGGACCACCCTTAACATTTAGGGGGGTGAAAAATATATGTTGGCTGATTCTCAGGCCTACTCAATATGCTCACAAAATTTCATAAGAATCGGTCAAGCCGTTTCGGAGGAGTACGGGAACGAACATTGTGACACGAGAATTTTATATATTAGACAAAGATATTTTTAAAATATTTTTTGGGTATTTTTATAATTCTTGTTGAATTGATTGAGCTGAAACTTGGTAAACCGTCATAACTTCGATGGCAATGCAATAATATGGAACCATGGAGCTGGTCTGATGATGCAGTCAGAAGGTGACCTAGGAACTTTATAACGAAACATGATAGAAGCGTCGTGTTTTGGTTCGTAGGATTTATCTAGACGAGAACTTTATTTTAATAAAAACATTTTTTTAAAAATACACACGAATTGATAACCTCCTCTTTTTGAAGTCGGTTAAAAAAGCCCCGTCTATAGAATTACTTGGTCGAAGCCTACACATACGTTTCGATATAATTTATGAAGCTAGTCAATTTGTACGGTAATATTTTACCTTGTAGTATTACCGTTATGTATAAGGTAAGTAATGTAAGGAAAATACGTCATCTTTTATTTACATTATGATTTATAACGTATCGTGTACACCTTTATTTGGGACTAGCTGCCGCCCGCGGCTTCGCCCGCGTGTACATTCCCTCGGGAACAGAGTTTTTTCCGGGATATAAAGTAGCCTATGTATTATTCCAGACTATAATCTATTTCTATGCCAAATTTAATCCAGATCCGTTAAGTAGTTTTTGCGTGAAAGAGTAACAAACATCCATAAATTTTTACAAACTTTCGCGTTTCTAATATTAGTAGGATCTCTTCTAGAATTTTATTAGTACCGGCTTCGCACGGTTGGACATTTATTTAGTTTTCGTAGGGATCCCGTATTTATTTTCAATAAAATATAGCCTATGTTAACCGCTGATAATGTACCTTTCTAATAGTGAAAGAATTTTTAAAATTGATGCAGTAGTTTTTGAGTTAAATCGTAACAAACAAAAAATAAAATTTTACCTTTTATTATATATCGGGGACTCGACTAGGGATCGCCCGCGACTTCGTCCGCATGGTAATTTGGAATATTTTCCCCGATTTAGCAACATATCTCACTACTGCTCCGCTCCTATTGATCATAGCGTGATGTTATATTACCCATAGCCTTTCTGGATAAATGCAATATTCAACAAAAAAATATTTTTTCTAATCGAACCAGTAGTTATTGAGATTAGCGCGTTCAACCAAACAAACAAACAAACTCTTCAGCTTTATAATTATAATTATTAGTATAAAGAGGTATATATTCTTTAAAAACTAATTTTCATACAGCGGGCCTGTACAGCTATCTCCGTTACCGTGGGGACTTTTTTTTTTTTATACTACCGTATGCTTGTTTGCAACCTTGGCAAACAAGCATACGGCCCGCCTGATGGTAAGCAGTTACCGTAGCCTATGGACGTTTGCAACACCAGGGGTGTAACTCACGCGTTGCCGACCCTTTAAAAACCTTATAACTCCTTTCTTGAAGAACCCCATGCTATAGTCTCTTGGGAAAACCTCGACTATTGCACCGAAGTAGTATAAATTCTACAAAAGCAATAATTATACACACATTTCCTTTTCAATTAGCAAGCAATGTCAGGGAGTAGGGAGGCAGTAATATAGGACAAAGAAATAGGTCAGTTAAGAGCGTAGTGCTCACATTGAGTCACTATTATTTGCACAAAGGTTCAAGATTCAACTCTCGTCGGGTGTAATTTCATATGAGAAAGAGATTAGTGTAGAGTGACAATAAATTTCAGAAAATAAAAGACTGTTCTATTTGTTAATTAAGGGTTTTTTTAAAGACAACTCTCGCACTAGGACTTTACAAACATACAATTAACGGACACAAAGTACACCCAGATTCGGGACAATTATTTGGATCGCTCAAATTTTTGTTCCGTGTATATAACAGTGTTGAATTGAATCCACAACACTCCGCGCAGTTGTAAATAGTGAGGTTGCCACTTACGATACTGAACCAACCGTGCAGTCATAAAAACTTTGAGTTAAGCTTGCCTTTGTACATAATAGTGTATTTAATTTTGTGTATATGAAAGAATTAAAGAACTTTTTTGGTGAAACAGTACGTACGAGTGCTGTGCAGAGGTTCCTGGATTCAGTTCTAAGGACTTTTAAACGAATCGCAGAGGGACAGCGTGTTTGAATTAAGACCTAACCCTCATAGCTCTGTTGATAGAATGCCTAGCATGTAAGACATTATGTAACTTTTGTTTAATTGAAATAGTTGCGATGGAAAATAAACTCTTGTCCTGAAAAATATACTGTCAATTTGGGTATAGTTTAGTCTTAAATGTTTAAGTGAGTGTGACGTTACTAAGCTTCCACACACTAACTTGTATTGTGTGTATATGTAGTTACAAAGGATCTTTGGAAATGGGATACTGGATAGTCTTACCACACTTATAACTATATTATTTTTATTATATAAATTAAACCAAAGTAAATTTCACTTTGTGGAGTTTATATGTACTAATCAAATGATTCGCCTTCTGCTAACGGTGAAGGAAAACATGGTGAGGAAACCCACATGTCTTAGAAGAAATTCTAAAGACATGTCTGATTCACCAACCCGCATTAGGCCAGCGTGTGTGAATTAAGGCCTAAACCCTCTCTCTCTCTCTCTTGATAGAGGAGAGGAGACCCGTGCCCAGCAGTGGGACATAATATGGGTTGCTATTATTAATTAAACCGACTTCAAAAAGCTCAGTGCTATGTTCATCCTGTCACCTAATATTCAGCTTGACACCGACTTCAATCTGTATTTAGTTATATTTAGCTTTTTGAAGTCGGTTTTATTTTTTTTCTATTTTTTTAGTGATAAAATAAAATAAATAAATTAATGAAATAAAAACATTGACAATTCCAGGGAGATTTGAGATTGCCCTCAAATTTACCTGGAATTCCATCATCAGATCCTGACTTGGTGCCAATGGGTCCTTTAGAGTATACTCTTACAAATAATTTTGAGAATCGATCCACAAATGGCGGAGAAATCAGTGAAGATACATACATTAAAAAAAAACATACAGTCGAACATAGAACTTTCTCCTTTTTTGTAGTCGGTTTATAAATAAATAAAGGATTGGTTCCCAAAACGTTCCCAAACGTTAAGAAAAAATAAAGGAAAATAAAATTCAAGAAAGGAGTTATAAGGTTTTTAAAGGGTCGGGAACGCGTGAGTTCAAACGTCCATAGGCTACGGTAGCTGCTTACCATCAGGCGGGCCGTATGATTGTTTGTCACCTTGGTAGTATAAAAAAAAATTATTAAAACTCACGATGTTACAATATTTCATTGTGCAGTTTGTTCTGCAAAATTATGGTCACCTAGCAGAAAGTTCCACTAGGGCTACGCGTACCAGATACCAGAGTATAAACCATTTTGATCTATTGTGCATTTGTAAAATTAAAATATGGCGCGTTTAAAATTTATTATACATATGCCTGGCCTGTTAGTAACTCTGACTGCTAACCAGAGGTCGTGGGTTCGATTCCCACTCAGGACAAATATTTGTGTGGTAAGCATAAATGTCTGTGCTGTGTCTGACAATAACAAACACAACAAAAAAATAATTACTGAAATCGGTCCAGCCATTCACGCGTGATGCCGTGACAAAGGGAAATAGGGATTAATTTTTATATATGTATAAGACTAGCTGTTGCCCGCGGCTCCGCACGCGTGGATGTCGGTTGTCGCTGCAAAAAGCATGTAGCCTATGTGTTATTCCAGACCATAATCTATCTATGTGCCAAATTTCATCCAGATCCGTTCAGTAGTTTTTACGTGAAAGAGTAACAAACATCCATCCATCCATTCTTACAAACTTTCATATTTATAATATTAGTAAGGATAATATGTATGTATATAGAAATATATAAGTATGTTTATCAGTTGTCTGGTTGCCATAGTATAGTCTGCCTAGTTTGGGATCAGAATATCAGATGGCGGTGTGTGAGTTGTGCCAAAAAAATAAAAAATACACATTATGTAGAAACAAATATATGTAATATTATATACAAAGTACAGTGATTACATATATATACATATATAATAAGTTATTTCCGTTTTAAATACAGGTTTATTTGTGTCAAGGACATTTTTAATCGGGATTTGTATCAAATAGTTTACAGGGTCAAACAACACTGTATTTTTGTACCATTACGATGATAAACAAACAAATGCTACGATAACTAATTACCGAAGAGTCAGGAGCGTAAAGTAGTAGAGTGACTGCCTTCGTGGTCCAGTGGGTACAGTATGTGCCTGCTGTCCACGAGGTTGTGGGTTCGATTCCCACACAGGGACACAAAACTTTGTGTGACCCACAAAGAGTTGTTCTGTCTGGGTGTAACTAGCCGGAAAATAACCTATCATGCACTGCGTTAACCATTTCATCACTGTAGTATATCTTTACATAGTAGCCTAGAGATTTGTTGATATGAATATTAATTAATTGTAAAACCTTCATTTTTGGATGGTAACAATTTTGATATGCTGCTTTGGTGGTCCAGTGGTTGCAGTATGCGCCTGCTGTGCACGAGAAACTTCGTGTGACCCACAAAGAGTTGTTCTGTCTGGGTGTAATTTGTGTCCGTTAATTGTATGTTTGTAAAGTCCCGGCACACAGCTTGTTCTCTAGTGCGGGAGTTGTCTTTTAAAAAAAAAAGAAGAAAGAAAAAGAAGTAGTCATGCGATTTCTTTTCGGTCTTAATTTGAATTGTATACAATGTCAACCTTAAATCTAAATAATGAAGTTGATATCTTTCGAATTTAAAATGACGACTGAAAATAAATTGCTATTATATATAAGACGTCATGGAATTCAGAGATGTCATCAATAGGAGCGGAGCAGTAGTGATATATGTTGCAAAATCGGGGAAAATATTCCAAATTACCACGCGGACGAAGTCGCGGACGACCCCTAGTGTAATTTTTTTTTTAAAGACAGCTCCCGCACTAGAAAACAAGCTGTGTGTCGCGGGGGACTTTACAAACATACAATTAACGGACACAAATTACACTCAGACTCAGAACAATTCTTTGTGGGTCACACAAAGTTTTGTTCTGTGTGGGAATCGAACCCACAATCGTGCACAGCAGGCGCATACCGCGACCACTGGACCAATGTATTGATAAAATAATACAATAAGATACGGCTGTAATAAATATCGTATCCTAGACAGATAACAATAGGTCTGTTGTGGTTTATGGTTAACCCAAAGTTTAATATTACTATATAGTAATACAGTAACTTTACACTTGAACTATGTATTGTATTCTAATACTGAAGTTTTCATCTGATTTTGTCTGTTTAGAATTAGGTAAATAATGTCTTCTTTACTGAATTTTGGTTACGGCGGCTAATCTCAATGGAGATTATATAGCCACTAGCTGTTGCCCGCGGCTCCGCCCGCGTGGATGTCGGTTATCGCTGCACAAAGTAGCCTATGTGTTATTCCAGACCATAATCTATCTGTGTGCCAAATTTCATCTAGATCCGTTCAGTTTTTACGTGAAAGAGTAACAAACATCCATCCATCCATCCATTCTTACAAACTATCACATTTATAATATTAGTAAGGATGTGTGTGGGAGATATTATAGTGCAAGAGTGTGCGCAAACACAAGTACACTCTTTATTCCCTCACTCTTATAGTCCGATGGGACCGCAATCCGACACGACCGGAGAGGGCTCAGGCGTAGGACACGGGACTGTTAACATCTATTGTGAATTTCTTGACAGAAAAACCCAATATCAATTTTTGTCCCGAGCTGGGAATCGAACTGCTAAAACCACTTTTCTTTTAAAATTTAAAAAGACAACAAGTGAATAAAAAAAAATATTTAAAAAAAAGCGTGAGGTGCATGGTGTCAATAGTTATAAATATTTTATTGACAGATATGAGTGATTATCATTTTGATAATATCTTAAAAGCAACCCACGCTTTTTTTTTTCACACTATTATTAATTTATATTTATTGAAATTTTTAACACTATTCCTAATTAAAATTTATTTTCTATTTTTTAATTCGGTTTTCTATAAAAAGCGTGTTTTTTAGTTTTTTTAAACTATTATTTATTTTCTACTTTTTATCAAATTAGTGTATTGTCATCGGTCCTCGATAAATCTACAAAGTTTTAACGAAATCTGGCCGTTTAAAGTGGGTCAAAATCGCGCCCAAAGAAGTCGGTTACAAACATACAGGTGAAGCTAAAATAAAAAGCGTGTAAAATTGTTACCATCCAAAAATGAAGGTTTTACAATTAATTAATATTCATATCAACAAATCTCTAGGCTACTATGTAAAGATATACTAAAGTGATGAAATGGTAAACGCAGTGCATGATGGTTCATTTTCCGGCTAGTTAGCGATGGCGCGTGGCTCGGTCTACTTGCTCAAGGATTTATGATTAATCTTTGTAATTAACTAGCGACTTGATTGATTGAGGTGGCTATTATTTAGTTAAATTGTGGAATAAGTATTCAATAAGTTTTGTTTGTATTTTTGGTAGAATTTACATTTAAATTGATGCAATATATAATCATCTCATCTCAACCCATAAACGTCCCACTGCTGGGCACGGGTCTCCTTCAAACATTTGGAGTGATATTAGCCTACTATACCACGCTGGCCAGACGGGTTGGAATAGGGTTTTATTTAATAGGGTGTTACGACATTATATCGTAAATTTGCCCACCTGATAATAAGCAGTTATCGTAGCCTACACTCGCTTGTTACCAACCCAAAAAATTAGAAGAAAAGAAAGAAAGCCAGTCAAAGTATATGAGCACTGGGACCCTCTCTACTGTGTATTTATTTGTCTGTGATCTTCTGATCCCTCCAAGTGTATGAAGGAGACCCAAGCCCAGCAGTGGGGAGGTTTATGTGTTGAGATGCTAATCTTTTGTAAGGTGGAGACCCTTCCTTAATCAGGCTTGCGTGTATTTATAAGTTTCCAACCTTTCTTAAGTTTCTCTTTTTAAACTCTTTTCATATATAATACTATCTCAAATATTAAACCATCATGGCCACAGTAATTAAATTTAATAAGTCTCACAATCGGTCTTTATTGTATTCTATGTTTGTGCCGCGTTAGTAATTACTGAGAAATACATTAAATACTTGAAGAATAGGGTTAAGGCTTCATCGTAAACGTTGTCTGGGTTTTTTATTAAGTTACTAGCTGACCCAGCAAACGTTGTTTTGCTACTAAAATAGTAATATCGCTATTAAAAATAGGGGTTGATCGTAGAGGGGTGAAAATCACAAAAAAATAAAAACAACAAATTTTGTCTAAAAAATTAAATAAAAAAATTAGGGGTGGACTACCCTTAACATTTAGGGGAATGAAAAATAGATGTTGTCTGATTCTCAGACCTACCCAATATGCATACAAAATTTCACGAAAATCGGTCGTGCCGTTTCGGAGGAGTTCAAAGTTGAACACTATGACACGAGAATTTTATATATTAGATTAGTACGTTCGTTTGTTTGAAATCAGTACTATTAAATCAATACACTTTCACAGGCTAGGCCTGACCGACTGCCCGCTCTGCAGGGGCTGCATGGAGGCCGAGGAGACACCCGCCCACGTTCTTCTGGACTGTAGGAGCGTAGAAGACCATAGGGCACAGACCCTAAAGAAAACGGGTTCTCTACCGGACCTGCGGCCACGTAGGCCGCTTGCTGGCTTTCTGGAAGAGGTTGGGCTGGATGGAATAGCCGAAGGGAAGTCCACTTATGCAGCCAAGAGCGGATAACGCCCCGACAAACTTACTAACTAACTATCAGTACTAATAGTATATGTTGACTAGCCTATGTGTGTCTGTCTAGGCCAGAGTTCGAATCCTCGAATCGAACCTGCGCCTCCCTGGTTCCGGCCTATAAGTGCTATCTATTATACTCCTGAGTTCAAATTTGTCCACCGTTTTTTACGATTTTGAGTGCGTAGGTTCGAATCCTGCTCCAGGCTCGAGTATTTCCACATTGCTTTCAGTATTAATATTTACTAACAGAAATGTCTACACCGATACTTAATTTTTTTTTTAAGTGTGAATCTTTACCTTGCCGTAACACAGTCTTTTGACTAGCACGGGAGGTAAAGTTTTTAAATGTATACCGCTTTGTAACCACATAAATTTAACTTCCTAATGACCTTTTTAAGTTTATAATGTACTATGTAATACTTATGTTGAAATAAAATTATATTCTATTCTATTCTATAATATTAAAATATATTTGAGTTAATTGCACACCAATGACAATGCTTGAAATATTTAATAATATAATATACCTACGTATTTATAGAAAAACTAGCTGACCTAGCAAATGTGTTTTGCTACTAAAATAGTTATATCGCTATTAAAAAATAGGGGTTGATCGTAGAGAGGTGAAAATTAAGGATTGTATGTATTTTTTAATGCTGAATCATAAAAATATAAAAACAAAAAAAATATCTAAAAAATAAAATTTAGGGAGAGAGGTACAAAAAACCTCATCAAAATCGGACCGCCCGTTTAGGAGCTATAATCTTTCAGACAGACACACAGCTAGACACGTTGAACTTATAAAACCCCTCTTTTTGTGACAGAGGTTAATAAGAAAGAAGAGTAACCACGCGTTTGTAACAAAGATTAGGGATGTAAAAAAAAACTGCGCAATGTTGCCATAACAATAATGTAACAGATAATAAAAATGTCAAATGTCAAATTTGGTCTAATCAGTAAATATAATACATAATTGTATATAATAATACATTTACTGTATTATATTACATAACGTAACAAAGATAATATTTTTTTATACGACTTGGGTGGCAAACAAGCATACGACCCGCCTGATGCTAAGCAGTTACTGTAGCCTATGGACGCTTGTAAGACCAGAGGTATCACTTGCGGATTGCCAACCCATTTTTTTACACCAGGGTTTAATGATTAGACAGATAGAAAACTCTTTATTGTACACCAATTACATTTATGATACAGATATTATTTCACATATTTATGTAAAATGGGCGGAGATTATTGTTTAATAATTAAAATGAATAGCTTTAATATAATATATTTGGTGTTAATTATTTTTAAGTCTATTTTACACATTTTATTTTTTAAATATTTTTGTATTCTTTGTTAACTATTTCTCTTATTTGCGTAATTGGTATAACCGTGCTTATAATTAATAAAATAAATAAATGATATATAATATAATCTTTAATAAAGTGTACGCAAACACGGGTGCATTCCGGTGGGACGAGAATCCACCACGACTAGAGAGATCAGCCCAATGAATGGTATTTGACATAAGTTTATGACATAATGTCATAAACGCATTTATGGGATTTGATATAAGTTTACGGTAAAATGTCGTAAGCTAATGTCAAATCACATACATTGTTTGTATTCAATTCTTTTCTACTACCGTTTATGCCACTTGTCTTGAGGGGCAGGACTGAAATCAACAGTTTTAGTGCTTTCAGAGGCACGGGGGGGTATAAACTCCGTCTTTTTTCAAACATTTCTTGACAGAAAAACACAACATCGATTTTTAAAGCGACTTGAATCGAACCCGGGACCTCGTGATCAGCAGTCGCACTCAACAACCACTAAACCAACGAGTTTGTTTTGTTGTTTTGTTTTTAAATGACAACTCCCGCACTAGAGAACAAGCTTTGTGTCGCGGGGGACTTTACAAACATACAATTAACGAACACAAATTACACCCAGACTCAGAACAACTGTTTGTGGGTCACACAAAGTTTTGTCCCTGTGTGGGAATCGAACCCACAACCTCGTGCACAGCAGGCGCATACTGCGACCACTGGACCACCGAGGCAGTCAGATCAGTCAGTCAGATCGGTCAGTTTATAATATTAAAATAAGTATGGTCAAAATTGTGTCGCTTTTACGGTTCAATGTATTAAGCTTTATTCTATTTTTGAAAGGCTGGCCTTGGCATTGACCACAGAGATATCTCTTATTTAACTTTATAGATTATTATATTATCTGTGTTTCCGGCATAGTCGGGAAGTAGTTTTGGCGCCAAAACTATACCAGTTTCTGATATGCTTGACAACTGTTTGACGTCACGATATCAACAAAAATATAAACTCTTTGATTATTATTCAATGACCTCTATTATACGTATGTAGAAAAAAATTAACAGTTCTTCGTCCGTTAGCGACATCTACTGATACTATTTTGGCATTTTTGAGAAAATCCCTTCTTATTGGTCATTTACGTCATTAAAGAAACCTTTGTGCAAAATTACCAGTTTTTAACCCCAGCTGTGGTTTAGTCTCTGCGTTGATGAATCAGTGAGTAACTAATAATTAAGTATGTATAAATAAGATCTTAAGGTATATTTCAAATTTAATATAATACGAGGTAATGTGAATAACCTAAATATTATTATTTTTAAATGAATATTTGTTGTTGAGATATTACATTAAACGAATCTTAAACTGCATTTTTAACAGTGGTAGTGGTAGTAGGATCGCCCGCGATATTATATAGCCTATAACCTGCCTGGATAAATGCACTATTCAACAAAAAAGTTTTTTCTAATCGATCCAGTACATTCTGAGATTAGCGCGTTCAACCAAACAAACATAATAATATTAATATAAATACGCTCTAGACGAGTCGCAAAAACGGTAATCGAACCGAATAGAATAGAAAGAAAATGTATGGGATTTGACATATTAAGTTATTATTTATGCTGTGTAATTAAAAAAACATAACATAGTCTTTGTAAATAATAGAATTATATTATAGGTACTTAATATGTATAATTTCTTAGTTAAGTACAAATTAATACAAGATAAGTTACCCTAAAGGCGTCTTAACTAAGTATAACACAATTATGTTTCATCACCATCATCTCAACCCATAAGTCCCACTACTGGGCACGGATCTCCGCCATACATTTGGAGGCATATTATCCGACGATATCACGCTGGCCAGACGGGCTGGTATAGGGTTTTGTTAATTATGTTAATGTAATACTTAATTGGTATAAACAATATATGCTGTGAACTTTAAAAATCAAAACATTTCGATTATTATCTTGATGGCCGCTATTTCAAAAAGGTATGTTGACTTAACCTTTTTTTCAATAAAATTCTTATCTTTGGTTCTATTAAAATTGTATAATTACGAACATAAAACGATATCAAAAATGTAAATATTTCTTATAGATAGATAATTGTTAATTGTTTCTTTGACTTTGTAATCTGAGGCTAATTTAATTAATTATAATTATATAAATAAGTAAATAATAGCTCACCGTTTCCATTGTCGGCCTTCTTCTTCGCTACAATCAGTCCGTTATTCTCCAGGTTGGATGAAACTCCGTTAAGCTCCCTCATTGTCACGAATTTATTAAAAAAATAAAATTTAAAAAAGAAGACTGTTTCGCGCGCTTTCAAACGTCACTTTGACACTTAAGTTTGGCGGCAACTAGAGCAAAGCCAACGCTCTATACATCCAAGGTAATCTCGACCGATAAAAAAGAATGGTATAATTTGTTTTATTATAAAAAACTAAGTTGTCAATTAAAAAAAAACAACCGCGGTGTGATTTCGTCCACGTCGCATGCAATAATGACGGCTATAGTGCTGTAGTTTCAATTTATACAAATATCCGTATTAATTGTTGTGTAAGATTTACCTACAAGTTAGTAGTTTTGTAGATATATTTATTAATATTATTTATTGTAATATAATGGTGTATATCATGTTAATCGATTAGTTAATTAATAGAAAAATGTAATGCACGTTAGAACGTAATATTTAGAAGTGTTTATCATGTCACATGATAATATCTAAGTGGCATGTCATTAAAACGTGAGGAGTCTAAATATCCGCGAAGATAAAAAGTTTACCAAGGGTATCAATTGATTGTGAATTTAATGTAATTTTTCTTTTAATTATAATACCTATGTAGATTATTTTTTATTGTTCTGTAAAATAAAACATAGCTCGCAGAGCTGAGATGTTCTGGAGTGGTGACTACGAACTGTAAGACGCTGCGTGGGCAGACCTCCAACATAATGGACAAAGAACTTGGTGAAGGATGCAGGCAGCTGATGGGTGATGGCACCTTAAGAGTGTATATCTAGCAGTGGATGTCCTTCTGCTGAATAGTTAGAAAATATAATACCTCCTCAAGTCTAAAGTCTCGCAGCGAGTTATGCCTGGATTTTTCATAAAGGATAAACTTTGAACTGAGTTTATCCGCCAAAGAACCGATGTTGCGCACATAGCTCACAGATTAAAAAAACTAAAGCCGACTAATCGATTGATCATTCCTCTGATGGTGGGTGGATCAAAGTAGAGTTTTGATTGCGACTTGGTTAATATAAGGTGGGATGACACCTGGCCAGATGGACCGCCGTTCTCAAGAAGGCATATATTATACGCGTGATGCTGGACTGTGGTTGTCACAGTCCAGCATCTTCAAGAAAAAAATATTACAAAAATTACCTGTTACTTTTGTATCATGCGTCAAGCTCGTGAACGGGTGCTACTTGGGGTGGCTGGTCAAGCTTGGCATGATTTATTTTTAAATAATAAAGATATAGTTTTTAGATTTTACTAAGATTGCAATGTGATCTCGACACGTTTATGATACGCTAATTAATCCGATCCAGACATTCGACTGCCTTGGTGGTCCAGTGGCCGCTATATACGCCTGCTGTGCACGAGACTGTGGGTTCGATTCCCACACAGGACAAAACTTTGTGTGACCCACAAAGAATTGTTCTGAGTATGGGTGCAATTTGTGTCCGTTAATTGTATGTTTGTAAAGTTCCCCGTGACACAGAGCTTGTTCTCTAGTGCGGGAGTTGTCGTTTTTAATAAATAATAAATAAATTCTTTGACTCATTAACCTCTTCATGCACGAACGTTAGCTTCGGATGGTTACCACATCGCTTACTTAGTCTATGAACATATGTTTGCCTAAGGCTACCTTTACCGACATCTCCATTAATTCTTGCTTCATATACCTCTATGCTTGGAGTTTCCCTGCGAGATTAAATTAGAAATGAGGAGATCCATAAAAGAACCAAAGTAATCGACATAGCTCGAAGAATTGCCTCAATTAAGTGGCAATGGGCCGGGCACATAGCTCGCAGAACTGATGGCCGTCGGGGCAGAAAGAGTGGCGACCACGAACTGGAAGACGAAGCGTGGGCAGGCCTCCAACAAGGTGGACCGATGACCTGGTACAGGTTGCGGGTAACCGATGGACAAGGTCGGCTCAGGATCGAGAGTTGTGGAAATCCTTGGGGGAGGCCTATGTCCAGCAGTGGACGTCTTTTGGCTGAGATGATGATGATAATGATACCTCTTTTGTTACTCTTCTTTCATCCCCTTTTGTCACTACATTTTCTTTCAATCCACATCGTTTTCTAACGACGTAATTTCTACTCATTTTTACTTCACAAATATTCCTTAAGAGTCACAGCGGAATATTTGATGTCTTTAAAATTTCCATGGGTTATTATTTTGACTCACATCATAAGTAATTATTTACACATTCAGGTAAAAATTATTCATTGGCGTCACTCGTTACCCACCTTTCCTGCTGTTTATTCTCCGAACTAATTTTATTAAGGTAGTTGTTTTAATTTACTAACCACAAAAACTAAGTTGCAAACTTTGCATTATTTAATAACTAGCTGTTGACCGCGGCTCTGCCCGCATGGATGTCGGTTATCGCGATAAAAAGTATATGCTTTTACAGACTATAATCTATCTCTGTGCTAAATTTGATTCAGATCCGTTCAGTAGTTTTTACGTAAAAAGGAAAAAACATCATTCATATAAATTATTTTAAACTTTCACGATTTGTACACATATTATAACTATAATGGACAACGGGTCTAAATCGCGTAATATTTTAAAGGTTTTCAGTCAATCCGTGACCACAGTCGGTGCAATTCGACCGAAACTTCGGGAAACAAAAAAGGTATAAGGTAGAAAACCTTAAAAATATTACGCGATTTAGACCCGTTGTCTATTATAGTTATAATACATTTATATATTCTTACAATCTTTGGCGTTTATAATATTAGTAGATAAAAAATAGCCTACATGCTGTTCCAGACTATAATCTATCTGTGTGCCAAATTTTATCTAGATCCGTTTAGTAGTATTTGCGTGAAAGAGTAACAAACATCCATCCATACATTCTTACAAACTTTCGCGTTTATGATATTAGTAGGATATCGTTCCGGATCTTGTCATATAGGTAGGTACCCGCCAAAATTTCCCATAGATTAAAAAGATATTTAGTAGGTACTACATTCTACATATTATATAGGTGAGGTTTGACAGGCAGCGATTGGAAGATATCTGATTGAGGGACATAGATAATGTATAATTTAGTTTATGCTTATGTCACCCGGATTCTAAACTCTTTTTTTAACCGACTTCAAAAACGAGGAGGTTATTAATTCGTTCGTTTTTTTTAAACTACCACGGTGACATTCTAACACAGGCCTGATGGTAAGCAGTTACCGTAGCCTATAGACATTAACAGGAGCATTAGTATAGCTGGAACACCAGAGTTTGGTATTTTGGGAAGCTCGGGGATAAGGATATATTTTTTTTAAACAAACGGCTTCCCTTAAATGAGTACTGGAGGTCTAATTATACTCATGCACAGGTAAAACTACACTATTGTGTGTAGTTATTATATATCAGGGTTTTGATCATGCTTGGGTGAAGCCTATGCCCAGCTGTGAACCTATTTCGCCTGAAACGATAACTAGACCACTTTGATAGGAAAACGTTTCTTTTAAAAATGAAATTAATTGAGGCATTTTGCAAAGTACAGGGTAACAATTTTTTTTGCGTCGACGCTTACAATACCAGAGCCTCTAGACAAGTGGCATAAGCGATAGTCGAATCGTAAAGTCAAAAATAAAATGTATGGGATTTGTCGTGAGTCTACGATTTAATGTCGTATACTAACGTCAAATCCCATACATTTTGTTTTTTGACTTTTCGATTAGACTGTCGCTTATGCCACTTGTCTAGAGGCTCTGAGGTATCACTTGCATGGGCCTACCAAAAAGAATTAACACCAGGATTTTGTAATGGAGTATTCTTAGGATAGCAATATGTTCTGGGTATGGTGGGATACTGTAAGTTAGAAATAAGGCGCGAAGTAGCACTAGCCACATATTTGTTGCAGGTTCTACGTGGTGATGCATCAAATATTGCCATTCTAAGGCAAATTGGTCTGAATGTACCAGATGAGTACAATAGTAGGCGAAAGATGCCAAAGCTACTGGTAGTGCCGAGTGCACGCACCACACTACTGCAGCGTGCACCTCTGACGCGTGCGCTGCGCACGCTCAACATAGTGGCTGGTACATTGGATTTGTTTACTTGTAAACTGAGCGACTTTAATCAAGCGACCTGTAAAGCCTTAGGTTGTTAAGTTATAGTATTAGTTAGTTGTTAAGTATAGAATAAGAAAATTCTAGTTTATTATGTTAAGTAGATATAATTAATTTAATATGTACTATTATTTGTATTGTTGACTACTCTAACGCATTAGGTTACCTGTAATGTTAGTGTAGGTATGTAAATAAATAAATAAATAAATAATGTTCCGTTTCAAATGTATCACTAAATAAGCACTAAGAGACCTGTACTCACACAAAAAAACATAACTACACCGCTGAAGACCATAGCCAAATTATGGTCTTCTGTAAGGTAGAGGTTTGTAGCACCAGGATTTTTGTAATGCAATGCGATGCCTTAAGATCCTGTATCCTTGGGTGGAGAATATGTCAAGTTGTGGAAGTCTCTCAGCTAATTAGAGACCTGTTGGTAAGCAGTTACTGTAGCCTATGGGCGCTTGCAATACCAGAGGTATCACTGGCTTGTTGAAAGAGAGCATCGTGAGACACTTTTTTTGACTGCCTCGGTGGTCCAGTGGCCGCAGTATGCGCCTGCTGTGCACGAGGTTGTGGGTTCGATTCCCACACAGGACCAAACTTTGTGTGACCCACAAAGAATTGTTCTGAGTCTGGGTGTTATTTGTGTCTGTTAATTGTATGTTTGTAAAGTCCCCCGCGACACAGAGCTTGTTCTCTAGTGCGGGAGTTGTCTTTTTTTACAAACAAACAAACAAACTTTCACTCACTTACCACATCATTTTTAATACTACTTAGGTGGCAAACAAGTATACGGCCCGGCTGATGTAAAGCAGTTACCGTAGCCTATGGACGCTTGCAATACCAGAGGTATCACGACCTATTATTTTACGCTAGGGCTTTATGATGGGTGTATCCCTGGGATAGGAATACGTTTCTTTCAAAACGCATCCCTCAATGACTGCCTTGGTGGTCCAGTGGGTGTAGTATGCGCCTGCTGTGCACGAGGTTGTGGGTTCGATTCCCGCACAGGGACAAAACTTTGTGCGACCCACAAAGAGTTGTTCTGAGTCTGGGTGTAATTTGTGTCCGTAATTGTATGTTTGTAAAGTCGCCCGCAACACAGAGCTTGTTCTCTAGTGCGGGAGTTGTCTTTTTAAAATAAATGAGCGCTGGAGACCTGTACTCACACTCAGGAACACAACTACACCACTGTGTGTAGTTATTTTTCTGTGGTCTTCTGTAAGGTCTTCCTTCCCCAGTCGGGCTTGCTCGCTAGTATGGTGCCCTACCTCTCTTAATTTGTTTTTTGGCTATGGTTTTCTGTAAGGTCCTTTCCCCGTTGGGATTGGTTGCTCGTTAAGTGCTCCACCGTATTATTATCTAACTTTAGAGGTTATAGATGTATTGTCAATGCTAGCGGTAGAGCTAACAATTGATTAAACAATAAAGTATTCGGTTTTTGTTGTTGGCAAGGTCAAGTTGAATGACAAAGTGCATTTACGTGGCGACACGTACTAACCTACGTGGTATAAGTCTCGTAGGTAAGTCATAGCAATGCGGATCGAGAGCTCTGCAAGGTAAAGCAAGTTTTTTTTTTATATTTCTTAAGTGGCCAACAAGCATACGGCCCCCGCCTGATGTTAAGCAGTTACCGTAGCCTATGGATGCTTGCAATACCAGAAGTGCGTGTTGCCAACCCACCATTTTTTTTTACACCAGGGCTTTATGATGGGCTTATCCCTGGGATAGGAACACGTTTGTCCTACACCTGATCTCTCAGGAATAAAAAACACACTACACCCCTGGTGTGGTTGGTGGTATAGTGTGTACACAATTTTTTTTTTAAGTACGTAATTAAAATAAAGAAAGTACTTATGGAATTCAATAAAGTAACAAAAAAATAAATGCATCAAGAGTAACGTGAAAAAATATTAGCCTATTAGCTATTCCAGGCTATTATCTATTAGCCAAATTTCATTCAGATCCGTTCAGTAGATTTTACGTGAAAGAGTAACAAATATCCATACGTCCATCCATACTCACAAACATTTAAAATATAAAGTAGGAAGTAGAATTAAGTAGGTACCTGTATATTATCAACACAATGTGCAGCATTGTGTTGATAATATACATCTCGTTTATTGGGGCTTCGAAAGATGACAACATTTTTACCATAATATATTATGTAGTATTGTAATAGGGAAATAACATACTCGTATATGAAGGAAAATCACATATAAATATATAATGTATACGTGACTGTATGTCTGTGTGTCACGCATCAGAGGGGTTCTCCAAAATGACTTGTCTGTAGTGATGATGTAGACAGTAAAGGATAAATTATCCGTTGGCGAAGTTTGCACATCTAATGAGAATGGCTGACTCTCCAAATTGCCCGACTTGTGGTAAGGAAGAGGATGTGCATTTGTTGATGGAGTGTGTCCGGAACGAGGTAGAGGGAGTCAATGTTGCGGACGCATGGCGTTGATCGCAGGGAAGCAGGACTTACACAGAGTGCTTTGAATGAGCCAGTATCAGAATTAGCCCGGGCATTCTACAATAGTGACGCAGATCCAGCACCGACCCCCTATCGTACTAATATGATAAACGCGAAAGTTTGTAAGTATGGATGGATGTTTGTTATTCTTTCACGTAAAAACTACTGAACGGATCTGGATGAAATTTGGCACAGAGATATATTATGGTCTGGAATAACACATAGGCTACTTTTTACAGCGATAACCGACATCCACGCGGGCGGAGCCGCGGGCAACAGCTAGAATAGTATATAGTTTTAAATATTAAGAGCAAGTTATGGTTTGGGGTACAATGGGTTTGATATGCTTCCATTTAAGGAAAAACCCTATATAATAAAAAAGACAAATATTATTGATTGGCCAGTTAACAGTGGCTACTGTGACGTTTAACAATTTACGATGAAGATGATAGAAGATGATTGAATAAATCTCTAACCAATAAACTAATTTTCAATATCATTCAATCGATAGGTTTTAATGAAATCGTCTATAATTTTCATTGATTCATTTTAATAGAGGTAGGGCAGCACAGTAGTAAACAAGCCCGACTGGGGAAGGACTTCCACCTTACAGAAGACCACAGCCAAATAATTACACACAGCGGTGTAGTTGTGTTCCTGTGTGTGAGTACAGGTCTCCAGCGCTCATTTAGGGATGCGATGTCAATCGTCACAGTATGCTATGTGAAAAATAATATAGCACGGGAGTTTTCTTTTTAAAAGAAAAAAAAGACAGCACGTCTTCGACGGGACTGCCGATTCTAAGTAACTTGTGAATTGTGTCGTCGAGCTATTAGATTTTTTTTTGAACATGCCGTAAGATTCCAGAGGAATTTCTTACCACGTACGATTAGGCTGTGGAATGAGCTCCCTGCCGAGGTTTTCCCAAAAGACATGGTAGGCATGGGGTTCTTCAAGAAAGGAGTTATAAGGTTTTTAAAGGGTCGGCAACGCGTGAGTGACTACGGTAACTGCTTACTACTACTACTGAGGCGGGCCGTATGCTTGTTTGTCACCTTGGTAGTACGAAAAAAAAAAAAAAAGTTCGTTGACAATAACGCGACTTGCATGATTCTTGTTCAGCCAAAAATTGCGCAATGTACCTAAACAAGTGTTCACTTCAAAAATTAATAAATTCATTACTGAATAAGATCGTTATGAAAAGGAAGCCCGTGCACAATAAAAAATACAATATTGATAAGACAATTCCCTCTGCGATTAGTTCTAGCCAAATTTTTCATAAACATTGTGCAATATGTATGTTTATAAACATATTTGATAAACATAGTATGTTCAAGAACGTGAGGTTAGCGGTCAGCCTTGTATAAGTTTTTTTACGCCGTCCAATGGGGTCATTCAGTGTGCGTAGGTACCCTGGGAGCTGAGGAATTAGTTATGATGCCTAGAATCTGAAAATTAAACGTATTTTATTGGAGATATTATTATCTACTAATTAAAGAATTATTTTTAATTGCGTCGTTGCCTGCATCGTCAAAAGAATTCGCACTGAATTTAGTAATGGGCGCTTGAAAACTTTGGCGTTGGAAAACCTTGGGGGCCTATGTCCAGCAGTGGACGTATTTTAGCTGAGATGATGAATGGGCGCTTAGAATAGAACAGAAAAGAAATTTTTACTTTAGCTTCGCTTCGTTAAAAGACAAATAGAAAAGAATACATATCTTCTATATCTATTTAACTAAATAATATGTATAATTTGAAAGACAAAAAACGAAAATATAATTAAATAAAAGGAATAGTTTAGGCGTCATAATATTAATAATAATAATTTATTAAGACAACAGAGATCCTTGGTGTTAGTTACAATTCTTATGAGCTATGTTAGCTTTATTATATTTTAATTAATAAAAACACAAAAATAAAAATTAAATCACAATTTAATGGCTTCATGCCCGTGGGTGAGCCATCCCGCGCAGCTCTATGACCAGACTATTATCTGACCATAGTCCGCACGAAATGCCTCACGCACGGTGCATGTAAGTCCTCGGCAACTATTTTCAGGATGCTATTGTTACTCCCCCTTATCCTTGTCATCAGAGATGCGACCTTTTTACGTATAATGGCTTGAAAGCTGTCTACCTCATTCCGCGTAAACATCTCTGACGCACTACAAAAGCGAGGGAGTCCCAACATCATCCTGAAAATATTATTATATTGGATACGCAGGGTATCCAGCGATCTTTTGGTACACGCCATCCACAGGCTAATATTGCTTAATCTCCGTCAGCAGGAAACGTCCTTAAGTGTGGCCACACGCGACAACCATAAATAAATAATACTACCTATTTCTTGTAGTTTTCAGACATTATTTTTTTTTAAATGCTGTCAAAGCAGTCCGCTACCGACAGACCAGACACTCATAGTTTTTGTCGCACCAATTTGTTTTTGATTGTGTTTACATGGAGTTTTTGATTGCATCGCTATAGATCAGCGCTAGCACAAGTTGTAACACAAATATAATTGTAATTATCTGGCGATTAAAAAGAGTGGCCTGGGAAGAGGTATCTGTATATATAAAAGGCAACCGTTACTGACTGACTGAAGTATCAACGCACAGCTCAAACCAATGAACGAATTGCGCTGAAATTTGGCACGCAGATAGGTATTATAACGTAGGCATCGGCTAAGAAAGGATTTTTTTTTAAATTCACCTTCTAAAGGTGGTACCTTCCTTTTAGAAGGTAAATTAAAAGAACCTTTCTTGTTTGTTTGTTGACAACAAACAAACAACAAAACAAAACAACAAACAAACAGAAAATAGTTTCATTTACACCTGTTATTCATAGAAGCCTTAAAAAAGACAACTCCTGTACTCTCCAGTGCTCATTTAGGGATGCGATTTGAAAAAAGCGTTTCCCTATCCCAGGGTTAGATACATCATCTTGAAGAATTGTTGTAAAAAAAATGAGTCGGCAACAAGCAAGTAATAATAAATAGGGGATGAAAGTCTGTAAGTCCGTTAATATCGAAGTTAGGATCTTCAAATTTTGTGTTTAGGCTAACGATTAAACCGACATCTGCGCGGGCAAAGCCGTGGGCAGAAGCTAGTTAATTATAAGTTCATAGATCATTATTATTATTAATTTCACTATCATAATCAAAAAGTCAGATTTTTATGTTAAAAAACTGGTATTTGTGAACTTTGTGTCAAAAAGTCACTTTTTATTATAATAATAATAACATAAATGCGAAGATAAATAGGTACTTTATATCGTAATACCGTATCTAATTTTAATTATACAAATACATTGCTAGAGTATTTTATCGCAGTAGTAGAATATTCTAAGAGAGGCAGGACACCAAAGCGGTGGTAGGAAATCCTTTGGGTATTTTTAAAATCATATTTTCGTTATTTGAGAAAATAAAATTAGTGCACCCTGTGCTACACCCTGAGCGGCTCTTCTGGTAACCCTGTGCGGCCGGGGCGTTTATTAACCCTATAATAGCAAAGAGGGTAAGAAATATATATATATATATATATATATAAAAAATCGTCAATATAATTTACAAAAAAAAATAGCACTGAGAAATAAAACGAAGAGGTTAAGAAATAAAACTTAATTTAGTTAAAATTAAATTATTTCCTAACCCAGGCGAAATCTGGGCGATCCGCTAGTTAGCTAGCTTCTTATATAATACTTAAAGACCTTGCAAATGTACAAATATACTTAAATTAAAAAAATATTATTAAATTAAGTTATCTGTTTGTCCTGTGATCGTTGAAGCTTAAAGATACGCGGCGATTAGGTAACAGTAAGTTGAGTTGCTTGACATAAATAAAGTTATGGGTCATTATTATATCATATATGGGTCAAATAAGTTAGTTACCGATAACTTAAAGGGTCACCAATGTAGGGGTTCCTGATTATTAGTGATAGCGGCATATCCCGCCTTCACATGGGTGGCAATTTATTAAGTTTACGTAGGGATCCTGTATTTTTTTTTAATAAATTAAAGCCTATGTTATCCGCTGATTATGTGGCTTTCTAATGGTGAAAGAATTTTAAAAATCGGTTTAGTAGTTTTTGAGTTAAATCGAAATAAACAAACAAAAATATTTTTTTTCTTCTTTATAATATAAAAATCGGTATAGTCGTCTTTGAGTTTATCCATTACAAATAAACAAACAAACAAAAATACAAATCTTTCCTCTTTATAATATTAGTATAGATTAATTTAGCTCCTTACTATCAGAATAGTTTTTTTATTATTTAATTGGTGAAAGTTGTTACATAGAAAACAAAAAAAAAACATTTATTTTACACACTAATAACGCACAAAATACAAACACACATTCAAACGGAAGTCAAGCAGAAAGAGTAGTAATATAGTAGTATTTTCAGAGAGGTAGAGCACCATACTAGCGAGCAACCCCGTCTGGGGAAGGACATCCACCTTACAGAAGACCACATCCGAATAACTACACACGGTGGAGTAGTTGTGTGCCTGTGTGTGAGTACAGGTCTCCAGCGCTCATTTAGGGTTGCGTTGAAAGATACGTATTCCTACCCCAGGGTTACTCCATTTTAAAGCCGGGTCGGCAACACGCAAATGATACCTCTGGTATTGCAAGCGTCCATAGGCTACGGTCTTACTTTAGATCAGGCGGGCCGTATGCTTGTTTGTCACCCAAGAAGTATAAAAAAGGAGTTAATTAACCTATATTTAAGTATAAGTACTAATATTATAAAGAGGGAGAAGTTTGTGAGTTTGTAGGGTAATCTCTGGATATACAGACCCTCTAGACAAGTGGCATAAACGGTAGTCGAATCGAAGTCAAAAAAACAAATGTATGGGATTTGACGTAAGTCTACGATATAATGTCGTAAACTTACGTCAAATTTCATACTTTTTTTACTTTTCTTACGTCAAATTTCATACTTTTTTTTTTTTTGCTTTTTTGACTTTTCGATTCGACTATCGCTTATGCCACTTGTCTAGAGGGGCAGAACTGATTTTGAAAATTCTTTTACCAATAGAAATGCGCTTGTAAAAAATGGCCACCGCTCAGCATAATGCTATTATGCTTTTAACATAATAACGCTGACTTTCAGCGACATAACATATTTAATCCTAAGTATTAAGTATACTTATAAATGCGAAAGTTTTGAGTTTTTGTTACTCAATCACTCTAAAACGGCTAAAGAAGCTGGATGAAATTTGAGTCAGAGATAGATTATAGTCTGGAATTGCGCATTGGTTTTTTTAATTAAAGGAAGATAGATATATAAACAGAGTGGTGCCCAAGACAATACAAGCGAAAGAAAGCATGATATAGAGTCGACTAAGGGAGTAAGTAAGACAGCCAATATCCGGTGCAAGAGAGGGAAATCTCGTACCAACCCGTCTGGCCAGCGTGGTATAGTAGGCTAATATCCCTCCAAGTGCATGAAGGAGACCCGTGCCCAGCAGTGGGACGTGGGTTGAGTGAGAAAGAGAGAGAGATATATATTTAAAACTATATATATAATATATTGTACACCAATTACATTTTTGTTATTAATATTTCTGTGATGAGCACGAATGTTTCTACTGTGTCTGGGTGTAATTTATCTATAATATGTATGTATTTAGAAATATATAAGTATGTTTATCAGTTGTCTGGTTACCATAGTACAGGCTCTGCGTAGTTTGGGAACAGATGGCTGTGTGTTAGTTGTCTCGATAAATATTATTATTTTTATATTTACGTAGATATATAAATGTGTACTTAATCTATTTTATCACAAAAACTTGTGACATAATAGAAGCTATATATATTGAAAAAACCAAATGCCTTGTAATAAGTGTTCGCAAAATATTTTAAAGGTTCTGTACAGATTTTTATTTTATATCCATCGCAGCCATAAGACGTCCACTGCTGGACATAGGTCTCCCCCAAGGTTTTCCACATCGTTCGGTCCTGAGCTGACCTTGTCCATCGGTTGCACGCAACCTTTACCAGGTCGTCGGTCCACCTTGTTGGAGGCCTGCCCACGCTGCGTCTGCCAGTTCGTGGTCGCAAGTCTAGAACCTTTCTGCCCCAACGGCCATCAGTTCTGCGAGCTATGTGTCCGGCCCATTGTCACTTAATTAAGGCAATTCTTCGAGCTATGTCGGTAACTGTGGTTTTCCTACGGATCTTCGTTTCTGATTCGGTCTCGCAGGGAAACTCCAAGCATAGCTCTCTCCATTGCTCTTTGGGTGACTTTGAACCTTTGCATTAGGCCCATAGTGAACGACCACGTCTCGAATCCATAGGTCATCACTGGCAACACACACTGGTCGAAGACTTTCGTCTTGAGACACTGCGGTATTTGGGACGAGAAGATATGGTTAAGCTTATTTTATATCATCATCATCTCAGCCTGATAATGTCCACTGCTGAACGTAGGCCTCCCTCATATGTCTCCACAATGGCCGATCTTGAGCTGCTTGCATCCAGTGCTTTCCTGCAGCTTTGATGATATGATTTTATATAAATATCTTTAAATCTTGCATGCTAGTGATAGTTAATATCATGTGCAAATATCATCACCATCTCAACCTATAAACGTCTCACTGCTGGGCACAGGTCTCCTTCATACACTTGGAGGGATAGCAGCCTACTAAATCACGCTGGCAAGACGGGTTGGTTTAGGGTTGTGTTTCGAGTTTTCCCTCTCTTGCAGTGGATATTGTCTGTCTGCCTTACTCCAGTGCTGACCCACTATTAAAAAACAATGTAACTAAGAATAGGAAGAAATGTAACTAAGATATTTAATCAGCTGAGAAAACCACATTGTCCTGATTTACTTAGCGGTTTAAGTTGAAGTATGGTTTTAGGACGAAACTGAATACTTTATCGAGGTGTTACCTAATTACTGACCCACTAATGTCTGACATTTGATCTAGCATGAGATATCTAGTATCCAGACAAAGGTTGTCCTGCCTAAATCTTATGAATCGACTAGTAGTAATTTGGAATATTTTCCTCGATTTTGCAACATATCTCACTAAGTACTGCTCCGCTCCTATTGATCGTAGCTTGATGTTATATAGCTTATAGCCTTCCTGGATAAATGCACTATTCAACAAAAAAAGATTTTTTCTAATCGAACCAGTACTTTCTGAGATTAGCGCGTTAAAACAAACAAACTCTTCAGCTTTATAATATTAGTATAGATTGCAGCGCCACAGAGTGTACCCTACACAATTGGCTATTTGACAGTTTTTGAAAAAGTATTTTAAAGTATGTATACTGCTGCTTATCTTATATCTCTTACAAATATATTTTTCTTGAAAAAACATTATTTAATACAAGAAAAAAAAGATTATGTTCATTCATTTGAAATGTAACAGTCGATCACGTCAATTTAAAAATGTGACGTCATTATGGGAAACAAAACTATTTATTTAGGTTCTTATTCCAAAGTTTTTGCATTTTAAAACTCGGCACATCAATCAAAATGTTTACATTATTAATTAATTTATAACTCAGATTATTTTCCTAACAAATATTTGTGTAATGATTTGTGCAATGTAGCGTCATAAGATACTCAAACATGGCCGCCCGCGTTTCGGTTCTTGTAATCCACAGATAAAATTTCGCAAGTTTATTTTGCAAAACTAAAATAGTTAAGTACACTTAGTTTCTTGCAAATAAAAATTATGTATAAGTTATGTTAATCTGTAAGCTGCCTTAACCAATACATTTCATATTTTATTATAACAACTGTCAAATAGCCAATTACACAGTATCTACCAGTTATTTGGATGTAGTCGTCTGTAAGGCGGTCCTTCCCCAGTCAGGTTTGCTCACTTGCAAGATGCCTTACCTCTCGTAATTCAACTACACTAACGATTAGCAGCACCATCACTTCCGTTTGTATATCATTCCAATTGACCCCTAAAATCTTTCATTGAGCTTGACCGATATTTTTTGCCGCCATATTTTTTGCAATCACTTCTTACACGCCAAATTCACGGCCATATTATATAACAAGATTGTTTGTCTGTCTGTGTGTTGAGCTATTGAAGCATACTAAAGGCCGTAGACAATTGTTCTGTAGGTTCTTAGAAATTATTGATAGATTATTTCCTAAGAAACTTTTCTGTTGCGTGTGATAATGATAGTTATAGAACGATGGCATTTCTGGCGTATTGATCTGTTGAATCATTAAGTGACAGATCTGTGAGGTTAGCTTGGTTAAGCAAGAGAGGTAGAGCACCATACTAGCAAGCAAGCCCGACTGGGGACAGACCTCCACCTTACAGAAGACCACAGCCAAATAATTGTGTTTCTGAGTGTGAGTACAGGTCTCCAGCACTCATTTAGGTATACATTTTGAAATAAACGTTTTCCTATCGCAGGGATACTGCATCTTAAAGCTCTGGTATAAAAAATTAGGTCGGCAACAAGCATGTGATACTTTTGCTATTGCAAGCGTCCATAGGGTACGGTAACTGCTTAACATCAGGCGGGCAGCGTGCTTGTACCTAAGTAAAAAATCACCTATAGAAAGTTAAATAGGCTACTCACTTATGTATATTATTTTTTATACAGTCTTTTACGAAAATTAAATGAATGTCCACCCCATGCGAAGCTAGGTGGACAATTATTTACCCTAGTATAGTATTAATAACAACCCATAATATGTCCCACTGCTGGGCACGGGTCTCCTCTCCTCTATCAAGAGAGAGAGAGAGAGGATTTAGGCCTTAATTCACACACGCTATCCTAATGCGGGTTGGTGAATCAGACATGTATTTATAATTTTTTCTAAGTGATGTGGGTTTCCTCACGATTTCTTCCTTCACCGTTAGCAGATGGCGAATCATTTGATTAGTACATATAAACTCCACAATGTGAAATTTAGATCACTGCTACCGAGGATCAAACTCGCACCTCTTGCGTGCAAGTCGGTTACTTCCCTACTCAGCCACCACCGCATTTTACCCTAGTATGTTTTATTATAATAATGTTTCAAAAATGAAGAAATTATTACACAATTTATATAAAAATAAATCTAATTACTAAATAATGGTTATATATATTTAAATGAAATTATGTCAAACCGATAACTAAAATTTAAATGTTTTTATAATTATATGACAGTTTACGGGGGGCAAATTATTATAGATAAAAAATCAGTTAATTGTTTGTTCGTATCGTTAATGATTACATATATTGTGTAATTGTGTTTTAATATTGTGTATTATTTATAATAAATTCATTAATAAATAGATTAAATGTGTATAAATAAAGTTGTTATTGTATATACTAAGGAGTCGAGTACGAGAGAGCATTTTCTGTCTGTCGTATATCAGCAATTTATGTATTGTATGTATGTTTATGTATTATATTATATGATATATACATATGTACACATAATATGTACATGTAAGTAAGTATACATTAAGGTATACATTAGTCAGTAAGATTGTTCATATTCTACTCTTTCACTTTTCCTCTTCTGTTGTACACTTCGCTTACTCTCACTTTTATATCTTTTTCCTCTGCCACACTGGTTTGCTGGTAGAAAACTCAATCTTGAGTTAAGCTCACCTTTGTACATGTTATATTTATGTGTATTTGTTTTCTATGTTATTGTGTATAATAAAGGATTTAAGAATTTGTACTAAAGAGTCTGATGACAAGCAATTACAGTAGTCTGTGGACGATTGTAACTATCTGGCGATTAAAAAGAGTGGCCTGAGTGTTTTGCTAGCTCTTCTCAAGGATCCACGTCAGTGAACTAGCCGTTGGAAAATTTAGCTGACATCATCTTTCTGGCTTATTCATAACTAGCTGTTGCCCGCGACTCCGCCCGCGTGGATGTCGGTTATCGCTGTAAAAAGTCTATGTGTCAAGACCATAATCTATCTCTGTGCCAAATTTCATCCAGATCCGTTCAGTAGTTTTTACGTGAAAGAGTAACAAACATCCAACCATCCATCCATATTTACAAACTTTCGCGTTTATAATATTAGTAGGATTTATGACCTTCATATGTGTTACTTTGAAGCCTAAATGAATAAATAAATTTTAAGTTTGAGTTTGAGTTTTGACGCTTGCAATGACTTGTTGATGATTCGGACACAGTGTCCGCATTGAGACATTTAAATTTCAATACTTATTTCACTGACAATTATCTCTTTCTTTTTAAAAAGTCAACTGCCGGACTAGGGAACAAGCCTGTGTCACGGGGGACTTTACAAACATACAGCTCCTATGTAGGAGTAGGTACAAGTCTCCAGCGCACATTTAGGGAAGCGTTTTGAAAGAAACGTTTTCCTATTATACTATACTCCATCTTAAAGCCTTGGTGTAAAAAAACGGGTCGGCAACACGCAAGTGCTACCTCTTCACCTCTGTATTGCATGCCTCCATGGGCTCCGGCAACTGCTTAATATCAGGCGGGCAGTATGCTTATTTTCCAAACAAGTACTTAGTATAAAAATATATATATAAATGACGATATGTTGATTGATTCAGTGGCTTAATTCTTTTTATATGATGATGATATGATAATTACTGTCCGAGTGTTTGTAGGTTACATATTGCCATATTGCCTTATTCTTTAATAGCAATATGTAAATTAAGGCAGACTTTAACACCATACTTTAGTTTTTTTTTCTCGCACGACCAGTACTAAGTACGATTACCTTATTTTATCAATGAAGTTAGTATCGTGTTTTGACTGCATCAGCTTGCATGCTAATATACATGTATTTTACAAAAGATTGTAACTATCTGGCGATTAAAAAGAGTGGCCTGAGTTTCTTGTTAGTTCTTCTCAAGGCTCTACGTCAGCGAACTAGCCGTAGGAAAATTTAGCTGACATCATCTTTCTGGTTTATTCATAATTTATGACCTTCATAAGTGTTACTTTGTAACCTAAATGAATTTTGAGTTATTTCAGTATAAAATAACGTTTATATTTCGATCACTTTTTAATATCACTACAAAGTATTATTTGGTATTACTCTACAATTATTACTAGACGGAGCGTGGGACAGTTTCAAGACGTCCGAGCTCGACGACTGCTGCGAGTGAAGTCCGCTTCGGTGTGTTGTTCGCACAGTCGTTGACTCTGTCGAGTGCCGCCAAATGGCACTTTACTTCCGTTTAGTCAACTGACTGTCTTAATCCGACAAATATTTGCACTAGTTGTTGCCCGCGGCTCCGCCCGCGTAGATGTCGGTTATCGCGATAAAAAGCTTATATGCTATTCAAGACTATAATCTATCTCTGTGCCAAATTTCATCCAGATCCGTTCAGTAGTTTTTGCGTGAAAGAGTACCTAACAAACATCCATACATCCATTCTTACAAACTTTCGCGTTTATAATATTAGTAAGGATAATAGTACTCACAAACCGCCTCGCCAGAAAACTTGACGAGTTCCAGTCAGTGGACCGACGACCTAAAAAAGGACGGACTGGATGCGGAAGGCGGAGAACCGTGTGCTGTGAGGCCTATGTCCAGCAGTGGACTGCGATAGGCTGATTGATTGATTGATTGAAGGATAATTGTACTTATAGCAACCAAATGCTAACAATATTAATAATTGACATTGGCAGAATAAAAGACATAAGTAAACCGATTGCCATTTAAATAAAAAAGAAGAATTTATCTATAACATTGACATTTGATATATGACAATGTGATTTTTAGAAAAGAGTTTTTTTTATTTATAATTTTTATACAATGTCGAAGGATGCTGCTGACACCTCAGACGCCACACGATCTGATGCCACGGCCTCACGTTCGGATAACAATAATGAAAATATAGAGGAAAGATGGACAAAACTACTTTTAAAATGGGTTAGTATTAAGCCTCGTATTAATGGTAAACATTTGTTTAGCAACATTGTTGCATAAACATGTTGCCGAGTTGCTGTCAACATATTGCGGGCAATACTTGTGTTGCGGAGTTGATCACGCCATGTTGCAGAGTTGACGCCAAGCGAGCGAAAACATCAGTTTATCAACAAATGTTGACGTGTGTGGACGTGTTTGCAAATGTTTATAAACATGGCGGTAGTGTGGAGCAACGATACAATAATGCAATTACAGAGAACACTACAACACTACTTTCTCGGGCAACATTTTAACGCAGACTGGCTTGTGTGGACAACCCATATTGATTTAAACAATGTTTCCAGCAGCATTCTCACCGTTCATCAACAACGTTGATCAACTGTTGCTAAACAAATGTTTACCATGAATACGAGGCTTTAGAGAGTTATTAAGTAGTTTCGATTTATTAATTTCAATTCTATTTATTAACTGTACGGGTGATTCAGTGGCTTGAGTGGTTACCTCGCTATTTACCACGCCACACACGGGACAAAAAAATGTGTGATTCATAAATGGTTGTCCCTAGTTTGAGTGTACTTTATGTTTGTTAATTGTATGTTTGTAAAGTCCCCCGCGATACAGGGCTTGGTCCTTAGCGAGGGAGTTATATTATATAGACAAGACGTTGATACCTAGCTATAAAAAACTTGTTTATCTTTTTAATTCTTTTTTATACTACTTGGATGGCAAACAAGCATACGGCCCGCCTGATGTTAAGCAATTACCGTAGCCTATGGACGCTTGCAGTACCAGAGGTATCACTTTCATGTCACCAACCTATTTTTATACACGAGGGCTTTAAGATGGGAGTATCCCTGGGATAGGAATATGTTTCTTTCAAAACGCATCCATAAATGAGCGCTGAAGACCTGACTCACACACAGTAAAACAACTAAACCGTTGTGTGTAGTTATTTGGCTGTGGTCTTCTGTAAGGTGGAAGTCCTTCTCCAGTCGAGTTTGCTCTCTAGTATGGTGGCCTACCTCTCTTAGATTATATAATATAGCTGTTGCCCGCGGCTCCGCGTGGATGTCGGTTATCGCTGTAAAAAGTAACCTATATGTTATTCCAGACCATAATCTATCTCTGTGCCAAATTTCATGCAGATCCGTTCAGTAGTTTTTACGTGAAAGCGTAACAAACATCCATACTTACTTACAAACTTTCGCGTTTATAATATTAGTAAGGATTGAAATCTATTTTTTTTTTATGACAGTTGAACAGATGTGTCCATCCACAAAACTCAGTGACAAAGCTCAAGAAGAAGTGTTTATTACAAGTGGTGAACATATACAAACAAGACATATGCGAAGAGCCTCCAGATAACGACCTGACTTTAGATTATATAGAACCTTTAATTAAATACAACTATCAACTTTTGAAATTGAGGTAAGTGAACTACCATATAATTGGGTGAGCCCGACTGGGGAAGCCTTTTTTTTGTAGAGGCGAAATAATAATAAATATTTTCGGGACAACTCACACATCGCTATCTGATCCCAAACTAGGCAGAGCCTATACTATGGTAACCAGAGAACTGATAAACATACTTATTATATTTCTAAATACATACATATTATAGATAAATAACACCTAGACACAGAACAAACATTCGTGCTCATCACACAAAGATTTGTCCTGGGTGGGAATCGAACCCACGATCTCCGGCGTAGCAGTCAGAGTCACTAACCACTAGACCAACAGGCCAGTGCTTAAGCATACCGCCCAGTGCTTAAGCATACCGCCCAGGGAAGCGAGGCAGTTATGTCGGACTCTCCGACTTAAAGGTGGTAGGCGGCCAGCATACCGACTAAAACCCCCCTGTGCACCTACACCCGCCTTCAAGGGTAGACCACTGGAACCTGATATGACATCAGTGGTCCACCCAATGGGTAAGCCCACCTGCCCACCAACCAACCCCTGCCCACCAACCAACCATTGCCCACCAACCAACCCCTGCCCACCAACGAACCCTGCCCCGCCTCTCTAGAATTGTGTGTGTGCTGAAGAAATACCTGGAGGAAGCCTATGTCCAGCAGTGATCTATGATAATGATGATGTTGCTGATAAAATAGTCCAGAGGCATCACCAACAAAAAATATTTTATTAATATAGGCATCCCTGCTCTGCACAGGTGGACATTTATGTAGTTTTCATTAGAATTTCGTTATTTATTTTGAATAAAATGTAGCCTATGTTACCCGCTGATAATGTAGCTTTCTGATGGTAAAAGATTTTTTAAAATTTGTTCAGTATTTTTTGAGTTAAATCGTAACAAACAAAAAAAAAATTTTTTTTTTAAAGACAACTCCCACACTAGAGAACAAGCTCTTTGTCGCGGGGGACTTTACAAACATACAATTAATGGCCACAAATTACACCCAGACTCAGAACAACTCTTTGTGGGTCACACAAAGTTTTGTCCTGTGTGGGAATCGAACCCACAACTTCGTGGACAGCAGGCGCATACTGCGACCACGACACCACCAAGGCAGTCAGTTTTTATAATATTAGTTTACATAGCTGTTGCCCGCGGCCCCGCCCGCGTGGATGTCGGTTATCGCTGTAAAAAGTAGCCTATGTGTTATTCCAGACCATAATCGATCTCTGTGCCAAATTTTATCTAGATCCGTTCAGTAGTTTTTACGTGAAAGAGTAACAAACATTCATCCATCCATACTCACAAACTTTCACATTTATAATATTAGTTTACATTAATTCATCGTGTTTTGTTTTCAGCCATATCCCTGAAGATAACAGCAAAAGAAAGCTGTACATCATGACCTCTGTGTTGCTGTTCCATTGCTGCGTCAGCTCTATAAATGGCATGGTGGACAGCGACATCTGTGCTCATCTCAACCAGATTGAACAGCAGATGATACTCAAATATTGCGAGAAGTTGGCAGACATGACTGTTACTTGCGACAACGTTGATGCAGCCGTCAAATGTAATATCCTACTATTATATAAATGCGAAAGTTTGTAAGAATGGATGGATGGATGGATGGATGGATGGATGTTTGTTAATCTTTCACGTAAAAACTACTGAACGGATCTGGATGAAATTTGGCACAGAGATGGATGGATACTTATATTATGTTTTATTTCGTAATTGACAGAGGTTCCTTGACCACACATTTTGTTTAGTAACATTTAGGCGGTGATTGCAAAAAAACATTACTAGTAGGTCTACACATTACACATACACACATACAACATTACCTTCGGCAAAACTGTCAACTTAAAACAAGCTTTTGTAAATCACACAAATTATTCACCCGTTGTTAGGATATAAACCCACAATAAACCGAGCAGTGGTAAATGTCGTGGTAACCACATAAGCCCCAGAACCAGCCACGATATCATTCTATTTTTCTAATTACAGATGCATGCGAAGAAATTAAACCAAAAACAAAAAAGAGACCTAAAATCAAGAATCCAACTCAATCTACGGCAGTAGGTTCAGGCGAACAAGTCCCTGCAACTGATACAAGTCAACCATCTTGTTCTGACACTAATATCGAGGTGTCTTCTTCATCAACATCTAGAAAGAGAAACATACGTTTCCAATCGACGGTCACTGTTTCTCCATCAGTAGCGAATTCTAACCCATTTTTAAATGAACCTCGCACTGATGTAGTAGCGTTTAACTCTAAACTGAAGAAGCCTAGAGCACGTAACAAAACATTTGATTCTGTCGATACTCAAGCAGATATTAATGGAGCGTTTAAGAAAGATTTTATTGTTCAATCGTCTTCTAGTAAGTATGACTAATATACTGTATTAAAGTAGATATAAAGAAAAGAAGAGAAAGAGAGGTAGGGCACTATACTAACGAGCAAGCCCGACTGGGGAAGGACCTCCACCTTACAGAAGACCAGACACAACCACATAGCGGTGTAGTTGTGTTCCTGTGTGTGTACAGGTCTCCAGCGCTCATTTAGAGATGTGTTTTGAAAGAGACGTATTCAGGGATACTCATCTTAAAGCACAAAAAAAAATTAAAGTAACCTACAGATAAAAATATCTTTTACACAAATTCATACATTGGTTTTTTAATCTTCATATAGCGGCCCTGTACAGCTATCTTCGTTGCCCACTGTACTTTTGTTTTCAAATACAATATTCTAGTGGTATTTGGTGGTAGCTGAGTGGGAAAGTAACCGACTTGCACGTATGAGGTGCTTGTTCTATTCCAGGTTACGGTACCAATGTAAATTTCACTTTGTGTGTCATTATTTGGCTGTGGTCTTCTGTAAGGTCCTTCACCAGTAGGGCTTGCTCGCTATGGTACCATACCTCTCAAAAAAAAAATCACAGAAATATATGCAATGGTTTGTTAAAAAAACGAATCTTCATAATTATAACCCAGAGCCTCTAGACGAATGGCATGAACGATAGTCGAATCGAAAAGTCAAAAAAGCAAATGTATGGGATTTGACATAAGTTTACGACATTATATTCGTAGACTTACGTCAAATCCCATACATTTGTTTTTTTGACTTTTCGATTCGACAATCGCTTATGCCACTTGTCTAGAGGGGCTGTACAGCTATCTCCGTTGCCGTATGTACCTAAGTACGGTTAATTTAAAAGTTTTTTGTACAGAACATCTATGTTTGAAGAAGTGTTCATGTGACGTTTGCGATGAAGATTCTCCGGTGACTTGTATCGAATTTGCTGGCGCCTTTAAGAAATGTGGGAGGTTAGTTCTTATTGCGTACCTAATTAAGGTATCTACCTACTCTATAACAGTTTTTATATTTTCTTCATAACATTGACAGCCTTGGTGGTCCAGTGGCCGCAGTACGCTCCTGCTATGCACGAGGTTGTGGGTTTGGTTGCCACACAGGACAAAACTTTGTGTGACCCACAAAGAGTTGTTCTGACTCTGAATTTGTGTCTGTTAATTGTATGTTTGTAAAGTCCCCTGCGACACAGAGCTAGTTCTCTAGAGCAGGAGAAACTGTGAGTGACCGGGCGCGTATACAACAACAGTAATATGCACACAGTGGTTTATCACACACACACACACTCACACACACACACACACACACACACACACACACACACACACACACAGCGAAATGCGGCGGGGCCGCGTAATCGATTCTTTTGAGTACTTTTTGTGACTACTACTTCTACTCAATCCCGTATGCATTATAATCTAAGCAACAAAAAACAAATTCCTTTTCTAATTTGGAGCAGCTGGGATTTCTATGGCTGCGATTTAGCTGTGCGTGTGTAGCTATATCGTGTGCGTGAATCAAATGTGGATCGCTCATATTTAGACCTCGGTCGTGATCTAACGACTGTTAACAATCGGGACCTGCTGTTAACGTGCCCTCCGAAACACGAAGACGCTCACATGAAATACCACTATGCGGTCACCTATCTATACAGTTACTGCACCCTTGATTGCTTAACCCGCTGATCGTTTATTAAACAGCGAGTGCACCTGGCTATGAGCGCCTCATTACTCAATTTTAACATACTATTAGTGTTTGAGTGCCAAATTATCCCATTATACCTTCCGTATAGTTTGTTCATCAAATTGATTTTACATTTTCAGACGAAAAATCGTATTCAGTTGGAAGATTGCCTCAATTGTTTTAGTTGCACTGGCTACAATAGTCATAGCCTTGGTCCTCATCAAGCCGTGGGCTAAGACTGAGGTGGTAGAGGACTCTAGGTCAGAAAAGACATATCATAGAAGGATGGCAGAGGAAATTAGGTAAGTAAAAATGGACTGTTCCGAGGAATTGTTTGATATGATACCCATGGCCACGCACCTTCCGCCACCGACAGGAGGTTAATCCCGTTAAGAGAGGTAGCACACCAAACTAGCGAGCAGGCCTGACCTGGGGAAGGACCTCCACCTTACAGAAGACCACAGCCAATTAACTACACAGCGTTGTAGCAGGCCTGGTTCACTCCGCTGTTTAGGTATGAATCTACAAGTACCCGGCCGCAACATTTCCAGGGGGATTATTTAGTCGAGTGTCGCGCGCCGGTCGCGTCGTCGGTTCGACGTAAGTTTACCTACGAAACGCACACGAAGCCGTAATTCGTCACCGATTCGTTTTCGCTTTTAAATATTTTAAAGAAAATAAAGGCATAAAAATATTCCACAGTATTCGGCTGCTTAAATAGTGATAAGGATCCTAACCTCTCGTTTTTCAATATTCCAAAGGATATTGCAAAGTAAAGAAACACGTTATCATTTAGAAAAACATAATTGGTAGGTACCTATTTGTAGCAAGATTTTGATATGTAGACTATAGGTACAGCACAGTTTTTGTAGAGACGTATTATTTATTTGTCCAACCAATTAAGTAGGTAGGTACTTATTTAATTGGGAAAATATATTATAACCGCCTATCACTCAATAGTTTTAAATTTCAACTGGACAAATGGCTCCAAACAAACCAATGACAAACTCTAATGCCTATTTTTAATTTAATCAAAAACATAATCATGGGCGGAGCCGCGGGCAACAGCTAGTACCCATTATTATAATTTGTTCTTTAGTGGTTTGACCAGTCCTGTGATGTGGACACACACTGCTCGTTCTTATAATTTAATTACTAAGTACCTACATTGAATATGTCCCCACATGTCCAGATTTATTTAAAAAGACACTCGTTTACAAAAGTATAGTAAGTACCTACCTAAACCTAACAGGTACTTCAGATCAAAATTGATCTCTAAGTGACAACCATAATGTCCAGAAATACGCAATACAAAGGGAGCCAATTTGTAGGTAAATAAACGAGTAGGTGTAGGTTTTCCGTGTGGTGACGGAATAAGAATACAAATGTCACCACCCCATTCCATCCCGTGGGTGTCGTAAGAGTCGACTAAGGGAGTAAGTCGGGCAGACAATATCCACTGCAAGAGAGGGAAAACTCGAAACAAAACCCTATGCCAACCTGTCTGGCCAGCGTGGTGTAGTAGGCTAATAGCCCTCCAAATTCATGGAGGAGACCCGTGCCCAGCAGTGGGACGTTTATGGGTTGAGATGTGAAACGAGTAGGTAAGTTTTGTTCTAGGGAGCTGAATTGCGCTCTATTGTGAGCGAGCAAAGTTGATATTTGTTTAAATGATTCAGCGAAGTGAACCTTCTGTACCTGTACTATTAAGTATTCTGTGGTTGTAGTTGTGTTCCTGTGTGTGAGCGCAGGTCTCCAGCGCTCATTTAGGGATGCGTTTTGAAAGAAACGTTTTCCTTTACCAGGGATATTCCTCCCACGTACGATTAGGCTATGAAAATGAGCTCTCTGCCGAGGTTTTCCCGCTACAACATGGGACAAGATCACCAACTTCGAACCCAGGATCTTACACCACCTAAGCTAACTTTATTGTTGTTATTTTCAGGACGTATATAAGAGACTCGTTCATATGCACTAATAGTCTTTGTCAAAAAGCATATGTTGGATATAGTGCTGATAAAGTATATAAATCTCTGAGCAGATGCATACTTCAGTGTATGGGACCACAATTATGGCCTAAACCTATTGGATTTACGTACTATAGCGACAAATTAGTCGCATTAGCAACAAATAAACTAGAATATAAATTTCAGACGATCCCTTCGGAAATAGTTCATTCTTATTTGGCTCATGCCTTCAAATTATTCATCGCTGATCTTGCAAGACTAGAAAGTATTGATGTAGGATCTAAACCAGACAATGATTCAGAAGAATTATTTGTCAGAAAGATGTACATACAATTTGATGTTGAACTAGATCCTGATCCAAGAGTAAGATTAGACACAGATGAAACTTACAATCTCAAAACTGAAGTAATTAATAATATGGTTACTATTAAAATTGTTTCACCATCATTTTGTGGTGCTAGACATGCGCTTGAAACTTTAAGTCAGCTGATTCTTCTAGATCAACATTCTGGACGTTTGATTACTCTATCAGAATTTATTATTAAGGATTCACCCAGTTACAAATATAGAGGATTAATGATTGATACTGGAAGAAATTATATTCCAATACCAGATTTGATCAGAACTATTGACGCAATGGCGACTTGTAAGCTTAATACGCTTCATTGGCGTATTTCTGATGCAGCAAGTTTTCCTTTATTACTTCGAATATTACCTCAGCTTTTTGAATTTGGTGGTTATGACAAAACATTAGTTTATACAAAGGAAGATGTTCAAACGGTAGTAAAAAGGGCTGGTATTCGTGGTATAAGAGTTTTGTTGGAAGTTGCAGCGCCTGGTCCAGTTGGTAGAGCCTGGTCTTGGTCTGCAGAAGCCAGTTGTCCAACAAAATCAACAAATTTCACTTGTAACAACCTTCTTTGCATTAGACTGTCAATGCGAGATTCGATTATGGATGTCCTCCAAGTTATTTATTCAGAAATTATTGATATGACGAAAGTGGATGATATATTTCATTTGAGTGACGGTATTTTCTCAATGTTTGGCTGTTATTATCTGTTGGAAGAGAGGCAAGGTTTCCTTGACAAGGCTTTGGAAATGTTGAAGATAGCTAACAAAGGTTATTTGCCGAAGCTACCTATAATTTGGTACACTGATCATTTGATGAGAGAGAGTGAGGCCAGGCCTTGGCACAAGTAAAGTTTCATATTATTTAATATTTATAATATTAAACTTAGTAATGTTGTCAATGATCTGACTGACTGACCTGTGCTCTAGTGGTTAGTGACCCTGCTAAGCCAAAGATCGTGGGTTCGAATCCCAAACGGGAATTATTGTCTATTGCTAAAAACTGCATTAAAATCAGTTACATAGTTTAAAAGATCTAAGCGTACAAACTTGTCCGTGTGGTGACGGATTTAGAATACAAATGTCACCACCCCTTCATCTCAAGGGTGTCGTAAGAGTCGACTAAGGGAGTAATTCAGGCAGACAATATCCACTGCAAGAGAAGGAAAACTCGAAACAAAACCCTATACCAACCCGTCTGGCCAGCGTGGTGAAGTAGGCTAATATCCCTCCAAATATATGGAGGAGACCCGTACCCAGTAGTGGGACGATATTGGGTTGAGATGATGATGATGAAGCGTATAGACAGCGGACGACTTTGATTTATACTATGTAAAAATATACAGTCTAGCGACTGCATCAATGACTTAGGGTTTGTCTGACGCATACCGCGGCCACCAAGGCAGTCTAACTTTGTATTATATTTTTAGGTTCGGTGTGCAATTGGTAGCATGGCAGCCAAACCCTTCAGACCCGTACCTAAGTAAGTTCAAGGTGATACAATCCACGAGATGGGACTTATCTTGTGAGATGAGGAAGCAAAGGTGTATTCGATACAGGTAAGAACTGTAACAACTACAGGGTGCAAACAATGTCTCACCTTCAGCCTTGCTTTGTTGTGCCCTACCTTTTTTATACTACTTGGGTGGCAAACAAGCATACGGCCCACCTGATGTTAAGCAGAAACCGTAGCCTATGGACGCTTGCTTTAAGATGGAAGTAACCTTAGGATAGGAATACGTTGTACTACTTACTTAAGCAACATTTTACTTGTGTAGACAACCCATATTGATTTAAAGAATGTTTCCAGCAGCATTCTCGCCGTCGATGTTGATAAACAAATGTTTACCATGAATACGAGGCTTTACTAGACATAATGGTTCTTCTTCTCGTGTCTAAGATAATATAAGTTCTGTTTGTTGTTAACAGGTCATGGCAAAAGATGTACAGTTGGGGCTTATGGAGGGATATCGATGCATTCTCTATAGAAGGCGGAGAGGCCATACTGTGGACTGACCTAGTCGACACTGGTAAGGACATACAGTATAATACCTTGAGACTTGACTGCCTTGGTGGTCCAGTGGGTGTAGTATGCGCCTGCTGTGCACGAGGTTGTGGGTTCGATTCCCGCACAGGGACGAAACTTTGTGTGTCCAACAAAGAGTTGTTCTGAGTCTGGGTGTAATTTGTGTTCGTTAATTGTATGTTTGTAAAGTCCCCCGCAACACAGAGCTTGTTTTCTAGTGCGGGAGTTGTCTGTTTTAAACAAAATAAACGCTCATAGCTAAGTGCACTCACTGTTCGGTATGATCAGTGGATTAAGCTACCAAGGGCGCGGTAACCCTATAGATGGGTGACCGCATAGTGGTATTTCATCTGAGCGTCTCAGTGCTTCGGAGGGCACGTTAAAAGTCGGTCCCGCCTGTTATCAGTCCTTAGATCACGACAGAGGCCTAAATATGGTCGATCTAAATAACTCTGTCACCAGGTTGGCAACTAACCAAAACGATAAGAAGAATTATGCCTTTATACTTTCAACGAATCAAGACATTTATGCTCTTTTATTATTATTAGCCATTACTGTCCCACTGCAGGGCAAAGGCCTGCCTTTCTTTCTTCCATTGTTCACGATCAAGACCTCTGACTGTCCTGTCAGCGCAATAAGAGCCAAGCTCATTACGCCAATTTTTTTCTGGGCCTGCCACGACGTTTATTCAAAAGTTAAATAATATGAAAGAAATCTTTATATCTTTATATATATATTTCTTGTGTGCGTGTGTATGTGACTGAACTCCTCCTAGACGGCTGGACTGATTTTGATGAAATTTTGTGTGTGTGTTCCAGTAGGGCCCTGGATGGTTTAGATTCACAATTGGACCCGGTAGGTGGCGCTGCTGTCGGTATTTCAGCTTTTTCAGGCAGGACGACGTCTGCCAGGTCCACTAGTATAAAATAAATCTTTTATCAAGGCACCTCCTGACACCATCAGGGAATTCATACTCACATCTTAGAACCTCTATCGTGTCGTACTGTACGGATTCAAAAGAATTTCCTATTACGTACGATTACGTTGTAGAATGAACTTCCTGTCGACGTTTTTCCAAAAGACTATAGCATGGGGTTCTTCGAGAAAGGAGGTATAAGGTTTTAATGGGTCGGCAACCCGCCTGTGATACCCCTGATGTTCCATAGGCTACGGTATCTTTTCAAGAAATAAAAGGATTTTAAAGGGTCGGCAACGCGTGAGTGATACCCTTCCTGGTGTTACAAGCGTTCATATGCTTCGGTAACTGCTTTTCATCAGGCGGGCCGTATGCTTGTTCGCTGAAAAAGTGCTTACACTGTTTAAAAGACTTTCTCTTTAGGTCTTCTCTTTATACGTAAGTGACAACAATTGGAAGAACGCACAGATAATCTTTGGTCTTCAGTAACTGCTGTAAAAGTGAAAACTGCTGTGTCGTTGCAGTTTCTTTTTTTCTTTTTTTATAAAAGACAACTCCCGCACTAGAGAACAAGCTCTGTGTTGCGGGAGACTTTACAAACATACAATTAATGGACACAAATTAAACCCAGACTCAATTCTTCGTGGGTCACACAAAGTTTTGTCCTGTGTGGTAATCGAACCCACAACCTTGTGCACAGCAGGCGCATACTGCGGCCACTGGACCACGGAGGCAGTCGAGGCAGTTTGCTAAACGCTGCCCAATCTAATTGGATTCTTCTGTCGATTTATTGAAGTAAAAACTGCTTTAGGCGCGTTCAGAACTTTTTTGGGAACAAAAATCATGGAACTGTTATCCTCATTGAATAATTTTCATATTCAAAAATAATAATCTAATAACTCGACGATACATTTCACAAGTTACTTAGTTTTCACTTCTATCGGCAGTCTCCGAAGACTTTTTTTATTGAGTTAAATGACTTGCCGAAGGTTACCTTATATTGACCATGTTGCAGGTAATTTGGACCTACACATATGGCCTCGCGCTGCAGCCGTGGCTGAGAGGCTCTGGTCGGATATAGCCGTCAACACCACTGTCATCCCGTCTGTGTATACCAGGCTGGATAGTCACAGGTAAGATATAGCAACCCATTTAAGTCCCACTGCTGGACATGCGTGCTGTATGTTTAGTCAAGTATCTAGTAACAGTAGATAGCTATGCAGTTTTGTTTATCTTCTTCTTCGACTGCAAAATGTGTAAGACTACTGATCACGAGGTCCCGGGTTCGATTACCGGGTCAGGCCGTAAATTGATATTGGGTTTTTCTGTTAAGAAATTCACAATAGATGCCCGGAGTTTGGAAATTGGCGATGTTTACACGTTTTTACGTGCCTCGGAAAGCACGTAAAGCCGTTGGTCCTACGTCTGATCTCTCGTGTCGGATTGCCGTCCCATCGGACTATGAGAGTGATATTGGTGGTATGAAGAGTGCACTTGTGTTTGTGCACACACTAGTGCACTATAATATCTCCCGCGCAGATGGCAAGTCTCCGTTGAGATTGTCACGGTCTAAAAGAACCCTTTATATGTTTTGCAGATGGCGTATGCTGCTAAAATCAATAAAGGTACCACCAATATGGCCGATCTACTGCAGTTATAACCCTGAGAAATGCTTCCGTCAGATTAAACCACTACAAAACAAATAAATGAAACAATTTCAAGTATATTTGTATCCACCGATTTATTGTATTTTACTGGCTTATCAAAAAGGATTCAGCCAGGGATCCTGTTCTACTACTTACCACTAATAATAAATCAAAATAAAAACAATACGTTTAGTCCTTTACTTGTACTTTAAGTGAGTAAGAGTACTTCCACAATACAAAAGACCACAGCCCAGGGATCCTGTTCTACTAACATTAATAATAAAAATAAAAACAATACAATAGTTTATTCCTTTACTTAGTACTTTAAGTGAGTAAGCCCTCCACCTTACAAAAACCACAGCCCAGGGATCCTGTTCTACTACTATTAATAATAAACCAAAATAAAAACAATACAATCGTTTATTCCTTTACTTAGTACTTTAAGTGAGTAAGAGTACTTTAAGTGAGTAAGCCCTCCACCTTACAAAAGACCACAGCCCAGAGATCTTGTTATACTACCAATAATAATAAACCAAAATAAAAACAATACAATCGTTTATTCCTTTACTTAGTACTTTAAGTGAGTAAGAGTACTTTAAGTGAGTAAGCCCTCCACCTTACAAAAGACCACAGCCCAGGGATCTTGTTCTACTACCATTAATAATAAACCAAAATAAAAACAATACAATCGTTAATTCCTTTACTTGTACTTTAAGTGAGTAAGCCCTCGACCTTACAAAATACCACAGTCCAGGGATCTTGTTCTACTACCACTAAAAATAAACCAAAATAAAAACAATATTAGTTTATTCCTTTTCTTAGTACTTTAAGTGAGTAAGAGTACTTTAAGTGAGTAACCCCTCCACCGTGGTGTTTCAAACGAATCCTATTCCAGGGATGCTTCATCTTTTCATAATTTTTAGGTTAGTTTTCGGTTCGTGTAAAATGCTAATCATTTGTCTTGACTGGCGATCAACGCACAGCCATAACCAGAGAGTAGGTGTACCGTTTAGGACACTTACGTATGTTTAGGACGTCCTAAATGTCTGTTAGATTGCAACAGTGTACTCACTAATAGAAAAAGATTCTTTCTTATAATCTGCTTATGGCTGTGCATTTATTTATTCATTAATCTTCATGCAAGCTGGTGCATAGGCAGACTTATGCTATAAGCATTCTTTACCAGTCAACCCAATCGCTAACCGTAAAATTTAAAAAAAGTACGATAAATTATAAAAAGAACCAATAAACATAAAACTAAGCCCAAAAGTGGACATTATGATAAACCAAATTATACTCCACTGGCAAAGTCTTTTGTCAGAGCGCTCCCAGTCCATCATTAGCTTGATGAAGGCAGGAAATATGAAGGTAAGTAATGATACGCAGAAGCAACCAAGCTGGAAAAAAACATAAATTTAAAATATATTGGACACCAAATAAATAATTATCCTTAGTTCTTTTTAAAGACATCACGCACTAGGTAACAAGCCATGTGTTGCGAGGAACTTTACAAATATGCAATTAATGGACACAAAGTACACCCAGACTCAGAACAACCATTTGTGGATCGCACAATTTTTTGTCCCATGATCGAACCCACAACACGTTGTACAGTGGTAAATTATCTAGTAACCACTTAAGCCGGGCAGTCATAAAATTACACATTTTAAGAGAGGTAGGGCACCATACTAGCGAGCAAGCCCGACTGGGGAAGGACCTTACAGAAGAACACAGCCAAATAACTACACACAGTGGTGTGGGTGTGTTCCTGTGTGTGAGTACAGATCTCCAGCCCTCATTTAGGGATGCGTTTTAAAAGAAACGTATTCCTATCTCAGGGTTAGTTCCATCTTAAAGCCCTGGTGTAAAAAAATGGGTTGGCAACGTGCAAGTGATACCTCTGGTAATGCAAGCGTCCATAGGCTACGGCCTTTTGCTTGTTTGCCACTCAAGTAGTATAAAAAATGTATGTATGGATATAAGAAATTTGTTGTTGTTACTTACAAGACCCATAAAATGACATGCATTAGGTATTCCACAGGCTATGGTAGATATAATAACAACATTGATAGCTCGATATATTCTTTCCCAGTACCACCACTTATACATGGGATGCAACTTCTTCAAGTAATACCACTGGATGTCAAAACCAAAATAAAAGATTTCTGCATATATTATGCAGCTTGTTATGCTTAAGAATACTTTTGTCATTATTGGAAAGCTGAAACGACGAAGAAATTATAAGAATAAGAACCGCCACCGACAGGGAGTTCATCCACACATTTTAGAACCTCTATCGTGCCGCACTGTGCGGTTTCAGAGGAATTTCCTCCCACGTATAATCATACGTGGGAGGAAATTCCTCGAAAAAAAATAACAACCTAATCAGGTTGTGGTACGAGCTTCCTGCCGAGGTTTTCCCGAGAGACTATAGCATGGGGTTCTTCAAGAAAGGAGTTATAAGGTTTCTAAAGGTTCGGCAACACGCGAGTGATACTCCTGGTGTTGCAAGCGTCTATAGGCTACAGTAACTGCTTACCATCAGGCGGGCCGTATGCTTGTTTGCCTCCTTGGTAGTATAAAAAAATAAAGAAAGAAACATTAAGGCAACGAGCATAAGACTACAGTAAAAAAAACTGAAATATCTTATTTCTATATTTCTTGGGTGGGAAACAAGCATGCGGTCCGCCTAATGATAAGCAATCACCCTAGCCTATGGTCGCTTACTTGTGTGTTGCCTACACAAAAATAAACACTAGGTATAATGATGGAATTACCGTGAGATAGGGTTTTTTTTTTGTTAAAAACGCATCCCTATGAGCTCTGGAAACCTGTACTCACACACAGGAACACAACTACACCACCGTGTATAGTCATTTGGCTGTGGTCTTCTACAAGGAGGACCTTCCCTAGTTGGGATTGCTCACTAGTATGGTGTCCTACTTATCTTAAAAAATCTCTCTAAATTTGTCTACTTTATATCTTTTTTTGGCGAACCTTAGTCATAGTCATTGCCTATAGTGCTTACCCCAATGGCAGAACGGCGTGATGTGGTAAAACAACATAAATCCCGCCTAGTTAAATAATTACCGCAAATAAATACTTACTGCGTCCAAGGAAAATGGATAGTAATAGGAGCGACGCCTTTATCACCAAAACCCCAGTATCCGAACATCCCTATCACCATCATCATAGATGTTGCATACGACAAGCCTGAAAGGTGAAAATAGGTTTATGAAAAGAAAGAAAGAAAGAAAAGTATTTGGACACAAGCGGAGGCAACACAAGCTATATTAACTTAAATATAACAATTGGACTGCCTTGGTGGTCCAGTGGCCGCAGTATGCGCCTGTTGTGCACGAGGTTGAGGGTTCGATTCCCACACAGGACAAAACTTTGTGTGGCCCATAAAGAGTTGTTCTGAGTCTGGGTGTAATTTGGTCCGTTAATTGTATGTTTGTGAAGTCCCTCGCGACACAGAGCTTGTTCTCTAGTGCGGGAGTTGTCTTTTAAAGAAATCAATTAAAAAGAAGAAGAAACTATTACGGTAAAAGAAAAACCATCGTGCAAGAATTAATGGAGATGTCGTTAGCTCTAGGAGAACATAACCGCGACCAAGTAGGGGATTTACTAAAATAGGGCCAAGTTAAAAGTACCCAGAATCAACGTTCATGCATGAAGAGGTTGATGAATGTAGAGGAGGCGAAGGAAGTATGTTTGGATCGAATCAATTGGCGTACCGTAGTCGTAGTCGTGGGAGACGAGCGTGATGATATGTATGTATCGGAACGGTCATAAGTACGGGAGTCAAGCTGACAGCAAAATGGAAGCGTACGACGTTAGCGCGCTTCGACAGAATCTAGCCTGCCCCTCTAGACAAGTGGCATAAACGGTAAATAAAATGTATGGAATTTGACGTAAGTTTACGACATTATATCGTAGACTCACGTCAAATCCCATACATTTTCTTTTTTGACTTTTCGATTCGACTATCGCTTATGCCACTTGTCTAGAGGGTCTGAAGTTCGTGCGGGGAGCAGGTACGAGTGACCGCGTGTCCAGCCAGCGGCCACTTCTACTCCAACCTTCGAGCGACAACAAGTCCTGAGAAACTGTCTTACGTTTCGTTTGAATTAGAATTTAAATTATAACCGCCAAGTATCATCACAGTTTTATTACATCGCCTTTAAACATTCACATCCTCTATTTCTATCTATAGAAGATTCAGCTTACAATCGCTCTCCTAATCTATACTAATATTATAAAGCTGAAGAGTTTGTATGTTTGTTTGGTTGAACGCGCTTATCTCAGAAAGTCCTGGTTCGATTAGAAAAAATCTTTTTTTGTTGAATAGCGCATTTATCCAGGAAGGCTATAGGCTATATAACATCACGCTAGGATCAATAGGAGCGGAGCAGTAGTGAGATATGTTGCAAAATCGGGGAAAATATTCCAAAGAACCACGCGGGCGACCCCTAGTACGTTATATGTATGTATGTAAAAACTTACTTCCAAGTACAACAGAGCAAAAATTCTTTGGTTTGTTCATATTGTTCTCTATTGGCAAAGATATGCTGATGCCTTGTAGACAAAATAAGGACATGCCAATAAACTTGAAGAGGCCAGCAGT